>OZ014525.1:287860535-289184544 GCA_963966055.1 Lathyrus aphaca | reverse complement strand
TGTTTGGATGACGTGCTGAGGAAATAATGATTTGGCAACTTTGCCGGGGAAAACCTTTCATGTCCTATGTTGCGCTTTGGATACCTGCAATCCTGTTGTAACAAAGAAACACACAAGTACCCCGAGGCATCCCTTACTGGATTCCGTCATAGGAGTTTTAGAGACTCCTGGGAGTAAGTAATATATTTCCTGCAAGCATGTGATTAGCGAGGCACATCTGTTTTTATGCAACCATTATATCAAGGATATCGAACATTTTTGCAAATGAAATAAAAATGTACAAGACGAAGTGTGACTGAAAATCTGATTTTATTAATTTGGGCGCCCTGAATTGGCAAATACAGTCAAAGAAACAGATCCCCTGAAATGAGGAGATTATTACAAAATTGAGAAACAAAAAAGGTGCTGGCAATGTTGACGACGCTTCAGTGAGCTTCCCTTTTGCTATGACTCGTATGACCTTGAGGTTCTTCTCATCCTGCTTTTTGAAGAAGGCTGATTCTGACCGATGCTTTGGCCCTTCGAAACTTGCCAAGTTGTAAGTGATACAGACGAATTCAGAATGCAGTTGTTCGCTTATTCCCTTATTTTGCGTGGATCGCCCTTTCGGGTTTTCAATCCACCGGGATACCCATTCTTGCCTAAGCTGTCCAATGCGGCTTTTCAACTCAGCGGGTGTACTTTTTTTTTCTTTTCAATTTTTCCCTTATTTTTGCCCGAGTCTTTTATTCTGTTTTTGACTCGCCGGGATGCCCTATTTTTTACCTGGACTTACATTCTGTTTTTATGTCCAGCGGGTCATTTTATGCGAAGTATTTTTTAACTGCATCTGAATTAACAGGGGAAAAGAAATCTTCACCATCCATAGTAGTGAGCATTAGTGCTCCACCAGAGAAAACTTTCTTTACTATGAATGGACCATCATAATTCAGAGTCCACTTGCCCCTGTGGTCTATATGAGGAGGAAGGAGTCTTTTCAACACAAGATCTCCGACTTGGTATTCTCGAAGTTTGACTTTCTGATCGAAGGCTTTCTTCATGCTCTTCTGATACAGCTGCCCATGACAGATTGCAGCTAATCTCTTTTCTTCGATCAGATTCAGTTGATTGTACCGAGAACGGACCCATTCTGCTTCATTCAACTTGACATCCATCAGCACCCTTAAAGAGGGCAATTCAACTTCAACAGGTAGGACTGCCTCCATACCATACACAAGCTGATACAGTGTTTCCCCAGTGGATGTTCTGATTGAGGTACGGTACCCATGTAAGGCAAACGGTAGCATTTCATGCCAGTCTTTGTAGGTGAACACCATCTTTTGCACAATCTTCTTGATATTCTTGTTAGCTGCCTCAACAGCGCCATTCATCTTTGGCCTGTAAGGAGAAGAATTGTGGTGTTGAATCTTGAAGTCCCGACACAGTTCTGCCATCATTTTGTTGTTTAAGTTGGAACCATTATCAGTAATGATTCGCTCGGGCACTCCATATCGACAAATGATGTCTCTCTTCAGGAATCGGGCTACCACTTGCCTGGTGACATTTGCATACGAAGCTGCTTCGACCCATTTGGTGAAGTAATCAATGGCTACCAGGATGAATCTGTGGCCATTTGAAGCAGTCGGCTCAATATTTCCAATCATATCAATGCCCCACATGGCGAAGGGCCAAGGAGAAGACATCACATTCAAAGGATTCGGAGGCACATGCACTTTATCCACATAAATCTGGCATTTGTGGCACTTTCTGGCATAGGCACAACAGTCTGCATCCATTGGGATCCAGTAATAACCTGATCTTAAACATTTCTTAGCCATTCCATGTCCTCCAGCATGGGTACCAATGGATCCTTCGTGCACCTCATGCATCAACAAGTCTGCCTCTGTCTTATCAACACATCTGAGAAGCACGATGTCAAAGTTTCTCTTGTACAAGGAACCATCAGCATTCAGGAAGAAACTATCAGCCAGCCTTCTTAATGTCTTCTTATCATTGGATGATACCACATGTGGGTATGTTTGATCCTCTAAGAAGCATTTGATGTCATGGTACCAAGGCTTGTTGTCTTTGGCAATGTCCACTGAGAATATGTATGCTGGTCTGTCAAGTCTGGATACTGAAATCCGAGGCACAAAATTAGCAGCTTGAACTTTGATCATGGAGGAAATGGTAGCCAGAGCATCTGCAAACTGATTTTCATCTCGAGGGATATACTCAAGCTTGACTGTTGTGAAGAAAGTTAGTAATCTCCTCGTATAATCCCGGTATGGAACCAGATGCTCCTGGTGAGTGTACCATTTGCCATTGATCTGATTGATTACCAGAGCTGAATCTCCGAATACAGTTAAAGTCTTGATCCTGAGGTCAATGGCTTCCTCAAGACCCATGATACAGGCTTCATATTTAGCTTCGTTGTTAGTGCAGTTAAAGGCGAGGTTTGCCGAGAAAGGCATGTGAACTCCTTTAGGTGTAATGAGTACTGCACCAACTCCGTGACCATTCATATTAACAGCCCCATCAAACATCATTGTCCATTCTTCTTCTGGGTCAGGCCCTTCAGTGTGAACAGGCTCTTCATGATCTTTTGCTTTTATGAACATGATGTCTTCATCAGGGAAGTCAAATCTCATAGGCTGATAGTCATCAATGGGTTGCTCAACTAGATAGTCAAACAATACACTGCCTTTGATGGCTTTCTGAGATGTGTACTGGATGTCATATTCTGTGAGAATCATTTGCCATCTTGCAACCCGTCCGGTAAGCGCTGGCTTCTCAAATATGTACTTGACTGGGTCCATCTTTGAGATCAACAAAGTAGTGTGGGTCAACATATACTTCCTTAGTCGGCGAGCAGCCCACGCTAAAGCACAACAAGTTTTCTCGAGCAGTGAATTGCATACTCTTTTCGACCAGACTCGTCATGTTGGCCCAGCACACACCCCATTGACTCTTCTAATATTGTCAAGTACATTATTAGAGGTCTTCCTTCAACTGGAGGCATAAGAATTGGAGGTTCTTGTAAGTACTCCTTGATTTTGTCAAAAGCCTTCTGGCAGTCTTCATTCCACCTAACTGTTTGTTCCTTCCTTAGTAGTTTGAACAGGGGCTCACAGGTTGCAGTAAGATGAGATATGAACCTTGAAATGTAGTTCAATCTACCTAGAAACCCCCGAACTTCTTTTTCTGTCTTTGGTGCAGGCATCTCGTGAATGGATTTGACTTTATCAGGGTCAACTTCAATTCCCTTTTCACTTACAATAAATCCCAGCAGCTTACCGGATCGCACCCCGAATGTGCATTTGTTGGGGTTTAGCTTCAACTGATACTTTCTCAGGCGCTTGAACAGTTTTAACAGATTTACCAAATGGTCTTCTTCTGTAAGGGACTTGGCAATCATGTCATCCACATAACATTCGATTTCTTTATGGATCATGTCATGGAATAATATTACCATAGCCCGTTGATAAGTGGCACCAACATTCTTCAGTCCAAACGGCATTACCTTATAACAGAATGTGCCCCAGGGTGTGATGAAAGTTGTCTTCTCCATGTCTTCAGGTGACATCTTGATCTGATTATATCCTGAAAATCCATCCATGAAGGAGAATACAGAGAACTGAGCCGTATTGTCGACCAATACATCAATGTGAGGTAATGGGAAGTCATCTTTCGGGCTAGCTCTATTCAGATCCCGGTAATCCACACACATCCGCACTTTGCCATCCTTCTTAGGCACAGGTACAATGTTAGCAACCCACGGCGGGGAACTAGTTACAGCAAGGAAACCGGCGTCCCACTATTTTTGTACCTGTTCTTTTATCTTCATAGCCATATCCGGACGAGTACGGCGTAGTTTCTGTTTTACCGGAGGACACTCTTCTTTTAGAGGCAGCTTGTGCATAACAATGTCGGTGTCCAGACCTGGCATATCTTGATAAGACCAAGCAAAAACATCCACATATTCTCGAAGCATGTCAATAAGTTATTCCTTCACCGAATCTTGCAGGCGGGCCCCGATTTTCACTTCTTTCAAGTCTTCTTTGGTACCAAGATTTACTGTCTCCATTTCCTCCTAATGAGGAGTGATAACCTTCTCCTCTTGCCTTAACAATCTGGCTAGTTCTTCGGGTAGCTCATAATCTTCTTCAACCCCTTCATCGGCTTGATTAATCGAATTGTCAAAGTCGTACGAAGTCATAGCAGTGTCGTTGTCGGTGCGGTCTGGAGAGTACTCTTTGCAAGGGTTTAGATTGGTTCATTTTAGTGATAAGTTTTATCTTGCTTAGAAAAAGTGAAAATGAAGTTATTATTTTGAAAAACATTGTCATTTTATTTTTGTACAAAAAATGAAAAATGAAAAAACAGTGAGCGGGAAAAAGAGACTCATTTGCAAAAGATGTCCTGATATTCATTAATTGATCGTTTGCACAAAATACAAGATGGCCCGATTACAAAATGAGCCCTGACATCTTGGGTAAGATGCAGGACTTGATGCATGCTTAAAGACAGGAAATAATAATTACTCTGCAGGAGTAACTCTTATAATTTTCTGGGAAGACCAGTTTGAGACTTGGTTCCCCGGGATCTTTGGACGTATCCAGTTTTCCAGGTTGCGTTCGTCTTCTTCCTCGTTTTCCAAACTGTTCACAGCATCCGGGGTAAGCATTCCCCCGCTGACAAATGTGGGCTTTGTTGCAGCCTCCGGTTGATCTCGTCGAGTTGGTCTGTAACCCAACCCGAATCTGTCTTCTTTCTTTTCTACTGGCAGCAGCTTGCCCCAGCCTTGAGCGGTACCCTCTCTAAAAACCTCCCGGGCTTGTTGATATAAAGTGATGGAAGTTCCAAATACAGCAGTTGCTTCATTGATGTTAAGGGCCTCAAACCCCTGACTCATAGTCTCATGGATCTCCCCATCCATTTCTATGTACTTGTAAGTAGCCAGCTGGCTAACAAAAATGCCCTCCTCCCCACAGATTGTGATGATCTGGCCTTCCCACTCAAATTTTAATTTCTAGTGAAGGGTAGATGTAACAGCGCCAACAGCGTGAATTCAGGGTCTACCCAACAAACAGTTGTAGGCCGGCTATATGTCCATCACGAAGAAAGTAATTTTAAAGATTTGTGGGCCAATCATTACAGGTAAATCAATCTCTCCAAGCACTGATCTCTTAGAGCCGTCAAATACTCTCACCACTAAGTTACTTGGACGCAAAGCCAAACCATCATATTCCAACTTCACCAAGGCTTTCTTTGGGAGGATATTGAGTGAAGACCCAGTGTCTACCAGCACATGAGAAAGAACAACACCTTTGCACTCCAAGGTGATGTGTAAAGCCTTGTTATGATTGCGTCCCTCCGTTGTTAAGTCAGCATCTGTGAAGCCCAGTCCATGACTGGTGTTAACATTTTCTACCACTATTTCCTGCTGATTAACCGTAATCTCTTCCGGCACATAGGCTGCGTGCAGGACCTTCAAAAGTGCATTCCTATGGGCTTCGGAACACATTAGCAATGACAATATAGAGATTTTGGAGGGTGTATGATGAAGCTGGTCCACCACTTTGTAATCACTCTTTTTGATTATTCTCATGAACTCGTCCACCTCTTGTTCAAAAGACGTCTTCGGAGTTTCTTTAACAGTTGGCTCTTCAAGTACCACATTCTTCCCTTTTGCCTTAGCAGCAGCTTCTGCTTCAGCATTGGGTCTTGGTGTTTGTGAGGCAAAAAGGCGTCTGCTTCTGGTGAAGCCTCCGCCTCCCTCAACATTGTCAACTTGTGGTGAAGAGGTTGATGAATCTAGAGTGACCTTCTTTCCGTCGCAGTAGAGATCAGAGCCGTAGTGCCAAGGTATGGCATTACTGCTTTCATAAGGAACAGGCCCATGTACCGTGATGGTGACTGGACTGATTGCTACAGTGGAAGGAACTGTGATGGTATGCGGGTCGTAGTATATTGTGACTGGAGATCTGACAGGAGGTGTCGCGGTTTGTTGAAAATTGTTGTTGGGATGAACATCTGCTGGGTCATAATAGATCGTGACCGTTGAGACATCTTCATTAATGTTTGTTGGTGTTGTAGACGTTTCCGTTGATAAGATGGGTGCTGACGTTGTAGAAGTAAATGTTGCTGAACTCTGATCTGTTGAAATGATGGATGGAGTAATTGTTGGAGTTGTGGATGAGTCAGTGGGAATGATAGTTGTTGCGGTTGTAGGATAATCTGTTGTTGCTGAAGAAAGAGTTGTTGAAGGAACCGTTGTGGTAATTTGCAAAATTCCATCTCTGATAAGGCCATCTATACCCATCCTTAGCCTCTCACAACCATTAATAGCAGTTTTGCACGATTCGCAGCAGGCCTCACAACCCGGGAACACCTGGCATCTTAAGAGTTGAGTCTTGACTTCTACCAGCGGTGTTTGAATCTGTGCAACATTATCAATTAGTGCAGATGGTTGGTCCTCTTCTATGGCATTAATCCTGGGCCCACCATGATTAGGCATAGGATTTTTGTTAACATTTGGAGGAGGTGCGAAATTGAGAGCTTTGGAATCGACCAGATCTTGAACCTTCATTTGCAAGGATCTACATTTCTCGGTATTGTGACCAGGTGCGTTGGAGTGAAAGGCACACCTGGCATTAGCATCATAATTCTTCGGGAGGTTGAGAGGATCTGGTGGAGCCAACGTCCTTAACTCAACCAGGTTGAGCTTCAGGAGTTGTGGCAGTAGAGTGGCATAAGGCATAGGGATAGGATCAATCACCCTACTTGCCTGAGATGGCCTCTGTTGAAAGGGGCGCTGCCGTTGGTTGTTGTTGTTGTTATACGATCTTTGTTGCGGAATATGAGGTTGTTGCTGATAGCGATGTTGTTGTTGTTGTTGTTGTTGTTGTTGAGGATATAATGGTTGTTGCGGAGCTGGAGCCGGGATGGTAACGGCTGCTATTGATCTGTGAGAATACTGGGGTCTGCCCCTTCCTGTATGGATAGCATTTGTTTCTCCTGCCCTTCGGGGTCCTGCAAAAGGTTTTCTGGGGTTGATGGAGGAACTTGCACCATTGTCAGAGATTTTGCCCATTTTCAAAAGACTCTCAATTCTCTCACCAGCTATAACTACATCGGCAAAACTGGTGGAAGAGAAAGCAGCAAGTCTATCAATATAAGTTCCCTGCAAGGTGTTCATAAACATGTCAGCCATCTCCCGTTCAGACATGGGTGGCTGGACAGCAGCAGCAAGCTGTCTCCACCTCTGAGCATAATCCCGAAAGCTTTCCCTTGAAGACTGATACATGCCCATTAGAAGAGTTCTATTGGGGGCCATGTCTAGGTTGTATTGGTACTAACGGATAAAGGCCTCGGCCAAGTCTTTCCAACATCTTATAGTGGCCCTCGTCAGGTGCGAATACCATTCTCTTGAGGCTCCAGTCAGGCTGTCCTCAAAATAGAACATCCATAACTTCTCATCCATGGTATAAGCCTTGAGTCTCCCTAAGAAGGATTGCAGATGAGTACGCGGGCAGGAGGTACCGTTATATTTTTCAAAGCATGGGGGCTTGAATTTGTGAGGAATCCTCACCCCATCTACCAGCCCCATATCCATCACGTCAAAGCCTAAAGAATTTTGGGATTCCAACGACCTCAATTTTTTGGCAATCTCATCCAGTCTTCTGTCATACACCTCATCCCCAGCTCTGACAACTGTGAATTGTTCCTCTTGGGGATCTTCCTGTAAGATCCTACCCGCGGAAGTGTTTCCTTGAACATTCCTTATACCATTAACATCGGGGTTTAAATGGGGCCCAAACTCTGGTGGGTCAATGCGGGGCTGCCCGCGCTCATTATTGCTAGTTCCTCCTGTTCCAGGGTGAGGCTCTTCAGGTGTCTGCCTTTCCACTAATTCCCTCAGCCTTTCTTGGCTCTGTGCCAAGCCAGTCATTACAGCCATAAACTGGGTCATCTGGTTTCTCATCTCGATCTTTTTGTTTGCCATCTGATTTCTTACTTCATTCAGGTCCTGCTGCACCTGATCCATTTGAATGCCTGGAAGGTTGTTACGGGTTGGGTACCGGTGTGCGCGGTTGACAGGGAACACTCTGCAACAAGCAATGTTTCCTGAAACCACAACAAAGTGAGAAACAAGATAATAAACAAAACCTACAAAGCAAAGAAAAAGTTAGTATGCAATGCAGTATGCTTATTTGTTTTCCAAGGTATCCGGTTTGGTTCTTGGTTTTGACCTTTCCAGACCTCGAGGAGATGCTTGATGATGTTGAGAGAAAGCCCACCAATATAAAACAAACTGATATATTACAAATAATGGAAAAACATAGTCTGTTTACAATACACGCCCATGGTGGGTCAAAAATACAACAATCAAAAGCAAAAAGTACATCAAAAGAAAAGAAATACAAACAAAAGGATCAGACATTCAACCCGAAGTCATCCTCCTTGACTTCCTTCAGGAGAGCCTCCGTCACTGGACCAGCTGGGTGCTCTGTAATAGTCCGAATGAGGAGGTTCCTGGTAGCAATGGCATTAGTCAGCTTCTTATGCATGTCCTGATCCTTGGATCTCTTTAACCCCGCACGGAGTTTCAACTCTGATATCTCCTTCTGTGCTGCCAACAAAGCTTCCTGATGCTTCTTCTCATTGGCCTCCAACTGCTCAATCTTGGCTTGAGTCCTCTGGTCTTCTTGTGTATGGGCTTCGGTGATCCTGACCCACCTAGCCTGGCTTTCTTCTAGATAATGCTCTGCCCTAGCTTTCTGAATTTTGGCCTCTTTACAGGCATTCTTCAGTATCTGCTCTCCGACTCTTGCTTTCCTGATGTAGTCATTTGTCCTTTCAATCTTGGTCAGATGCTCAATCCTGAGTCTTTCCAATCTCTCAATGTCCAGACGACCGTCACTTCTTTCCCAGAGAGTCTTCTTCAGGGCTTCAGCTAGCTGCTCATTCCTTTCCTTCAGTTTTTCAAATTCCTCTAGGCTAACAGTTGCTGTTGGCTGTACTGTAGAGGGCTCAGGGGTGTCTTCCAAGGTGAAAGGCATTCTGGTGATCTGAGCTCTAGTATGGGACCAATCATAGTACTGGGTTGAAGCAATATTGTTGTATCTTCCAAGGATAGCTGTCCCTTTGGTCTGGATGTTGTCCCAGGCCCAAGTAGCTTGCCTGACAACAGCAGAGCCAGATTGGATCTCACAGTATAGGGTCTCAGCTAAATCTTGTTCCCTGGGAGGATGAACCAAGGCATATCCCAATTGCCTTTTAAACAGTAAAGGGTTGTAGTTGATGCAACCTTTTACTCCTATCAGAGGCACATTAGGGTGCTGCCCACAGCTGGTGATAATATCCTTGCCTTTGGTGCTCTGGGTGCACCACCTGATGTCATCTGAAGTCAAGGAGATGAACCTCTTGGCCCAATTCTTTTGCTGATGGGGGTTCAAGAAGGCATCTGACTTAGGCAAGTGTCTGAGCAGCCAAGAATAGAACAGAGGAGCACAACATCTGACCAGCTTCCCCCTTTGCTTTTCATTTCTCTGGTGGACTGAGTAGTAAAAATCCCCTAGCAATGTAGGCACTGGGTTCTTCAGCAGGAACAAGTGGATGGCATTCTTACTCACAAATTTGGGCTCATCTGCAAACAATATAGCCCCATATATGCTGAGGGATAAGAGTGCACAAACTGCCTTCCATTCTCCCACTGCAGCCTTCAGGGTGGCCAGAGAAATCAAGAAGTCCAGATGTAAATCAGGAATCCCAGCTTTTGTTGTCATGTTTTGCTCAATGAGGGCAAGCTCCAGATACAGTGCCCTTTCTATTTCTCCACTTCTGGGAGCAGTCATCTCTGGGTTGAAAGGAATTCCCTTTCTGATAGGAACACCAATCAATAAAGAAAACTCCTCTAGCAGTGGTCCCTTCTGAAAATCAAGAAAGGTGAAGCATCTAAGAAGAGGGTCATAGAACTTCATGCATGTGTGGATCATGCTCTTTTAGGTAGTATATTGCATACTCTTTTCGACCAGACTCGTCATGTTGGCCCAGCACACACCCCATTGACTCTAAGGGACAGGATTCAAAACTGGGGGGCGAGAGTTGACTTGGCGCGTGATCTAAGGGTCAGCATTCAAATCCTATTAATCCTAATTAATTAATTTATTAATCCAGGTTTATAATTAATGACCTAATCTACACCATCCAACGCACGCGGGAAAGAGTGATCAAACGACCCAGATTCAAACAATGCCCTACCCCTAATTAACATGTTAAACACTCTCAGGTGGCCGGAGGAGACCTCCGGTCATCTTCTCCGGCCAGACTCTCCCCTGAAAATTTCCAAATCACTCCCTAGGTCATTTCATGAGCTCTAAAGCTCCAGATTCATTCCTTTCACTCCCCTAAGGTCAAATCCACCCTCAAAAACAATTTCTTTTCACTCAATCTTAAGATTCGAAGCAAAGATCAAAAATGGTGAAACTTTCAGACAAGCAATACATTCTCATTTCTTCATCATTTTCAAAAATAACAAGTTCAGTGCACTCAGGGGAACATGCTTAACCATTTAGTAACATAAAATAAAGGTTCTGGAAAAGTATTTCGCATGGCTACCTGAGATGAAGCTTTCAACCCTGGAGCTTTCTGATTGCTTTCTTGGTCCAAAGTGCCTCCAATGACCTCCCTGAAGAAGCTTTGATGCTTGGAGAGCTTTGAGGAAGGCTGGTTTGTGAGTTTGTGTTCAACTGGTCAGAAAATCGTGTTTGGTTTGTGGTGTGTTCTTGGCTGTTTTGAGGGGTGGTTTGTGATCAGTGATTGATTTGAAAATGAATGGTGGTGTTTGTTTGAAGATTGAGCAAGTGTGTTGTGTGTTTCGAAGAAAAATGCAAGAGAGGTGATTGTTTTGAACTAGAGCAATGCTGAGGATTCAGGCTTGGTTCTTGTGTGTTATGGCTTGCATAAAGTCCACATATCAACTTGTGATAGGTCTGTGGAGTTGGTGTGGGCTATGCTTATTGGTATGGGTGAAAATGCAAAAAGTCAAGGTTGGTTGTACTTTGATGTATGGGCGTATTCAGGCTTGGTACAATGGGGTGTCTGGTGCAGCAAGGATCAAGGATGGCCATGGAAATCACTTTGAGGCAATTCAGCATGTTTGTGAAATGTCATGGGAGGTTTTGCAAATTTGACAAAGTTTGGCCCTTTTAAGATTTCCTTATGTGCAAGTCATGAGAATGTGAGATTCTTGGTCCAATTCTAAGTTTTAGGCAATGCGTAATGTTTGTATGATGCTTAGAAGTCAATTAGAAGTCATTAGAAAGCTTGAACATGCCATTTTGCAAAATCCCTCTTTGACATGAAACTTGAAATTTTAGGATTTTTGCCAACTTTGACAAGCCATAACTTGAGTTCCAAAATGAATTAGATCTTGTTCTTGTACTTTTTGAAAAGGGAATGATCCAATCTACAACTTTCATGACCAACAATTTTTCATTTGAAGCATTTTTGGTTGAGAAAGAGGAGGTTGAAAAACTTTCCCAAAATGGAAAGTTTACATTACAAGTCATTTCCATTTTTGGCAACTTTTGGTTTTGCTCACTTTTCTTCAAATTTGTGAACTTCTAAGCACTTAAATGATCAAATAAAGATCATACAACTTCAATTTGATGAAAAATCCACTTTGGTTCCATTGATAGGGGCCTCAGATGCCCTGATTTTGCTCTGACTTGCTCAAGAAGTTACCCAGTGATCAGATGACTTCCACAATGAATTTCTTCATCAAACTTGGTATGTATGATCCTTATAGCATATTGAGACCCATAGAAACAAGAATGACCAAAAAATTTGGAGTTATGGCCTCTGAAACCAAAACCCTAATTTCAGGTCATCTGTGCAGTTAAACCCTGGCTCAGCTTCCATGCTTTGCCAGTTCTTGTGATTCTTTGACTTCCTTGATCTTTGGGGGATATGTCATGATTATTGAACATACATGGACCCTCCTGGAATGATTTTAGGCCTTGGGAGTGACTCAGATGGATCTTGGATTGCTCAGATCACAAACCCTAGATGCAGATGAACTTGAACCAATGTAGTGAAGCAAAAAAAATGCAATATGAGATGGTATGATCAAACTAATGCAAATGTGAAGATCACAAGCCATGGTGTGAACTTAGTGAGGGCAAATTTGGGGTGTTTTCACCAAAGCCACGCCTCATTGTTGTTTTCCAATAAGCATTTTACCTTCAAGGAAGAGTCATCAAAAGAAATCATAAAAATATTATTTGTTCTTTTACCTTTTAGCAAAATGTCATGTGTGACTTCATGTTCGATTAGACACTCGTCCTTTGTGAAATTTATTCGGAACCCTTTGTCACATATTGACTTATGCTAGTAAGGTTGTGCTTTAGGCCTTCAACATAAAGGACATCTTCGATGATGGTAAAAGGAGGTGCTCCAATGGTTCCTACTCCAAGGATCTTTCCTTTATTTTCATCACCGTAAGTGACGTATCCTTTGGCCTTTAAAGATAGACTTGAAAATTTGTTGATGTCGCCCGTCATTTGCTTTGAACAACCGCTATCAAGATACCATTGATTCGAAGTTGTCTTCAAGCATACCTACAAAACAAGATCAAGTATTATTAGGTACCCAAATTGCTTTGGGTCCTTGATAGTTAGTACCATTTTCAACCCACACATAATGCCCTTTAGCAACGCCAATGTTGCGCACATAGCAAGCATTAGGTGTGTGCCCTTTGGTTCCACAATAAAAACAAGTAGGTTGAAAATGACTTCTATATCTAGGAACATAACTCTTTTTCTTAACAATTTTTTTCTTTCTATGACTTTGATGCACACTTTTAGAAATATTTTCCTTTTCTTTAACAACTTGTTCACTTGCTTTAACAAAAATGGTCTCATTTGTACTTGGTTTGGAAAACTTAGAATATCCTAATCCACTTTTATCATTAGGATAAATATGGTATCTAAGAATTTCCTCCAAGCCAATTTGACCTTTTTCAAATCTTTCTAAAACTCTTTTAAGTTGAACAATTTGGAAAGATAAAGACTCACAATTTTTACATACAAGACTTTGTTTTTCATCCATCAATTTTTTCTTTTCACTTTAAATATATTTTTCCAAAGCAATATTATTTTCTTCTAAAGATGAAATTTGTTTCTTTTGGGATGAAATACTTTTATACAAAGTCTTACATTCTTTTAAAAGTTCATATATTACATCTTGTGCATCATTATCATAAATAGAAAAGTTGTTACTAACCTCATCGTTTTCTTCATCGGAGTGATGTGTGTTGGATTTATTAATTCAGCGTCACCCTTAGGGATTTGATGGGCTTAACATCCCAACCCATGGCGCTTAATAGGCGCAGCCCCTTGAAAGACTCTTACTATAAGGAAATAAAGTTGCGCCTTCACTAACAGTAATTGCTTTTAATGCAGTGGTAAGTGCTTGATCCTACAAGTGGTATCAGAGTCCGGTCATGGGTTCGAATCCCCCCGGCTGACACTGGGGGGGAGATTGTTGGATTTATTAATTCAGTGTCACCCTTAGGGATTCGATGGGCTTAACATCCCAACCCATGGCGCTTAATAGGCGCAGCCCCTTGAAAGACTCTATACTATAAGGAAATAAAGTTGCGCCTTCACTAACATCAATTGCTTTTAGTGCAGTGGTAAGCGCTTGATCCTACAATGTGAAGCCATTAGAGCCATATTTTCACATTCATCGTTTTCCAATTCCGACGAGGAACTTATATCATTATCGTCTCAAGCAACATAAGCCTTCTTGTTCTTGAATTCCTTCTTTCCTTTGAATCCTCTTTTCTTTGCATGTTTCGGGGAATCTGGCTTTATGTGACCTTGCTTCCCACACTCGTAGCATATGACTTCTTGCATCGATGTGGATGCTTCCTTTTTCCTGAAATGTCTATTCTTTTTAGCATAAGAGGAATTTTTTGTTTTATTAAAGAACTTACCAAGCTTCTTTACAAGAAGCATAAAATTCTCATCTTCGGAAGTCTCGTCATCTTTGTCATCTTTTGTATCAACCTTCAAGGAAATTCCTTTGGACTTATTTTCTTGACTTTCGTGCTTCTTGAGCCTTCCAAGTTCCAATTCGTGTTCTTGAAGTTTGCCAAATTGAGACGCGGATGTCATCGTTGAGAGACTTTTCTTTTCTGAAATAGCGGTCACCTTCGGTTGCCATTCTCTTGTTAAGGATCTTAGGACTTTGAGGTTGAGATCATCATTTGTAAATGTTTTTCCGAGAGCAATCAAATGATTTGTAAGATGGACGAATCTCTTTTGTAAGGAAACTATAGATTCACCGGGCTGCATGCGGAACATCTCATTTTCTTGACTTAGTGTGTTTAGCCTCAATCTCTTCACTTCGGTGGTTCCTTCATGTGTTTCTACCAAGGTGCCCCAAATCTCATTTGCCGATTTACATTGAGATATGCGAAAGAACTCATCCATACTAAGAGCGCTTTGGAGTATGTTGATTGCCTTCTTCTTATTTAGAATCTTTTTCTTATCATCTTCGTCATAAGTGTTTTTCAACTTCGCGGTTCCAACACCATTGATCACATTCACTGGATTGTGTGGACCTTCTTCGATTGCTTCCCATATACCTTCTCCTTAGGCTTCAAGATGCGCCTTCATTCTGATTTTCCAGAAATCAAAATATTCTCCGAAGAAGAGTGGGGGCTTGTTGCTACTTCCACTGTCTATGAAAACCGGATTTGTGCTTGTGGAAGCCATGCTGGATCTAGGAACAAGTTACCTATAACTTGCTCTGATGCCAATTGTAAGTATATGAGTGCACCTAAGAGGTGGGGTTAGGTTCTTAGATATTTTTCTGTAGTTTTATCGATGGTTGAATATTTCTTGATTATTGTTCTAAGATAAGAAAGCGGTAAAGCGGAAAAGTAAAATGGACACGGCGATATATAGTGGTTCCCCTCACAATCCGAGAGTACTTCACTCCCCTTTCAACACGAAAGAGAATTTACTATAGTTTTAGACAATACAAGACTCTTCCTAGTATTTCTATAAAGTCATTAAACTATACTCACCAAGATCAAACCTCTTGGATTTTTCCACTAAGTCCTATTGAGAATAATCCTCTCAATAAAGGACCTCTTGTATCCATAATCCAGATAACAAGAAATACAATAATATGAATTTTTATAAGAGTAGAAAGTTGAAGCTTTGATTCTTTATCAATATAACAATTGATCTTCTCTTTCACCAACAATAATTCACAAAGACATAAAGTATTAGATAGCTCAAGAATTTTCTGATTATTTGATATGAAGTAATGCAGAAAAATTCTTGTTATGAAAGTTTAAGAGTTTTTGTGAATTTTTGAATAAGAAGATTTTTTTTAAAGAGGTGAGAAATTGATTTGAAAAAATTTAGAATTTATATGCACATAACACCCTTATGAAACAAGGTAATAACAATAAGAATTTTATGAACAAATGCCAATACATCATGAGAAGGTTCCATGAAAAGATGCTTGAAAAGGTATTATGAAAAATAATGATTTTTCAAATTTGTACAGGTTGCAATCGATTGCACTATAAAGAAAATCGATTGCACATGCCAACGTTAACAAAATTTTCAAAATTTAGCAGCATGGAATCGATTGCATCAAGATGTAAATCGATTGCACTTAATGAAAAAGTGAAAAATGCTTAAAACAGCAGATGTAAATTGATTGCATATATATGTAAATCGATTTACATATTCTTAAATTTGAAAAATGCAAATTTTAATCATGCCAAGGTTAAGAAATAATTATGCAATGATGTTAGTTTTTGATTGAGCATCTAAGACTTTAATATTTGTGTAGAATTGTTAATATACCTTCATGAAACATCTTCTTGAATTATAAGTCTTGAACATGATGCCTTAACTTGAAAAACTCATCTTTGCCTTCTTATCATATTGCTACTAAAAGATTTGTCTTCATCAAAACAAATGTGTACCATGGAGAAGCTTGACTTCACAGTCACTACTGTGGAAGGTATGGCCATATAAAACCCTTCTGTTTCATACTCCACGGTTACCCTAATCAAAATCCTCAGCCCAAACCTAAGCAAAAAGTTATTATCAAAAATCAACAAGAGGTTCTTGAGAATGTTTCCTTGCTGGCTTGTACTTCTCTTAAAAAATTAACTGAAGAGAACTGGTATTTTGATAGTGGCTACTCTAAACATATGACTGGAGTAGAAACCTTACTGACTGATATCAAACCTCATCCTACCAACTATGTGACTTTTGATGATGGAACTAGAAAGAGAGTTAAAGGAGTTGGAAAACTTGAAGGCTCGGGTGCTCCAAATCTTGATGAAGTACTTCTTGTGAAAGGTTTATCTGCTAATCTTATTAGCATTAGGAAATTGTGTGATCAAGGAATCCATGTCAATTTTACTAAGTCAGAATGTTTGGTCACAAATGCAGAGAATAATGTAATCATGAAAGGTGTTAGGTCAGAGGACAATTGTTATCTCTGGGATAAGCAAAAACCTTTTTGCTCAAAAAGAGATACCGAAGAAGAAAACAGTAGTGTCTTGAAAAGTGAGATTTATGAATGTAACTTGTTTCATTCTCAAGAAAGTGATCTTATAATATCTGGAAAAATCATGTCAAGAGAAGTCAATTATGATGTCACACATAATGTCATGGCATTGTACTTAAAAATCCCAATACAGACAGTTTAATAATATGTCTTTATGAGGGTTTGTGGCAATCAGTGACATGTGGGAACATCCTTAAGGACATTGCATATTTTCAAGAGTCTGGTTTAATGCACTTTAAGTGGAGGCGCGAAACAATTGATTTTATCATTAATTTTTTATTCGAAGAAAACTTATTTAAAATGCCATTACTTAACAAAAATGTCACTACATCACACTGTGCACTTGCTCTCCTATTATTCACCCCAAATTTACGTATTTTTTCTCTCTGAAATTTCCTATCAACATGTCTCAACAATCTTCTGCACCGCCCTCAAAGAGGTCAACTATCAATCTTGAATATAGGGTTCATCATCTCTCTGAAGATGTCCTAGATATTGCTCCTCTGAACGTTGTCGTTCCTGAAGCTGCTTGGGTTTCTAAACCAAGGACTCCTAACGTATGTAGACCTAAAGATCAGTTTGTATGTCCATCATCTAGTCCTCAAGGAACGGTGTTTGGTGATGAAGCCACAAAAGAACTGGTCTAAAGAATTTTGGCTGAAATTAGTGATTCTGCTAGAGTGTATGGCACTCAAGAAAGTCCTAAGAATGCAGAATATGGACTAAAGAATAAGGCTGCTGAAGAAACCTCTAATGTCTATGTGATAAAAGGGAGCTCCAAAGATGTTGTAACACCATCTGTTGGGGTTACTGATCAAAATGAAGAAGAAGCACAAGGTGTTGATGACCTTCCTGAAGCTGAGGACAACAAAGAAGATAATACTGATAATGTGATTGATCTTGATGATCTTTCAGATAATGAGCTTATTGCCAACATCAATCCTAGTGTGGTAGAAAGACTTATTTCTATGAAAGGGAAAAGTGTTTCTGGTCAAAGATCTCCTCCTAGCAAACCATTGTCCAGAAATGATAACACAAGGGACACTCCTAAGAGGAATGTTGTTGGTCCATCTAAAGGATGGAGTAAGGTGGTCACCAAAAAGAGAAAGGTCAGGGCTACCTCTGAGAATGATGAGGATGTTTAAAGTGATGTTCCATACATCACACCAAGAAAGAAGTCTGCCTTCAGTAAGCTTGTTGCCAGGGTACCTGATGCACCTCTGGATAACATCTCCTTTCATTGTATCAACAGTGTGAATAAGTGGAATTTTGTCTACCACAGAAGAGTGGCCTTGGAAAGGGAGGTTACTGAATCTATTCTGAATTGCACTGAGATTATGGACCTTATCTTCTATACAAGTTTTCTCAAAACTCTGGCCAGATTCTCACCATGTTATGAAACTCTGGTAAAGGAGTTTATTGTTAATCTTTTTGAAGATTGTGCTGATGGGAAGTCGAAGGATTATAATGTATGTGCGAGGTAAGTGTATTAACTTCTCTCCTGTTGTGATAAATACCTATCTAGGAAGGGATACTGCCAATCACCCTAAATTAGAAGTAACTGATAATGATGTTTGCAATACCCTCATGGTTGGTCAAGTTAAGCACTGGCCAAGAAAGGGAAAGCTTTCAACAAGCATGCTTAGTGTTAAGTATGTTATGTTAAATATAATTGGTGCAGCCAATTGGGTTCCTACCAACCATACATCTAACATTGCTACAGGTTTAGGAAGGTTTATTTATGTTGTGGGTACCAAAACCAAATTTGATTATGGTACTTATATTTTTGAACAAACCATGAAGCATGATGGCACAATGGCTGTAAAATTACCTATTGATTTTACTTCCCTCATATGTGGGATCATCTTGAACCAGTTTCCTGTTATCCTAACTGAGTCACACACAGTCTGCAAGAGGGTAAATGCTCTAGCTTTCCATTATAAGCTATTTCAGGGAACTCATGTTGCTGACATTGTTGTGACATCCACTGCAACATCTACTAGAAGCAAACCTCTTGATAAAATATCAATCATTCTTGAGCTCAAGGAAGCTTGTAAGGAGCTAGAGGCCAAAAAGGAAAAATTTGAGAAAATGATTGAGTCATTAGAGGCTGAGGTGGATCCTGAGAAAGAATGGGCTAAAGAAAAGGCTAAAAGAGATAAGAGCTCAGACAGTGAGGAAAAGGAAGTTGTTGGCACTGATTTTGATTAATGATTGTGAAGGGCTGCTGGTCCTGATTCATTTTGGTTTTTGTTTTGTGGTTCCATTTCCCTTGAAGGAATCTTTGTATTTTTTTTTGTTATACTTGTTGGGGTCTCTTTATACCCAGGATATTTTTTGCTTTTAATGAGCTTGTTCTATCAGGTTCTTTTGTTCTATGATTGTGTACCTGATAAATACTATTTATTTTAGTATTGTCAGTTGGTGTGCTGCAGGGTTGGTGTTTACAGGTTGAGGGGGAGATGAAATCTCTCTGGTTTTTCTTAGTGCAGCTGATGTGATGTACCTGCTAGTATAATTATATTATGATGATTTTCTGATGTGTGCACAACCTTTGTTATAATGCTTCTGCTGCTGCTGATGATGATGATGTTACTTGTGATGTGCTCTTACAGCTGGTGTTGAGGGGGAGTCCTCAATTTTGTGCTTCTGATGGCTGATGTGTTTATTGCTTTCTGATTTGTTTTAGCTGATAATGCTTAAATTGCTTTAGCCAAAAATATTCCAAAGGGTGAGTTTGTAGATGTTTTGATTGGCTATATTTTGTGGTAAAACTCTTGTGTGTTTCAGGATGTCATAAGCAATGTTATGACATGTGATTTAAGCATTATGCAGGTGTGTAGTGTGTTTGTGCAGTGGTTTGTTTTCAAGATGTCAAGACTGATGTCATGGCATCTGTGACTGAGCCTGAAGACCTAGTTGAATCCTAATTTGTGTGTGCATCATGTTTTCTTTATTGCTGAGATTTTATTGTGGTCTTAGTGCATTTTCTTCAGAAGGAAAAGGAGGATTCAGTTTGGAATTGTTATAGAAGAACATTTGCTCTTGCTATTTTTGTTCTTGTAATTAAGGAATTATTTATTCTAAATTGTCTGCAAGTTCAGCAGGCCCAATGCCCATTGGAGTTTCTATTTAAGGCTACTCAACCCTAGTGTGCGTGGGGAAAATAAAGATTGTATTTTCAGTGTTTTTCACGTGTGTGTTAGTTTTTCTTGTGAGCCAAGCAATTGCCTTTTGATGATTGTTTTGGAATAGGTGTTCATTTGTATTTTGTCCACTCGAAGATTTTAAGCAAGAGTGTTTGTATTTGAATGAAGCTTTTAAGCAAGGTCAAAGATTTTTTTGAAGAGTGACTTCATTTTCTTGGTGTTCCTGTTTAAGATCACTGACTGTGATTGTGTAGGACGTGACATGGATCTCATATCTAGGAGTTCCTAGGTAGAACTGTCATTGGGTAGGGATTAAGTGAAAAGATTTCAAACTGTAGGTGCTTGCTGTGGATCTTTGAATTGATACTACTGATAGTGAAGTTCCTTCCTGGATTGGTAGTCCCCAGAGTAGGTGTGATTGCACCGAACTGGGTTAATAACTTTTTGTGTACTTTATATTTTGTCTTTGTCATTTACAGTTTGTTGTTACTAAGTGTCGTGACATCGTGTTCGACATTGTGTGATTGTTTCCAGAATTTCAATCTCATTAAGTTTGTATGAGAAAGTTCCATTGATTTGGAAGTAGTATGATGTTGCAACATTGGGGGTGACAACATGGGTTGCTTCCTCACCCCACACTTACCACAAACTTTCCCATCTTTAATCTTGAGTTTTGGAATTCCTCTAATGGTTTTCTTAGATATGATTTCCTTCATTCTGCAGAGATGAAGGTGTCCAAGTTTCTGGTTCCATAACTTCACTTCATCCTCATTTGTTATTGAACATGTGGAAGAGAAAGCAGTTATTTGAGACTCCCACATATAACAGTTGTCTTTAGACCTTATACCTTTCATCAGAACAACATCTTTATCATTTGTGACTAGGCATTATGTCTTTGAGAAATTAATAAATACTCCTTGGTCACACAATTGACTAATACTGATGAGATTAAAAGTTAGTACTTTCACAAGGAGAACATCTTCCAAACTAGGTGATTCAGCACATACCATTTTTCCAACTCCTTTAATTTCACATTTAAACCCATCACCAAATCTAACAGAGCCTGTGGGATGAGATTTGATATCAACTAACAACTTCTGGACCCTTGTAATATGTCTAGAGCATCAACTGTCAAAGTACAAGTCTTCTCTTGTTGAAGTCCTCAAGGGAGTATTAGCTATAAGGTTCACATCCTTACATCTAGAGCTTCTCTTTTTACTTACTTGATTTGGCTTAGAATAAGCTGAAGATTTTTGATCTCCATACAATTTATAACAAAAAGGTTTTAATGACCATACTTACCACAATAATGACATATCCAAGTAGATCGGAGATTATTTTGAGGTTCATCATGTCTGTCAGGATGTTGTAACATATGGTTGAATATAGTGATCATCTTATTCCTTTGTGGAGTAAGAAAATTTTCTTTTGACACTTTTCTTTGTTTACTATCATATTGATAATGACTTTCTGAATCTCCATCATCTTTTCTCATATCAGCTCGATCTTTTATCCTTCTCAAGGAATTTGTCATGTCATGAAGCTTGGAATTTAAGAGAGTTACCTCATTCTGAAGATGAGAAACAATACATAAGAGTTCTTTCTTCTAATTTTCCAATTCTGCTATGACCTTTCTCTGATTTACCTCTGTCTTAAGAATTTCTTCACACATGTCACAAGTTTCCTTGTAGGACATATCCAAATTTTCATATAGGACATTTTCATCACAAGATTCAACTTCATCTGCCTATCTTCCAGATAGAGCAGTTACAAGTTTGACAGTCTCTGTGTTAGATTCATCTTCTGACTCATCATCGTCAGACCAAGATACAAATAGGCCTTTTGTTTTGTATCTTGAGATAGGTGGGACATTCTGGCCTAATGTGACCAAAACCTTCTCACTCATAGCATTGAATGTGTTTGCTTTGGTTTTACTTATCTTCAATTTTGGTATTATGTTGAGAATCATAGTTATTCCTGATGTTAGTTGTGATATCCTTAACAGCTGGTCTTCCCCTTCTATCCATTCTCTTTAGAATTCTATTAAATTGCTTCCCAAGTAATACAATGGTATTTGATAGTCCTTAATCAGTATCTAGATCAGCTTAACCCTCGTTATCTTCAACATTGGAATCAAAAGTTATGTTCTTGCTCTATTTCTTAGACATGTCACTAATAGTCATTTCAAAAGTTTGTAGTGACCAAACAAGTTCATCGACCTGAGGGAAGAGACCTGAAAGTACTAAAGGCATTACCTTCATAAAGACATTACCCAACAAGTTCTTAGGCTTCTTCAATGGAAATTACTTTCATATCATACCTCTTGGGAAGAGACCTGAGGATCTTCCTCACCAATTTTTCATCTGATATTTTCTCTCCTAGAGCACTAAAGGCATTAGCTATTTCAAGAACATTCATGTGAAATTCATGAGTACTTTCATCTCCCCTCATGTTTAGATTTTCAAATTTTGTAGTGAGCAGCTGAAGTCTAGACATTTTTACCTTAGATGTGCCTTCATGAGTTATCTTGAGAATTTCCCAAGCATCCTTAGCAACATTGCAAGTGTTGATCAACTTAAACATATTTTAGTCAATTCCTTTGAATAAAGCACTCAAGGATTTGGAGTTTCCAAGAGCAATCTCATCTTCTTCCTTGGTCTAGTCCTCTTCAGGTTTCAAAGTATCCTTCCCATCTTTATCTTTAACCACATGATGTTCCCAATCCTTGATGATAGCTTTCTAAGTTTTGCTATCCATGGATTTTAAGAATGCCACCATGTCTGCCTTCTAATAGTACTATTTGAATCCATCCAAGATGGGTAGTCTGTTCATATTCCATCATCCTTCCTTGTCCATAGTGTCAGATACACACTCCCTAGAGCTCACCCTAAAATAGAATAGGGTGGCCTTCTTTGTTGCCAATTGAAATGTTATTTCGCAGATACCAGATGTCGAGACAGATTTCCCAACATTGAGGTCAAAACAAAATGAATACAACACAAAAAATTATAAATTACTAGAAGTAAATAACATAATAAGTTGTTAACCCAGTTCATTGCAACTCACCTAAATTTGGGGGCTACCAAGCCAGGAAGGAAATCTACTATAATAATATTAGTTCAAAGATACACTCCCTTGTTTATAACTTATCACCTAATCACTACCCATGCTAACTTCTACCTAATGACAATACAACAATAACCCAAAATAGAATAAAACTCTTCCAAGTACAATACTTAGTTTTGTTTAAATGCTTTAAACTAAGAACAATACACTCGTGCTTAAAAGCTTATGAGTGAACAACTGACAATTAACAATCAGTCAACTCAATGCATCAAAATTAATACAAGAGTGACAAACAAAGAACACACGTTAAACCCTAAGGAGACTCCAATGTACAAATAATTCTTATTCTTCAAATCCACATCTTCTTTGGGTTTATAAAACTCCTTTAAATAGACATCACAACAGTATGGGTTTGGGCTCTTGTAACGTAAATCATAAGGCAACAACTTGAAATCAATTGCATGATATCATGCACAATAATAGGAACAAAATAGAAATTTTCCTAAAAAGGCTCCAAGATCCTTTTTACGAAATACATGCAAATCTGTCACAACAGAAGTTCCCAAAATATCCCTTCTTGGATAATGACAACGTGTGAATTAAAACAAACTCAAAACTCACACATTGAATACCAAAACAGCTCTGCCCTAATTTTCTAGTATAACATGTCTTGTAACATGTCCCAACATCATGCTGAACATGATGTCTGACTTTCATGGTAGAACATAGGGCTTAACATTTTACTATGAGCATGTTTTACCAAAATGTTGCTAATCCAAAAACCACATCACTTACATTAGAGAATCTGACACTAGGTAGAACATAGGGCTTAACATGTATGGAATTCGTAGAAATTGTGGATTCCATGCAAATGTTCTTTATTCATTTAATCAATAGATTAGAGAATCTAGGTAAGATTTTCTCTATCCAGGATTGAGCTAAGAAAGTTATAATATTTATGTGTACAGACTAACATCCAAAAGTGACCCCACAAAAAGTCACATGATTTGAAGACTTTGGATATAAAAACATCATTTGGGAAGCTTATTGAAAATGGGAATGAACTTAAGAGACTATAAGCGAGTGAATTTAATGTAAATAACAAAGAGAAATTTAAAGAAGAAAAGAGAAACACATCCTTGAAGATCTTCATTTCCAAGGCCAAGGTAGAGGAAAATGACGAAAGTACTAGTGATGATGATTCTTCTAAGGAAGAAGAAATGAGTTTTTTCATGAAATGCTACAATAAGTACCTCAAAATAAATCACATTAAGCACTCAGACAAGAATCTAATAAACTTTAATAGGTCACTACTGTAAAAAGAATATGGAAGATAAAAGTAAGGATGATAAGAACATGACTTGTTATGAATGTGGTAAGTTTGGAGTATAGAGATACATCAAACCCATTAGTGTCTCTTGTTGGAGCATACTAAAGTTTCTCTTCAATCCTAAGAATCCTCTCATCCAAAAATTAAGAATTATATTGGTGCACTAGATTATATTTGTTATTGAGTCAGTCAACAACTCTCCGGACTCTAAGATTTTCCTACAATAGTTGATGGCTTATGGGTATTTTCTACCAAAGTATAACATGTTGAGGGATAGGTCGGTGTGATGTTTCGTCTTGGTTATACTATTATGTGTATTTGAAGAATAAAAGAGCCTGAAATATACCTTGTCTAACTCATTGAGGAACTCAATCTTATAGGTTTTGAATGAGACGCCAACATAATTGTATTGTCTTTTGTAGGATGAGGGGGAAGAGGTGGAACTTTAACACCTTTGATGGTTGCATCAACAACTATCCTGTTAAATAGTGGATCAACTGATTTTGGATGTCCCCGTGCTTGGTGGATCAGATGATAGATCTGTAGGAGAAGGAGGTTGAAACTTCTAGTAAGAAGATCATTAAAACTTCAAGAAAATGATATTTGAATCTTTAATGAAGAGACAATGGTTTAATGAGAAATTAGAGGAATCTGAAGTCGTTCCCACTGATGATCTAATTGTTTATTCAGGAACTAGGAATGAATGTGAGGTAGCGAAGTTTGGTCATGTTACAGTGGATATGTACTTCCTATGCAATAGAGAAGTGGTTGAACTGCAAGGTTAACACTCAAATATCAAAGTTAGTGAGAGAAACCATAAGTTATGTGTGAGAATGAATGTTAATACTTGAAATCACACACTTATGTGATGTAGCGTGTTGTGCAGACAACCATCATATTGGATTGAATAATGATTAAAGTGGTGGAGAGTAAAATTACTTGTTTCTTGTTATAATGAAGGTCTACCTACATAACGTGCTTTGTTGCCCATGGTGCTATATTGGGTCTTTTCTTATAGGTTTGGCAAATGTCCAAAACAACTCTCTTTTTAACCTACTCTCTAACACTTACTCTCTTATTGGGTGAAACATGTGTGTGTCTCACTTCGAAAATGAATCCCACATAAAGTGGTAATACCCACATCTAATGAAAGATAATGTGTTTAAGGCTATGTTTAGATTGATGGAATGGAATGTGATGTAGTGAAATGGTATAAACACTAGTACAAAAACTACTTTTTAAATCAATTAAAAATGAATTTTTAAATCGGCTGGTGTGGCGATTTAATACTGGCCGATTTAGATTTTTTTTTTTTTGTTAAATCAGTTTTGATCTGATTTAAAAGATTTTATTAAATCGGTTAGTCCGACTTAAAAATGCTTATTTAAATCAGTTTGATACATTTAAAAAAAAAGTTCAAAAATAATGATTTTTTTTTTTAATTTATACGACCCAATTTAAAATCTCAAATTTAAATCAATTCACTTGATTTAGTAATGTGATTTTAAATCAATTGTTCCGATTTAAAATTACAATGCCATTGTTTTTTTTTTTACTAATTGTCATTTTTTTATTCTTATTTCTTCCACGATATTGTAAACAAAATTATGAGTAATACAAAATTTCATCCCAACTAATTACTAATCAAATATGTCATACACAACCATTAATACAAACAATGTTATGGAACAAAATTTTAAATAAATTTCTTCAGTTTTAAATTATTCAGGATACTACGTCACAAAAGTACCATGAAATTACATACCTCTTACCAAAACCAAACTATATGGAAATGATGCTATCAAAACACTAGCTAGTCTAAGTTAAGCTAAACAAAGTATGAGGCCTACAACAGTACACAAACTTAAATTCTATTGTTTGAATTAATTAAAAAAAGGATGTAATAGAGTGGAGTCGAATGCAATCCATTCTATTCAATCACTTTTCTATCATTTTTTGTACCATTCGATTTGCAGAATGACAAAACTTCTCTATTCTATCAAGAAATACTCAAACAATAGAATGACATTTTTATTTCATTCAACTTCGCTCCGTTTCATTCTACTCCCTGCTCAGTTGGTTTTACAATATCCAAACATAATGAGAGTTGTTAGCATGGAAATATAATATATCTTCATTACTATTGGCAAATACCCGGTTCTAAGGCCACCTCACCATGGTGGTGAGCAGCCACCATCACTTAACAACCAACAAGAACTCCATTCCGATGCTGCCATGCAAACTCACCTGCAGCCACCGCCGAACACAATGCCTCTTTTGAAGGCCATATCATCTGTGTTGTTCGTGGTTAAGGGTGATAAAAGCTAGTATTTGATGTTGTTTGGCAATATGGTTTATGAGATGAGTTTTTCTTTGTAATTTTTTTTCAATGTCAGAGAATGAGTAGAAACGGTTTGGAAGTTGATGAGCAAGTTTCATTGTAAGGTTAGACGATAAAAGGCTACTGCTAGAGGGGAAAGGAAACATTGGAAAGCTGGTAATGTCAGCATTTTTATTAGGGTTATTGGCTACCATCATTTTCATCAATTTGCAGAGTAAGACAAATTCCATAAAAACCAAGACCTACCATTACAATTTACAACACAAGTAGAAAGTAGAAACCAAATTACAATAGAACCTTCTAGGAATATTTTTGCTGCTACCAAACATTTGTCATTCAAAATAAACATTGCATGCTGAAGAGCTCGTTGGGAGTGCCAAAATTTCAAATTGATTTTCAAGCTTTTCTTGGGGACTCAAGGAAGCTGCACTGTTTATTGTCATGCTCCTCAATGATGCTGAAATCCGCAAAATACATTGAACAAATTGAAACTCAAGTCCACTACCACTATAATTTGTAATAGTACAAGTTTTAAACTGGAAAGAGATGCATTCAGGCAAGTCTGTTGGGAACTTGCAAAAACGGTCATTATATTGTGTTGAAGGCATATCAAGGACAAAACTTTGAAGCTTAGGACAATTCTTCATGACTTGAAATATAAAGCATCTTCTGCAGGAAGAAAATATATAATGTGACTGAGAATTTCATTTGGCAGCCCACTAATCCGGTCATCCATCTATGCATTCAAACAGTCTTGTGCGTTGATGAATTTTTTTGTTTTTATTTTGAAAAAGGCAAAAGAAGACTTTATTACCACCACAATAGCATGAGTAGTTATAGAAATTTTCTATCAAAGATTAATTAATTAATTAATCTCACTAATGATCATTTGCTTTCTCGAGTAAACAATTAACAAGAGTTTATTTATCCAAGCTGTATGCAGTGCATATAGGAAACAATTAATGAGTGTTTGTTTTTCCCAAAATCTGTTCGTTTCCAACAAATTAAAACTTGGATTTATCCCTCAAACGAGTGTTCATTGCTTAAGTTTTGTTCTCGGATGATTTTGAACTTGAAAGGATTTAATATGAGATAGCTATTGAGATGTAAATTGATATTCATGGAGATAAATAGTATGATATTTGTGTCCAGCCGTTGGATAAATACGATATTCATATTCGTCCCATATACATGCGGTTATTTGCTAAACAAATGATTCGCAGATTTTAAGATATTCATGGATATTTACCGATATCCATGAAAAATATTTTGTTTTTTTTTTTTTAAAATTTTTTTTCAACTTCTTTTAAAGATATAAGAAGTTATTATCATATAATATCCATGTAAATTTCTCTTATTTTAACAACAAAATATTGTCACATTAATTTCCTTCATTTTGAACAAAATATATTATTCATACATTTCATTTTTAATAAAAAAAATAAAATATATTATGATTGTGAGTTATGGTTAAAGAACGGAAGACAAAGAAGTTAAAAGAAAGATACCGATTGGACAAGGAAAGTGGTTGGTTAGATGATCGAATTGAATTGTTGAAGCGAAGTATCGAGTAAAGAAAAAACTTAAATATGAAATGACCAATATGATTTGTATGAAATATAAAAGATTTTCTTTAAAGAATATTTCAAAATTATCCCACAATATATATTAGGTACTGCCTGTTTGTGTGTTTGCAACTGGAGTCCAAATTATCCCACAATCGAACATTACTCTTAATTATATCTGATTCTGCCGAGTTATTCATGTAGTACACAGACAAAGAAGAATCTTCCCCGTCTATCCCGGAATTAAAATATTTTTCAGCTTGAGTTAATAATAAGAGCCTCCTCGATAATAGGTAACTTGTTCTTACCCACTCTTTTTCTATCCTCTTATTGACTTTATTATGGCCTAGTCCACCCAAATTCTTAAACTTTTTAATCTTCTAAATAAATCAACGTGCTCACTTGCACCGTTAACCCCATGTGCCTCATTGTAAGACCCTCATTTTCGATGTGCATCATTTGTCCCTTGAGTATTAAATGAACAAGCCTCCTGGTTATCAAATTTCACCTATTTTTTTCTTAAATTTGAAAAAACCCATTTTATATTTTGTCACATGAAAATTGTTTTCACATTGACACATTGTATTTATAGTGAGTGAAAGTGTGGTAAGATGGAGGAGTGTAATAAGAATATATCATAGAAGGGAGAGTGAGTGCACTAATGAAAACACCAAATTGAAATTGATAGGAAGCTAATTAAAAATCCTAATAATATAAGAGAAAGCTAAGAATTAAAAAGACAAATAAAATTAAACTAACAAAATAACTCTCAATGATTTTTTTATACCAATACAAATAGAGCACTATACTATATATACTATTCTAAACATATCTTTGATGCCAATACAAATAGAGCACTATACTATATATACTACTCTAAACATATCTTAGCCTTTCAAGTGACACAATCACAAGGACTTAAAAATATTCTAAAATACTATAATAATAAATCTAAACTAATATATTAAAATTATAACTTAAATATTTCTAACTAATATTTATTAATAAGACTTTCTATCATTTGGTGTTTTATAAATTACAAGACAAGAATTTTCTTTTTGCTAGAATTCCATGATATTGATGGACTGGCTACACATGGCTATGCGAAAGAGGCGTTAAGGATGTTTGGGGAAATGGAGAAGAAAGGAATAAGAACAAATGGGTTTACATTTGTTAGTGTTTTAACTGCTTGTACTCATGCATGGTTTATACAAGAAGGTAATCGTTTGTTTGTGAGTATGATTGAGGATTATTGTATTAATCCTCAAGTTGAACATTATGGTTGCATGATTGATATATTGAGCAAAGGTGGTTTGATTGAGGATGATTTGGAGATGATTAGAGGAATGTGGTCCGAACCAAATGGTTTCATTTGGGGTGCCTTGTTGAATGGGTGTAAGGTTCATAGAAACTTGGAAATTATTCGTGTTGCGGTTCTGAATTCGAGGGTTATGGAGCCTATCACATGGAAAATTTCACTATTTTTCTCTTTCCATGTGATAGTTTCCTAGATGAAGAAATGCATGAAGGATACAGATGGAGACATGATAAAAAAAAAAGTCGTGCAAATGAGATGAGATCCTGTGAAGAGAGAAAAGTGAGGCAAAAACTTGAGAACTTGGATAAAGAAAAGAAGCTAGGTAATACAAATCTCATGGGAAACCTATTAATTATATCGAATTTTCCTTCTTTTTTTTTAGGAAACATGCTACTACAAGCTAACCAACATTAGCACACTAATATAGGCTAACTAAATTAATATGCAGTTCGTAATTTATCTTTTGTAATATCCTTTGTTACGAAAAACAAATTATTATGTGCTTAGAAAGCCCTTTAGTCAGAGTTATTAATCTCGGCTGCGATCATCGCTATCTGTGACGATCCAGCCAGGGCGGCCACCAACCGCACGCAAAGAGAAGAGTGTTTCCCAGATGCAAATCGCAGACGATTTCTGCAGGATCGCAGATTGTGGGTTGAAAAAAATTAAATAATCACAATAATAATAATATTTTATATGTATAATTTTTCATATTTTAGAGTCTGCTGCTCCGCTCTGCTATCTAGGATTAATAACTCTGGCTTTAGTAATACTGCAAATTACAAAGCAGCGGGGGAATTGTTGATGCAAAAGAGAACAAAGTTGTATTGGACACCATGTGTCGCGCATTGCATTAACTTGATGTTGGAAGATTTTGAGAAGAAAATGCCTCTCCACAAAGATACAATTGTTAGGGGTAAAAAGATCTCAACTTATATTTATGCAAGAACAAGTCTTATTTCTCTATTGCATAAGTTTACTAATAATGGTGATTTGATTCGACCCACAACGTTAGTAGTATTGGTGATGATTTAGATGTTCCTTCCATTGTTGAAGATGATGCCTTTGAAATGGAAGAGAATGAGGATGAAGAAGAGGATTCATATGACTATAATGATATGTGAATACTTAACATCTTAGATGATTAGACTTGTTAGATTTGTTAGAGTTATGTCTTGTTTGTTATATTTATGTTTTTTGAGCTACTTAGTTTCAACTTGGACTTTTTTTAATCAAAGAAATTATATTAATTCAAAAAACACTATTAAAAACAAAGGTGATCCAATTGGGTCCAACCAGACAAAATGACTAATTACATCATATAACTCACTAAGTGGCTTCTAATCTTTACATTATACCACCCTTTATAAAAAATAGTATCAGTAATATTCTTAACTATCATATCATTATCAATATCTTTACAAAAAACAACCCCCAAGGGTTGGCCTAGTGGTGGAGGCTTGGGTCTTAAGAGTTTGCTCCTCTAAAGGTCCCTAGGTTCGAATCCTACTAGGTGCAATCAATCTTTGTGTGGGCCAGTCCATATGGATCTTTGCTCTGGCTTTAAACAGGACCCAGCTAGTGGACGGTGGGATTGGTCCTCTTGGATTATTCGGTCGAAAGGCCGGATACCAAGATTTCAAAAAAAAAATATCTTTACAAAAAACAATATGATACCTATAAATCCAAATCTGATATAAGGTCTCTGCAGCTGCAATCTTCAGCAGATAAACCCTCCACCCTTTGCCTTTCGAATTCAAACACAACCAATAAAGCTCTTCATGACATTGCTTCGACTTATGTCTAATATCCAACCACGTTAAGACATTCTCCCAAACCAGTTTGGTCTTAGCACAATAAAAAAAACAAATTATTGATAGGTTTTTCCTCATATTTACAAAGATCACAAATACTATCTGTAATCAAACTCAAGTGATTCAATATATCTTTTGTAGGTAATCTACAATGGCAGGCCGTCCATAAGCAATGAAGAGCTCTAGGTCTAGCCTTGTTACCACTAATCAACTTCCTCCAATTGGCCTTGCTGTCATCATCAATGAGTTTATGATAGAAATCAGAAGCTTTGAATTTCTTTTTAGTGATAGCTTCTTTCCAGACCTCTTGTACATTCTGCAGCTTATTGCTTTGTTTCATTATACCCTTGAAAATCCAAGAATTATGTGACTTTATCTCACAATCCATCACCTAATTATCCTTAAGATAAAAAGTATGGATCCATCTAACCCACAAATTATCAGTTTTACTACTGATATTCCACTGGCACTTCAAGAGGAGGACCTCATTCCACACCTCAAGATCAAGAATATTGAGGCTTCCCTAAGTAGTAGGCTTACACACCCTTTTTCCAAGCCACTGGGCTTTTCCTGCTGATAGCTTCTTTACCTTTCCAGATGAAACTTCTACAAATGGAATTAATTTTCCTGATAACAAATTTAGGTAGAGGCATACAACACATCCAATACTGAGCAATGGCAGTTGCAATACTTTTAACCAATTTTATCCTTCCTGCATAACTCCGGAATTTAGCAGTCCAATGATGTATCATGTTCACAATTTTTCTACCAAAGTCATATAATGGTGGATAGAGAGCTTCTTACTTGTAAGGGGAATCCCCAAGTATTTAAAAGGCATAAACCTTTATTGGAAACCAGCAAAATTTCTCAGCTCCTATTTAATACTCCCCTCCACACCACCAAAATAAATCTCACATCTATTGGAATTCATCACCATCCCAGTAGGTTTAGAGAAGCAATTGAAGGCTTTCAACATCAATTCCATGGAAATTTGGTCTCCCCTACAGAAGAGCAACACATCATCTGCAAAAGAGAGGTTTGTGATCTTCAAAGCTTCACACTTAGCATGAAAGTTAAAGTTAGGATCATGATGCATCTTATTCATGAGTTTATCCATGTATTCCATGACTATGACTAATAGAAAACGTGAAATAGGATCACCCTGCCTTATCCCCCTTCTAGCTTGCAAAAATTCAATATATACCCCCATTATGTTGAATGTGTAAGAAACAGTGGTCACACAGTTCATGATCCATTGGATAAACTTTCTAAAAAACTCAATTTCTCTCATTATACACTCTAGGGAAATCCAACTGACCATATCATAGGCCTTTTGGAGATCAAGTTGCATCATTATTCTAGGAGTCCCCCATTTCCTGGTGTAACCTTTGATAAGCTCACTAGCTAGAAGAATGTGATTATGTATATAGTGACCAGGTACAAAAGCAGCTTGATTGTGGCTTATCACAATATGCAAGACAATACCAAGTCTCACAGTCAGAAATTTAGATATAATCTTGTAAAAAGTCGTGCAACCAGCTATAGGTCTAAAGTCTTTAATATTTCTAGCACTATTAGCCTTAGGTATCAAAGAAACCACAATATTATTGAAATGTTAGTACAAATGGCCAATATTAAAAAAATTCATTGACAGCTGCAACATCACTTTTTATAATACTCCAGTTGGCTTTTAAGAAATTTTCACCAAAACCATCATAATCAGGAGCTTTTAGATTGCCTATACCACGAAGTGCTTTACTCATGTCATCTTTAGAAATAACACCCATTAGATACTCTCTCTGATCTCTACTTGAAATTCTGGTATGACTGACTCAGATGTTGAATACGATGTTGAGACATTTTATCTGTTACTTATAAACATTACAAGGCACAAACAACAGTAATTTAAAATTCTGATATATCAGATTTAAACATTCTTCAGGATGTTTAAACATCTGATATGACATTCTGCACACATACCGCATAAGATAAACAGAAAAGCTGTAAAGAACACATTCAAATTGTTAACCCAGTTCGATGCAAACTCATCTACTTTGGGGGCTACCAAGCCAGAAAGGAAATCCACTATGTAGTATCAATTTAAAGACTTCTCAGCAAACACCTAAAGTTTACAGTCTCCTCACTTAATCACTACCAATGCAACTTCTACTTAGGAACTCCTAAATATGAGAAACTCATCTCACTTCCAATCACATTAGTGATGTCTCACAGTCCCAACACTTAGTTTCTGATATTGACGGCTCTCTACCTACACAACAATTCGAACCAAAAGTCACACTTCCATGACAACAACTTAGAGTTGCTTACAAGCTTCCTCCAAGAATAATCCACCTCTTACTTAGCAGCTTCGAGGTTTACAAATAAAACAGCGACAACATTGTTCCTTGTTGCGCACGGCTGCCACAAAGACACAACCCTAATAATATGATCTTTACATATTTGGTTGGTTGGTTTCTAAACCTAGGTTACAAGGTTTATTTTTAAAACATATTCCCAACTGGATTTGGGCCTAAAAATTACAGCATAACAGCTGCTACAAATATGCAGAAAAATATGCTACAAATAAAAAGATCTTCAAATAAACAACTTCCTAAAATATCTCTAAATATAGAAACTTTATATTTATTCAATATTTGAAATTTGTCTTCAATGCAAATTTGATTCTTCAAGATCTTTTCAAATCAGCGCCACTTGGATTGCTTCAAATCTTCTAAATATTATGTTTCTATTGAAACCAAAACAGAAACTTCAATCCATCTTCAGCAGTTCATGATGTCGAATGAACTGTCTTGACGTCTTTCTTTGATATGTTGATCCAGATGTTGAAACACTTCAACACAACATGTTTGGGCGCATAAAAAGATTCTTTGCTTAATGTTTTCTTTGTTTGCAAAGATCTTGTACATATTACATTGCTGCTATATTTGTTTTATATAAAATAATGCCAACCCTAAAAATATAGAACTTACACTACTCAGTTGTCTCCCTTGTCTCATGGCTTCAATGTCAATGTGGGTGAGGTTATTGTCTTCATGGCCCATCAGATTACCATAGAAATCTAAAACTTCTTTGTTGATCTCTTGATGGGTTTGGATAAGGGATCCATCACTTCTAAGCGCCTAATGTTTAGCTTTGATAGATGCAAAGAAAAAAATTATTACCATCACCTTTCTTTAACCAATCAAGTTTTGCTCTCTGAATCAACACCTTCTCTTCAAGATCATTTAAAGAGATAACATCTTCAGTCAACTTTTTTACTTTTTCAATGGTTTGACTATTCATCTTATCATCAGTCAACTCCTCCTGAGCATCTTTAAGACTAGCTCTAGCAGAAATGATTCTTAAGTTCACATCAGTTAGAGGTTTACTGAAGGCTCTCAAATCTAGCTTCAACCTTTTGAGTTTATTCCACAAGATGTACATAGGTTTCCCATGCAGAGGCTTCTCCCAACTATTTTTTTACCAGACTCTCATAGCCAGACAAATCAACTAAACAATTGCTAAATATGAATTGATTTTTCCTTTTTATTATCACATCTTTATTCTCTATGTATAACATAGCATGGTCAGATACATGAGGAGGCAAAATTTTCAAAGTATTGTCCATAATTATAAAGCTATTGAACCAGTCAGTTTTACAAAGGGCTCAGTCAACTCTAGAGTAGATGGTCCCCACCTCATGCTTATTAGACCAAGTGAAGAACTCACCTACACTATCCATTTCATTAAGCCATGTACTAGCCATCATATTCTGGAGGTCCTCAAATTCATTTTCAGTCACCATCTTCCCCCATCTATATCTTGATACTTAGCAACATTATTAAGGTCACCAACAACACACCATGGACCCTGAAGATTACCATACAAATTATTTATCTCTTTCCATAGAATTCTCCTTTTATTCAATTGGTTATGGGCATAGATAGTTATGAGCCAGTACTTGAAGGTACCTTGAGTGTCATAGACCCCACAATGCACAAACTGACTAGAGCTCTACACAAACTTGACGTCAACCCTCCCTTTATCCCAATGCAGCCAAATTCTACCATTAGTATGGTCCTTGTAATTATCCAGACAATCAACATAAAGATGCATTTTTATCTCTTATTGTCTTATTAGCTTTTGCTTCTTTGACCCTAGTCTCTACTAAAATAACAATAGTAGGATTAAAACATTGGAGATGGGACCTAATCTCCCTCATATTTCCTTCTTTGTTAAGGCCCCTAAGTAACATTCCATGAAACTAACATGGATTATGGTTAGTGGCTATTAGATGGTCATTCAAATCCCATAATACCTCAAAACCATTATTATAATTCACAGACCTAGTAGAGCCAATAAGGAGTTTACCATTGCCACCAACAAAGTTCCTTACCATTGTCCAAGGTACCTCCTCACTTTCATTCTTATCATTCTTGTCATTTGGCCCGATTGGTGGAGGTGTTTTCTTCAGAACTGGTTCAGGAGGCTTAGGTTTGGGATGCCATTGTCGAATCTTCCTGCGATCATCACAATTATGCCCTAATTTTTGGCACTTTTCACAGAAAATTGGCTTCCATTCATATTCCACCTCTTGCATCTTCATACCCCTTTGTAGGTTCTGAATAGTAACTTCTCTAACAAGCTTTTGAGTGATATCGACTTCAATCAGAATTCTAGCATTTGACACTCGGAGCTTACTCGCCGTGCATTCGTCAGTAACAAGAGGTCTTCCAATCACACTTTCAATTTTGTTCAAACTCTTCAATCCCCATAGATGGAGAGGAAGTTAGGGAAGTTTGGCCCAAATTGGAAGGGTTCTTAGTAAATCCTTTTTCAGATCAAACTCAGGTCTCAATTCCTTGAGAATCAAAGGCGAATTTCTGACTGTGTAAGGACCTTTCATAATCACCTGTTCCCTATCTTCATGTGATTCAAACCTAGTCAAAAAGTAACCTTCCTCATGATATTACAAATCTGATATTTTCACAATATTCCACATTTTCTGGATGAAGTTCTTCATCGAGTTCATGCTCAAATCCCCCCACCACATAGAGAATCAAAGCGTTCTCCCTAAACCGGAGTTCAGATCCAGTATCCTCCTGTTCAATTTAAACTTCAAACGATCCATTCACCATCTTAGGGGCCACATACTCCATGGCGAGACCTTTAGCTGGATTTCGATTGTCACCCAGCAAATCAACCCACAAATTTCGTTCCTCCATTTTTGGATTCACATCTACTTTAAGGGTTTGCTGATTCTCGGTATTTCCCTCCTTACAATTGACGATAACAACTGACCCAACATCATCGCTTTCTTCTTGTGTCTCTTCTACGCGAGTTCCCGGTTCCGATAGGGTCTTCGATGGTGGTGGCACCGATAATTTTGGCCGCCCCCGCCCCTTTTTCACTATCAGAGCATTTAACAGTTCAAAGCTATACAAAAATCACCATACTTCTGACCCTTTAGATTTAGAGTTTTTTAACTGGGTCTTTTGAACTTATTAAATTATGAAATGATGGTTGAGTGTTGTGATTTATAGGTTATTTTGTTCATTTATTATAATTTTTCATGTTTTGTCCATGTGAAATTACCATTTTTCTCTTTGGTAAGATCTTAAGTGTCGTACTACGATCCTAGTTTAACAATCTTACACATGCTGTCCGATCCTAGTTTAACAATCTTACACATGCTGTCCGATCCTATTTAAGATCCCGTGTTTAAGTAGCTTTTGTGTGGTTGCAACGGTGGTTTGGTATTATGAAGGTGGTTTAAGGGTCTGGGAACCTGTTAAGTCTTTTTAGAACCTCTCTTTGTATATCTGAACATTTCCTTCTTTTTATTAATACATATATTAGCTATAACTTTTATTATTACAAACCTTGTAACACTCTGACAATGAACTACGGATGATATCCTCAAAAGTATCACACTGCCTAATCTGTTAAACTTCTATCTTTGCCAAAAGAAAAATCAATTTAACATACGATAATTTTGTCAAAAACTCGAAAATAAATACTTCCCTTGAAAATAATTCAGAGAATGATACGGTAAACTTTTATTAGAATACTTGATTAAAATTTACTTTAGGGGATATAATCTGAAATGCATTGTCAGAAGGGTCCATGTCAATAATAAAAGCTGAGTCATTCAAAAACAGCATTGAATTTGAAGTATACCCATTGATTAGATATACAAAACTACTAGACAATCACTTAGAGAAAAAGCAACATCAGTTTATAAAAGCAACTCAACTGATACAAAAGAAGAACCCTATTATGTAGAATCAGTAATACAGAAGAAAAATATTGTCTAGAAATAAAATCCATAATAACTACCATAATCAATACCCAAATATAAAAGTTAATTATCTTATAGGAATAATTCTCAGCTAGACAAACAATTACAATCATTCAAAATAAACCCCACATGTAACAGAGATCTTTGGGGATGCCAATAATTCTTTCTTCATATCAAGCTTTTCCTGGGTATTCAAAGAAGGTGAACTGTATATTCTCAAGCTCTCCAAAGATGTAGAATTCAACAAAATATTTTGTACAAATAGCAACTCATATTTCTTTCCTCTATAATTTGTAGTAGTACAGCTCTTAAACTGTAAAGAAAGACATTCAGGTAAAATATTTCGGAAACAGCTAAGATCAGACGATGTTTCTAACCAAAACAATGTCCAAATATTTGGTATTAAAGGCATTTCAAGGATAAAAACTTCAAGTATAGGGCAATTCTTCATGACAGAAGTTATAATATTCCAATTAATGCTTCCTCCAAATACAATCTCCAAATGAGTTAACTTGGAAAACACAGGAGAAACCCCGTACATCTGCAACAGAAAAAGGCATTAGATATACACCGAAGAAGCTATAAAATAAATTCAAATATACAAGTATTTTTACAGTAAATTAGAAAACATTAAAAAAATGAAATATAAATTCAAATTTCAAACCTCTTCTATCCGAAGAAATTCAACATTTGAAAAGACTTCCAAATCAATATCATAACCAGACATGTTATGAACATCTGCCTTGATCAAATTGGTAAATTTCTTAACTTCCACATCATACTCATCTGACCAATACTCTTTAGATATATTCTTCATTTCCAAATCTTCAAGAATTGGACAGGCATTAAGAATTTCCAAAATACACCCATTATCTATAAAATGAACACTATTCAAATGTAAAATTTTTAGTGAGGGAAGGTTGGCAGACATAAAATGATTCACGCATACAAATTTCAACTTTAGAACAACAAGGTTACTAAAACAAAACATAAAACAAGTGATATTCAATTTCCAGTTATCAGACAAATGAATGTCAATGTAGTCCATACTGTGTTGTGCTGTGGCCATTAACGATAACATTGTACTGAATTCACCCGTAAAGTTATCATGAGATTCATGACATCTTAGGCGAAAGTTTTTGATGGGTTGGTGTTCACTTCTTTCTGTAATGGTTACATTTACCAAATCTTTAAAGCTAAAATATGGTTCTTCCTTTCTGAAAAACCTTTGATCATCAAAGTCGAGATTGGGACTAGGATGTAAAAGCCATAATGGCGTCCACCTCTTAGAAAGGACGCGAGTAGCAAAAGCATCTTCAGATGGGAGAAATGAGATAATGTGACCAAGAATTTCATCTGGCAATTTACTAATCCGGTCATCCATATTTTGAATCTGCATTTCAAAAAGTTTTGTAGATGAGTACTTATAGAATTTTTTTTCTATAAAAAATAAGTACAGTAATTAATATCACTAATCATTTGGTTTCTCGAGTAAGAAATGAAGGGGAAGGATGAATGCTATGAATGAAGGAAAGACCTTTCATTTTTCATAAGTTACTAGTATTTCTGAGGTTGAATTGAATGTGAGCAGCTATATTTAGTGTTTTTGTTTTTCCCAATTTTATTTTTGTTTCCAACAAATTAAAAGTTTAATTTACTCATTGTTGTCAAAAGATTTTGAAACTTGATAGGATTAATTTTTTTTTTTCAAAGGAAAAATGGGAAATATCATTAACTCTAAAGTGATATATATAGTTCACATGCATCAATAAGAAAATGACAAATATTTTATTATCTTAGATGACATTAGCTCTAAAAGATCTCTTTTTTTTAAATAAATCATTTTCTCTACGTCGTCATCACCTTTCTCTTGTTCGCGACCTCACGAATTGTTGTCGCGCCACTCTTCCAATACCGTCACACCAACATCCGTGTAATTCCTCTCTTGTACACTACAAGAAAACAGCGTAGTAGCGTTAGCCGAAAGCCCTCTCTAAAAAGCATAAAACCGACGCTAATACCTTTTAGCGTCGGAGTCTGGGCGGACGTTCTAACATTGGAAGAAAAGCATAATCACGAGTCGGCGCTAAACTAGCGTCAGTTACAAGGAACGTTAGGCCGACGGTACAATACTAAAGCCGACGCTAATGTGCAATATTAAAAACATATTGCGACGGCTTTTGTCGACGTAATAGTAATCTAGTGGCGGTTCTAAGTGACACTTAAACAGAATTTTCTATGTATTAGCGTGGGTCAAAGCCGCCGCTACACTTTTAATTTAAACATTTACGAAGCTTAAAGTCGACGCTACATTACAGATTCTGTGTTTTATAGCGTCTCAAAAAACCGCCGCTAATTAATTGCGCTATTTTGTAATTCTTGTTAGCGTAGGTTTTAATTGACGATGACTTTTGGATAACTGTATTTTACCTTCGGTCAAGGCCGACGCTAAATGTTCTTTTTTTTAAAAAATTTGTTTTATTTAAATTTATTCCTGTTGAAAATCAAATCTATCTTTTACAATTTACTGAACCCTGTTTTTTATTTCAAACCATTCATTGATGTATTATCACATCATAATTTCCAACACAAAATAACAAACTTTAAATCCATAATATTTCTACATTAATTAAGATGTCAAATTTACATCAAAATCAAAATATTGACACTATATTAAACTTGTGTCCATCCACTATATTACTACATAAAAATGTCAAAGACCAACACAACACAAAATATAAAATTTGTGAAAATCAACAGTTTGATGATCCAAGTCCCAAAACAAAGAAAAAGAGCATGCATATGACACTAACATCAATCACTCATATCTTCTAGATCCAATGAGTGCTCATCAGAGTCATCATCGTAATGCCCATGAGTATTAAGATGGACACTAGAAGCATGAGCAGTGGAATGACCTGCCTGACTCGACTTCCAAGAAACATCTCTTTTTGAAATTCTTCAAACTTCCTTTTCAACTCTTCTGTCTCAGCTATAGCTTTATCTGCACGTGCATTAGCTAATGCAGCCTCTTTACATGTTATGGCAGACTCAGCTCTAGCCGCCTCAATCACTTGGCTATCCACCTCTCTATTCTGATTAACAGTCACTTGTGTCAAATAAGACACACCATATCGTACGTTAACCTCCAATCGGGTAGTTCCATAGCAACGACCACGCGTCTTACCCCCGACAACTTCTTTCCAAATTTGTAACTTGTCTGACTCATCCACGTTATTATCAGTTTAAGTGGCTTGAGTCAAACGATTCACATAATCTTCCTGTAAAACATAACACACATAACATCACATGCAGTGAGCATAAACAATTCCACTAATTCATAACAGTGAGCATAAACAATTCAAACCACTAATTCATAACAGTCAGAGCATATCTCTAATAAATAATTTTAATTTGATGTACTACCTAAAAAGAATCCAACACACTTTCACTTTACAACATACATACTAACATTTTAACAAGTTCCACTTAGCAGCATACATACTGACAACATACATACATTCATTATAACAAGTTCCTAACATTTTAACAAGTTCCACTTAGCAGCATACATACTAATAACATACATACATTTTAGCAGCATGTGTTTTTTAACAAAGTGTGGCCATGAAGAGCTCTGTTTTTGTGAGGACTTACATGTGTTTTTTCTGCACGACGGTCAACCCACTGCCCATTCTTCTTTTTATGGGTGGCCATGAAGAGCTCGTCAGGATTTGGCGGTCGACCTAATTTCTTCTCCTACAATTTCATGAAACAACAACAACAGTTTATTTTCTAGTGTTAAAGCATTAATTTATAATAGTATTGACATTAATTTATAACACTAGTGGCAATGATACCTTACATTATTGGCATTAATTTATAAAAGTTTATTGACAAATCAGAAGTATGAGACTATAAATTTTTGTACTGCAAAATGTTTTAACCTATATTATATAAAACATTGCTTTTAGGAATATATTTATTTGGTGTGTGGTGTGTTCAATTGGATTACAAATAGAATACATACCAATTCTAGAGAAACATCATGATGAGCTCTACGTCCTGTGGTATGGACCGCCCCACCTCTAGTTGATGCTCGATTAGTCTTGTTTTGTTGAAAGAGCTTTTTGAATTCTTCAATTTTCCACCCGTCAAGAAGATATGCATAACACTTTTCACCCAACCAAGACGGCTTTTTCCCACTCTTCCTAATCTTACCAAATATATCAACTATTCTTTTACCACAAGCTTTATGAAACAAATCTCGCATTTTTCCTTCATCACACGGCTCCCACTGAACAAGATCCTGATTAAAGAAATAGGATTAGTTTTGAATATAATTATAAGTAATCTTAAAGTATTCCTGTAAACATCTTAAAGGTAAAAAAAGAAATTACATCTTACTTTAAACATCTTAAAGTATTCCTCTCTCTCATCTCTTTTACCACGTGCTTTGAGTTTCAACTAACTATATCTCATGAAATTTCCACAATTGTTATGTATTAAAACTTTTCTAATAGCTGCAGCAACAACATCACTCGGAGCTAACCTGCAGTATTAAGAAATTGAAAGATAGTAATTTTAAGTAAGACGTATTCAATAACACATATCCAATAACGTTGATACGAGTATATAATCTAATAATAAATTAATAATAATTCCAAACATGAATATTAGAGGGACAAATCATTTGGAATACTAAATTTCTTACCCATTGCCCATAATGCTAATCATTGGCCTTTGTCCACCAGAAAATGCTTGTTCCGCGACCGCCTCTTCCTCCTCATAAACTATTTGGTCCTTTTCCTCTTCCTCTTCCTCTGCCGCTACCGTGGTGTGATGGACAGCTGGACCTTGCAAAACTTGTAGTATCACTCCAAGGGTAGGAACAAATGTGCATTCATCAAAAGTAGGTTGTGATTCGGTTGTTTGAACTGGTGGTGGTGATGCAATAGTATGAGGCGGTGGTGGTTCTACAGTAGTATGAGGCAGTGGTGGTGCTACAGTTGTATGAGGCGGTGGTGGTGTTACGGTTGTATGAGGCGGTGGTGGTGATGAATTTGTATGAGGCGGTGGTGATGTTGCGGTTGTGTGAGACGATGGTGGTGTAGGAGTTGCCCTAATTAGTGGTGCTTGCATTCTTGGACGCGTGCTAGAAGTGGTGCTTTGGTTCCTTATGTCATGCTTCATGCGAGATGTGTTTATAGCAAGGGCCCCAGGTGGCATATGTCGTGTTCGACATAATCTGTCAACACTGCATTAGCAAAAATGCATCAAAAGATATTAATTATTCTTTCATATTTTTCTTCTTAAACTGTTCTTATTGTGTAGTTTCCGAATGTATTTGTATGATTACCTCAAGAAACGTGGATTGCACTACACCGCTGAAGTTTTCCGAATGGAAGGCCAAGTTACTTCAAAACCTCCCATTGGTACATATACTCATTTCTTTATATCTTTCTTTCTTGTTCTTGTTATGTTTCAATTCTGTGGCTGATTTTAACTGTGTTTTCAGAAATTAATCAAAATAATCCACATGGTTTCTTGCATAAGTTTTGGAGCTTACTCCATGATAACTTGTATAACCCTAGAAAAGAAATGCCACTGCCCCCCAATAAGGTGATTGTGCCTTATCAAAATGCTCATTCATGTTTTTTTAAATGGTTATTGGTTTTGATTCAGATTCATCATAGTGCAATTAACCAAAATTCAGGTCCAAAATGTCGGTTTGGAAAGGGACTCTACTACCTCACAAATATGTGGAGATGGATATTCTATGCAACTCATTGGAAGTAAAACTCTAATCGATCTCTACGTATTCTTTACTGTGTTTGATCTTGTATTTAAGAAGAGTTGGAAACTATATTGATGAAACTGATTATGTTTGTTTTAATTTCTAATACAAGATTTTAAGGGCGTCGACGCGCTTTCTTCCTAGTTGGGAATGTATGTTATATGATTGTTGTGTATGAATTGTGATGGTTTTAACTATATTCAAACTATTTTTCAATATGATTTCAAATATTATGGGTGAGAATTTACTATCATCCTGTAAATTTTTTATATGATTGTTGTGTATGAATTGTGATGGTTTTCAACAATTATGGGCGAGAATTTACTATCATCCTGTAAATTTTTTAAAATTCTAAAACAGTTGCATCGTCTAATCCTTATAAATTTATCTAAATATGTAGAATAAAAAAAACAAGATACTCCTACCAACATCACCCCACCCTAGACACATAAAACAACCCCCTAAATATGTAGAATAAAAAAAACAAAAATTGAGAACCATACATCAAAATGAAATGATAAAACGAGAGCAATATAGTGTGGCCATAAAGACATAGGGATATCCCCATTTCTCCAAATGGCCACCTGGGGCACCCTTCAAACACTAGCTGAAGTTTAACTACTGCAAGCAAAGTAGCCTCAATTTCCAAGGCATTGGCATCTAGTAATACTCTTTTCTTCATGGTTATTATTGCATATGATTAAGATACAAACAGAACACATAAAACAGAACACATAAAACAGAACATATAAAACATGAGAATGAATTAAAAGACAAATGAAAAGAGGTATAAACAAGTTTCGAATAAGAAGTACCTGCAAGAGCAAGCTGTAATCCTGTCTTGATGTCTGAGATATACTTGGAACCAGAACCCCTAAGGTCAAAGAAACTATTAGATAAGTAATGAGCAACACCACCAACTCAAAATAAAAACAAATATGGACTGGGCAAAATCAATTGATAATCCTAACAGCCATACAAACAGAATGATCACATAATTAAGGGTTCACAAACTTCTAAACAATTTCTTAAGTTTCTAAACTTCTAAACAAACTTCACAAACATAATCAATTGATATGGACTGGGCACCATTTGATCCACTGCAGTAAAAAAATGGTGCAGTCAAAGGTCCAACCACCAACTAAAGAACTCAACATATGGCTCTTACTTAAGTTTCGGTTAAATTTCTTGATAATGTTATGTTTCAGTAGTAAATCACTCAAGCTAATAACAAAATAAAACCAGAATCATAACAAAAACAGTTATGATAAACCAAATTCACCAGTGCTTGCAAAAACAGTTTAATAAACCCGTTCTTGCTTCAGGACCTGTTACATTTCAAAACTCAAATCCTATTTTATAAACAACCAAGGGTGCTAATAATATTCCTATCCCAAAGTTCAGTTACATTCCAGTTGAACTCTTAACTTTCCCAAAGTTCAACAAATACTAGCACAATAGGGAACATTCAAGAACAAACAGAATCACAACAGGAACAATAACAAGCACACAGGATGACAGCAGGAACAATAACAATAACAACATAGTAACAAGCAGAATGACAGCAGGAACAAGAACAAGTAGAATCACAACAAAAAATTAAGTGTTTACATGAATGTCAACCAACACAAGAATAATTATAACAATAACAAACATAATCACAACAAAAAATCAGTAACAAGTAAACAAGCAGATGAATACCTGCAGATGAAATCGTTACCAAATCGAACGTTACCGAATCGTTCTTCGTTGTTGAAGGTGGAACTTGTCGTGCAGCAGAAAGAAGCAGAACCTCCTATGAATACCAGAACTTCACAATTAACCAAAAATATAAATAACAGAACTTTAAGGCTGCTAATACGTGTGTTTTTTCTCTTATGTATGATCAGAACAGACAAGCATGATTGGATACATTTGACTGTTTGAAAAAGAATGTGGAGGGAGCATAGTAGTTGGACATGATTAGTGGTCAACAAATGCTTCTAACTAAACCTCATCGAGTTTATAATATGAATAATCAAATGGATGCTGAAAACGAAATCAGATTAACAATGTTCAATGGATTTGATAATGTAAAGTTCAATTAATCGCACTTAAACGTTTATTAAATTCGCAAAAGAATGTGTATTAAACATAATGCCGGATGTAAATAGTTACTCCAATGTTCTAAAGATAAAACTATACAGTTATTAACAAAAAATTACTTCTTCTTGTCAATACTTGGGATATCACTTCTCATCCTTCTCCACAATCACCTTCAAGGCAAATGAGATACAACAGGGACAATATAGACAAACCGTCCAACTGTGAGATCAGCAGGGACAAGGTACCTACAATCTTTTCAATCAGTTTGTTAGTTATGAAAGGGGACACGAGTCTTAATATCTTTAAATTTAAATGAGTTTCTAACATAATTTGTTTTTTCATTACTGAAACTGAAAACCAAAGAGATGATACGCATAACCATACTTGAAAACCAAAGCATTAGAAGTTATAACCATGAATTAATTGTTGAGGTTTTATAGCGAGAAGTGAGAAAATACATAAAGAAAGCAAAGCAAAGCATAATAACAAGGTTTTGCATAAGCTGATACACATATATACATAGACATACTAGCATTAAGCCATTAACTAGTTAGGTTAGATACAACTCTAGATGACTATACACCTTACAAGCTCTTATATATTTAAAGAAAACAAAACATTACTACTAGAATCTCTCGAGACTAAACGAACAAAGCATTACTATTAATCACACCACAAAATAAAGTTCATACAAACAGTATAGGATCAATACAGAATCGAACCTTTAAAGTGATGAAGTGACAAGAAGCAGAATTTTGAACCTTTAAAGTGATGAAATGCAGAAGCGATTTCTTGAACTCTTCGATGAGAAACGAGCGATTTCTGGAGACAATGAGAAACAATGGAAACGATGAGATTTATATAAGCCACAAATTTATAAACACACATTCACACATTCATGATTTTCAATTATTATTTTTAAGAAAGGGAAATCAAGTGAGAATTTTGTTCTTGAGAAAGATATCAATAACCCTAACATAAACAACATTAACTCATAATAGAAAGTTAGCTTACTACAAGCCAAGGCATCACTAACCCTAACTGACCACAACAGAAATTCAACTTCTAACAACGATTTCTGGACAACTTACAAAATCTAAACAACTTACAAAATCACACATTTGGTAACGATTTCTGGATATATAGAAGAAAAGAAACGGCGAACCTGTCCTTGAATGCAGGCCACGCGAACCTCTTATTGAATATCAACTTTGCAACTCGTCGGTGATTCTGAAACAACAACTCATTGGTCCTCAACTCTGATTGAGAAGTAGGATGCGATTCTCACAAACGATAAATGATTGAGGGAGATGATGCGATTCTGATTGAGGAGTAGGATGATTTAGGGTTGAGGTTGATGATTTATGATTGATTGAGGGATTCTGATCGAGGGAGTACAGTACTGAAGTTGAAGTCGTGAATGAGTTGTTTTTCAGTATATATTTTATTTACTTTTTTTTGATAATTTTTAATTATTTGAAATTATTGGTATAAACAATTAAAATAATAAAAATACAATTATTTTAGAAATTGATTTTTTTATTTATAATTAAAGTATATATATATATATATATAAAGGTAAACTTATATATAAGTTTATATAAAGATAAACTTATATATATATATATATATATATATATATATATATATATATATATATATATATATATATATATATATATATATATATATATATATATATATATATATATATATATATATATATATATATATATATATATATATATATATATATATATATATATATATATATAAATAAAAATACAATTATTTTTATATTTAATTAAAATAATAAAATATGTTTATCTTTTTATAAGTTTAAATTTATAGTTTTAGATTATCTTATTTATTTTTAAAATAATTTTTAAAAAATTTATTTGAAATTAGGAATTTTATATATTTAATTTTATAAATTTAGTTTTTTGTCTTTTTCTTTTATAATTTATAGTTTTAATAGAAATTATTGTTATAAATAATTAAAACAAGAAAAAAAGTAACTAAATTTGAAGGGGAAATGAATTATTTTCGCATCAATATTAGCGTCGCACATAGCCGTCGCTACCACAAAAATAATATTTATCTAAAACTTTAAAAAGGAGGGAACAAAATTTCTGGGGGAAATCAATTAGTTTCGCATCAATATTAGCGTCACATAAAGCCCTCGCTAATATAATAGCGTCACACATAGCCGACGCTAGTAATAATGTCTTGAAAAAATAAAACAAATGTTTTTTTACCCATTAGCGAGGGCTTTTATTGACGTAATGTCAACACTTTAGCGTCGGAGTCGGGGTCGACGCTAAAAGTTTGCAGCTAAAACGTGTTTTTCTTGTAGTGGTACCTCGACAGTCAGCACACAACCTTTCTCTTGCGTCGACATCCCTTATTCGATCTTGCATCCTTAGTCTCTCTCTCTCTCTCTCTCTCTCTCAATATCGGAGTCTAATCACAGTGAAAACAACACTAACGATATAACCATCTCTCCTGAGTCATTTTATCAACAAGGTGACAACCTCTTCTCTTTCATCAGCAGTTACAAAGATAAAGTTTCATCATGCTCTCATTGTTTCAAACATCAAGAACCACATAACTATTGTTCTTGAGATGGAGAAAGATTAATAAGGCACATGAGTCGAGCTCTTCTGCATATACATGTCTGTTGTAGTGTTATATTTGGTAAAATCCTAGATTATGGCGCTCTCACCCAATAATTGAGCCGCCTAAAAGGAATCTAAGGGGTTCGCCCAAGGAGCCCCTCAAACGTGGCATTCAGTTACGAAATAGTTTCCATTGACTCCAAGTAGATATGCGGTCAGTAACCTTCCTTTTAAGAAGGGATGGGCTAAGATCACGTCCAGGAGATAAAAATCCTAGGTGTAGGAAACTTCTATAAATACATTACCTCTCAATGGGATAAGGGACAAACTCTAAGTCATGCACACTCTCCACTACTCAAAGAGCAATATGCTTCTAGTAGTCGTATCACACTATCAATCTAACCACCTGCATACAACTCAACAACACTGGGCACAAATAAGGTCTTTCACCTCACATGAGTTGGTCCCTTAAATAGTCTTAAAAACCACCACACATGGCTTCTCGCCACCGTGGGCAAGCCATCACTACCCAAATTGTTATATATCTACTAAGACCTATGAGTTTCCATGCCCTTGTAAAGGGAACACACGCAGTTTGTACTTTTTGACAAGTACAATGGCATCTACCATGGGGCCTTGATAAAACTAGGTCACACCTCTTTTAATCACCATCACCTATCTTGTTGTACCATAAACTCCTGCACTTAGCCATTGTCGGCTATGGTGAACAGAAAAGCTTCATCCCTTACATCTGAGGGTACCAACAATATAGGTTGTGAGGGAAAAGGTGCCTAGTGTAACGCCGCATTTAATTAATTAATTAATTAAATTAATATTATCGCATATTTTCCCGACTATTTGTTGTTAAGTGTTGTTTTGTCGTTTGTGTCGTTAAGTTGTTTGAGTTGGTATTAAGTTGATGGTTAAGTCGTGTCCGGGTTGTTTAAAATTAATTAAGTCGGATCAATAAAATAAGTATTAATTGTATAATATTAAGTTGGGCTTAGTTGTCGTGTGAGATTAGTAAAGTTGGGGGGTGATATTTTAGGCCTATTAGTAATTAAGCTAATTAGTGAGATTTTACTAAAATTAGACTAAAAACCTAATTAGAGAATAATCAGAATTTGGTAAGAGAGAGAACAAGTCTTAGAGGAAGATTAAGAAGAGGCTAGGTTAAGGATTTTCGCGAAGATTTTTGCTGTGAATTCGAGCTGCCTTCAATCCAAGGTAAGGGTGGGGTTCGAATTCCATAACCGGTATTAGATAATTGTATGTAGGTTGGGGTTTCATATAATTATTGTTATGTTTTCGTATGTTTTCGTTGCTGTGTTTTGTATGAATAGTTGTTGTTGATTTTCGTGCTGATCTATCATGATGAATTATGTTGTATTGTTGTGTTGTTGTCATGAAATCGTTCATGTTGTTGGATTTGTTGTCGTTTTTGTTGTTGTGTTGCTGGACTGGTTTATGTTGCAGGAATTCGTGTAGAGAAGGATATTAGGGTTCGTAAAATCAGTCATAGAAATTAGTAGATGAATAGATACAGAAGATTGGAGTCTAAAATCTATGCAGAAACCCCATTAGGCTTGAATGGAGTGATGAAGTTGTGTAATTCGTAGCAGAAGTAGGATTGGTATGCATTCTGGTGTTTTACGTAATAGATCTGGTATTACACGTAACAGGAAGGGCATTACGCGTAACACATCCCAATTACGCAGGCATTACGCGTAATAGGTGAGGCATTACGTGTAAGAGGTAGCGTGAAGCAAGTTGTTACACGTATGCAGTAGCCATTACGTGTAACGCCCGTTTATTTAATTAATTATTTAATTAAATATAATTGTGGTATGTTGTGGTAATTCACATTTATTTGACTATATTTGTCGATTTGAGTTGCTTTGTATGGAATTGTGTCGATTCGTGTTGATGGCCGAATTTATCGGAATATTATGTTGATGGTTATAAGTTGGTTTAAGTCAAATTTAATTATTTAAGTCGATATAAGTTGTGGAAAACAATATGGAGTATTCTCCGTTTGTTGTTGGATATGTTGATTGAAATGTTTGGACCATTTGGTTGATAATCAGAAGTTAATATATTAAGTCGGGAGTAAGTAGTTAGTTGCGAATTATTATTCGGTTGATTTTATGTTGCAAAGAATTAAGTTGTTAAGTTAGATGATTAGTCGGAAAGTCGAGGAAATAATATTAGAAGTGATATTATCGATTATTGGAGCATGTTGGTTAATGGGCTTGGATTGTGTCGGAATTAGCAATTAAGAGGGTGTATAACTTAGGGCCAATATAATAGAATGATATGATAAGAAAATTAGGTTAATTGGTAGCAAGAGAATAGGACATGGAAGTTACAGAGGAAAAAGTCTTAGAGAAGAATAAGGGTTTTAGAGGAGAGAAAATAACTTGGGAGCAAAGAAGGAGAAAAAAGAACTCATGATCATATCTCCATTTTTGAACTTACGGTACAAACTCCACTAAACATGTGATAACTTTTTACTCGTAATTCTGATTAAAGTGATTCTAAAATTTCTGGGAAGCTTATGAAATTCCCTTCAATTTGATATATGATTTCGTGTATTGAAGGAGAAAAACGCATTGGAAGTTCATGCTGGAAATTGATCAAATAGTAGTTATGGGATTGATAATGATGGAGGCTGAATTTTGGTCAAGATAGGAACTCAATGGCAGGATGTTCATATTTCTAATCTCCATGAATGGAAGAGGATAGGAAAAGATTCATAGAGGCAAAGGGTTGGAAATTCGATCGGAGAACTTTGGAGACTAACCGGAAAATTATTAGAGCAACCGTTAATCCAAGGTAAGGGTGGGGTTTGATCCTTATAATCAGGTATGATAATCAATACAAGTTTGGGTGATTGTATGGGTTGTATTTTGTTTGATTCGTATATTGTGTTGTTGATCGATTTCGTATAATTGTTGACTGGTTAATGATGAGTGGGTTGTGTTTATGTTGCTGTGGTGAACCTTGTGCAGAAGTACTGGGGTGGCGCAGGCCACCCAAATGGAGAAAAAATTAAAGTGGCAGGAGCCACATTATGTTAGTGGCGGGAGCCACCTCCTCCATATATCCAAATGGCGCAAGCCATGGGGGTCCACCTAAATTTTGTTAATTAAATATTAATTTTGTATTTCTTAGTTGGTATTCTTATAAAATTAATTAATCTAAGTTTTCTTTTATATAAAGTACTAATAATCCAATATTACCATATTATACCTTCTGTATATAAATTTAGGGGTATGTAAAACTATGATAATTTGGTGATACGAAGTGTTATAATAATGTAGCAGATTTTAGCAGAAGAAGGAAAAAAATTTGACTGAAAAAGAACTTTGAGAAACATATGGCAGAGAACTAAAATTGTAGTAGAGGCTTTAATTTAGTAAGCATAAAAGTTACAAGATATTGTGATAAATCAATATTAATAGTAGGAGCTGGAATATTGTTGGTTTAATCGGTTTATCCGAATTAGGTGAAAACACTTAGTTTCCCGGAATTTAACGAAAATCCTCGGGGTAAGTCGGGTATTTTAATAGTTTATTTTTGTTGCGTTGTTTGGTTGAAAAGATGTTGTAAAGTCGAGTTGCAGGTATAATTGAGTTGGTAAATGATTCCAGTTTACAGAAAAATCTAAGTTTTATGTTGAAGGCCTTATAAGCGAAAGTCGATTTTTAAGTTTCCTATGTCGTATATGTTGTTCTGCGTTGTCGAAGTTGTTATGTTGTTCAAGTTGGAGGCTTAATAGCCAATGTTGATTTAAGTTGCTCAAGTTGTATAAGCTAGTTGTGTTGTTTGAGGTTGTTAGGTTGTAAAGTCATGCATGTTATGTAGATCATTTTCATTTTTATGTCGGAGTCGTCACTCAAGTTGGTTTAGTCAAGTTGATAAGTTATGTATGTAGTTTAAGTTGATAAGTTATTTATGTTGTTTTCGAGTTAATTGAGTGAATTGTGTTGATTAGGCTGATTAAGTAGTTCGTGTTGAATATATGATTATGAAATTTATGTAGAAAATGTTGATGGATATAATAAGTAGTAAAATAAGTTGATAAAAGGTGGATGATTCTTAAGTTGTTGTTTTGGTTGATGTTGTGAAGTGGTGAATTGTTTATGTTCCTTATCTAAGTATTGTGTATCATATATCGTTTATAATTATCGATATCTCACCCCTTCTGTTTGAATGTTACTCCTATGTTGGTAAAGTGTGGGTCGCTTGTAGGAAGATGCTTATCTTCATTAGTTCAAGTTGGTGTCGGTGCTCTGATATGTAACACTCGGGAAATGGACCCTTAGTTGTTTTGTGTTGTTTTAGTATAAATATGTTGTTACTAGGCTATTTTAAGTTGAATAACATGTCATACTATGTTTAGTTGATTAATTTGAAAATCTACTGCATAGTTGTAAAAGTTGAATTTGGTTTCATAAATGAAATAAAGTTGATGTTTTTAGTTTCTTACGAACAGAAAGTGTTATGTATCAATTTTCATGAAATTAACTGAAGTTTTTATAAGTTGAAAATGTAGCATCCTGTTTGTGTACTATTTGGTTGAATTTTAATACTATGATTTTCTATATAATCGCCGGGTAGAAATAGGGTATTACATTACGCATATGGGCATAGTGGTGTGTAGAAAATGCAGTTTTTGGCAATTCATCATGTTTTCGCACCCGTTTCGGGTTGAGCCGATCCTAGACTTTAAGTAGAATTAAAATAAGTTGATTATAGTAGATTTGAGGATTAAAAATAATTAATTTAGGAATCTAATTGATTAAGTCGTAATTAGTCGTTTTCCATGTTGAAGTTGTATTAAGTTGTTATAAGTTGTGTTGTCCCGATCTTGGGTAAAATTATTAAGTTGTAGGTCGGTTGACCAACGTTGATTCACGATGTTGTGTTGTTAAGTTGTTTATTATGTTGTTGTTGTTATTGTATGCCATTCATAGTTGCATACATTTGCATATTTTCACGTTGGAGCGAACGCTCGATTCAAGTTGGTCTGGATTGGCAAATAAGTTGTTGATGCCTCGATAAACTGGAAAGATTTTTAAGTTGGGAGTTTTACTCCAAATGATACCACATGCATTTATAAGTTGAGTCGCATTTGAGTCGCATTTTATCTATGTTGTTATTGCTAGTTGTGTGAAGTGGTGTGATTATATGAATTCTTTCTTACATATTGATTATCATACTTTTGTTTATGTTATTTGATATCTCACCCCTTATGTTTGAATGTTTCCCTCTATTGGTAACGTGCAAATAATCAAGATTTGAGTACCTAGTCATCTCAAGTTGGTGTTTGTCGCTCTGATACGTAGCACTTCGGGGGGATGAACACATGTTTTGTCTTTGTGGATTTTATTTAGTTTATGAACTCGTTTTTATTTGTTTCATATTGAAAATTATGTTGAAGTATTTGACATTGAATAAACTTGAAGTTGTTTTAAAGTTGCAAATTCTGTTGAATTCGCTGCGTAGTTGTGAAACATGTTCATTAATGAAGTTTTGTTATTTGATTTTAAAGTTGAAAATGTGATATCCCATGTTTTGGTGAGTTTTATATAACTCTGATTTATAATTAAAGTCGGGTAGAAATGGTGTGTTACATTAGTGGTATCAGAGCAGGTCGGTCTGTCTGACCAAGTTGTCGAGTTTGTAGTTGTCTAACAATCGAGTATTGTTATGTGGTTCTAACTTTTGTTGTATTTTAGTGTTGAGTTGAGATGGCTGGAAGAAATGATGTTGCAATGGATGCTGCAATGCAAGCAATGGCTCAAGCTGTGCAGAATGTATCAAATGCTGGCGGGAATGATGAGTCTCGTACTTTTGCGACTTTTCAGAGAGAGAATCTGCCTACCTTTAAGGGCAAGTATGACCCTAATGCTGCATTGGTCTGGTTGAAAGAAATTGAGATAATTTTCCATGTGATGGATTGAACTCCAACACAGAAGGTTCATTATGGAACTCACATGTTAGCAGTTGAGGCTGATGATTGGTAGTTGGAAATTAGAGAAAGGTTGGAAGTTGTAGGTGAAGAGATCACTTGGGTTGTTTTTCCTAGAGAGTTTATGAGGAAGTATTACCCTGAAGATGTGTGTAGTAAGAAAGAGATTGAAGTCCTTGCGCTGAAACAGGGAAATATGTCAGTGACGGATTATGCTGCAAAGTTCATGGAGTTGTCAAAGTTCTTTACGCACCATGATGCAGCGATTGCTGAATTTTCGAAGTGCATCAAGTTTGAGAACGGGTTGCGCTCCAAGATCAAGAAGGTTGTGGGGTATCAAAATATTCGTTTTTTTGTTGATCTGGTTGATAGTTGCAGGATCTTAGAGGAAGATAACAATGCTCACGACAAGATTTTTACTGATAGGAGAGTTAAGAATCAGTAGAACCGTGGCAAACCTTATGATACTCTAGCTGGTAAGGGTAAATAGAAAGTTGCTTCGGGTCAGAGAACTAGTGGGGGATATGGTTCTTCTAGTATTGTTTTTTTCAAGTGTGGACAAGCTGGACACAAGAGTAATGTGTGTACGGCTGAGGTGAAGCGTTGTTGCCGTTGTGGAAAAGTTGGGCATGCAATATCTGATTGCACGCATAAAGATATGATCTGCTTTAACTATGGTGAAGAAGGACATATTGGTAGCAAGTGCCAGAAGTCAAAGAAAGTAAAGTCAGGAGGAAAAGTATTCACTTTAGCTAGGACTCAGACAACTAATAAGGATAAGCTCGTCAGAGGTACGTGTTTCATTAATAATATTCCTTTAATTACTATTATTGAAACGAGTGCTACCCATTGTTTTATTGCTGCTGATTGTGTTAAGAGGTTGGGTCTTGAGTTTTCTGGGATTAAAGGAGAAATGATCGTCGAAATTATGGCTAAGGGATCGGTGATTACTTATCTAGTGTGTTTGAGTTGCCCGTTGAGTGTGGTTCTGATGCGGAGGCCATTAGGTTGCTAGGTAGTATCTCCTCGATCTTCTTGCCTTTCATTTTTTAACCTGTCTTACTGATTTATTTTATTTTGTAGGAGAAATGCCTCGGGTTTGGGAGCGAGCATTGAAGCTGGCAGCTCAGGCTGGGCCCTCTCAAAAATCCAAAAGAAAAGCAAAACCCGCGTTCAGCAGGTGACTGCTTGGCAAGCGACTGGTGGGTCGGGTAGCACTAGCCTGACTCAATAGTTGCCCAGGGTAGATACTCATTTGGTGACTCCCGTTCATGCTGAGACGATCCTTCTGGATGATTCTCCCCAAGCCTGGGCTAAACGTCCCTGCCCAGAAGGTACTGGGCCCAGTGGTTTTGCCGCCGATCAAGGGACTTACTTCCTACCTCCCTACCATACGGAGCGAGAAACCTTCGGCTCAGAGAATTCTTTTACTGTGTTGTCTGTCGAGAAAAATGCAATCCTTGATCAACATGTGACGAGAAGACATGTTAACCTCGCTCAAGATATTGTTGTTATGATCCGGGTTATAGAGACGACCATGGTCTTATCAGACAACTCCTGCTTGGTGTCTGCATTGAAGGGTGCTGAGGAAGAACTTCGGACAATCACCGCTGAGAAGAACCTGCTCTCCCAAAATTTGTTGCATTACAAGGAAGATTACAGGCTTCAGGAAGGGTTGAAGACGATCTGGAGGAGGTGAAGTGTGAGTGCGACACCCTGGCCAAGGAAAACAAGAAATTGAAGGAAGAGAAGGCCAAGCTTGCTGAGGCCGAGGAGGAGAATGGGCACCTTCGGGCGAGGTTCATGGTATTGGAGCAGATGGCTCTTCCTGGGGATAATGAGACCCAGGAAGATATGAACATGAAGAACCGAGCTGACCTTATTGCTCGGATCAGGGGGCTTGAAAAGGACGTCGTTGAGGTCATCGAGGATAGTTTCAAGAATGCGACCGAGCAACTCAAGATCGTCAATCCCGGGCTCGTGACCGAAGGAACAACATTCAGCTATATTGTGACCGACAGGGAGATTGTCTGCCCCTATGCCGCTAGAGAAGAAGAGGAGGAAGGTAAAGGGGAGGAGAATGATGGAAATAATAAGGAGGTGTTGGTCTGGGTGGCGTGCCCCAGTTTGTTTTGATATTTTAGCCTGCGTGCCTATTTCGATTTTGTTGTAATGGCCTGCGTGCCACCTTTGTATGTACTTTAACAGCCAGGTTTTGGTTGGGATTAAATATAATATTCCGTTTGTTTTTTTATGGTTTTTGTTAACTTTGTTTGATCTGATGTTTATCTGAACTTGTTTGCTCGACTATATAGGTTCGTCGGTTTAGGGAACCGACGAGGTGGCGGATTTTACGCCCGCCGCGAATTGGGACTAGGGTCACGGTTGAACACCCTGATCCCAGGGCTTGGGCCTTCCCATCGTGAGTTAGGTGCCCCACCGACGTGGTAATGTGATGCTGGAGCTCGTTTGAGATGTCCAACGTCAGGGAGTGTAGTGCTCGCCTTACATGGGCGTCATCCTACATTACAATCAGTGATGAAGGTTGGTGGTCGTACCTCCCACGCCTTCATAAGATGTTTTTAGCTATAATACTGCTTAAGTTTTTCTGCATTCCATGGTCGAGCAAGTTCTTCACCTTGCAGGTTTTCGAGGTAATGGGCCCCGTTGTCCGTCTTATCTCGGACACGGTACGAGCCTTCCCCGTTAGCAGCAAGCTCTCCTTCTTGTGGGTTTTTCTAGTTCCGTCTGAGGACCAGGATTTCCACTTGGAATTCCCTTTTCATGAATTTTGTGTCGTGGCATAAAGATACTTTCATTTTAAGTGAAGCTTCTCGTAGGGATGCCTTAGAGCGGATTTCCTCAATGAGATCCAGCTCGACTTGCAGAGCTTCATCATTCAATTCCTCGTCGAGGGGTGCTTCTGTGTGCCATGTCAGTTCTCGAATTTCAACGGGAATGACCGCCTCGGTCCCGTAGGTCACCCTAAAAGGAGTCTCCTCAGTCGTGGAGTGTGGGGTCGTGCGATATGCCCAAAGGACGTTGTGTAGTTCCTCAACCCACGCTTTTTTCGCTTCGCCCAATCTACGTTTTAGTCCTCGTAAGATTACCCTGTTGGTCGCTTCCGCTTGGCCGTTAGTTTGGGGGTGCTCGACGGACGTGAAGTGTTGCTTCGTGCCCAAACTGACGACGAAGTCCTGGAATCGTCTGTCTGTGAACTGTGTTCCGTTGTCAGTGATGAGGACTTGGGGTATGCCAAAATGGGCGAGGATATTTCTTTTGAAGAATCGGAGAATGTTTTGTGCTATGATTTTGGCCAGGGTCTCGGCTTCGATCCATTTTGTAAAATAGTCCACCCCTACGATGAGGTATTTGTTCTGGAATGAGCCGGCCACGAAAGGTTCGAGGATATCCATTCCCCACCATGTAAAGGGCCACGGGGATGAAATCATTTTCAGCTTGTTGAGGGGGGGGGGGGGGGGGAGGGGGGCGAGGTGCATGTCAGTGTGTCATTGGCACTTGTCACATTTCTTGACATGTTCTTTGGCATCATGCTGCATTGTCGGCCAGTAATAACCTGCTCTCAAAGCTTTACATGCGAGTGACCTCCCACCAAGGTGTTGAGTGTTGACCCCCTTGTAGATTTCGCCCAAGATGTCGGGGACTTTTTCCTCTTCGACGCATTTGAGTAATGGAATGGAGAAGCCTCGTCAATATAGTTTTCCTTCGAGGAGGATGTACAAGCATGCCCTTCTTTTGGTCGCGGCTGCCTCTTTAGGGTCCGCAGGGAGTTTGTCTCTCGTGAGGTAGTTGTGGATGGGCATCATACAACAATGGGCATCACCAATTGTGTTTACTTTGGGCGGAGGAGGTGACTTCTCGATGCTAGGTCGGGGAAGAATCTCCTAAATCACAAACTTATTCCCGCCCTTCTTCCGCATACTTGCCAGCTTAGAGCTAAGTATTCAATGAGATTGTAATTCTTAGCCTGATATTCTCCTCGTACCTACGATGCCACAAGTTGAGAGTCGGTTGATATCTTCACTTCTTTCGCCCCTAAGTCTTCAGCTAATCTTAAACCTACGAGGAATGCTTCGTACTAGTCCTGGTTATTAGAGGTTGGGAAGGCTAATGCCAGAGATACCTTGATCAAAATACCATCTTCGTTTTCGAGGATGATTCCTGCACCACTTCCTGTCGAGCTGGAATCACCATTGACAAAGATTATCCACTTGTGGGTGCCACTAGTTAGGACCGGTTTATGCGTCATCTCGGCAACGAAGTCATCTTGGAACTGGGCCTTTAGAGCTTTCCTTCTTTCATATTAGATGTCGAACTCCGATAGTTCTAATGACCATTTCAGCATTCGACCGACTATGTCTAGTTGGCCTAGAAGTTGTTTAACGGGTTGGTCCATACGAACTTTAATCGTATGGGTAGGAAGTAATGTTGTAGTCTCCTCACGACGTTTATTAAGGCTAAAGCGACTTTCTCGATATGTTGATACCTGAGCTCGGGACCCTGGAAGGCTTTGCTCGTGAAATAAATGGGTTTTTGCCCGTCAACGGTTTCTCGTATGAGGACGACACTGACGTCCTCAGTTGCTACAGATATGTATAGGTATAGGGTCTCTATCTCTAGTGGTCGGGATAGGACCGGTGGTTCATAGAGTGCCCTTTTTAGGTGGAGCAGCGCCTGATCGCACTCTTCGGTCCACTCGAAGTTGGCGTCTTTCCGTAATAGTTTGAAGAAAGGGAGGGCGTGTTGAGCAGACTTGGTAATGAAACGAGACAAGGAGGCAAGCATTCCATTGAGGGATTAAATGTATTTCTTCGAGTTTGGGTTCGGGAACTCCAAAAACGCTAGACATTTGTCGGGGTTTGCTTCGATCCCGCGCTCAGTTAGGTAGAAGTCGAGGAATTTTCCTGCCCGAACATCGAAAGTGCATTTTTCACGATTGAACATCATTTTGCATTTCCTTCCTGCTCGAAAAATTTTCAGAGGTGTTGTGCGTGGTCGACCTCTTCGTGCGACTTCACGATTATGTCGTCCATGTATACCTCGAGCATGTCTCCAATATCTCCTCGAAAGACCTTGTTCATCATTCGTTGGTATGTGGCCCCAACGTTCTTCAGTCCGAAGGGCATCATGTTGTAGTAGTAATTGCCCATAGGGGTCATGAAAGGCGTGTTCCTCTTGTCTGTTTCTGACATATGGATTTGATTGTATCCACTATATGAATCCATAAAAGAGAAAAGTTTGAAACCTGCAGAATTGTCGACCAATTTATCTATTTTAGGTAGAGGAAAAGCATCTTTGGGACAAGTCCTATTGAGATCGGTATAGTCAACATACATACACCATTTTCCATTATTTTTCTTAACGAGGACTACATTAGAAAGCCAGGTTGTGTACTGGGCTTCAGAAATAAAATTTGCCTCTAAGAGGTCTTTTAATGCTCGCTCAGCAGCCTCCGCTTTCTCGGGAGACTGTTTGCGCCTATGCTGCGCTACGGGCTTAATGGCCTGATCTAAAGCTAATTGATGGCAGGCGACCTCGGGGTCGAGCCCGGGTATCTCAACAACATTCCATGAGAAGAGGTCCGCATTCTCCTTGAGGCAGATTGCGAGTTGTTCCATTGTCTTTGATGGTAGTCTGGTTCCTATCTTCACGGCCCTGTCGGGGTTGTCGCCCAGGGGAATAAGCTCGAACTCTCTATCGGGGACCAGTCGGAATGGGTGCGTTGGGACTTATCCATGGATGGGGTCCTGTGCTTTAGTATCGTCCTTGCTGATACGACTATCGAGGTCGATGGTATTGATCCCCTGGGGAGGAGGTTGCTCTTCGACCCTAGGTTTCTTATTATTCTTGGTGTTGATTATGGCCTGTCCTTTGACCGCAACACCATAGCATCTTTGAGCGGCCTCGATGTCACTATGGATTGTGACTACACGGCCTAGCTTAGTGTAGTACTTCATTTCAGATGGACGGTGGAGGGGACCGCTGTCAATTCGGCCAGTGTTTGGCAGCCAAGGATGTAGTTGTAGAGGGATAGGCACTCAATCACCAGGAATTGGACTTTGACCTCCTTAGCTGTCTCTTGCTCCCCAAATGTGACGAGGAGTTCAACATATCCCCATGGTCTTGTAGTGGCTCCATTAAGTCCTTGAAGATCGTACCCTACGTACGGGGATAAGTTGGTTCTGTCTAGCTTGAGAGTCTTGAATAGGTGGACATACATGATGTTCACTGAACTGCCTTTGTCGACTAGGATGCGTCGGACATCAAAACGCACCATTTTGGCCCTTATCAATAAGGGGATGCTCGAGTTAGGTAATCCTCCTGGAAGATCCTCGAGTTAGGTAATCCTCCTGGATGCTCGAATTTCTCCCAAGGGATGAGGGCAGTAAATTGTTCCCCCACGTAGGTGTCAGAGAGGTGGAAGTCTTCTGGATGGGATACACACATGGCCACCTGGTACAGGGAATCGCCGGGTGGTGCATCCTTGCAAGCTCTCTTTGTTGCTTGATCTTCATGCCGAGGAGCATCATTCTTCTTAGCGTACTATTTAAGATTGCCCCCTTGAATTAGGATCTCAATTGCGTCCTTCAGATGGACGCATACTTCGGTCACATGTCTGTGACTTCTGTGAAAACGGAAGTATCTGGACTTGTCCGTATGGGGCTTGGGTGCAGAAGGTTTGGGGAACCTCACCCTTCCCTGCTTAAACTCGGAATTGATGCATTAGGAGAGGATGCGTTCGCGGGGAGCTGTTAACAACGTGTATTCGTCGAAACATCCTGCATGTCCTCTTCCTTCATGGGATTCGTAGGGTTTCTCCTCCTTTCGCTTATCCCCATTGCGGTAGGGAGCATTAGGGTCCTAGCATTTAGGATCACTGACATCATCGGTATTGCGGTTGCTTCGAGCATTATGAGCAACCTATTTCTCTTTGTATCTGATGTAAGCTTGGGCTTTGTGAAGTAGCTCATCCAAGATGCAGGGAGGCTCTATTCCGACCACCCTGCTAAGTCCGCTTACAGGGAGGAGCCCCCTCTCGGGGAGGTATTTCTTCATGTAGTCCGTTGTATCTACCTCGACAGCTTCTTGGTTGAACCACTTGATGTACGAGCGCAACATCTCATTTTCCTCTGCACGATGGCTTCAAGGGTCGCTTCAGTCTTGGGATGACATCGGGAGGCCGTGAAGTGCCTCGTGAATGCGGATTTCATGACTCTCCAAGACATGATTGACTCAAGGGACGGACTTTTGTACCAGTCCATGGCTCCTTTCCTAAGAGTTGTCGAAAACAACCTGCATTTGAGATGCCCGGTGATGTCGTTGCGGTAGTCGAGCATAGTATTGATGTTGTCGACGTGATCATCGAGAGAGAGGGCAATATGGATCTTCCTCGTCACTTATCAATGAGGAATAAGCATCGTTTCCAGGACTTTGCTCACGTCGGGGTGAAGACCTCGATTGGTCCGTCTCATGGTGTATCCTGGATTTATTCTTCTTTAGTTTGGGGGAGCACCTAACTCGCCGAGGAGGAGAACATCCTTGTTTCTTTGCAGCTTCTGGACGTTACTTCTCATGCAGCGCCCCGCATCCCTGTCGGGGATGATCCACCTGTCGGTAAGTTTCTAGAGCCATGACCCTCTCATGCTGCTGGTAGAGCATGTGGTTGGCCTGGTTGAGGGTGTTCACCATAGCTATCATGGTGACGTCCCCTTCGATGGGCACTGGGATAGGCTGAAAGGGGACATCAGGCTGAATTTGGGATTGAGGTTGTGGGACCCCATTATCTTCGGGTTCAGACAACGGGGTAGCGGGTTGCCCGTCCCTGGGACCAACTTCGTTGTAGTTTTGGTTGTACTCCGTCGTGTAATCGACAAGGGGAATATTGTGGTTGTCACCGTGTTCTCCGGCCATACTGGAAGGATGGAAGACAGATTGGATCTTTGATCTTCTGTTGGGGAAGAAGGGGATATCTAGATTCCCACAGACAGTGCCACTAATCTTACCTGATCAGAAGGGCCTTATAGGGGGCGAGCGCGAACAAAGTGAGGTGGGAGAAAGAAATGGGGTGTACCTGCAATACACTCCGAAGCTTAAGTGAGATTGGGTACAGTGTAATGGTAAAGAGAGAGTGAATCAGAATACCTGACCCTTTTGTGAAAAAGGGTATTTATAATGAGCCCCTTGCGTTGGGCCAATGTCCCTCCTTGGGATGGATTAGCTAGGCCCAAGGAAGAACTGCCAAGGTACACGTAGGGGGTGTAAGACCTAGAACATGGTCTTATCCCTGGTCCAACTTCCCCTATCTTTCAGGAGATAAAAAGAGGGACAATTGGGTGATGTGGCGTGCAAGTGGGGGACATGCTCTCCCAGGCGCCTATGTGATAGGTCGAGGTGGGTGTCTGACCTCCTCGTGATATGCTCGTGGGATCTAGTTCTGCTCGACTATTATGTGCATCTTCCTGGCATTATGGGCCTTGGTCCTGAGGGGTTTTTGGCCCCACGCCCAGTTATGCCTTGGAGGCCCAGTCCAGAACAGTAAGTAACCGTGATGATCTTCTCTGACGACCAGTTGTTAAGATCCCCTCCTGGAACACTTGGCTTGATCCAATCGTCTATCTCACAATCACTATCAGCTTCATCCTCCTGAATGGCGCAGATACGGCTATAATTAACCAATCCAACACTAGAAAAAGTAATTAGCCCCTTCTGGCCTCTGGCACTCTGTGATGCCTTTGCTTGAGCACGATGATAACCAACCCCAAACATATATTCTTTCTTGGGGACGTCAATCATCTTGTCCCAACCTTCGCTATTTCCCAATTCAATCACTTCGAGATCTTGTTTGTATGACGCAATGGATACTCCCTTCTTTTACTCTGCAGGGACTGATGTTATTTCAGCTCTGACCGGCTTGAAATCTTGGCACAGAGTTTCATATATTTCTTCATCCATCTCCACATACTTGAAGGAAGACAAATGGCTTATGAAGATGTCCTCTTCCCCACATACTATAACGATCTGTCCATCCATGACGAACTTCATCTTCTGATGTAAGGTAGAAGATACAACCCCAGCTGCATGAATCCACGGGTGTCCCAGCAAATAACTCTAAGCGGGCCGAATATCTATCACATAGAAAGTCGTGTTGAAAACCTGTGAGCCAACCTTGATCGGGAGTTCTACCTCGCCAAATACATATCTCTTTGAACCATTGAATGCACGGACCACCAGATCGCTGGGCCGGAACACCATATCATCATAATCCAATTTGATCAAAGCCTTTTTCGGAAGCACATTTAGTGAGGACCCTATGTCAACGAGCACGTGTGAAAGTACAACTACTTTACACTCCATGGAAATATGCAAAGCTCTATTATGATTTCGCCCTTCTTTGGTCAAGTCAAAATTTGTAAATCCCAGCCCATGACTTGCATTTACACTTGCGACGACAGTCTCGATCTGGTTTACGAATATCTCTTGAGGGACATAGGCATTATTCAAGATCTTCAGCAAGGCATTCTTGTGAGACTTTGAACATAATAACAAAGACAAGATAAAGATTTTGGATGGAATCTGGTTGAGATGATCGACTATTTTATAGTCACTCTTCGTGATGATTCATAGGAACTCCTCAACTTCCTTCTCAAAGGTGGTTTCTGGATCAGGAGTAAGGACCTCATTAGACACAACCAGCATGAGGCAAGCAGTTTCATTGGCATCATCGACATGCTTTATATAAGCATCTCTTTCAGCCTTAGGGGAAAAACTAGGAGGCTCCTTATCAGGAACAAGTGTCTCTAAGACATAACTTTTTGTCATGTTTGAGGATAATCCTCAGATTTCGGTGCCAATCCAGAAAATTTGTCCTAGACAACTTTTTCTTATCAAGGATTGATTGCAAAATGTTATTAGATGTGTTTATGGTCATGGTAATCTACAAAATAGAATGTAAATATTTTAGTATCAATAGAATAACAAATTCAATTAGGTCTTTAATTAAATACGCTCCCACTATTTTACTCAAAACAAATGACCCTCATCATTTGATTCGGAAAATCCTGTTGGAAGATTTTCTAGTGGATCGATTTCCATATTTCACTTTGTTTTAATTCAATGTTAGGACAATCACACAAAACTTGGCTATTTAGGTAGGAACTCCTTCCAATTGTATCCAATATAATTCTCAAATATTTCAGTTGGGCGAATAACTCCTTATTCCAGTCCATCATATGGATCATTCCCAACTCTTGCTTCTAAACATATATAATCTTATTATATTTTGTTCATTTAAGTTTGACCCATTATTTTAGAAATTTGATGTTACATTTATCCCATCACACCTTACTAATATATAACATGCACCTCACGTTAGGCGAAACCTACAATATTCAATACTAGTCTTGATGAGTTCTAAAACTTGGAAATCAAAAACTTAATATTAGTTTTGAGGGGATTTTAATTAGTTTGATCTCACCGACTTATTTATCATATAAATTGTTCCTCACACATGCATTAACATATAAACAATATATATTCACATACAAACAAATGAAATAGTTATGGCCCATTACACAATTGTTCTCCCAAGCCAATGAGAGAATCTAAGCTAAAACTAACAACGATCTTCACTTCTCCAAGCAAAATATCAAAGGTTGTCCTTCTTTGTTTTATAGTCTTCTCTTTCTTCATAATAACACATTACATAAAGGAAACTCGTTTTACAAATGAGGGATTGAGATGAGAAAAGAAGTTACATGATGAGAATAAGAGAGAGGCACGACACGCATGTCATATTTTAAATCCCAAAGCAAAGAAAAATAAAATAAGGCCATAATTGATCACCACAAGAATAATAATAAACAACTATTATTGTTATTAATTCAAATCCTGTTAATTAAATAAATCAAATTAAATTTCGGAGAACAGTGACCTTAAACACAAATTTCATTGACACAACCTTTGCGTTGTTATACTTCCTGGGACGACCGTCATGGTTTCCATGGCGACTGTCGCACGTTATCCCATCACGACCGTCCCACTTATGTCTATGGCGACTATCCCACTTAAGACTACGACGATCGTCATACTTCCAATTGTGCGCAGACCTCATTAAGACCATCACACTTCTAATTGCGCGTAGACCTTATTGACGACGCAACCCTTGTGCCGTCATAAACCCTAATGAAATAATTTCATACCATAAAAACACCATGATTAATAATTAAGTATGATTGATTCGTATGCCATCGCTTCACCATACTAAAGTCAGATTCCGAAGCAGATGACCACAAATCACTCAAATGAATGATAATCATTACGTGATTTGAACTGATGAAATAAAATAGTATATCTAATATACCATTTTCGCATCAAAGTTAATCATATCACATATGAATTAGATTGATCATATATGTGTAACTTATGGAGGATTGACATATCGCTGCTTCACCACACTATTGTCGGATTCTGAAGCATATTCAATATCAATGATCCAAACCGTACACAGTCTGATGTCAGAAATTCAATATATGGATTTGATTTAAATTTACATATTTAATCCAATTAAAACAAAAATTAACAGAAAGTAAGAAATTACCAGACTCATGGTTTTGTAAGTGGCTCTGATACCACTGAAGGAAAATTTGCGATCTAAACACTGCGGAAAATAAAAAATTTCCTTTAGAGATCCTTACGAAAGATCATGATCTGTGATAGAAAGGTTACCTCTTGTGGCGATGAAACCTTTGAATCTGAATCGATATGGATGATCACAAGTGTTATACAATGAACAACGCCTCTACTCAGTCCACATGAACAACTTCTTTCAGTCACAGTGCTAGCTGATTACGATTGAAAGTTTTTGAATGAGAGAGAGAAAAATAGAATATAGACAGGGTTTCAACAACAATAATATTTGAGCTTCTGCACAAGGGTTCTATTTATAGAACTACTTGTGTGGGCTATAAGCTAAAAATCCCAAATCAATAATAATATTATTATATTATTATAATAACTATTATTATAATAAACATAATTTTATTATTATTATATTTTATAATTATTGTAAAATTAATAATAACTATTATTATATCATATGTGAATTATGCACATGGCACCTTACCATATTCCGTATTCTATTCAAGTGCATTTTACCTTACGGTATACCTTATTTATTCTACCTATTCTCTAACTGTCCTTATGTGTGTGACCCTGTAGGATTTTGCAACATTGACAATTATATTAAATCATGTATTTAACATAATAAACAGTGACTGGTATCTAGCAACACATTACTGCTACCCAAGTTACAAAATTGTCACGTGATCTGACAAAACCTTTTGTGATAGTACTTGTGTGTATAATTACCCTTTTACCCTTATGTCTATATTGAACACAAGGCATATACCATGTCGTCCTTGTCCAATTCAATATTGGGCCTGATCGGAAAAAATAGCAAGTGCACTATTTTTACCGATGTAGTAATAGAAGGGAATAACCCCAAATATCGATCTCAAGGACTGCGTACTAAAATAAGTTCTTAGTGATTAATTTCAATTGGACAAAATTCATGGTTTAAAGGTTTGGATTTAAATTAAATAAACTAAAGAGATTAAAACGTATACTAAAACAAATAGTTTCACTAATATGAAAGTAATGCCAGGGACGGTGTATGATTCGTAGTGCAATGACTCAAATGTTCCTTGCTTTTAGAGATATGCTTTAGAAAGTGTCTTTCCTAAGTCTATAATGTTTTTCCAAAATTCCTTCAAAGAAAAACCTTTGGTATTCTTCATTGATCGTGATTCCTCAATGGTCAGAGAAGAATATCAAGCAATAATTCTGACATAAAAAGGTTTTCACAAAAATATCCCAATTCCTCAGTAATATTTATCGCGATAAAATGTATGCAACAAGGTTATGGTTGGTCAGACCAAATCCTAACCACGATCAATTATCCCATTTTCCAACAAAGATAAAGCATTAAGTACGTTGCAATAAAATAAAGAAACGAAATGAAAAACATAATCCCAAATCGAAGAATTCAAATAGTCATTACATAAAGCAAATCAGGGACACCCCCCCTGGCATTGGGGGGTTTAGCCACTCATGTTCATACTGGAAATAAAAACAGAGTAAGAAAATTGAGACATTACAATTAACGTAGGATTCGTTGGATCGTCAATCGCTTCCGCTCTTGATCAATCCTCCTTCTCCCGTCTTCGTTCCATCCCAAAAATCCCCAAATCAAAAAGTGTTTCTTACAGTAATAATGGTCAAATATAAATCAGTCTTCAAAAACACCGCGAAAAGTCCGGAATACCCTTGAAGCAGCAAAACATAAGATTTTTCTCTGGTCTTCACAACACGGGCCGTGTTGTGTAACACGGGCACCCGTGTTGTGCCTCTGGTTCCCCACAAAACCTTTTTGCAACAGCTGCTATGACACGGGCCGTGTTGTACAACACGGGCACCCGTGTCACAACTCTGACTTCTTCCTTTTCTTTGGCAAATCTCAGTTTCTTCTGGTATTCACAACACGGGCCGTGTTGTGTAACACTGGCACCCGTGTTGTGCCTCTGAAATCCCATTTTTCTGTCGTTTTTCATGCTTGGATTATCTTTCGGACGCATCGAACAACCGATTACATATTTACCTGAAACACAATCAACAAAACAACCACATAACCCATTCCACGGATAAAAACAAAGTAAAACAATTAAAACTAACTTGCACGCAATATTGAGAAAACTATGACAAAACATGAACGAAATACTACAAACAAACAAAATAAGACTCAAAGGACACTGAAAACCAGCTCGAACATTACCACTAAATGTCACTGATCAAACTCCCCCAAACTTGAATTCTTGCTTGCCCTCAAGCAAAAATCCTGTATTTATACCTTAAAACACTAGCAAGATGAATTATGATACTCATACGTGGATCCTTCATTCCAAGTCACCCAATGAGTTCTTTTTTGTACTTTTCTCTCAGTATAGATATCACACAAACACTACACCGTGGAAAACCACGGATCTGAATCTCCTTTTCGGTAACCTCTCCGACTATGCTTCGGGCTTAGGTCTTATTTTTTCGATTTTCAACCCTTTTCATTCGGACAATCACTTTTAAGGCTTTTAATGATTTTCACTATGTGTACAAGATTGATCCCCTTTTTAATTGTTGGCACCGATTTTTCTTTGTCCCTTAGGGAAACATTTATGTTCAACCGCCGTTAGGTTGAATAACCTGGTGAGGGTTACCCAACTTAGAAGGATCGATCGTTCTAATGTTTTTATTCATTTTTTTTCCCGGTGCCTTCAAGCCTTTTTATCTTTTGGATCAACTTTGTACACACAATTATTATAGATAAAGCCAGATATATCAATAGAAACTACTTCTGGTTTACTTCTCAGATCAAAGTACCATGGCACGAATCTACATGTCGAACTCGTTCCTAATTCCGAAGACTCAGGGTGTTCATGTGGTACCTATACATCAAAATTTTTCCATATTTTCTCATCGGGTTTCTTTTCACTCACATCCTATATACTTTCTCATAATTCACTCGCAACACACAACAGGTTAACTCAGGGGTGTTTTTTTCCAGATAACACATAGCTATAATCTTCAAGCTGACACTACGATACTATTAAAAATAAACATAGATTAAAATAAAACAAACGAAAACATGAAAACTAAACCCCCCACACTTGAACTCAACAGTGTCCTCACTGTTGAAGAACCAATGTCGGAGGGGACTCACAACTATCACTGCTCAGGTGGAAATCCATGAAGCTTCATCTGCTGCATCCATGCATACAGCTCATCGATGAGGTCCCCTTGCCGGGTCTGCTCCCTGATCATTTTGTCCCACTGCTCCTTGGACACATTCCACTGACCCGTTGCTTGGTTTGATGATCCACCAGCAGTTTGCATCGGGACCTCTTCAGCTTGGTTCCCTTCATCCTCCTCATCTGAAAAATACTCATCAAACTGATCGTTTCCACCCTGCATAGGGTCCTCATACAGCCAGTTAGCTCTATTGTCTATAGTAATCATATTAGGCGCAGGTAAAGAAATCAAATGCTTGTTACGAGTCATCACAACATAATAATTATGACAACTTTTTATCATACCTTGGTTGATTAAGGTTTCAAGATCAATTTTGGTCTTACCAGCCACTGCAGGTACTTCAAGCAACCTCTCATTATACCCAAGATGCTCAGCAATTTGCGTAATCATCCCTCCAACAGAAATCTCACCCGAGGCAGCATTGGCTACCCGCTTCAGGTGGTCTGCTGCGAAGGCCGCAACGTTGATCAGCTCATTGTTTGCCATTCCATATAGGAAGTACAACTCTCGCAGTGTCGCGACTCCTGTGCTATCGCCCCGGCTGAAAAGGGTATAAGCTAACCCTTTCTGAGCATACCAAAAGCAAGGGTTATGAATGCATGAGGTTTTTGCTGCCGACGCGGCATACTCGGTATTGCCGGTGATATCCTTCCAGAATGATCCTGCCACGAATGTACTCGGCGGTGCACCAGGCCCGTAAACTGGGAGATCTAAAATCTTCCCCAGATCAGCCACCGACATTACATGATCATTGTCAAATAGGCGGAACTTCAAAGTACCGAAGTACTCTGTGTCGGATCTGGTCCATGTATGCTTGAGCTGAAACTGTAAAGAACTCAAAAATTCCAAGGTTATGCGCTCAAAAGTTGGCGCTTCATACTGCATAAAATTTAACATGCCGATACTGTGAAACATTCTATGAACTTCAAATTTAAGCCCTAGATTCTCAAGAGTTTCATTACACATGTATCGGGCCGGTATCAATTTACGCCTTACCAACTTTGCATATTTGGCTTGATGCTCCGGGTCCTCAAACAAAATGCCATGAGCATTCGGCATTCGGTGTGCTCTCTTACGAGGACGAGAAGATTCAGCAACATTCTTACCGGTATCCCTTCGAGGAGGCATTGTTCTCACCTGCACAAATTAAGCACACGAAAAAAAATTGAAAGATTAGAGAAATCGGTCACCGTAGAAGTGACAATGGAGGGATGGGGAACAATTTTTGTGAACGGGGTAGTTGGTTTTGGTGAGTGGGTGATTGAGAAAATGGAGGTTTTGTGAAGGATGAAAATGGGGTTAGGGTTCTTAAGAGAGAATGGAGGTTGGAGAAGATGAAGAATAATGATAATTGAGTGGTTAATGAGCACTAATTAGAAGTTATGAAAATAAACACGCGAGGCCAACAGAATAAAGTTGGGGAACTTAAAAAAAATTTGAAATTTTAGCTTCCCGCATGCACAACACGGGCCGTGTTGTCCAACACGGGCACCCGTGTTGCCTCCCTGGTTCTTCTAAACAATTTCAATTCAAAATAACTCTCCTTCAGTACTTGCAACATGGGCCGTGTTGTACAACACGGGCACCCGTGTTGCCCCCCTGGTTTCCCTCACAAACACCATGTAAAAGAACACCCTTCCAGGCATTGCAACACGGGCCGTGTTGCACAACACGGGCACCTGTGTTGCCTCACTGAATATCCTTTAGATTAACACAGAAACCAGATTCTTCTGAACTTTGCAACACGGGCCGTGTTGCCCAACACGGGCACCCGTGTTGCACACCTGAATTTTCACTTTTCCATCATTTTCTATCTTCTTTGCCCGACTTCAAACCTCGTTCTTTCCTTCTCAGAACCAGTGATACACAAGACCTACAAAACTGAAACAAACAAACGTAAGAATGAAAAAATCGTGGGTTGCCTCCCACGTAGCGATGCGTTTAACGTCGTATGGCTCGACGGTCCGTCATACTACTGAGTAAGACGAGTGACATGCACATCACCAGTGGTCTGGCCTTTGAAGTAATGCTTTAATCTCTGCCCGTTCACTTTGAAAATATCTCCATTGGTCGGATTTTTAATTTCAACGGCTCCGTGAGGAAATACCTTGTGAACTACAAAAGTTCCGACCATTTAGAGCTTAATTTGCCTGGGAAAAGCTTCAGCCTTGAATTGTACAGAAGGACCATTTGTCCTTCCCAAAACTCTTTTCTTTGAATCCTTTTATCATGCCATTTTTTCGTTTGCTCTTTGTAAACTTTAGCATTCTCATACGCCCGATTCCTGAATTCTTCTAACTCATGAAGTTGAAGAATCCTCGAACTTCCAGCTTTTGACAAATCCATATTAAGATACTTAGACGCCCAAAAAGCTTTATGTTCAAGTTCCAAAGGTAGGTGACATGCCTTTCCGTAAACCAGTTGATATGGTGACATACCGATAGGCGTTTTGAAAGCCGTTCGGTACGCCCATAAAGCGTCATCCAACTTAATAGACCAATCCTTTCTAGATGAATTCACTGTCTTTTCCAAGATTTGTTTCAGTTGTCTATTTGACACCTCAACTTGGCCTCTCGTTTGGGGATGGTATGGAGTAGCTATCCGGTGTTTAACATTGTACTTTTGCAGCAGCTTCTCCATAAGGTGGTTCAAGAAATGTGTCCCTTCGTCGCTTATTAATGCTCTCGGGACACCGAACCTTGCAAAGATGTTCTCTTTTAAGAATCTCACCACAACCTTAGCATCATTGGTGGGCAATGCAACAGCTTCCACCCATTTGGACACATAATCCACTGCCACCAAAATATAGTTTTTTCCGAACGACGGTGGAAACGGCCCCATGAAGTCTATCCCCCATACATCGAATAACTCAACCTCGAGCATAGAGTTTTGGGGCATCTGGTTTCTTTTTGATATATTCCCAGTCCTCTGACATCTGTCACACTCTTTCACTACTTCTTGAGCATCCTTAAATAAAGATGGCCAGTAAAGTCCTAATTGAAGGACTTTAGCTGCTATTCGATCACCACTGAAATGTCCACCATACTCAGAGTCGTGACATGCTTTCAGCACATATTTTTGTTCTTCGTCAGGTACACATCTTCTCACAAGGCCATCCACCCCTCTTTTGTAGAGAAATGGATCGTCCCATAAATAAAACCTGCAGTCATGAACAAACTTTTTTCTCTTGTTAGAATCAAAATCGTCGGGTATAATACCGCCAACGAGGTAGTTTGCATAATCTGCAAACCAAGGCACCTCAATAACAGCTAGGATGTGTTTGTCAGCGAACTCATCCTTTATAGGGCGTTGCTCTTCCGTCTCCTCAATTGGTGACATCCGAGAAAGATGATCTGCAACAGTGTTTTCACACCCTTTCTTGTCACGGATCTCCACATCAAATTCCTGGAGGAGTAAAATCCACCTCAACAGCCTGGGCTTTGAATCCTGCTTAGCAAAAAGATATTTCAAAGCATCATGGTCAGTGTAAACAATCACTTTTGAACCCAACAGATATTGCCTGAATTTATCGAAGGCATACACAACCGCTAGCAACTCCTTCTCGGTAGTTGCATAGTTTATCTGTGCAGGGTTCAAAACATGACTAGCATAGTAAATCACATGAAGCAATTTCCCTCTTCGCTATCCAAGAACAGCCCCTACCGCAATGTCACTAGCATCGCACATAATCTCAAAGGGTAGGGACCAATCAGGGGCAATAACAATAGGTGCAGACACTAATTCTTTTTTAAGTGTTTCAAAAGCATTGCTGCATTCCTTATTGAAAACAAAAGTCTTATCTTTAACCAACAGGGTAGTTAAAGGTTTGGCTATCTTCGAGAAGTCTCTTATGAACCTGCGATAAAAACCCGCATGTCCCAAGAAGCTTCTTATACCCTTCTCGTTGATTGGTGGAGGTAACTTAGAGATCACTTCCACTTTGGCTTGATCAACTTCGATCCCTTTTTGTGAGATCTTGTGACCAAGAACAATGCCTTCTCGCACCATGAAATGGCATCTTTGCCAGTTCAATATTAAGTTGCTTTCTTGACATCGCTGCAAAACAAGTGAAAGGTTAGATAAACAATGATCAAATGAGGATCCGAAGACGGAGAAATCGTCCATGAACACTTCCATGTGTTTTTCTAGCATATCCGCAAAAATGGATGTCATGCATCTTTGGAATGTAGCGGGGGAATTACATAGCCCAAATGGCATCCTTCTATAAGCAAAAATGCCATAGGGGCATGTAAACGCCGTTTTCTCTTGGTCTTCCGGTGCAACCGCAATTTGATTGTATCAGGAGTAACCATCAAGAAAACAATAGTAATCATGTCCCGCTAGTCTTTCCAACATTTGGTCAATGAATGGCAACGGAAAATGGTCCTTTCTCGTAGCCAAATTCAATCTTCTATAATCAATGCACACTCTCCACCCAGTAACAGTTCTAGTAGGAATCAACTCATTCTTTTCATTTGTTATAAAAGTTGTTCCCCCTTTTTTAGGCACCACATGCACCGGACTAACCCAAGCACTATCGGATATAGGATAAATTAATCCTGCATCCAATAGCTTAACAACTTCTTTTCGCACTACCTCCTTCATCACCGGATTCAATCTCCTTTGGGGTTGCACAACCGGTTTGTGATCTTCTTCCATAAGTATTTTATGCATACACACCGTGGGACTTATACCTTTAAGGTCTTCAATCTTCCACCCAATTGCTCCCTTGAATTTTTTAAGAACTTCAATTAACTTGCCTTCTTGCATATCTTTCAAATTAGCGCTAATAATAGCGGGACATTTTTCTTCCGTGTCAAGAAAGACATATTTGAGATTCTCAGGAAGTTGCTTCAATTCAGATATTTTCGGCTTGTCTTTGCCTTCATCAACCGTTATAGGCTGTCGCAACTCTTCCCACTGGTGCATTCTAACTCTTTTAAAGATAGGTTGAGTTTCAAGCATAGCTACCACTTCCATATCATTATCTCCAACTTCCTTATCACCTTCAAAAATGGACATACTCAGCACCCTCTCTAAAGGTAATTTGGATACACTTTCTAAATGCTCACTAGCTTCCATTTGTTCTAACACTTGTATGTTACTACTAGTGCCCACATCATCTTTATACTTCAAAGTGTTCCTAACATCAATTTTCAACTCTTCATCATACACCTTCAACGTTAGTGTTCCACCTTCCATGTCTATCATGACTCTCCCGGTTTCTAGGAAAGGTCTTCCCAAAATCAAGAGGATTTCTTCATCTTCTGGCATTTCAAGGATCACAAAGTCAACCGGGAACACAAATTTGTCCACTCTAACTAAGACATCATGGACAACTCCATACGGCCGCTTCACAGAATGGTCCGCGAATTGGAGAGTCATCCTAGTGTCTTGAACAACACCAATACCCAACTTTTTGTAGATGGATAAAGGCATTAAACTGATGCTCGCTCCCAAGTCAATGAGAGCTCTCTTGAACGATCACCGATAGTGCAAGGAATGGTGACAGCTCCTCTATCTTTTTTCTTCACCAGAATCTTTAGTCCCTGCAAAATAGCACTACAAGTTTCGGTTAGAATAATAGGTTCAGCTCCCATAGTCCTCTTTTTAGCAATTATATCTTTCATGAACTTGGCATAAGTGGGCATTTGTTCAAGTGCTTCAAGCAATGGGATATTCAACTCCAGCTTTTTGAACAAGTCAAGAAATTTCTCAAAATTCTTCTCTTGCTGCCCTTTCTTCTTGTTTCTTGTAGGATATGGAAGTTTGACCACCGGTTTCGGTTCAACCGCTTTTTCTTTGATGACCGGTGCTGGGGTAACTTCTTTTTCTTTACCAACCTCTTCATTTTCTTTGATTTCTAGCTCAACCTCAATCAATTGACTTTCACCTTCAGAATTTTCTTGAACCTCTTCACTAACTTTACCTCTTCGCGTTGTGACTGCATTTACTTTGTGATTATCTCTAGGATTTGTTACAGTAGCACTAGGAAGAGTCCCTGGAGTTTGTGGAATGGCAAGGTGTTGGGCAATTTGGCTCATTTGCACTTCAAGATTCTTTATAGAGGCTCCAGTGTTCTTGAAGTTACTTCTTGTTTCTTCTTGAAATTGACAATTGTGAGCTGCCATCTTTTCAATGGCAATTTCCCAATCAGCTTTTCTTGACACTGGAGGCTGATATGGTTGTTGCTGGGGCTGATACTGTTGTTGGCCTTGAACCGGTTTTTGGATGTTCCCTTGATGATCTTTCCAAGAGAAATTTGGGTGATTTTTCCACCCCGGATTATATGTGTTGGCATATGGATTGTTCTGCCTCAACATATTAATCTGCTCAACCTGCTCTTGAGTTGCCAAACAGTGCATGGCAAAGTGAGGTCCACAACATATCTCACAAATCACCGCTTGAACGGGTTCAACCTGAGCAACTGTATGAGTTCCCAGATTCATCTTCTTTAACCTTCTTTCAACTTCTGCGGCAATTTGATCTTCCATTTTTACAACCTGCTCTGTCAGCTTAAGATCGATTTTCCCATCTGGTTGACTCACGGTGCGATCATATAATTCAAGGTGTTCATTAGCAGCAATAGCTTCTATGATTCTTTTAATACCTGTGGCTGTTGAAAAGTTTGTTGAGCCACCTGCAGCAGTATCAATAAGTTGCTTTGTCTTGAGTCGCAACCCATTCACAAAATTTTGCATCTGCTCGGTTGCGTCCATATTATGAGTAGGACACGAAGTCAAACACCTTTTGAATCTTTTATAAGCATCTCCAAGTGATTCACCCTCTTTTTGTTTAAAATTGACTATATCATATCTTTTCCGGATGAACACTGAAGCAGGAAAGTATTCGTTTAGGAAAGTTGTTTCCATCTCTTGCCATGTTGTGATACTTGCTGCGGGAAGAGAGTAGAACCACTCTTCAGCATCGTCAGTAAGTGTGAATGGAAACATCACCAGTCGTTTTTCCTCCTCTGAATGACCTTCGATCTTCAAAGAAGTTGTGGTAGTAAGAAATCTCTGCAGATGCTTATTTGCATCCTCATTGATTCTTCCGGAGAAAGGCTTGCTCTCTAACTGGCGGATAGTAGATGGATGCAACTGAAAGTGTGCTACATTCACCGGTTGATTAACAATCATCATCTTGTTAGGTTGAGCATTTGCCCCTCCGTAATCACCTAAGAGTCTCTCTGCAGCAGGTTGATTCCCTGCCATGTCGTTGAATTCTGGGTCAGTTCCTCTGTCTGACTCAGAATCACTGTGCTCCGAGTGAATGGATATATAGTCCTCAGTTTCCTGATACGGGACACTTGAACCAGTCTTAGCCAAACTATCAATTCTTGCCTTGCGGCGTCTCTCGTGCAAAGCTCTTTCTGGTTCTATGTCAAAAGAAAATTTAGCTGAGGCCTGACCTCGCATAAACAGTTAGACACGAGTTAGAAAACAAAATTTCAATAACACTAAAATGATATACAGAGAGAAAAGTAATATTTTAGTCGCAGAGCAACAAAATTCCAATTGATATAACACGAACAACTTAATTCTTTGGCAATCCCCGGCAACGGCGCCAAAAACTTGATCGGAAAAAAATAGCAAGTGCACTATTTTTACCGATGTAGTAATAGAAGGGAATAACCCCAAATATCGATCTCAAGGACTGCGTACTAAAATAAGTTCTTAGTGATTAATTTCAATTGGACAAAATTCATGGTTTAAAGGTTTGGATTTAAATTAAATAAACTAAAGAGATTAAAACGTATACTAAAACAAATAGTTTCACTAATATGAAAGTAATGTCAGGGATGGTGTATGATTCGCAGTGCAATGACTCAAATGTTCCTTAATTTTAGAGATATGCTTTAGAAAGTGTCTTTCCTAAGTCTATAATGTTTTTCCAAAATTCCTTCAAAGAAAAACCTTTGGTATTCTTCATTGACCGTGATTCCTCAATGGTCAGAGAAGAATATCAAGCAATAATTCTGACATAAAAAGGTTTTCACAAAAATATCCCAATTCCTCAGTAATATTTATCGCGATAAAATGTATGCAACAAGGTTAGGATGGTTGGTCAGACCAAATCCTAACCACGATCAATTATCCCATTTTCCAACAAAGATAAAGCGTTAAGTACGTTGCAATAAAATAAAGAAACGAAATGAAAAACATAATCCCAAATCGAAGAATTCAAATAGTCATTACATAAAGCAAATCAGGGACACCCCCTGGCATTGGGGGGTTTAGCCACTCATGTTCATACTGGAAATAAAAACAGAGTAAGAAAATTGAGACATTACAATTAACGTAGGATTCGTTGGATCGTCAATCGCTTCCGCTCTTGATCAATCCTCCTTCTCCCGTCTTCGTTCCATCCCAAAAATCCCCAAATCAAAAAGTGTTTCTTACAGTAATAATGGTCAAATATAAATCAGTCTTCAAAAACACCGCGAAAAGTCCGGAATACCCTTGAAGCAGCAAAACATAAGATTTTTCTCTGGTCTTCACAACACGGGCCGTGTTGTGTAACACGGGCACCCGTGTTGTGCCTCTGGTTCCCCACAAAACCTTTTTTCAATAGCTGCTATGACACGGACCGTGTTGTACAACACGGGCACCCGTGTCACAACTCTGACTTCTTCCCTTTCTTTGGCAAATCTCAGTTTCTTCTGGTATTCACAACACGGACCGTGTTGTGTAACACTGGCACCCGTGTTGTGCCTCTGAAATCCCATTTTTCTGTCGTTTTTCATGCTTGGATCATCTTTCGGACGCATCGAACAACCGATTACATATTTACCTGAAACACAACCAACAAAACAACCACATAACCCATTCCACGGATAAAAACAAAGTAAAACGATTAAAACTAACTTGCACGCAATATTGAGAAAACTATGACAAAACATGAACGAAATACTACAAACAAACAAAATAAGACTCAAAGGACACTGAAAACCGGCTCGAACATTACCACTAAATGTCACTGATCAGGGCCCTTAGACATTTATCCTGTATAACAGGATGAGGAAGTTCCATCTAGGTTACTCATGTCCCTCAATATGTTTTGTAAGGTACCCATCAATTGTCTTTATGATTATCTAGTTACAAAAAAAATTTAATCAGTAATAAAGTACTTGACTCTACATCTAGGATCCATAGTAATTTCATGTAGAAGGGTGATATGCACCACTATCACCATGAGAGTAACTTGTGACACTTTGCATAACATTCTATGTAGTACTCTCATAGTGGGCCAATCCAGTATAAATATTACTCATAATATTCACACATATGTCAAGACTTGATAACTCCTTATCCATGATCCATGAGATGTGATCATTAGTCTATCTACATAATAGTCTTAATGCTTTAAGGCTATCTCATTTCACATTAAAGCTCGACTATGGGTGCTTTAAGAATACTGTCCTTGTGTTTAACGGAATCTCATGATTATGTCACACTTAATTTTTAATTAAACAAACTAGCTATTCTAGGGACTTTATCATTTTGGAAAAATAAAAATAATAAAGAAATGCCATTTATTATTAATAAATAATTCGATACAAGTACCATAAGTATTGGCCTCTAGGGCTTACACAAACACCAAGTGCTGAAGACTCTGAAGACAATGTTCTATGCGAACAAAGTTCTGAAGACTCTAAGACTTGAAGTTATGAATATTATGGGTTTCAAGCTAAGTGCTGAAGTCTTGAAGAACGTAGTTCTATGTGAACAAGTTCTGAAAACTAAATACTTAGGTTCTCTACAAACCCAAGTATCATCATCTCTAGCTCATGCTTCAATCATTGATTTATAATTAGAAGCCTCTGAAGTTCAGATGACAATATTATTGTTGGCAAGGATAGTACACAGTATAATAATGCTTTATCCCACTACCTCTCCACTATCTTTGAATTGTGGAAAAGGACAATACGTGGTTGTACTATTTAATTCCTTGTGTAACAGATTCCTCAGTAGCTAGATTGGGTTGTGTTTACCCCCAGAATTGGTAAACGACCGCTGATCCTCTGAAGATAACAAAAATACCCTTAGTTACTCGCAAGATCGACCAGATTGATCCTAGGACATGTTCTAAGAAAAAGGTTTTGGTTTGGTATATCACGTTTTTGGGAAAAAGGTATTGAATCTTTCAACAAGATTCATAAATTGTTTTAAGAGGAAAAATAAAGTAAAAGACAAAGGATTTCAAAATAAATTAAAGTAAAATACAAGGCTTGGAATTTTAAAGGAAAGTAAAGACACGACTTGAAATTAAATGAAATTTAAAGGCAAGGCGAGGAATGTTAAATTGTTGGAAATATAAAGGGGCTGGAATTGTAAAAGGAATGCAGTAAATTGCTGAAAAGATAAATGCCTTTGAAGCGTAAATTTCTTTAAAATAAAGGCTTTGTAAAGATAAATGACTTCAAAAGTAAATAACTTGAAGATAAATTCTACATTGGAGATAAATTGGTGGTGTTTCAATCACGTACATTCTCACTGCACTCATTTCTCTACACGCAGATACTTTGAGTATACGGAGTTACTAATACATATGATTTCCACACATTTATTCTAACACTAGACTAAGCTATTTATATACATTACAAAGTAACCGCTTTCGACGGTTTCTCCTACAAATATCCTAAGATGATGACATTTGTCCCACTATATATTGAAGAAGCTTCATCTTGCGCCACTTGTCTCTGTCTTTGAATTGAAAACTACACACGTTCCCTCAAAAATTGAACATGCAGGAACCTTGGTGTAGCGGTAAAATCGTGAGTGTAAGCTATTGATTAACTTAACTCGATATACACATAGTCGCCACCGCGCTTTTCTTTATTTCCGAAAGGAAAAAGGTAAAAGAACGAATAAAAACCTAGGAGTCTAAAAGAAAAAGCTAAAAGAAACAAACAAAGATTGGGTAAGGGGATTGGTTACGAACCGGGAAGGTTTTAGGCACCCGACTCGTCCGTGGTACTCCACGGGAGCCCTTTGAAATACTTATTGCTTTTTGGTCTGAAATTGGTTTGCTTAAAATGATTGAAGAGATGAGGAGAAGAATATTTTTTAATGATTTTGTGTTTGATAAGGTTTTAACGCCTTATGCCTACGTACCCACAAAGTGCAATGCGAGATCAAAACCTCGTAGTTCATGGTACAAAATTTGAAAAGAACAAATGGGTTGAATTGATTTTAGAATGTAGAGATAAGTCGTCATCCTTTAGTGAATAATTCCGCTAGAAAAGATGAATCATATCTAAACATGTAAAAAAAGAAAAGGTGCACAAAGCACAAAAACAATTGAGTGGGTTTTGAGTTTTTTAAAGTAAGTAAGAAAATGGTTTTGATATATTTACATGGATTAACATTTGTTTAAGGAAATAAAGTGAAAATTTTAAAAATCGCTTGACCGAAGTCAAGGTTTATTTATGAAAGTGTTTGAAGTTTGAAAACAAGAAGGTTTTTGAAATAGGAAGAAGTTTTGAAAATTAAAGAACGGGGAGGAGATGAAGGGACTAATCCTAATGCTTGAATTAAAAGTTAAGGAAAGAGTTTACCAAACCAAAATATGCACAATTCTTCAAAGTTCGGACTTCTATCTTCAAAGGCTAATGAAATAATCTTGAGGTCAAGGTTTCTAATCCATTCCAACTTGAGCAAGGGAAAAGTATCTTAAAGTCTAAGTCCATTCTCCAAAAAAGCTCGGGATAGTAATCATTAGTCCAAAGTTAGAAGTCACAAGTCTTTTAAGTGTTCAATCCTTTATTAAGTGTTTTGATATCCAAATGGACAAAATAAAAAAAAAACAAGCACAATATGAATATAAACAAATGATATATGATATAATATGACAAAATATAATAAAGAGATAAGGGAGCAAGAGATTAAAATAAAAGGATAAGGTGCAAGAGATTAAATTTAAACAATTATATTCACATTATTATAATATTTACAATATAAAGTGGTATGATGAACTTAATCAAGCACAACCACGAAAAGAAAAAGAAAATTGAGGCAAACAAATCCAAGTGGATCTTTAATCGAATTGGGACAACTTTAGGTCTATGTTAAGCAATCGCTGAGTAATTTACGAAGTAATTACCCTACAAATGAGGCCGGCCACCACTAATTAAAGCGGAAAATATTCGTGTTAATACATGTTAGAGAAACGATATAATGGATCGTTCTCCGAAAACATGCCACACTAAAAGAAAAAATAAGGTCTAATCTTAATCGAGATTCTTGTTGAATTTCATCGAAAAGCAACCTATCACGATCTCAAAGTATGGAGAATGATCCAAATGATCATTCATCCATAGATTTGAAATAATGAAGATTAAACTAATCGGAAATCAACAATCCCGAATCGGAGATTGTCATCGACCAAAAGAAAATAAAAAGATGAAGCTAATGGATCTAAAAGACTAGATCCATAAAAGAATTCAAAATGTTTTTTTAAATCATTTTCTAAAATTCTTTCTAAAAATATTTTTAAAATTTCTTTTCTAAAACACTTTTTTCAAAGTACTTTCTAAATCCTTTTTTTTAGAACATAATTCTTAAATTTTTACTAAAATATATTCTAAAACATTTTTCTAAAATATTCTTTATATCAAAATAATTGAAATTAAAAGCTAAAGAAAATAAAAGTTAAATAATATGAAAGAAAATAAAAAAAACAAAAAGAGGGGGAGGGAGATTTGCGGGTGGTTGTGGATAGCAACCGATCCAAATGGATCTAAACCAAACCCAACACCAAATACATTCTTCTTATTTAAAATAAATAAATAACAAAATTATAAAAAAGAATAAATGAAAAAGAAAAGAAAAGAAAGAAGAACAAGGTCTTCTTCTTCTTGCGCAAACACACACACGAACAGGGGAAATCAACAAAATCCTCTCCTCACCTCAAAAATCAACAAAACCGAAAACACCTCTCACTTCTCAATCGCGATTCCTTTCCTTTTTCACTTTCGATTTCCTTTTCCTCTTAGCTTCTCTCGGCTTCTCTTCCTCTCTCAATCTCTTCTTCTTCTTTCAATTTGGATTCAATTAGGTTTGGGAGTAAAGATGAAATTGATGGAATTGAAGGTGATTTGGGTTTCGGATTTGAAGATGAAAGGGAATGGGATTAGGAATTTTGAGGTTTGAGAATTAGTTTGGCAGGGATTCTTTGGCTATGAAAGCTTGGAGATTGAAATGGAATTGAGGTGTTTTTATAGAGGGATGAGGCTGAAATTGGATCGTCGTTTTGAATGATTTTGCTCGCGTTTTCGAAGGTCACAAAAATCTCGTGTGGGCTTCCGTTTTGGTTTTGCGTTTTCTGTGTTTTATGCACAATTTCGATGCGTTTTGATTTTGTGTGTATTGCTGCGTTTTAATTTTGATGAAGGTGTGAAGTCCGTGTGTTCAAGCGTGCGGTATGCGTGCGGATTTGAGGAATACGGCTTGGATTTTGCTGATGCTTCGGCTTGTTTTCGTACGGATACGGCTTGAGATATTTGTCTTGGTGCAGCAGGTTTTGGTGCTTGCAGCGTGCAAGTTGGCTTTGCGGGATTTTCATGAAGCTTGAAGGCTTTGGCAGCTTGAGATGAGGCTTGATTTTGCTGCGGTGAAGCTTAACCTTGGCTTGGATATTTTGGGCAGTGCGTACGCGTGATGTCTACGGCTGGTGTACGGAAACATGATTTTGCTTTAGTTTGTTTTTGTGGGCGTATGCGGTACAGGTTGATGCGTGTGGCTGTAATGAGGCTTTGGTGAAGTTGCTTGTTTGCGTTGCGAAGCTGTTGTTGCTTCGGATGATGGCTTATTGTTTCTGGCTGACAGTTTGTTTTGCTTGCGAGATGGCTTACGAATTGTTAGCTGCGTGAGGTTTGTTTTGCAGCTCATGCGTGTGGAACATGATGTACGGAAGGCTTGGGCTAGCACGTTGGGCCTGATTTGTGTTGGTGGCTTGAGAAATTCTTGAAGTGGCAAGTAGGAAGGCTGGAGATTGTGGGTGTAATGAGGCTTGTTGGCTTGAGCAAGTGTGGGCCAAGCATGATGTTGGAAAGTGTTGTATGGAAAAATCTCTTTTTTTATTATTTGTAATATGGTGTATGATATTATATATATTATTTATGAAAGGACTAGGGAAAAAATGTTATGGATTTAAAAATAAAAAAAATGGTTTAGAATAATGGATTAGAAAAATGAGTTTATGGATGAAAAGGAAACAAAAATGAGAAAAAAGTGGAAATTGGATAAAGAAAGGATATTTTGTAAAAAATGAAAAAAATAGAAAAATGAATGAAAGAAATGGACAATATATAGATTGGAAAAAAACGAAAAAGAAATGAAGATATGGAAATGATTATAAGAAATGGAATACGGGTGGATAAATGGATCATTATAATTTGGAATTTTGTGAATAATAGAAAAATGGATAATTGGGTAATTGAACTAGAAAAATGGTTATTGAAGATTTGGATAAAATGGTTTGATCAAGAAAAGGATAACGGATGGAATTTGGTTTTCAAGCCCACAACAAATCTCAATTTTTTTACAAGCCTCTGAACACAGCCAATACAGACCCACTGAACAACCCAAATAACTCGCAACTTGCCAACTGTCATCTGAAAATTGTCTGATTCATGCCCTGATGATTCGAAACCAAACTGAGGAAAATAAATCCTCATATGAGTCGTTGATGAACTGATGAACTGATGAACTGATAAACACTGAAGATTCAAACCAAACTTCGCACAAAACACTGTCACACCACCCAACTTGTACTTTGAAAACGCATTGTCCGAGACATGAACTACTGGCACACACAACTTGCAGTCGACCCAATATTTTGATAGTTTGATCAATATTAGGTCAAACATCCATCTAAAATCGAATTGTGACTGAACAAACGCATCTGAATTAAAATCATTGCCTTGTCTTTGAAAACCTGCAACACAGAGAAGAAGAAGAACACTACAACATATTTTTTTGTATTTTGGTTAGAAGTCAGTAAATATAAACAAATATAAAGAAATAAAAATAATGGGGATCCCCTGCGAAGCATAGACCCATATCTGAGGAGAAACTCGAAACCTGTGCGATCTTGTTTGTATGCAAAATGCAGATGATATGCAAAGAAATCTTAGGGCAAAAATTAGGGTGTTACAGCTGCCCCTATTTAAGTTTCTTCAATCCGGAGATATGAAGATTGACATCTTCGTCTCTACAAGATGGGAGAGACTTAAATACAGAAAACCCAATTTTTGTCCTAAGAGAACAAAATATGATATGAATATGATATGCAAACCCAAGATCTCTGTAGGGAAAATAATGACCACCAGAGAACAGCAAAAACTTGGGGACACAGAAGAAAATCCCGCTGGGGAAACAACAGACAACCAAAGAGTTACCAGGAAAATAAATCACTGGATAACAGACTCCACTTGGGAACAGATATGAAATAATCAAGATATCAGATTCAACCAGGGAAAGATACACACCCTGCCAGGAATATCAATCAAACAAAGTATTTGAATCCAAGAATGGAGAAATACTGAGTTAGATAAGAGTCATCAACTACCTGATTTATTGGGTAGAAAATATAAGGGACTCGACTATCGATTTACTGGATAGGAGCAAAATACGGAAGGATAACCTCAATCATCTTTTTACTGGATAAGAAATATTCTCAACTACCTGATTTACTGGGTAGGAGATATAAGGGACTCGACTATCGATTTACTGGATAGGAGTATGATCATCTACCTGATTTACTGGGTAGGAACTCAGTCAAATGGAAACAACTTCTATTACCTTTTTACTGGGTAAGAAGAAGAAATATCGGCTACCGGATTTACTGGGTAGAAACTCAATCAAATTACCTTTTTACTGGGTAATATGAAAATATCTGATTCTATCACCTTTTACTGGGTAAGAGAAAAATAACTTGACTACCGGATTTACTGGGTAGAACAATTCTCGACTACCGAATTGACTGGGTAGGAGCTTAAGCAAATGAAAACAAACTCTATTACCTTTTTACTGGGTAAGAGGATAAAATCTCGACTACCGGGTTTACTGGGTAGGAGTACAAGTAAAAGAACTTGATCAATTTGGTAATATTACCCACTATCGATTACTGATAGCTAAATTCAAAAGCAATATACCCACAAAAGGGGGACCAAAGTTCAATCCAAGAACAAACGGTCAAACAAGACTCATCCCGAGGAGGAAATATCTCAATTGGGGAAAATTCCATCCAGATAATATACTGGGGAGGAAACTGAATCAACATCATCCACGAAAAACGAACTCAGTGGGGAATTAGAAAGGATTAACACTTTCTGCTTAACGGTCGACACTCTAAACTTGAGAGGAATACGACACACATACTATGTGGGGAAAGTCCACACCAAAGAGCAGAGAACAATGATAAACGCAAGAATGAAAGCAAACAATGCTATGTTTATGCGTCTGAATATGCTGACAAAACAGACATAAAGATAAGAAACAGGTGACATGAACACCACCACAACCGGATACTCGGCTAATCCCAAGGCAACAATGCAGGGAAACATGTTGGAGATTCAACTTGAACTCTGCAGGGGAATATCATAAGCCATCAAAGGAATACAATCCTACTACAAGGCTAAAATCATGATGAGACAGCATCTGCTAGGAATATTGTCCTGCTGAGGAAAAGGTAATAATCTACTGAGGATGAAAATATTATTGATAAAAATCAAACTTCACGAGGAATAACTGTCATATCACTCCTGCTCCACTTGGGGATAGAGTGCAAGACTTGCTAAAAATCACATAGGAATCTGCTGGAAATCAACACATGCAGACCTACTGGGGATCCCTATGGGGATATCAGAAGTTAACACAGTTACGAGGGATTTTAAATCAATACCCACCATCAGGTAGAAGAAAACCTCTAAACTGACTGCTATATCAATACTTCTATATTCAAGGATGCAAACAAATCAAGCTGAGGAACAAGAGCTCAGCTGGGGATTCCCAATACTTCTCAATTTAAAGATAACATGCTGAGGAAGAGATCAAATTCAGCTAGGGATTCTTAAGAACATCCCTTCTAACAACTCTTCTGGGGAATACATACAATCTCTGTTCAAGCTCATTGTTGGGGAGCAAAACATCATTATCAACTTGTCAAAACTATCCAGGAACTTCGCATGGACACAACCGAATCAAACCCTGCTTTGGGAGAGACAAGTTACACACATTCAGACTTTACCGTTCTTGGAATCACTATTGATATTCCTTCTTTATTCATATATCAAAAGAAAAATGTTTTTAAAATCTTCAAAAATTAAATTTATTAAATTTGTTTCAAAAATCATCATCAACAATAAATTGAAATTTTGTAAACAGAAACAATATAAAGAATTGCAAACAATTGGATAAAAGCTCAAATTCATTGATAGAATGGTAGTCAGCAAATGGCATGACTCCATGGATCATTACAAGTTTGAAAAATGGTAAATACATGGAAAAATGGCTACATTGAGATACAATGATCACTATTCTCCCTATCAACCTTGAACTCCACTGTGTCCGAAACTTTAGTCAAGGATGAGTGAATAAGAATCTTTGATGAATAATTCTTCTGAGGGATAGTGTAGATGTTTAAGAATTGGCAGAATTTTTGACCAAACAAGAAATGTTAAATTCAGTTCAGAATGTCCTATCAGATGTTGGGACATTAGCAAACAGAGTATGTGAACTTATTTCAGGATGTCTCATCAGATGTTGGGACATTGTGTAAATGACTAAGTTCAGTTTTGTCAGGATGTCCCAACAGATGTTGAGACATCTCAGACCTGCTACCAGAATTAATTATTGATTAACAGATCAGAGATATTTAAGGAGAACTATCTGGAATTAATTAATGCTGGATAAAAACAGAACAAGGCGCATCTGTAGGGAGTTTTAAATTGAAGATTCAGATTAAAACAGAAGACCTAATGCACCTAGAATATAGGAGGTAACAAACCCTAAATTCAAGGTGACAGTTGCTGCACATTAGGGCTGGATCATTCTACAGAAAGCCCAAAATTCAGATACCTATTTAAACAACAGAAACTCATAGAATTGAGTACGAATTTCAGAAGACAAAATAGGGTGTCTAGTGTTTTAATAGCAGGTTGTTTTTATGTACCACTTTATGAGCTTTTAAGCAAAAGTGCATTTGTGACTTGATTGAAACTGTGAAGTAAGATCAAGCTGTTTTGTTTGAAGTGTGACTTCAATTTAATTAAACTTATAAACAAAATCACTGTGTGATTGAGGGGGAGTGAGTAGGGTACTCTTATCTAAGTGAGTCTTAGGTAGAAATTGCATTGGGTAAGTATTAAGTGATAGATTAAACAGGGTGGTTTAAGTCTAGAATTAATATTACTAATAGTGGATTTCCTCCTGGCTTGGTAGCCTCCAGATGTAGGTGTGGTTATACACTGAACTGGGTTAACAAACTTCTGTGTTGTTTATTTTTCCTGCTGTTTAAAGTTTTGGTTAAATTTGTTAAATGTCCTATTAAGTGTTGGAACATCTCTTAGGACATCTCATTACAGAATTTCAATTGGCATCAGAGCAGGCACCCTGCCTGTTTATACTGGGTGAGATCTAGGGAAAACAAATTCTGTAACATGGACAGAGATATAGGGTCAGTAAATAGACCACCTATACTGGATGGTTCTAATTATGACTACTGGAAGCCAAGAATGATTGCATTCTTAAAGTCACTTGACAACAGGGCATGGAGAGCAGTAAATGTTGGATGGAAACATCCTGTTCAAAACACCAAAGATGGATCAATAGTTCTGAAACCTGAAGAAGAATGGAGTAAAGAGGAAGAAGATTCAGAACTAGGCAACTCAAAAGCCCTAAATGCTTTATTCAATGGCATTGATAGAAATATTTTCAGACTGGTTCATCATTGTGAGCTGGCCAAAGATGTGTGGGATACCCTCAAGACAACTCATGAAGGAACATCAAAAGTAAAAATGTCAAGACTTCAACTTCTCACCACCAAGTTTGAAAACTTGAGAATGAAGGAAGATGAATCAATTCATGAGTTCTACATGAACATCTTGGATATAGCCAATACTTCTGGAGCCTTGGGAGAAAAGATGACTGATGAAAAGCTTGTAAGGAAGATTCTCAGATCTTTGCCAAAAAGATTTGACATGAAAGTCACAGCAATAGAAGAAGCACAAGACATATGCTCCATGAAAGCTGAAGAACTAATTGGTTCTCTTCAAACTTTTGAGATGGGAATGAATGACACACATGCTAAAAAGAACAAAAGCATTGCCTTGGTTTCAAATGCAGATGAAGAAGAAGATGATGAACTAGCAAATGATAAAAGCTTATCAGAAAACCTTGTATTGATTACAAGACAGTTCAAACAGATTCTCAGAGGTATGGAAGGTAAATCAAATTCCAGTGGAAGATTCACAAACTCTTCTGAAAACAAGAGAACCTATGATGCTAACAGAAGATCAAATCTTGCTGAAAAGACCAGTCAAGAAAAAGGAATCAAGTGCCATGAATGTGAAGGATATGGACACATCAAGAAGGAATGTCCTAACTTCTTAAAAAGACAAAAGAAGGGACTATCTGTAACCTGGTCTGATGAAGACTCAGGAGATTCAGAAGAAGAATCAGCTAAGCACATTGCTGCTTTAGCTGGACTGTGTGAATATGACAGTGATTCCAGCTGTGAAGAGCTTACTTATGCAGATCTTGAGCAAGCCTTCAAGGATCTGTACAAGAGAAGTACTGAAGTATGCAGTGAGGTCATAAAGCTAAAGAAGCAGAATGAAGTACTAGAAGAAGAAAAAGCAAGTGATCAAGTAATCATTGATACCTTAAAAAGTGAAGTAACTCTTCTCAATTCTAAGCTGGAACATATGTCCAAATCTGTTAGAATGATGAACAGCAGCTCAAATACACTGGATGCTATTCTCTGCAATAATAAACATTCAGGGGACAAAAGTGGACTGGGATATAACAGAGATGAAGCAAGCTCTAGCAAAACTACTTCAAAAACTATACAGTCAAACAAGATGTCCCAACAGATGCTTCAACATCAGAACACAAAGACAAACATAATGTTCCAACAGATGTCTCAACATTCTGGAAAGAACAAGATGAAGAAGAAGTATCAAAGATGGAGATGCCATCACTGTGGAAGATTTGGACATATCAAACTTCACTGTTATAAGCTACATGGATATCCAAATCAGATGTATCAGCAACCCTCCAAACAGAAAGTAGAAGGTACCAAGAAAGTGCTTAGACATCAAAGAAATCAGCAACCTCCTAAGCAGAAGACAGAGGTCATCAAGAAGGTTTGGAGACCTAAAGCTGACATTCAGACTGATCAAAGCCACAGTCCCAAGAACCAGATCAACAATCAAGCTTTGAGATCAGCTGAACAACACACAGGGCAGAGGCATCAAAAGAAATCTCAACTCATCTGGTCAAAGAAAAGTACTGCATACATAGCACATACATCACTGAAAGTATCAGCTAAAGAAGACTGGTATTTTGACAGTGGATGTTCAAGGCACATGACTGGGTTGAAGAATCTGCTAGTGAACTTAAAATCACATTCATCCAGGTATGTAACTTTTGGAGATGGAGCTAAAGGAGAGATCAAAGGAGTTGGAACCTTGGACTGTCAAGATGTTCCAAGACTAGATGATGTATTGCTAGTTAAAGGGTTAACTGCTAACCTGATCAGTATAAGTCAACTATGTGATCAAGGATACAGTGTAAACTTTACAAAAACTGAATGCATAGTGACTAACCAAGAGCAAGAAGTTGTCATGAAAGGTGCAAGGTCAAAAGACAACTGTTACATGTGGGAGCCATTAGACTTCAGTCCCACTTCAACTTGTTCTCTAGCTAGAGAAGAAGAAGTAAAACTATGGCACCAAAGGCTAGGTCATCTTCATTTCAGAGGCATAAAGAAGATCATATCTATGGATGCTGTAAGAGATATTCCCAAACTGAAGATTGATGATGCTCCTACAGATGTCCCAGAAGATGTTGGAACATCTGCTGATATCAAGGTTGAAGCTGAAGAAAAGAATGATCAATATAACTTCACTCAAAATGATACAAGGTCAGAAGATTCAAGCAAACCTCCCTCCATCAGAATACAGAAGGATCATCCCAAAGATTTAATAATTGGTGATCCCAACAGAGGTGTGAGCACTAGATCAAGAGAAGTGATTTCAGGTTCTTGTTTTGTTTCCAAAATAGAACCTAAAAATGTCAAGGAAGCTCTCACTGATGAATACTGGATTTGTGCTATGCAAGAGGAATTAGGTCAATTCACAAGGAATGAAGTGTGGAATCTTGTACCTAGACCTGATGACATAAATGTGATTGGTACAAAATGGGTGTATAAGAACAAGTCAAATGAACAAGGAATTGTTACAAAGAACAAAGCTAGACTTGTGGCTCAAGGATACACTCAAATTGAAGGAGTAGACTTTGATGAAACCTTTGCACCAGTAGCAAGGCTTGAATCAATAAGACTACTGTTGGGAATTGCTTGTATCTTAAAGTTCAAGCTATTTCAAATGGATGTGAAAAGTGCCTTTCTTAATGGTTATCTTAATGAGGAGGTATATGTAGAACAGCCTAAAGGATTTGTTGATCCAAGCTGTCCAAATCATGTATACAAACTCAAGAAAGCACTTTATGGTCTGAAGCAAGCTCCAAGGGCATGGTATGAAAGACTTACCACATTTCTTATCAAGCAAGGATACAGAAAAGGTGGGATTGATAAAACCCTGTTTGTTAAAGATGAAGAAGGTAATGTCATGATTGCACAAATATATGTGGATGACATTGTGTTTGGTGGGATGTCTGATAAGATGGTCAAACATTTTGTCAAGCAGATGGAATCTGAATTTGAAATGAGTCTAGTAGGTGAATTAACCTATTTTCTTGGTCTGCAAGTTAAACAAATGGAAGACTCAATGTTCATCTCACAAAGCAAGTACTCCAAGAACATAGTGAAGAAATTTGGAATGGAAAATGCTTCTCATAAAAGAACTCCTGCTCCCACACACTTAAAGCTAACTAAAGATGAGAAGGGTGAGAATGTAGATCAAAGTTTATATAGAAGCATGATTGGAAGCTTGTTATACTTGACTGCTAGCAGACCAGACATTGCATTTGCAGTAGGAGTTTGTGCAAGATATCAAGCTGATCCAAAAGTCAGTCATCTCAATCAAGTCAAGAGAATTCTTAAATATGTTAATGGTACTTGTGACTATGGCATAATGTACTTTCATGGTTGCAAACCTATTCTCACTGGCTTCTGTGATGCTGATTGGGCAGGAAGTGCTGATGACAGAAAAAGCACTTCAGGAGGATGCTTCTTTCTAGGAAACAATCTGATTTCTTGGTTCAGTAAGAAGCAGAATTGTGTATCTTTATCTACAGCTGAAGCTGAGTACATAGCAGCAGGTAGCAGTTGTTCTCAGTTGATTTGGATGAAGCAGATGCTCACTGAATACAATGTCCCACAGGATGTCATGACATTGTACTGTGACAACTTAAGTGCAATCAACATATCTAAAAATCCTATCCAACACAGCAGGACAAAGCATATTGATATCAGACATCATTTCATCAGAGATCTTGTAGAAGAAAAGGTGATTTCAGTGGAGCATGTAGCTACAGATCTGTAGTTAGCTGATATCTTTACCAAGGCATTGGATGCTACACAATTTGAGAACTTAAGGGGAAAACTTGGAATCTGTTTATGTGATATCTAGCAGTTAATGAGATGTGCCAACATGTCATATGACATTGCATGGCATAAGTTCCAGATGGCAAAGCTAGTCTGGACTAGATCCTTGGGAATTTCATTCCTAATCATTTGGACTGTAACGGCTACTTATTTAGTAACTACTTATAAGAAGCTATCAAGATTCTCATCATATCATCACAAGCGAATCACATTAACTCTCAAATCTTCAGAAATCATAAACCCTAAAGCTGTTCATCCTTCTTCCTTCACAATGTCTCAAAACCCTAAAACATCTGAAGAAGTTCTCAACCAGGAAGACGTGGTTCATGCCACTCCAATTTCTGTGGTACCAATGAAATCAACATCATTGGACGAGCTCAGGGGAAGCGCTTCTCACACTAAAAAGGCAAGAACACCAAAGAGAGCTAAAGATCAAGTTTGTAGCAAAGCCAAAGGAGGCATTCCTTCTCCTGCTAACATGCCACCAAAATCTTCAAACTATGTGGATGATTCAATCAAGGAGATTGTCACTCAAATTCTGTTTGAACAAAGAAAGGTGAGTGGGATCTCTGTTCCATTGCAAACCATGCCTGCTCCCCAAGAAGAACCATCTCAAACTGCAGAGGACACTTCTGCAGAACAAGATGTCCCAATAAATGTTGGAACATCTGCAGATGAGAAAGAAAATTCATCTGATACTGAACAGACTGAGGTCCAAGAGAAGGCCTCAAGTGAAAGTGATAAAGAAAACTCTGAGGATCAGAATAAGGCCTTAAATGAAGATAATGACAAAGTCTCTGAGGATCAGACCAAAGCTTCAGATGAAGATCTAATCCCTGCTGATCAACAAGCTGAAGAAGAGACTGCTCAATCTCCTCCTGTGGTCAACCTGGAGCAGGACTCTGATGCAGAAATCATAGCATCTGTCAAACCCAGCATAGCCAAAAGACTCAGGTCCAGGAAGGGTAAGATGCAAGCTGAAGCAGCAATTCCTGAAAAGAAGAAAGCCTCTCCAAAGAAAGGGAAAGCTAAAGCCTCTTTTGGGCCATCAAAACAATGGAGTAAAGTTCAAACTCAGAAAAGAAAGGCTGTCACACCATCAGATTCAGATGTTGAATCAGATGTCCCAACATCTCCTCTCAAGAAGAGACCAACAACATCCAGAGCTTCAACTGCTGTACCAGAAGCTCCCTTGGACAACATATCATTTCACCATGTCTCTAGTGTGAACAGGTGGAAGTATGTGTACCAAAGAAGGGTTGCCCTGGAAAGAGAACTGAGCAGCAATGCACTTGAGTGCACAGAACTGATTGATCTCATCTCTGCTGCAGGACTATTCAGAACAGTCTCAGACCTCTCTCCCTGCTATGAACTTCTTGTCAAAGAGTTCATTGTGAATCTTCAGGAGGATTGCTCAAATGGTAAGTCCTCTGAGTTTAGAAAAGTTTATGTTAGAGGTAGATGTGTGGAGTTTTCTCCCCAAATCATAAATCAGTATCTAGGAAGAGAAACAGATGGACCAAATGAGCTAGGCAAGACAGATAATCAAGTCTGTAAGGTGATAACTGCTGACCAGGTCAAGGCATGGCCTGTGAAGGGAAAACTATCTGTAAGCATGCTTACCAGAAAGTATGCCATGCTGAACAGGATTGGTACTTCTAATTGGGTGCCTACCAACCACACTTCATCAATCTCAACTGGTCTGGCCAGATTCATCTATGCTGTGGGGACTCAAACCAAGCTGGACTTTGGAGCTTTTATCTTTGATCAAACCATGAAGCATGCCAGCTCCTCTGCAACCAAGCTACCAATAGCCTTTCCATCATTGCTGTGTGGTATTGTTCTAAGTCAATACCCTGGAATTTTAACTGAGAAGGACATTGTCTGCAAGAGAGAGAGCCCCCTGGCTTTTCACTACAAATTATTTCTCAGTCACCATGCTGCAGATGTTGAAACACCTGCTGGGACATCTGCTGGTCCCTCCACTGCTAAGAATCCAATCTCTAAGAGGGCCTTGATTGCTGAGCTAAAGTGCACCTGCAAAGAGATTGAAGCTAGAAAGAAGAAGCTGGAGGAAATAATTAAGAGGTTGGAAAGTGAAGAAGATCAGACAGCTGCATCTGATGAAGACAGTGAAGCTGCAAGAGAAGCTGATAAAGATGAAGACACTGAAGTGGAGGAAGCTACTGAGAGTGATGAATCTGAGTGATCTGTGTATGTGAGGCAAATGTAAAGACAGCAATGTAATAACTGAAATAGTGTCTTTGGCCCCTAATTTTGTGTCTACCAAGGGGGAGAACAACATCAAATGTAATTGTTGTTTAAATGAATGAAAAAAATTCTGTTTGTTTGCTTCTGAACTGAATAAGTTTTTCTGTTGGAACAAGACTGGATAAAGACAGGACACATGTATGTTTGAGGGGGAGTAATCTCAAATAAAAATCAACAGAAAAGTAATGATATACTCTGATAAAAAGAACTTCTGCTGCACTCTGAAAACCAGAAAAGATGTTAGCCAAAAATTAGCCAAAGGGGGAGTTTGTAGATGTTTAAGAATTGGCAGAATTTTTGACCAAACAAGAAATGTTAAATTCAGTTCAGAATGTCCTATCAGATGTTGGGACATTAGCAAACAGAGTATGTGAACTTATTTCAGGATGTCTCATCAGATGTTGGGACATTGTGTAAATGACTAAGTTCAGTTTTGTCAGGATGTCCCAACAGATGTTGAGACATCTCAGACCTGCTACCAGAATTAATTATTGATTAACAGATCAGAGATATTTAAGGAGAACTATCTGGAATTAATTAATGCTGGATAAAAACAGAACAAGGCGCATCTGTAGGGAGTTTTAAATTGAAGATTCAGATTAAAACAGAAGACCTAATGCACCTAGAATATAGGAGGTAACAAACCCTAAATTCAAGGTGACAGTTGCTGCACATTAGGGCTGGATCATTCTACAGAAAGCCCAAAATTCAGATACCTATTTAAACAACAGAAACTCATAGAATTGAGTACGAATTTCAGAAGACAAAATAGGGTGTCTAGTGTTTTAATAGCAGGTTGTTTTTATGTACCACTTTATGAGCTTTTAAGCAAAAGTGCATTTGTGACTTGATTGAAACTGTGAAGTAAGATCAAGCTGTTTTGTTTGAAGTGTGACTTCAATTTAATTAAACTTGTAAACAAAATCACTGTGTGATTGAGGGGGAGTGAGTAGGGTACTCTTATCTAAGTGAGTCTTAGGTAGAAATTGCATTGGGTAAGTATTAAGTGATAGATTAAACAGGGTGGTTTAAGTCTAGAATTAATATTACTAATAGTGGATTTCCTCCTGGCTTGGTAGCCTCCAGATGTAGGTGTGGTTATACACTGAACTGGGTTAACAAACTTCTGTGTTGTTTATTTTTCCTGCTGTTTAAAGTTTTGGTTAAATTTGTTAAATGTCCTATTAAGTGTTGGAACATCTCTTAGGACATCTCATTACAGAATTTCAGATAGAATCTGAAAATCCTCGGTTACTACAAGTGATTCAGTCTGTCGATGCAGTTACTTGCCATGATCCCTAACTTTTGCCTAGATTGCCCTTTCGGGTTTTCAATCTACCAGGATAATTATTTCTGTTTTTGTCTCTAATTTTTGCCTGGACCGCCCTTTCAGGTTTTCAATCCACCGAGACGCTCATTTTTGCCTAAGCCGCCCTTTCGGGTTTTCAACTTAGCGAGCTGTTCTTTTCTTTTTTTTTAGGCGAAGTATTTCTTGACTGCATCCGCATTCACAGGGCAAGTGATCTCCTCACCATCCATAGTTGCAAGAATTAATGAACCGCCAGAGAAGGCTTTCTTAACAACATATGGGCCATCATAGTTCGGAGTCCACTTGCCCCGAGAATCTTTAAGGAAAGACTGAATCTTTTTGAGCACGAGGTCGCCTTCTCTGAATACACGAGGTTTGACCTTCTTATCAAAAGCTTTCTTAATTCTTTGCTGGTACAACCGACCATGACACAAAGCTGTAATTCTCTTTTCTTCAATCAAATTCAACTGATCAAATCTACTCTGACACCATTCAGCCTCAGTCAACTTGGCTTCCATCAGAACTCTCATTAATGGGATCTCAACTTCGATGGGGAGCACTGCTTCTGTACCATAAACAAGTGAGAAAGGGGTTGCCCCTGTTGAAGTGCGGACAGATGTACGGTACCCATGCAAATCAAAAGGGAGCATCTCATGCCAGTCCTTGTATGTCACAACCATCTTCTGAATGATCTTCTTAATATTCTTATTCGCAGCTTCAACAGCCCCATTCATCTTCGGTCTATAAGGAGAGGAATTATGGTGTTGAATCTTGAAATCTTCACAAAGCTCTTTCATCATCTTATCGTTCAAGTTCGAACCATTATCAGTAATGATTCTATTTGGAACACCATATCTGCAGATAAGATTATTCTTGATAAACCGAACCACAACTTGCTTGGTCACATTAACATACGATGCCGCTTCAACCCACTTGGTGAAGTAGTCAATTGCCACGAGAATAAAACGATGTCCATTCGAAGCCTTGGGTTCAATCATGCCAATCATATCAATTCCCCACATGGAGAAAGGCCATGGGGAAGAAATCACATTGAGATAAGCTGGTGGCACATGAATCTTATCAGCATACACCTGACACTTATGGCACTTTTTCACATACTTGCAACAATCAGATTCCATTGTCAGCCAATAGTAACCTTCTCTCAACATCTTTTTAGCCATTACATGCCCATTGGCATGAGTGCCAAAAGATCCTTCATGAATTTCTTTCATTAACATGTCTGCTTCGTGTCTATCCACGCATCTGAGCAAGACCATGTCAAAATTTCTCTTATAAAGCACACTTCCACTCAAGAAGAAATTGCCTGCCAATCTCCTCAAAGTCCTTTTGTCTTTATCATATGCCCCAAGCGGGTACTCCTGACTCTGGAGAAAACATTTAATATCGTGATACCAAGGCTTATCATCATGGACCTCTTCAACTGCAAATACATGAGCTGGTCTTTCAAGTCGCATCACGCTGATCATGGGAACATCATTCCACTGGTGCACTTTTATCATAGAAGCTATGGTTGCTAAAGCATCCGCCATCTGATTCTCATCACGAGGAATATAATGAAACTCAACTTTAGTGAAGAAAGTTGATATCTTCCTGGCATAATCTCTATAGGGGATCAAGTGAGGTTGATGAGTTACCCACGTACCCTGAATCTGATTAATTACCAAGGCAGAATCTCCATACACATCGAGATGTTTAATCCTCAAATCAATAGCTTCTTCAAGACCCATAATGCAGGCTTCATACTCAGCTTCATTGTTGGTACAAGGAAAAGTCAATCTTGCGGCAAAAGGAATATGTGAACCATGGGGAGTAATGATCATTGCCCCAATTCCTCTTCCACGTGCATTCACAGCACCATCAAAAACTAAACCCCATCGAGATCCAGGCTCCGGCCCTTCCTCAATCAAAGGTTCATCACAATCTTTCACTTTCAAGAACATCACATCCTCATCGGGAAATCAAACTTGATTGGTTGGTAATCATCAATCGGTTGATGTGCCAAAGAGTCAGCCAAGATACTACTTTTTATAGCTTTTTGAGTTCGGTACTCGATATCATATTCTGATAATAACATTTGCCAACGAGCAATCCTCCCAGTTAAAGCAGGCTTTTCAAAGATATACTTGATTGGATCCATTTTAGAGATCAACCAAGTTGTATGATTCAGCATATACTGGCGAAGACGCTTTGTAGCCCAAGCTAAGGCGCAACAAGTTTTTTCAAGCATAGAATACCGAGACTCACAATCAGTGAATTTCTTACTCAAGTAGTAAATTACATGTTCTTTTATTCCAGATTCATCTTGCTGACCAAGCACACAACCCATGGAATCTTCCAACACAGTCAAGTACATGATCAACGGTCTACCTTCCACCGGAGGAGACAAGATAGGAGGTTCAAGCAGATATTCTTTGATACTTTCAAACGCCTTCTGACAATCATCTGTCCAGACACAACCTTTATCTTTCCGAAGCAACTTGAAAATCGGAGCACATGTGGCAGTCATGTGAGAGATAAACCTCGAAATATAATTCAATCGGCCCAAGAATCCTCTCACTTGCTTTTCGGTTCTTGGAGAATGCATTTCCTGAATAGCTTTCACTTTATCAGGATCAACTTCAATACCTCTTTAGCTGACAATGAAACCTAGCAGCTTTCCAGAACGTACACCAAAGGTGCACTTGTTCGGATTCAGACGAAGCTTATACTTCCTTAATCTCTAAAACAACTTCAGCAAATGTTCAACATGATCCTCTTCAGTCTTCGACTTGGCAATCATATCATCAACATATACTTCGATTTCTTTGTGCATCATATCATGGAAAAGTGTAGTCATAGCTCTTTGGTACGTCGCACCAGCATTCTTCAATCCAAAGGGCATCACTCTGTAACAGAATGTTCCCCATGGTGTAATAAATGTGGTCTTTTCCATGTCCTATGGTGCCATCTTTATTAGATTGTAACCGGAAAATCCGTCCATAAAAGAGAACACATCAAACTTAGTCGTATTATCTACCAACATATCAATGTGTGGCAATGGAAAATCGTCTTTCGGACTAGCTTTATTCAAATCTCTATAATCTACGCACATTCGGAATTTTCCGTCTTTCTTCGGAACATGAAAAATATTGGCCACCCATTCAGGATAAGTTGATGTCACAAGAAAACCTGCATCAATATGCTTTTGGACCTCCTCTTTGATTTTTACTGCCATGTCTGGATGAGTTCTTCTCAGCTTCTGCTTTACAGGTGGACATTCAGGCTTCAGCGGCAATCTATGCTCCACAATATTAGTATCAAGACCTGGCATGTCTTGATAAGACCAAGAAAATACATCAACATATTCTCTGAGAAGCTCTATAATCCTCTTCTTAACATCAGGACCAAGCAATGCTCCAACTTTGACCTCTTTCTTTTCATCTTCAAAACCCAAGTTGACCATCTCTATAGACTCTCCATGAGGCTTAATAATTTTCTTCTCGTGCTCAAGCAACCGAGAAATTTCATCTGGAATCTCTTCATCATCCTCTTCCTCAGCTTCAAACACAGGGAATTCAAAGTTGGGAGAGGGCATAGGATCATTGTTTTCAATGGGTTTATCAATCAATCTGCACAATGATTTTATTTTTATTTTAGAATATGAACAAAAGTGCGAACAACATGCAGATAAACAATCAATATATTTTGGGTTTTTTATGTTACCATTTTTCAGAATAAAGAAAAAATGAAAAACACATATGGAAATAACAAAATAACATTTTATTGATGATGATAAAATTTGAAACAAAGCCCAACAAGCATCACTTTCACCTTGGGCAGAGTGAAAGGATTTTTGAAAGAAATAAAAAACAAATTACTTTGAAGAATGAACGATAAAAGGAACATCAACAGCGAACCAATTCTGGAAAATCTTTCCATATGTAACGAAGTCAGGCATTTCTTCGTCTTCATCATCGTCAATGATGGCAGCAGCGGAATGATCGTTGATAAATCCAGCACTTCTGAAGCCTTCTTGAATAGTCTTTGGATCTTTGATAACTGCACCTGGCGCAAAGCCGATACCAAAACCTTCCTTGTTGTCGACAGCATCAATAATTCGCCCCCACCCATCAGACTGACCAGCTTCCAGCACTCGCAAAGCATCTTTGAATGAAGACATGGGCATGGCATTCTTCTTAGCAACATTATTCACAACAGAAAGAGCTTGAAACGAAGTTCCCATTTCTTCATCGGCATCAATATAAGAGAAAGAAGACAGATTGCTCACAAGCATTGCCCTTTCACCTTCAATGGTCACCAATTTACCTTCTCTTACAAACTTCAACTTCTGATGAAGAGTGGATGTCACAGCTCCTGCCTCATGGATCCATGGTCTTCCGAGGAGACAACTGTATGCGGGACGTATATCCATTATTTGAAAAGTAATCTTGAATATGAACGGTCCAATAAGAATAGGAAGATCCACCTCTCCAATCACTGTCTTCTTCGACCCATCAAACGCTTTCACTATAATCCCACTGTGCCTCATGGGAGCACCTTGAAATGCAAGCTTTGACAAAGTCGATTTTGGCATAACATTCAGAGACGAGTCGGTATCGACTAGCACCTTAGATAAAGCATCTTCTTGACAATTCACCGAGATGTGCAACGCCAAGTTATGATTTCTTCCTTCTTCAGGCAGATCGTCATCACAGAAGCTTAAATTGTTGCAAGATGTGATATTCGCTACAATACTATCAAATTGATCAACCGTCACATCATGGTCAACATAGGCGTGATCCAGAATCTTCTGCAATGACTGCCTATGAGCCTCAGAACTTATCAAAAGAGACAAAACTGATATCTTCGAGGGAGTCTGCAATAACTGCTCAGAAGTGTTATACTCACTCTTCTTTATCAACTTTAGCACTTCATCATCACTATTACTAGATTGGCTCGATTGGACAACAACATCCATAATCTGCTTACTTGCACTTGTATCTTCAACTCTTTTAGGAGGGTCTGAAGCATACACTCTACCACTTCGGGTAACTTTCGTCACATCAACAATACTAACCACAGACTTCGGAGTAGGAAGAGGATCTTCCCTACCATTCTCTATCATCGTAGCATTATACCGGTACGGAACAACTTTATCAGACTCATATGGCAATGGACCCGGCACATTAATTACCAATGGAGTAACAATAGTCTTGCAACTATCAAAAGAAATAACCACCCTCTCAGGAGCAACCCTATCAGGAAGATTGAACTGAGGCATGATGACATTCACTTCATTCTCATATTCATCTCTTTTTACTGTTACTTCAATCAGCTTATCGTCCATCATCTTTTGAATATCCCTCTTGACAATCACGCAACCAAGAGGATTCACCGAGCAGATACAACATCCAGCATAATCGTGATCAATATCGTGATATTCACTCAAGAAAGCATGCATCTCCACCAAAGATCTTCGGATATGACGGACTTCATAGATCTTGAACAAACCAGGACAACCAACAACCATATTCACAGGCGCATTACCATGCTTCGGCAACAGATTCTTCTGCACATTTGGATTAACATCATTGAAATACATAACATTGTTCCTCATCAATTTCTGTACTTCAAACTTCAATGGATAAAAATTCTCAACATCATGCCCCGGGGCACCTTGATGAAAAGCACAGCGAGCCTCTGGCTTATACCACCATGGAATAATCTCTGGAACTGGAGGTGGAGGACGAGTTTGCACAAGATTCTTTGCAATTAAAGATGGAAGCAAGTCTGCATACGGCACAGGAATAGGATCAAAACTGGGCTTACCCCAGCTTGTTGATTACCACCTTGTTGCACAGAAGGTTGTTGATAACGAGGTTGATACTTTGGAACTGCCGGCACAGTTGGAGCCACATTAATCATCGGTGTTACAGAAGCCACATGCTGCGAATGGTGCTGCGAATGGTGATTCCCACGACTGTGAGGCCTTCTATAACTTTCACGAGATACTGCATTAGTCTCATTTTCTTTCTTTTTCCCGAAGTTGAACCTTCTAGAGCTTGAACCATTGCCATTCTCTTGAGTCAACCGTCCCTCACGGACACCTTCTTCTAAACGGATCCCCATGTTCACCATTTCAGTGAAGTCAGAAGGAGCGCTTTCTATCATCCTCTCATAATAAAAAGAACCTAACGTCTTCAAGAAGATCTTCGTCATTTCTTTTTCTTCCAGCGGAGGAACATTCTGGGCTGCCAGCTCACGCCATCTCTGCGCATATTCTTTAAAAGTCTCTTTGTTCTTCTGGGACATAGCACGAAGTTGATCTCTATCAGGCGCCATATCAACGTTGTACTTGTACTTCCTCACAAAAGCTTCTCCCAAATCATTGAAGGTCTTGATTTGGCTATTATCCAGACTCATATACCACCTCATGGGTGTACCAGTCAAACTGTCCTGGAAATAGTGAATTAGCAGCTTATCATTATCAGTCTGAGCAGACATTTTTCTTGCATACATCGTCAGATGTCTCAATGGACAAGTGTTGCCTATGTACTTCTCAAATTTAGGCAGCTTGAATTTGTAAGGAACTTTAACATTCGGGACCAGACAAAGGTCATAAGCATCTTTTTCGAACAAATCCTTATGCTTCAAGGCTCTCATCTCCCTCTGAATCTCAACAAAGCGTCCCTGGAAGTCATCAAGTCTTTCAGCTACTCCAACACCTTCACTAGGCTCAGCATGGTAAATCGTTTCATCATGGTGCGGAATATTGTGCACAACAGGCGGTACAATAGTCACAATTGGAGGAAGAGTAGTCCAAACTGGTGGTGGGAGAGTATTAAATGCAGCAGTCTCAGGCTGACGAGGAGGACGATAACTAGCAGGAAAAAAGTCAACCGGCATGCCCCAAGGTGTGCTAGCAGGTATACGATAGCGAGGAGAAATAACAGTCTCAACAGGAATGGATGCGGTAACAACCTCAGAGATGACATTATTCTGAACAGGAGGACTAGGAGGTGGTTGATTCTGAGCAGCCACCAAATTTTCCATCATAGCAGTCACTCTTTCCAAGCTTTCCCTCAGATAAGTAACCTCTTCGCGCAGCTCGCGATTCTCTTGTTGCAAAGTATCCATCACTCTTCTCCGATTAGCTCGAGTATCAAAGCGATGAGTCAGCTTGACAGGAGAACTGAATGAAGACCAAGAAACAACATAAGACACCTGGAGAACACTCAAAAAGCAAGACAAAATGCGAGTATGATGCATGGTATGCGTATGCAAATGCAAAGATTTCAAAGGATTATAAGTTAACTTGCAATATTCATAAAGAAACAATTTTTTTGAAATACTTAAAAACTCATTCTCATTAAAATCAAAGTGAGGATTACAAATGAAGTACAAACATCAATAATCCTAATACATAAGAGGAAAAGTAAACTAGGCCTAGGGAAACATATCTGAAGAAGTCCCGAATCCTGGCTGATACTTCATGCGAATCCTCTTGATCTCATTCTTGTACCGATCTTCCATATCTTCCTTATCCTTCACCAACTTGTCGACAATGGCCTTCCAAGCACCGGAAGTAGGAGGAATAGTAGATGGAGTGCTAGAGGAAGATAAATCCTCTCTCGGTCTCTTCGTGACACGCCTCTCAAGTAGCTCAATGAGATCATCCTTCTCCTTAAGCTGCTCCTGCATAGTAGTCTTCTCAAGTAACCATTCTTCTTTCTCTTTCTTCATCTTCTCTAACTCTTCTTGAAGAACCAACTTCTCATCAACGGGAGAAAGAAAAGCAGACAAAGGCAATATGGGAAACATAGGCTCCTCAGGTGGATAAGGCATCTTGAGCTTGGAAGCTCTAGATCGAACCCACTGAATATAGCATTCGGACGGAGGAAGGTGTTGTCTTCCCAATTGACCTTTCTCTTTCCGGTGAACAGCATGCCAAGAATGAGCAATCCTTTTCTTCATCTCTATATGATCAGCACCATTAAGAAAGAAGAAACGGGATAACGAAAGATTGTTTGGAACATCCTTCAAACAATAACCGAACTGTCGTCTAGCCAAAATGGGGTTATAGCTAATTCCCCCACGTGTACCAAGAAGAGGTACATTAGGAAATTCTCCACAACTATCAATAAGAACTCCAGTGTCATAATGAGAACTATACCATGTCATGTCCTTATGAGAAAGCGACATCAACCTCTGAGACCATCTTCGATTCTCTCTATTATCCTTGAAAACATCCGACTTCGGTAGGTGCGAAATAAACCACCTATAAAGAAGAGGCGCACAACATACAATCTCTCCGTCACCTTTGGAGGTCCTATAGTGAAAAGCATGATACATATCTCCAAGCAAAGTAGGAATCGGGTTCTTCTTCAAGAAGATCTGAATAGCATTCTCATCCACAATATCATCAAAATTCGGAAACAAGACAATCCCGTAAATAAGAAAAGCAAGAATAGCCTCAAATGCATCCTTATGACCCAAAGTAAGTGAAGTAAAAGCCTTTCCCATCAAGAACTTAGCATTAATACCACGAACACTCCCCTTTGGAAGAAACTTCCCATTAAGATCGGACTCCTTAAGAAACAGTGCTTTGGCAATGACCTTGATAGTAAGCTCCTTCTCTAAACCAGTGAAAAGAGACTCCTTGTCCAGAATAGGCAAACCTAACCAATGAGAATACTCCTCCAAAGTCGGCACAAGCTGATAATCCGGAAAAGTGAAACAATGGTGCAACGGATCATAAAACTGAGCTAAAGTAGGGAGAATCCCCTCAGGTACATCAGTATCCAACATATACAAAAGCTTCCCATGACATCTTCGGAACTCTTGGGTATCAACAACCAAAGCTCCTAGCTTTCTCAACTCTACAACATTAGGATTCTTGAAAGTGTACTTCTTTGTGTTCCTCCTTTCAAAATTCATAGCCATGGACATCTGAAATTTTGCAAAAGTTCCTTATAAGTCCTTTGAAATCTTACGAACAATGCTCATGAATGTATGATGGCATGTATGCAACAAACACAAACAAGATCACACAAGGCACACAGGCTTAGGTTCTGAGTCACGAGCATGAAGTCAAGGTAACAGAACACCAACCCACACAGGTAAGTACTAAGGTTTTGTCTTCATTGTACCTGCAGAAAACCAAAAGGGTGCTAACAGAGGTGCCCAGAGTTAACAACCATCTTTAGAATATCATCGGTACGTTGGATTACTCCCCAACTGATAACATTCTTAAAATAGACCTCGTCCGAGTGTAGTATCGCGTGACAACCGCCTTAGATTTACACCCAGACAGTTTCCGCACTACGTTCCTAAATTGGCTTAGATGGGTTAAGGGTCCTAAGGTCCTCAGTATGATCAGCTCAAGGTCGGAAAATAATGCCACGTATGATTACTCGTCATGACATTGATAGTCCAAGAGAGCCTAACTGAGTGGAGATTATCAAATTGATATTGCTTTGGACTACTCCATCGCATATCGCTTCGAATATCGCCGTCCTATCATAAGTGTCAACTCAGATCCGGGTTAGAATCTATCTCACAGAGAGGATCACCAAACCAAAACAGAACAATCAAATAACAAACAAATCAAACCAAAGCAGTAAATAAATCAAAGTAGGCTGAATCCGCTTAGAGATTACTCCCCAGCAGAGTCGCCACTTTTCTGTAGCGGTAAAATCGTGAGTGTAAGCTATTGATTAACTTAACTCGATATACACAGAGTCACCACCGCGCTTTTCTTTATTTCCGAAAGGAAAAAGGTAAAAGAACGAATAAAAACCTAGGAGTCTAAAAGCAAAAGCTAAAAGAAACAAACAGAGATTGGGTAAGGGGATTGGTTACGAACCGGGAAGGTTTTAGGCACCCGACTCGTCCGTGGTACTCCACGGGAGCCCTTTGAAATACTTATTGCTTTTTGGTCTGAAATTGGTTTGCTTAAAATGATTGAAGAGATGAGGAGAAGAATATTTTTTAATGATTTTGTGTTTGATAAGGTTTTAACGCCTTATGCCTACGTACCCACAAAGTGCAATGTGAGATCAAAACCTCGTAGTTCGTGGTACAAAATTTGAAACGAACAAATGGGTTGAATTGATTTTAGAATGTAGAGATAAGTCGTCATCCTTTAGAGAATAATTCCGCTAGAAAAGATGAATCATATCTAAACATGTAAAAAAAGAAAAGGTGCACAAAGCACAAAACCAATTGAGTGGGTTTTGAGTTTTTTAAATTAAGTAAGAAAATGGTTTTGATATATTTACATGGATTAACATTTGTTTAAGGAAATAAAGTGAAAATTTTAAAAATCGCTTGACCGAAGTCAAGGTTTATTTATGAAAGTGTTTGAAGTTTGAAAACAAGAAGGTTTTTGAAATAGGAAGAAGTTTTGAAAATTAAAGAATGGGGAGGAGATGAAGGGACTAATCCTAATGCTTGAATTAAAAGTTAAGGAAAGAGTTTACCAAACCAAAATATGCACAATTCTTCAAAGTTCGGACTTTTATCTTCAAAGGCTAATGAAATAATCTTGAGGTCGAGGTTTCTAATCCATTCCAACTTGAGCAAGGGAAAAGTATCTTAAAGTCTAAGTCCATTCTCCAAAAAGGCTCGGGATAGTAATCATTAGTCCAAAGTTAGAAGTCACAAGTCTTTTAAGTGTTCAATCCTTTATTAAGTGTTTTGATATCCAAATGGACAAAATAAAAAAAAACAAGCACAATATGAATACAAACAAATGATATATGATATAATATGACAAAATATAATAAGGAGATAAGGGAGCAAGAGATTAAAATAAAAGGATAAGGTGCAAGAGATTAAATTTAAACAATTATATTCACATTATTATAATATTTACAATATAAAGTGGTATGATGAACTTAATCAAGCACAACCACGAAAAGAAAAAGAAAATTGAGGCAAACAGATCCAAGTGGATCTTTAATCGAATCGGGACAACTTTAGGTCTATGTTAAGCAATCGCCGAGTAATTTACGAAGTAATTACCCTACAAATGAGGCCGGCCACCACTAATTAAAGCGGAAAATATTCGTGTTAATACATGTTAGAGAAACGATATAATGGATCGTTCTCCGAAAACATGTCACACTAAAAGAAAAAGGAAGGTCTAATCTTAATCGAGATTCTCGTTGAATTTCATTGAAAAGCAACCTATCACGATCTCAAAGTATGGAGAATGATCCAAATGATCATTCATCCATAGATTTGAAATAATGAAGATTAAACTAATCGGAAATCAACAATCCCGAATCGGAGATTGTCATCGACCAAAAGAAAATAAAAAGATGAAGCTAATGGATCTAAAAGACTAGATCCATAAAAGAATTCAAAATATTTTTTTAAATCATTTTCTAAAATTCTTTCTAAAAATATTTTTAAAATTTCTTTTCTAAAACACTTTTTTCAAAGTACTTTCTAAATCCTTTTTTTTAGAACATAATTCTTAAATCTTTACTAAAATATATTCTAAAACATTTTTCTAAAATATTCTTTATATCAAAATAATTGAAATTAAAAGCTAAAGAAAATAAAAGTTAAATAATATGAAAGAAAATAAAAAAAAAACAAAAAGAGGGGGAGGGAGATTTGCGAGTGTATGTGGATAGCAACCGATCCAAATGGATCTAAACCAAACCCAACACCAAATACATTCTTCTTATTTAAAATAAATAAATAACAAAATTATAAAAAAGAATAAATGGAAAAAAAAAGAAAAGAAAGAAGAACAAGGTCTTCTTCTTGCGCAAACACACACACGAACATAGGAAATCAACAAAATCCTCTCCTCACCTCAAAAATCAACAAAACCGAAAAAACCTCTCACTTCTCAATCGCGATTCCTTTCCTTTTTCACTTTCGATTTCCTTTTCCTCTTAGCTTCTCTCGGCTTCTCTTCCTCTCTCAATCTCTTCTTCTTCTTTCAATTTGGATTCAATTAGGTTTGGGAGTAAAGATGAAATTGATGGAATTGAAGGTGATTTGGGTTTCGGATTTGAAGATGAAAGGGAATGGGATTAGGAATTTTGAGGTTTGAGAATTAGTTTGGCAGGGATTCTTTGGCTATGAAAGCTTGGAGATTGAAATGGAATTGAGGTGTTTTTATAGAGGGATGAGGCTGAAATTGGATCGTCGTTTTGAATGATTTTGCTCGCGTTTTCGAAGGTCACAAAAATCTCGTGTGGGCTTCCGTTTTGGTTTTGCGTTTTCTGTGTTTTATGCACAATTTCGATGCGTTTTGATTTTGTGTGTATTGCTGCGTTTTAATTTTGATGCAGGTGTGAAGTCCGTGTGTTCAAGCGTGCGGTATGCGTGCGGATTTGAGGAATACGGCTTGGATTTTGCTGATGCTTCGGCTTGTTTTCGTACGGATACGGCTTGATATATTTGTCTTGGTGCAGCAGGTTTTGGTGCTTGCAGCGTGCAAGTTGGCTTTGCGGGATTTTCATGAAGCTTGAAGGCTTTGGCAGCTTGAGCTGAGGCTTGATTTTGCTGCGGCGAAGCTTAAACTTGGCTTGGATATTTTGGGCAGTGCGTACGCGTGATGTCTACGGCTGGTGCACGGAAACATGATTTTGCTTTAGTTTGTTTTTGTGGGCGTATGCGGTACAGGTTGATGCGTGTGGCTGTAATGAGGCTTTGGTGAAGTTGCTTGTATGCGTTGCGAAGCTGTTGTTGCTTCGGCTGATGGCTTATTGTTTCTGGCTGACAGTTTGTTTTGCTTGCGAGATGGCTTATGAATTGTTAGCTGCGTGAGGTTTGTTTTGCAGCTCATGCGTGTGGAACAGGCTGTACGGAAGGCTTGGGCTAGCGCGTTGGGCCTGATTTGTGTTGGTGGCTTGAGAAATGCTTGAAGTGGCAAGTAGGAAGGCTGGAGATTGTGGGTGTAATGAGGCTTGTTGGCTTGACCAAGTGTGGGCCAAGCATGATGTTGGAAAGTGTTGTATGGAAAAATCTCTTTTTTTATTATTTGTAATTTGGTGTATGATATTATATATATTTTTTTATGAAAGGACTAGGGAAAAAAATGTAATGGATTTAAAAATAAAAAAAATGGTTTAGAATAATGGATTAGAAAAATGAGTTTATGGATGAAAAGGAAACAAAAATGAGAAAAAAGTGGAAATTGGATAAAGAAAGGATATTTTGTAAAAAATGAAAAAAAATAGAAAAATGAATGAAAGAAATGGACAATATATAGATTGAAAAAAAAACGAAAAAGAAATGAAGATATGGAAATGATTATAAGAAATGGAATACGGGTGGATAAATGGATCATTATAATTTGGAATTTTGTGAATAATAGAAAAATGGATAATCGGGTAATTGAACTAGAAAAATGGTTATTGAAGATTTGGATAAAATGGTTTGATCAAGAAAAGGATAACGGATGGAATTTGGTTTTCAAGCCCACAACAAATCTCGATTTTTTTACAAGCCTCTGAACACAGCCAATACAGACCCACTGAACAACCCAAATAACTCGCAACTTGCCAACTGTCATCTGAAAATTGTCTGATTCATGCCCTGATGATTCGAAACCAAACTGAGGAAAATAAATCCTCATATGAGTCGTTGATGAACTGATGAACTGATAAACACTGAAGATTCAAACCAAACTTCGCACAAAACACTGTCACACCACCCAACTTGTACTTTGAAAATGCATTGTCCGAGACATGAACTACTGGCACACACAACTTGCAGTCGACCCAATCTTTTGATAGTTTGATCAATATTAGGTCAAACATCCATCTAAAATCGAATTGTGACTGAACAAACACATCTGAATTAAAATCATTGCCTTGTCTTTGAAAACCTGCAACACAGAGAAGAAGAAGAACACTGCAACATATTTTTTTGTATTTTGGTTAGAAGTCAGTAAATATAAACAAATATAAAGAAATAAAAATAATGGTGATCCCCTGCGAAGCATAGACCCATATCTGAGGAGAATTTCGAAACCTGTGCGATCTTGTTTGTATGCAAAATGCAGATGATATGCAAAGAAATCTTAGGGAAAAAATTAGGGTGTTACACTTGGTAATTACCATCTTCGTCAAACATGCACTTGGTCGAATCCCTCCAACACTTAGAAAAGATTCAAAACTTAGAATTTCACTAAGTATGAAACTTATAGGCAGGTCCCTTCGACTTTCATCCTTAGGTCGAAACCTTACTTTTAGATTATCACAAGAGAACTTTTTATTAAGCAAAAATAACCTCATTAATTTCTAGCGTCGAAATTTAGGGATAAAAAATTTCCCCCCAAAAATGTTCTTTTCGACCATGTTGTTGAAAAGATTATTTTTTGATATTCATCTTTTCGACGCCAGCTTAGGTCAGATAAAAGCATGGTTGAAACTACCTATCCCACGTTCTAAAATTGTTGTGATTATTCGCCCACGCGCATGACATCATGTCATAATGGCAAAATCCCAAAAGTCCCATCAGTCGTTTCTACGGCTTTCTGATCATGAGTTTCTCCTTGAAATAATGCGCTAATGTCTTTTCCATTAACTGCTTCCTCAACGCATCAGGTACCAAGTGCCACGTGCCCCACCACTTTACGTATCCATTAAGTGACTAAATTCACAACTTCTCATTGCCTATGCCAATAAATACCTTCTTCAACAAAAAAAGAAACTTTCCCAAACTCTTGCGAATTTATCTCCTTCTTGCTAAAGATTTCTCCTTTCTTTCCAAGAACCCTAGAAAACCTCCATTTTCTTCTCCAACAAAGACGTCCTCTAAGACTAATGTTTCTCAGAAGAAGGGACAAAAATCCAAAACTTTCCACTTCGAACAAACTCTTCCACCCTTCAACAACATTTATGAACCAAAAATAATAAAAACTCCTCAATTCGCACTCGAACCTTTGAACAACGAAACAAGGAGCTTGTACCGATCTTAGGTAATGATTCCCTTCCTTGTAAATGATTGTCCTTTTGTTGTATCTGGTCCTTTAGCTGTTGTACAAAGCACATACGAAAAACTGAAAGAGTTATTCGCTTGCTACCGCAAACCTCAACCTTTAGGGCATAAGCACCTCCCTAAATCTGAAGACTATTCCTCTGACCCACCTCCTCTGACCCACCTCCTCTTAATGAAATGGATTTAAAGTACCTCCATGATCGTACCAGGCTGGTTAGAGTTGTCAACCAGTTTACTAAGTTTGATATGTGGTTAGCTAGGTTAGAGAAACCTAAGGCTGACCATTAGAAAAGCATAAGGATATATGATCTTTTATTGCTGAAGAAGGAGCATATACCCTATTGCTTAAACCTCTTGGCTGCCTCTTTGTACTTCTGGGTCTGCATCCATTATACCTTTCACCTTCCTTGTGGGATGGTTACCCCCACTCTTTTTAACATAACAGCTATAGCAGGGCTTCGACCTGATGGTCCTACTTATGATCCTACCATTGATGCTGAAGACACTATTGGCTTCAATACATCCAAACGGACATACACCCTCTTCCTTAGGCATCATTCTAAACCAAATGAAGAGGTAGTTTCTGATGAGGAACATATTGCCTTCCTTACTTTTTGGTTGTCTATATATATCTTTTGCACCAAGTCTTTACAGGCGGTGAAGAAGTATCTACCCTAGGAAAAATAGCTTCACAACAATAAAAAGGTTTGCTTAAGTGAACTTATTCTGGCCATTCTCTATGAGTCTCTTAGTGAAGGAGTGACTCGACTGAGGTACCCAGACCACAAATCTGGTACCATGAGTCTCAATGGTCCTCTCTGGCTCCTTTAACTTTGTTTGAATTCCACCTTTGAACCCATGCTTCCTAGAAAAGGGAAAGTTGATGAGGAATCAGAGGAGATCAGGCTCAGGATTATTGAGGGTGTTCAACTAGCCAAGCTCGCTCCTAGTGATGAAGGCGAAACCCTAAAAGGGGCATTTTCTAATTTTATGATGATGTTTGCACGTCAGTATGATTTCACACCGTCCATGGCTCCCTTTGCTGGTAGAAAGTATGGTCCCAGATGGTTCACTAGGGATTTTCCCAACTCCCCCACAAGGAAACTTCACATGGACTCTGTTGGCATTTGGGAAGCCTTTTTAATTCCCAGATTCTTGGTTTCTAGGCCGTTTGGCTGAATGGTGAAAAACCCGACACCATCCTCATTGCTTACCAACCCAATTTGGTTTCTAGGCCATTTAGGTTGAGTCAGAGCTTCCCCAAATGCCTCTATGATAGAAAGGGCCAGGTCATTTTTTACAATAATGCTTTCGACGAGGATGATGTTGCTGACATCTTTGCCAGATGAGAAGCTCAAAAGGCAGTCATATCTCCTGTCTTCTTTCGACCTTCGATCCAGTGCACCCATCTTTTTAATGATTGGTGGCACAAGTACTACAGTGAGAACTTTCTCACTACCACTAAATTTTCTGCTCAACTTGACCTTGCTTTTGTTAATGTGCAGGAGAGGGTCAAGAAAAGTAAGTCTTCTTAAATCCAAGAGATACAAGCTTTCCAAAAATACTTTGAAACTGTATACTGACTAGATGATCTTAGTCGAACCGTTTGTGAGGCTGCTGTCACTTTGAAGGAGAAATTTTACAAAAGATGGATAGGTTGAAAATCCCTCCAAACGTTCCTCGTGAGAGGCGATATAAGGTGGCTTTTCAATGTTTCCCCCGAAATTCCCTCGACTTCCCACTACTGATTTTGGAGTGGCCCTCGCCCCTTTATTTCTAGACTGTTTCGTCTATGGGGATTTGATTAGAATCCTTCAACAACAGTCTCAGCCGAAAGCTCAAAGAGTGGTTGCGACTAAGAACACACTGGATAGTTTCAAAGGGAACCTTCATATAAGGATCGAAGACATTCGCGTCGAATCCAAAATATATGAAGGTTTGAGATCTTTATTCCCCTTACTGAGTAATAAAGTATTAACTCATAACAATTGTTTTTGGCATTTCCAACAATCACTAGAAAAGCTACTTCTAGCAGAGGCATGGAAATACAGATGGAGAACAAAGGAGGCACTAAGGTATTTCATCATCCTTACTCTCTATAACTTCTCATGCGTCTGTCTTCTAATGTTTGGTTTTTCTGTCAGACAACAAAAAATCCTTCGACGTCCCTAAGAAAGGGGAAAAAGACTTCAAGTGTTGTCATTGTTGTGGATGATGATGAATCCCCCTGAGGAGCTGCCCTTAAAGAGGAAGAGGAAGACTACACATTCTCCTAGTGCTGCTGGCCAACCTTCATCCAAGGTGGCCAAAATTTTGAACCAGGCACCCTCTGAGGGTGGTGTCGAAGCTAAACTTCCCACTCATGTGGCGAAAACTAATGCTGGACCTCTTGAGAGTGCCAACTCAAGTTCCGGTGGTGAAGTGAATCAGGTACTTAACTTGGAATTTGACCCTTTTTTAATCTCTTCTCACAACCTCGACTTAACTTCTTCTCTGGTCAACAAACTGGTGCAGGCGTTGCCCAGTAACCTTCAACTTCCACTCATTTGCCTACAGTCCTTATGAACAGCCAAGGTGAGCCTACTTATCACTAAAATTCTGATTTTGGCTCTGATTATAGCTCTTTGGGTGAGATTAACCAACCCATAAATATGGAAGTTTCCCCTCTCCCAACAGTCAAAGCCGCACAAAACTCTCCTGCCAAAATAGCTACTCAGCAGTCTCACACTGATGATTTAGAGTGTGAATATGAGAATGTGACTAACAAGGACTTTACTGGCTAGACAAGCAGGCATGCTAAGTGATAACGAGAAATCGTATCACTTTATTACTACGTTTTAAGTCCGTTTTATCGCACATTTATCCTATTAACTCCCGATTCTTCGAGTTTTTTATGTCATATTGCAGGTATAACATTTCTAGAGCTAAATCATGAGTAAAAGATCAAATGAACAAAAACAAGCATGAAAAGAAGATGAAGAGAGGAATTCTGCTAAGTCTGCATATTTTGCAACACTCACGGTCGTCACAACATCACCACGACCGTGACGCCCTACTTGGAGGTCTCACGACCGTCACTCAAGTGTAACGACCATGACACGCTTAAATGGGAAAAAGTGACCGTTACACCCTTTGTCACGAACGTGACAAAGGAAAATAGGTTTAATTAATTTGAAGAATTCATAAGGACGTGTGCAACGTGTGTCAAATGTGACTCCTATTATTTCTCAAACCCAGTATGAACTTTCACTGGATTCTCGCTTCATGGAACGATGCCCACGCTCACAAATTTCAACTGCCCAAGCCCAAAATTTATGTTCTATAAATACCCTTGTTACGAATTGAAAAACACAGAGTTTTATTTTAACTTTTCCGCGGAAGCTCTGCCGTAATTTTGTTGCACCCTTATTTAATTTTTCTAGCAATTGTTCTTGTTTATATTTCTGGTTCTATATCCAACCCAAACTCAATAACAATTTCCAACATTAGGAAATTGTTATTATTAATTTCTTTTTAAGCCTTCAGAATTTGTTTATTAGTTTTTGATTCCGGTTCCGAACACTCCGAGCTTGCCAGTCTGTGGAAGAAGGAGTTTTAAGATTTTAATCATTCAGGTTTTTATATTTTCGCATTTATATTAAATTATTTATTTGTTTATGTTAAGATATCGTTATTCTTTTATAATGTATGCTTTAATTTATATTTGTTTATTTCTGCATCTGTCTGGTACAACAAAAATGGGTAGCTAAATTAATTAGGCGGTATGTAATAAACTAAGCCAAACCGGTAAAATCGAATCTAAGCTAGAATAATTAAGAACTTATATTCTGGCTGTGGCTTTTTATAATTAAAATTAATCTTTTTGTTACGAGAGTAAGAAAAGTGTAATAGGTTAGGTCGAGACCACGAGAGTGTGAGATTTTAACCGGATAGCTAAAGTTAGGCATTTGATTTAAATAGAGCGAGAGCGCTTTAAAATGAATTAGACTTATTAAGTTTTCAAAAATTATTTTCTAAACACTTATGGGCTAGCGAGAGCAGGCATAGGGCTTTAGGAGTAAGATCTGAGATAAGACCACGAGAGTGTGAGTCGAGGGTATTTAAACTGATAATCTCTACAGAACAATTTAAGTGAACCATCTCTATAAGCTTAGATTAGATTGACCCGCATAGGTTAGCATAATTACATACCGACCGCCTTCTCATTATTTCCTTAAAACTAAATTTAATTCCCGTTTTTAATCCTTAAAACCAAAATCGTGACAAACATCCGCCTTAGCTAAACTAGCAGACCCTCTAGCATTAAGTGATTACAAAGTCCCTGTGGGATCGACAATCTTTTATATTACTTTGATAGGCTGTGCGCTTGCAGTTCAGATACCGCTAGACACATATTGCGTCTTCGCGCCCATCAAGTTTTTGGCGCCGTTGCCGGGGACCTTAATTTAGTTACTAGTGCACCATTAGAGTAGCATTGTCTAGACTAAGGTAACAACTTATTCTTTTCCTAATCTAATTTCCCGAGTGTATGCCAAGTACTCGCTCTCAAGGCGAAGACTTGCAACCTCCAGTCCAAGAATTAGAACGCTTCTTACACGTAAGAAGACGAATATTCGATTACGAACGAAAATACAACATTCCAGATCTTCAAGTTGATCCGCCTAAACCAGTCGGAACATCAAAGGACGCAGAGATGGCTGAAGAACCAAATCATCCACTCAAATATTACGCTAGTCTTTCACAAGTTGAGCCGCATTCCAGCATTGCTGCACCGGCTATCAACCGAAACGATTTCGAATTGAAACCTTCGGTGATATCAGCCGTGCAACAAAACCAATTCGCCGGAAATCCTACCGAGGATCCGAACCTTCATCTTTCTATATTTGTGCAGTACGCAGATACTGTAAAAGCTAATGGAGTTACCCAAGAAGCTATTAGATTACGTCTTTTTCCTTTTTCACTTCGAGACAAAGCGAGAGCCTGGCTTCAATCTCTACCCTCGAATTCAGTAACTACGTGGGAGGAACTAAAGAGAGTCTTATTGACAAGATATTTCCCACCTAGCAAGACAGCTATGCTAAGAGCTCAAATCAACGGATTTAAGCAAAAGGAAAATGAGTCACTTTTCGAAGCTTGGGAACGCTACAAAGATATGCTGAGACTTTGTCCACATCACGGATTAGTAGAATGGATCGTCATCCATACTTTCTACAATGGACTCTTGTACAATACAAGAATGACAACTGACGCTGCCGCAGGCGGCACACTAATGGACAAAGAATATAATGATGCTTATGCACTTATCAAGAGTATGGCTCAGAACCATTACCAATGGGGAAGCGAGAGAGTCGCAACTGAGAAACCAACAAAAGGAGGTATGTACGAAGTGAGTAGTATGGATTAAGTCAATGCAAAGTTTGACCAACTTAACCAAAAGATCGACAACTTGGCCATAACACCAACAGCCACCGTGGTTGCGGTAACACCCAACTGTGAGTTATGTGGAGTTCCAGGACATGCTGTCCCTGATTGTCAACTATTAGCAGGAATTCCCACAAATCAAGTGAATTATGCTCAAGGAAACCCATACTCAAACACATACAACCCAGGTTGGAAGAATCATCCGAACTTCTCTTATAAGAACAACAATGCTTTATACGCACCAGGTCAAGCACCAGCTACACCACCAGGATATCAAAAGACTGCTCCTAATGTCCCTAGAAAATCAAACCTTGAGTTGATGATGGAGAACTTCATAGCTACTCAATCTCAAACAAACAAGGATTTCTTAAATCAAAACATACACATTAGTGAGCAGATTAAGCAATTAGTGAGCAAGGTAGATGCGTTAGCTACACATAACAAAAGGCTTGAAACTCAGATTTCACAAGTAGCTCAACAACAAGCACCTACCGCTGCACCAGCTGGAGTATTTCCTGGACAACCCCAACCTAATCCGAAAGGACAGGCCAATGCTGTGATATTAAGAAGTGGCAAGGAACTTGACGGACCTACCGATCCAAGACTTGACAATCTATCCATGTACCAAAAACCAGATAAGCCGACTGAAAAGGTGAATGAACCAGAAGAAAAGGAAGATAATAATCAAGAGGCAGTGGAGAAAGAAAAGCCTTATTTTCCTCCACCACCTTATAAACCACCAATTCCGTACCCTCAGAGATTAACCAATTCCAAGACGATGGGCCAATTTAAGAAATTTGTTGAACTTCTGAAACAATTGAATATTACTATTCCGTTTACAGAAGCTATCACTCAAATGCCCTCGTATGCTAAGTTTATAAAGGAAATCTTATCCAATAAGAAGAAGATATAGGATAACGGAACCGTTACACTTACTGCTGAGTGTAGCGCAATAATTCAAAATAATATGCCTCCTAAGTTAAAAGATCCAGGTAATTTCTCTATACCCTGTGTAATAGGAAAATTCGTCATTGACAAAGCTCTATGCGATTTAGGAGCCAGTATCAGTGTTATGCCCTTAACAATTTGCAAAAGGCTAGACATGGGAGACCTAAGACCAACTAAAATGTCTGTTCAACTAGCCGACCGCTCTATTAAATATCCTGTAGGCATACTAGAAAATGTCCCGGTACGTATAGGACAATTCTACATTCCTACTGATTTTATAATCATGGACATCTCTGAAGACTCCACTACACCTATCATACTAGGAAGACCATTCTTAGCTACCGCCAGAGCTATTATAGACGTAAAGAAAGGAAAGCTAACCTTTGAAGTAGGTGAAGAGAAAGTTGAATTTATTTTAACACAATTCTTACAATCACCAGCTATAGAGGATACATGCTATTTATTGGATGTAATTGACGAATGTGTAAGAGAAATGGAAATGAAAGAAACTACCTATTATGAAATTATGAAAATTCAAATTCCTCCGATTTTCGAAGATGACAATTGGCGTAAATCATATCAGGATGATAGTCTAAGCGAAAGTTTAGCACTTACACCGGATCCCATGCCAAGTAAGAATAAACCTACATTAGAGTTAAAAACTTTACCTAAGAACCTAAGATACGAATTCCTAGACACTGAATGTACAAGACCAGTTATAATCAACTCCAGTTTAGGAACAATTGAAACAAAGAAACTTTTAGATGTCTTAAAGAAATATCCAACTACGTTAGGATATAACATATCTGAGCTCAAAGGAATATGTCCTTCAATCTGTATGCATCTAATTCTGCTAGAAGAAGATTGCAAAACCTCTAGAGAATATCAAAGAAGAATTAACCCAATCCTTAGCACTGTAGTAAAGGAAGAAGTTAAGAAACTACTAGACGCTGGAATAATATATCCAATATCTGATAGTAAATGGGTTAGTCTAGTACATGTAGTACCAAAGAAAGGAGGTATCACTGTTGTGAAAAACGCTAAAGGCGAATCGATATCACAAAGAGTAGTGACCGGACATAGAGTGTGCATCGGTTATCATAAACTAAACAAAGCCACTCGAAAAGATCATTTCCCACTACCTTTTATAGATCAAATGTTAGAACGATTAGCCAAACACTCATATTTTTGTTATCTTGATGGTTACTCAGGATTTTTCCAAATCCCGATCCACCCAGATGATCAAGAGAAGACTACATTCACATGCCCTTATGGAACGTTCGCTTATAGACGAATGCCCTTTGGATTATGCAACGCTCCTGCAACCTTTCAAAGATGTATGATGTCAATCTTCGCAGATTTCATAGACAACATCATGGAAGTGTTCATGGACGACTTCTCTGTATGCGGGCAAAGTTTTGAAGGATGTCTATCAAATTTAGAAATGGTATTAGAAATATGTGTAAAAGTAAACCTCGTGCTTAACTGGGAGAAATGTCATTTTATGGTCAGAGAAGGAATCGTACTAGGACACGTTATATATGATAAGGGAATTGAAGTTGATAAAGCTAAGATAGAAGTCATAAAAGATCTTCAACCCCCTAAGACCGTTCAAGAAATACAAAGCTTTTTAGGACACGCCGGTTTCTACCGACGATTCATCAAAGATTTCTCGAAAATCACTAAACCTCTTACCGGTTTATTAATGAAAGACGCTGAGTTCATATTCAATAAAGATTGTCTTAAAGCATTCGAAACTCTAAAAACAACCCTCATCACCGCACCAATCATGCAACCACCTGACTGGAGATTACCTTTCGAAATCATGTGCGATGCGAGTGACTATGCAGTAGGCGCAGTTCTAGGACAAAGGAAGGACAAGAAACTTCACGCAATTTACTATGCCAGTAGAACCTTAGATTCTGCTCAGATGAACTACGCCACTACTGAAAAAGAATTATTAGCAGTTGTCTTTGCACTTGATAAATTTCGTTCCTACCTAGTGGGAACAAAAATAATCATCTACACAGACCACGCTGCTATCAGATATTTATTAACCAAGAAAGATGCTAAACCAAGACTCTTGAGATGGATTTTACTCTTACAAGAGTTTGATCTCGAAATCAAAGATAAGAAAGGTACTGAAAACGTCGTAGCGGACCATTTATCTAGAATAGAAGGTATTAAACCCGAACAAGTGCCGATTAACGACGATTTTCCGTATGAACAGCTGATAGCACAAATAGGAAGCGACCCAGTTCAGTTAGACATAGATGAACCAGAACCCGTGGAAACAATCCAAACAACCGTAGGACTGCCATGGTACGCTGACATTGTCAACTACTTAGCTGCAGGAGCACTTCCACCCGACTTAACCTATCAGTAGAAAAAGAAATTCTTCCACAATCTCAAGCATTACTATTGGGATGAACCATTATTGTTTAAAAGAGGACCTGACGGAATCTTTCGTCGATGTATTCCCGAAGAAGAAATAGAAGATGTCATTGCTCATTGTCATTCATCTCCTTATGGTGGACATGCAAGCACTTCCAAGACTTGTGCAAAAATCTTACAAGCCGGCCTATTTTGGCCCAATCTATGGAAAGATGTCCACTTCGCTGTTATAAATTGTGATCGATGTCAACGCACCGGTAATATATCAAGAAGAGATGAAATGCCTCAAAAAGGAATATTAGAAGTAGAAGTCTTTGACGTCTGGGGAATAGATTTCATGGGACCATTCCCATCATCTTTCGGTAATAAGTACATACTCGTAGCTGTCGATTATGTTTCAAAATGGATTGAGGCTATAGCTTCTCCTACAAATGACACACGAGTAGTAATTAAACTTTTCAAGAATATAATCTTTCCAAGATTTGGTGTGCCTAGACTTGTCATTAGTGACGGTGGATCGCATTTCATTTCGAAAATATTTGACAAATTACTATCTAAGTATGGGGTCAGACATCGTGTAGCAACACCATATCATCCACAAACAAGTGGACAGGTCGAAGTCTCAAACAGAGAAATTAAACAAATCCTAGAAAAGACTGTCGCCATATCTAGGAAAGATTGGTCATCTAAACTTAATGAAGCTTTATAGGCTTATAGGACAGCCTACAAGACACCCATAGGAACTACACCTTTCAAACTAGTGTATGGGAAGGCTTGTCATCTCCCAATAGAACTAGAACACAAAGCATATTGGGCGATTAAAACACTCAATATAAACTACAATGCCGCTGGAGAAAAGCGAATCCTCGACATTAATGAATTAGAAGAATTAAGGTTAGATGCTTATGAGAATGCTAAGATATATAAAGAAAGAACCAAGCGATGGAATGATAAACGCCTATCTAGGAAAGAATTTAGTGTGGGAGACGTTGTACTCCTCTTTAATTCAAGACTTAGGCTCTTTCTTGGAAAACTAAAATCTAGATGGTCAGGACCCTTTGAAATAACTAGAGTGTTCCCGAGCGGAGCAATATAAATTAAGGGTAGGAATAGTGAACCGTTCACAGTAAACGGACAACGATTAAAACATTACCATAAAATTGAAAATAGAGATTATGCGAATAGTCTAAAGCTTTTAGAGTTGTCCACTAACTTCCCTGATTAATCTACCCCTAAGCATTACGTCAGGCTTATGACGATAAAAACAGCGCTTAGTGGGAGGCAACCCATTATATCATTTTATCATTTTATCATTTTATCATTTAATCATTTAATCATTTAATCATTTAATCATTTTATTGTTTTATTTCACTATTATCACTATTGATTTTATTTATGCATTTATTTTCTTATTTTCTTTATTTTAATTTTTATTTTCTAAATCACTTTTACAGATTTTCTAAAGTCTTTTCCACTTTCCTTTTACCCCTAATTTGTTTCCTCCACATTAACACTAATTATGGCTAACCAACCAAGAAACACTATGGAAACCAAACTTAGAGGTAGAAACCAAAGAATGAAATTTGAGGAGTTGTCACAGAGACAAATGGATTTGACTCCGTACTATGATGAACAGACCATGGAGACTTTAGGTATACATGATATCATCCTATACCTGTTTAACCAACTTGGATGGGAGAATGCTCTCATAAAACATAGGTTTGTGACTTACCGCGAGCTCACCCTTGAGTTCTTAAGCTCCTTAGTTTACTTACCCGAGCGCGATTTTGGATTGAGAAAAGGATTTATTAGTTTCTGACTATTCGGGATCGAATATGACTTTAACCATAAGGAACTAGCTGACTTATTAGGATTCCCTAGTGGACCTTTTGCCTTTACTACCACCCAGGTAGAATTAATGGATATTGAGCTAGACTTCTTTTGGGGAACCTTAACCGGAAATTACCATCCTGAGCCGGATAACATGAACAATGATGAAATACATAACCCTGCTATCCGCTATTTCCATAAGATCCTTGCCCACACCTTCTTTGGAAAGGAAGAGAACCTCACTGGAGTATCTAAAGATGAGATATTCATAATGTCCTGTTTGACCAATGGAAAACCCGTTAATGCTGTACCATTCATGATGCAAACCTTTACCCGAATCCAAGAGGAACCTGATCTACCAATATTGGTAGGAGGCCTGGTCACCATGATTGCTGATGCCCTCGGACTTAGATACCAATTACACAAGTGCAACCGTTTAGGTACCATCCGTCCTATGGATCTGAACTTCTGCTTTAACCGCCAAATTATAAGAAACTTAGGACAACCACCTTACGAGTACCTAATCAGAAATGAAATAGTAACCCTGTTCACACTACCGAACCATGCTAAAGTCAGTGTTCACAATAAAGATAATTGGCTTTATGAGCTTACCCCTCCTGACTATCCATCCACACCCGAAACACCACAATCTTACCAAATTAGGGATGACATAATGACTGATGTAGAAAGTGACCCTGAGACACCTCCTGGTTACCATGAAATCGACCACGCTGATGAAGTTATTGAAACCCCTGAAGTAAATCAAGTAGGATATGCTGACAACTTAGAGAAAATTATGAATACTCTTGAAGTTTACCAAGCCGATATTAATGCTGTTAAGGATGAGGTTAAAAGCATGCGATTGGACGTTATAGGTTTAACTGACATAACATGTGAACAATTCTATCATTTAAACTCCGCACTTGAAGATTTGAAGAAGCAACTTTGATAATGCTGTAGTGATTTGATTTATTTTACTTTTCGCTTTTGTTTCTAGTTAGTTTTAACATTTTGCAAACATTTCATAGCTTATTTTTATTACTGTAATTTTCTTTCTATTATGTCAAAAGCAAAGTACTTCTATTTATGCAACTTTCCAATCTAATAAATTTCCATGCTTTTCATTATTTACTGATATATTCGAATTACTTGATATTTTATGAATTCTCGTGTGATGAAATCTACTGCTTATTATATATATTGATCCACTATTATGTTTATGTTGGAATTAATTGGAAGTGATAAAAAATTTGCAATTGAACTGAACTGAGGTAATACATTCTGTGAAAATTACATGTTTTGTAGTCATCACGGTCGTCACCATTCCCTCACGATCGTAACGGGCTATTTAGCGCGTCACGACCGTAAGACCCCCTCACGACCGTGACAACCCTATTTTACGAATTCTGAAGTTACAGAACCGTTCACCTTCGTAGAACCCCATTCTCATATTCACAAAAACGCAAACCTCCCATTATCTCCTCTTCTCCCGTAACCACCCATTACTCTAAATCAATTCCATTAACCCGTTCAACCTCTCCATTTATTCACAACTCCTCACATTCACTTCATTCCTTATTAATCCAAACAATTTCTTCACATTTCTTCATTTTCTCACAAAACCTCAAAAACACTTATCTCTCATTTACCTTATTTGCATGCAATGGAGAATATACAGTTTAGAGATGGTGACCAAGGAGAAGCACAAAGACAGAAGTTTGTTAGGTTTCAAAACTGTGGCATCCAACCCACTCGGTATGTCGACCTTGACTGCTTGAGGGAGTTAGGATTGCTAGACGACGTGAAGCTACTGCTTGAGCATGTTGGTTTGTGGGACTTGTGCAGTCAACCACAACCGACATTCGAAAACCTCACCTTGGAGTTTCTGAGTTCGTTTCAATATATCACGCCACCCGGATCAACGAGTCAACTCACCGGAATTGCTAAATTCAGAATGCTTGGAAGAGAGTTCCAAATCACTCAATCAAGAATCGTTGAACTGTTAGGCTTCAGCCACGACGACGATGCTTATCTCCGCGTGCCCGACAACTTCAATGAAGTTGCTTTCACTTTGTGGCACAACATCACGAATAGCCGTGCTACCGCCTACCAGAGTCTGAATGCCACCCACATCCACAATCCTGCGATTCGGTATTTCCATCGTATCATCTGCAACACTATTTTCGCAAGAGAGAGCAACCACAAGCTCAATTCAAAAGAGCTCTTGTTCTTGCACTGTGCCTTGAATGAGGAACGCATCAATGCTGCCCCGTTCCTTTTAGCCCATATTCAGTCTGTAGTGCATAGAGGCGTAACTCCCTTCTACATTGGCGGGATTGTCACCACCCTTGCCATACAGCTGGAGCTTGGTGACCAGATTACTCATTTGCCTCATAGAGCACCGGAGCTGCTTACAAAGAGCTATTGCAAGTCCGCTCATTTGATATCTCAGAGAGAGGATGGCAGGTTCAACCCTGTGATCCAAGGCACCATCTATCATCACATCACTTTGCCTTGCAGTGACCGCATCGATCCATCAAACAGAGCCAATTGGCTATTTGCTTTACCGGATGCCGCAGGCCACGTTCCGATTATTGATGAGTAGACTTATGCACATGTGGATGAGATGCAGGATGCGATTGATGCTGTTGAGCCAGTTCAGGACATCCCTGAGTCCTCCACCAGGCAGCCACCTTCAGACGACATTACACTTGAAGACGTCCTCCGTGCCATTCATCAGCAGAATCAGATGAATGCCGCACTTGAGCGAAGGCAAAAAGAGCAATACGATGCACTCCTTTCAACTGTTGCCAATAACCAGAGGACGACAGATGAGAGGCTAGGAGAGATTTTTAGCAAGCTGGAAGCTTTGCGTATAGATATCACTGCTCTCACCACCACCGACTCTGATCAGGAAGCCACTCCTACCAGACGCTCCCGCACCAGAAGCCGAGGCCGTGGTCGTCAGCAGCATTAGTTTACTTTTTGTTTTTGCATTTCTGTTTTTGTATTGTATTTTCCCCACTATTATATCACAACATTGAGGACAATGTCTGATATAGTGTGGGAGAGATACCTTTCCCTTTCCGCATTTTCCATTTCATTGTATTTCCCTTTTCGTATTTTCAATTAAACAAAGTAATATTTATGCTATTTCTTCAGTTTCAATTCTTCCCCGTTTATTTAGCCATACTGAAATTTTTTTGCTTTATCTTCGCATTACTCGACTTACCTATGAAATCGTAGTTAGGAAGCTGAGAAAGATCCAACAAGATCAATACAGTCTTGACACCTTAGACTTCTTACTTAAGCATTTCGTTCCGATAATTGTTATGACTACACCTTAAGTTTTAGTTCTAAAGTAATCCCTAGTAGTTTATACTAGCAGTCAGCACCGTCTGAACACAAACCACGTGGGGAGCCGATGAACATAAGTGTTTGATGCCTAATCTATAAACGATCCTTCATATCTCGATGCCAATAAAAAGAAATTGCACCAAAGTACACGGTCGCATATAAGAGATGAGAAAAATAAGAAGGAGTCCATTTGCGGGTTGGTTCAGAGGTACCTGGTTCTGAACTTGGTAGGGCGTGCTACGGCTCGATCCCCCACAACCTCCAATATGGATAATATATAAAGGGTTGCCACATTCGTGTACCAGAACCCGTGCTTATAAAGGATCAAAGTCACTAACCGGCTACTCCACTACGTGCGTGCTAAGGCAAAGGGCTTAATGTGATTGCGCTAGAATGAAACCGGGTGAAATAAGATCGAAAGACTCTAGGTAGAATCATAACGCAATTACAGAATGTTTCGTTTAACGGGAAGTCGACGACTTAGCTTTTTGCATGTGTCATTAGTGTATCGTTAGTGTTCTATTCTAGTACCGGCTTATCTAGCTAAATGATTTCTCGTATAGTTTGTTATGTGTATGCGTCCGATGAAAATTGTCCGATCATTTTTCAACCGACTATTTGCTTGAGGACAAGCAAAGGTTTAAGTTTGGGGAAGTTTGATAACGAGATATCGTATCACTTTATTACTACGTTTTAAGTCCGTTTTATCGCACATTTATCCTATTAACTCCCGATTCTTCGAGTTTTTTATGTCATATTGCAGGTATAACATTTCTAGAGCTAAATCATGAGAAAAAGATCAAATGAACAAAAACAAGCATGAAAAGAAGATGAAGAGAGGAATTCTGCTAATCTGCATATTTTGCAACACTCACGATCGTCACAACATCACCACGACCGTGATGCCCTACTTGGAGGTCTCACGACCGTCACTCAAGTATCACGACCGTGACACGCTTAAATGGGAAAAAGTGACTGTTACACCCTTTGTCACGAACGTGACAAAGGAAAATAGGTTTAATTAATTTGAAGAATTCATAAGGATGTGTGCAACGTGTGTCAAATGTGACTCCTATTATTTCTCAAACCCAGTATGAACTTTCACTAGATTCTCGCTTCATGGAACGATGCCCACGCTCACAAATTTCAACTGCCCAAGCCCAAAATTTATGTTCTATAAATACCCTTGTTACGAATTGAAAAACACAGAGTTTTATTTTAACTTTTCCGCGGAAGCTCTGCCGTAATTTTGTTGCACCCTTATTTAATTTTTCTAGCAATTGTTCTTGTTTATTTTTCTGCTTCTATATCCAACCCAAACTCAATAACAATTTCCAACATTAGGAAATTGTTATTATTAATTTCTTTTTAAGCCTTCAGAATTTGTTTATTAGTTTTTGATTCCGGTTCCGAACACTCCGAGCTTGCCAGTCTGTGGAAGAAGGAGTTTTAAGATTTTAATCATTCAGGTTTTTATATTTTCGCATTTATATTAAATTATTTATTTGTTTATGTTAAGATATCGTTATTCTTTTATAATGTATTCTTTAATTTATATTTGTTTATTTCTGCATCTGTCTGGTACAACAAAAATGAGTAGCTAAATTAATTAGGCGGTATGTAATAAACTAAGCCAAACCGGTAAAATCGAATCTAAGCTAAAATAATTAAGAACTTATATTCTGGCTGTGGCTTTTTATAATTAAAATTAATCTTTTTGTTACGAGAGTAAGAAAAGTGTAATAGGTTAGGTCGAGACCACGAGAGTGTGAGATTTTAACCGGATAGCTAAAGTTAGGCATTTGATTTAAATACAGCGAGCGCTTTAAAATGAATTAGACTTATTAAGTTTTCAAAAATTATTTTCTAAACACTTATGGGCTAGCGAGAGCAGGCATAGGGCTTTAGGAGTAAGATCTGAGATAAGACCATGAGAGTGTGAGTCGAGGGTATTTAAACTGATAATCTCTACAGAACAATTTAAGTGAACCATCTCTATAAGCTTATATTAGATTGACCCGCATAGGTTAGCATAATTACATACCGACCGCCTTCTCATTATTTCCTTAAAACTAAATTTAATTCCCGTTTTTAATCCTTAAAACCAAAATCGTGACAAACATCCGCCTTAGCTAAACTAGCAGACCCTCTAGCACTAAGTGATTACAAAGTCCCTGTGGGATCGACAATCTTGTATATTACTTCGATAGGCTGTGCGCTTGCAGTTCAGTTACCGCTAGACACATATTGCGTCTTCGCGCCCATCAATAAGGAGATGGACACATCCTTTGCTGTTGATGAGGAAGAACATGATGGGGAGACTAAAGAACCTGCCCCCTTTAGCCCAAAAGGTAAAGAGCCAGAGATTGCGGTTATCCCCAAATTGTTGCTCAAGACAAAATCCTAAATGATCCTGAGCAAGAGGATGAAGAGGAAGAGGAAGAGGATGATGATCAGGACAAGGATGCGGCTAAACAAGTGATAAATCCTGAAAAGACTCAATTAATCCAGCCTGAAGGAGGTTCTCAACAAAATTCTATCATCCAACTTCCAACTCCTGCAGCTGGGGACCAAATAAAAACTCTAAAGCAGTCGAACCCTAGGGAGTATGCTAGAGTGAAGCTTTAACAGAGTCTTGGATTTTTTGGAAGCAGCTCTTTGACAACTCCTAGGGCCTCTACTGATGATGATTCTGTTGGTCCAATCCTCAAGAAAATAAAGAAAAAATTCTTCTAGAGGGATATCCGCACTACTCTGGACACAGACCCCACTGCCCGCCTTTACCTGAAAGACACATTGCAATAGCTAGACCTCTCGACCCTTGATCCTAAAATCTCTACTGCTCTTATGGAGCTAAGTACTCTGGTGAACTAGATGTCTGATGATCTTAAACTGACCCCAAAGGTTAAGGATATAATTCAGAAAACTGGAGTCAAGAGTGGTAATGCACGAGATCGAGCGAGGGAAGCTGAGAATAAAGTCGATAGGCTAGATGGCATAAGGGATAAGAAGGAGAGACAAATAGCTTCCAACAACTTATACCTTGAAGTTTGGGAAAAAGAGCTTGAAGAACTTCAAAAGAAAATTGTTAAGGCTATGCAGAGCAACCTTGAGCTAAGTCAGTTCGACAATGCAAGATTGACTGCTGAACTGAATCGCACTATTGACCTCATTGATACTGCTGAGGCGCTTAACAAGGAGCTTGATGCTATCAAACTTGACAAGGCTTTTTGTGAAAATCGCCTTCTAATCAGCCAGCACAATTTTCTTCAAATACAATCAAAGAGCTTCCCTTTTGATCTTCGACGACTTCTGTCATGTTTTAGAACTTTGTGTTTCCCTCTTTATGTAATTTTCTTTTGGCCCTGATGTGGCCTCTATGTAGTGACAATTTAGGGCATCATTGCCCTATTTAATTTATGAATTTTTATCACTTTCGACTCACATTCTTTTCCTGCATAAATAATGTGTTTGTTCTTTTTATTTGGCCATTGACATAACTTCTAAGTTAGTCAGAAAGATTCTAACTTTACTTTGGGTCAAAGCGTTATTGCTCTCCCTTAATTATGTCGACGACATTTGAGATTTCAATGCCTCACACTTATGTGGCACAAGTTCCGATAACACTAAAATTCACGGTATTTCTGACTCCGATTTCACATGCATTCTTAGTTTTTATTGTTATTTTGTTATGTTATTACTTTGTTTTTCTTTACTTTCAGGTTTTCTATGTAATCGGGGCCTAAAACAAGAAAAGGAGCGAAAAAGGAGTTGAAACGGACGAAAACCAAGAAATTCAGCTTTTTACACTTACGGCATCCACCATGGCTGGCGCCATGGGGTCAGCCATGACGTGGCCACGTCTCAAGACCACTCCACAACTGCCTATGCCCACGTTCCCCTCTTTCTCCAGCACTTTGTACTCATGGCGGGCGCCATGGCCTTGTGGCGGGCGCTATAAGGCAAAAATGTTTCCCTCCACTAAAAAGTGGAGGGGGGCATCCTGGTCTTTTCTCACTTAATGTTTGCCTATAAATAGGACTTTAGAATTTCGTTTTTGGCATCTAAACATAGAATCTCTTAGGCATATATCAGTTTTAAAGTAGTTATCATTCCACATCAGGGTGTTACTACAATCGAGGGATCGAGTCTGTATATGTCTGTGTGATCGAGTTTTGGAGCACTCTGGGAGGACGTTAATCCTGCCGCCATTTTAATTCCAGTTCGTATTTTATTTTTCCGCAATCGCTTTATTTTATTTACTTTCCGCATTGATTTACTTTTATTTATTTCCCGCACTCGCTTTACTTTATTTATTTCTCGCACTCGCTTTACTTTCGTTTATTTTCCGCACTCGCTTTAAATACCTTTATTTCTCGCACTCGCACTACTTTTATTTACTTTCTGCACTCGCACTACTTTTATTTACTTTCCGCACTTGCACTAAATACTTTTATGAAAAATAATAAAAAGAACTTTTACTTTACTATGTCTAACTAAATCCATAAAGGTTAGAATGTAAGGATCGTAATTAAACCAGTAACCCGTACAACTGTTCGTAGATACACTTAAGGGCTATTTTAACTTTCAATATAAGTTTAATTGTTTTTAACTATTTCAAAAACAGCCAAAAGCGCTTTGTCTAGTTCATTAGGAGTTTTTAGATTAAAAAGAAAAGGGATTTTAAAACGATTTTCGGACGCGTTAAGAAGTTTAGAGTCTGGTTCATAAGAACATCTTTTTGCTAAGAAATCCAGGTTAGAGTACTTTTCAACTTAGTTAAGATACTATATTTCTTAAAAATAGGTTTACTACTCTAACGCAGTACGCACCTTTTTATCCGTGACAATAGGAGGGGTTGATTAGAGAGTACAACTCGGTTCTGAATACGCGAAAGCGACAATTCCTGTTAAATTAGTTCTTTTCAAAGTAGAAAACATTGCCCATAAGTAGTTCTATTAACACGTACCGGATTATCAATTGATTATGTGATTTACATTCGAGCATGTCTTTATTAATTGTTTAAAATTACCATTTTATTTACCATTGTGCACTCCTTAAAACCATTATATTCAATTGCCTTAGATACACACCATAACAACAGGTACGATAGATTGACACTTGGTCTCTGTGGATTCGATAATCTTTTATATTACTCTGACGTGTTCGTACACTTGCGAAAAACACGCATCAAGTATTTGGCGCCATTGCCAGGGATCAATTTCGTCAAATTTCATACCCTGTAGTTATACCGTTTAGACTAAGGTTGTTACCTGTCGGTCAATGCGAAAGACTCGCAGTGCTGGAAGCTTAGTAGACCCTCTAGCTGAACCTGAATGTTACGCTCGCGCACATTTGTTTTTCCATAGGAATAGGAGAGCTATGGCCGAAGATCAAAACCGAAGACCTCTTAAGGACTTCGCCCAACCATCAAACGAGGAACCTAGTTCTAGTATAGTAAACCCCGCTATCCCAGCCAATAATTTTGAACTTAAACCATCCCTGCTGCAATTAGTGCAACAGAGACAATTCACAGGTCTTGCTACCGAGAACCCAAACCAACATTTAAAAAACTTTCTCCAGTTAGCAGACACCTTTAAAACCAATGGAGCTCCTCCTGAGGCGATACGCTTAAGATTATTTCCTTTTTCCCTCAGAGACAAAGCTCTATCATGGTTAGATTCCCTTCCACCCAATTCCATAACAACTTGGGAAGACCTTAGAAAAGTTTTCCTTGCTAGATATTTTCCCCCAAGTAAGACCGCTCTTCTTCGAAACCTAATAACCAGATTTACCCAACACCAAGGAGAGTCGTTGTTCGAAGCCTGGGAGAGACATAAAGAGCTATTAAGAGCATGCCCGTATCATGGCTTAGAGAACTGGCTAATCATTCAAACCGTCTATAATGGACTTCATTATAACACTAAGATGACCATCGACGCTGCCGCTGGTGGCGCACTGATAAACAAACCTTACCCTGGAGCTAGTGCCCTTATCGAAGATATGGCCTAAAACCATCAATCATGGGGAGTAGAACGAGCAACAGTGGAAAAGAAGGAAGCCCAAGGAGGAATACATGAGCTAAGCTCTATAGACATGATGCAAGCTAAAATGGACGCGTTGGCCCTTAGAGTCGAACATATGTGTACAACCCCGAATACTGTAGCTGCAGTTTCGCCGAATTGTGAGATATGTGGGACGCAAGGACACCAATCCGCCGAATGCAATTTGTGAAATGAGACCAACCCTGAGCAAGTGAACTACACCCAAGGGAACCCATTTTCAAACACATACAACCCTGGATGGAGGAATCACCCAAACTTCTCCTATAAAAATAATAACCCTGTCCAAAATACCGCACCTCCGAGACAACAAGGTTACCAAGCTCAGAGAACAAATCAACCTATGCAACCTGTACCACCAAATTCGAGCCTTGAGAAAATTGTGGAAAATTTTATCACCACTCAAACACAACAAAACAAAGAGTTCATGAACCAAAACGTCCATGTTAACGAACTAATTACCCAGTTAGGAACCAAGGTTGACCAAATTATTACTCATAACAAGATGTTTGAAACCCAGATCTCTCAGGTAGCTTTAAACCAAGCCCCTCAGACTACACCTGGAGGACAGTTCCCTGGACAACCTCAACAAAACCCGAAAGGGAATGCAAATGCCATTACTCTACGAAGTGGAACCGCTTATAAGGAACCTTCTAACCCTAGATTGAGTGATCCCGAAACTTCTGAGAGAAATGAGGAGAAGGAACCAGAGGAATATGAAAACCCGGAAAGTCAAGAAAAAGGAGAAGAACCTAAAAACAAAACCTATGTACTACCACCGTCATACAAACCACCAGTACCATACCCTCAAACACTAAAGAAAACCCAAATCAATAATCAGTATCAAAAATTCGTTAAGGTTATAGAAAAACTTCACGTAGAAATCCCTTTTACAGAAGCCATCACCCAAATACCTTCTTACGCTAAATTTCTCAAAGACATACTTACAAATAAACGTAGACTTGAAGATTCGAAACCCGTGGAATGTAATTCTATTTCCGAAAATAGGTTAGCAAAGAAAGATAAAGATCCCGAAAATTTTTCCATTCCTTGTATTTTGGGGAATCATGTCATCGAAAAAGCTTTTCTAGACTTAGGAGCTAGTGTGAGCTTAATGCCTTTAGCAGTTTGTGAAAGATTAAACTTAGGAGATTTACAACCTACTAATATGTCACTTCAATTAGCCGATAGATCCGTTAAATACCCTATAGGCATACTTGAAGACGTCTCTGTTAGGATAGGTCAACTGTTTATACCTACTGATTTTGTTGTCATGGACATTAAAGAAGATGACGACATACCAATCCTCTTAGGTAGACCGTTCTTATAAACCGCTGGAGCCATAATAGATGTTAAAAAAGGGAAACTAACCTTTGAGGTAGGTGACGAGAAGATATAATTTGTAATAGGAGATGCTTGTTATGCCTTAGATATCATTAATGAATGCATTAGGGAATTAGAACAAGAAGAAGAAATTGAATCTATAAAATTGCCATCAACCCTTATTTGGGAAGATGACAGTTATAAAAAACCCTACATTGATAATAACCTTCACGAATGTTTATTTCTTACCCCAGATCCTATGCCTTGCCCTATGAAACCAACCGTAAAACTTAAGGAACTGCCTAAGAACCTGAGATATGAATTTCTTGATGAAGAAATAGACCGTCCAGTTATAGTCAGTCCTACCTTGGACCAAGAGGAAACAAACCAATTGTTAGATGTTTTACGAAGGTACCCCTCAGCCTTAGGATATAATATCTCAGATTTAAAAGGAATAAGCCCATCCATATGCATGCATCAGATTTTGCTTGAAGAAGATTCAAAACCCTCCAGAGTACACCAACGAAGAATAAAACCTACGATGAGTGAAGTAGTTAAGACTGAAGTTCTTAAGTTACTAGAGGCATGTATAATATATCAGATCTCGGACAGTAAATGGGTGAGTCTTGTGCATGTAGTACCTAAAAAGGGAGGCATCACAGTCGTGCAAAACGAGAAGGGCGAACCTGTAGCAAAAAAGAACCGATGGAGGTTGGCGTATGGGCATGCACTATAGAAAATTAAATAAAGCAACTAGGAAGGACCATTTCCCATTACCATTCATAGAACAAATGTTGGAGCTCCTAGCCAGACACTCTTACTTTTGTTACCTAGATGGATATTCAAGATTCTTCCAAATATCTATTCACCCAGAAGATCAAGAAAAAACTACCTTTACATGCCCTGTTGGAACTTTTGCCTACAGAAGAATGCCTTTTGGACTCTGTAATGCCCCTTCCACTTTCCAACGCTGTATGATGTCTATCTTTGCAAACTATTTAGATCATGGAAGTATTTATGGACGATTTCTCAGTTTGTCGATCGGATTTCAAAAATTGTCTTATCAACCTTGAGAAAATCCTAGAAAGATGTGTGGAGGTAAACCTTATGCTAAATTGGGAAAAATGTCATTTCATGGTCACCGAAGGGATTGTTTTAGGACATATAGTTTCCGAAAAAGGTATAGAGGTAGACAAAGCTAAAATAGAAGTCATAGAGAATCTAAAACCGCCGAAGACTATCAGGGAGATAAGAAGTTTTCTTGGACATGCTGAATTTTACTGACGTTTTATCAAGGACTTCTCCAAAATAACAAAGCCATTAACTGGTCTTTTAATGAAAGATGTTGAATTCATATTTGATGAAAAGCGTACTGAAGCATTTAATCTACTGAAGCAAGCTCTGATTTCAGCACCTATAATGAAACCCCCTGATTGGTCAGAACCGTTTGAGATAATGTGTGACGCTAGTGACTATGCTGTAGGAGCCGTTCTAGGTCAGAGAAAAGATAAAAAGTTACACGTAATTTATTATGCCAGTAGAACCCTAGACGCTGCACAGCTCAACTACGCAACAACCGAAAAAGAGCTCCTAGCTGTAGTTTTCGCCATAGACAAATTTAGATCTTATCTAGTAGGAGCCAAAATTATAGTTTACACCGACCATGCTGCCATTCGTTACTTACTAAGTAAAAAAGATGCCAAACCTAAGTTACTTCGATGGATTCTATTATTGTAAGAGTTTGATTTAGATATCCGTGATAAGAAAGGCACTAATAATGTAGTAGCTGATCACCTTTCTAGGCTAGAATACCTGAAACCTGACTCAGTGCCCATAAATGACAATTTTGCCTATGATAGACTGATAGCCCAACTAGAAGTAATGTACCTTGGTATGCAGACTTTGTTAATTACCTAGCCGCTGACATCATACCCCCCGATCTAAATTACCATCGGAAGAAGAAGTTCTACAGTGATGTGAGAAACTTCTATTGGGACGAACCATTTCTTTTCAAGAGAGGTAAAGATGGCATTTTCTGCCGTTGTGTTCCAGAAGAAGAGGTACATAATATAATTGAGCATTGTCACTCTGCACCCTATGGTGGACATGCAAGCACATCTAAGACCTACGCCAAGATTCTTCAAGCTGGTCTGTTCTGGCCTACTATGTGGCGTGATGTCCATGCTTTCATTGTCAAATGTGACAGATGCCAACGTATAGGAAATATTTCAAGACATAATGAAATGCCTCTAAGAAATATCCAAGAAGTAGAACTCTTCGACGTATGGGGTATAGACTTTATGGGACCGTTCCCACCATCTTTAGGAAATCAGTATATCTTAGTAGTTGTTGACTACGTGTCTAAATGGATTGAAGCTATCGCTGCACCCACAAATGACACCAGAGTATTCATCAAATTATTTAAAAACTATATATTTCCCAGGTTTGGGACCCCCCGTTTAGTCATAAGTGATGGAGGATCACACTTCATATCGAGAATATTTGATAAACTTTTAAGCAAGTATGGAGTTAAGCATAGAGTAGCAACACCATACCACCCACAGACTAATGACCAAGTGGAAGTATCTAATAGAGAGATCAAACAAATTCTTGAGAAGACTGTCTCTATATCTAGAAAAGATTGGTCGCAGAAACTTCAAGAAACATTATGGGCCTATAGAACCGCTTTCAAAACCCCTATAGGAACAACCCCTTATCAACTGGTCTATGGAAAATCATGTCACTTACCTTTTGAGTTGCAGCATAAGGCCTGTTGGGCCATCAAAACTTTGAATTTGGATTACCTAACTGCTGGTGAAAAATGTATCCTTGATATCCACAAATTAGAAGAGCTCAGACAATCTGCCTACGAAAATGCCATCATATACAAAGAAAGAACAAAAGCTTGGCACGACAAAAGAATCATAAGAAAAGACTTCAAAATAGGCGATCTTGTTCATCTGTTCGATTCTAGGTTATGACTTTTTCCAGGGAAGCTTCGTTCGAGATGGACTGGCCCTTTCGAAGTATCTAAGATTCTTAGATCTGGTGCTATTAAAATCAAGAACCAAACATGTAAACTGTTCATCGTCAATGGACAGAGGCTGAAGCCTTACGAAGGAGGTGACATCCCAATAACATACTCCTGCCATACTTTGAGTGATCCACAAAATCCTTCGAATGATGTGTAAAATCCGGTCGTCGAGCTAATGACGTTAAACAAGCGTTGCATGGGAGGCAACCCATGGTTTTCTTATCTTACGTACTTTTTATTTATTTTTACTTTATTTTAATTTGTTTACTTTGTTATTTTGTCAGGATTAATGATTGAATGTTTTATATGATTTTAGGACCCTTGTTTGCTAATCTTGGGCAGAATGCAGAACCCCGATGACATGCACGTGGCCTTTAGAGATGACACAGAGAGAGAGAGTTACTATGTCCACATGAGATGCCCTATGGAACCTACCAGGCACCCAGACCAAGATTGCACAGATGCCTTGGGGATAGAGCCAAGCGTCAGATTCTTATGCCACCAACTCCAGTGGGACCGGTTCGACGATATGAACAACACTTATAGGAACTTGACTCTAGAGTTCCTCAGCTCGTTTGACTATGATCCTTGGGCTAGACCCGATGGACATGCTGTTTTTAGGTTGTTCGGGACTGACTACTCCTTCTCTCACAAAGAGTTTGGTGATTTACTAGGTTTTCAGACTACTCCTGATGTTATTCCAGAGACACCGATGGGGTATTTTATGAGCAGAGAAGTGGAAAAGTTTTGGTCTAACATCTCAGGTGGAGGGAGCTAAGATCCTTCCACTTAGTTTTCTCAGGTAATCCACAACCATATGTTAAGGTACTTCCAGATGATTCTAGCATACTCTTTCCTCGGTTTTCCAGATACAGAGACTCTGCTGAGTGAAGAGGATATTTTCATACTGTTTTGTACGACTCATTCACGCCCAGTTGCTTGTGGCAACTTTCTGTTGAAGGGTGTCGCTCCCGATAAATGAAACTGGGCCCAGATAAAGGTACAGACGCGAACGGTCGGCGAGAGGGACAATGAGAACACACAGCCGTGAACTCACTGGAGATGAATAGAGTCGCCAGCTAGGCATTTTTATCCCGGAGGAAAGGCAATGCTGCATAGACCTAGAAAAAGATGGATAAGACGGTTGCGAACCAGAGAGACTGAGAAAGGGGGTTGGTTACAACCTGGGAAGGTATTAGCACCCAGATTGTCCGCCGTACTCGACGGGATCCACGCTTGAAAGATTTGTGCTTTAAAGGGGCAGTGTCAGTGCAATTTGTGTATAAAGTAGCTGGAAAAGATGTACAGGTGTCAGTGCAAAAGAATGTGAAGTGTGATATATACAGTGTCAATGTAAGGACAAGAGTGAAATGCTCATGACTATGAGGCTTAAGAATAAGGCTAGAAGAAGGGGGAATGTACAGAGACTTTTGTTCGATAACTGTTAAGTTATGCCTACGTATCCTCTCGTGCAATGAGGAAGTCAGAACACCGTAGTTCGACCCAAAGAGACTGAAAAATGAATTGACTTGTGAACTGCTTACTTGCCTATGCTCAAGTGTATGATCTGTCTGGCACAGATGCAAACTGTCTTGCATTAGACGGAAGAAGCAAGTTCTCGCTTGTGAGTGAAGATGATGAGAAAAGAATCCCGGAGGAGACGATTATTGTTTGTTTTTGAGTTTTCAGTCTTTTATTGCTTTTGAAAGTTTGTCATAAGTTAATGAGCTTAAGCCTAAACCAATGGATTAGTAAACTCATCACATCATCCCTCTGATTAGGGGTAATGAGAATACCTTAAGTGTGAAGTCAGCTTCTCACACTTAATCACCTATGGTGTAGGATTAAGATCATTAACCTACTTGTGATTATTTAGATGTTTTTGGTGTTTTTGTTTAGTGTTGAGTAATGAGGTTAAGCCACAATCAAGGATTAAACAGACTCATTACACCATCCTAAAAGAAGGATAATAGATGAGAATGTTTAAGCTGAGGAAAACTCCTCAACTTAATCCATGATTAGGGATTAAACTCATGACAAAACAAGCCCTTGATTAAGTGGATTTTAGATTAATGGTATGATGATGAAGTGAATTTTATGATTTGTAAGACAACTTGAGGGGGACTTGTCCATTAACACTAGGGTTAGTCCTTCTTAACCACTTAAGGAAGAATTAGAACCCTAATGCAAGGCCCAAGTTACAAGTGTGATGTCTTGATGATTATTATGTGGATTGATTAAGAGATTTAAACACATTAAGGGTTTAACACTTAGGATTAAAGTTATACACTCCATCCTAAGAGAAGGATGCAGGCATAAACTTAATCACAAAGCCTTAAAGCCTTTAGGGTTTATTCCCTGATTATGAGGTGAGAAGAGAAGACTCAAAGAGAGACACAAAGGTAAAACTATGAGGGGAGACTAATCAAAAGCCTAATTCATTGTCATGCTTGGTTGTTCCTAAGGTTTGTGAGGTTTGCAAGAACAATCTTCATAGGAGCCACCAGGAAGCAGATGAACAAGATCAAGAGAAGCAAAGTGACTTGCTTCATTCAAGAAGTAAAGTCACTTGAAGAAAGAGAGTGGGAAGCACAAGAATGAGCAAGCTCAAACTCAAACACAAATAGAAATGCAGCAATGGATGCAAGAGAGATGAAAAGAAAAGTTATGAGAAGTGAAGGCAAATTCACTTCTCAAGTTTACTTACCACCTGAAATGTTAGAAAGAAATGCAATGCAATGCAAGATGGGATGAAATGGTATGATGCTAAACAAAACCAGAAGCATGTTGATGATGAAAATGATGTCATGAGGTGCTGCAAACATGAGGCAAGGCATGAAGATGCTCATACAAGATCATGGATGCAAATGGTGCAAGCTTAGAAGCATGGATAAGCATGGAAGGTTATGAAGCATACAAGGCAAATGACATGGCAAATATGAGATGCAATGATCAAACATGCTTCCTATGTGTCTTAAGATGTCAAATGAATCACAAGAATGCATAAAATGCAAAGACAAGTCATGTTATGCAAGAGAATGCAAGGAGGATGCAAATGAAAGCCCAAATTAGGGTTTATGGATCAAACATCAAACAAAACCCAAAAACAGAAGCAAACCCTAAGATAAAAAATGGAAAATGCCACACAAAGAAACCCTAACCCTATACTAAACCAATGTCCAAAGGGGAGGTCTCAACTCTTAACCAATCTCAAGTTATGATTTTTCTAAGTTATTAGGGTTTTTTAGGGTTCTTAACAAAAGAAATGCCAAACAAATTGAAATTGAGGAAACAAATCAAGGCCATTTAATCCTAGAAACTACATGCTAAACACAAAACAAAGCAAAAAGAATCCATGTCCAACTCTTCTCAAATAGGCAGAAATGATTTTTTGAACTCATGATCAAAATAATGCACAAAAAATGATTTAATTCAATGAAAAATTCTTAAAATGCATCAAGATCAAAAAAGAAATTTGGTTTGAAAGTTGGACAATGTTTCTAAATGTCTTAGAACATTTCATGAATTTTTTGTAATTTTTAAATACCTAAAAGTATTTTTAATTAATTAATTCCCATTAATCAATTAAAAATAATCTTTAAAATATTTAAAAATGTTTTTTTAATGATAAAAAATAAAATAAAAATATTTTTGGGTCTTAAAAATTAATAAAACTTTTAAGAAAAAGTTTCATAATTTTTAGGAATTTTTTACTATTTTTAAATAAATGTGCAAATAAAAGGAAAAGAAAATGAATAAAAATTAAATAAAAAAGAAAGTCAAATGCGTGGAGGGCCAGGATGAGCTCTGAGTTTGAAATGGTTGACTGGCGCCAGATCCAGTGGTTGTGGTTCTTTCTGAGTTAATTTATTTAATTAATGATTAATTAACCTAATTAAGAGGATTAGGGCAAACAAAGAGATCTGGGCCATCCAAACTGGAGGGAAGTCAACAGGTCAAAGGGGATCTACGCTCCACATTCAAATGGCCATAATGACCTGAGTTTAGGGTTAATCACCCTCAGGTGACCGGAGAGAAGCTCCGGTCATCTTCTCCGGCTGCACAAAAAACCTAGAACACGATTCAGGTACCTATTCTACAAATCAAGCACACCTAAATGATCCTCTAACTTCCTAGGTCATGAATCCATCTTCAAACAACATTTATGCATCATGAATCAAAGGAATCGAAAGGAAAGAAATTCACGGGAAAAAATTCAGAGGGACCATACAAGCTCAGTTTTCACTCATTTTTGATTCTGAAACCAACCCCATGACCAGCAAGACATGAATAATCAATTTATAACTCAAAAATCAAGCTTTGAGAGAAAAGTTTCCATGATCATACCTGAGCTGGAAAGCTTCAAAACTGAGCTTCCAGAGCTTTCCTTGCGTGCAAATGGACTCCCTTGTATCCCCTGATGCTAATGGAAGGCTTCAAAGCTCTTGTGGATGGCTGATTTGTGAGGACCAGTTCTGGTGTAGCAGGAAATGGGCTTTGTGTACAGGCTGCCTCAGCTCAAAGTGAGGGGTGGTTTTGACTCCTTTGAGTGTTTCTGATTTGTTGGTGAAGAGAAATGATGTGTTTGTTGGCTGGATAGTGAGATTCAAAGAGAACTGGTTCTGAGGGTGGGGAATGGTGAAGCTCAGTTCAGGCTGGTTTCAGGCTTGAGCTTTGGTGGTTTGAGGTCTATGAAGTATGGTGAGTTGAATGGTGAAGATGGTTTTTGTGTTTGCAAGCTGTGGAGGCAGATTCGAAGCAACTTGCAAGATGAGGTGTTTTTGTGAATGTGTATGTATGAAGTGTTTCAGCCTTGCTAGATGTATGGAATGGCTTGCACTTTGTCCACATAAACCTCTCTCATTGGTCAGATGATTGGACATGTGCTTTATTGATTGGTAAGTCACCTTTTGCAAAAAGTCAAAAATTGTGTAAGGAAGGTATGGCTCATGATCTAGGCTAGTACAAGGCTGGTTCTGGTGCAGCATGGTGTGTGTGTGAGGCTAGCTTGGTTCAGCAGCCAATGCATCAAGTGGTAGAAGTGTCATGAGTGTTTTTGCAAGTTGTTGCCTTTTTGTACTTCATGAGAAAAGTCTTGTTACATGAACCATAACCATGGGCATTCTTGGTTCAAATCTGAATTTTATGACTTAGAGAATGTTTGCATACTGGTTTGGAATGAATTAGAGGTTGCAATTGGCCTTGGTCCATGATTTTGCAAAATTCTCATTTGAGGCATGCCTTGAAAATCAATGATTTTAGCCAACTTTGTCACACCATAACTTTTGATCCAAGAAGAGTTTGATCATGTTCTTGTACTTTTTGAAAAGGGAAAAATGAGATCTACAACTTTCATGACCAAAGTTTTTCCATTTGAAGCATTTTTGGATCAAGAATCAAGGCTTGAAAAATGACCTAAAATGATGCATTCTTGAAAAGTCAACTATGCCCAAAAAGTCAACATTTGCAAAAACCCTAAATTCTTGATTTTTGTGAACTTCAATCTTCTTCCATGATCAAATAAAGACCATATACACTCAAAATGATGAAGATCACCCATTGGTTGGGTCATTGGGGGCCTCAGATGCCCTGATTTTACACTGACTTGTCTGAAAAGTCAACCCTTGATCAGATGACTTCCCCATGGAATTTCTTCATGAAAATTGATATGCATACTCCCTATACCATATAGAGATCAATGGAAACAAGAATGACCAAAAAATTTGGGGTTATGGCCTCTGAAACCAAAACCCTAATTTTCAGTCAACTGTGCAGTCTAGCCTGGCTCTGCATCCACTCAAACCCTAGTTCTTGTGATTCCTTTGCATTCTTGACTTTGTGAGGATGTAATATGATGTTTGAACACATGTAGACCCCTTTGGATTGATTGGTGGCCTTTGGAGTGGCTCAAGATGCTTTGGGATTGCTCAGATCACAAACCCTAGGTGCAGATGACTTAGAAACTGTGCAGTGAATCAAAATGAAATATGAGATGATATGGTTGTGTTTATGCATATGAGAATGATCACAAGCCATAGTGTGAATGGGTGAGGGCAAATTTGGGGTGTTTACAGCTGCCCCTATTCAAACATGAGTTAGCTGTGCAGGTTGTAAGCAATGGCTTAACAGGCAAACAAGATAACTTGTGGTTGAATACCAAAGACAGTCCAAAATTTGCACTCACAGAAATGAAGAAAGAAAGGGATATAGATTGTAAAAGCAAATAAAGTATATTGTAAAGTGGGCGACGGAGGACGACCGTCGGGCAGAGGACGACTGCTGGGTGAATAGCGATGACGGGGACGGCCGACATGCTGGGGAAAGTGAGTAAAGCGATGACGGGGACGGCCGACATGCTGGGGATAAAAGGTAAAGCAAAGACGGGGACGGCCGACAAGCTGGAAAAAAGGATTATGATGGGGACGGCCATCAAGATAAAGCTGTAAAATTCTCTGGGGATTAATGAATCATGACGGGGACGGCCATCAAGTTCATAAAGGTAAAGCAACCAACGATGGGGACGGCCATCGGGCTAAAAAGGAAAAGGGACCACGACGGGGACGGCCATCGGTTTAAAGAATAAATGAAATAAACAGATGATGGGGTACGGCCATCAAAGGTGAAGGACGATCACCTAGCAGGGGACGGCTGCTCTGTTGGGGATAAAAGAAGTATGATGGGGACGGCCATCAAAGGTGGAGGACGACCACCTGGCAGGGGACGGCTGCCGAAAATATCGCGACATAGGACGAATGCCGGATAGAAAAGGTCAACGATGGGGACGGCCATCGGACGAGCATGATGGAGGACGACCATCAAGAAGTGGAGGACGACCACTCAGCAGGGGACGGCTGCTCTCGAGGTTTCTCATGACACAGGACGAGTGCCAGATAACCGAAAATCAACAATGGGGACGGCCATTGGATAAAAATGATGAAGGATGATCATCAAGAGGTGGAGGACAACCACCTAGCAGGGGACGGCTGCTAAATATCAACGATGGGGACGGCCATCGGATGAGCATGATGGAGGACGACCATCAAGAAGTGGAGGACGACCACTTAGCAGGGTATGGCTGCTCTCAGGGTTATCATAACACAGGACGAGTGTTAGATAAAAAAGAAAAATTGTTGGCGATCTACTGGGGAGATAGTAAACACGGACGAGCGTTTACATCCAAGAAACAAAAGGTATAAGTGTTTAGTATTGTGTATAGATTAAGGATGCAGACGAGCATCCTTAAGACTATGATACGGACGAGTATCATGTAGAAGCAAACTGACACGTGTTCAGAGATGATGATACGGATGAGTATCAACGGGTTAACAGAGAACACGGACGAGTGTCGAATCTGAAAGAATCCTTCTGGGGAATAGTAGACACAGGCGAGTATCTATATTCAAGAAGACATAAGTGTTTGACACGGTGTATGGGTTAAAGATGCGGACGAGCATCCTTAAGACTATGATACGGACGAGTATCATGTAGAAACAAACACTAGACGCAATGTTCTGAGATGATGGTACGGACGAGTACCAACTGGTTAACAAAGAACAAGGACTACTGTCGAATCTGTGGGGATATAAATGATGTATACAAGATACGGGCGAGTATCTGTATAAGTGTACCAATGAGTAGTGAGTATATATATATATAAGTGTTTATCTGCTGGGGAGAGTGACACAGACGAGTGTCGAAGCGAAAAGTATAGCATAAACAAGTGTATGGGTGATGTAAGCGACTGCGTTGGGGATATGACACGGACGGGTGTCAAGAAAGGGTATATATAAGTATATGTGAGTGCAAAGAGAATGTCTTTGGCTTTCTGCTGGCGATTTGACACGGACGGGTGTCAGGTAGTATCTGTAATACGGGTGATCTTGTTTGTAAAGTGTATTCGGGCAACCTGTTTGGGGAAGTGATGATACGGACGGGTATCAAAAGGAAGTATATACTGGTGTTTGGTGATTTGCGAGGCAACTGCTTTTGCTGGGACTCTGGTGGGGATTTTGTATAATGATGATGAATGGTTTATTATTCACAAGTGTTACTTCAGAACATGGCTTATGATTATGCTATGCGTTTGATTTTTGCCGTAATGCTCCGTATTAGACGGAATGCTACGCTCTGAGGGGATAGTATGATGCGAATGCTATGATTATGCAAAGAGGTACAGATCCGGGATTCGGATCCCGTTGCCAAAGATCTCTGGATGATCTGTTGAAGTGGATATCCCAGCTGGGGATGAGATCATTGGTAGATCTAATGATGTATCTGCTTGGGGATATAGGTCACCGATTGACATATCCTTATAATATGGGACCCAACTGGGGTTTGTAGAAGCTTTTTGTACTCTGTTGTGACCTCTTCGTGCGTTGCTCTTCTGGATAGAGGCTGAGGATTCCGTGGGGAGATGATTCCCTGATTTCTGCATTCTGCTGAGACTATTTGTTGATTTGCCAGCTTGCTGAGATGTAACTTGCATGCCCCAAGTTGCGTTCTGGATACCTGCAATCCTGCAAAGATAAGGAAACGCACAAGAGGTCCCGAGGTATCCTTTACTGGATTCCGTCATAGGAGTTTAAGTACTTTCGAGAGTAATCATATTCCCCGCAAGCATGTGTTTTATTATTATTATTTTTTTTTAGTGAAAAGCATCTGTACTTATGCAATTAGTTTTTTAGAGACATCAGACATTCTTTGCAAATAAAATGTACAAGACGAAACATGACTGAAAATCTGATTTTATTAATTCAAACGCCCTGAATTGGCAAGGTACAGTCAAAGAAACAAATCTCCTAAATGAAGAGACTGTTACAAATTGAGAAACAAAATGCTGGCGATGTTTGACGATGCTTTCAAGGAGCTTCCTCTTCTGCTATGACTCGTATGACAATGACTTTCTTCTCGTCTTGCTTTCTGGAGAGAGTTGATTCTGATTGAAGCTTGATCCTTTGGAGCTTACCAAGTTGCGGATAATACAGACGAATTCAGAATGCAGTTGTTCGCTTATTCCCTTATTTTGCATGGATCGCCCTTTCGGGTTTTCAATCCATCGGGATACCCATTTTTGCCTGAGTTGTCCAATGCGGCTTTTCAAATCAGCGGGTGTACATTTTTTTGTTTATTTTCCCTTATTTTTGCCCGAGTCTTTTATTCTGTTTTTGACTCGCCGGGATGCCCTATCTTTGCCTGGGCTCACATTCTGTTTTTATGTCCAGCGGGTCATTTTATGCGAAGTATTTTTTAACTGCATCTGAATTCACAGGGGACGGGAAGTCTTCACCATCCATGGTGCTGAGCATCAGTGCTCCACCAGAGAAAACTTTCTTTACCACGAATGGTCCTTCATAGTTTGGAGTCCATTTCCCCCTGTGGTCTGTATGAGGAGGGAGGATTCTTTTCAACACAAGATCCCCTACTTGGTACTCTCGATGCCTGACTTTCTGATCGAAGGCTTTCTTCATTCTCTTCTGATATAACTGCCCATGACAAATCGCAGCCAATCTTTTCTCTTCGATCAGACTCAGTTGTTCAAATCGGGACCGAACCCATTCTGCTTCACTCAGTTTAACATCCATTAGTACCCGTAGAGAGGGCAATTCAACTTCAACAGGTAGGACTGCCTCCATACCATACACAAGTTGATACGGCGTTGCCCCAGTGGACGTTCTGATTGATGTGCGGTACCCATGCAAGGCAAACGGTAGCATTTCATGCCAGTCTTTGTAAGTGACTACCATCTTCTGCACAATCTTCTTGATATTCTTATTAGCTGCCTCAACAGCGCCATTCATCTTTGGCCTGTAAGGAGAAGAATTGTGATGTTGGATCTTGAAGTCCCGGCACAGCTCTGCCATCATTTTGTTGTTCAAGTTGGAACCATTATCAGTAATGATTCGCTCGGGCACTCCATATCGACAGATGATATCTCTCTTCAGAAATCTGGCTACCACTTGTCTTGTGACATTTGCATATGAGGCTGCTTCAACCCACTTGGTGAAATAGTCAATGGCGACCAGGATGAATCTGTGACCATTTGAAGCAGTTGGCTCAATCTTGCCAATCATATCAATGCCCCACATGGCAAAGGGCCATGGTGAAGACATGATGTTCAAAGGGTTGGGAGGCACATGCACCTTACCTGCGTAGATCTGGCATTTATGACATTTTCTGGCGTAAGCACAACAGTCTGCATCCATTGTGATCCAGTAATAACCTGATCTTAACATCTTTTTAGCCATGGCATGCCCTCCTGCATGGGTACCAAAAGATCCTTCGTGCACTTCATGCATCAACAAATCTGCTTCCGTCTTGTCAACACATCTGAGGAGTACCATGTCAAAGTTCCTTTTGTATAAGGACCCATCAGTGTTCAGGAAGAAACTACCAGCAAGCCTTCTCAAAGTCTTCTTATCATTGGAAGATGCCCCAGGTGGGTATGTCTGATCCTCCAAGAAGCACTTAATGTCATGGAACCAAGGCTTATCATCTTTTACAACATCCGCTGCAAATACATATGCTGGTCTATCAAGTCTAGACACTGAAATCTGGGGTACAAAGTTAGCAGCTTGAACTTTGATCATGGATGAAATGGTAGCAAGAGCATCTGCAAACTGATTCTCGTCCCGAGGGATATACTCAAGCTTGACTGTTGTGAAGAAAGTCAATAACCTCCTCGTATAATCCCTGTAAGGTATTAGATGATCTTGGTGGGTGTACCATTTTCAGTTGGTTTGATTAACTACCAGAGCTGAATCTCCGAATACAGTCAATGTCTTGATCCTGAGGTCAATGGCTTCCTCAAGACCCATAATGCAAGCTTCGTATTCAGCTTCGTTGCTAGTGCATTTGAAAGTGAGTTTTGCCGAGAAAGGCATGTGAACTCCTTTTGGTGTAATGAGTACTGCACCAACACCACGACCATTCATGTTAACAGCCCCGTCAAACATCATAGTCCATTCTTCCTCCGGGTCAGGCCCTTCAGTGTGAACAGACTCTTCATGATCTTTTGATTTTATGAACATGATGTCTTCATCAGGGAAGTCAAATCTCATAGGCTGGTAATCATCAATGGGTTACTCAGCAAGATATTCAGATAGTACACTGCCTTTGATGGCTTTCTGAGATGTGTACTGGATGTCATATTCCGTGAGAATCATTTGCCATCTTGCAACCCGTCCGGTAAGAGCTGGCTTCTCGAAAATGTACTTGACTGGGTCCATTTTTGAGATTAATAAGGTAGTGTGGGTCAACATATACTGTCTCAGTCGGCGAGCAGCCCACGCTAAAGCACAGCAAGTTTTCTCGAGCAGTGAATAACGTTGTTCACAGTCGGTAAACTTTTTGCTTAGGTAGTATATTGCATACTCTTTTCGACCAGACTCGTCATGTTGGCCCAGCACGCACCCCATTGACTCTTCTAATACTGTCAAGTACATAATCAGAGGTCTTCCTTCAACTGGCGGCATAAGGATTGGAGGTTCTTGCAGATATTCTTTGATCTTGTCAAAAGCTTTCTGGCAGTCTTCGTTCCACCTGACCGTTTGTTCTTTTCTTAACAGCTTGAACAAGGGTTCACAGGTTGCTGTAAGGTGGGATATGAACCGTGAAATGTAGTTCAATCGACCTAAGAACCCTCGAACTTCTTTTTCTGTTTTCGGTGCAGGCATCTCTTGAATGGCCTTGACTTTATCAGGGTCAACTTCAATCCCTTTCTCGCTTACAATAAAACCCAGCAGCTTACCGGATCGCACCCCGAATGTGCATTTGTTGGGGTTCAACTTCAGTTGGTATTTCCTCAGACGCTTGAACAACTTCAGCAGATTCACCAGGTGATCTTCTTCAGTGAGGGACTTGGCAATCATGTCATCCACGTAACACTCGATTTCCTTATGGATCATATCGTGGAATAATGTCACCATAGCCCGTTGATATGTTGCACCAGCATTCTTCAGTCCGAATGGCATCACTTTGTAACAGAACGTGCCCCAAGGCGTAATGAATGTTGTCTTCTCCATGTCTTCAGGTGACATCTTGATCTGATTGTATCCCGAAAACCCATCCATGAAGGAGAATACCGAGAACTGAGCCGTGTTGTCCACCAATACATCAATGTGAGGTAATGGGAAATCATCTTTCGGGCTGGCTCTGTTCAGATCCCGGTAATCAACACACATTCTTACTTTACCGTCCTTCTTAGGCACGGGTACTATGTTAGCAACCCATGGCGGATAACTAGTTACTGCAAGGAACCCGGCATCCCATTGCTTTTGTACCTCTTCCTTGATTTTCATAGCCATGTCCGGGCGAGTACGACGCAACTTCTGTTTGACTGGTGGGCATTCTTCCCTCAAAGGCAGCTTGTGCACAACAATGTCGGTATCCAACCCTGGCATATCTTGATACGACCAAGCAAACACATCAGCATACTCTTGAAGCAGATCAATCAGTTGTCTTTTCAATGAGTCTTGCAGGCAGGCCCCGATTTTAACCTCTTTCACGTCTTCGTCTGTACCAAGATTAATCACTTCAACCTCCTCCTGGTGAGGAGTAATAACCTTTTCCTCCTGTCTCAACAACCTGGCTAGCTCTTCAGGAAGCTCATATTCTTCATCAACCCCTTCATCAGCTTGATTGATTGGATTGTCAAAGTCATACGATGTCATAGCCGTGCTGTTGTCGGTGCTGTCTGGAAGGCACTCTCTGCAAGGGTTAAGTTTGTTCATTTTAGTGATTGATTTTAATCTTGCTTTAGAAAAAAAGTGAAATGAAGTTATCATTTTGAAAACACCGCCATTTATTTTTGTACAAAAAGAAAAATGGAAAAACAGTGAGCAGAAAAGAAAAAGACTTGTTTGCAAAAAGATGTCTGATATTTCATTAATTTAATCTTGTTTGCACAAAAGTACAGATGGCCCTGATTACAAAATGAGTCTTGTCATCTTGGGCAAGATGCAAGACTTTGATGCATGCTATAAAAATACAGGAAATAATAATTACTCTGCATGAGTAACTCTTATAATTTCCTGGGAAGACCAGTTCGAGATACTGCTCCCCGGGATCTTTGGACGAATCCAATTCTCCAGATTGCGCTCCTCTTCCAGCTCGTCTTCCAGACAGTTGATAGCATCAGGGGTGAGCATCCCCCCACTGACAAATCCAGGCTTCTCAGCAGCCTTTGCTTGATGTTGAGTTGGTCTGTAACCCAACCCAAATTTGTCCTTCTTCTCCTCCACAGCTAAAACCTTGCCCCAGCCTTGGGCAGTTCCTTCCTCAACAACCTTCCGGGCTTGTTGATAAGACGACATGGAGATACCAGATACAGCAGATGCTTCATTGACATTCAAGGCTTCAAAACCTTGGCTCATTGTTTCATGGATCTCCCCATCCATCTCAATGTACTTATAAGTAGCCAGATGGCTAACGAATATATCCTCCTCCCCGCAGATTGTGACAACTTGGCCTTCCCACTCAAATTTTAACTTTTGGTGAAGGGTAGACGTTATTGCGCCGGCGGCGTGAATCCAGGGTCTACCCAACAAACAGCTGTAGGCGGGCTGAATGTCCATCACATAAAAGATAGTTTTAAAGGTCTGTGGGCCAATTGTCACAGGCAGCTCAATCTCTCCCAGAACCGATCTCTTCGAACCATCAAAGGCTCTTACCACCAGGTTGCTGGGTCTCAATGCCAATCCATCATATTCTAACTTCACCAGAGCCTTCTTTGGTAAGACATTCAGGGATGAACCTGTGTCCACCAGCACATGAGAAAGGACAGCTCCTTTGCATTCCATGGTTATGTGCAAGGCTTTGTTGTGGTTGCGGCCATCCGCTGTCAAGTCAGTGTTGGTGAATCCTAGCCCATTGCTAGCAGTAACATTTCCAACCACGGTTTCCAATTGGTTGACAGTGATCTCCTCAGGCACGTAAGCTGCGTGCAAGACTTTAAGTAGTGCATTCCGATGGGCTTCGGAGCACATAAGCAGTGAGAGGATAGAGATCTTGGATGGCGTCTGGTGAAGCTGATCCACAATTTTATAATCACTCTTTTTGATGATTCGCATAAACTCATCAACTTCCTGATCGAACGGAGTCTTCAAGGCTTCTTTGGCAGCTTGATCCTCCTGCACCGGGCTTTTTCCTTTTGCCTTGGTAGCAGCTTCTGCTTCGGCAGTAGGTCTTTGAATTGGTGGAGCAAAGAGACGTCCGCTTCGGGTGAAGCCTCCGCCTCCCCCCACATTATCTACTTGTGGTGCAGGTGTTGATGTTTCAAGAGTGATTCTTTTCCCTTCACAGTACACGTCAGAGCCATAGTGCCAAGGGATGGCCCTATTGCTTTCATATGGTACTGGTCCAGGCACCGTGACAGTGACTGGACTGATTGTTGCTGCTGAAGGGACTGTAATTGTTTGTGGATCATAAAAGATTGTAACTGGTGCTCTGGTGGGAGCAGCACCTTCTGAATGGTAGGCGGAGTTATTTTCAGGATCGTAGAATATGGTAACAGTGGAGACATCTTCATGATTGATTGCTGGTGTTGTAGGAGGTATTGTTGGAAGGACTGATGTTGTTGTTGCTGGAGATTCGAAATGGAATGAAGTTGAAGTTGTAGCAGGAGAAACTGTTGAAAACTGATCATTTGAGAGGACAGATGAAGTACTTGTTGATGTTGCCGTAGAATTGTCGGGAACAATAGTTGCTGCAGTTGTAGGAGGTTCTGAAACCGTTGCTGATGAAGTTGTCGGATTTGTCGGAAATGATGTAGTGATCTGTAGCAGGCCACTCTGAATAAGGCTGTCAATGCCATTCCTCAGGTCCTCACACCCATTCCATGAAATATTGCAGTAGGCACACCCTAGTTCACACCCCGGAAATATTTGGCTTTCACGGAGTTGAGCTTTGATTTCCACCAACGGTGTTCGGATCTGATCCACACTGGTTATTAAATAAGACGGTATGTCTTCTTCAATAGCGTTGATTCGGGGACCACCGTGATTCGGCATAGGGTTTTTATTGACATTGGGCGGCGGTGCAAAATTCAGAGCCTTGGAGTCTATCAAGTCTTGTACCTTCATATGCAGAGCCCTGCATTTTTCTGTACTGTGACCAGGTGCGTTTGAATGAAAAGCACACCTAGCATTGGAGTCATAGTTCCTTGGTAAACTGTTGGGATTCGGAGGTGCCAACGTTCTTAGCTCAACTAGGTTGAGTTTCAGAAGTTGTGGCAACAAGGCAGCATATGGCATTGGGATCGGGTCGATCACTCTGTTAGCTTGAGATGGCCTTTGTTGGAATGGCCTCTGTTGATTGTTGTTGTTGGTGTTACTGTTGTTGTAGTTCCTTGGAGGATACTGATTCTGCTGATGATACTGGGGTTGTGGCTGATAATTTTGTTGAGGAGGTTGATAGACTGGCAGTGGATGAGCTGGAGCAGGGATAGTGACTGCTGCTATTGACCTTTGAACATACTGGGGTCTACCCCTGTTGGTGTGGATGGCATTAGTCTCGCCAGTTCTTCTCGGGCCTGCAAAAGGCTTTCTTGTACTACTGGACGAGCTGGCACCATTATCGGAAATCTTACCCATTTTTAACAGGCTTTCAATTCTCTCCCCAGCTATAACAACATCTGCGAAGCTAGTGGAGGAGAAAGCAGCCAACCTGTCAATATACGTTCCCTGAAGAGTGTTCATAAACATGTCTGCCATTTCTCTCTCAGACATAGGTGGTTGAACGGCAGCAGCCAATTGCCTCCATCTCTGGGCATATTCTCGGAAACTTTCCCTTGACGACTGTGACATTCCCATTAGGAGAGTCCTGTTGGGTGCCATATCTAGATTGTATTGATACTGTCTGATGAAGGCCTCTGCCAGGTCCTTCCAGCATCTCACAGTTGCTCTTGTCAAATGGGAATACCATTCCCTTGATGCTCCAGTCAAGCTGTCTTCGAAGTAGAACATCCAGAGCTTCTCATCCATTGTATAGGCCTTCAGCCTTCCCAGAAATGATTGTAGATGAGTCCGGGGGCATGATGTCCCATTATACTTTTCGAAACAAGGAGGCTTGAACTTATGGGGGATCCTGACCCCTTCTACCAAACCCATGTCCATGACGTCGAAACCCAAAGAATTTTGAGATTCTAAGGACCTCAACTTCTCAGCCATTTCATCCAATCTCCTATCATAAGTCTCTTCTCCAGCACCCATTACTGTAAATTGATCCTCTTGAGGGTCTTCTTGCAATACCCCGGCAGCAGTGGCGGTTCCTTGAATGTTTGCAGGAATATTAATTTCAGGATGGAGATGGGGACCAAACACAGGAGGGTTAACATGGGGTTGTACCCTTTCATTGTTACTTGTGCCAGCAGTCCCCACATGGGGCTCCTCTTGATTCCTCCCTTCCACCAAAGCTCTGAGCCTCTCCTGGCTTTGAGCTAAGTTGTTCATCACTTCCATGAACTGTGTTATCTGAGTTCTCATCTCCAACCTTTCGCTAGCCATCTGATTTCTGACCTCTGCAAGGTCCTGCTGTACCTGATCCATTTGAATTCCCGGAAGGTTGTTTCTAGTTGGGTACCTGTGTGGCCTGTTGAGGGGAAATACCCGGCGACGAGCAATAATTCCTGAATATCACAACAGAGGTTAGTAACAATAAAACAAAAACCTACAAAACAAACAAAAGGGTTAGTATGCAATGCAGTTATGCTTATTTGTTCTCAAGGCATCCGGTTTGGCGTTCAGTTTTGACCCTTCCAGACCCTTGAAGATGCAGTTGAAGTTGCTTTTGAAGTGAACTCGGACGGAACAAAATAACACAAATATATTACATAGGATGAAATAATACAACTTGTTCATTTTACAACACAAGCCCTTAAAGGGGTCAAAATACATCACAAAAAAGTAAAAGTACATGGAATAGAGACAACAACAAGAAAATGATCAAACTCCAAGGCCAAACTCATCCTCACGAACTTCCTTGAGAAGTGCTTCGGTCACAGGATCAGCCGGACGTTCCGTAAGATTCCGGATAAGGAGGTTCCGAGTAGCAACCGCGGTAGTCAACTTCTTGTTCTGACTTTGGTCTTTAGACCTCTTCACTCCAGCTCTGATTTTTAGCTCTGATATCTCCCTTCGGGCTGCTGCCAGGGCTTCTTCCATCTGCTCCATCTTGTCCTGAACTCTCTTGTCTTCTAGAGTACGGGCCTCGGTGATCTGGACCCACCGGGCTTGACTCTCTTTCAAATACAAGTCTGTCCTTGCTCTCTGGAACTGGGCTTCTTTGCAAGCATTCTTCAGAATTTGTTCACCAGCCTTAGACTTTTTGATATAATCTCCAGACTTCTCAATCTTAGTCAAGTGTTCCACTCTCAACTTCTCCAATCTCTCAATCTCCCTCACACCTTCACTCCTCTCCCGGAGGGTCTTCTGCAAGGCCTGGGTTAGCTTCTCATTTCTTTCTTTCAAGCTCTCAAAATCCTCCAAACTGATAGTGGCAGGGGGTGGTGCTGAAGATGACTCAGGCATGTCTTCTATGGTGAAGGGCATTCCAGAGAATTGGGCCCTGGCATGGGACCACTCATAATATTATGCTGATGCCACATTATTGCACTTCCCCAGAATGGTGACTCCCTTGGTTTGAACATGATCCCAGGCCCAGGCAGCCTGCCTAACAGTTGCCAGACTAATCTTGTTCTCACAGTAGAGGGTCTCCACCAAGTCCTGTGCCCTAGGAGTATGGACCAGTGCATAGCCCAATTGCCTCCTGAACAGCAGAGGGTTGTAATTGATACTTCCCTTAACTCCTATTAAGGGCATATTGGGAAAGTGCCCACAGCTGGTGAGGATATATCTGCCCTTGGTGCTTTGAGTACACCATCTGATATCTGCTGAAGTTAGAACAGTGAGTCTCTTAGCCCAGTTGCTTTGCTGATGAGGATTTAGAAATGCATCTGTCCTGGGTAGATGCCTGAGAAGCCAAGCATGGAATAATGGAGCACAACACCTCACTAGCATCCCCCTCTGTTTCTCATTTCTCTGATGTACTGAGTAATAGAGATCACCCAATAAAGTTGGCACTGGGTTCTTCAGGATGAACAGGTGGATTGCATTCTTGCTAATGAATCGAGGCTCATCTGCAAACAACACAATTCCATATACACTTAAGGCCAACAAAGCACAAACAGCTTTCCATTCCCCCAGGGAATCCTTCAGACTAGCTTGAGAAATTAAGAAGTCCAGATGAAAACCAGGGATCCCAGCTTTAGAGGTCATATGTTGCTCAATCAAAACAGGTTCCAGGTGCAAAGCTTTTGCTACCTCTCCATTGCTTGGGAAAGCCATCTCAGGATTGAAAGGGATTTCTCTCCTGATAGGTAGACCAACCAATGATGAGTATTCTTCTAATAGAGGGCCCAACTGAAAGTCTTGAAAGGTGAAACATCTCAATGGGGGGTCATAAAACTGAATACAGGTATGGATCAGGCTTCTCTGTGAAGGGTCCAGATCCATAACCATGTCAAGTATATCCCCATAATGCTTCCTGAACAAAGGTATGTGATCTGGAGTGATCAGGGTTTGGATCCTCCTGATGTCTGATAAGTCTGGTTGGAAGAAGTGATAGGTGATGTTGCTCTTCTTTGGAGCCATGATGCTGAAGACTGAGTAGAGTGCTGGTGACAATGCTGAAGGAATGAGCCACTGATTGGCTGGTGCTGGTGATAGCTGAAGCTGCTAACTGAAGCAGGTGTTGGTGAAGATAGGTCAATGCTGAAGATGGGGTCAAAACCAAAACCAGATGAAAATGGATACCCTGAAACACAAATAAGCAAATGTTAATATGATGCAATGGTTATGTATGCAAATGATATGCAAAGGGTTTGTGACTGAGCTGGATCTGATTAAAATGCCCTGATATAAGTCCATGTGTGTTCAAGAATTCCAGATGGAGGTCTATAAATCCAGTAACCAAGGTGGGGGACTCAAATAAAGAGCCACATGTCCAGGGTTTTAGAATCACAAGAACTGTCCAACATGGAGTATTCTTAACAAAATCAAAGTAACAGGGTATTCTGAGGTCAAGGTACCTGCAAACCTGTAAACAGCCCAACCCCCTCACAGGTGGTGTTCTAAAACAAGGATCCTCAGACTTGGATCAGTTATGAGAAGTGTAAACACTTCTAACCTGGAGGTACAGTGTTTACAATAACCATAACAATTCCTCCTCTAATTCACCTCAGTTTCTGGAGGTCAATACTAAAAGGTCATCCAGACTTAGCAGGCTTCCCAAATAGCCCTAGCATTGCAGGAAATCTGCAACACAGAGTTCTCAAGAAGAAACCCACATCTGAACCGTGTTTCATATTCCCGCACCAGACCGAAATGGAATGGGAAAGAATATGATTCACTCTAGCCTAGGTGTCACTCAGGTCCCAGGTATAGGACCTTAACTCTCAATGAATCACCCACCCACCAAAGCAAACAACAGATCCAGCCAGCAACAATGACAGTATGATATATACAAAAGCAATAAAGAAGGCAGTAAAGCAACTGTACCTAAAGCAGTAAAAACAAAACAAGCATACAAACACAAGTAAGCACATAACACCCCAGTAAACACAAATCAATCAAACGCTAGGAGGAACCCACAAAAAGAACCAGAAGCCCTGGTTGCAGTATAAGGGTCCCCAGCAGAGTCGCCAAGCTGTCGCTCCCGATAAATGAAACTGGGCCCAGATAAAGGTACAGACGCGAACGGTCGGCGAGAGGGACAATGAGAACACACAGCCGTGAACTCACTGGAGATGAATAGAGTCGCCAGCTAGGCATTTTTATCCCGGAGGAAAGGCAATGCTGCATAGACCTAGAAAAAGATGGATAAGACGGTTGCGAACCAGAGAGACTGAGAAAGGGGGTTGGTTACAACCTGGGAAGGTATTAGCACCCAGATTGTCCGCCGTACTCGACGGGATCCACGCTTGAAAGATTTGTGCTTTAAAGGGGCAGTGTCAGTGCAATTTGTGTATAAAGTAGCTGGAAAAGATGTACAGGTGTCAGTGCAAAAGAATGTGAAGTGTGATATATACAGTGTCAGTGTAAGGACAAGAGTGAAATGCTCATGACTATGAGGCTTAAGAATAAGGCTAGAAGAAGGGGGAATGTACAGAGACTTTTGTTCGATAACTGTTAAGTTATGCCTACGTATCCTCTCGTGCAATGAGGAAGTCAGAACACCGTAGTTCGACCCAAAGAGACTGAAAAATGAATTGACTTGTGAACTGCTTACTTGCCTATGCTCAAGTGTATGATCTGTCTGGCACAGATGCAAACTGTCTTGCATTAGACGGAAGAAGCAAGTTCTCGCTTGTGAGTGAAGATGATGAGAAAAGAATCCCGGAGGAGACGATTATTGTTTGTTTTTGAGTTTTCAGTCTTTTATTGCTTTTGAAAGTTTGTCATAAGTTAATGAGCTTAAGCCTAAACCAATGGATTAGTAAACTCATCACATCTTCCCTCTGATTAAGGGTAATGAGAATACCTTAAGTGTGAAGTCAGCTTCTCACACTTAATCACCTATGGTGTAGGATTAAGATCATTAACCTACTTGTGATTATTTAGATGTTTTTGGTGTTTTTGTTTAGTGTTGAGTAATGAGGTTAAGCCACAATCAAGGATTAAACAGACTCATTACACCATCCTAAAAGAAGGATAATAGATGAGAATGTTTAAGCTGAGGAAAACTCCTCAACTTAATCCATGATTAGGGATTAAACTCATGACAAAACAAGCCCTTGATTAAGTGGATTTTAGATTAATGGTATGATGATGAAGTGAATTTTATGATTTGTAAGACAACTTGAGGGGGACTTGTCCATTAACACTAGGGTTAGTCCTTCTTAACCACTTAAGGAAGAATTAGAACCCTAATGCAAGGCCCAAGTTACAAGTGTGATGTCTTGATGATTATTATGTGGATTGATTAAGAGATTTAAACACATTAAGGGTTTAACACTTAGGATTAAAGTTATACACTCCATCCTAAGAGAAGGATGCAGGCATAAACTTAATCACAAAGCCTTAAAGCCTTTAGGGTTTAGTCCCTGATTATGAGGTGAGAAGAGAAGACTCAAAGAGAGACACAAAGGTAAAACTATGAGGGGAGACTAATCAAAACCCTAATTCATTGTCATGCTTGGTTGTTCCTAAGGTTTGTGAGGTTTGCAAGAACAATCTTCATAGGAGCCACCAGGAAGCAGATGAACAAGATCAAGAGAAGCAAAGTGACTTGCTTCATTCAAGAAGTCAAGTCACTTGAAGAAAGAGAGTGTGAAGCACAAGAATGAGCAAGCTCAAACTCAAACACAAATAGAAATGCAGCAATGGATGCAAGAGAGATGAAAAGAAAAGTTATGAGAAGTGAAGGCAAATTCACTTCTCAAGTTTACTTACCACCTGAAATGTTAGAAAGAAATGCAATGCAATGCAAGATGGGATGAAATGGTATGATGCTAAACAAAACCAGAAGCATGTTGATGATGAAAATGATGTCATGAGGTGCTGCAAACATGAGGCAAGGCATGAAGATGCTCATACAAGATCATGGATGCAAATGGTGCAAGCTTAGAAGCATGGATAAGCATGGAAGGTTATGAAGCATACAAGGCAAATGACATGGCAAATATGAGATGCAATGATCAAACATGCTTCCTATGTGTCTTAAGATGTCAAATGAATCACAAGAATGCATAAAATGCAAAGACAAGTCATGTTATGCAAGAGAATGCAAGGAGGATGCAAATGAAAGCCCAAATTAGGGTTTATGGATCAAACATCAAACAAAACCCAAAAACAGAAGCAAACCCTAAGATAAAAAATGGAAAATGCCACACAAAGAAACCCTAACCCTATACTAAACCAATGTCCAAAGGGGAGGTCTCAACTCTTAACCAATCTCAAGTTATGATTTTTCTAAGTTATTAGGGTTTTTTAGGGTTCTTAACAAAAGAAATGCCAAACAAATTGAAATTGAGGAAACAAATCAAGGCCATTTAATCCTAGAAACTACATGCTAAACACAAAACAAAGCAAAAAGAATCCATGTCCAACTCTTCTCAAATAGGCAGAAATGATTTTTTGAACTCATGATCAAAATAATGCACAAAAAATGATTTAATTCAATGAAAAATTCTTAAAATGCATCAAGATCAAAAAAGAAATTTGGTTTGAAAGTTGGACAATGTTTCTAAATGTCTTAGAACATTTCATGAATTTTTTGTAATTTTTAAATACCTAAAAGTATTTTTAATTAATTAATTCCCATTAATCAATTAAAAATAATCTTTAAAATATTTAAAAATGTTTTTTTAATGATAAAAAATAAAATAAAAATATTTTTGGGTCTTAAAAATTAATAAAACTTTTAAGAAAAAGTTTCATAATTTTTAGGAATTTTTTACTATTTTTAAATAAATGTGCAAATAAAAGGAAAAGAAAATGAATAAAAATTAAATAAAAAAGAAAGTCAAATGCGTGGAGGGCCAGGATGAGCTCTGAGTTTGAAATGGTTGACTGGCGCCAGATCCAGTGGTTGTGGTTCTTTCTGAGTTAATTTATTTAATTAATGATTAATTAACCTAATTAAGAGGATTAGGGCAAACAAAGAGATCTGGGCCATCCAAACTGGAGGGAAGTCAACAGGTCAAAGGGGATCTACGCTCCACATTCAAATGGCCATAATGACCTGAGTTTAGGGTTAATCACCCTCAGGTGACCGGAGAGAAGCTCCGGTCATCTTCTCCGGCTGCACAAAAAACCTAGAACACGATTCAGGTACCTATTCTACAAATCAAGCACACCTAAATGATCCTCTAACTTCCTAGGTCATGAATCCATCTTCAAACAACATTTATGCATCATGAATCAAAGGAATCGAAAGGAAAGAAATTCACGGGAAAAAATTCAGAGGGACCATACAAGCTCAGTTTTCACTCATTTTTGATTCTGAAACCAACCCCATGACCAGCAAGACATGAATAATCAATTTATAACTCAAAAATCAAGCTTTGAGAGAAAAGTTTCCATGATCATACCTGAGCTGGAAAACTTCAAAACTGAGCTTCCAGAGCTTTCCTTGCGTGCAAATGGACTCCCTTGTATCCCCTGATGCTAATGGAAGGCTTCAAAGCTCTTGTGGATGGCTGATTTGTGAGGACCAGTTCTGGTGTAGCAGGAAATGGGCTTTGTGTACAGGCTGCCTCAGCTCAAAGTGAGGGGTGGTTTTGACTCCTTTGAGTGTTTCTGATTTGTTGGTGAAGAGAAATGATGTGTTTGTTGGCTGGATAGTGAGATTCGAAGAGAACTGGTTCTGAGGGTGGGGAATGGCGAAGCTCAGTTCAGGCTGGTTTCAGGCTTGAGCTTTGGTGGTTTGAGGTCTATGAAGTATGGTGAGTTGAATGGTGAAGATGGTTTTTGTGTTTGCAAGCTGTGGAGGCAGATTCGAAGCAACTTGCAAGATGAGGTGTTTTTGTGAATGTGTATGTATGAAGTGTTTCAGCCTTGCTAGATGTATGGAATGGCTTGCACTTTGTCCACATAAACCTCTCTCATTGGTCAGATGATTGGACATGTGCTTTATTGATTGGTAAGTCACCTTTTGCAAAAAGTCAAAAATTGTGTAAGGAAGGTATGGCTCATGATCTAGGCTAGTACAAGGCTGGTTCTGGTGCAGCATGGTGTGTGTGTGAGGCTAGCTTGGTTCAGCAGCCAATGCATCAAGTGGTAGAAGTGTCATGAGTGTTTTTGCAAGTTGTTGCCTTTTTGTACTTCATGAGAAAAGTCTTGTTACATGAACCATAACCATGGGCATTCTTGGTTCAAATCTGAATTTTATGACTTAGAGAATGTTTGCATACTGGTTTGGAATGAATTAGAGGTTGCAATTGGCCTTGGTCCATGATTTTGCAAAATTCTCATTTGAGGCATGCCTTGAAAATCAATGATTTTAGCCAACTTTGTCACACCATAACTTTTGATCCAAGAAGAGTTTGATCATGTTCTTGTACTTTTTGAAAAGGGAAAAATGAGATCTACAACTTTCATGACCAAAGTTTTTCCATTTGAAGCATTTTTGGATCAAGAATCAAGGCTTGAAAAATGACCTAAAATGATGCATTCTTGAAAAGTCAACTATGCCCAAAAAGTCAACATTTGCAAAAACCCTAAATTCTTGATTTTTGTGAACTTCAATCTTCTTCCATGATCAAATAAAGACCATATACACTCAAAATGATGAAGATCACCCATTGGTTGGGTCATTGGGGGCCTCAGATGCCCTGATTTTACACTGACTTGTCTGAAAAGTCAACCCTTGATCAGATGACTTCCCCATGGAATTTCTTCATGAAAATTGATATGCATACTCCCTATACCATATAGAGATCAATGGAAACAAGAATGACCAAAAAATTTGGGGTTATGGCCTCTGAAACCAAAACCCTAATTTTCAGTCAACTGTGCAGTCTAGCCTGGCTCTGCATCCACTCAAACCCTAGTTCTTGTGATTCCTTTGCATTCTTGACTTTGTGAGGATGTAATATGATGTTTGAACACATGTAGACCCCTTTGGATTGATTGGTGGCCTTTGGAGTGGCTCAAGATGCTTTGGGATTGCTCAGATCACAAACCCTAGGTGCAGATGACTTAGAAACTGTGCAGTGAATCAAAATGAAATATGAGATGATATGGTTGTGTTTATGCATATGAGAATGATCACAAGCCATAGTGTGAATGGGTGAGGGCAAATTTGGGGTGTTTACAAAGGGCCTTGCCAGTGTCGCCAGATCATCTGTAGGCATTATACATGTCGGTGGGATTGTTACACAGATTGCTACTGCATTGGGTTTGTCTCGCAAATTATTGCACCTCAGGACCTTCTGCTGCTACACCACCCTGGATGTTGACTTTTGCCTTGATATAGGATTGATGAGGAGGGCCTCTTTTGAGCCCAACACGTTTAGATTACTGATCGACGGCGAAGTGATACATTACTTTACACTACCATACCCGCTGATGACCAGTGTCCACAACCCTGCTAATTGGAGTTATGCTTTAGAGGGTTATGGAGAGACTGTCGAAGATCCAAAATCACCTCCCGCCGCTGAGTACACTCCTACACCTCTTTCCCCCCGAATCACTGTTATGTCTAACAATATGTCTTTGCAGCTGCATGATCTACAGACCCAGATTTACGAGCTCCGCAAGGAGACTGCCCTGCTCAAGCAGGAAGTAGTGGACTTGGCATTACAGATCGAAGTATCTGATCTCACTCATGCCTCAGAGGCCGATGCTCTATATCAGGAGATTGAAGAGCTTCAGAGGGAGATAGTTGAGATTCGTGGATCGAACCAGGAAGAGAGGCCTACCACATGATCATTTTACACTGACATTATTACCCTAGTATTTAATTTGTTTTTCATGCTTTATTTTATTTCTCGCATCTCCAGACATATTTTATATTATCGCATATATTACATTTTTTTCATGTACTTTGATTTTATCTTATATATTATTTCATGCACTAATCTCATTTTTCTCTTTTCTTTTCTTTTATTTTATTTTATTTTATGTCGAATAACGAAAAAAAATATAAAGACAAAAATATTTTTATTTTTGTCTTCATAAAAAAATATGCAAGCTTCATGCCTTAGAAGAAAGGAGAAAACGCTATCCGGACCCCTCCGAAGACCGAAGGTACAAAAGGCCCAAAAGAAGAATTGAAAATTTTAAGGCCCAAAGGATAAATAGCCTTATGGCGGGCGCCATAGGCCCATGGCGGGCGCCATGCCATCCATCCCTATTTCGGGGCTGATTCTTCTTCCCCACCATTTTCACACCTTCAAACTTCCAAAACCCATTTTTCCAGCTTCCAAAAACCCCATTCAACCCCATTAAAGCTCTCACATTTCCAAAATATTCACCATCTATAAAACCCATCCAAAATCCATTTTTATTTTCATCCACCACAAACCATAAAAATCCAACATTTACCATTTCTCACATAAACCATTTTTCACAACTTTTCACTTCTCAAGGAGCAACAACAATGGAGTTCAATGGATATCTTCTTCGTGATGGAAGACCAGGTGATAGGCAAAGGAAAAATTCAAAGGCTTCAGAGTCGAGAAATTCTCTCGACTAGGTACGTCGATGATAATTGTCTTTACTCTTTGGGTTTATATCATAGTGTTTTTCATTTATTAGATTTTCTAGACTTGCATGATATTTTTGTTAATCAGTAACCTACCTATGAGAGGCTGATAATTGAGTTTTTAAGTTCATTGATATACACTGTCAGTCCTAACACTGCTAGCACAGTCGGTACTGTTAATTTTAGACTGTTTGGAATTGAATACGAATACAGTACCGGCGAACTAACAGGCTTGTTAGGAATCCCTCATAGGGAAGGTGCGATATGTGAGGCACCTTTGGATGTGGAATGGTCGGCCGAGGTATTTTCCTTCTGGCAGAGGCTGTCAAGTCCTTCAATAAATTCTTTTTAAGGAATACTTGCGTCGACCATCCATAACCCGGCCATAAGAGTTTTCAGATATCTTTTGGCATGTACTATTTTTGGCCGGGAGAGTCCAAATAAGGTAAACACTAAAGAGCTCCTATTTTTTCAAGGATGCCTCACTAATTCTCATATCAATCCAGTCCCGTTTATGCTTGCACACATGGCTTTAACTATTAATAAAACAAGACCAATTGTTTTTGGAGGACTTGTTACGTCTATTGCTCGAGCTCTTGACCTGAACAATGAGATAGTTACACTTGAACCACTACCTCCTTGCACAATTAATTTTGTTAATGCTATTATTCTATGATTGGCATTATGTTTGGTAAAACTAATATGGCTGGAAAATGTTGAATAAGAAGTTCCATATTAACATGGTATAGATTCTGGAAGAACATGTCAAACATGATGTCCTGACATGGTGGCACAGATAAATGTGGAAGTTGTCAAAGAAGATGTTGAATTCAGTTCAGAATGTCCTATCAGATGTTGGGACATTATCAAACAGAGTATAAGAACTTAATTCAGGATGTCCCAACAGATGTTGTCATATGTCACAGTCAGATGTCAAAGAAGATGTTGAAGTATCTGCAAATGTCATGACAGAATGTTACAGTCAGATGTCAAAGAAGATGTTGAAGTATCTGCAAATGTCATGACAGAATGTTACAGACAGATGTCAAAGAAGATGTTGAAACATCTGCAAATGTCATGACAGAATTACTGTCATATGCTACAGACAGATGTCAAAGAAGATGCTGAAACATCTGCAAATGTCATGACAGATGTCAAAGAGAATGTTGAAACATCTGCAAATGTCATGACAGATGTCAAAGAGAATGTTGAAACATCTGCAACTGTCATGACAACATTACTGTCATATGTTACATATAGATATCAAACAAGAAGTGTTGAACTTAGTTCAGGATGTCACACCAAATGTTGTGACACTGTCAAACAGAGTAACAGTTAATGAACTTAAGTCAAGATATCAGGATGTCACACCAGATGTTAGGACATTGTATCAGTTGATGGAATAAGTTCAGTTTACAGGATGTCCCATCAGATGTTGTGACATTGTATCAGTAAATGAAGTAAGTTCAGTTTTTCAGGATGTCCCAACAGATGTTGAGACATCTCAGACCTGTTACCAGAATTAATTAATAACTAACTGATCTGAGATATTTAAGGAGAGTTATCTGGAATTAATTATGGATGGATAAAAACAGAACAAGGCGCATCTGTAGGGAGTTTTGTTATGAAGATTCAGATTAATCAGAAGAACAAAATCACCTAGAATTTAGGAAGTAACAAACCCTAATTCAAGGTGATAACATTGGATTTATCAGATCTGAATTATGCAGAATATTCTGGAGATATTATGCAATCATATGTGGTGCTGATCTAGAAGATCTTAAAGACTCAATTTAAATTGAAGACAAATATTGAAAAATATAGGTTTCTATATTTAGAGATATTTTAGGAGTTGAAGATCTTTTGGAATATTTGTAGCAGATATTTCTGCATATTTGTAGCAGATATTTCTGCATATTTGTAGCAGCTATTGTTGTGATTGTTTAGGCCCAAATCCAGTTGGGAATAGGTTATAAAAGAAACCTTGTAACCTAGTTTAGAATCAACCCAATCAACCGAAAATGTAAACATTATTAGGGTTGTGTTCTTGTGGCAGCCTTGCATAACAAGGAACTCTATTGTGGCTGTTTCACTTGTGATTCTCGAAGCTTGTAAGCAAGAGAAGTTTTGTGACTTGATTGAAACTGTGAAGTAAGATCAAGCTGTTTTTTGTTTGAAGTGTGACTTCAATTTAATTAAACTTGTAAACAAAATCACTGTGTGATTTAGGGGGAGTGAGTAGGGTACTCATATCTAAGGTGTGTCTTAGGTAGAAATTGCATTGGGTAAGTATTAAGTGATAGATTAAACAGGGTGGTTTAAGTCTAGAATTAATATTACTAATAGTGGATTTCCTCCTGGCTTGGTAGCCTCCAGATGTAAGTGTGGTTATACACTGAACTGGGTTAACAAACTTCTGTGTTCTTTACATCTTTTATGTTTTATGCAGTACCTGAACTGAATGTCCTATCAGATGTCCCAACATCCTGAAGCATGTTTGACTCTGATATATCAGAATTATTTAAGTACTGATATGTATGCCTTACCATGTTTATAAGTAACAGATAAGATGTCTCAACATCATATTAGACATCTGAGTCTGTCATACCAGAATTTCAATTGGTATCAGAGCAGGCATCCTGGTCTGTTTCTGGATGAGATCTAAGGGAGATACTTTCTGGTTCATGGTTAAGGAAGAAGGATGATATAATGAAGAGCTGTTGGAACTTGAGAGATTCATATTGGTGTTTGAATGGTCCCTAGAAGTGGAGGATGGACTATTCATCATATGATATAATGGTGTTGTATTCACATAGGGTTGCTGATGTCAGATAAGATGTCTTGACATTGTGTTTCAATATCTTTTGGAGGATCTTACTGTGGAAAAGTTTATTTATCTCCAAGGAATTGCTCTATTATTTATGATGTGCTATGTCTGATAGTGGTTCCCCAATACTTCATACAAAGGTTGTTGTAAAGCTTCAGTTCATAATGTCAAGTTTGATGTTCTATCATGTGATTACAGAACTGGAAGAAACTTAGTTCAGAATAGTGTGGTTCTTGATGAAAGAAGAGGTTGGAGCCAAAACAAAAGAGTATAATTATCAAATCTTTCATGCGGGAGTGAAAATCTTGATAAGTTATCTCTTAAGCTTATTTATGGTAACCTAATGAGGATATTCTTCCTGGTTATGGTGTCCTATGTTGTTTAGGTATAGCTGGAGAAAATCTCTCTTGTGAAGATACATGTTTATGATTGTCTAAATCATGAACTGAAGGAAGTTTCATCAAGAAAGAAGCTGAATTGATATGTCAATCCTAATGGCTTGACACCACACTACACATCAACAGTATATGGTAAATGTTGAATCAAAGACCTAAAAGATTGTTTTTTTTTTCTCTGAAGCTATGAAGCTGAATACTCCTTGAGATGCTACTGTCTATTGTATGTGTGCAAAGTATCTTTCATAATGTTATAGCACTTCAGTTGGAGCTGATTGAAGAAAAGATAGTAATCTTGAAAGCAATAATGTTTCAGAACCAAGCTTAGTTTTGTGTTCCAGAAGAAGGAAACTGGTGTGATATCCTGCTAACATGATGGATGCTTTGGGTGCTAGACAAATGTGTGATGATCACATATGTTTGGAACCTACTCCTATCCTGGAAGAGGAGGCATCTATGCTACATGTTGAAGACTTAGATAATGACTCTGTCACAGAGATCATTGCTTCTGTGGACCCTAGCATAGCCAAAAGGCTTAGGGCTAGAAAGGAAAAGAAGACTGCAGGACATTCAACTCCTGAAAAGAAGCAGTCTACTCCAAAGAAAGACAAGGTGAATACCCAAAAGAGGAAAGCTGTAACTCCACCAGATTCAGATGTTGAAGAGGATGTCCCAACATCCCAACCAAAGAAGAAACCAGCACCATCAAGGTCCACCTCTGCTATTCCAGAAGCTCCTCTGGACAATGTTTCATTCCATCATGTGTCAAGTGTGAGCAGATGGAAATTTGTATACCAAAGAAGGGTAGCACTTGAAAGAGAGCTAGGCAGCAATACACTTGAGTGCACTAAGGTAATCAACCTAATTTCTTCTGCTGGTTTATTCAAAACAGTATCAAACTTTTCACCTTGCTATGAGCTGCTAGTCAAGGAATTCATTGTCAACCTACAAGAGGACTGTGCTGATGGTAAATCAGATGACTTTAGAAAGGTGTATGTAAGAGGGAGATGTGTGGAATTCTATCCTAGGGTTATCAACCACTATCTAGGAAGAGAATATGATGGACCTAATGAGCTGGGAAAGACAAATAAACAGGTGTGCAAAGTCATCACTGCTAATCAATTCAAAGCTTGGCCAGTCAAGGGGAAACTTTCTGTTAGCTTGCTGACAAGGAAGTATGCAATGCTGCATAGGATTGGCACTTCAAATTGGGTCCCTACCAACCATACCTCCTCAATAGCAACTGAATTGAGCAGGTTCATATATGCTGTGGGCACCCAAGCAAAGCTGGACTTTGGGGCTTATATTTTGGATCAGACATTGAAGCATGCTGGAACATCTGCAACAAAGCTTCCCATTGCTTTTCCCTCTCTGCTATGTGGAATCATACTAAGCCAGTATCCAGGTATCCTCACTGAGAAGGATTCAGTATGCAAAAGAAAAAGTCCTCTGGCCTTCCATTACAAACTTTTCTTGAGCCATCATGCTGCTGATGTTGGAGCTTCCACTAGGACATCTGCTGGACCTTCAAAAGCAAAGACTCCCATATCCAAAGCTGTCTTGATTGCAGATCTGAAAAACACTTGCAAAAAGCTGGATGCTAGGAAGAAAAAGCTTGAGGAAGTAATTCAAAGGCTGGAGCTGGAAGAGGTTGCTCAGAATACTAATGAATCTGATGATGAATCTGAAGATGAAAAAGCTTCTAAAATGTATTTACAAATGTGGGTGATAAATGCATGACTTTGGTCATGATTAAAGCTAGCAATGTGACCAATAATTGCTAGAAGAAAGGGAAGAATATCAGATTGAGAAGTCTGATCAGAATGGTTGTTGAACTGGTAGTCTCTTCCACTACTAGTCATGGATAGTGGCAGTATGAACCCTTTGTAGCAAGCAAACTAAGAGCATCTGTTTTGGGATATAAAATCAAGTATGGATATTTATCAGTTGTGCTCTTTGTATGTTCATCAGGGGTGTGAAATTGAGAATTAATGGAGTTTATGCTCAGCTGGAGTATTGGTTATCCATGAGGAGATCTTGCTAATCTTATCTGGAGCTAACCTTAAAATCCTTCAAAATTAAAAGATCAGATTATGTAGAACTATCTGATAAGGTATTATACAAGGATTTAAGATCAATTGTTGTTTGTGGAGTTCACAAATATTTGATTGATTATCCTTGTGATTCAAGATTGGTGATGTTCAAACAGATGTTGGAACATCTTATCATCAGAGTTTGTGCAGAATCATGGGTGAGGTATTGCATAAGATGTAGTATTGGCTTCAGTCTTGTGTGACAGGAGTTATGTATTTCTGGAAAGTTTCTTGGCAAGAACTGGTCTGGACATTATTGATTCTGAAGATGGAGATGAAAGACCATGAACATATCATAATGACCACTTGGATTGGTTTATTTCTGATCTAGGTGTAGTCCAGAATGCTCATCATGGAGTTAAGATAGGTGGGGATATCATAAATTTGTTAAGACTGCCTTTCTCAATGAAAGGTGGCATCCTTGGTATAGTTATGAGGTGCAGTTCTTAACTATTCCTTCTGAATAATCAGACAGTGGCAGGTTTGAAGACTTTGGAGAAACATTGGAAGTTTCTCATCAATATGTGTTATTGGTAAGAACTTCTGCAAAACCAATAGAATGGAGGTTGTTTACTCAAACTTGGTGGATAAATCAAGTCTATGAGAGCATGGAACTCTTGTTCTATAAACGTGAAGAAGACAAAAGTGGCAATTGGCTTTTTCATATGAGGATTCATAAAGGAGGTTATCAATATGTGGTAATTGGTTGATCTTTAAAGTGGATTCGAAGAATCAAGATAATCAGAGTGTGGCAGCTGGTTGTTCTTGAGGATTGTCTTGGAACAAATTGCTCTTGGGCAGAGGAGTGATGAGTTGAAGACTCAAGAGGATTTATTCTTCTTGAAGGTGGATGAGAGTTTATCACTCTTTCTGGATTTCTGATTCTAACTGGTGGCACAGTGTGGTTGAAGATTTTCAGTTCATGGATTACTATGCTATAGTAAGTCCAGTTGGTGGAGCACATCTAGGATCATGGTGATAAGGTCTTGGTGTATGAAAAATGTTCTAACTAAGTGTTAGTACATTATATGGGGTGTTTATCTACATGGTTTCTATTATTAGACTACCTAATCATATGGGAGAATGATGAAGTAGATGATCTATATTGGAAGAAACATGTAGAAGAGACTGGAAGTGTTCCTCATGCTAAAAAGCCAAGAACTCCAAAAAGATCAAGTTTTCAGCAAGACCAAAGGCATACCTTCACCATTGTACAACACTCCAAAAGCTTCTGAATTTGTGGATGATTCCATAAAGGAGTTGGTAACCAAGATTCTATCTGAGCAAAGAATGGTAAGTGGCATATCTTTCCCTCTGAACACTATGCCAGCCCCACAAGAAGATCAACAAACTCAGGCTGCAAAGGACACTCCTGCTCAACAGGATGTCCCAATAGATGTTGAAACATCTGAGGACCAGCACAAGGCCTCAACTGAAGAGCACATCTCTGTTGATCCACCAGAAGTATATCAGGTATTGATTGCTTGGAAGTTTGTTTGTGGACATTCATTCTAATTTCATAATTAGTTTGGATGTGTTTTATCTGGATTGTATGGCCTTTGGTGTGTAAAGGCTTAGTGTCAATAACCTGTGTGCTAGAAGATGTTCATCTTGTGTAGTATGTGGTAACTACAAACCCAGAAAGGAATCAGGTATGTTTTGGTACAAGAAGTGAATGTGTTCAATTGGGAATTGAACAGAGGGTGAGCTCTTGAAGACATGAAGATGCGTCTTATGTTTTCCTTTCATCAATGTACAGAGAAGCATGGAGTATCCTAGATAGGGGGAGTGTGTTACAAGTATGTGCACTTGATTTTGTGGTGTTAAGGGGGAGTAATACCTTAACCAGATAAGGAGAATCCTAAGAGTCTAGAAGGCTATATTATATAAAGCTGCTCTTTGCAGTTTATGTTTGATTCTTGAGGAATTGTGAAGCTTGTGTGTGTTTCAAGCTTATGGAGATTATATACCTCTATTTTTATTATGGTACCTTTGTCTTTTTATGGCTAAAAAGGGGGAGAAATAGTGTGAGGTCTGATATGAAGATGTGATGTTAAGGAACTTCTACATAAGGTACTACTACACCTGTATGTAAATTAGTTTTAGCCAAAATAAGCCAAAGGGGGAGATTGTTAATGCTATTATTCTATGATTGGCATTATGTTTGGTAAAACTAATATGGCTGGAAAATGTTGAATAAGAAGTTCCATATTAACATGGTATAGATTCTGGAAGAACATGTCAAACATGATGTCCTGACATGGTGGCACAGATAAATGTGGAAGTTGTCAAAGAAGATGTTGAATTCAGTTCAGAATGTCCTATCAGATGTTGGGACATTATCAAACAGAGTATAAGAACTTAATTCAGGATGTCCCAACAGATGTTGTCATATGTCACAGTCAGATGTCAAAGAAGATGTTGAAGTATCTGCAAATGTCATGACAGAATGTTACAGTCAGATGTCAAAGAAGATGTTGAAGTATCTGCAAATGTCATGACAGAATGTTACAGACAGATGTCAAAGAAGATGTTGAAACATCTGCAAATGTCATGACAGAATTACTGTCATATGCTACAGACAGATGTCAAAGAAGATGCTGAAACATCTGCAAATGTCATGACAGATGTCAAAGAGAATGTTGAAACATCTGCAAATGTCATGACAGATGTCAAAGAGAATGTTGAAACATCTGCAACTGTCATGACAACATTACTGTCATATGTTACATATAGATATCAAACAAGAAGTGTTGAACTTAGTTCAGGATGTCACACCAAATGTTGTGACACTGTCAAACAGAGTAACAGTTAATGAACTTAAGTCAAGATATCAGGATGTCACACCAGATGTTAGGACATTGTATCAGTTGATGGAATAAGTTCAGTTTACAGGATGTCCCATCAGATGTTGTGACATTGTATCAGTAAATGAAGTAAGTTCAGTTTTTCAGGATGTCCCAACAGATGTTGAGACATCTCAGACCTGTTACCAGAATTAATTAATAACTAACTGATCTGAGATATTTAAGGAGAGTTATCTGGAATTAATTATGGATGGATAAAAACAGAACAAGGCGCATCTGTAGGGAGTTTTGTTATGAAGATTCAGATTAATCAGAAGAACAAAATCACCTAGAATTTAGGAAGTAACAAACCCTAATTCAAGGTGATAACATTGGATTTATCAGATCTGAATTATGCAGAATATTCTGGAGATATTATGCAATCATATGTGGTGCTGATCTAGAAGATCTTAAAGACTCAATTTAAATTGAAGACAAATATTGAAAAATATAGGTTTCTATATTTAGAGATATTTTAGGAGTTGAAGATCTTTTGGAATATTTGTAGCAGATATTTCTGCATATTTGTAGCAGATATTTCTGCATATTTGTAGCAGCTATTGTTGTGATTGTTTAGGCCCAAATCCAGTTGGGAATAGGTTATAAAAGAAACCTTGTAACCTAGTTTAGAATCAACCCAATCAACCGAAAATGTAAACATTATTAGGGTTGTGTTCTTGTGGCAGCCTTGCATAACAAGGAACTCTATTGTGGCTGTTTCACTTGTGATTCTCGAAGCTTGTAAGCAAGAGAAGTTTTGTGACTTGATTGAAACTGTGAAGTAAGATCAAGCTGTTTTTTGTTTGAAGTGTGACTTCAATTTAATTAAACTTGTAAACAAAATCACTGTGTGATTTAGGGGGAGTGAGTAGGGTACTCATATCTAAGGTGTGTCTTAGGTAGAAATTGCATTGGGTAAGTATTAAGTGATAGATTAAACAGGGTGGTTTAAGTCTAGAATTAATATTACTAATAGTGGATTTCCTCCTGGCTTGGTAGCCTCCAGATGTAAGTGTGGTTATACACTGAACTGGGTTAACAAACTTCTGTGTTCTTTACATCTTTTATGTTTTATGCAGTACCTGAACTGAATGTCCTATCAGATGTCCCAACATCCTGAAGCATGTTTGACTCTGATATATCATAATTATTTAAGTACTGATATGTATGCCTTACCATGTTTATAAGTAACAGATAAGATGTCTCAACATCATATTAGACATCTGAGTCTGTCATACCAGAATTTCAAATTTAAAATTTCTAAAAGACATGAAATTGTGCCGAACGAGGAGAGCAGGTGGTTATGAGTTGATGGTTCATGGGGTAGCTATCCCATCTATTGCTTTACCTTGCAGTAGACGTACCGATGTACGTAATGAAAGGAACTGGACCTATGATCTGAATGCTCCACCTGTTTTGGGTCCACTTACTCCTAAAATTCCTGATGGGGAGGCACATGACACTGATGAAGAATATGATCGGAGAGAACATTCTCCCGTACCTCACGTGTCCCCCCATCACCCATCACAGTCACACACCGTACCATCTTCCTCTAACCATGTTACAGGTGCTGCTCCTGGATTCTATGTCACTGAGGAGATGTGGCGTGGTATGACAACTAGAGAGGAAAAGCGAGACGAACTACTCTCTACCATTTCACAACAACTGAAGGATAACACGAGCTTCATGCAACAATCACGATTGGTTTCGGATCGTGCCTACAGTAACATTTGTCATGCCTTAACCGACATCACATCAGAGCAGGCCCGTCAGCAAGAAGTCAACCGCCGGTACCACCAACTTATGGAGGCCACTCAGGGTTCCATCCTAGGTAACCTTCGAGAGGTCTGGCGTGCCCAAGCTGCCTTATCAACACGACTTGACCGGAGGGACCAGCAGCGCAGTAGATCCCGTCGTTCCAGACCATCACAACAGGACGGCGAGGGCACCAGTTCTCCTCCGCAGTAGTTTTCCAAGTTACTCTCCTTATCTTATTTCGAAACATTGGGGACAATGTTCGATTTAAGTGTGGGAGGGGATTTTATTGCTTTCTGTCATTTCCCTTTCTAGTTATTTATTTGTTTTCTATGATTTTCCTTTTCAGTAAGTTATCTAGTTTAACTTTTCTTAGATAATGCATGCATGAGTCTGACGAGTCACCAGTATAGTGCATCTTTAGTACATCCTCCTTTTTCCCATTTCCTTAGCCTTACCAAATTTTTTTTTAAAAGAAAACAATGTTGTTTCACATGTTTTTTGGGCTTTGAGACAGGTTTGGATTAGGATGTGGTGACTTAGGTCAACTTTTTGAAATATCAGTACCATTTTAGCACCGTAGACCTCTTGAATATAGGAATCACTCCTAAACCCTGCACACCATGGCCTTTATTATCATTCATAAGTTGTCCTAAGTAGTTTATTCTAGCAGTCAGCTCCAGCCAAAACATGCTCTACGTAGGGGACCGATGAACATAAGTGAATGATCCAGTGCTAATAAAAAAGAAAAAGGCAAACTCTGGGATAGGTGACCCTCACAAAGTCATTTAAACCGAAAAAAAAGAGAAGAAAAAAAATTTTGCCACAAAAAGAAAAAACAAATTTGCAGTCACCTATTGTTAGTTGGTTCAGAGGTATCTGGCACTGAACTTGGTAGGGCGGATTACGATCCGATCCCCCGCAGCTACATTTAGGTCAAAATAAAACGGGTTTACACATGCTTATGTGCCAGAAACCCTATGTTTTGGATCAAAATCACTAACCGGTCACTCTACTATGAAGCATGTACGGATAACAGGCTTAATGTGATTGCGCCTGAATGAAAAGGACCCAAAAAGAGATGAGAAGATAGGCCTAGGTATTGTGGGATGACATGGGGTGGTTAATATAGGATTGAAGTATGTGTCTGTGTTATTATGGTACCCTTGGTTCACTTAGTTAGTACCTGTCACTACATCCTGACTTGAACTTATAATCCCTCTTAGCCCAAATCACGTGTTGACACCAGTTTTCTTCATTTTTGAGCTTTAAATGTTTACTTGAGGACAAGCAAAGGTCTAAGTGTGGGAGGATTTGATAACACTAAAATTCACCGTATTTCTGACTCCGATTTCGCATGCATTCTTAGTTTTTATTGTTATTTTGTTATGTTATTACTTTGTTTTTCTTTACTTTCAGGTTTTCTATGTAATCGGGGCCTAAAATAAGAAAAGGAGCGAAAAAGGAGTTGAAACGGACGAAAACCAAGAAATTCAGCTTTTTACACTTACGGCATATACCATGGCTGGCGCCATGGGGTCAGCCATGACGTGGCCACGTCTCAAGACCACTCCACAACTGCCTATGCCCACGTTCCCCACTTTCTCTAGCACTTTGTACTCATGGCGGGCGCCACAAGGAAAAAATGTTTCCCTCCACTTTTTCGTGGAGGGGGGCATCCTGGTCTTTTCTCACTTAATGTTTGCCTATAAATAGGACTTTAGAATTTCATTTTTGGCATCCAAACTTAGAATCTCTTAGGCATATATCAGTTTTAAAGTAGTTATCCTTCCACATCGGGGTGTTACTACAATCGAGTGATCGAGTCTGTATACGTCTGTGTGATCGAGTATTGGAGCACTCTGGGAGGAAGTTAATCCCGCCGCCATTTTAATTCCAGTTCGTATTTTATTTTTCCGCAATCGCTTTATTTTATTTACTTTCCGCATTGCTTTACTTTTATTTATTTCCCGCACTCGCTTTACTTTCGTTTATTTTCCGCACTCGCTTTAAATACCTTTATTTCTCGCACTACTTTTATTTAATTTCTGCACTCGCACTACTTTTATTTACTTTCCGCACTCGCACTAAATACTTTTATGAAAATTAATAAAAATAACTTTTACTTTACTATGTCTAACTAAATCCATAAAGGTTAGAATGTAAGGATCGTAATTAAACCAGTAATCCGTACAATTGTTTGTAGAAACACAAAAGGGCTATTTTAACTTTCAATATAAGTTTAATTGTTTTTAACTATTTCAAAAACAACCAAAAGCGCTTTGTCTAGTTCATTAGGAGTTTTTAGATAAAAAGAAAAGGGATTTTAAAACGATTTTCGGACGCGTTAAGAAGTTTAGAGTCTGGTTTGTAAGAACCTCTTTTTGCTAAGAAATCCAAGTTAGAGTACTTTTCAACTTAGTTAAGATACTATATTTCTTAAAAATAGGTTTACTACTCTAACGCATTACGCACCTTTTTATTCGTGACAATAGGAGGGTTTGATTAGAGAGTACAACTCGGTTCTGAATACGCGAAAGCGACAATTTCTGTTAAATTAGTTCTTTTCAAAGTAGAAAACATTGCCCATAAGTAGTTATATTAACAAGTACCAGATTATCAATTAATTATGTGAATTACATTCGAGCCTATCTTTATTAATTGTTTAAAATTACCATTTTATTTACCATTGCGCACTCCTTAAAACCATTATATTCAGTTGCCTTAGATACACACCATAACAACAGGTACGATAGATTGACACTTGGTCTCTGTGGATTCAATAATCTTTTATATTACTCTGACGTGTTCGTACACTTGCGAAAAACACGCATCAAGTTCCCAACTAGCTATTGGAGCTATAACGCCTTTTTAGGATGTTATTCCTAAGGAAGACTTTACGTGCTTTTTGGCAGCCTTTTATCTGGCCAATCACCGCGTAGGCCTTTCTCCTATAAATAACCCTGATTCAGTCCACCTTTTCATCACAACAACATGGAGAGTTCTGTAAATAAAATAGATGGAAATGTTTCACATGAACTGGAGAAGAACACAAAAAAGAAAGATAACCCTTCTCCTTGTGTAGGGGTATTCACTTGTTCCCAAAAAAAGGGGAGTAGGACGGCCTCTCTGACCAAGGAGCCTCCCAAGAATGAACAACCACCTGATGATCAAGTTGATGAAGATTGGATGAATTACCTTAATTCCCTTACTTGGGAAGATGTTGAAGACTAGGTTTTCTTTTCTTTTAGTTGTTCAACCATGTTTTTAGACTCCTGTAATTGAAGGCCTTTCATGGCCCCCTTTATCAATGAAATTTTTATTTTATGATATGAATCTCTTGAATCATAGGCCTATATCTTTTTAAAAATTTCCCATTTACTTTAAAGACTCTCAAATCAACTTCAATCTCATGAATCTCATATGCATTGTTACTGAAAACTTTTGTAACTTGGAAATGGCCTTCTCATTTGGGTGACCATTTCCCCAAGTATATAGTATTTTGATCCATAGGTAATATGGCTTTCCACACTAATTCACCAACTGAAAAGGTTTTCAATTTAACCTTTTTGTTGTAGGATTTCTTTATCCTCTTCTTCTTCCGTTCCAATAACTCTAAGGCATGCAGTCTTTCTTCGTCCAAGTCAAGTAATTGATTTAACATCATGACCCAATAGGTTTCAGCTGGAATTTCATGGTGCCTTTGAATTCTTGTGGATTGAAGATAAATTTTAAGGGGAAAAACTGCGTCGTGCCGGTAAGTAAGTCGAAACGGGGTAGTATTGGTTGCTTCTTTGGGTGAAGTTCGACATGCCCAAAGGATTTCGTCTAATGTCTTGTTTCAATTCCTTGGCTTCTTACCCACACAATTTTTTATCAAACCAATAATTATATTATTCTCCGCTTCGACTTGGCCATTGGCCTGGGCATAATAAGGTGTAGATGTCAAACGTTTAAAACCCATTTCTGTAGCGAACTCTTGCATCTTTCGACCAGTAAATACATACCCTGATCTGTAGTGATTGTTTTTGGGATGTCATATCTGTATATGATATGTTTCTGAATAAATTTGATTACATCTTCTTGGTCGACATTAGGAAACAGGGTCACTTCGACCCATTTGGAGAAATAATCAATCCCTACCAAAATGTACTTATGATTTTTTGAAGATGCTAGTCGAATTTCTCCAACCAAATCCAAAGCCCATCCTCTGAAAGGCAAAGGTTTTATTATAGAGTGTAATTCACTTGCAGGCACATGTTGGATGCCAGCATGCACTTGACATTTCTGACATCCTTTTGCAAATTCTATGCAGTCTTTCAACATAGCAGCCAAATGCACACCTTGTCGAAATAAAAGCCACTTCATTATGTGGCCTACTTGATATGCTCCACATGCCCCACTGTGGACAGTCGAAATAGCTAATATGCTTCAACCTCACTAAGGTCTTTAAGCAATAGTCCTTCAGTAGTCTTTTTAAACAATTCATTCCCCAAACGAACATAGCTTAAGGCTTGGTGTTTGACTTTCCTTTCCGTAAAAGTTGTTGGATTTTCTAGGTAATCCATTAAGGGCTTCCTCCAATCTTTGTCACTTATGCTATCGACCATCAATATTGTAAAGTTTTCTTCGTCAACATACCCAAACTTAGTTTCTTCTAAGTCTGAAGGGGCTAAACCCACTGACACAACCTTTCCTCTAACTTCAATTGCACTTTGTAATTTTTCTTTTGAAACTTTATATCCTGATGCAATTTGAGCTAAGTCATTTGAGACTTGATTTTGTAATCTAGGAATTTGTAGAAAGGTGACTGATCGAAAAAATTTTCAACATCCTATTTACTATTACAAAGTACATAATTAAATTTTCTTTTATGCATTTGTATTCTTTGGTGACTTGTTTTATTACCAACTCAGAGTCTCCCATTATTTCGACATAAGTTTCCCCCAATTCCAACAATACCTTAAGTCCAGTTATTAAAGCTTCATATTCAGTCCCATTGTTAGAACAATGACCTTCAATTTTGTACTTGATTGTTGTTGGAATTTTATTAGGAGAAATAACAAGCACTCCAATTCCAGTCCCATCTTTATGACTAGACCCATCAAAGTATAACTTCCATGGCTCAATCTCAAGATGATTCAAGGGACTCTCATTGGTAGAATGGTAGACTATAAAGTTTGCAACCACTTGATCCTTAACATATTTTAAGGGTTTATAGGTTAATGAGTACTCAGCTAATGCTAGTGCCCATTTTCCAATTCGACTAGGCAAAATAAGTTTGGACAATATATGTTTAATAACATCAAAATGAGAAGAAACATAAACTGGTTTTATATATTGTTTCAATTTAGTACAAGAGTAATACAAGCATAAGCATAATTTTTCTATCGTACTATACCTAGTTTCTACATCATTTAGAACTCTACTAAGGTAATAAATGGCTCTTTCGACACCATCATCATCCTCTTGGGCTAACATACTCCCTAGAGTTCTATCTGAAGCAGCTATGTACAATCTCATACTTTTCTTTCTACAAGGCGGAGAAAGAATTGGAGGATGACTCAAGTACTCCTTGATTTTGTCAAAGGCTTCTTGTTGAGTTTTCCCCCACTGAAATCCTTCTTTGCCCATGCACAACAAAGGTGAGAAAGCTTGAGTCTTTCCACTCAGGTTTGATATGAACCTCCTTAAGAAGTTGATCTTGCCTAAGAGTGATAGGAGCTCCTTCTTTGTCGAAGACGCTTTAGCCTCCATGATAACTTTAGTCTTATTCTGATTGATTTTGATCCCCTTTTTATGGACCACAAAACCCAGAAAGTCCCTTGCCTACACACAAAAAGCCTATTTAAGAGGATTCATTTTATGACCATATTTTCTCATTCTTTCAAAGGAATGTCTAAGATGATCGACATGGTCGAGCCCTGAGATAGACTTTACAACTATGTCATCAATATAAATTTGCATAAACGTATATATGAAATCATGAAAAATTGAATTCATTTCTCTTTGATAAGTTGCGCCTGCATTTTTTAAACCAAAAGGCATAACTACCATTCATAGGTGCTTAAGGCCCCTGGGCATCGAAGAGAAGTTTTAGGGACATCTTCCTCAGCAATTAATATATGATTGTATCTTGAGTAGACATCTAGCATGCTTAGATACTCATGTCCCGCAGCAGAATCAATCAACATTTTTGCTACAGGCATTGAATACTCATCTTTACGGGTTGTTGAATTTAGATATCTAAAATCTATACACACCCTTAAAGAACCATTCGTTTTAATTACTGGCACAATATTTGCTAACCATTCGACATACCTAGTTGTGCGAATGAACTTGCACCGAAACAACCTTTCAATCTCCTCTTTAATTTTCGTGAGGATTGCTGGGGCGAACCGTCTTGGGTTTTGTTTGACAGGCTTCTTCCCATATTGGATTAGTAGCTTATGTTCGACGAGCTCTCTTTCCAAACAAGGCATTTCATTGTAGTCCCATGAAAAACAATCTTTAAACTCTTTCAGCAGGTGGACCACTTCGACCTTAAGTTCTGGGTCGAGGTTGGCACTAATGTATATAGGCCTTTTCGACTCCCCTTCTGCCAGGTCTATTTCTTCTAAAGGATTTTGAGCCAGCATTTTGGTACTTTCTGAAAAAGGGTCCTTCTCAAATCCCAAAGGCTCATTATCATAAATGGCATCCATCCTCTGGTCTGAATCTCCTTGAGCCTTATCTGAGGGCTCTTGGTCGAATTCCTTCGTAGGAATCTCTTCAACAAATTCAGTGATGGCTTCTACAACCATCTCATTTCCCCGCAGCCTTTAAGGCCGCCTATATCCTTGTTTTAGCCACATAGGCCAAAATTCTTTTTAACGCGTCGAAGTTAGTCATTATTACTGCCCTCACTTCCCTGGCATGTGGGCTGGATTTTAGGATCAGGGAAATAAGGTGGGGGATTTCCTTCTTCTCCTACAACCTCTTTATCCTAGTGGAATCCTTCGATGGGGTGGAGGCTCAATGTTCAGTATGCGTGATCATCTAGTGTGAACTCGAATCCTGCTGGTGCACATGGACCAATATGAGCTAGATTCTTGTCGAAATCCACACCTCCTACATGATTCACTGGTACCTTAGAGTACCCCTGATCAGCTTCGATGTTTTCGACAATACCATTTGGCCTCCATATGGTGACCCTTTGGTGCATTGAAGACGACACTGCTCCTATGCCATGTATCCATTCTCTCCCTAACAGGAGGTTATAGTTGGCCTTATTCTCTACCACCATAAAGAGAATGGGCCTTGTGACTGTCTGCACAGTCAAGTCAACTTGTAGGACTCCCATAGTGGGCCCATTCTTGCCCTCATAGTTCTACATGACCAAGTTTTGGGGCTTTAGGTCTGTGTCGAATTTGCCAATTTTGGGTAGCAAGAAATGTGGCATTGTGTTTACTGTAGCGCCACAATCAACCATAATCTTTTTTATGGCCACATTTTCTACTTTTCCAGTAATATAAAGGGGTTTTAGGTGCCCCCTTACGGCCTCGGTGGGTCTTTCGAAGAAAGCGTTCTGCTCTTCGATGCAACCGTTGTTCATTACATAGTAGCACACTAGTTGATGTGCTGCCGTTTCTGCTTCAATATTAGCATCCAGATTCTCAACCTCAGTGATGTGGTCATACTCTCTAGGAATTACTGAAACTAAATTGACCAATACATCTAAAGAAGCCTCAGATTCACAATCAAAGTTATATGTCATCTCTTCATCTTAAACAACCTTCAACTCAACTTTTATTTCTTTCTTAATGTTAGCTCTGTTTCTGAACAAAAGTCCTTTGTGCCCCACAGGCACTTTGTTATTCACTTTAAGGTTGTCATTAGCTCCACCAAGGACACTCGTGCTAGATTCAACACAATCACCTCTGGAAGCTTCTCTTAGAGCCTTCCTCCTGCTTTTCTCCCTACGCCATTGCGACCTGGTGTTGCACCCCAAAATTTGCCCTCACAAAACAAGACTTTGTGTACTAAGAGGCTCACAAGGTTCACAAGGTTCACAAGACATCTTATGAGGTTCACAAGGTTCAAAAGACATCTTATGAGATTTACAAGGTTCACAAGACATCTTATGAGATTCACAAGGTTCACAAAGTTCACAATTAGTCAGAAGATTTAATATTTCCCTCAGACAATGCCTCCTCCTAAGCAGGACATCCAAAACTAGGTTTTTGACTTTAATCAGGCTAAATGGGTTTCCAAGACTTCAAGTGAGCTTCATAATATCTTATATGTGTTTAAGAATCCCCATGACAAGTTTCAAGACTTTTCTCAAAGGATTGCTCAGTCAGATGATCAGATAGGTCAAAATCAGTCAAAGTAGTTATAAAGTCAAACTGAGGTCAACTGTGGTCAAACCAAAGTCAAACTTCATGATTTTTTGCCAACATCAAGTATATGAAGTAAATTTCATCATTTGATCAAGGGTTGATCATGATTCATCAAGGAGATTTCAGATCATCAAGAATCAGGAGTTTCTAAATTAGGGTTTCCTCAGGAAAAGTCAACTGAACTTTGACCAGCCATAACTTTCACATGCTTCATCAATTTTTTCCCATCCAAAGCTCATTTTGAAGGAAATTGAATTCTCTACAACTTTGTGTCTCACAAGCCAAGCCCAAAAATGATTGATGTTTACCAGAAATGCATAAATGCTTAATATGATTGATGTTTACCAGAAATGCATGAAAATGCAGTAATAGTATTTACTAAGGACGAACGAGGGAAGGATTTCAACGAAGCTTCGCTGGTTCATTCCCACAAGACAGCTACAAGTCCCCCGGTAGGGCAAATCCATCTTCATAAGTACTTCGAGTCGCATCTCCCCTGGAATTTATATCCATCTCTTTTATCCTCATACGGATAGTCGGGAATTTATTTTTCCAATAAGAGTATGACGAACGAAGACGGGAGGTTATGTATACCTTACTATCGAACAAAGACGGGAAGTTATGAATACTATATTATCAAACGGGAATGAGTTCCTCATATTCTTCAGCAACAAATCGGGGTTTATTTTCCCTGGCCAGCAGTTGTTATACAAAGATATCCAGACGCTTCAGGCTGCATGGTTCATACATACATCATTTACATCATACCATAACATACATATCCATAAGTACATAATACATTACTTAAGTGTATCATACTATACATGCATACATAATGCATAAACTAATATTATCTTGCAGAATTTTATATACATCATGATATTTGCATCAAACTAATCTTGTTTTGCAGATTAATTCTCCAGCAGACAAACTTCACCAACAACTTGTGACCTTGGGACGTTGTTTATCTTCCCAAAAAGCAACATCTTGATCATCTTCATAAGTTGTTTGAGAGGTTGAAGAAATACAAGTTGAGATTGAACCCAAACAAGTGTATTTTTGGAGTTAGGTCTGGTAAACTCCTTGGGTTCATTGTCAGTGGAAAAGGTATTGAAGTAGATCCTGCAAAAGTGAAAGCTATACAAGAGATGCCAGCTCCCCGTACTGAGAAGGAAGTTAGAGGTTTCTTGGGACGATTGAATTACATTGCAAGATTTATTTCCCAATTGACTACTACCTGTGAGCCAATTTTCAAGTTGTTGAAGAAAGATCATGTAATGGAATGGAATGATGAGTGCCAAACAGCATTTGATGAAATCAAGAGATATCTGCTAGAACCTCCAATTTTGATGCCACCAGTTGATGGAAGACCCCTGATTATGTACTTAACAGTATTAGACAACTCAATGGGGTGTGTGTTGGGGCAACATGACGAGTCTGGTCGAAAAGAGCAGGCAATATACTACCTTAGCAAAAAGTTTACCGACTGTGAAACAAGATACTCACTGCTCGAGAAAACTTGCTGCGCTTTGGCATGGGCTGCTCGCCGACTAAGACAGTATATGTTGACTCATACTACCATATTGATTTCGAAGATGGATCCAATCAAGTACATATTCGAGAAACCTGCTCTCTCCGGACGAATTGCAAGATGGCAAATGATCTTGACAGAATATGATATACAGTATACCACTCAGAAGGCCATTAAGGGAAGTGTTGTAGCTGATCATTTGGCTCATCAAGCAGTGGATGATTATCAGTCAGTGAGTTTTGAGTTCCCTGATGAAGACATTATGATTATTACCAAAGAACCTGGACAATATGACGGACCTGAACAAGGATCCCGATGGACTATGGTTTTTGATGGAGCTTCTAATGCACATGGTAATGGGGTTGGTGTTGTGATCAGTTCCCCTGAAGGTTGCCATACCCCGATTACTGCCAGACTTTGTTTCTATTGTACTAATAATATGGCTGAGTATGAGGCATGTATCCTGGGTATCAAAGTTGCCATTGATATGAAGATTCAGTTCCTAGACGTGTATGGAGATTCAGCCCTGGTAGTAAGTCAGATTAAAGGAGACTGGGATACCAAGCATGATAATCTCATTCCTTACAGAGAGCATGTTTTGTCTTTGATCCCACATTTCAAAGAGATTACCTTTGGACATATTCTACGAAAAGAGAATCAGTTGGCAGATGCATTAGCCACCATGGCATCCATGTTTGAGATCAGCTGGGATGAAGAAGCTCCCAAGATTACTATTGACAGATTTGAAAAGCCTGCATACTGCAATGAGATTGACACTGAAGAAGTAGGGGATAAGCCTTGGTTCTATGAGGTGAAAAGATATCTTGAAGCTCAGGAGTTCCCTGAAGGGGCATCTGCCAAAGATAGGAAGTTCTTGAGAAGGTTTTCTGCTAAGTTCTTTTTGAGTAACGGAATTCTGTACAAACGTAATCATGATTCAACTATGCTTCGTTGTGTGGATAAGAAGGAAGCAACAGAGATTATGGAAGATATGCATGATGGGGTCTTTGGCACTCATTCTAGTGGTCATACCATGGCAAAGAAGATATTGAGAGCAGGTTACTATTGGTCTACCATGGAAGCTGACTGCTATCAACATTCGAGAACGTGTCACAAGTGTCAAATCTATGCTGATAAAGTACATATACCTCCATCACCATTGAATGCGTTGACTGCTCCTTGGCCTTTTGCCATGTGGGGCATTGATATGATTGGTGAGATCAAGCCTACTGCTTCTAATGGGCATCGTTTCATCCTGGTTGCTATTGATTACTTCACGAAGTGGGTAGAGGCAGCTTCATTTGCATCTGTTACCAAGAATGTTGTGGCTCGATTTATTAAGAACAATCTCATATGTAGGTATGGTATCCCTGAAAGGATTATTACTGACAATGGCTCTAATCTGAACAACACTATGATTACTGACCTCTGCACACAGTTCAAGATTAAGCATCACAACTCTTCTCCGTATCGTCCGAAGATGAATGGGGCAGTAGAAGCGGCCAATAAGAACATTAAGAAGATTCTACAGAAGATGACTGTTACTTATAAGGATTGGCATGAGATGTTACCATTTGCTCTTCATGGTTATCATACTACAATACGTACTTCAATAGGGGCAACCCCATTCTCCTTAGTATATGGTATGGAAACAGCTCTGCCCATTGAAGTTCAGATTCCCTCCTTAAGAATTATGAAGGATGCAGGCTTGGATGAAGATGAATGGATTCAGACTCGACTTGACCAAATAAATCTGATTGATGAGAAGAGGTTAGCAGCTGTTTGTCATGGCCAGATGTACCAGAAACGAATGATCAAGGCTTTCAACAAGAAGGTTAAGCCAAAGGTATATCAGGCTGGTGACTTGGTAATCAAGCGTATCATATTACCACAGGGTGATCCTAGGGGCAAGTGGACTCCTACATATGAAGGACCATTTGTAGTCAAGACAGTATTCTCAGGAGGTGCCATGATGCTTACTACTATGGATGATGAAGACTTCCCGCAGCTTGTAAACTCAGACATAGTTAAAAAATACTACGCATAAAAAGAGACCCGCTAGGTTAACTGGCCTAGGCAAAAATAAGGGCATCCCGGTGAACCAAAAGGGTTCAGGCAAAAATTAGGGATATATATAAAAAATGTACACCCGGCAAGTCGAAAACCTGAAAAGGCGGCTTGGGCAAAAAAGGGTATCCCGGTGGATTGAAAACCTGAAAGGGAAATCCAGGCAAAAGTTAGGGATTAAAGCATATGACTATGTCTCGTTTGGATCACCCATGTAACTACTACCAGTTGTGCTACTTACTTAAGTTCGAATAGATAAAGCTCAATCCAATTGTTTCCGTCTCAACAGCAGAAGATGAGATACTTGAAGATAATGGCAGTAGTAGAATTGAAACTCAATAGGATTATTTCCCACATAGCTGATTTTCTTGGTTTTGTAAAAATTCATGACGAATTCCTCTTACTAGGATTTCTGTCTCCTTGTATAAACTTACCCATGTACGGGTCACTTTGTGATATAAATAAAATTCCATCTTTGAATCCAGATTTACTTTTACCCTATTTATATAAGCGAAACGTCCATTGATTGTGTTTGAATGTATGTATGCTTTTGAATATGATTGATGTTTACCAGAAATGCATAAATGCTTAATATGATTGATGTTTACCAGAAATGCATGAAAATGCAGTAATAGTATTTACTAAGGACGAACGAGGGAAGGATTTCAACGAAGCTTCGCTGGTTCATTTCCACAAGACAGCTACAAGTCCCCCGGTAGGGCAAATCCATCTTCATAAGTACTTCGAGTCGCATCTCCCCTGGAATTTATATCCATCTCTTTTATCCTCATACGGATAGTCGGGAATTTATTTTTCCAATAAGAGTATGACGAACGAAGACGGGAGGTTATGTATACCTTACTATCGAACGAAGACGGGAAGTTATGAATACTATATTATCAAACGGGAACGAGTTCCTCATATTCTTCAGCAACAAATCGGGGTTTATTTTCCCTGGCCAGCAATTGTTATACAAAGATATCCAGACGCTTCAGGCTGCATGGTTCTTACATACATCATTTACATCATACCATAACATACATATCCATAAGTACATAATACATTACTTAAGTGCATCATACTATACATGCATACATAATGCATAAACTAATATTATCTTGCAGAATTTTATATACATCATGATATTTGCATCAAACTAATCTTGTTTTGCAGATTAATTCTCCAGCAGACAAACTTCATCAACAACTTGTGACCTTGGGCCGTTGTTTATCTTCCCAAAAAGTTATACTTATACCTCAGGACGCTGTTTATCCTCCTGAAAGCTATCATGACTTTGGGCCGTTGTTTATCTTCCCAAAAAGTTATACTTATACCTCAGGACGTTGTTTATCCTCCTGAAAGCTATCATTACCTTGGGCCGTTGTTTATCTTCCCAAAGGTTACCTCATTATCATGGGACATTGTTTATCTTCCCGAAGGCTATCTTGAGACGTCATTTATCTTCTCAAAAGCCATATCATGACTTTGGGCCGTTGTTTATCCTCCCAAAAGTTATACTTATACCTCAGGACGTTGTTTATCCTCCTGAAAGTTATCATTATACCTCAGGACGTTGTTTATCCTCCTGAAAGCTATCATTCCTTTGGGCCGTTGTTTATCTTCCCAAAAGTTATACTTATACATCAGGACGTTGTTTATCCTCCTGAAGGCTATCATTACTTTGGGCCGTTGTTGATCTTCCCAAAAAGCTAATCTTCATACTTTGGACTACTTTATTCTCCAAGAGGTATATTTGAAGAACTTTTTTCCAGGTGGCATCTTTAAGCCCACTCAAGCATCTACAGCTAGTCATCAGTATCACTCTACGCACCGGTGAGTGCAAATTTTTTGGCTTTTGTGTTCAATCCCCTTCAATCTTCCAGGTCACGACTGGCACATATACCAATCTAACCCCTCAGGTTTCAGAAAATTGAACAGGGGCAGCTGTTGCACCCCAAAATTTGCCCTCACAAAACAAGACTTTGTGTACTAAGAGGCTCACAAGGTTCACAAGGTTCACAAGACATATTATGAGGTTCACAAGACATCTTATGAGATTTACAAGGTTCACAAGACATCTTATGAGATTCACAAGGTTCACAAAGTTCACAATTAGTCAGAAGATTTAATATTTCCCTCAGACAATGCCTCCTCCTAAGCAGGACATCCAAAACTAGGGTTTTGACTTTAATCAGGCTAAATGGATTTCCAAGACTTCAAGTGAGATTCATAATATCTTATATGTGTTTAAGAATCCCCATGACAAGTTTCAAGACTTTTCTCAAAGGATTGCTCAGTCAGATGATCAGATAGGTCAAAATCAGTCAAAGTAGTTAAAAAGTCAAACTGAGGTCAACTGTGGTCAAACCAAAGTCAAACTTCATGATTTTTTGCCAACATCAAGTATATGAAGTAAATTTCATCATTTTATCAAGGGTTGATCATGATTCATCAAGGAGATTTCAGATCATCAAGAATCAGGAGTTTCTAAATTAGGGTTTCCTCAGGAAAAGTCAACTGAACTTTGACCAGCCATAACTTTCACATGCTTCATCAATGTTTTCCCATCCAAAGCTCATTTTGAAGGAAATTGAATTCTCTACAACTTTGTGTCTCACAAGCCAACCCCAAAAATGCTTCATTTGGAAGGTATGAGCTAAGACATTATAGGTCCTTTTAAAAGTCAACAAAAAGTCAACAACTTCAAAAGGGCATAACTTGAGAATGGTAAATGATATGGACATGAAACCAATGGGGTTGGTTAGATGACTCTTTAAGCTTTCCAAAATGTCCAAGAACACCTTCATAGCATTAAAATTTAAGGATTTGTGCCCTTGCAAAGTTGGGAAATTTTTGGGTGGTTTATGAAGAAAATAGGGTCTTAAAACCATAATTCTTCAAATGGGCTGAACTTTTTGTGACCCAAGGTGTTCCATGACATCATGCACGAAATTTATTTAATATTTTCATAATTTTATTTTATTTATTTTATTTATTATGATTTTTTATATTAAAAATCATTTTAAATTCAAATAAAATATAAAATATGATGATTTAAAATATATTTTGATTTTAGAAAGTCATAAACATGAATTGGATCAGATTGATATGCAATTGATGGTGATTGTCTTAAGATAGAAAGGTTTCATTCAAGGATATATGGAATTCAAGTCATGATCTTTTTCAATCTTCAAAGATCAAAAAGTCCAAACAACCATTCAATTTTTTGACCTAGTTTCATCCAACTATAAGTATACAAACCATCACAATGCATAGGACACGAAATTGCTGCCTCAAGAGTAAGTTCCAAACTTCAAAAAATCCTTCAAAAGTGAATTTTCGGTTTCAACCCTAGTGGAGGTTTCAAGGTATTTTAAGAACATCACAAGCTTCCCTGGACATCCCTGAATCGAAACCATTCATCACATTGCTCCATAACATGACATATTGAGAAATCCGAATCGTTTCTTTTTCACTTTTGATTTTTTTCGTTCTTACATTTTTACATGTTATTAATCAAGTTTGTCCATTGATTTGTGTTTAGATGAATGCAGTGATGGATTCTGGGCAATTAGATTGATGTTTTGATGGCCAATTCGTGAAACACCATTTTAGGGTTCATACCTCTTGAATTAGGGTTTCACAATTTAATGACTATAGATGAATTTTGAGACCATAAATCAACTCAATGAACTATTTAGATCATGCTTATGTAATTAATTTGATAAAATCGTGCGTGTTTAGTGAAGTATGAAATTCGCAGGTTCAAGAACGCATGAAAATTCGTAGGAAACTTCCCAACAAATTTCGCAGGAAAACCTGCGAAAATCCAAGGAAGAAGATGAAGTCAGCGCGCCAAATTTGATATTCAAAATTTATTATAATATTTTATGTTATGTTGTTGGTGTTTTATCAGAACAGGTTGCTAGCTCAGTTGGTTGGTGTGTGCGCGTTTGAGGTTGAGGGCCCTGGGTTCGAATCCCCCCAGGCCCTTTTGCTTTGTTTTGCTTTTTGTTATGATTTTTACAGGTAAAGAAACAAAACGCCTTGGCATCAATTCCATATCACCTGCGCGCGCGTAGCCCAGTGGCTGGCTTGTTGGTCTGGAGAGTGTGGAAGCACAGGGACTGGGTTCGAATCCCAGCCCAGGTAAGTTTTTTTATTTTTTCTTGTTTTTCTATTTAATTTGTTTATATTATAGTTAAATAAATTTAAATGATAAAAATAAAATGTTTATGTTATTTTCCTTTCTATAATTCAAAATTCATCTTTTCAAAAATTAAACTTTATTAGTAAAATTATTTAATATTTATCTTGTTGTATATTATTAATATTATATAATTTTGTATAATTAATTTATATTAGACAATTAACCCTAATTTATTTTTCTAAACATATAAACCCTAATATTTTCATAAACCCTAATTTAATACGATTAATCCTAATAATATTTTCCTAAAACCCTAATTATTTTATATAAATGTTAATTATGTTTCTTTATTTTTTATTATTTGTTTATATTATCATTATCCATAGTTTTATATAAAATCATGTAAATTATTTTAGATTATGTTTAAAACAATTAAAAACTCCTAATTTAATCTTATAAATATAATTTATTTTTTATAATATGTTTATTTAATTATAATTAACCATTATTTTCATAACATGTATATAAATTTAAATCTTTATAATAATTAGTATATAGTATGAATTGCTTATTTTTCTTCTTAAAATCTCAAAAAATAATTATTTATTAAAAATTGAACTTTTAATTTATTATTCATTATTATTATGCTAATTTCTTTATTTTATTCTTATTTATTTTATTATTACTAACCCCATTTATTTATATATTATATGATTTTTATTTTATTATTATTGTTACTAACCCAATTATTTATTATTACTTATCTGTTTATTTATTTTTAATTATTATTATAATGTAATTGTATCTCATATGTAATAGTTGTAGTAATTTTTAATATTTATATTTTAAATGCTATGGTTAGTAAATAGGGAGTGCAAAACATGTTTGTCTTTTAAAATTGAAATTAGCTCACTAATCTTAAAGATAAATATTTGAATTGGTATACTCACACACGTAAGTCGATCCTGGATCGCCATCTAACTTCTTAAGGGTTACCTCTCAAGTTGCCTAAACAAAAGGTCAAGTAAGGTGTAAAGCAAAGTCCCTCATCTCATATCATCTAGTCCCTTAACAGATAAAAAGATCAAGTCCCTTCGAATGTTGCCTTCGTAATGATCTTGTCCCTTTCGAATAAAGATGATAAGTCCCTTCGAATTGCTTATACACCTCACAGTTGCCTAAATAACAGATGTCCCTTCACTTGTCCCTCACACATCCAAGGTAATGACTACCTATTCCTTAATAATAGGGATAGTCTTACCATTTAAAGGATATTTAAGAACAGAAAAGACTTAACTTAGGGTAGGTTCCTCTTATGTACTTGCTCACTCTTCAAAATATTTCAAACATTTCACATTTTCAAACAAATTTTCAAAACAAAGACTTTATATATATCCGTACATGGATCATTATAAAGTACTTAAGAAAATTTCTATTCACACACTTCACATTTCAAAAACATTTTAAAGTGAGCTAAGTAACTAAGAGCCCATGGATAACCATGGATGTAAAGGGTGCTAACACCTTCCCTTTACATAACCTACCCCCCGAACCCAAAAATCTTTTAAGGTCTTTCCTGTTCTTTTATGCCCTTTCCTTTGGATAAAATAAAAGTCGGTGGCGACTCTTGCTATCCGCAACATTTAACTAAAGTCAGTTCTCCCACCGTGTTACAGAACTGGCGACTCTGCTGGGGATTTAATAAAAGAGGGGTACCCTTAGGAATTAGATCACTTTAAAATTGTTTGCCTTGTTTGCTTTATACTTATCTGTTGGGTGCTCTTATGTGTGAAAGATCCTAACCTGGATCTAGTGTACCTTAGGTAAATGGCAATAGACCAAGGAAACTGTACGGCGTATACCGATATGGTTGATCTGGTGGCCATAGTTAGTGTGACTTCTTGGTTGGTGCTTATGTTCCTTAAGTCAAGTTGAGGATAATATGAGGCTGCCATATGTTGTCAATGCACTAACTAACTTTTAGAACCCTAGTTATCCCATCCTGGCCTTTAGAAAAGTAGTGAGATAACCGGCTTTGGTGAAGACTGAAGTTGGTTGATACTCGATACTACACTCATTGAGATCCTAAACTTGGAGGGTTTTAGTTGGCAAGTAAGTTGTCTACTGAACAACCACCCTTGTGAAGGATCAATGATATTGAGATCCCTTAGAACCTGGTTACTTTATAGACAGGATGAACCAACTAACTTCAGGGGAGGGTACTTACCTTTAAACCTCTTGCAAGCCTTCAAACCTAGGGCTATTGTGTGACTTGTTTGTGTGTGCCACATGTTTGTGATTGAGCATAACATCATAGCATCATCATGCATCATAAGCATAGCATTTTCACTAACCATTTCAAGGACCAAAGGATTTATCTTTATTCTTTGTTGCGGGTCATGGCTTCTGTTCGTAGGAATACTATCCGGATCAACTTTGTAGGGATACCTCCTAAGCTTAAGGAATTGGTCTCTCAAGTTTCTGAAAAATCCCAGTTCATCAAGAAGCATGGTCACCTACTTGACTTGGTTACCTCAGGATTTGATGAAGACATGATAAGTGTTCTGTTTCAGTTCTTTGATCCTAAGCATCATTGCTTCACATTCCCCGACTACCAGCTGGTTCCTACAATGAAGGAGTTCTCCAAGCTTCTGGGTATACATATTCTTGATCAGAAACCCTTCACAGGCTTAGAAAAAGAGCCTAAACCTGAAGTCATTGCTGCAGCTCTACATTTGAAGAAATCAGACATTGTCTTAGAAACGAGGAGTGAAGTTAAGGGTATTCTTGCTAAGGTGTTGATAGAGAAAGCTCAAGTGTTCTTGAAGGCTATGAGCTATGATGCTTTTGAGGAGATCTTAGCCTTGTTGATTTATGGCTTAGTGTTGTTCCCCAATCCAGATCAGTTCATAGACGTTCATGCCATCAACATATTCCTGACTCATAACCCAGTGCCTACATTGCTTGGAGACATCTTACACTCTCTTCATACCCGTACTACAAGGGCACGAGGAACTTTGATGTGTTGCATACCTTTATTGTCTAGGTGGTTTATTTCTCACCTTCCTCGATCAGTGATGAAGAACGAACAAGGGTTCAGGTGGTCCAAGAGGATCATGTCACTCTCGCATTCAGATATTCATTGGTGCTCCAGATCTATGGAGAATGTCACTATCATTGACCGTTGTGGGGAGTTTCCTAATGTGCCAATTCTAGGCATAAGAGGGGGCATTACCTACAACCCTTCTCTAGCTTTATGACAATTTGGTTATGCTCGGAGCGATGGTCCACATGACATGTTGATTCAGGGTAATATGTTTGACTACGACAACGATCTGCAAGGTTACCGTCAGAGGTTCATACGAGTATGGGGAAAAGTGAACAAGGTTGACAACAAGACTCTGGAGCCCAAATACACTATTCCTATGAAAGCTTACCTCAGATGGTTGCGATCTCGTGCTCAGACTCTCATGATGCCATATCTTGCCATCCTGCCAGTTACTATGGAGCCTGTTGCTGAAGGAGATACTTCTTATACCATCCTTCACCCAAACATGCCCACTGACATGGAAGACTTACAGAGGTCCTGGATCCAGTTGAAGGAACAAAGGGATACTTTCGAGGCTCATTACAAAGCAAGTCAATAAAGAATCCTGGAGCTAACAAAGCAACTTCACGAGGAGCGGAATCTCAACTCATACCTCAACACAAAGAGGAAACGTCCATGGGAGACTTAAAACCCCATCTTTTGTATTTATTTCATTTCATTTTTATTGTAAGCCCAAGGGGCAAAACAATTTTATTACTAATAAAAGTTTACTTTCTTGATTGTTTAAACAAATTTAAATCCTGCGGTCCTTGAAAACATTGCATACGCATTTACATATCATATCATTGCATCACAGGTTCCTTGTGCTCAGGTTTCTCATCTTCTCGCTGTTTATTTCAAGCAATGGCTCTTGAACAAACAATCAAAGATCTCCAGGCACAAAATGCACAGTTCCAAGAGTTGATCCTGAACTTGTCCAAGGGGCAAGATGATTTGAAGACACTGCTGGCCAAGAAGACTAAGAAGACTAGAAGGTCAGGTGGCCTGATCAACATGGGAAGAAGGTTCAGAGGTCCTGTCAAGACCAAAGAACAAGTTGAAGATTATGAGTCTGAAGAGTCTGAAAAAGAGGGAGGCAGTCTCCATAATACAATGGGGGACTCTGATTCTGAAGCTAACTACTATCATGAGCCTAATGAAGATAAGTTCAAAATGCTGGTGGATAGAATGGATGCTATGGAATTGCAAAAGTCTTCTGGGCTGGATTTTGAAGACCTGAGTTTAATATCTGGGGTGGTTATACCCATGGGTTTCAAGGTTCCTACTTTCGTAGTTTATGATGGTGTCTCTTGTCCCAAGCTGCATCTGAGGTCCTATGTCCGGAGAATCCAACCCCATATTGCTGATAAGAAGTTGTGGATCCATTTCTTCCAAGAGAGCTTATCTGGAGCTCAATTGGAATGGTACTATCAGTTGGAGAGTGTCAACATCCGTGATTGGAATGATCTTGCTGAGGCTTTTTATAAGCAATATCAATACAATGCTGATCTAGCCCCTACTCGCATGCAACTACAGAGCATGTCTATGGGTGCTAAAGAAAACTTCAAGGAGTATGCTCAGAAGTGGAGAGATTTGGCTGGAAGAGTACAACCCCCTCTAACTGACAGGGAGTTAGTTGATATGTTCATGTGTACGTTGAATGGTCCTTTTTACAGTTATCTCATTGGAAGCTCATCATCTGGCTTCACTGAGTTGATAATGACAGGAGAGCACGTAGAAAGTGGTATAAGGAGTGGAAAGATCCAAGTGGGTGCTTCTTCATCCAGTACTACAAAGAAGCCCCCTAGTGGGAAGAAAGAGTCAAATGTTGTTTATGGTCAACCTGATCGTAATAGGAGGCATCAGTCTGTGAGTGCAGTTCATATCTCCAATCCAACTCCTACAACACCAGAGCAGCCACAGGGCAATCAACAAAGGAATAGAAGGCAGTTCACTAAGATCAACATGTCACTGGCCCAAGCCTTGCAGCACTTGTTGAAGGGTGAACTTATCACTTTGAGGGATGCTCCTAAGAATCCCAATGTTACCTCTCCCAGGTACAATCCTAATGCATGATGTGCATATCATTCAAATTGTCAGGGACATGATACCAATAGTTGCTGGGTATTGAAGAATAAGATTCAGGATATGATTGATGCTGGAGAGATTGAGTTTGACCCTCCGGGTACTCCAAATGTGATTACTGCTCCCATGCCAAATCATGAGAAGACTGTCAATGCCATTGATGAAGTTTCACATATTTCATCAGTTGTAGATTTGACTACACCATTGTCTGTTATTAAGAAGAAGTTAGTACAAGCTGGGTTCTTTCCAGGTTGTCGTGAAGATTGTTTATATTGTGCCTATAAGCCGGATAGCTGCTGGAGGTTGAAGGACGAAATTCAACGCCTTATGAATAATTACACCATAGTGTTTGAGAGGACACCACCTTCTGTAGAGAGCACGGTTGATCACATAACTAAAGGTGCGAAGGTTGAAGAGGTGGATATGGTTGATAAAGTGCCGGTGAGGATTACTTCCAAGGGTCCTGTCAAAATCACTCATAAGGGTCCAATTAAGATTACTGCTGAAGGCCCTGTGAAGATTGTTGTTGAAGCTAGAGTGGCTCCTATGATCATTACCACTCCTGGCCCTATTCCATATACTTCTGATAAAGCTGTGCCTTGGCATTATGGCTCCGATGTTTATATTCATGGTGTTAAGCATGAACCCTTAGCTGAGACACCTATTGCTGATGAAACTCCTGATGATGACAATATTGCTGGATCTAGTAAGATCACACGAAGTGGAAGAGTTTTCTCTCCTCCGGTTACTTCCAAGAATATAGTTACTCCAGTTACTACCTCTACTGCTGATGCTCGGGGCAAAGGTCCTGTTATTGAACATATACGAACTGATGTGCCAGCTGCTGATGATCTTGCTAAGCAGATGGAAGAAGTATTGAAGATCATTCGCAAGAGTGATTATGACATTGTTGATCAATTGGGGCATACTCCCTCCAAGATTTCCATGTTGTCTTTATTGTTGTGTTCTGAGGCTCATTCCAAAGCCTTGATCAAGTTTTTGAAGACTGCTCACGTACCAAATGAGATCTCTGTAGACCAGTTTGAAAATTGTGTTGCACACTTGACCTATGAAAATGGGTTAGGTTTCTCCGATGCTGATTTGACTCCTGCCAAGAGGGATCATAACATGGCTCTACATATCTCTATTGAATGCAGGGGCACTACCTTGTCACATGTGTTAATAGACAATGGTTCTTCGCTGAATGTGTTGCCCAAAGAAGTTCTGAATAAGCTTAATCCTGAAGATGTTGTGTTGAAGCCCAATAATATAGTGGTGAAGGCTTTTGATGGCTCGAGAAGAGTGGTGCATGGAGAAATTGATCTCCCAATAAAAGTAGGTTCTCAGTTCTTCAATGCTACTTTTTATGTGATGGATATTCGTCCTTCGTATTCTTGTTTGCTTGGGCGTCCTTGGATCCATGGGGCAGGTGCTGTAACATCCACCTTACACCAGAAGCTGAGATATCCGGTAGAAGGAAAAGTCGTCACTGTTTACGGAGAGGAAGGATATATAGTTAGCCATGTGAACACCTTTAAATATCTTGAAGTGACGTTCAAAGTGGTTCCTTGGGTTGTTAATAATTATGAAGATCCTCCTGTTGTCAAGAAAGTTCCTGTGGTCACCAGAGTACCTCCTACAATGGCTTCCCTTAAAGATGCTAGAGCTGTGGTGGATGAAGGTGGTTGTACTATTTGGGGTCAGCTTCCTGACATCCCTTACAAGTCTGACAAATTTGGTTTGGCTTTCACTGCAGAGTCCCAGAGGGCTGTTCGTCGTGCTCGTGCTGTTCGTATCACCAATCAGGGGATTATGAAGGATCAAATCAATGTTGTGGGTGACTATGATGAAGACTACAACTTGGATGCTTGGATTTTTCCTACTGTGGGTGCTGGGCTCAATAACTGGAAAGCTGAAGATGTTATTCCTATCTCCTTTAGTCAGGAGTAAATACTATTACTGTGTTGTTACTTTTAAAAATTTGTAATGTTTGAACAATTAAACTCTTAAGCCTTGTGCCTTACCCGGGGCATAATGGTGTGCTTGTTTCGGGATGTCATTTCATTTGCATACTTCATTCAATAAAAATCAGTGGACGTTTCGTTTTCATAAATATTGTGTTCCTTGTCTTTCTTTTATTTTATTTTTCTTTTATCAGCTATGTGTTCTTACACACACCCACATCACTAAAATGCAGATCCTCATCCACTCTGGATCCTGTTGATAACAGTTCTACTATTGCCAATTATAATTTCGAGAATCCGATCTATCAAGCTGAAGATGGAAATGAGGACGATTGTGAAGTAACTGTAGAGCTTGCTAGGTTGTTACAACGAGAAGAGAAAGCTATACAGCCACATGAAGTGCCATTCGAAGTTGTGAATATGGGAACTGAAGAAAACAGGAAAGAAGTCAAGATAGGGGCTGATTTAGAGGATGGTGTCAAGAGCAGATTGATTCAGATGTTACATGACTATGTGGAGATCTTTGCTTGGTCCTACGAAGATATGCCAGGGTTGGATACAAACATTGTGGTTCACCGTTTACCAGTAAAAGAAGACTGTCGTCCAAAGAAGCAGAAGGTTCGTCGCATGCGTCCTGAAATGTCAGAGAAGATTAAAGCAGAAGTGATGAAACAGTTTGATGCAGGGTTCTTAGCTGTGACTTCTTATCCTCAATGGGTTGCAAATGTGGTACCAGTACCTAAGAAAGATGGTAAGGTACGTATGTGTGTAGATTACAGGGATTTGAACAAGGCCAGCCCCAAAGATGACTTTCCACTTCCTCATATTGATGTTCTGGTAGACAACACTGCTCAGCATAAAGTATTCTCGTTCATGGATGGTTTCTCTAGTTACAATCAAATCAAGATGGCACCTGAAGATATGGAGAAGACTACATTTGTTACACAGTGGGGCACTTTTTGTTATAAAGTAATGCCATTTGGTTTGAAGAATGCAGGGGCAACATATCAGCGTGCTATGGTGGCTTTGTTTCACGATATGATTCATCATGAGATAGAGGTATATGTGGATGATATGATAGCCAGGTCCCGGAATGAAGAGCAACATCTTGATCATCTTTATAAGTTGTTTGAGAGGTTGAAGAAATACAAGTTGAGATTGAACCCAAACAAGTGTATTTTTGGAGTTAGGTCTGGTAAACTCCTTGGGTTCATTGTCAGTGGAAAAGGTATTGAAGTAGATCCTGCAAAAGTGAAAGCTATACAAGAGATGCTAGCTCCCCGTACTGAGAAGGAAGTTAGAGGTTTCTTGGGACGATTGAATTACATTGCAAGATTTATTTCCCAATTGACTGCTACCTGTGAGCCAATTTTCAAGTCGTTGAAGAAAGATCATGTAATGGAATGGAATGATGAGTGCCAAACAGCATTTGATGAAATCAAGAGATATCTGCTAGAACCTCCAATTTTGATGCCACCAGTTGATGGAAGACCCCTGATTATGTACTTAACAGTATTAGACAACTCAATGGGGTGTGTGTTGGGAAACATGACGAGTCTGGTCGAAAAGAGCAGGCAATATACTACCTTAGCAAAAAGTTTACCGACTGTGAAACAAGATACTCACTGCTCGAGAAAACTTGTTGCGCTTTGGCATGGGCTGCTCGCCGACTAAGACAATATATGTTGACTCATACTACCTTATTGATTTCGAAGATGGAACCAATCAAGTACATATTCGAGAAACCTGCTCTCTCCGGACGAATTGCAAGATGGCAAATGATCTTGACAGAATATGATATACAGTATACCACTCAGAAGGCCATTAAGGGAAGTGTTGTAGCTGATCATTTGGCTCATCAAGCAGTGGATGATTATCAGTCAGTGAGTTTTGAGTTCCCTGATGAAGACACTATGATTATTACCAAAGAACCTGGACAATATGACGGACCTGAACAAGGATCCCGATGGACTATGGTTTTTGATGGAGCTTCTAATGCACATGGTAATGGGGTTGGTGTTGTGATCAGTTCCCCTGAAGGTTGCCATACCCCGATTACTGCCAGACTTTGTTTCTATTGTACTAATAATATGGCTGAGTATGAGGCATGTATCCTAGGTATCAAAGCTGCCATTGATATGAAGATTCAGTTCCTAGACGTGTATGGAGATTCAGCCCTGGTAGTAAGTCAGATTAAAGGAGACTGGGATACCAAGCATGATAATCTCATTCCTTACAGAGAGCATGTTTTGTCTTTGATCCCACATTTCAAAGAGATTACCTTTGGACATATTCTACGAAAAGAGAATCAGTTGGCAGATGCATTAGCCACCATGGCATCCATGTTTGAGATCAGCTGGGATGAAGAAGCTCCCAAGATTACTATTGACAGATTTGAAAAGCCTGCATACTGCAATGAGATTGACACTGAAGAAGTAGGGGATAAGCCTTGGTTCTATGAGGTGAAAAGATATCTTGAAGCTCAGGAGTTCCCTGAAGGGGCATCTGCCAAAGATAGGAAGTTCTTGAGAAGGTTTTCTGCTAAGTTCTTTTTGAGTAACGGAATTCTGTACAAACGCAATCATGATTCAACTATGCTTCGTTGTGTGGATAAGAAGGAAGCAACAGAGATTATGGAAGATATGCATGATGGGATCTTTGGCACTCATTCTAGTGGTCATACCATGGCAAAGAAGATATTGAGAGCAGGTTACTATTGGTCTACCATGGAAGCTGACTGCTATCAACATTCGAGAACGTGTCACAAGTGTCAAATCTATGCTGATAAAGTACATATACCTCCATCACCATTGAATGCGTTGACTTCTCCTTGGCCTTTTGCCATGTGGGGCATTGATATGATTGGTGAGATCAAGCCTACTGCTTCTAATGGGCATCGTTTCATCCTGGTTGCTATTGATTACTTCACGAAGTGGGTAGAGGCAGCTTCATTTGCATCTGTTACCAAGAATGTTGTGGCTCGATTTATTAAGAACAATCTCATATGTAGGTATGGTATCCCTGAAAGGATTATTACTGACAATGGCTCTAATCTGAACAACACTATGATTACTGACCTCTGCACACAGTTCAAGATTAAGCATCACAACTCTTCTCCGTATCGTCCGAAGATGAATGGGGCAGTAGAAGCGGCCAATAAGAACATTAAGAAGATTCTACAGAAGATGACTGTTACTTATAAGGATTGGCATGAGATGTTACCATTTTCTCTTCATGGTTATCGTACTACAATACGTACTTCAACAGGGGCAACCCCATTCTCCTTAGTATATGGTATGGAAGCAGCTCTGCCCATTGAAGTTCAGATTCCCTCCTTAAGAATTATGAAGGATGCAGGCTTGGATGAAGATGAATGGATTCAGACTCGACTTGACCAGATAAATCTGATTGATGAGAAAAGGTTAGCAGCTGTTTGTCATGGCCAGATGTACCAGAAACGAATGATCAAGGCTTTCAACAAGAAGGTTAAGCCAAAGGTATATCAGGCTGGTGACTTGGTAATCAAGCGTATCATATTACCACAGGGTGATCCTAGGGGCAAGTGGACTCCTACATATGAAGGACCATTTGTAGTCAAGACAGTATTCTCAGGAGGTGCCATGATACTTACTACTATGGATGATGAAGACTTCCTGCAGCCTGTAAACGCAGACATAGTTAAAAAATACTACGCATAAAAAGAGACCCGCTAGGTTAACTGGCCTAGGCAAAAATAAGGGCATCCCGGTGAACCAAAAGGGTTCAGGCAAAAATTAGGGATATATATAAAAAATGTACACCCGGCAAGTCGAAAACCTGAAAAGGCGGCTTGGGCAAAAAAGGGTATCCCGGTGGATTGAAAACCTGAAAGGGCAATCCAGGAAAAAGTTAGGGATTAAAGCATATGACTATGTCTCGTTTGGATCACCCATGTAACTACTACCAGTTGTGCTACTTACTCAAGTTCGAACAGATAAAGCTCAATCCAATTGTTTTCGTCTCAACAGCAGAAGATGAGATACTTGAAGATAATGGCAATAGTAGAATTGAAACTCAATAGGATTATTTCCCACATAGCTGATTTTCTTGGTTTTGTAAAAATTCATGCCGAATTCCTCTTACTAGGATTTCTGTCTCCTTGTATAAACTTACCCATGTACGGGTCACTTTTTGATACAAATAAAATTCCATCTTTGAATCCAGATTTACTTTTACCCTATTTATATAAGCGAAACGTCCATTGATTGTGTTTGAATGTATGTATGCTTTTGAATATGATTGATGTTTACCAGAAATGCATAAATGCTTAATATGATTGATGTTTACCAGAAATGCATGAAAATGCAGTAATAGTATTTACTAAGGACGAACGAGGGAAGGATTTCAACGAAGCTTCGCTGGTTCATTCCCACAAGACAGCTACAAGTCCCCCGGTAGGGAAAATCCATCTTCATAAGTACTTCGAGTCGCATCTCCCCTAGAATTTATATCCATCTCTTTTATCCTCATACGGATAGTCGGGAATTTATTTTTCCAATAAGAGTATGACGAACGAAGACGAGAGGTTATGTATACCTTACTATCGAACGAAGACGGGAAGTTATGAATACTATATTATCAAACGGGAACGAGTTCCTCATATTCTTCAGCAACAAATCGGGGTTTATTTTCCCTGGCCAGCAGTTGTTATACAAAGATATCCAGACGCTTCAGGCTGCATGGTTCATACATACATCATTTACATCATACCATAACATACATATCCATAAGTACATAATACATTACTTATGTGCATCATACTATACATGCATACATAATGCATAAACTAATATTATCTTGCAGAATTTTATATACATCATGATATTTGCATCAAACTAATCTTGTTTTGCAGATTAATTCTCCAGCAGACAAACTTCATCAACAACTTGTGACCTTGGGCCGTTGTTTATCTTCCCAAAAAGTTATACTTATACCTCAGGACGCTGTTTATCCTCCTGAAAGCTATCATGACTTTGGGTCGTTGTTTATCTTCCCAAAAAGTTATACTTATACCTCAGGACGTTGTTTATCCTCCTGAAAGCTATCATTACCTTGGGCCGTTGTTTATCTTCCCAAAGGTTACCTCATTATCATGGGACGTTGTTTATCTTCCCGAAGGCTATCTTGAGACGTCATTTATCTTCTCAAAGGCCATATCATGACTTTGGGCCGTTGTTTATCCTCCCAAAAGTTATACTTATACCTCAGGACGTTGTTTATCCTCCTGAAAGTTATCATTATACCTCAGGACGTTGTTTATCCTCCTAAAAGCTATCATTCCTTTGGGCCGTTGTTTATCTTCCCAAAAGTTATACTTATACATCAGGACATTGTTTATCCTCCTGAAGGCTATCATTACTTTGGGCCGTTGTTGATCTTCCCAAAAAGCTAATCTTCATACTTTGGACTACTTTATTCTCCAAGAGGTATATTTGAAGAACTTTTTTCCAGGTGGCATCTTTAAGCCCACTCAAGCATCTACAGCTAGTCATCAGTATCACTCTACGCACCGGTGAGTGCAAATTTTTTGGCTTTTGTGTTCAATCCCCTTCAACCTTCCAGGTCACGACTGGCACATATACCAATCTAACCCCTCAGGTTTCAGAAAATTGAACAGGGGCAGCTGTTGCACCCCAAAATTTTCCCTCACAAAACAAGACTTTGTGTACTAAGAGGCTCACAAGGTTCACAAGGTTCACAAGACATATTATGAGGTTCACAAGACATCTTATGAGATTTACAAGGTTCACAAGACATCTTATGAGATTCACAAGGTTCACAAAGTTCACAATTAGTCAGAAGATTTAATATTTCCCTCAGACAATGCCTCCTCCTAAGCAGGACATCCAAAACTAGGGTTTTGACTTTAATCAGGCTAAATGGATTTCCAAGACTTCAAGTGAGCTTAATAATATCTTATATGTGTTTAAGAATCCCCATGACAAGTTTCAAGACTTTTCTCAAAGGATTGCTCAGTCAGATGATCAGATAGGTCAAAATCAGTCAAAGCAGTTAAAAAGTCAAACTGAGGTCAACTGTGGTCAAACCAAAGTCAAACTTCATGATTTTTTGCCAACATCAAGTATATGAAGTAAATTTCATCATTTGATCAAGGGTTGATCATGATTCATCAAGGAGATTTCAGATCATCAAGAATCAGAAGTTTCTAAATTAGGGTTTCCTCAAGAAAAGTCAACTGAACTTTGACCAGCCATAACTTTCACATGCTTCATCAATGTTTTCCCATCCAAAGCTCATTTTGAAGGAAATTGAATTCTCTACAACTTTGTGTCTCACAAGCCAAGCCCAAAAATGCTTCATTTGAAAGGTATGAGCTAAGACATTATAGGTCCTTTTAAAAGTCAACAAAAAGTCAACAACTTCAAAAGGGCATAACTTGAGAATGGTAAATGATATGGACATGAAACCAATGGGGTTGGTTAGATGACTCTTTAAGCTTTCCAAAATGTCCAAGAACACCTTCATAGAATTAAAATTGAAGTATTTGTGCCCTTGCAAAGTTGGGAAATTTTTGGGTGGTTTATGAAGAAAATAGGGTCTTAAAACCATAATTCTTCAAATGGGCTGAACTTTTTGTGACCCAAGGTGTTCCATGACATCATGCACGAAATTTATTTAATATTTTTATTATTTTATTTTATTTATTTTATTTATTATGATTTTTTATATTAAAAATCATTTTAAATTCAAATAAAATATAAAATATGATGATTTAAAATATATTTTGATTTTAGAAAGTCATAAACATGAATTGGATCAGATTGATATGCAATTGATGGTGATTGTCTTAAGATAGAAAGGTTTCATTCAAGGATATATGGAATTCAAGTCATGATCTTTTTCAATCTTCAAAGATCAAAAAGTCCAAACAACCATTCAATTTTTTGACCTAGTTTCATCCAACTATAAGTATACAAACCATCACAATGCATAGGACACGAAATTGCTGCCTCAAGAGTAAGTTCCAAACTTCAAAAAATCCTTCAAAAGTGAATTTTCGGTTTCAACCCTAGAGGAGGTTTCAAGGTATTTTAAGAACATCACAAGCTTCCCTGGACATCCCTGAATCGAAACCATTCATCACATTGCTCCATAACATGACATATTGAGAAATCCGAATCGTTTCTTTTTCACTTTTGATTTTTTTCGTTCTTGCATTTTTACATGTTATTAATCAAGTTTGTCCATTGATTTGTGTTTAGATGAATGCAGTGATGGATTCTGGGCAATTAGATTGATGTTTTGATGGCCAATTCGTGAAACACCATTTTAGGGTTCATACCTCTTGAATTAGGGTTTCACAATTTAATGACTATAGATGAATTTTGAGACCATAAATCAACTCAATGAACTATTTAGATCATGCTTATGTAATTAATTTGATAAAATCGTGCGTGTTTAGTGAAGTATGAAATTCGCAGGTTCAAGAACGCATGAAAATTCGTAGGAAACTTCCCAACAAATTTCGCAGGAAAACCTGCGAAAATCCAAGGAAGAAGATGAAGTCAGCGCGCCAAATTTGATATTCAAAATTTATTATAATATTTTATGTTATGTTGTTGGTGTTTTATCAGAACAGGTTGCTAGCTCAGTTGGTTGGTGTGTGCGCGTTTGAGGTTGAGGGCCCTGGGTTCGAATCCCCCCAGGCCCTTTTGCTTTGTTTTGCTTTTTGTTATGATTTTTACAGGTAAAGAAACAAAACGCCTTGGCATCAATTCCATATCACCTGCGCGCGCGTAGCCCAGTGGCTGGCTTGTTGGTCTAGAGAGTGTGGAAGCACAGGGACTGGGTTCGAATCCCAGCCCAGGTAAGTTTTTTTATTTTTTCTTGTTTTTCTATTTAATTTGTTTATATTATAGTTAAATAAATTTAAATGATAAAAATAAAATGTTTATGTTATTTTCCTTTCTATAATTCAAAATTCATCTTTTCAAAAATTAAACTTTATTAGTAAAATTATTTAATATTTATCTTGTTGTATATTATTAATATTATATAATTTTGTATAATTAATTTATATTAGACAATTAACCCTAATTTATTTTTCTAAACATATAAACCCTAATATTTTCATAAACCCTAATTTAATATGATTAATCCTAATAATATTTTCCTAAAACCCTAATTATTTTATATAAATGTTAATTATGTTTCTTTATTTTTTATTATTTGTTTATATTATCATTATCCATAGTTTTATATAAAATCATGTAAATTATTTTAGATTATGTTTAAAACAATTAAAAACTCCTAATTTAATCTTATAAATATAATTTATTTTTTATAATATGTTTATTTAATTATAATTAACCATTATTTTCATAACATGTATATAAATTTAAATCTTTATAATAATTAGTATATAGTATGAATTGCTTATTTTTCTTCTTAAAATCTCAAAAAATAATTATTTATTAAAAATTGAACTTTTAATTTATTATTCATTATTATTATGCTAATTTCTTTATTTTATTCTTATTTATTTTATTATTACTAACCCCATTTATTTATATATTATATGATTTTTATTTTATTATTATTGTTACTAACCCAATTATTTATTATTACTTATCTGTTTATTTATTTTTAATTATTATTATAATGTAATTGTATCTCATATGTAATAGTTGTAGTAATTTTTAATATTTATATTTTAAATGCTATGGTTAGTAAATAGGGAGTGCAAAACATGTTTGTCTTTTAAAATTGAAATTAGCTCACTAATCTTAAAGATAAATATTTGAATTGGTATACTCACACACGTAAGTCGATCCTGGATCGCCATCTCACTTCTTAAGGGTTACCTCTCAAGTTGCCTAAACAAAAGGTCAAGTAAGGTGTAAAGCAAAGTCCCTCATCTCATATCATCTAGTCCCTTAACAGATAAAAAGATCAAGTCCCTTCGAATGTTGCCTTCGTAATGATCTTGTCCCTTTCGAATAAAGATGATAAGTCCCTTCGAATTGCTTATACACCTCACAGTTGCCTAAATAACAGATGTCCCTTCACTTGTCCCTCACACATCCAAGGTAATGACTACCTATTCCTTAATAATAGGGATAGTCTTACCATTTAAAGGATATTTAAGAACAGAAAAGACTTAACTTAGGGTAGGTTCCTCTTATGTACTTGCTCACTCTTCAAAATATTTCAAACATTTCACATTTTCAAACAAATTTTCAAAACAAAGACTTTATATATATCCGTACATGGATCATTATAAAGTACTTAAGAAAATTTCTATTCACACACTTCACATTTCAAAAACATTTTAAAGTGAGCTAAGTAACTAAGAGCCCATGGATAACCATGGATGTAAAGGGTGCTAACACCTTCCCTTTACATAACCTACCCCCCGAACCCAAAAATCTTTTAAGGTTTTTCCTGTTCTTTTATGCCCTTTCCTTTGGATAAAATAAAAGTCGGTGACGACTCTTGCTATCCGCAACATTTAACTAAAGTCAGTTCTCCCACCGTGTTACACCTGGACATAAGGTTATTACCCTTGTAATTATCAGATACATAGCAGCTTTGTTAGAGGTCCTAACCTCCATTGTGTATCCCATTGAGGGTCTTCTTTCGACCTCAAATTTTCTCCACTTCTGTCATCCCCTCTTGCCTGACTCATCAGTCTTGTACCACTTGTCACTAGGGACTTCCCCACTTAGTTTAAATGTGGGTCGTTTAGACTTGTGAGACTGGGGCATGCCCCTTGTTGATAGGGGTTAGAACGTCTTGGGTAGAAACAAACATGTTTTTGCGCATTTTTTGCCTTCTGACCCCCATACATCTTATTCGACTGTTGAAGACTTCGAGCAACATTCTTGTTGAAGATAGAGCTACATATTGGATAAAACATCACTTCTAACTTCTTGTTTTTACATATCTGCAAGAAATCAACAATTGTCTCATCCTCCTTGGGATAATCCTTCTTATAATGGTCTTTCTAGACTGCAGAATGATCCACCTTTAACACCTGGTCGTCTGTTACTTCAACCATATTAACATTAACTTCATCCTTGAGTTCCATCTTGGAGAAGTTCAGTTCTAGGCCATCAGTGGCGTTTTCCATCTTTACGAAACTCTCCGTATTTTCTTTGGTAATGAGTGGGATGCTTGACTCTCCGACCTCCTCATGGGGGACGCTGGTAACCCCTACATTAAACCTTTCGACATTTGATGATGTCTTGAAGAATCCTTCAACAAACTTACATATCAGTTGTTCCCATTGCTCACTGGTCAATTTGTCATTGGCCTTGAACACTATAGCCTCATTGTTGGGGTTCTCAGTAACCTCAACTACCATAGGGTCAACTATAGCCTCAACTGAATTTGGACTTCCACTGTCATCAACAACTTACTCAATGACGTTAACCCAGTTCATTGCTGAAGGTTCAGAGTAATTCGCCTCATCCGTCTGAAGAGGATCAATATCTATCTTCATCTGCGTTTTTGGCTTGTTGCCGAACTTGAGCCTTCCTTCCTGGATTGTATTTTGCACCAAATCCCTGAAAAGAAAACATTGAGAAGTTTTATGACCCAAATAATTATGGTATTTATAAAAACCTCTTTTCTTTCTTTGATCTAAAGGTGGTGTTTTAGCACCAAGAGGTACAAGTATTTGTCCATCCTTAACTAGTAAATCGAAAATTTCGTCACACTTGGTGACGTTGAATGTATATGTTTTCTTTGGAAATCTGACGTTTTTTTGACTTCAACATGATTCTTTCCATTTGAGGGAACTAATAGTTTACAAGAATAATAAGGACCATGTTTAAGTTCAACTAAGTTTATCTCGCTTTCATCTAGAGGTAGAGTTCTGTCATAGACGTTTTCAACCTCATCTTGATATTCTACGTAAGCTATCTTTTTATGCTTGTTCGTCCTAGCTTTCTCGTCCTTCAAATGTTTAAGTTGTCGAACTCTGTCTGCTAATTGGGCCATGTCTCTCAAGTACTGGGTATCCAGCTTCTTCCCAATTGAATAGTCAAGGCCACCATTAGCTATTTCGACCAATTCACACTCAGGTACTTGAGTAAAACATATTGCCTTAAGCAGTCTAAATCTGTTCAAGTAGTCATCAATTGACTCATTGAAATTTCGTTTTACGCTGGCTAATTATTTCAAACTAATCTTAGTCTGACCCGTATAGAATTGATCGTGAAACAAACATTCCAATTGAGTCCAATTACATATCGAACCGGGTGGCAGCGTAGTGAACCAAGTGAAAGCATTCTTGGTAAGGGAGCTAGGGAAATATTTAATTCTTAGACTCTCATCATTAGCAATCTCCCCAGCGTCTATCATGTATCGTGCCATATGTTCGACCGTAGATTCGGTTGTATCCCTTGAGAACTTGGTAAATTTGGGAACCTTCATCCTAGGGGGAAACTCTGATTGGAGTATATAGTCCACTATTGGCGAAGTAAAGTTTGGCCAAGCAAAACCAATATTTATTCCACTTCGCGCCTTTATTCGTTTGATAAGGGCTGCCAAGTTATTCTCCGCTGCCAGATTATTCTGTCGAACTTGCTGAACTACATGGTCTGCATCTTGATGTCTATTTACCACCCTGACTCTTGGCTCCTATTCTATTGGTATATTTCTTTGACCTTTAATGGGTTCGATGTCTACCGTTTTGACCATAGGTGGATTCTCTTGGTTCAATGGTTGCATAGCTTCTCTTACTTCTAGTAAGTGATGGGGTTGTCGAATTGGTGTTGGGACTCACATGAATTCTTTTATGCGCGCTATTTGAGACACCATATGTTGATTCGTCTGAGTCGTATTCTGAATCAAAGGCTGAAAAATCTCTCCCATAGTTTGGGATAGAGTATGAACCATTTGCATGTTGCTTTCATCCATTTGTGTCCTTAAACATGCCATAGATTCATTTGTCAAAGCATGACTATGCGTCGAATGCCCCAAGCCTCCAGTCTGGTTATTCCTTCTCATATTTATTGTAGAACCAGATTCCTACAAAGGTGAAGGAACCACGTTGTCTGAGTAAATTGGAGGGGCATTTCTCAATCCTGCGATGGTGGTTGACGTACCAAAAATTCTAGGAAAATCTTGAGAAAGTGATGTGGGCAAATGAGGTCTAAATGCAGACGAACTTGGTGGTGGAGTTTGAGCATTTGGCCCAATATACTCCAACACTGGCTGAGTATAATATCTATTAATTGTCTCTCCTGGTCCTGTAAAAGGGGCATGTTCTGACATCACGTTTGGTGTGGTCGAAGCTCTTGTCGAAGGATTAGAGGTTGGGATGGCCTCATTCCTCGGTCCATCTTGTGTGTTTGTACTACGAACGTTCGAACTACCCACTTGAAGATTCGATCCATTTGTTGCAGGTATTGAATCACTTGGGTTTCCTTGGCTAGACGCCATCCTTCTTGTGTTTCTTCTTTTAGGGATATAATGGTCTGTACTGGCTACCTTGCCACTTCTCAAATGCATACAACAAAGGTAACCGTTCTTTCTACCAGGCCGTCCACATAAAGGAAGTTACAAAACACAGCAGTTACAAAAGGGACGTTATGAAAAGTGAGAAGTTATGAACACTTCTAAAAAAATGTTTTTAACTTAGCACTGTCCTACTGGGCGTGCCAATTTTTTTACCCCCAAAATTGCTAAACGACCGCTGGTCCTCAGAAGATAACAAAAATACCCTCGATTACTCACAGGATCGACCAGATTGATCCTAGGACATGTGCTAAGAAAAAGGTTTTGGTTTGGTATATCACGTTTTTGGGAAAAAGGTCTTCAATCTTTCAACAACATTCAGAATTTGTTTGAAGAGGAAAAATAAAGAAAAAGACAAAGGCTTTCAAAATAAATTAAAGTAAAAGACAAGGCTTGAAGTTTTAAAGGAAACTAAAAACACGGCTTGAAAGTAAATGAAATTTAAAGGCAAGGCGATAAATGTTAAATTGCTGGAAATATAAAGGGGCTGGAATTGTAAAAGGAATGCAATAAATTGTTGAAAAGATAAATGACTTTGAAACGTAAATTGCTTTGAAATAAAGGCTTTGTAAAGATAAATGACTTCAAAAGTAAATGACTTGAAGATAAATTTGACATTGAAGATAAATTGGTGGTGTTTCAATCACGTTCATTCTCACTGCACTCTTTTCTCTACACGCGGATACTTTGAGTATACGAAGTTACTAGTACATATGATTTCCACACACTTATTCTAACATTAGACTAAGCTATTTATATACATTACATAGTAACCTCTTTTGACGGTTTCTCCTACAAATATCCTAAGATGATGACACTTTTCCCACTATATGTTGAAGAAGCTTCATCTTGCGTCACTTGTCCCTGTCTTTGAATTGAAAACTACACACGTTCCCTCCAAAATTGAACGTGCAGGAACCTTGGTAATTATCATCTTCGTCGAACATGCACTTGGTCGAATCCCTCCAAGAGATAGAACATATTCCAAACTTAGAATTTCACTAAGTATGAAACTTATAAGCAGTTCCCTTCGACTTTTATCCTTAGGTCGAAACCTTACCTTTAGCTTATCACAAAAGAACTTTTTATTAAGCCAAAATTACCTCATTAATTGCTAACAGATTGTAACGGATCTTTTATGTTTGGCTATAAAAGGAAAACATCACAAGCTTTGTGATGTTGTTGGTTCCTAAGGGAAACACAACCACATGTGTTGATGTTGTTGATTCCTATTGAATTCAAACGAACAACTACACTCTTGGGTGTTTTTAATTTTGAATAAGAATACAACCTGGTTGTGGATTATCACTTATGTTGAAAATATGATATCCAACCGAGAATTGTTAGTGTTATGTTGTTGAAATGAAAACAACCTTCACGATTGATTTACAAAACACTAACAAGTTGACAAATGGTCTTTGAACCATGTTGTTGATGTTTTCATACAATTACATAAGGTTGATGATAAATAAAGATAACATTGGAACAAGCCTTAAAGAGTTTAATTGAATATACAACTCTTCTAGCTGATTACTCTTTAACAACAATCTGCTGAAAGCATAGAGATCTTGAATTCACAAATGTGCTTAACTTTATATGCTGCAGAAGACTTGCAAAGCCGCAGAAGACAATGAAGATGATCATAGAAGCATCAACTACAAATCAACTACTAAAGTGATCCTTGGATTGAAGAAGAACATGGGTTGTTGTCCAGAAATGTTCTTAAGTGAATCAAGACGAAGAAGTCATTCTCAAGCTTAATTGAAGATCAAGCTAGCAAAGATTTTGAAGAAGAAGAAGACTTCAACCTTCAAGTTTTCAATGAAGAAGCAACTTCAATGTAGAAAACCACACAATGGAGCAAGAATATAATGAAATATTATTAGTGTGTATTTAGGTTCTTCTGATGTACTTAAGTGAGTTTACAATCTTCTTATGTAAGAAGAAAAACATATGTAAACAACCTTTTCCCTAAAGGACCAAGTGAAGGTCAGAACTTTAGGAAGGCATGGAAATTATTTTCCAGTGCATTCATAGATCTATGTGTTCTGATGATATGTTATGGGGATAACATTCTGGTGCAGTTGATTTTGGAGCCTAAAGTCACGATAGGTTCTGGTGCAGTTGATTCTGGAGCCTAAAGTCACGATAGGTTATTGTGCAGTAAGTCATGGTTGTAGGTCATGTGGAAAGTCAAGACACATGGTGTTGTGCAGTTAGTCAGAAGAGGTTTCCGCACAGGAAATCCTGGCAGAGGTTCTATTAGGTCAGTGAACGTTATATCCTGTTATATCCATGGACGATTTATTTAGTGAGTCACAATGTTGTTGTGCGATTGTAATCATAATGATTTGGTTATAGTGGATTAAGTATTTGTTTAAGGCGAAAGCACCTTGGTGGGTGGATTGGATTAGCTTGAGAAGTTCTCAAGTTAACCAGGATGTATCGTGTGTTCTTTACTCTTGCTTTATGCTTAACTTTCTTTTATGCTTCTGCAACGTATTCATAACATAGCTTGACGCAACTCATGAAAGTGCGAAAAGTAGCCAAGAGTGAAAACCTCAATTCAATCCCCCTTTCTTGTTTTTCTCACACCTTCATAACCTTGTGAAACCAGTTGAGCCTTATTTCTGACTACTTCACCTTTCTCATTCAACTTGTTTCTGAATACCCATTTGTTTCCAATGACATGAACACATTTAGGCTTCAGAACAAGATCCCATATGTCATTTCTAGTGAACTGGTTTAACTCTTCTTCCATTTCAAGAACCCAATCATTGTCTTTGAGACCTTCCTTTGTAGTTTTTGGTTCAATCAGAGACACCAACCCATGAAGATTTTCTTCGGAAGGTCTGAAAGTTGTTTGGTTTTGACCGGGGCAGATTTGTCTCCCAGTATTAGTTCTTCAGAATGAGAATCTTTGAGTCTGCAATTCTTCTGTGATGGACTCATCATTTGTTATGGTGAAGGAGTCTTTGATTATTTAGCTTCTCATTCTTTCTCTTCTTCTCCCTCTTTGGGTTCTAAGAAGGTGATCTTCAGATCTGCAAACTTTTCATTTGGCTCATACTTTTCAGGGTTAGGCTTATCATTGAATATAACATGAATTGATTCCTCCATAACTCATGTCTCTGTGTTGTATATTTTGTAGCCTTTAGAGCGTTCAGAATATCCGAGTAACATACATTTATGTGCTTTGGAGTCAAACTTGCCAAGATTCTCTTTAGCGTTCAACATATAACATATACATCCAAAAGGGTGGAAATAAGAAATGTTGAGCTTTCTGTTCTTCCACAATTCATAGGGAGTATTACCCAGAATAGGTCTAATAGAGACTCTGTTCTGAATGTAACATGTTGTATTTACTTCCTTAGCCCAAAAGTGCTTTACATTGTTGGTTTCTTGGATCATGGTTAGAGCCATTTCTTGCGAAGTCGTATTATTCTATTCCACAACCCCATTTTTCTGGGAAGTTCAGGGACATGAGAAGTCATAGGAAATTCCTTCAGAATCAAACAATTCCTCAAAATATATGTTCTCAAACTCTCCCCCATGATCACTTCTAACCTTAATAATTTTTCAATTCTTTCACTTTGCACTTGTGAACAAAAGGTAGAGAACACATAATATGACTCATCCTTGTGTTTTAAGAACTTGACCCATGTCCATCGACTATAATTGTCCATAATGACTAGTCCATACTCTTTCCATTGATTGACGCAGTTTTCACCAGTCCAAAAAGGTCAATGTGAAGAAGTTATAGTGGTCTTGAGGTTGTCACAACATTCTTTTCCTTGAAGGAAGTTTTAGAAAATTTTCCTTTATGACAAGCCTCACAGAGATCATCTAAAGAGAACTTCATATTTTGTAGACCTTTTACCAAATCTAGTTTGTTTATCTGGGAAATCCTCCTCAAGTTAACATGTCCTAGTCGGCGATGGAAAAGCCATTGCTCTTTGAAAACAGATAGAAGACATTTTACATTTTGATCACTAAGATCTAATGTTTCCTGATTAAGAGCTTTTTCTATAAATAACTCTCAACTAAATCCATCTTCTTCACAAACAAAAATCATGAGTAGTTCCATGAAGAAAGTGGATAACGTTGAACCACCCAAGAAATCAAAGAGCACCAAAAAGAAGAGTACTTCTTCATCTAGTACTTCCATTAGGGTGATCACTCGTTCCAAAACTAAAGAAGGGAGGTCACACTCTCCCAATAAGGAACCTTCAAAAGTTCAAGACCTAGATGGTGAAGCTGATGAAGACTGGATCACTTATCTCAACTCCCTTAACTGGGAGGATATTGAGTAGTTTAGTTTTGAATTTTTGTGTTTACAGGCCATTTGTGGCCCCTAATGATCAATGAAATTTTATGTTTGTATTTGAATATCTTGAAGCGTTGGCCTATATCTTTTTAAATATTTCCCATTTACTTTCAAGATTCTTAAATCAACTTCAATCTCATGTATCTCATAAGCATTGTTACTAAATACCTTAACAACTTGAAAGGGACCTTCCCATTTGGGTGACCATTTCCCTAGAGATCTACTTTTTCGATCCATGGGAAAGATTACCTTCCACACTAATTCACGAACCGAAAAGGTCTTTAACTTAACCTTCTTGTTATATAATTTCTCTACCATTTTATTCCGCCTTTCTATCAATTCTAAGGCATGAAGTCTCTCTTCATCCAAATCGAGCAATTCATCTAGCATCATATTCTAATAGATTTCAGATGGAATCTCATGGTTCCTTTGAATTCTTGTGGACTGAAGGTAGATTTCAATAGGAAAAACTGCATCATGCCCATAAGTGAGTCGAAATAGGGTAGTATTGGTTGCCTCTTTAGGTGAAGTTCGACATGCCCAAAGGATTTGGTCCAATGTCTTGTGCCAATTTCTTGGCTTCTTACCCACATTTTTCTTGATCAAACCAATGACTACCTTATTTTCTGCTTCAACCTAGCCATTAACCTGGGCATAGTAAGGAGTGGATGTCAAAAGTTTAAAACCCATTTATGTGGAAAACTCTTGCATCTTTTGACCAGTAAACACAAATTCTTGATCTGTAGTAATTGTTTATGGGATCCCATATTTATAGATGATGTGCTTATGAATGAACTCAATTACATATACTTGATCAACATTTGGCAATGGAATAACTTCGACCCATTTAGAAAAATAGTCAATTCCTACCAAAATGTATTTATGATTATTTGAAGATGCTGGTCGAATTTCTCTAACCTGGTCCAAAGCCCATCCTCTGAAAGGACAAGATTTTACTATATGGTGTAACTCACTTGCAGGAACATGTTGGATGCCAGCATGTACTTGACATCCTTTAGCAAATTCAATGCAATCTTTCAGCACAGTGGGTCAATACACACCCTGTCGAAATAAAAGCCACATCATTTTGTGGCCTACTTGGTGTGCTCCACATTCCCCACTATGGACAGTTGAAAGAGATAAGTATGTTTCAGCCTCACTAAGACATTTGAGAAATACTCCTTCAGGAGTCTTTTTATATAATTCATTCCCCAAGAGAACATAACTTAAGGCTTGGTATCTTATCTTCCTTTCTGTCGAAGCTGTTGGATTTTCCAAATAGTCCACTATGATATTTCTCCAATCCTTGTCACTTATGCTATCAACCACCTATATTACAAAACTTTCTTCATCGGTATACCCAAGCCTAGTTTATTCTAAATCTAATGGGGCCAATCCTACTTACACAACTTTTCCTCTGACCTCAATTACACTTTGTAATTTCTCCTTTGAGATTTTGTACCATGATGCAATTTGAGCCAAGTCATTTGAAACTTGATTTTCTAGTCTAGGAATGTGTCGAAAGGTAACTGCTTCAAATTTTTTTAGCAGTCTATTTACTACTACAAAATCCATAATTAAGTTTTCTTTTATGCATTTGTATTCTTAGGTGACTTGTTTTATTACCAACTCTGAGTCTCCCAATTCCAACAATACTTCAAGTCCAGCTATTAAAGCCTCATATTCAGATTCATTGTTAGAACAATGGCCATCAATTTTATACTTAAGCATTGTTGGAATTTTATTAGGAGAAATAACAAGTACCCCTATTCCAGTCCCATCTTTATGACTAGACCCATCGAAGTATAACTTCCAGGGCTCAATCTCCAGATAATTTAAAGGACTTTCATTTATAGAGTGGTCGACTATAAAATATGCAACCACTTGCCCTTTAACAGCTTTTAAGGGTTTATAAGTCAATAAATAATTGGTTAATGCTAATGCCTATTTTCCAATTCGACTATGCAAAATGGGCTTGGACAACATATGCTTTGTAATACCCTGTTTTATTTATTTATTTAATAAATGCTCTGCATAATATTAATTAAGTTTAATAGGGTTCCGGTGTGCTCTGAGAGTTTCATTTTAAAATAATTAGAGCAACCGATGAACCTAAATTAATTAATTAGTATTATCTGACTCAGAGGTTTTATTAAATATTTGACTCAGAGACATTTTTGGATAATCTCAATTTAGACCAGTTAGTGTTACTAACTGATAGATATTTGTTATTTATATAAAAAGAGAGAAAAAAGGAAAGTAGTAAAGAAAGGAAAGAAAGAAAAACAGAAAGGAGAAAAGGAGGAGAAGAAGAGAATGAGGAAAGGGAAGAAGAAGAAACTTAGAGCAAGAGAGCTTGGATCATCTTCAATATTCATATTCATCAAACTCCACATCGATTGCAAGGTGAGTTCTAGTTAGTACTTTTAGTTTTAAAAGTTTTCTTGAGTTTAGAGTTTTTAGGTCAATTTGATAAAAATTGATAAATCATGAAATCTAACGGATGAAATATTGAAATAACCGGGAAGAATAGTCGGGTTATATGTATGTTAAACCTACTATGATTGCTTGGATGATCCATTATGTTTTTTGTGAGTTTGGAGGGGTTTCTATGATGCAAAATGCAACATGTTTTACTGTTGTTTGCAAGTAACCAGTTACCCTATGAGTAGTAACCGGTTACCCATTGAAAAATTGAGTTTCTGGGTGAATTTTACACTGGTAATCGGTTACCCTCTGGGTAGTAACCGGTTACCACTGTTGTGTTCTGAAAAATGACATTTCTTAGAAAATATGTAACTTTTTACTCGGGTATCCGATTGTGGCAAACTTTATATTGTTGGAAAGCTATGACAACATGTTATCCAATGGTAGAGGAAAATATTACTTTTTAAGTGGACAATATTTATTTATTTTATTCCAATTAAAAATACTATTTTTTATCCTTCTTTAAAAATATCTGACTTCTTCTTCGTTTATCCGATTTAACTGTTCTATATATCGATTTGAAGCTAATAATATGTCATATCTAATGAGATTGGGAAATATTATTTTGAGCCGACTTTTACCCGACTTTTCTAATTAACCATAATTAAGTTAGTTAGGAAATTGTGAGCTATTGGAAATAAAAAGGTATAACTTGTGAGATGTTTAGGACAACCCTAGGTCGATGCGAAACCCTTAGCGTGTAATACACGATATCCTTTGTGAAATATTGAGTAAGTCTTGAGGTGGGTATTACACTGAGTCCCATGGTAAGCATTCGTAAAGTCTTTAGGTACCGTTGGTGAGGTGATGGTAGTGACTTGATGTGGGTATTAAACCGAGTCCAACGGGAAGTCTTGCTCGAGTTAAGGCTTGAGGTGGTATTACACTGAGTCCCACGAGAAGCATGATAGTGACTTGAGATGGGTATTACACCGAGTCCCATGGGAACTCTTGCCCGAGTTAAGGCTTGAGGTGGGTATTACATTGAGTCCCACAGGAAACTGGTAGTGACTTGAGGTGGGTATTCCACTGAGTCCCATGGGAAGTCTTGCCCGAGTTAAGATTTGAGGTGGGTATTACATTGAGTCCCATGGGAAGCATGGTAGTTGCCTTATATGGGTATTACACTAAGTCCCATGGGAAGCCTTGCCCGTTGAAATCTTGAGTAAGTCTTGAGGTGGGTTACTTTGAGTCCCACGGGAAGCATCCGTAAAGACTTAGTTAGTGGCTTGAGGTGGGTATTACGCTGAGTCCTATAGGAACCCTTGCCGATAACACTCGAGGTGTGTATTCCACAAAGTCCCACGTGAAGTGTTGAGAGCATTGTATGGATATTCTCGATCTTGTTTTGGCTTCTTTATAGAGAAGTGACCAAAGACCTGAGTAGTGATTAGAATTGAACCTTTAGAGTCGAGAGAATTCTAAGATAGGGAACTCACTGAGATGTTAATATCTCACCCCATTATTGTTGTTGCTTTTCAGATTTTATTGATTTACAAGTGGAGCTATGTCTAGGATGTTTCAAGAGAAGCATAGTATAAGTTTTTCCTCTGTGTATTTATCTTATACAATAATGGATATTTTATTGACCTTAGTATTTTTTATTTTAGTATAATTTCCATGTCTTGCACCATAGATTGTATTGTTTTTAGAATTGGTCAAGAAAGTGAATTATGCTATTAGGCACTTATGATGGTGTAAGTACCAAATAAATTTTTGTATAATGATATTCTAGGCATTTATTATATGAGGCGTTACATGCTTAATAACATCAAAATGAGAAGAAACATAAACATCACCTGGTTTTATATATTTCTTCAATTTAGTACAAGATTAATACAAACATAAGCACAATTTCTCTATCATACTATACCTAGTTTCTGCATCATTTAAAACTCTACTAAGGTAATAAATGGCTCTTTCGACACTACTATCATCCTCTTGGGCCAACATACTCCCTAAAGTTCTATCTGAAGCAACTATGTACAATCTCATACTTTTCTTCCTACAAGGTGGAGAAAGAATTGGAGGATGACTCAAGTAGTCCTTGATCTCGTCGAAGGCTTCTTGTTGAGCTTGTCCCCATTGAAATCCTTCTTTCCCCATCCACAACAAAGGTGAGAAGGCTTGCGTCTTGCCACTTAGGTTTGATATGAACCTCCTTAGGATGTTTATTTTGCCTAAGAGTGATTTGCAACTCCTTCTTTGTCGAAGGTGCTTTAGCCTCCATGATTGCTTTAGTCTTATTTTGATTGATTTCGATCCCTTTTTTGTGGACCACAAATCCCAAAAAGTCCCCTTCCTGCACACAAAAAGCACATTTAAATGGATTCATTTTAAGACCATGCTTTCTCATTCTTTCAAAAGATCATCAAAGATGATTGACATGGTCTGGTCCTGAAATAGACTTTACAACTATGTCATCAATATAAATTTGCATAAACGTATCTATGAAATCATGAAAAATTGAATTCATTGCCCTTTGGTAAGTTTCCCCTGCATTTTTCAAGCCAAAAGGCATTACTACCCATTCATAGGTGCCCAAGGGCCCTAGGCATCGAAAAGCAATTTTAGTGACATCTTCCTCTGTAATGAATATCTGATTGTATCCTGAGTAGCTATATAGCATACTTAGATACTCATGTCCTATAATAGAATCAATTAACATTTCTACCACAGGCATTGAATACTCATCTTTAGGGGTTGCTGAATTCAGATCTCTAAAATCTATGCACACCCTTAAAGAGCCATTCTTTTTAATCACTGGTACAATGTTTGCTAAGCATTCGATGCACCTAGTTGTGCAGATGAACTTGCATCGAAGCAACATCTCAATCTCCTCTTTGATTTTGGTGAGGATTGCTGGGGTAAACCGTCTTGAATTTTGTTTGACAGGCTTCTTCCCAGGCTTGATTGGCAGCTTATGCTCGACAAGCTCTCTTTTCAAACCAGGCATTTCATCATAGTCCCAAGCAAAACAATCCTTAAATTCCTTTAGAAAGTGGACCACTTCAACCTTGAGTTCTGGGTCGAGGTTGGCACTGATGTAAGTAGGCCTTTTCAACTCCCCTTCTCCCAGGTCAATTTCTTATAAAGGATCCCGAGCCAGCATTTTGATGCTTTCTGAAAAGGCGTCCTTTTCAAATCCCAAAGGCTCATTATCATATATTGCATCAAGCCTTTGGTATGAGTCTTCTTAAGGCTTATCTGGAGGCTCTAGGTCGAAATCCTTCACAAGATTTTCCTCAGTAAACTCTATAATGGCCTCAACAGCCATATAATTTCCTACAGTCTCTAAGGCCGCTTGTATTCTTGTTTCAGCCACATAGGCCGAAATTCTTTTCAATGCGTCAAAGTCAATCATTGTTACTACCTTCGCTTCCCCGTCCTGTGTGCTAAATTATAGATTCCCCAAAGTAAGGTGGGTGATTTCCTGTTTCTTCTACAACCTCCCTATCCTTGTGGAAACCTTCGACATGATGGTGGTGTAGTGAGCAAAATGTGTGATCGTCAGGTGTGAACTCAAATTCTGTCGGTGCACATGGGCCAATGTGTGCTAAGTTCTTGTCGAACTATACACCTTCCACATGATTTACTGGCACCTTGAAGTACTCTTGATCAACTTCAATGTTTTCCACGTTGCCATGTGGCCTACAAATGGTGATCCTTTGATGCATTGAAGACGACACTACACCTATGCCATGTATCCACTCCCTTCCCAGTAAAAGGTTATAGTTAGCCTTACTTTCGACCACCATAAATAGATTGGGCCTTGTGACTCTTCCCATAGTCAAATCAACCGGTAAGACCCCCATAGTGGCTCCAGGCTTGCCCTCATAGTTCGACAGGACCAGGTTGTGAGGTTTGAGGTCTGTGTCGAACTTGCCAATTCTGGCCAGCAAGAAGTGTGGCATTATGTTCACTGTTACGCCACAATCAACCAGAATTTTATTGATGGCCACGTTCTCCACTTTTCCAGTGATATATAGGGGCTTTATATGCCCCTCATGGCTTCAATGGGTATTTCAAATAAAGCATTCTATTCTTTGATACACCCATTGTTCATCACATAGTAGCACATTGGTTGATGTGCTGCCATTTTTGCCTCAGTGTTTGCATCCAGATTTTTGACTTCAGTAATGCAATTAGATTCTCTGGGCATTACTGAAACTACATTGACTAAGATGTCAAGAGAAGCTTCAGATTCACAGTCTAAATTGTTTTTCATATCCTCATCTTCGACAACTCTCAATTCAGCCTTTATCTCTGCCTTGATCTCAGCTTATTTGTTTTTGGTCGAAAATCCTTTGTGCCCTACATGCACCTTGTTTATTAATTTTGTCTTGAAGTTGTCTCCACCTTCACCAAGAAAATTTGTGCTTGATTTAGCACAATCACCTTTGGAGGCTTATCTCTGAGCCTTCCTCCTGCGCTATTCTTTGCGCCATCGTGACCTAGACATAGGGTTTTTACCCTTGTAGTTTTCAGACACATTGTCGCTCCCGGTAAATGAGACCTGCTCAAATAGGGTACAGACGAGAACGGTCGGCGAAAGGGGGATGAGAACACACAGGAGTGAACTCAAGAGAATGAGAGAGTCTCCAGCTAGGCATTTTTATCCCGAGGGAAAGGTAATGCTGCATAAACCTAAGAAAAGACATGGATAAGATGGTTGCGAACCAGAGAGACTGAGAAAGGGGGTTGGTTACAACCTGGGAAGGTATTAGCACCCAGATTGTCCGCCGTACTCGACGGGATCCACGCTTAAAAGATTTGTGTTTTAAAGGGGTAGTGTCAGTGCAATTTGTGTGTAAAAGAGCTGGAAAAGGATGTACAAGTGTATGTGTAAAAGAAGTGTAAAGTGTGTAAATGTACAGTGTCAGTGTAAGAAAAGGAATAAGATGCCCAAGATCATGAGGTTAAAAGAATAATGCTGGAAAGAGGGGGAATATACAGAGACTTTTGTTCGATAACTGTTAAGTTATGCCTACGTATCCTCTCGTACAATGAGGAAGTCAGAACACCGTAGTTCGACCCAAAGAGACTGAAAGATAAATTGACTTGTGAACTGCTTACTTGCCTATGCTCAAGTGTATGACCTTTCTGGCTCAGGTGCAAACTGTCTTGCATTAGACGGAAGAAGCAGATTCTCGTTTGTGAGTGAATAAGATGAGAAAAGAATCCCGGAGGAGACGATTATTGTTTGTTTTTGTATTTTCAATCTTTTATTGCTTTTGAAAGTTTGTCATAGATTAATGAGCTTAAGCCTAAACCAATGGATTTAGCAAACTCATCACATCTCCCCTCTGATTAGGGGTAATGAGAATACCTTAAGTGTGAAGTCAACTTCTCACACTTAATCACCATGGTGTAGGATTAAGATCATTAACCTAGTTGTGATTATTTAAATGTTTTTTGTTGTTTTTGTTTAGTGTTGAGTAATGAGATTAAGCCATAATCAAGGATTAAACAGACTCATTACACCATCCTAATAGAAGGATAATAGATGAGAATGTTTAAGCTGAGGAAGACTCCTCAACTTAATCCATGATTAGGGATTAACCTCATGACAAAACAAAGCCTTTATTAGATGGATTTTATTTAATGATATGGTGAAGAAGTGAGTTTTATGGTTTGTAAAACAACTTGAGGAGGACTTGTCCATTAACACTAGGGTTAGTCCTTCTTAACCAATTAAGGAAGAATTAGAACCCTAATGCAAGGCCCAAGTTACAAGCTTGATGTCTTGATGATTATTAGATGGATTGATTAAAGGATTTAAACACATTAAGGGTTCAACACTTAGGATTAAAGTTATACACTCCATCCTAATAGAAGGATGCATGCATAAGCTTAATCACAAAGCCTTAAAACCTTTAGGGTTTAGTCCCTGATTATGAGATGAGAGGAGAAGACTCAATGAGACACAAAGGTAAAATCTAAATGGGAAACTAATCAAAACCCTAATCATTGTCATGCTTGGTTGTTCCTAAGGTTTGTGAGGTTTGCAAGAAAATCTTCAGAGAAACCACCAGGAAGCAGATGAAAGGAGCAAAGAGAAGCAAAGTAACTTGCTTCATTTAAGAAGACAAGTCACTTGAAGAAAGAAAGTAAGGAGAAGAAGAAAGAGCCAGCTCAATCTCAAACACAAGACAAAATGCAGCAATGATGCATAAGAGGGATGAAAAGAAATTGTGAGAAGTGAAGGCAAATTCACTTCTCAAAGTTACTTACCACCTGAAAAGTTAGTGAAAGGAATGCAATGCAATGCAAAATGAGATGAAATGGGATGATGCAAACCAAAACCAGAAGCATAAGTATGATGCTAATGATGCTATGAGATGATGCAAACATGAATCAAGGCATGAGGATGATCATACAAACATGTGGATGCAAGAGAAGCAAGCTTAGAACCATGAACATACATGAAAAGTTATGAAATGCAAATGGCATACAACATGGAAAATGCAAGATGCAATGATCAAACATGATTCTAAGATGTCCTAAGATGTATTATGAATCAAATGAATGCACAAAATGTCATGGCAAGTCATGGCATGCAAGCAAATGGAAGATGGATGCAAATGAAAGCCCAAATTAGGGTTTATGATCAATGCACAAAACAAAAATCAAAACCAGTAGCAAACAATATGATAAAAAATTGAAAATGCATTCAAAGGAACCCTAAACCTATACAAACTCATTTCCCAAAGGAGGGGTTCTAACTCTTAACCTAATGAGGGTTATGAATTTCTTAAGATTGCTAGGGTTTTAAGGTACCTTGTCAGGAAAAATGCCAAACAAATAGGAAATGCAAGATCAATTCATGCCAATTTAAACCTATAAACTACATGCTAAACAAGATGCAATGCAAAAAGAATCAAAGTCTAACTCTTAAAGGCTAGGCAGAAATGAATTTTTGAAGATTGGATCAAAATAATGCTTTGAAATGAAATTAATTCCATTGAAAATTGTCAAAAGACATCAAGATCAAAAACGAAATTTGGTTTGAGAGTTGGACAATGTTTCTAAATGATTTTAAATGTTTCATGAATTATTTTGTGATTTTTAAATACCTAAAAGTATTTTTAATTAATTAATTATCATTAATTAATTAAAAATAAACTTTTAAATGATTTAAAAATAAATTTTAATGCAAAAAATAAAAATAAAAATGTTTTTGGTTTCTGAAAAATTAATAAAAGCTTTGACAAAAACTTTCAGAATTTTTCAATGATTTTTACTATTTTAAATAAAATGTAGAAAACAAATGAAATAAAAAGAAAATAAAATGAATTAAAACTGAAAAATAAGAAAGTCAGCAAGATCAAGGGCTGAGGTTTGAACTCACACGCGCGCGAATTGACCTGGCGCGCATCTGGACGGCCAGCATTCAAATTTTCTAATTATGATTAGTGCCCTAATTAAATGCCCTAATGACTTTCAGATGACCGGAATAGTGGTTCCGGTCATCTTCTCCGACGAGCCAAATCTCTAACTCTCTCTACACGCAATAAAAATGAAATCTAACTGCCCAGAATCCATCCCCATTCAACACTGAATCAAAACCCCCAAACAAACATCATTTTTTCATCATGAATCAAGCAAATCGAAACAAAACATTTTTAGGGCAAAAAGTTTCAGACAGCTCATACATGTTCAATATTCCACCATTTTCATTTTTAAACACATCATGATGATCAGGATATCATATAGAATCAATTTATAACAAGTAAAATGAGTTCTGGAAAATTTGTTCTTGGTGGATACCTGAGCTGAAGTCCTTCGAACAGGAGCTTTCTGACCCTTTCTTTTATGCAAACTCACTCCTTTGACCCTCCTGAACTCAATGGGATGCTTCACAACTCTTGTTGATGGCTGGTTTGAGAGATGGCAGAAGTTCTGTTCAAGGGAAGGTGGTGATCGTATTTTTGATTCAGGGAGTTTCAGGCTATGGTGATGGGTGCTTTTTGATCAGTGAAGCATGCTGAGTTTGTTTGTGAAGTTTGTTTATGTGTTTGCAGCTTGTGGAGAGTGTTTCGAAAGTTTTTGCAAATGGGGTGGAAAATGAGAGAGCTGTGTTCTTGGGGATTTCAGGCTTGTGTTGTATATGAAATGTCTTGCTTTTGGTTTGTATAAACAAATGGGATTGGTCAGATGAGTTGATGTGTACTGCTGTGATTGGTATGGCTCAAGTTGCCAAAATGTCAAGTTTGTGTAAGAGAGGTATGGGTTGCTAACTAGCCAAGGACAAATGGGGTGTCCTGAACAGCAAGATGTGTGGAGAGCCCTAGGATTGTTTGTGGAGTCAGCAAGCAAGTGGATTCAAACTTGAGTGAGTTTTTGCAACTTGCCTCACTTTTGCTTCCTTTGAAATTTCTTGCTCCATAAGTCATAAAAATGAGTGATCCCTTGGCCCATTCTGATTTTTAGGTCTTGGTACATGCTTGTATGAAGATTAGAAGTTTATTTGATAGCTCAATTTGCCTTGGCAAGTGAATTTGCAACTTTGCCTCTTTGGTAGAAAACTTCAAATTTTGTGATTTTTGCCAACTTTGACAAGCCATAACTTTTGATCAAAAATGAATTAGGTCAAGTTCTTGTACTTTTTGAAAAGGGAATGATCCATTCTACAACTTTCATGACCAAAGTTTTTTCATTTGAAGCATTTTTGAATCAAAAAGCAAGGGTTGAAAAAGTTTCCCAAAATGACAATTTTCATTAAAAGTCAACTTTCCCAAAAAGTCAACTTTGCAAATGACTTGAGATTCTTCAATTTTGTGAACTTCTAAAATCTTCTATGATCAAATAAAGATCATACACAATCAAAATGATGAAGAACACCCTTTGGTTGGGTCATTGGGGGCCTCAGATGCCCTGGTTTTGCACTGACTTGCTTAGAAAGTCAACTCTTGATCAGATGACTTCCCCATTGAATTTCTTCATGAAAATTGATATGCATGATCCTCATAACATATATAGACCAATAGAAACAAGAATGACCAAAAAATTTGGAGTTATGGCCTCTGAAACCAAAACCCTAATTTTAGGTCATCTGTGCAGTCAAACCTGGCTCTGCTTCCATATCATTCTCAGTTCTTGTGATTCTTTGACATTCTTGACTTTGAGAGGACATAATAGGATGCTTGATCATACACGGACCCCTTTGAAGTGATTGATGTCCTTTGGAGTGGCTCAAGAAGCTCTCAGATTGCTCAAATCACAAACCCTAGATGCAGGTGACTTTGAAACAATGTAGTGAATCAAAAATGTGGTATGAGATGCTACGATTGGATTTATGCATATGAAATGATCACAAGCCATGGTGTGAATGGGTGAGGGAAAATTTAGGGTGTTTACAGCTGCCCCTATTCAAACATGAGTTAGCTGTGCAGGATGTAAGCGACGGCTTATCAGGCAAACAAGATAACTTGTGGTTGAATACCAAAGACAGTCCAAAATTTGCACTCACAGAATGAAGAAGAAAAGGGATATAGATTGTAAAGGGAAATAAAGTATATTATAAAGTGCGGGCGACGGAGGACGACCGTCGAGCAGAGGACGACTGCTGGGGAAAGAGCAAAGACGGGGACGACCGGCATGCTGGGGAGAGTGTGTGAAGTAAAGCAATGACGGGGACGGCCATCATGTTGGGGATATAGGAGATTATGATGGGGACGGCCATCAAGTAAAGCTGTAAGATTCTCTGGGGAGTATGTAAAAAGTAAATGATGAGGTACGGTCATCTGGTTCATAAAGTAATGCAAACAACGATGGGGACGGCCATCGGGCTAAACTGATGAAGGACGATCATCAGGAAAGGGAAAAGGGACCACGACGGGGACGGCCATCGGGTTAAAGAATAAATGAAATAATGATGAGGGACGATCATCAAAGGTGAAGGACGATCACCTAGCAGGGGACGGCTGCTCTGTTGGGGACAAGATGAAGGACGGTCATCTAAGGTGAAGGACGATCACCTGGCAGGGTACGACTGCCGAATGTATCGCGACATAGGACGAATGCCGGATAAAAGGTCAACGATGGGGACGGCCATCGGACGAGCATGATGAAGGACAATCATCAAGAGGTGAAGGACGATCACCTAGCAGGGTACGGCTGCTCTCAAGGTTTACCATGACATAGGACGAATGTCAGATAACAAAATCAACGATGGGGACGGCCATCGGATAAAATGATGAAGGACGATCATCAAAAGGTGAAGGACGATCACCTAGCAGGGAACGGCTGCTAAATATCACGACACAGGACGAATGTCAGATAGAAAAGGTCAACGATGGGGACGGCCATTGGATGAGCGTGATGAAGGACGATCATCAAGAGGTGAAGGATGATCACCTAGCAGGGTACGGCTGCTCTCAGGGTTTATCATGACATAGGACGAATGTCAGATAGAAAAGAAATTTTGCTTTGCTGGCGACTTACTGGGGAATAGTAAACACAGACGAGTGTTTATATCCAAGAAATAAAAGGTATAAGTATTTGGTGTTGTGTATAGATTAAAAATGCGGGCGAGCATCCCTAAGACTATGATACGGACGAGTATCGGGTAGAAACAAATACTGACACGTGTTCAGAGATGATGATACGGACGAGTATCAACTGGTTAACAAAGAACATGGACGAGTGTTGATTCTGAGGGGACTCTTCTGGGGAACAGTAGACACAGACGAGTGTCTCGATTCAAGAAGACATAAGTGTTTGACACGGTGTATGGATTGAAGATGCGGACGATCATCCTTAAGACTATGATACAGACGAGTATCAGGTAGAAACAAACGCTTGACGCATGTTCCGAGATGATGATACGGACGAGTATCAACTGGTTAACAAAGAACACGGACTAGTGTCGAATCTGAGAGGATATAGGTGGTGTATACGAGATACGGACGAGTATCTGTATAAGTGAAATAAGTATGAGTGATGTATAGTTGAGTGTTCAATCTGCCGGGGAGAGTGACACGGACGAGTGTCAAGAGGTATATTATAAACAAGTATATGCTTTACAAAGTGTTAAGGTAATTATGCTGGGGAAAGTGACACGGACGGGTGTCAAGAAAGTTGTATATACATAAGTATCTGTGAGTGCAAAGGGGACGCTTTGGCTTTCTGCTGGGGATATGACACGGACGGGCGCCACAAGGAGTATGTACCGATGTTTGGTGGGTGTAAGGCAACTGCTTTAGCTTTAGCTCCCTGCTGGGGAATCTGGGTAGCATTCTGTGTATTGTTGATGGATTGTCATTATTCACAAGTGTTTGATTCAGAACATGGCTTATGATTATGCAATATGCTTGATTTTTGTCGTAATGCTCCGTATTAGATGGAATGCTACGCTTTGTGGGGTGAATATGATGCGAATGCTATGTTTATGCAAAAGATAACGATCCGAGATTCGAATCCCGTTGCCACGAAGATCTCTGGTCAATCTGCTTGAGGTGGACATCCCAGCTGGGGATGAGATCATTGGTAGATCTGATGAGATGCAACCGCTTGGGGGAATAAGTCACTGATAGACCCATCCTTGATAATGAGGGACCCAGCTGGGGTTTGTAGAAGTCTTCGTCACTCTGTTGTGATTCCCTCGTGTGTTGCTCTTCCGGGTAGAGGTTGACACTTTGTGGGGGGATGGTTCCCTGGCTTCTGTACTTGGCTGAGGAGGAAGAATGATTGGCACCTCGGCTGGGGAAAAAATAACAAGTGGCAACTCAGCTGGGGAGAAAGCACTTTGGGTGCTAAGACTAAGTGAGTGTTGATTTGTCAGCTTGCTGGGATGAAGCTTTTATGCCCCATGCTGCGTTTTGAAAATCTGCAATCCTGCAAAGACAGAGAAACGCACAAGTAATCCCGAGGTATCCCTTACTGGATTCCGCCGTAAGAGTTCAGACACTCCTAGGAGTAAGTATATTTCCTGCAATCATGCATTCTTTAAAAGAGAAACCATATGCATCTATGCAATCAGTATCTTATAGACATCGGACATTTTGCAAATGAAAATAAAATGTACGAGACGAGACATGACTGAAAATCTGATTTTATTGATTCATATGCCCTGAATTAGCAAGATACAGTCAAAGAAACATATCCCCTAAAATGAGGAGATTGTTACAAATTGAGAAACAAAATGTTGGCAATGTTGACGACGCTTCAAGGAGCTTCCCTTTTGCTATGACTCGTATGACATTTGACACTCTTCTCGTCTTGTTTTCTGAAGAAGGCTGATTCTGAAAGAGGCTTGATCCTTTCGAAGCTTACCAAGTTGTAAGTGATACAGACGAATTCCGAATGCAGTTGTTCGCTTATTCCCTTATTTTGCATGGATCGCCCTTTCGGGTTTTCAATCCATCGGGATACCCATTTTTGCCTGAGTTGTCCAATGTGGCTTTTCAACTCAGCGGGTGTGCATTTTTATTTATTTTCCCTTATTTTTGCCCGATTCTTTTATTCTGTTTTTGACTCGCCGGGATGCCCTATTTTTGCCTGGACTTACATTCTGTTTTTGTGTCCAGCGGGTCATTTTATGCGAAATATTTTTTAACTGCATCTGAATTCACAGGGGACGGGAAATCTTCACCATCCATAGTGCTGAGCATCAGTGCTCCACCAGAGAAAACTTTCTTTACAACGAATGGTCCTTCATAGTTTGGAGTCCACTTGCCCCTGTGGTCTGTATGAGGAGGAAGGAGTCTTTTCAGCACAAGATCTCCTACTTGGTACTCTCGGAGCCTAACTTTCTGATCGAAGGCTTTCTTCATTCTTTTCTGATACAACTGCCCATGACAGATTGCAGCCAGTCTTTTCTCTTCAATCAGACTCAGTTGTTCGTATCGGGATCGGACCCATTCTGCTTCGTTTAGCTTAACATCCATCAGTACCCGCAGGGAGGGTAATTCAACTTCAACAGGTAGGACTGCCTCCATACCATACACAAGTTGATACGGTGTTGCCCCAGTGGATGTTCTGATTGACGTGCAGTACCCATGCAAGGAGAACGGTAGCATCTCATGCCAGTCTTTGTAGGTGACTACCATCTTCTGCACAATCTTCTTGATATACTTGTTAGCTTCCTCAACAGCGCCGTTCATCTTTGGCCTGTAAGGAGAAGAATTGTGGTGTTGGATCTTGAAGTCCCGGCATAGCTCTGCCATCATTTTGTTGTTCAAGTTGGAACCATTATCAGTAATGATTCGCTCGGGAACTCCATATCGACAGATGATGTCTCTCTTCAGAAATCGGGCTACCACTTGCCTTGTAACGTTCACATAAGAAGCTGCTTCAACCCACTTGGTAAAATAATCAATGGCTACCAAGATGAATCTGTGGCCGTTTGAGGCAGTCGGTTCAATTTTTCCAATCATGTCGATGCCCCACATGGCGAAGGGCCAGGGTGAAGACATCACATTCAAAGGATTGGGAGGCACATGCACCTTATCCGCATAGATCTGACACTTATGGCATTTTCTGGCATAGGCACAACAGTCGGCATCCATTGTGATCCAGTAATAGCCTGATCTTAGCAACTTTTTGGCCATGGCATGTCCTCCAGCATGGGTACCAAAGGATCCTTCGTGTACCTCGTGCATCAACAAGTCTGCTTCTGCTCTATCAACGCATCTGAGGAGTACCATATCAAAGTTTCTCTTGTACAGGGAACCATCAGTATTCAGGAAGAAACTACCAGCAAGCCTTCTTAAAGTCTTCTTATCATTGGAAGATGCCCCAGGTGGGTATGTTTGATCCTCCAAGAAGCATTTAATGTCGTGGAACCAAGGCTTATCATCTTTGACAACGTCTGCCGCAAATACATATGCTGGTCTGTCAAGTCTGGACACTGAAATCCGAGGCACAAAGTTGGCAGCTTGAACTTTGATCATGGATGAAATAGTAGCCAGAGCATCTGCAAACTGATTCTCGTCCCGAGGGACATACTCAAGCTTGACCGTTGTAAAGAAAGTCAGTAGCCTCCTTGTATAATCCCTGTAAGGTATCAAATGATCCTGGTGGGTGTACCATTTGCCGTTGGTTTGATTAACTACCAGAGCTGAATCTCCGAATACAGTCAATGTCTTGATCCTGAGGTCAATGGCTTCCTCAAGACCCATAATACAAGCTTCGTATTTAGCTTCGTTGTTAGTGCAGCTGAAAGTGAGCTTTGCCGAGAAAGGCATGTGAACTCCCTTAGGCGTAATGAGTACTGCACCAACACCACGACCATTCATATTAACAGCCCCATCAAACATCATAGTCCATTCTTCTTCCGGGTCAGGCCCCTCAGTGTGAACAGGCTCTTCATGATCTTTTGCTTTTATGAACATGATGTCTTCATCAGGGAAGTCAAATCTCATAGGCTGGTAATCATCAATAGGATGCTCAGCAAGATAATCGGACAATACACTGCCCTTGAAGGCTTTCTGAGATGTGTATTGGATGTCGTATTCTGTGAGGATCATTTGCCATCTTGCAACCCGTCCGGTAAGAGCTGGTTTCTCAAAAATGTACTTAACCGGGTCCATCTTTGATATCAATAAAGTAGTGTGGGTCAACATATACTGTCTCAGTCGGCGAGTAGCCCACGCTAAAGCACAACAAGTTTTCTCGAGCAGTGAATAACGTTGTTCACAGTCGGTAAACTTTTTGCTCAGGTAGTAAATTGCATACTCTTTTCGACCAGACTCGTCATGCTGGCCCAGCACACACCCCATTGACTCTTCTAACACTGTCAAGTACATTATCAGAGGTCTTCCTTCAACTGGAGGCATAAGGATGGGAGGTTCTTGTAAGTATTCCTTGATCTTGTCAAAAGCCCTCTGGCAGTCTTCGTTCCACCTGACCGTTTGTTCCTTTCTTAACAGCTTGAACAAGGGTTCACAGGTTGCAGTAAGGTGAGATATGAACCTTGAGATGTAGTTCAATCTACCTAGAAACCCCCGAACTTCTTTCTCAGTTTTCGGTGCAGGCATTTCTTGAATGGCTTTGACTTTATCAGGGTCAACTTCAATCCCTTTCTCGCTTACAATAAATCCCAGCAGCTTACCAGATCGCACCCCGAATGTGCACTTGTTGGGGTTCAGCTTCAGTTGGTACTGTAACACGGTGGGAGAACTGACTTTAAGTTATGTTGCGGATAGCAAGAGTCGCCACCGACTTTTATTTTATCCAAAAGGAAAGGGTATAAAAGAACAGGAAAGACCTTAAGAGATATTTTTGGGTCCGGGGGGTAGGTTATGTAAAGGGAAGGTGTTAGCACCCTTTACATCCATGGTTATCCATGGGCTCTTAGTTACTTAGCTCAATTTTGAATTGTTTTTGAAAGTGTAGTGTGTGAATAGAAAAATTTTCAGAATAGTTGATAATAATCCATGTACGGATGTGTAAAAACTTGTTTTTGAAAATTCGTTTGAAATTGTGAAGAGTTTGAAAAGTTTTTGAAGTGAGCAAGTACATAAGTGGAACCTACCCTAAAGTTTGTAAGTCTTTCTTGTTCTTTATCCTTTAATTAGTAAGACTATCCCTACTATTAAGGAGTAGGTAGTCATTACCTTGGATGTAAGGGACATGTGAGGGACATCTGTTTTGTGAAGGCAACTGTGGGGTGTATTAAGCATATAGGAGGGACTATCATCATTATTCGAAAAGGGACTCGATCTTTAAAGGCAACCATTAGGGACTTGATGATTTTTTCTTTTAAGGGACTTGCTTTATACACCCCACTTGACCTTATGAGTTAGGCAACTTGAGGGATAGCCTTAGAAATGTGTGATGGCGATTAAAAATCGACTTACGTGTGTGAGTGTTCAATTTAATATTTATCTTTAAATTTAAATGATCTAAATTAATTTTAAATAACATACATGTTTACACTCCCTATTTTTACTAACCATGACATAAAAAATAAATAATTTAAATATTACAAAATATTACATCCAGGAGCAATTACAATAATAATAATAAAGCAAATTAAATAAATAGCAAAATAAATAGATAAATAAAATAAATAAGCAATTATAATTGGGTTAGTGAAACAATAATAATAATAATAAATCACAATGGGGTTAGTAATAATGATAATAATAAATCACAATATATTTAAATGGGGTTAGTAATAACAAAATAGATATGAAAATAAATAGCATTAATGATAAAATAAATAAGAATATTAGCATAATAATTACAAGATCAAATTTTTATGGACAATTATTATTTAAGATTATGAAGAAGATATAAACAATTAATTATCATAAAGTTTTAAATGCTATAAAAATTAAGTTAATTATAAACATATTATGAAAATAAATTATATTAAATTAACAAGTTTTAATTATTAAAAATTATTTACATGCATAATTAGATTATAAACAATTATAGAATATTTACATATTAAAAAAATAAATTAAACATTTTAATTTTTAGATTTTATGTACAAATTATTAAATTATTTTTAAACACATTATAATTAGATTATCATAGGTTTAATTACAAATTATTTATATATAATTTAGATTATAAGCAAAGTATATATAAAAAAAAAATATTTACATATCATATAGAACAAATTTGATTATAATTATATTTACTGAAATTAATTGTATTAAATAAACATGCTCATGATAATTATATTTACAAGATTTTATATTAAATATTATATATACAACAAGATTAGAAATTTAAATCATAAAATAAAATTAATTTTTATTATCTAGAAAATAAATTAAGTTTTACAAAATCAGGGTTTTAGGATTTATTAGAAAAATACTTTAAAAGTTTATAATAATATACAAAATTATATATACATATATTATGATTCAATTACATAAAAGAAATAATTTTTGAAGAAAATATGATTTTTTTGAATATTATAACCATTGAGTGACATTTTATTGAATTATTTTATTATATATAATTATTAATAAAACCTAAATTAATTGAACAAAATAAAATAAAAGAAAACAAACCTGGCTGGGATTTGAACCCAGGAGGCTTTGTTCACCAGCAACCACACTCACCACTTGGCCATCACACGCGCATGCAGCAAATAAGGGAGTAGAATTGCTTTTGTTCCTTGTCATGAAAAATCCAGAAAATAAAAGAAAGCAAAAAGGCCTGGGTGATGATTGAACCCAGGACCTTTGAACACTCAAACGCGCGCATAACCATCCGGCTGGGAGAGCCCATCTGATATTTGAATGACAATTGAACATAATATATTATACTTCATAGTTAACCTGAAAAAATAGAAAAAATAATGGTACAAGGCAGGATTCGAACACAGGTTTCGTAACCAAACACAAACGCCTCTTTCCACTGGGACACATGCTTCTGTGTGACAAACAACCAAGATGAATACATAATATTTTAAATCAACATTTTAAATATAACATTCGCGCCAGAACGCCTTCATCTTCAACCTTAAATTCGTAGGGTTTCCTGCGAATTTTTCTGGGAAAACTCCTACGGATTTTCATGCCATTCAAACCTGCGAATCACATACAGCGTCATACAAGTGAAATTTCTTCAAATTGAACCTGCAAACATGATCTACACAACAATTACAGTCCAAATATGAGTCCATTATCAATTTATATTAAGTATTCTATGAATCCCTAATTTTGAAGCTTTAACCCTAATCATGGCGGATTGCTATTTAGGTCACGAAACTCCAATCTCTTTGTCCAGAAACCTTCACAAGCTTAATACAAACATCATAAACCAAACAAAATTCATTGAAATACATTAAATTAGTGAAACCGAAAAAAAAAATATTCAAGAACAAATAGAACTCGGATTATGCATTATGGAGTGATTTTGATGCGTATGAGTGATGGTTTTGCTTCAAGGAGGTCCAAGGAACATTGCTATGTTCTTATTTTACCTTAAAACACCTTGTATGAATGGATCTGAATATGAGTTTTGGAAGAGATTTTTGATTTTATGAACTTACTCTTAGTGCAGAAAAAATCCTCCCTCTTCAATAGAGTTAAGTTTAGTACTTATAGGAGAGTAAATTAGATCAATAAAATTGAATGGTTGTATGAAGAATTTGATTCAAAAAGATTCACAATGATCATGCTTTAAAATCCAAATATTCATGTATGAATGCTTGCTATCTTTGGCCAAATATCATGATTTCTTTCCTCTTCAATTCAAATCAACATTTAAGATCTTCTAGAAACTCAATCTCCATCAAATATTACATTTACATATTTTATTTTTATTTAAAATGATTTTTAATGAATTAAATCAAAATAAATAAAAATAAAATAATAAAAATTCAGATTTTTAATGGTTTGGGTCGTGCATGAAGTTGGTGTATGGGTTGGGTCATCATTTGGCAGGCCCATTTGGAAGAAATTGGTTTTAGACCTCCTTTTTCATCATAAACCAACTCAAAATTTCCCAACTTTGCAAGGGAACATATCCTTCAATTTTAATGCTATGAGGGTGTTCTTGGACTTTTTGGAAAGCTTGAAGAGTCCTCTAAACAACCCCACTGGTTTCAGGTCCATACCATTTACCAATCTCAAGTTATGCCCTTTTGAAGTTGTTGACTTTTTGTTGACTTTCAAAAGAACCTATAATGTCTTAGCTCATACCTTCCAAATGAAGCATTTCTGGGCTTGGCTTGCAAGATCAAATTTGTAGAGAATTAAATTTCCTTCAAAATGAGCTTTGAGTGGAGACTTGGTGATGAAGTATGTGAAAGTTATGGCTGGTCAAAGTTCAGTTGACTTTTACTAAGGAAACCCTAATTTAGAAACTCCTGATTATTGATGATCTGGAATCTCCTTGATGAATCATGATCAACCCTTTATCAAATGATGAATTTTACTTCATATACTTGATGTTGGCAAAAAATCATGAAGTTTGACCTTGGTTTGACAACAGTTGACCTCAGTTTGACTTTTTAACTGTATTGACTGATTTTGACTTATCTGATCATCTGACTGAGCAAACTTTTGAGAAAAGTCTTGAAACTTGTCATGGGGGTTCTTACACACATATAAGATGTTATGAAGCTCACTTTAAGTCTTGGAAGTTCATTTAGCCTGATTAAAGTCAAAACCCTAGTTTTGGATGCACTGCCTAGGAGGTGCATTGTCTGAGGGAATTGTCAACTCCTTTGACCAATTGTGAACTTTGTGAACCTTGTGAATCTTCATAAAGTGTATTGTGATACTCATGGGAGGTATTGTGAAGCTTGTGAACCTTGTTAACCTCATGAAGTGGCTTTGTAGACCTCATGAACCTCAGGAAAGCTTTATATTCATTGTGAATCTTGTGAACCTTGTGAACCTTCATAAAGTAACTTGTGGACTTTATGAACCTCATGAAAGGTCTTGTAAATGTTGAGAAGCTTGTGAACCTTGTGAACCTTCAAGAAGTGACTTGTAGACTTCATGAACCTCATGAAATGTTATATAAGCATTGAGAAACTTGTGAACCTTGTGAACCTTCTTAGCACACAAAGTCTTGTATTGTGAGGGCAAATTTTGGGGTGCAACAGCTGCCCCTGTTCAATTTTCTGAAACCTGAGGGGTTAGATTGGTATATTTTCCAGTCGTGACCTGGAAGGTTGAAGGGGATTGAACACAAAAGCCCAAAAATTTGCACTCACCAGTGCATAGAGTGGTACAGATGGCTAGTTGAATATGATTGAGTGGGCTTAAAGATGCCACTAGGGGAAAGTTCTTCAGATATATTTCTTGGAAGATAAAGCAGTCCAAAATATGGAGGTATAATGAAAGCTGTCAAGAGTCTGGAGCAGTCCTGAGGTATTGATGATATGCTTTCAGGATACTGGAGTAATACTGATGTAACAGCATGTCTTCATGAGGATAGAGCAATCAATAATGATAACCCTAAAGCAGTCTTGAAGTAATAATATGATTTCAGGAGGATAGAGCAATGATAACTCTAAAGCAGTCTTGAAGTAATGATTTCAGGAGGATAGAGCCATCAATAATGATAACTCTAAAGCAGTCTTGAAGTAATGATTTCAGGAGGATAGAGCCATCAATAATGATAACTCTAAAGCAGTCTTGAAATAATAATATGATTTCAGGAGGATAGAGCAATCAATAATGATAACTCTAAAGCAGTCTTGAAGTAATGATTTCAGGAGGATAGAGCCATCAATAATGATAACTCTAAAGCAGTCTTGAAACAATAATGTGATTTCAGGAGGATAGAGCAATCAATAATGATAACTCTAAAGCAGTCTTGAAGTCATGAGAAGTTATCAGGAGGATAAAGTAACCCTGAGGTGACGATAAAGCAGTCCCAAAGTAATAAGAAGCTTATCAGGAGGATAAAGTAACCCTGAGGTTACGATAAAGCAGTCCCAAAGTAATAAGAAGCTCATCAGGAGGATAAAGTAACCCTGAGGTTACAATAAAGCAGTCCCAAAGTAATAAGAAGTTCATCAGGAGGATAAAGTAACCCTGAGGTGACGATAAAGCAGTCCCGAAGATCATAAGTTTGTTTGTTGGGTAATTAACCTGAAAACAAGGTAGCATTCTGTATAATAACATTTGTTTATGCTTTATGTATGCATGTATGATATGATGCACTTAGGTAATGTACTATATGTCTATGGATATATATGCTATGGTATGTTGTAAATGATGTATGTATGATATGATACTGCCGGGAGCGTCTGGATATCTTCGTATAACAACTGCTGGCCAGGGAAAATAAATCCTGATTCGTTGTTGAAGAATATATAACCCTCTGTCTGCTGGGGATAGTAAGGTATAGATAACCTCCCGTCTGCTGGGGATAGTAAGGTATATATAACTTCCCTTCTGCTGGGGATAGTAAGGTATACATAACCTTCGTCTTCGTTTGATAATAGAGTAGATACAACATCCCATCTTCGTTCGTCGTACCCTTATTGGAAAGTAATTTCCCGAATATCCGTATGAGGATAAAAGAGATGGATATAAATTCCAGGGGAGATGAGACTTTATGAAGATGAACTTGCCCTACTGAGGGTTTGTAACTGTCTTGTAGGAGATGAACCGGCGAAGCTTCGTTGAAATCCTTCCCTCGTTCGTCCTTAGTAAATACTATTACTGCATCTTCATGCATTTCTGGTAAACATTAATCATATTAAAAGCATACATGCATTTCTGGTAAACATCAATCATATTCAAAAGCATGATACATTCAAACATAACCAATGGACGTTTCGCTTAGGGTAAAAGTAAATTTGGATTCAGAGGGAAAAGTAAAGCTGAACTTGAAAACAGAATCGTTTCAACTTCGAGAGTGTATAACCAATTGGATTTAGAGCTCCTGAAATCCATAACTTTCCTGAATACCTTCCCAGAAATCTTCATAGCTGAGTCTGAAGACATGATACTGACACCATCTGATACTACTGGCATAGACAATTAATTTCCATCATGGTTTTAGCTGAGAATCCAATATCAAGGTAATACAATGAAAGGAATGTGTCTTTAAATTGTGATGGACCATATACGCTCCGGGTATTTTGAAGAGAAAGCATTGCCCCTTGGTTGAGGACGAATTATACCATAATGGAAGTATGTAATGAGCTACCTCAAGAGAAACAAGCAGAATTCCCCATAAGCATATGCCCCTGGCATTGTGAACTCTGTCATGTCACCTTTGGTAATTCACTTGTATGAGAGAAAAAAATGCCCCTGGCTATTAAGCACAGCTGAGTCTGGACCTAATTGCCCCAACTGAATTGAACAGTAACTTGGTATGCCTCTTGACTGGGAAACAGTGACTATGCCCCTGGCATTATGAATTCTGTAATGTTACCCTTGGCACTTCGGGTAGATGGGGAGATCTGCCCATGGCTACTTAAACATAGTTGAATCTTGTCCTGATTTCCCCAAATGAGTTAGGCAGTATCATGGTCTGCCCCCTTGATTGGGAGATAATGACTATGCCCCTTTGTATACAGGGACTTTGATCCAGGAAGCAACTTTGTTTATCAGAAGGACTTTAGTTCATTGAACATTCACCCTGTAAGCTTCTCCATTTCTCAAACACTCAGGTATATGCAATCAAATATATTCAAAAATGCAATGCTTATGTCTGTCTTGAAGTTTTGAAACAAGTTATTTTTAGAAAAACTGTTTTTTTTTTGTGAAAACTGTGATATTAACTCAAGTTTTATAATAAGCCCTAAAGGAGTCAGGATACCTTTTTGTAGCAGTACGCTTTTGAACTAACCATGCTTCAGTTAGGACTTTTAAAGGGTTATAACGTGGCCTGGTTCATGGTTTGAGAAACAAAGGATAAAGGCTCAAATTATATTTGTACCCAACCCAATCTCCATGATGTTCTTCAGTCCTATACTCAGTTAACTTATATATTGAGGTTCCCAAGTAGTTTGGTATCGGAACACTGATATTTGTGATGGTTCAGCAACCCAAAATTTATTTGAATATTCAGTCATCTTTCTTTGTTGAGGATTCATACTGATCCCTTTTTTTTCAATTTTATTATCCCTTCCTTTTGCCTGAACTGTTTATTTCAAGGTTACAGTCAGCGGGATGTCTTAATTTGTCTTTACTAAGTCTCCTTCATAGGTTTTGACTTAGTGAATTTTTCTTTTGCTGGATATCGACTGTCAGGTTTAATGATTACAGGGGACCATCATTAGTTGTGTACAACACAGATAATTGACATATTTGAGTTAACCGAGTAACTACCCTGCCCCAGGTTATGAATAAGGGTTTTAATTTGTGCGAGAATAAAAACTCCTACTTCATAGGCTCAAAAGGGTTGACTAGGGATTAACTTCCTTATATCTCCACTGTTTAGGAATTGAAACAATGCCTGTACATCGTCAGCATAGTCTGTTCAAAAGCATACTGCCTAATATTATGGTATTGTTTTCGTCATCCTCCCTCTACAGGCTTATAGCTTTATCAGGAGTTAAATATCACAGGATAGAAATAAGAAGCATAATTCAAAATATAGTGGAACGAATGGATTAATTCAAGACAAACATATGCAATGCATTAATGAAAACAAAAGTTTAACATAATAGTAAGTGTTCAAACAAATAAAAGAAATTACAAATGAAAATTCAAATGTTGTCCCATCCAGTTGGCTGAATGTCCTCAATTGCAATCTGTGAACTTTGAGGAGCAATATACTTCACCATGAAATCAAATTTGCCACTTGGATGCCCCAAGGTGCCCCATATCTCAACAGGAATAGGTAGGCTTCCTTTGCTACACTGGGCAACTTGTCTTGCAGCTTCGGTGTTTGATGGACGATAATAAAATTCAACTTGACCTTCTGGAGTAACCTCTAGGATTCCTTCGTCAATCAGATCTTGAATCTTCTTATTCAATGCCCAGCAGTTATTAGTATCATGTCCAGGACTGTTGGAGTGATACTTACACCTTGCCTTGGGATTATAGCGAGGAGAAGAGGTGTTAGGATTTTTAGGAGAATTTTCCAAGGAAATTAGCTTCATCTCCAACAGGCATTGCAAAACTTGTGACATTGGTGTGCTGAACTTGATAAACTTCCTTCTACATTCCTTGTGTTGAGGTAGATTAACCTTATCAGGTCTTTCTTCTTTAACTGAAGAACAATCAATGGCAACCTGTCTCTTACCATCTTTTATCCTCATCCTCCTTTCAACCAAATCAGCTTGTTTTAATGGAGGTTCACTGACAATTAGATCCCGGACTCTATTACTTTGAAGTTTGTGGACAAAGGTTCTTAGCTCTTCTTGCCCCTGAGCTAATCTTTGAATAAGAGCCACCTGGCCATTCATCTGGATCCTCATTCCTGTCATCTCAGCTTGTAGTTGTTTCAGCTGATCATCCTTGTTGTCCTCGGGATTCTTCTTCTTAGCCAGCAGTGTCTTCAATTCATCCTGCCCCTTGGTCAGGTTCAGGATCAACTCTTGGAACTGTGCATTTTGTGCCTGGAGATCCTTAACTGTTTGTTCAAGAGCCATTGCTGAAATAAACAGCGAGAAGATGAGAAACCTGTGCACAATAAACCTGTGATGCAATGATATGGAATGCGTATGCAATGTTTTCAAGGACCGCAGGATTTAAATCTGTTTAAACAACCAAAAAGTAAACTTTTATTAGTGATAAATTTGTTTGCCCCTTGGGCTTACAAGGCATGGGGTTTTAAGTCTCCCATGGACGTTTCCTCTTTGTGTTGAGGTATGAGTTGAGATTCCGTTCCTCGTGAAGTTGCTTTGTTAGTTCTAGGATTCTTTCTTGGCTTGCTTTGTAATGAGCCTCGAAAGTATCCCTTTGCTCTTTCAGTTGGATCCATGATCTCTGCAAGTCTTCCATATCAGTAGGCATGTCTGGGTGAAGGATGGTATAAGCTGTGTCTCCTTCAGCAACAGGTTCCATGGTAACTGGTAGGACGGCAGGATATGGCATCATGAGTATCTGAGCACGAGATCGTACCCATCTGAGATAAGCCTCCATAGGAATAGTGTACTTAGGCTCCAGTGTCTTGCTGTCAACCCTGTTTACTTTTCCCCAGGCTCGTATGAATCTCTGACGGTAACCCTGAAGATCGTTGTCGTAATCAAACACAATGCCCTGAATCAACATGTCATGTGGACCGTCGCTTCGAGCGTAACCAAACTGTCGTAAAGCTAGAGAGGGGTTGTAGGTGATGCCTCCTCTTATGCCTAGAAGTGTCACATTAGGAAACTCCCCACAACGGTCAATGATGGTGACATTCTCCATAGATCTGGAGCACCAATGAATGTCTGAGTGAGAAAGTGACATGATCCTCTTGGACCATCTGAACCCTTGCTCATTCTTCATTACTGAGCGAGGAAGGTGAGAAATAAACCGCCTAGAAAGCAAAGGTATGCAGCACATCAAAGTTCCTCTTGCCCTTGTAGTACGGGTGTGAAGAGAATGTAGGATGTCTCCAAGCAATGTAGGCACTGGATTGTGACTCATGAAAATGTTGATGGCATGAACATCTATGAACTGATCTGGATTAGGGAACAATACTAAGCCATATATCAGCAAGGCTAAGATCTCCTCAAAAGCATCATAGCTCATGGCCTTCAAGAACATTTGAGCTTTATCCATTAATACCTTGGCAAGAATACCCTTGACTCCACTTCTCGTTTCTAGAACAATGTCAGACTTCTTTAGATGTAGAGCTGCAGCAATAACCTTTGGTTTAAGCTCCTTCTCCAAACCTGTGAAGGGTCTTTGATCAAGAACAGGTATACCCAGAAGTTTAGAGAACTCCTCCATGGTTGGAACCAACTGATAGTCAGGGAATGTAAAGCAGTGGTGTTTAGGGTCAAAGAACTGAAACAGGACACTCATCATGTCTTCACTGAATCCTGAAGTGACTAGATCCAATAGGTGACCATGTCTCTTGTTGAACCGGGAATGATCAGACACTTGAGAAACTAACTCTTTAAGCTTGGGAGGTATCCCTACAAAGTTGATCCTGATGGTGTTTCTACGAGCAGAAGCCATGACCTGCAACAAAGAACAAAGATAAATCCCTTGGTCCTTGAAATGGTTAGGGAAAATGATATGCTTATGATGCATGATGATGTCATGATGTTATGTTCAATCACAAACATGTGGCACACACAAACAAGTCACACCATATCCCTAAGTTTAAAGGCTTGCATGAGGTTCAAAGGTGAGTACCCTCCCCTGAAGTTAGATGGTTCATCCTGTCCTACAAAAGTAACCATGTTCTAAGGGATCTCAATATCATTGATCCTTCACAAGGGTGGTTGGTCAGAAGGCAACTTACTTGCCAACCAAAACCCTCCAAGTTTAAGATCTCAATGAGCGTAGTATCGAGTGTCAACCAACTTCAGTCTGCACCAAAGCCGGTTACCTCACTACTTTCTAAAGGCCAAGATGAGTTAACTAGGGTTCTAAAAGTTAGTTAGTGCATTGACAACATATGGCAGCCTCATATTATCCTCAACTTGACTTAAGGAACATAAGCACCAACCAAGAAGTCGCACTAACTATGGCCACCAGATCAACCGTATCGATATACGTCGTACAGTTTCCTTGGTCTATTGCCATTTACCTAAGGTACACTAGATCCGGGTTAGGACCTTTCACACATAAGAGCACCCCAACAAGATAATATAAAGCAAACAAGGCAAACAATTTAAAGTGATCTAATTCCTAAGGGTACCCCTCTTAAATTATTATCCCCAGCAGAGTCGCCAGTTCTGTAACACGGTGGGAGAACTGACTTTAAGTTATGTTGCGGATAGCAAGAGTCGCCACCGACTTTTATTTTATCCAAAAGGAAAGGGTATAAAAGAACAGGAAAGACCTTAAGAGATATTTTTGGGTCCGGGGGGTAGGTTATGTAAAGGGAAGGTGTTAGCACCCTTTACATCCATGGTTATCCATGGGCTCTTAGTTACTTAGCTCACTTTTGAATTGTTTTTGAAAGTGTAGTGTGTGAATAGAAAAATTTTCAGAATAGTTGATAATAATCCATGTACGGATGTGTAAAAACTTGTTTTTGAAAATTCGTTTGAAATTGTGAAGAGTTTGAAAAGTTTTTGAAGTGAGCAAGTACATAAGAGGAACCTACCCTAAAGTTTGTAAGTCTTTCTTGTTCTTTATCCTTTAATTAGTAAGACTATCCCTACTATTAAGGAGTAGGTAGTCATTACCTTGGATGTAAGGGACATGTGAGGGACATCTGTTTTGTGAAGGCAACTGTGGGGTGTATTAAGCATATAGGAGGGACTATCATCATTATTCGAAAAGGGACTCGATCTTTAAAGGCAACCATTAGGGACTTGATGATTTTTTCTTTTAAGGGACTTGCTTTATACACCCCACTTGACCTTATGAGTTAGGCAACTTGAGGGATAGCCTTAGAAATGTGTGATGGCGATTAAAAATCGACTTACGTGTGTGAGTGTTCAATTTAATATTTATCTTTAAATTTAAATGATCTAAATTAATTTTAAATAACATACATGTTTACACTCCCTATTTTTACTAACCATGACATAAAAAATAAATAATTTAAATATTACAAAATATTACATCCAGGAGCAATTACAATAATAATAATAAAGCAAATTAAATAAATAGCAAAATAAATAGATAAATAAAATAAATAAGCAATTATAATTGGGTTAGTGAAACAATAATAATAATAATAAATCACAATGGGGTTAGTAATAATGATAATAATAAATCACAATATATTTAAATGGGGTTAGTAATAACAAAATAGATATGAAAATAAATAGCATTAATGATAAAATAAATAAGAATATTAGCATAATAATTACAAGATCAAATTTTTATGGACAATTATTATTTAAGATTATGAAGAAGATATAAACAATTAATTATCATAAAGTTTTAAATGCTATAAAAATTAAGTTAATTATAAACATATTATGAAAATAAATTATATTAAATTAACAAGTTTTAATTATTAAAAATTATTTACATGCATAATTAGATTATAAACAATTATAGAATATTTACATATTAAAAAAATAAATTAAACATTTTAATTTTTAGATTTTATGTACAAATTATTAAATTATTTTTAAACACATTATAATTAGATTATCATAGGTTTAATTACAAATTATTTATATATAATTTAGATTATAAGCAAAGTATATATAAAAAAAAAAAATTTACATATCATATAGAACAAATTTGATTATAATTATATTTACTGAAATTAATTGTATTAAATAAACATGCTCATGATAATTATATTTACAAGATTTTATATTAAATATTATATATACAACAAGATTAGAAATTTAAATCATAAAATAAAATTAATTTTTATTATCTAGAAAATAAATTAAGTTTTACAAAATCAGGGTTTTAGGATTTATTAGAAAAATACTTTAAAAGTTTATAATAATATACAAAATTATATATACATATATTATGATTCAATTACATAAAAGAAATAATTTTTGAAGAAAATATGATTTTTTTGAATATTATAGCCATTGAGTGACATTTTATTGAATTATTTTATTATATATAATTATTAATAAAACCTAAATTAATTGAACAAAATAAAATAAAAGAAAACAAACCTGGCTGGGATTTGAACCCAGGAGGCTTTGTTCACCAGCAACCACACTCACCACTTGGCCATCACACGCGCATGCAGCAAATAAGGGAGTAGAATTGCTTTTGTTCCTTGTCATGAAAAATCCAGAAAATAAAAGAAAGCAAAAAGGCCTGGGTGATGATTGAACCCAGGACCTTTGAACACTCAAACGCGCGCATAACCATCCGGCTGGGAGAGCCCATCTGATATTTGAATGACAATTGAACATAATATATTATACTTCATAGTTAACCTGAAAAAATAGAAAAAATAATGGTACAAGGCAGGATTCGAACACAGGTTTCGTAACCAAACACAAACGCCTCTTTCCACTGGGACACATGCTTCTGTGTGACAAACAACCAAGATGAATACATAATATTTTAAATCAACATTTTAAATATAACATTCGCGCCAGAACGCCTTCATCTTCAACCTTAAATTCGTAGGGTTTCCTGCGAATTTTTCTGGGAAAACTCCTACGGATTTTCATGCCATTCAAACCTGCGAATCACATACAGCGTCATACAAGTGAAATTTCTTCAAATTGAACCTGCAAACATGATCTACACAACAATTACAGTCCAAATATGAGTCCATTATCAATTTATATTAAGTATTCTATGAATCCCTAATTTTGAAGCTTTAACCCTAATCATGGCGGATTGCTATTTAGGTCACGAAACTCCAATCTCTTTGTCCAGAAACCTTCACAAGCTTAATACAAACATCATAAACCAAACAAAATTCATTGAAATACATTAAATTAGTGAAACCGAAAAAAAAAATATTCAAGAACAAATAGAACTCGGATTATGCATTATGGAGTGATTTTGATGCGTATGAGTGATGGTTTTGCTTCAAGGAGGTCCAAGGAACATTGCTATGTTCTTATTTTACCTTAAAACACCTTGTATGAATGGATCCGAATATGAGTTTTGGAAGAGATTTTTGATTTTATGAACTTACTCTTAGTGCAGAAAAAATCCTCCCTCTTCAATAGAGTTAAGTTTAGTACTTATAGGAGAGTAAATTAGATCAATAAAATTGAATGGTTGTATGAAGAATTTGATTCAAAAAGATTCACAATGATCATGCTTTAAAATCCAAATATTCATGTATGAATGCTTGCTATCTTTGGCCAAATCTCATGATTTCTTTCCTCTTCAATTCAAATCAACATTTAAGATCTTCTAGAAACTCAATCTCCATCAAATATTACATTTTCATATTTTATTTTTATTTAAAATGATTTTTAATGAATTAAATCAAAATAAATAAAAATAAAATAATAAAAATTCATATTTTTAATGGTTTGGGTCGTGCATGAAGTTGGTGTATGGGTTGGGTCATCATTTGGCAGGCCCATTTGGAAGAAATTGGTTTTAGACCTCCTTTTTCATCATAAACCAACTCAAAATTTCCCAACTTTGCAAGGGAACATATCCTTCAATTTTAATGCTATGAGGGTGTTCTTGGACTTTTTGGAAAGCTTGAAGAGTCCTCTAAACAACCCCACTGGTTTCAGGTCCATACCATTTACCAATCTCAAGTTATGCCCTTTTGAAGTTGTTGACTTTTTGTTGACTTTCAAAAGAACCTATAATGTCTTAGCTCATACCTTCCAAATGAAGCATTTATGGGCTTGGCTTGCAAGATCAAAGTTGTAGAGAATTCAATTTCCTTCAAAATTAGCTTTGAGTGGAGACTTGGTGATGAAGTATGTGAAAGTTATGGCTGGTCAAAGTTCAGTTGACTTTTACTGAGGAAACCCTAATTTAGAAACTCCTGATTATTGATGATCTGGAATCTCCTTGATGAATCATGATCAACCCTTTATCAAATGATGAATTTTACTTCATATACTTGATGTTGGCAAAAAATCATGAAGTTTGACCTTGGTTTGACCACAGTTGACCTCAGTTTGACTTTTTAACTGTATTGACTGATTTTGACTTATCTGATCATCTGACTGAGCAAACTTTTGAGAAAAGTCTTGAAACTTGTCATGGGGGTTCTTACACACATATAAGATGTTATGAAGCTCACTTTAAGTCTTGGAAGTTCATTTAGCCTGATTAAAGTCAAAACCCTAGTTTTGGATGCACTGCCTAGGAGGTGCATTGTCTGAGGGAATTGTCAACTCCTTTGACCAATTGTGAACTTTGTGAACCTTGTGAATCTTCATAAAGTGTCTTGTGATACTCATGGGAGGTATTGTGAAGCTTGTGAACCTTGTTAACCTCATGAAGTGGCTTTGTAGACCTCATGAACCTCAGGAAAGCTTTATATTCATTGTGAATCTTGTGAACCTTGTGAACCTTCAAGAAGTCACTTGTAAACTTCATGAACTTCATGGAAGGTCTTGTAAATGTTGAGAAGCTTGTGAACCTTGTGAACCTTCATAAAGTAACTTGTAGACTTCATGAACTTCATGAAAGGTTATGTAAGTGTTGAGAAACTTGTGAACCTTGTGAACCTTCTTAGAACACAAAGTCTTGTATTGTGAGGGCAAATTTTGGGGTGCAACAGCTGCCCCTGTTCAATTTTCTGAAACCTGAGGGGTTAGATTGGTATATTTGCCAGTCGTGACCTGGAAGGTTGAAGGGGATTGAACACAAAAGCCCAAAAATTTGCACTCACCAGTGCATAGAGTGGTACAGATGGCTAGTTGAATATGATTGAGTGGGCTTAAAGATGCCACTAGGGGAAAGTTCTTCAGATATATTTCTTGGAAGATAAAGCAGTCCAAAATATGGAGGTATAATGAAAGCTGTCAAGAGTCTGGAGCAGTCCTGAGGTATTGATGATATGCTTTCAGGATACTGGAGTAATACTGATGTAACAGCATGTCTTCATGAGGATAGAGCAATCAATAATGATAACCCTAAAGCAGTCTTGAAGTAATAATATGATTTCAGGAGGATAGAGCAATGATAACTCTAAAGCAGTCTTGAAGTAATGATTTCAGGAGGATAGAGCCATCAATAATGATAACTCTAAAGCAGTCTTGAAGTAATGATTTCAGGAGGATAGAGCCATCAATAATGATAACTCTAAAGCAGTCTTGAAATAATAATATGATTTCAGGAGGATAGAGCAATCAATAATGATAACTCTAAAGCAGTCTTGAAGTAATGATTTCAGGAGGATAGAGCCATCAATAATGATAACTCTAAAGCAATCTTGAAACAATAATGTGATTTCAGGAGGATAGAGCAATCAATAATGATAACTCTAAAGCAGTCTTGAAGTCATGAGAAGTTATCAGGAGGATAAAGTAACCCTGAGGTGACGATAAAGCAGTCCCAAAGTAATAAGAAGCTTATCAGGAGGATAAAGTAACCCTGAGGTTACTGTCGTACCTCGAAAAATACGATCCCTCGCGAACGCGGTCGCGGCTGGGCTGACTTGAGAGTCGCCACCTAATTTTATTTATTCCCGAAGAGGGAAATGGAAAATATAGATAAAACCACCAAGAAGGGATAAAACAAGGTCATCGCAAACCATTGTCGGGGTTCGGAAGTCGGTTATGTAGGTGGAAGGTATTAGCACCTCCTACATCCATCGTACTCGATGGGAACCATCTAGATTGTCACGCGCGAAGGGATGTCTATACTTATGATTACTTGTTGAACTAAAGGGTTTATTGATCCTAGGGGCTCGACAAGGATTGAGATCCTCGTGCCTACGTATTCCCTTGTGCAATGGGAAAGTCAGAGCTTCGTAGTTCGGCCTGATATGGGTATCGGTTGTTGATTTTATTACCTTTCTTTGATGAAAGGATTTAAGAGTCCATTTGCACTAAAGACTATGGATAGTTTATCTCGCCCAACAAGACGGGTGTCCTGCGTCGAAATAATCGGAGCGAGTAACGAAAGCTCGTTATCCCCCTTTCTATCGCTTAAGGCTCGTGGCGTGCAATTTTCCTCGTATTTATTGAAGTGTTTTGTTTCCTAAGACCGCTTGATGTTGGATCAAGGGTTTGGATCTAAGAAGTAACATTTCGGTTTTTTGAGTTTAATGTGAATGCAAGTGGAGGTTTATTTGTTGGTTTTGTTAGCGAGGCACAATGTGCTCGACTCGCAAAGTTGAGGAAATAAGCTAAAGACTAGCTATGGAAAACAAGCGCAATGCGTTGATTTATTAAGTTGGAAAAAGTTGTTGAAAGTGTAAGGTGCAAAGTTCGTGCAGATGGCGATCGAGGAACGATCGACTTACGTGTGTGTATGAAGTGAAGTGCATATGGATGTTTATTTGGCGTTGGACCAAGGATTTCGTTTATCTTTGAAATGACTAATCTTAATGTGCGTTCGTTTTTTACTTAGCAATTTATCGTCAAAAATGCAAAAAGTAATCACACGGGTAAGCATTATATCATGTCGCAAGCAAAGAGTAATCGAGCACACGCAAACATTCAACGCCCACATAATCGAGTAACAGATGAAGAAATTAATCAAATTAAAAAAATTTAATTAAATTAATTATCAAATTAATTAATCTAATTAAATAAAAACATTTAATTAAATTAATTATCAAATTAATTAATCTAATTCAATAAAAACATTTAATTAAATTAATTATCAAATTAATTAATCTAATTAAATAAAAACATTTAACTAAATTAATCTATGAAAATATTTTTTTTGAGTTTTTTTTAAGACTTAAAGGAAGATTAATTAATTAAACTAAATTATCTTAACAAAATTAATTAATTAAATAATTAATTAATTAATTATATTAAGTAAAATAATTTAATTAAATAGCTAATAAAATTTTTATAAACTTCTTATAAAAGGAAAATTTGAATAGAATGAAATAAAAATAAAGGAAACAGTTGGACCCGTAGGCTAGAGATAGGGAGTGCATTCGGTAACATAAACAAGTCCATTAGAAGCAATACAAGGTGCATGACTTTGCTCAGCGGTAATAACAAGGTCCATAATGCAGCGCAAGCCTCACATGATTCATTTCAAAACCTATCTACTCTGATTCGTTGGTCAAGGCAACTAGAAAGTTGCCGACACGTATATCAGTGTAAGACTCATCGGGCAGTGTGCAATGACAAAACGAAATTAAATACAAATTCTCAAAAGTTTTTGAAAAAACACATAACGTAATAAGAAATAAGGACGGACAAATCCAACATCCTTTCCCCTGAATCTCTACCTTTCTTGCATAAATTCAACTCAGTTTATGTTTATTCCTTTTTAAAGAAAAAACAACAACCTCACAGTATCATCATCATCATCATATAGATCAAGCCATGAACACGAAATCGGAAGCTAGACATTCAGAAACAACATCAAGCAAACAACCCTAATCCCAATCAAACCCAAACCCCTTTTCGCTATGGTTCCGACAGTTCACATCATACCAGTTTATTTCACGAAATTAGTAAATGGAGACGAAGAGCTACCTCAATTGGATAAACGTGCTTCGAATTTTCTTCAAGGTATTTCTTCGTTCCCTCTCGATTACAAACTTCTTCTTGTTTTCGGAATCTGTGAATACTTGATTTGAAGGAATGAGGTTTAGCTCTTCCGACTCTAACTTTCAGTGTGAAAATCAGAGTTGAAAAGGGTCTCCGTTGAGCTTTAGTAATTAGGGTTTTTGATGATGATTCTTGCGGAATTTTCAGTTGTTCTCTGTGATAGGGTTTTTTTCAGGTGTCCGCTCAATGATTGCAAATGATTGGCTTTATAGGGAGAAGATTTGAGGCTAATACGTGTGAAGAAGAAGATTTGGCATGTGCGAGTGAGCGAAAATCATGGATGGGATAAAAGTTGGCTACCGCAATCCGTTAGAGAAGATTCGCAGCAAAATCTTGTGGGGACCTCTTAGCTTGGTGAGTCATTCTTTTCAATTTTTTGTCTGTAGCGATCTTCTGGAAAGGGAGTGGGCCCTACTGAATTTTGTTGAATTTCAACTCGTGATTTTTACTGCTATGAATATTTTTGTCTGTTTTTTATTAAGTGAATTTGCTTTCCTGGTGCAGGAATTCGTTTTGCATTTGGATTTTTTTTTTTGAAGTTTGACCTTGATGAGGTATAACTTGCTGTGATCCCAGACTTTCATGTGAAGTTTTCTACTGTCAGCATCATTTTGCATTTAAACTTGCTTCCATACTGATGTAACTAATCTTATGTTGTTGCTTGCAAGCCTGATATATGCGCATGGAAAGGAGACTTGCAGATTAAGGCATCAGTTTGAAAATTGATGAAGCTTTGGATAATGATCGAGGTAAATCACTTCTTGAACTTGTTCGAATTATCGAACTTTTGAATGTTAGTTTTAGCTTGGATCTTGGTCACCATTGATACCCTTTCATTCTGTTTGGTGTACCCTTATTTGCTGATGAATTTTTGTGTTAAATGCATCCTTGTTCCGACTTAAACACAGCGTTGTCTGTATTTGACTGTTATTCAAACATTGGTATCAACATTTGCCTAGCTTTGACACTTTTGCTGCATAAACTTTGGATTTTCTTGCTTGTAGTAGAACTGATTTACAAATGAACTTCTGACTTCTCATTCATATATCTCCTTTTGTCATGATCTTTAAACAATGCATTAACTTCTTTTGTATTTCTTTTCTTTTGCATCAAACTGAACCTTGTTAACCTCATTATGATAATGTCAAATCTACTGTTGTGGTGCCACTCGTGTCTGCAGGATTTATACGTGACATGTTGAAGAACTTGCACATTTCCTAGCATTTATCATAACTAAACTACTTCAACTGATTTTCCTTATTACATTGTAGGTAAAATTCAGATTCTTGGAAAGGAAGCCATGGAGTTCATGCTTGCTGCAAACTGACAGAAAACAAACATACACTAGCCTGAAAATTAGGGTACTTGCTGTAGATGGGCTTAGTGAGTATTTTCATTGTTTATGAAGCATAACCTTAGTTCCTTAGGATTTGTTTCTATTTTGTGGGACGTAAAGATGACTGAACTTGCAGGTTGCATCTATTATGCTCCGTCTATCTTCTTAGAGAAGTACGAGTGGTTGGATTAATGAAGGATTGCCACGAGAATCAAGCATGTAAAGGAAATTCTCAACATAAGACAGTTTGCTGGATGAGAGCACAGGCGGCCTTCCTGCCAATTTTGAGCTGTAGATATCAAGACTTCTGAGAGCAGGATTTGCATCAGGATGATAAGCAGATAAGGCACTTAAAGCATTGACAAGAACAAACATAGGATGTGCATCTTGCGGCATTGATTGCATGAGGTCCGAGACTCCTTGTGGTAACAATCTTCCTGGACCTAAGTAGAGTGTGTTTGAGATTTGTACAATTCTCATTCTCCGTGTAATGGCTTTTGCAGGTCTTTCTCGATCAGAATAGTAACATGGATAGCACTTAGTGGCTGAATCGTGTTCCTGCTTGTTTACCAGTTGACTTAGAATGTTTCCAAATCTTGTCATTGATCGTTCAAAGGGAGGTATTCGCAAAAGCTGTAGTCGAAGCATGAATTGGCATAAGCCGTACGTTATGGAGTGGCAGTCTTCCCCGTCGCATATGTTTCTAGAATGATATGTACTTCATCATCGATTATGACATGTTTGCGAAATCATATTGTCAATAGTGTTGATGACTTGATTATTCATTGCAGCGAGAATTCTGAGGACATAACACTGAATCTTGAAGCATGAGGATGGAGCTGCTTTTTTACCGTCACCTGTAGCATAGCTGAATGCCTTAGGAGTATGGAGGTTTAGTGAAGACTTAATGCCAAACAGTAAGTATTTAACTCTCACAGCTGCGTACTCATTGATCAATGCCAAAGAACCTTACTTTCACAGTTGCTCATACTCGTCGCTTAGCTAGTACATGAACTGAACAAAACCATTGACTCGTAGCATATTTATGCTTCCTTTCTACAGATTTCGCAGGATCAGCCTGACTAATATCACAACAATGAGTGAAAGACTTGACACAGGGAGGGGAACTTGATGGTTGATATGGAGTTTGGCAGCAGCTTGTATGAGACAAGACTTAGGTGGGGGCACCTCAATTCACTTTCAATATCCATGAGCTTGGTGAAGCATGAGGATTGGCTTAATGAAGGACATTGGCCATGGAAATTGTCTTGGATCTTGGAAGCCTTAATGATGAATGAAGCTTGCAACGTCTCGATACTTAATCTTATGATAAAATTAAACATGTGTAATGACACTTTTGATTTCAACTTAAAACCATATCTTTTGTAGCTTTGGTGTCTTTAAATGAAAGTCTGCTGAACTTGTGAACTTTATCCAAGCAGGAAATTGTGGCATGATTAGAGACTCATTTGAGTTTTAGAAATAATTCTGCAACTTTGAGTACAAATGATAACATTGGTTGAATTTTTGTGCCATGAGAACTTGGTATTAATTATGTCACCTGAACTTCTTTTTTTCAAATTATTTGTCTATTGGACATCGTATCATGGGGCTTTGCAAACATTCTTGCGCTTTGTAATCAAAATAACTAGAATTATGACATGCTTAGAGATCAAGTCATGACACTAGAATTATAACCAAGACATATTATCATGTGTCATCTTTATTATTTACCACACCTTCCACTCATATTATAATTGGAACATGATCCTCAATCATAGATTAGTTTTACCATGAGCCTCTTGACTTCATTAATCTAACAAATGATTTGAATTTAGATCATGAACCAAGTATGTCTTAAAGATAAAATCATCCTTTCCTCGAATCTTGAATGGTCATTTTTAGAAACAAGCATTTAAGCCCACATGATAACATCCTTGAACTTAGGAGTAAAGCCCTTTGCATTCTACCATAAAGCCAAATGACAGTATCTCAATCCTAATGGAGATCCAATATAACCTGACCTTCAATCTTGTTCTTAAACTCTCGATCAACAAATCCAATATTTCTTGGACAAAGCCCTCAACTTGAACCAAATTCACCCCAATCATCACTCTACCATAACCTTGGACATAATTCAACATTTGCCAAAACAAAGCTGGTAATCAAGTTGAAATAGGCTTTAAAAGTTACTTGAAAGCAGATGTTCAAGTTGTGATCCTGAAAATGAGAATCCATATTTCTTTAAAATTCACTTGAATTCAACACACTGGCCAGAGTCTACAACCACAATCAAGTCCACAACAAACCTCTTATGGTTTAAATCGTTAGCAAATCATAACCAGCGGATACATGATCATTCAGAGAAGAATCAACAAGCACTAAACCAATTATCATGAGGAATGAACTAGGTATGACAAATTTGGGGTATGACAGATGCCCCTATCTAATTATCTTGAGACCGAAGAAGTTGAAATGCTGCATGGCGTTCAAATCTTTAGGTTGAAAGTTAATTAGATACAAACAGACTCCAAAATTTGTCTGAGAAGGTATGAAATGCAATGCAATAATGAAATAAGAGGACGAAGTGGTAGATTGTACAACATGTCTGAGATTCTTTGTACTAACAAAGCAGTATCCCAATTCGATGAATAAATTTCTCCAAGTCGTACAAGGCAGTCCCTTATGTATTAGGGCTTCTTCGGGGACAAGATCCTAACAAAACGTGATTCCTTGGGTCATGTGAAGCAGTTCCTTAACAATAAAGGCTCTTCAGTGACTCTAAAACAAGTGTCTTAACAAAACATGAGATTCTTTAGTCCATCAAAGCAGTACCTTACCCATGAAGGCTCTTTGTGGACGTTAGAACAATGTCTCGAATAAATGGGGTAAGATTTTCATATCATGCGAAGCAGTTCCTTAAACATAGGATCTTCAGTGATACTAGAACAGTGTCTTTACTGAACATGATATTCTTCGGGTCTCGCGAAGCGATACCTTGTTGATTAAGGTTCTTCGTAGAATACCAAAGCAGTATCTCAAACAAATGAGATTTTCTAGCTCACCAAAGCAGTACCTTACTAATGAAGGCTCTTTAGGGATACTTGGGGCAATATCTCGAATAAAATGATATACGATTTCTTTTCAGACTATGCGAAGCAGTTCCTTATATTCAAGGATCTTCAGTGATACTAGAACAGTATCTCCATCACAACACGAGCTTTTCCGAGTCTTGCGAAGCAGTACCTTTTCGATTAAGGTTCTTCGGAGTATTCCAAAACAGTATTTCGAATAAAATGGTATAAGATTTTTTAGATCATGCGAAGCAGTTCCTTATATTCAAGGATCTTCAGTGATACTAGAACAGTATCTCCATCACAATATGAGATTCTCTAATCCAGGCAAAGCAGTACCTTACTAATGAAGGCTCTTTTGCGAACGCTAGAACAATATCTCGAATAAATAGTGTAAGACTTTCCAGATGTGAAGCAGTTCCCTATATTTAAGGATCTTCAGTGATACTAGAACAGTATCTTAAACACAACACGAGATTCTTCGGATCTTGTGAAGCAGTACCTTTTCGATTAAGGTTCTTCGGAGAAAACCAAAGCAGTATCTCGAACAATGAGATTCCCTAGCTCATCAAAGCAGTACCTCACCATAAAGGCTCTTTGGAAATATTCAGGGCAGTATCTCGAATAAATAGTGTAAGACTTTCTAGATGTGAAGCAGTTCCTTATATTCAAGGATCTTCAGTGATACTAGAACAGTATCTTAAACACAACATGAGATTCTTCGGATCTTGTGAAGCAGTACCTTTTCGATTAAGGTTCTTCGGAGAAAACCAAAGCAGTATCTCGAACAATGAGATTCCCTAGCTCATCAAAGCAGTACCTCACCATAAAGGCTCTTTGGAAATATTCAGGGCAGTATCTCGAATAAATAGTGTAAGACTTTCTAGATGTGAAGCAGTTCCTTATATTCAAGGATCTTCAGTGATACTAGAACAGTATCTTAAACACAACATGAGATTCTTCGGATCTTGTGAAGCAGTACCTTTTCGATTAAGGTTCTTCGGAGAAAGCCAAAGCAGTATCTCGAACAATTCTTCCAGGATGCTCTCTGCTTGGAGAGCAACGAAGTTGGTGGACAAAATCATCATCAACTATAAAGCTTGAAGGAGGATTTGCTGGGGGAAATAAATCCGTGAGCTTATGCGGGATATCAGCTCCTTTCAGAGGAATACCATCAACTTTGAGAAGAAAATCCGGGATGCATGTCCTGGATCCTGTTATGCTATCCTGATATGACCTCGTACATTGCATGATGCACGATGATTCTTATGAAAATGAAATTACAAATGATTCTCATGTAAATGCTTTATTATATGCTAATGATTAATATGATTGTGTTTGATGACGTTCTTGTTTTTTGGACAAAAATGCTATGCATGTCATGCTTGTGACAATGCAAATGGTTGCGTACGCTGAAGATAAGTTTTGATAATTGCCAAGAGTATTGGGCTTTGGGAGGTGTGCCAAACAAGGTTGGACTTTGGGCTTTCTGGTAGTTGCCACATTAGTGGGCTTTGGGAATTATGAGGGTGCCAATAGAATTGGGCTTGAGCTTTTAGTAGTTGCCAAGGAAATTGGACTTTTAGGTTTTATGAGGGATGCCAGCATGGTGGACTTTAAGCTTTTTGGTGGTTGCCAATGAATATTGGGCTTTCAAAGGTTCTGGAGGACATTAGATTTTCCAACACTTGGTTCATGAGACCTTGATAAAGTTGTGAGCAACGAGGAGAGACATGAGTGCCCCTGGTAAAGTTTCGACTGTAGTTTAACATTCATCAATGGGATATATTGTGTGGAAACAAACACCACGACTGGCAATGATATTAGTTAACGGGAGAACTGTCACGTTCCTTCTATCATCCCAAAAGATAATCGTACTACTTTTCAAATATTGTTTATTATTTTTACCAGAATTTCAAAACAGAGTTTATCATTAATAAAACATTTTGCAAACAAACAGATAAAGTAAAAACGATTGAGCACAATTTGATGAGAAATTTCTCTTTTTATTGCCAAAACCCGCAAAAGGGTATAAATGTACATACAGATGCAATTCCTTAATGAGGTAATTGCTGTGCAAGAAAAGTACAATGACAATGACAATAAATGAAGTTCCATTGAATCTCGACATTGCTATGATCCCTATATCTCTGAAAATCTCATCAGTTAAACTTTGTAGGAAGGCGATTGGATGGATCCTTTTCTTTCGTAGTTCCCCATAATCACCTGAATGTGCAGGTCATAATATTTGCCTTGGAATTAGTCCCTAACTTTTGCCTGGATCGCCCTTTCGGGTTTTCAATCCACCGGGACGCCCTTTTTTGCCTGAGCCGCCCTTTCGGGTTTTCAACTCAGCGGGTTAATTTTTATTTTTATCCCTAACTTTTGCCTGGACCGCCCTTTCGGGTTTTCAGTCCACCGGGATAGCCTATTTTTGCCTAAGTCGCCTTTTCAGGTTTTCGACTTAGCGGCTTTTATTCCAATCTTTTAGGCATAATATCTTTTGACTGCATCTGCATTCACGGGGGTAGGAAGTTCTTCACCGTCCATTCTTGCAAGAATCAAGGCACCTCCAGAGAAAGCTCTCACCACCACAAACGGTCCTTCATAATTAGGCGTCCACTTGCCCCTAGGCTCTCTGTGCATGGTAGTGATTCGTTTGAGCACCAAATCACCTTCCTGGTAAGTCTGAGGACGTACTTTCTTGTCGAAAGCTTTCTTCATACGTCTTTGGTAAAGTTGTCCATGACATAGCGCCGTCATACGCTTTTCTTCAATAAGATTAAGCTCATCAAACCTCGTTCGGACCCACTCAGCTTCATCTAATTTGGTTTCCATCAGAACTCTCATTGAGGGAATTTCAACTTCTATCGGGAGGACAGCCTCCATGCCATATACCAAAGAAAAAGGGGTTGCCCCTGTCGAAGTACGTACTGAAGTACGGTAACCGTGCAATGCGAAAGGCAACATCTCATGCCAATCTTTATACGTGATCACCATTTTCTGAATGATCTTCTTAATATTCTTGTTTGCAGCTTCGACAGCTCCATTCATCTTGGGTCTGTATGGTGTGGAGTTATGGTGCTCAATTTTGAAACTAGTACACAACTCTCCAATCATCTTGTTATTGAGATTTGACCCGTTGTCGGTAATGATCCGGTGAGGAACTCCGTATCTACATATGATGTTATTCTTCAGGAAGCGAGCAACCACTTGCTTGGTAACATTAGCGTAAGAGGCAGCCTCGACCCATTTCGTGAAGTAATCTATGGCAACAAGTATAAACCTATGCCCATTTGAAGCCTTTGGTTCAATCATCCCGATCATGTCTATTCCCCACATGGAGAAAGGCCATGGTGAAGTCAAGACATTCAACGGAGTAGGAGGTACGTGTACCCTGTCAGCATAAATTTGGCATTTGTGGCATGTTCGAACATGAGAATGACAATCAGTCTCCATTGTTAGCCAATAGTACCCTGCTCTAAGGATTTTCTTTGCCATTGTATGCCCACTCATATGAGTACCAAACAGTCCTTCATGTATCTCTTTTATAATTTGCTCGGCCTCCTGCTCGTCTACACATCGGAGCAGGATCATGTCATGATTTCTTTTGTACAACACCTCCCCATTCAGAAAGAAATTTGAGGCCAATCTCCTTAGTGTTCTTTTATCCATACTCAAAGCACCTTCTGGGTATTCTTTCTTCTCCAAGTAGCGCTTGATATCATAAAACCAAGGCTTGGCACTTGATTCTTCTTCGGCAGTCAGACAATGAGCAGGTTCTTCAAAGCGCTTGAGATCAAAGGAGGGCCGATGATTGGGCCAAATCAGCTGGTACATGGACGCCAGAGTTGCCAGAGCGTCAGCCATTTGATTTTCACTACGAGGCACATGAGTGAAGGTAATGTCATCAAACCTGGGGAGCAGCTTCAACATATAATCCCGGTATGGAATCAGATGGTCACATCTTACTTCCCAATCTCCTGTAGTTTGATATATCACTAGAGCTGAGTCACCATATACATCGAGTATTTTAATCCTCAGATCAATAGCTTCCTCTAATCCCATAATGCATGCTTCATACTCAGCCACATTGTTTGTACACGGAAAACAAAGCTTAGCTGTAAAAGGTATATGGAAATCCTTAGGAGATGTCAGCACTGCCCCAATTCCACAACCTCGATCATTGGCCGCTCCATCGAACATGAGGGTCCATCGCTCTCCTGGTTCAGGCCCTTCGTCAGGTCCAGGCTCTTCATTGTCTCTAATCAACATGATGTCCTCGTCTGGAAAGTCGAACTTCAAAGGTTGGTAATCCTCCACAGGCTGGTGAGCAAGATGATCTGCTAGTATGCTGCCTTTGATAGCCTTTTGAGTGACATACTGAATATCATATTCCGACAAAAGCATTTGCCATCTGGCGATCCTACCAGTGAGAGCTGGTTTCTCAAATATATATTTAAGAGGATCCATCTTGGAAATCAAATATGTTGTATGGGTCAACATGTACTGTCGGAGACGCTTAGCAGCCCATGCGAGAGCGCAACAAGTCTTCTCAAGTGCTGAATATCTTGTTTCACAGTCGTTGAACTTCTTGCTCAGGTAGTAGATGGCATGCTCCTTCTTGCCAGTCTCATCTTGTTGTCCCAGCACACAGCCCATGGATTCATCGAGAACTGTCATATACATGATGAGAGGTCTTCCAGGCACGGGAGGCACCAAGATTGGTGGTTCTTGCAAGTATTCCTTTACTTTATCAAAAGCTGTTTGACATTCATCATCCCATTCAATTGCTTGATCTTTTCTTAAGAGCTTGAAGATCGGTTTGCAAGTAGCAGTGAGATGCGAAATAAATCTGGCAATGTAATTCAACCTTCCAAGGAAACCTCTGACCTCCTTTTCAGTTCTTGGCGCAGGCATACTCTGAATGGCTCTGACTTTGTCAGGATCAACCTCGATCCCCTTCTGGCTCACAATGAATCCTAGCAACTTTCCGGATCGAACCCCAAAGGTACACTTATTCGGGTTAAGTCTGAGCTTGAAATCTCTTAATCGTACAAATAATTTTTGCAGATTAACCATGTGTTCTTCCTCTGTTTGGGATTTTGCAATCATATCATCGACGTATACTTCAATCTCTTTATGAATCATATCATGAAAGAGAGTTACCATAGCACGTTGATATGTTGCTCCGGCATTTTTGAGTCCGAATGGCATTACTTTGTAGCAAAAAGTTCCCCACGGCGTAATGAACGTGGTCTTCTCCATGTCTTCTGGATCCATTTTGATTTGGTTATATCCAGAGAAGCCGTCCATAAAAGAGAACACTGAAAACTGAGCTGTGTTATCCACCAATACATCGATATGAGGTAATGGGAAATCATCTTTGGGACTAGCCCTGTTCAAGTCTCGGTAGTCGACACACATGCGGACCTTTCCATCTTTCTTTGGAACGGGCACAATGTTGGCGATCCACTGTGGGTATTTAGCTACTGCTAGAAATCCGGCGTCAAATTGCTTTCTTACTTCCTCCCGAATCTTGAGGGCCATGTCTGGGCGAGTCCTTCTCAACTTCTGCTTGACTGCTGGACATTCTTCTTTGAGTGGCAATTTGTGCACGACGATATTAGTATTTAGCCCAGGCATATCCTGATATGACCATGCGAACACATCAGCATACTCGTGGAGGAGCTCTATCAGTTTTGCCTTCACTTCGGGTTGCAAAGAAGCACCTATCTTCACTTCACGCTTATCCTCCTCTGATCCCAAGTTGATGACTTCAATGTCCTCTTGGTGAGGCTGGATGACCTTCTCTTCTTGCTTGAGTAGTCGGGCTAACTCTTCAGGAAGTTCGCAGTCTTCCTCGCCTTCTTCCTCTGCTTGGTTGATCGGATAATCAAAGTTATACGGGACCATAGCAACATCGTTCTCAAGGACTTCGGTGGTGTCTCTGCATGTTTATGATTTATGCATTTATTTTAGAAAAGTGATGTGCATTAAAACATTGTCATTTTATTATAAAAGAAAAATGAAAGAAAGAGAACAAATATTGAATGCAAACTGATTTATTATATTGATAATCAAAGTTTTAAGACAATGGTGGCCCGACAACATCCCAATATGCCTTGGGCAGAGCATATGGTTTTTGGAAAAAGAAGTAGAATTACTTTTTAGGGTAAATAAACTGAGGAATCTCGACAGTTCTCCAGTTCTCTAATTCCTCCCCTGGACCGGCTTGACGAATCCAATTGCAAGTCTCTTCATGGTAGTCTTCGCCTGAGATCATTGCAGCATGATCCTCAAAGATGTATCCAGCGCTTATAAACGTATCACTCACTCGAGGAAATTGGCCATGTTCTTCATATGCTGAGACCGTTGTTGTACTGGAAGATGGCTGGTAGCCAATGCCATGCATGTCTCTCTTGTCTTGCATCTCGACGATTTTGCCCCAGCCTTGCGTGTTCCCGGTCTCCAAGACAGCCAAGGCTTCCTTCAGTGATGTCATTGACATTGATGGCTGTGGGCGCTCAGATTCTCGTTGAACTGCCAGCATGCTCACTATTTCAAAAGATTGAAACGGTGTCTCGACAGTTTCGCCTTCCACATCAATATATCTAAAAGAAGTCAAATGACTCACTAAGATATCCTCTTCACCTCCAATCACCACAATTCGGGTCTGCATAGGGAATTTTAATTTTTGATGGAGAGTGGATGTAACGGCCCCTGCGTTATGAATCCATGGTCTTCCTAGAAGACAGCTATACCCTGGATGAATATCCATTACTTGGAAAGTAATGGTGAACAAAGCAGGTCCTATCTTAATCGGGAGATCCACCTCTCCTATGACCGCACGCCTGGAACCATCGAAGGCTTTCACTATCAATGCGCTTGGCTTCATCACCACTCCTTGTACAGGCATTCTTTCCAATGTCGTTTTTGGCATCAAATTTAAGGAGGAGCCCGTATCTACCAACACCCTTGATAGCAACGTATCTTCACACCTTATGGAAATGTGTAAAGCTTTATTGTGATTCTTCTTATCAGCAGTGAGCTCTTCATCATTGAAACCAAGGAAGTTACCAGTGGTAACGCTGGCTATGACGTCATCAAATTGGGCCACTGTGATATCTTTGGTGATGTGCGCCGCACTTAGTACTTTCAGCAGAGAGGATCTATGTGCTTCAGAACTAAGTAGTAAAGCTAACATAGATATTTTGGCGGGAGTTTGGTTCAGCTGGTCGACCACCTTGTAGTCGCTTTTTTTGATGATCCTCAAGAACTCTTCCGCTTCTTTCTGAGAGAATGCAGCTTTGGGCGATGACGGTTCTTCTGGTGACCCCTGAGGAATAGGAGTAACAACCGGTGCAGCAGTCGTCTTTTGCTTTTGCTGGGATGATGACTCCACTGGTCTTGGTGCGAACAATCTTCCACTGCGAGTCATACCACTGGGTCCGGCAATGGCTGTGACAATGGGAAATTCAAGATTAATAGGCTGCCTTCTCCGGCCTTGCCCAGCGTTTGCTGGTTCATAACTCCATGGCACAGCTTGGTTATTTTCCCCGGTGTAGTGAACGGGATACTCTATAACCATAGGAGTACTATTGTTTGGAGTTTGAGGTGCATCATAAAACATCTCTGTTGCAGCCACCATTCTTTTCTCCATTCCACGCCTTTCAATCTGTATCAGACCTTGATTGAGGAGTTTTTGCAAGCACTCCCTGGTATTCTCTTCGGAATGATCAACCCCCTCATCCCTTGCCAGCATCAATCCTGCTTTCTCCAACTGTTTGCCAATCACAGCCAATGGGGTCTGGACGTCTTCTGCCTTCAAGATTAACTCACAATCGTCCTCTTCCTCCACGGCATTAACATTTGCTCCTCCATGAGGCGGCAAAGGGTCATTTTTGATATTTGGACCTCTTGGAGTAAATGTCAAATCCTTCGACTCTACCAGGTCCTGAACGTGATTTTGAAATGCATAGCATTTGTCAATAGTGTGTCCAGGTGCGCCCTTGTGAAATTCACAAGTGGCATTGGCATCGTAATTTGGGGGGTACGGGAAAGTGGCTGGCCTTAGATCCCTTAGAACCAGTTGCCCACGTTGGTTCAACTGATTAAAGATATCCCTATAAGGCATGGGGACTGGATCGATGTGCCTTCTTTGCCTAAACTGCCTTTGCGCCGGACCAGTCCGTCTATATTGTTGATTGGGCTGCTGTGCTGGAGCCTGTTGATATTGTTGTTGTTGGGGAGCTTGCGGTGGATACGGAATTGGCGCAACATTAGCCACATGCCCATAAGGCATGTTATACGGTAAGTTAGCCCTTCCTCTCATGATAGCATTGGCCTCTCCTTCCTTTTTCTTTTGGAAATTAGAAAAAGGTTTCTTGCCAGTATTTGCAGAAGTAGCTGCTCCTTTGCCCTTTTTTAGCTGGCTCTCGATTCTTTCCCCTACAGACACGATTTCAGAGAAACTAGGAAAACTAGCTCCCATCATTCTGTCCATATACTTATCCTCCAGCGTATTTAAGAACATATCCGTCAACTCTTTAGGAAGCAATGGTGGTTGAACCCGTGCAGCGAGTCCTCTCCACCGTTGCGCATATTCTTTGAACGATTCATTGCTACGTTGTGTCATGTCTTGCAATTGAGTACGATTAGGTGCAAGATCAACATTGTATTGATAATGTTCAAGGAATGCGCGTGAGAGGTCATTCCACGTTTTAATTCGGCTTCTCTCCAGCTGGACGTACCACTCCAAAGATGCCCCGGACAAGCTGTCCTGGAAGCAATGAACCAGGAGCTGGTCGTTCCTAGCATATAGAGCCATTTTTCTGCAGTAGGCCCGGAGATGGGTGTGAGGACAGCTGTTCCCTTTATATTTATCGGGAAAATCCGGAGCTTTGAATTTATGCGGAATCACTAGTCCTGGCACCAGGCACATTTCCTCAGCATCTATACCTGGAATGGTGTTGATATCCATCGCCTTGAGTTTTTCCTCCATTGAGCGCAATCTTTCTGCTACTGGATCCAGAAGAGTTTCGGTGCGGTGAGCTGGTGGATCTGCGTAAAGGACATCAGACTGTTCATCCATGTCTTTAAACGACCCATGGTGGACATCTAAAGATGGTACATTGGGTGGATTTACCCCAGCAAGAACGAAATTATCTTTGGCCGCCCCCGAAGTACCGGCCTGCCTAGTGAGTTTCTCAGCTTCTTCCTCCCTCTTAGCCATAGTGATGACCTCGAGGATCTGGTCCAGTTTTCCCTTGAGTGAGTCGATATCAGCTCTCATGGCATTCTGTTCTTCATGAATTTGCTCCAACGTCATTTTGTAGATTTTTCTGGTTTCGTACCTTCGTCGGAAAATCCGGAAAGTCAGCTTTTCTGGAGAGGGAAGGTAAAGTGTATGAGTTTGTGTTTTTGTTTGGTTGTAAAGATGAGCGTATGAATGCATATGTTTGATTACAAAGCTCTCAGTCATCTTATCGATTTATTACCAGAGATTTTTAACGTATTTATCATTGCAAATAAGACAAGATTTAAAATCCAAAAGCAACAATTTTCATTCATCTAAATCAAACAAGTACATTAGAGATTCCACGAGTTTTCATATTACAATGCAAAAGATAACAACAACTTTCTTGAACATAAACTATGGTGCAACCCTGAAAATAACCCCTTGAGCTTTGCGGACTGCCACTAGATTTGTGGTGAGCTCCTTGATGGTTCTCTTGCAAACTTTCACACACCGGTAAACTTCTTCAGGCGTGTTTTCTGGGCACATGACACGATCTGCATCTTCAAGCTTCTCAGGAAGGTCTTGACTTGCCAGGTTCAACATGCTAGCCAGGTTTACAAACTTCTGCTTCCACTCTTCGTACAAACCTTGGAGATTTGCAATTACCACATCTCTTCCCCCTATGGCTTCTTCAGCATCTCGACACTTGTTCATCCATTGGATGCAAGTATTCTCCAGGTCTTGATAAGCTTTCTGAGATCTCAGGTAATCAATTTGCTCCACAGCTTGCTCATGTTGAAATTTCTCACGGTCGTACTTTCGCTGATAACTGTCCTTTTCCAACTTTTCTGCTGCTAGCTTGTCCTCTTCTCTCTTGAGAGAATCCTCTAAGCTCTTGATCTTTGCTTCTAAAGTGATCCTATCATCCTTCTTGTTCTTAAGGCACACCTCTATGTCCTTCTGTAAATTGATAATTCGAACTTCAGCCCTTCTTAATTGGTCGTTACGATGATCCAGATCCATGCTGGCTCCATAAAGAGCACCCAAGCATTTTTCTCTCTTATCTTCTTCTATTCTGCATCTTTTGTTACTGCTTTCCACTCTTTCTTTCATCTTTTTGCTTTTCTCCTCCCACACTTCTTTCTTTCCTTTGGTTTGAAGGAGTTCGATCCGCATGCGTTCGTTCTCCAATTCTAAGCCTTTGATTCTTTCGTTGAGCTCATCTATGTCTTCAGGTAGCAATGGTATTTTCTCAGGAAGGGGTGGGAAAGCTATTGGATCAAGAAAGAATGGAATCTTAACGATGCGAGCTCTTTCTTTTACCCACAAGACATAAGGTTCCTTCACAGCAATATTCTTGCGGACACTAGGATCACTCGTAACGATCTTCTTCCAAGCCGCCTTGAATTTCTTCAACTCTTCTTTAGATGGGTTATCAACAACAAAAGGTACCAAATGCCTTTCTTCAGGAGGAGTCTCCATAGGGAGCCCAAGTTGTCTCTTAAGCAGCACCGGGTTGTAATTTATGCAACCATGATTTCCTATCAGAGGGACATTAAGGAAACTTCCACATCTAAGCACAATACCCCCAATCTTCCAATCTCTTGAGTACCATGTGAGGTCATTAGCCCTGAGCGAAGCAAATCTGTAAGGCCACGACAAATTCCTAGACACAAAGTAACCCTCCTTAGGCATGTGCATTTTCATCCACATGTGTAACAATGGAGCGCAGCAAAGGAATACACCTCCTCTCTTTGTATGCCGGGTATGGAAAGTGTGATAAAAATCTGCCAATAAGAACGGAACTGGATTTCCTGTCATGAAAATCTCTATAGCAGCACGATCAACAAACTTATCTGACTTTGGGAACAACACGATCCCATACACAAGAAGAGCTAGGATGGCTCCGCAGGAGGACCAGTTTCCTTTCTCAGCACATTGCCAAGCTTGTTTCTCCAAGAACAGTCTCGTGAATCCCTCTTTATCTGACTTGTTGTCCACTAACAAACTTGCAGGAAGTCCCAACACAGTAGCCAACTTAGTCATAGTGACTTCTTCTTCTAGCTTTGGGAATGGATTGCGGTCTCTAATGCGAAGACCCACAAGCAACTCGAATTCTTCCAAAGTAGGAGCAATCTGGAAGTCGGGGAAAGTGAAGCACCGTAGCTGAATGTCGTAATACTGAGCAAGAGCATGAAGAGCATCAATATTTGCTGTCTCGTCCAGTATACTCAGGATTCTTCCGAAGCGAGCCTGAAAGCTGTTGTGTTTGATAGGAGTGATCTTAGCTCTCAAGGCCAGCAGCGAGTCAACCTTTGGCTCCAAGAACTTGAAATTGTAAGTGCTTTTCTTGGAAATTCGATTCATCTTGATTGCTTTGACAAATACTTCAAATCTGCAATAAATATAAGTAACTGAGAGCTATGTATTGTTTTTTATGAATGAATGTATGCAACAATGAACGGGTAAACCCAAAATGCAATGTTTCAGAAACAACTAGAACGGATGAAAGATACTTTGATCACTTTCCTCACAAGGATCTCACTGGGTGACCTCTACAGTTTTAGGGATCCCAAAGTTAATAACTCATATGGATGTTCATTACACGCGCCATCAACATGACGGTTAATTGACTCCACCATATGAATTTCGTTTGGGTGAGATCTTCGTATCGAGTCACACAAGAGAGAAGTCTCCTGGTACCCCATACTACGTGATCGTCGACACGAGGTTTAAAACAAAGTCCTGGAGTTATGGAACTTTCTCAAATGTTTGATGCACGTGTCAATTTTGACAGTCAATCAACTCCATTGAGTAAGTCTATTCCAAGTGAGGTTTTCGTATTGAGCCACGCGAGGGCGAACCCTGGTGCCCAATACTACGCAACCATCAACCGATGTTTTAACCAAAAGGTTCTAAAGGTCCTCAGAATCAACGACTTTAATGAAAACAACTGAGCACACACGCCAAAAGCTTGACGGTTGTCAGTATTTCCATTAAAATCTACTCCGAGTGAGGTTTTCGTATCGACAACCCACGAGAGAGGTTCTCTCGGGAGCCCATACTACACAACCTCGCTAACTTATGTTTACACTCATAGACCCGGGTATAGAGCCTTTCCCTCAAGTTGTTTTGATCAAAGTATCAATCCAGTACAAGAGATCCACAATAAGGATATAAAATGTAAAGCAATAAAGAAAGCGATAACAAGTAACACATAAGCAGACATCCAAACAAACGTGGAAACCTAGACTAGGCTCGACTTGCATAGGGGTGAACCAGTCCCCAGCAGAGTCGCCAGCTGTCGTACCTCGAAAAATACGATCCCTCGCGAACGCGGTCGCGGCTGGGCTGACTTGAGAGTCGCCACCTAATTTTATTTATTCCCGAAGAGGGAAATGGAAAATATAGATAAAACCACCAAGAAGGGATAAAACAAGGTCATCGCAAACCATTGTCGGGGTTCGGAAGTCGGTTATGTAGGAGGAAGGTATTAGCACCTCCTACATCCATCGTACTCGATGGGAACCATCTAGATTGTCACGCGCGAAGGGATGTCTATACTTATGATTACTTGTTGAACTAAAGGGTTTATTGATCCTAGGGGCTCGGCAAGGATTGAGATCCTCGTGCCTACGTATTCCCTTGTGCAATGGGAAAGTCAGAGCTTCGTAGTTCGGCCTGATATGGGTATCGGTTGTTGATTTTATTACCTTTCTTCGATGAAAGGATTTAAGAGTCCATTTGCACTAAAGACTATGGATAGTTTATCTCGCCCAACAAGACGGGTGTCCTGCGTCGAAATAATCGGAGCGAGTAACGAAAGCTCGTTATCCCCCTTTCTATCGCTTAAGGCTCGTGGCGTGCAATTTTCCTCGTATTTATTGAAGTGTTTTGTTTCCTAAGACCGCTTGATGTTGGATCAAGGGTTTGGATCTAAGAAGTAACATTTCGGTTTTTTGAGTTTAATGTGAATGCAAGTGGAGGTTTATTTGTTGGTTTTGTTAGCGAGGCACAATGTGCTCGACTCGCAAAGTTGAGGAAATAAGCTAAAGACTAGCTATGGAAAACAAGCGCAATGCGTTGATTTATTAAGTTGGAAAAAGTTGTTGAAAGTGTAAGGTGCAAAGTTCGTGCAGATGGCGATCGAGGAACGATCGACTTACGTGTGTGTATGAAGTGAAGTGCATATGGATGTTTATTTGGCGTTGGACCAAGGATTTCGTTTATCTTTGAAATGACTAATCTTAATGTGCGTTCGTTTTTTACTTAGCAATTTATCGTCAAAAATGCAAAAAGTAATCACACGGGTAAGCATTATATCATGTCGCAAGCAAAGAGTAATCGAGCACACGCAAACATTCAACGCCCACATAATCGAGTAACAGATGAAGAAATTAATCAAATTAAAAAAATTTAATTAAATTAATTATCAAATTAATTAATCTAATTAAATAAAAACATTTAATTAAATTAATTATCAAATTAATTAATCTAATTCAATAAAAACATTTAATTAAATTAATTATCAAATTAATTAATCTAATTAAATAAAAACATTTAACTAAATTAATCTATGAAAATATTTTTTTTGAGTTTTTTTTAAGACTTAAAGGAAGATTAATTAATTAAACTAAATTATCTTAACAAAATTAATTAATTAAATAATTAATTAATTAATTATATTAAGTAAAATAATTTAATTAAATAGCTAATAAATTTTTTATAAACTTCTTATAAAAGGAAAATTTGAATAGAATGAAATAAAAATAAAGGAAACAGTTGGACCCGTAGGCTAGAGATAGGGAGTGCATTCGGTAACATAAACAAGTCCATTAGAAGCAATACAAGGTGCATGACTTTGCTCAGCGGTAATAACAAGGTCCATAATGCAGCGCAAGCCTCACATGATTCATTTCAAAACCTATCTACTCTGATTCGTTGGTCAAGGCAACTAGAAAGTTGCCGACACGTATATCAGTGTAAGACTCATCGGGCAGTGTGCAATGACAAAACGAAATTAAATACAAATTCTCAAAAGTTTTTGAAAAAACACATAACGTAATAAGAAATAAGGACGGACAAATCCAACATCCTTTCCCCTGAATCTCTACCTTTCTTGCATAAATTCAACTCAGTTTATGTTTATTCCTTTTTAAAGAAAAAACAACAACCTCACAGTATCATCATCATCATCATATAGATCAAGCCATGAACACGAAATCGGAAGCTAGACATTCAGAAACAACATCAAGCAAACAACCCTAATCCCAATCAAACCCAAACCCCTTTTCGCTATGGTTCCGACAGTTCACATCATACCAGTTTATTTCACGAAATTAGTAAATGGAGACGAAGAGCTACCTCAATTGGATAAACGTGCTTCGAATTTTCTTCAAGGTATTTCTTCGTTCCCTCTCGATTACAAACTTCTTCTTGTTTTCGGAATCTGTGAATACTTGATTTGAAGGAATGAGGTTTAGCTCTTCCGACTCTAACTTTCAGTGTGAAAATCAGAGTTGAAAAGGGTCTCCGTTGAGCTTTAGTAATTAGGGTTTTTGATGATGATTCTTGCGGAATTTTCAGTTGTTCTCTGTGATAGGGTTTTTTTCAGGTGTCCGCTCAATGATTGCAAATGATTGGCTTTATAGGGAGAAGATTTGAGGCTAATACGTGTGAAGAAGAAGATTTGGCATGTGCGAGTGAGCGAAAATCATGGATGGGATAAAAGTTGGCTACCGCAATCCGTTAGAGAAGATTCGCAGCAAAATCTTGTGGGGACCTCTTAGCTTGGTGAGTCATTCTTTTCAATTTTTTGTCTGTAGCGATCTTCTGGAAAGGGAGTGGGCCCTACTGAATTTTGTTGAATTTCAACTCGTGATTTTTACTGCTATGAATATTTTTGTCTGTTTTTTATTAAGTGAATTTGCTTTCCTGGTGCAGGAATTCGTTTTGCATTTGGATTTTTTTTTTGAAGTTTGACCTTGATGAGGTATAACTTGCTGTGATCCCAGACTTTCATGTGAAGTTTTCTACTGTCAGCATCATTTTGCATTTAAACTTGCTTCCATACTGATGTAACTAATCTTATGTTGTTGCTTGCAAGCCTGATATATGCGCATGGAAAGGAGACTTGCAGATTAAGGCATCAGTTTGAAAATTGATGAAGCTTTGGATAATGATCGAGGTAAATCACTTCTTGAACTTGTTCGAATTATCGAACTTTTGAATGTTAGTTTTAGCTTGGATCTTGGTCACCATTGATACCCTTTCATTCTATTTGGTGTACCCTTATTTGCTGATGAATTTTTGTGTTAAATGCATCCTTGTTCCGACTTAAACACAGCGTTGTCTGTATTTGACTGTTATTCAAACATTGGTATCAACATTTGCCTAGCTTTGACACTTTTGCTGCATAAACTTTGGATTTTCTTGCTTGTAGTAGAACTGATTTACAAATGAACTTCTGACTTCTCATTCATATATCTCCTTTTGTCATGATCTTTAAACAATGCATTAACTTCTTTTGTATTTCTTTTCTTTTGCATCAAACTGAACCTTGTTAACCTCATTATGATAATGTCAAATCTACTGTTGTGGTGCCACTCGTGTCTGCAGGATTTATACGTGACATGTTGAAGAACTTGCACATTTCCTAGCATTTATCATAACTAAACTACTTCAACTGATTTTCCTTATTACATTGTAGGTAAAATTCAGATTCTTGGAAAGGAAGCCATGGAGTTCATGCTTGCTGCAAACTGACAGAAAACAAACATACACTAGCCTGAAAATTAGGGTACTTGCTGTAGATGGGCTTAGTGAGTATTTTCATTGTTTATGAAGCATAACCTTAGTTCCTTAGGATTTGTTTCTATTTTGTGGGACGTAAAGATGACTGAACTTGCAGGTTGCATCTATTATGCTCCGTCTATCTTCTTAGAGAAGTACGAGTGGTTGGATTAATGAAGGATTGCCACGAGAATCAAGCATGTAAAGGAAATTCTCAACATAAGACAGTTTGCTGGATGAGAGCACAGGCGGCCTTCCTGCCAATTTTGAGCTGTAGATATCAAGACTTCTGAGAGCAGGATTTGCATCAGGATGATAAGCAGATAAGGCACTTAAAGCATTGACAAGAACAAACATAGGATGTGCATCTTGCGGCATTGATTGCATGAGGTCCGAGACTCCTTGTGGTAACAATCTTCCTGGACCTAAGTAGAGTGTGTTTGAGATTTGTACAATTCTCATTCTCCGTGTAATGGCTTTTGCAGGTCTTTCTCGATCAGAATAGTAACATGGATAGCACTTAGTGGCTGAATCGTGTTCCTGCTTGTTTACCAGTTGACTTAGAATGTTTCCAAATCTTGTCATTGATCGTTCAAAGGGAGGTATTCGCAAAAGCTGTAGTCGAAGCATGAATTGGCATAAGCCGTACGTTATGGAGTGGCAGTCTTCCCCGTCGCATATGTTTCTAGAATGATATGTACTTCATCATCGATTATGACATGTTTGCGAAATCATATTGTCAATAGTGTTGATGACTTGATTATTCATTGCAGCGAGAATTCTGAGGACATAACACTGAATCTTGAAGCATGAGGATGGAGCTGCTTTTTTACCGTCACCTGTAGCATAGCTGAATGCCTTAGGAGTATGGAGGTTTAGTGAAGACTTAATGCCAAACAGTAAGTATTTAACTCTCACAGCTGCGTACTCATTGATCAATGCCAAAGAACCTTACTTTCACAGTTGCTCATACTCGTCGCTTAGCTAGTACATGAACTGAACAAAACCATTGACTCGTAGCATATTTATGCTTCCTTTCTACAGATTTCGCAGGATCAGCCTGACTAATATCACAACAATGAGTGAAAGACTTGACACAGGGAGGGGAACTTGATGGTTGATATGGAGTTTGGCAGCAGCTTGTATGAGACAAGACTTAGGTGGGGGCACCTCAATTCACTTTCAATATCCATGAGCTTGGTGAAGCATGAGGATTGGCTTAATGAAGGACATTGGCCATGGAAATTGTCTTGGATCTTGGAAGCCTTAATGATGAATGAAGCTTGCAACGTCTCGATACTTAATCTTATGATAAAATTAAACATGTGTAATGACACTTTTGATTTCAACTTAAAACCATATCTTTTGTAGCTTTGGTGTCTTTAAATGAAAGTCTGCTGAACTTGTGAACTTTATCCAAGCAGGAAATTGTGGCATGATTAGAGACTCATTTGAGTTTTAGAAATAATTCTGCAACTTTGAGTACAAATGATAACATTGGTTGAATTTTTGTGCCATGAGAACTTGGTATTAATTATGTCACCTGAACTTCTTTTTTTCAAATTATTTGTCTATTGGACATCGTATCATGGGGCTTTGCAAACATTCTTGCGCTTTGTAATCAAAATAACTAGAATTATGACATGCTTAGAGATCAAGTCATGACACTAGAATTATAACCAAGACATATTATCATGTGTCATCTTTATTATTTACCACACCTTCCACTCATATTATAATTGGAACATGATCCTCAATCATAGATTAGTTTTACCATGAGCCTCTTGACTTCATTAATCTAACAAATGATTTGAATTTAGATCATGAACCAAGTATGTCTTAAAGATAAAATCATCCTTTCCTCGAATCTTGAATGGTCATTTTTAGAAACAAGCATTTAAGCCCACATGATAACATCCTTGAACTTAGGAGTAAAGCCCTTTGCATTCTACCATAAAGCCAAATGACAGTATCTCAATCCTAATGGAGATCCAATATAACCTGACCTTCAATCTTGTTCTTAAACTCTCGATCAACAAATCCAATATTTCTTGGACAAAGCCCTCAACTTGAACCAAATTCACCCCAATCATCACTCTACCATAACCTTGGACATAATTCAACATTTGCCAAAACAAAGCTGGTAATCAAGTTGAAATAGGCTTTAAAAGTTACTTGAAAGCAGATGTTCAAGTTGTGATCCTGAAAATGAGAATCCATATTTCTTTAAAATTCACTTGAATTCAACACACTGGCCAGAGTCTACAACCACAATCAAGTCCACAACAAACCTCTTATGGTTTAAATCGTTAGCAAATCATAACCAGCGGATACATGATCATTCAGAGAAGAATCAACAAGCACTAAACCAATTATCATGAGGAATGAACTAGGTATGACAAATTTGGGGTATGACAGTTACGATAAAGCAGTCCCAAATTAATAAGAAGCTCATCAGGAGGATAAAGTAACCCTGAGGTTACAATAAAGCAGTCCCAAAGTAATAAGAAGCTCATCAGGAGGATAAAGTAACCCTGAGGTGACGATAAAGCAGTCCCGAAGATCATAAGTTTGTTTGTTGGGTAATTAACCTGAAAACAAGGTAGCATTCTATATAATAACATTAGTTTATGCTTTATGTATGCATGTATGATATGATGCACTTAGGTAATGTACTATATGTCTATGGATATATATGCTATGGTATGATGTAAATGATGTATGTATGATATGATACTGCCGGGAGCGTTTGGATATCTTCGTATAACAACTGCTGGCCAGGGAAAATAAATCCTGATTCGTTGTTGAAGAATATATAACCCTCTGTCTGCTGGGGATAGTAAGGTATAGATAACCTCCCGTCTGCTGGGGATAGTAAGGTATATATAACTTCCCGTCTGCTGGGGATAGTAAGGTATACATAACCTTCGTCTTCGTTTGATAATAGAGTAGATACAACATCCCATCTTCGTTCGTCGTACCCTTATTGGAAAGTAATTTCCCGAATATCCGTATGAGGATAAAAGAGATGGATATAAATTCCAGGGGAGATGAGACTTTATGAAGATGAACTTGCCCTACTGAGGGTTTGTAACTGTCTTGTAGGAGATGAACCGGCGAAGCTTCGTTGAAATCCTTCCCTCGTTCGTCCTTAGTAAATACTATTACTGCATCTTCATGCATTTCTGGTAAACATTAATCATATTAAAAGCATACATGCATTTCTGGTAAACATCAATCATATTCAAAAGCATGATACATTCAAACATAACCAATGGACGTTTCGCTTAGGGTAAAAGTAAATCTTGATTCAGAGGGAAAAGTAAAGCTGAACTTGAAAACAGAATCGTTTCAACTTCGAGAGTGTATAACCAATTGGATTTAGAGCTCCTGAAATCCATAACTTTCCTGAATACCTTCCCAGAAATCTTCATAGCTGAGTCTGAAGACATGATACTGACACCATCTGATACTACTGGCATAGACAATTAATTTCCATCATGGTTTTAGCTGAGAATCCAATATCAAGGTAATACAATGAAAGGAATGTGTCTTTAAATTGTGATGGACCATATACGCTCCGGGTATTTTGAAGAGAAAGCATTGCCCCTTGGTTGAGGACGAATTATACCATAATGGAAGTATGTAATGAGCTACCTCAAGAGAAACAAGCAGAATTCCCCATAAGCATATGCCCCTGGCATTGTGAACTCTGTCATGTCACCTTTGGTAATTCACTTGTATGAGAGAAAAAAATGCCCCTGGCTATTAAGCACAGCTGAGTCTGGACCTAATTGCCCCAACTGAATTGAACAGTAACTTGGTATGCCTCTTGACTGGGAAACAGTGACTATGCCCCTGGCATTATGAATTCTGTAATGTTACCCTTGGCACTTCGGGTAGATGGGGAGATCTGCCCATGGCTACTTAAACATAGTTGAATCTTGTCCTGATTTCCCCAAATGAGTTAGGCAGTATCATGGTCTGCCCCCTTGATTGGGAGATAATGACTATGCCCCTTTGTATACAGGGACTTTGATCCAGGAAGCAACTTTGTTTATCAGAAGGACTTTAGTTCATTGAACATTCACCCTGTAAGCTTCTCCATTTCTCAAACACTCAGGTATATGCAATCAAATATATTCAAAAATGCAATGCTTATGTCTGTCTTGAAGTTTTAAAACAAGTTATTTTTAGAAAAACTGTTTTTTTTTTGTGAAAACTGTGATATTAACTCAAGTTTTATAATAAGCCCTAAAGGAGTCAGGATACCTTTTTGTAGCAGTACGCTTTTGAACTAACCATGCTTCAGTTAGGACTTTTAAAGGGTTATAACGTGGCCTGGTTCATGGTTTGAGAAACAAAGGATAAAGGCTCAAATTATATTTGTACCCAACCCAATCTCCATGATGTTCTTCAGTCCTATACTCAGTTAACTTATATATTGAGGTTCCCAAGTAGTTTGGTATCGTAACACTGATATTTGTGATGGTTCAGCAACCCAAAATTTATTTGAATATTCAGTCATCTTTCTTTGTTGAGGATTCATACTGATCCCTTTTTTTTCAATTTTATTATCCCTTCCTTTTGCCTGAACTGTTTATTTCAAGGTTACAGTCAGCGGGATGTCTTAATTTGTCTTTACTAAGTCTCCTTCATAGGTTTTGACTTAGTGAATTTTTCTTTTGCTGGATATTGACTGTCAGGTTTAATGATTACAGGGGACCATCATTAGTTGTGTACAACACAGATAATTGACATATTTGAGTTAACCGAGTAACTACCCTGCCCCAGGTTATGAATAAGGGTTTTAATTTGTGCGAGAATAAAAACTCCTACTTCATAGGCTCAAAAGGGTTGACTAGGGATTAACTTCCTTATATCTCCACTGTTTAGGAATTGAAACAATGCCTGTACATCGTCAGCATAGTCTGTTCAAAAGCATACTGCCTAATATTATGGTATTGTTTTCGTCATCCTCCCTCTACAGGCTTATAGCTTTATCAGGAGTTAAATATCACAGGATAGAAATAAGAAGCATAATTCAAAATATAGTGGAACGAATGGATTAATTCAAGACAAACATATGCAATGCATTAATGAAAACAAAAGTTTAACATAATAGTAAGTGTTCAAACAAATAAAAGAAATTACAAATGAAAATTCAAATGTTGTCCCATCCAGTTGGCTGAATGTCCTCAATTGCAATCTGTGAACTTTGAGGAGCAATATACTTCACCATGAAATCAAATTTGCCACTTGGATGCCCCAAGGTGCCCCATATCTCAACAGGAATAGGTAGGCTTCCTTTGCTACACTGGGCAACTTGTCTTGCAGCTTCGGTGTTTGATGGACGATAATAAAATTCAACTTGACCTTCTGGAGTAACCTCTAGGATTCCTTCGTCAATCAGATCTTGAATCTTCTTATTCAATGCCCAGCAGTTATTAGTATCATGTCCAGGACTGTTGGAGTGATACTTACACCTTGCCTTGGGATTATAGCGAGGAGAAGAGGTGTTAGGATTTTTAGGAGAATTTTCCAAGGAAATTAGCTTCATCTCCAACAGGCATTGCAAAACTTGTGACATTGGTGTGCTGAACTTGATAAACTTCCTTCTACATTCCTTGTGTTGAGGTAGATTAACCTTATCAGGTCTTTCTTCTTTAACTGAAGAACAATCAATGGCAACCTGTCTCTTACCATCTTTTATCCTCATCCTCCTTTCAACCAAATCAGCTTGTTTTAATGGAGGTTCACTGACAATTAGATCCCGGACTCTATTACTTTGAAGTTTGTGGACAAAGGTTCTTAGCTCTTCTTGCCCCTGAGCTAATCTTTGAATAAGAGCCACCTGGCCATTCATCTGGATCCTCATTCCTGTCATCTCAGCTTGTAGTTGTTTCAGCTGATCATCCTTGTTGTCCTCGGGATTCTTCTTCTTAGCCAGCAGTGTCTTCAATTCATCCTGCCCCTTGGTCAGGTTCAGGATCAACTCTTGGAACTGTGCATTTTGTGCCTGGAGATCCTTAACTGTTTGTTCAAGAGCCATTGCTGAAATAAACAGCGAGAAGATGAGAAACCTGTGCACAATAAACCTGTGATGCAATGATATGGAATGCGTATGCAATGTTTTCAAGGACCGCAGGATTTAAATCTGTTTAAACAACCAAAAAGTAAACTTTTATTAGTGATAAATTTGTTTGCCCCTTGGGCTTACAAGGCATGGGGTTTTAAGTCTCCCATGGACGTTTCCTCTTTGTGTTGAGGTATGAGTTGAGATTCCGTTCCTCGTGAAGTTGCTTTGTTAGTTCTAGGATTCTTTCTTGGCTTGCTTTGTAATGAGCCTCGAAAGTATCCCTTTGCTCTTTCAGTTGGATCCATGATCTCTGCAAGTCTTCCATATCAGTAGGCATGTCTGGGTGAAGGATGGTATAAGCTGTGTCTCCTTCAGCAACAGGTTCCATGGTAACTGGTAGGACGGCAGGATATGGCATCATGAGTATCTGAGCACGAGATCGTACCCATCTGAGATAAGCCTCCATAGGAATAGTGTACTTAGGCTCCAGTGTCTTGCTGTCAACCCTGTTTACTTTTCCCCAGGCTCGTATGAATCTCTGACGGTAACCCTGAAGATCGTTGTCGTAATCAAACACAATGCCCTGAATCAACATGTCATGTGGACCGTCGCTTCGAGCGTAACCAAACTGTCGTAAAGCTAGAGAGGGGTTGTAGGTGATGCCTCCTCTTATGCCTAGAAGTGGCACATTAGGAAACTCCCCACAACGGTCAATGATGGTGACATTCTCCATAGATCTGGAGCACCAATGAATGTCTGAGTGAGAAAGTGACATGATCCTCTTGGACCATCTGAACCCTTGCTCATTCTTCATTACTGAGCGAGGAAGGTGAGAAATAAACCGCCTAGAAAGCAAAGGTATGCAGCACATCAAAGTTCCTCTTGCCCTTGTTGTACGGGTGTGAAGAGAATGTAGGATGTCTCCAAGCAATGTAGGCACTGGATTGTGACTCATGAAAATGTTGATGGCATGAACATCTATGAACTGATCTGGATTGGGGAACAATACTAAGCCATATATCAGCAAGGCTAAGATCTCCTCAAAAGCATCATAGCTCATGGCCTTCAAGAACATTTGAGCTTTATCCATTAATACCTTGGCAAGAATACCCTTGACTCCACTTCTCGTTTCTAGAACAATGTCAGACTTCTTTAGATGTAGAGCTGCAGCAATAACCTCTGGTTTAAGCTCCTTCTCCAAACCTGTGAAGGGTCTTTGATCAAGAACAGGTATACCCAGAAGTTTAGAGAACTCCTCCATGGTTGGAACCAACTGATAGTCAGGGAATGTAAAGCAGTGGTGTTTAGGGTCAAAGAACTGAAACAGGACACTCATCATGTCTTCACTGAATCCTGAAGTGACTAGATCCAATAGGTGACCATGTCTCTTGTTGAACCGGGAATGATCAGACACTTGAGAAACTAACTCTTTAAGCTTGGGAGGTATCCCTACAAAGTTGATCCTGATGGTGTTTCTACGAGCAGAAGCCATGACCTGCAACAAAGAACAAAGATAAATCCCTTGGTCCTTGAAATGGTTAGGGAAAATGATATGCTTATGATGCATGATGATGTCATGATGTTATGTTCAATCACAAACATGTGGCACACACAAACAAGTCACACCATAGCCCTAAGTTTAAAGGCTTGCATGAGGTTCAAAGGTGAGTACCCTCCCCTGAAGTTAGATGGTTCATCCTGTCCTACAAAAGTAACCATGTTCTAAGGGATCTCAATATCATTGATCCTTCACAAGGGTGGTTGGTCAGAAGGCAACTTACTTGCCAACCAAAACCCTCCAAGTTTAAGATCTCAATGAGCGTAGTATCGAGTGTCAACCAACTTCAGTCTGCACCAAAGCCGGTTACCTCACTACTTTCTAAAGGCCAAGATGAGTTAACTAGGGTTCTAAAAGTTAGTTAGTGCATTGACAACATATGGCAGCCTCATATTATCCTCAACTTGACTTAAGGAACATAAGCACCAACCAAGAAGTCGCACTAACTATGGCCACCAGATCAACCGTATCGATATACGTCGTACAGTTTCCTTGGTCTATTGCCATTTACCTAAGGTACACTAGATCCGGGTTAGGACCTTTCACACATAAGAGCACCCCAACAAGATAATATAAAGCAAACAAGGCAAACAATTTAAAGTGATCTAATTCCTAAGGGTACCCCTCTTAAATTATTATCCCCAGCAGAGTCGCCAGTTCTGTAACACGGTGGGAGAACTGACTTTAAGTTATGTTGCGGATAGCAAGAGTCGCCACCGACTTTTATTTTATCCAAAAGGAAAGGGTATAAAAGAACAGGAAAGACCTTAAGAGATATTTTTGGGTCCGGGGGGTAGGTTATGTAAAGGGAAGGTGTTAGCACCCTTTACATCCATGGTTATCCATGGGCTCTTAGTTACTTAGCTCACTTTTGAATTGTTTTTTAAAGTGTAGTGTGTGAATAGAAAAATTTTCAGAATAGTTGATAATAATCCATGTACGGATGTGTAAAAACTTGTTTTTGAAAATTCGTTTGAAATTGTGAAGAGTTTGAAAAGTTTTTGAAGTGAGCAAGTACATAAGAGGAACCTACCCTAAAGTTTGTAAGTCTTTCTTGTTCTTTATCCTTTAATTAGTAAGACTATCCCTACTATTAAGGAGTAGGTAGTCATTACCTTGGATGTAAGGGACATGTGAGGGACATTTGTTTTGTGAAGGCAACTGTGGGGTGTATTAAGCATATAGGAGGGACTATCATCATTATTCGAAAAGGGACTCGATCTTTAAAGGCAACCATTAGGGACTTGATGATTTTTTCTTTTAAGGGACTTGCTTTATACACCCCACTTGACCTTATGAGTTAGGCAACTTGAGGGATAGCCTTAGAAATGTGTGATGGCGATTAAAAATCGACTTACGTGTGTGAGTGTTCAATTTAATATTTATCTTTAAATTTAAATGATCTAAATTAATTTTAAATAACATACATGTTTACACTCCCTATTTTTACTAACCATGACATAAAAAATAAATAATTTAAATATTACAAAATATTACATCCAGGAGCAATTACAATAATAATAATAAAGCAAATTAAATAAATAGCAAAATAAATAGATAAATAAAATAAATAAGCAATTATAATTGGGTTAGTGAAACAATAATAATAATAATAAATCACAATGGGGTTAGTAATAATGATAATAATAAATCACAATATATTTAAATGGGGTTAGTAATAACAAAATAGATATGAAAATAAATAGCATTAATGATAAAATAAATAAGAATATTAGCATAATAATTACAAGATCAAATTTTTATGGACAATTATTATTTAAGATTATGAAGAAGATATAAACAATTAATTATCATAAAGTTTTAAATGCTATAAAAATTAAGTTAATTATAAACATATTATGAAAATAAATTATATTAAATTAACAAGTTTTAATTATTAAAAATTATTTACATGCATAATTAGATTATAAACAATTATAGAATATTTACATATTAAAAAAATAAATTAAACATTTTAATTTTTAGATTTTATGTACAAATTATTAAATTATTTTTAAACACATTATAATTAGATTATCATAGGTTTAATTACAAATTATTTATATATAATTTAGATTATAAGCAAAGTATATATAAAAAAAAAATATTTACATATCATATAGAACAAATTTGATTATAATTATATTTACTGAAATTAATTGTATTAAATAAACATGCTCATGATAATTATATTTACAAGATTTTATATTAAATATTATATATACAACAAGATTAGAAATTTAAATCATAAAATAAAATTAATTTTTATTATCTAGAAAATAAATTAAGTTTTACAAAATCAGGGTTTTAGGGTTTATTAGAAAAATACTTTAAAAGTTTATAATAATATACAAAATTATATATACATATATTATGATTCAATTACATAAAAGAAATAATTTTTGAAGAAAATATGATTTTTTTGAATATTATAACCATTGAGTGACATTTTATTGAATTATTTTATTATATATAATTATTAATAAAACCTAAATTAATTGAACAAAATAAAATAAAAGAAAACAAACCTGGCTGGGATTTGAACCCAGGAGGCTTTGTTCACCAGCAACCACACTCACCACTTGGCCATCACACGCGCATGCAGCAAATAAGGGAGTAGAATTGCTTTTGTTCCTTGTCATGAAAAATCCAGAAAATAAAAGAAAGCAAAAAGGCCTGGGTGATGATTGAACCCAGGACCTTTGAACACTCAAACGCGCGCATAACCATCCGGCTGGGAGAGCCCATCTGATATTTGAATGACAATTGAACATAATATATTATACTTCATAGTTAACCTGAAAAAATAGAAAAAATAATGGTACAAGGCAGGATTCGAACACAGGTTTCGTAACCAAACACAAACGCCTCTTTCCACTGGGACACATGCTTCTGTGTGACAAACAACCAAGATGAATACATAATATTTTAAATCAACATTTTAAATATAACATTCGCGCCAGAACGCCTTCATCTTCAACCTTAAATTCGTAGGGTTTCCTGCGAATTTTTCTGGGAAAACTCCTACGGATTTTCATGCCATTCAAACCTGCGAATCACATACAGCGTCATACAAGTGAAATTTCTTCAAATTGAACCTGCAAACATGATCTACACAACAATTACAGTCCAAATATGAGTCCATTATCAATTTATATTAAGTATTCTATGAATCCCTAATTTTGAAGCTTTAACCCTAATCATGGCGGATTGCTATTTAGGTCACGAAACTCCAATCTCTTTGTCCAGAAACCTTCACAAGCTTAATACAAACATCATAAACCAAACAAAATTCATTGAAATACATTAAATTAGTGAAACCGAAAAAAAAAATATTCAAGAACAAATAGAACTCGGATTATGCATTATGGAGTGATTTTGATGCGTATGAGTGATGGTTTTGCTTCAAGGAGGTCCAAGGAACATTGCTATGTTCTTATTTTACCTTAAAACACCTTGTATGAATGGATCCGAATATGAGTTTTGGAAGAGATTTTTGATTTTATGAACTTACTCTTAGTGCAGAAAAAATCCTCCCTCTTCAATAGAGTTAAGTTTAGTACTTATAGGAGAGTAAATTAGATCAATAAAATTGAATGGTTGTATGAAGAATTTGATTCAAAAAGATTCACAATGATCATGATTTAAAATCCAAATATTCATGTATGAATGCTTGCTATCTTTGGCCAAATCTCATGATTTCTTTCCTCTTCAATTCAAATCAACATTTAAGATCTTCTAGAAACTCAATCTCCATCAAATATTACATTTTCATATTTTATTTTTATTTAAAATGATTTTTAATGAATTAAATCAAAATAAATAAAAATAAAATAATAAAAATTCAGATTTTTAATGGTTTGGGTCGTGCATGAAGTTGGTGTATGGGTTGGGTCATCATTTGGCAGGCCCATTTGGAAGAAATTGGTTTTAGACCTCCTTTTTCATCATAAACCAACTCAAAATTTCCCAACTTTGCAAGGGAACATATCCTTCAATTTTAATGCTATGAGGGTGTTCTTGGACTTTTTGGAAAGCTTGAAGAGTCCTCTAAACAACCCCACTGGTTTCAGGTCCATACCATTTACCAATCTCAAGTTATGCCCTTTTGAAGTTGTTGACTTTTTGTTGACTTTCAAAAGAACCTATAATGTCTTAGCTCATACCTTCCAAATGAAGCATTTATGGGCTTGGCTTGCAAGATCAAAGTTGTAGAGAATTCAATTTCCTTCAAAATGAGCTTTGAGTGGAGACTTGGTGATGAAGTATGTGAAAGTTATGGCTGGTCAAAGTTCAGTTGACTTTTACTGAGGAAACCCTAATTTAGAAACTCCTGATTATTGATGATCTGGAATCTCCTTGATGAATCATGATCAACCCTTTATCAAATGATGAATTTTACTTCATATACTTGATGTTGGCAAAAAATCATGAAGTTTGACCTTGGTTTGACCACAGTTGACCTCAGTTTGACTTTTTAACTGTATTGACTGATTTTGACTTATCTGATCATCTGACTGAGCAAACTTTTGAGAAAAGTCTTGAAACTTGTCATGGGGGTTCTTACACACATATAAGATGTTATGAAGCTCACTTTAAGTCTTGGAAGTTCATTTAGCCTGATTAAAGTCAAAACCCTAGTTTTGGATGCACTGCCTAGGAGGTGCATTGTCTGAGGGAATTGTCAACTCCTTTGACCAATTGTGAACTTTGTGAACCTTGTGAATCTTAATAAAGTGTCTTGTGATACTCATGGGAGGTATTGTGAAGCTTGTGAACCTTGTTAACCTCATGAAGTGGCTTTGTAGACCTCATGAACCTCAGGAAAGCTTTATATTCATTGTGAATCTTGTGAACCTTGTGAACCTTCAAGAAGTGACTTGTAAACTTCATGAACTTCATGGAAGGTCTTGTAAATGTTGAGAAGCTTGTGAACCTTGTGAACCTTCATAAAGTAACTTGTAGACTTCATGAACTTCATGAAAGGTTATGTAAGTGTTGAGAAACTTGTGAACCTTGTGAACCTTCTTAGAACACAAAGTCTTGTATTGTGAGGGCAAATTTTGGGGTGCAACAGCTGCCCCTGTTCAATTTTCTGAAACCTGAGGGGTTAGATTGGTATATTTGCCAGTCGTGACCTGGAAGGTTGAAGGGGATTGAACACAAAAGCCCAAAAATTTGCACTCACCAGTGCATAGAGTGGTACAGATGGCTAGTTGAATATGATTGAGTGGGCTTAAAGATGCCACTAGGGGAAAGTTCTTCAGATATATTTCTTGGAAGATAAAGCAGTCCAAAATATGGAGGTATAATGAAAGCTGTCAAGAGTCTGGAGCAGTCCTGAGGTATTGATGATATGCTTTCAGGATACTGGAGTAATACTGATGTAACAGCATGTCTTCATGAGGATAGAGCAATCAATAATGATAACCCTAAAGCAGTCTTGAAGTAATAATATGATTTCAGGAGGATAGAGCAATGATAACTCTAAAGCAGTCTTGAAGTAATGATTTCAGGAGGATAGAGCCATCAATAATGATAACTCTAAAGCAGTCTTGAAGTAATGATTTCAGGAGGATAGAGCCATCAATAATGATAACTCTAAAGCAGTCTTGAAATAATAATATGATTTCAGGAGGATAGAGCAATCAATAATGATAACTCTAAAGCAGTCTTGAAGTAATGATTTCAGGAGGATAGAGCCATCAATAATGATAACTCTAAAGCAATCTTGAAACAATAATGTGATTTCAGGAGGATAGAGCAATCAATAATGATAACTCTAAAGCAGTCTTGAAGTCATGAGAAGTTATCAGGAGGATAAAGTAACCCTGAGGTGACGATAAAGCAGTCCCAAAGTAATAAGAAGCTTATCAGGAGGATAAAGTAACCCTGAGGTTACGATAAAGCAGTCCCAAAGTAATAAGAAGCTCATCAGGAGGATAAAGTAACCCTGAGGTTACAATAAAGCAGTCCCAAAGTAATAAGAAGCTCATCAGGAGGATAAAGTAACCCTGAGGTGACGATAAAGCAGTCCCGAAGATCATAAGTTTGTTTGTTGGGTAATTAACCTGAAAACAAGGTAGCATTCTGTATAATAACATTAGTTTATGCTTTATGTATGCATGTATGATATGATGCACTTAGGTAATGTACTATATGTCTATGGATATATATGCTATGGTATGATGTAAATGATGTATGTATGATATGATACTGCCGGGAGCGTTTGGATATCTTCGTATAACAACTGCTGGCCAGGGAAAATAAATCCTGATTCGTTGTTGAAGAATATATAACCCTCTGTCTGCTGGGGATAGTAAGGTATAGATAACCTCCTGTCTGCTGGGGATAGTAAGGTATATATAACTTCCCGTCTGCTGGGGATAGTAAGGTATACATAACCTTCGTCTTCGTTTGATAATAGAGTAGATACAACATCCCATCTTCGTTCGTCGTACCCTTATTGGAAAGTAATTTCCCGAATATCCGTATGAGGATAAAAGAGATGGATATAAATTCCAGGGGAGATGAGACTTTATGAAGATGAACTTGCCCTACTGAGGGTTTGTAACTGTCTTGTAGGAGATGAACCGGCGAAGCTTCGTTGAAATCCTTCCCTCGTTCTTCCTTAGTAAATACTATTACTGCATCTTCATGCATTTCTGGTAAACATTAATCATATTAAAAGCATACATGCATTTCTGGTAAACATCAATCATATTCAAAAGCATGATACATTCAAACATAACCAATGGACGTTTCGCTTAGGGTAAAAGTAAATTTGGATTCAGAGGGAAAAGTAAAGCTGAACTTGAAAACAGAATCGTTTCAACTTCGAGAGTGTATAACCAATTGGATTTAGAGCTCCTGAAATCCATAACTTTCCTGAATACCTTCCCAGAAATCTTCATAGCTGAGTCTGAAGACATGATACTGACACCATCTGATACTACTGGCATAGACAATTAATTTCCATCATGGTTTTAGCTGAGAATCCAATATCAAGGTAATACAATGAAAGGAATGTGTCTTTAAATTGTGATGGACCATATACGCTCCGGGTATTTTGAAGAGAAAGCATTGCCCCTTGGTTGAGGACGAATTATACCATAATGGAAGTATGTAATGAGCTACCTCAAGAGAAACAAGCAGAATTCCCCATAAGCATATGCCCCTGGCATTGTGAACTCTGTCATGTCACCTTTGGTAATTCACTTGTATGAGAGAAAAAAATGCCCCTGGCTATTAAGCACAGCTGAGTCTGGACCTAATTGCCCCAACTGAATTGAACAGTAACTTGGTATGCCTCTTGACTGGGAAACAGTGACTATGCCCCTGGCATTATGAATTCTGTAATGTTACCCTTGGCACTTCGGGTAGATGGGGAGATCTGCCCATGGCTACTTAAACATAGTTGAATCTTGTCCTGATTTCCCCAAATGAGTTAGGCAGTATCATGGTCTGCCCCCTTGATTGGGAGATAATGACTATGCCCCTTTGTATACAGGGACTTTGATCCAGGAAGCAACTTTGTTTATCAGAAGGACTTTAGTTCATTGAACATTCACCCTGTAAGCTTCTCCATTTCTCAAACACTCAGGTATATGCAATCAAATATATTCAAAAATGCAATGCTTATGTCTGTCTTGAAGTTTTGAAACAAGTTATTTTTAGAAAAACTGTTTTTTTTTTGTGAAAACTGTGATATTAACTCAAGTTTTATAATAAGCCCTAAAGGAGTCAGGATACCTTTTTGTAGCAGTACGCTTTTGAACTAACCATGCTTCAGTTAGGACTTTTAAAGGGTTATAACGTGGCCTGGTTCATGGTTTGAGAAACAAAGGATAAAGGCTCAAATTATATTTGTACCCAACCCAATCTCCATGATGTTCTTCAGTCCTATACTCAGTTAACTTATATATTGAGGTTCCCAAGTAGTTTGGTATCGGAACACTGATATTTGTGATGGTTCAGCAACCCAAAATTTATTTGAATATTCAGTCATCTTTCTTTGTTGAGGATTCATACTGATCCCTTTTTTTTCAATTTTATTATCCCTTCCTTTTGCCTGAACTGTTTATTTCAAGGTTACAGTCAGCGGGATGTCTTAATTTGTCTTTACTAAGTCTCCTTCATAGGTTTTGACTTAGTGAATTTTTCTTTTGCTGGATATCGACTGTCAGGTTTAATGATTACAGGGGACCATCATTAGTTGTGTACAACACAGATAATTGACATATTTGAGTTAACCGAGTAACTACCCTGCCCCAGGTTATGAATAAGGGTTTTAATTTGTGCGAGAATAAAAACTCCTACTTCATAGGCTCAAAAGGGTTGACTAGGGATTAACTTCCTTATATCTCCACTGTTTAGGAATTGAAACAATGCCTGTACATCGTCAGCATAGTCTGTTCAAAAGCATACTGCCTAATATTATGGTATTGTTTTCGTCATCCTCCCTCTACAGGCTTATAGCTTTATCAGGAGTTAAATATCACAGGATAGAAATAAGAAGCATAATTCAAAATATAGTGGAACGAATGGATTAATTCAAGACAAACATATGCAATGCATTAATGAAAACAAAAGTTTAACATAATAGTAAGTGTTCAAACAAATAAAAGAAATTACAAATGAAAATTCAAATGTTGTCCCATCCAGTTGGCTGAATGTCCTCAATTGCAATCTGTGAACTTTGAGGAGCAATATACTTCACCATGAAATCAAATTTGCCACTTGGATGCCCCAAGGTGCCCCATATCTCAACAGGAATAGGTAGGCTTCCTTTGCTACACTGGGCAACTTGTCTTGCAGCTTCGGTGTTTGATGGACGATAATAAAATTCAACTTGACCTTCTGGAGTAACCTCTAGGATTCCTTCGTCAATCAGATCTTGAATCTTCTTATTCAATGCCCAGCAGTTATTAGTATCATGTCCAGGACTGTTGGAGTGATACTTACACCTTGCCTTGGGATTATAGCGAGGAGAAGAGGTGTTAGGATTTTTAGGAGAATTTTCCAAGGAAATTAGCTTCATCTCCAACAGGCATTGCAAAACTTGTGACATTGGTGTGCTGAACTTGATAAACTTCCTTCTACATTCCTTGTGTTGAGGTAGATTAACCTTATCAGGTCTTTCTTCTTTAACTGAAGAACAATCAATGGCAACCTGTCTCTTACCATCTTTTATCCTCATCCTCCTTTCAACCAAATCAGCTTGTTTTAATGGAGGTTCACTGACAATTAGATCCCGGACTCTATTACTTTGAAGTTTGTGGACAAAGGTTCTTAGCTCTTCTTGCCCCTGAGCTAATCTTTGAATAAGAGCCACCTGGCCATTCATCTGGATCCTCATTCCTGTCATCTCAGCTTGTAGTTGTTTCAGCTGATCATCCTTGTTGTCCTCGGGATTCTTCTTCTTAGCCAGCAGTGTCTTCAATTCATCCTGCCCCTTGGTCAGGTTCAGGATCAACTCTTGGAACTGTGCATTTTGTGCCTGGAGATCCTTAACTGTTTGTTCAAGAGCCATTGCTGAAATAAACAGCGAGAAGATGAGAAACCTGTGCACAATAAACCTGTGATGCAATGATATGGAATGCGTATGCAATGTTTTCAAGGACCGCAGGATTTAAATCTGTTTAAACAACCAAAAAGTAAACTTTTATTAGTGATAAATTTGTTTGCCCCTTGGGCTTACAAGGCATGGGGTTTTAAGTCTCCCATGGACGTTTCCTCTTTGTGTTGAGGTATGAGTTGAGATTCCGTTCCTCGTGAAGTTGCTTTGTTAGTTCTAGGATTCTTTCTTGGCTTGCTTTGTAATGAGCCTCGAAAGTATCCCTTTGCTCTTTCAGTTGGATCCATGATCTCTGCAAGTCTTCCATATCAGTAGGCATGTCTGGGTGAAGGATGGTATAAGCTGTGTCTCCTTCAGCAACAGGTTCCATGGTAACTGGTAGGACGGCAGGATATGGCATCATGAGTATCTGAGCACGAGATCGTACCCATCTGAGATAAGCCTCCATAGGAATAGTGTACTTAGGCTCCAGTGTCTTGCTGTCAACCCTGTTTACTTTTCCCCAGGCTCGTATGAATCTCTGACGGTAACCCTGAAGATCGTTGTCGTAATCAAACACAATGCCCTGAATCAACATGTCATGTGGACCGTCGCTTCGAGCGTAACCAAACTGTCGTAAAGCTAGAGAGGGGTTGTAGGTGATGCCTCCTCTTATGCCTAGAAGTGTCACATTAGGAAACTCCCCACAACGGTCAATGATGGTGACATTCTCCATAGATCTGGAGCACCAATGAATGTCTGAGTGAGAAAGTGACATGATCCTCTTGGACCATCTGAACCCTTGCTCATTCTTCATTACTGAGCGAGGAAGGTGAGAAATAAACCGCCTAGAAAGCAAAGGTATGCAGCACATCAAAGTTCCTCTTGCCCTTGTAGTACGGGTGTGAAGAGAATGTAGGATGTCTCCAAGCAATGTAGGCACTGGATTGTGACTCATGAAAATGTTGATGGCATGAACATCTATGAACTGATCTGGATTGGGGAACAATACTAAGCCATATATCAGCAAGGCTAAGATCTCCTCAAAAGCATCATAGCTCATGGACTTCAAGAACATTTGAGCTTTATCCATTAATACCTTGGCAAGAATACCCTTGACTCCACTTCTCGTTTCTAGAACAATGTCAGACTTCTTTAGATGTAGAGCTGCAGCAATAACCTCTGGTTTAAGCTCCTTCTCCAAACCTGTGAAGGGTCTTTGATCAAGAACAGGTATACCCAGAAGTTTAGAGAACTCCTCCATGGTTGGAACCAACTGATAGTCAGGGAATGTAAAGCAGTGGTGTTTAGGGTCAAAGAACTGAAACAGGACACTCATCATGTCTTCACTGAATCCTGAAGTGACTAGATCCAATAGGTGACCATGTCTCTTGTTGAACCGGGAATGATCAGACACTTGAGAAACTAACTCTTTAAGCTTGGGAGGTATCCCTACAAAGTTGATCCTGATGGTGTTTCTACGAGCAGAAGCCATGACCTGCAACAAAGAACAAAGATAAATCCCTTGGTCCTTGAAATGGTTAGGGAAAATGATATGCTTATGATGCATGATGATGTCATGATGTTATGTTCAATCACAAACATGTGGCACACACAAACAAGTCACACCATAGCCCTAAGTTTAAAGGCTTGCATGAGGTTCAAAGGTGAGTACCCTCCCCTGAAGTTAGATGGTTCATCCTGTCCTACAAAAGTAACCATGTTCTAAGGGATCTCAATATCATTGATCCTTCACAAGGGTGGTTGGTCAGAAGGAAACTTACTTGCCAACCAAAACCCTCCAAGTTTAAGATCTCAATGAGCGTAGTATCGAGTGTCAACCAACTTCAGTCTGCACCAAAGCCGGTTACCTCACTACTTTCTAAAGGCCAAGATGAGTTAACTAGGGTTCTAAAAGTTAGTTAGTGCATTGACAACATATGGCAGCCTCATATTATCCTCAACTTGACTTAAGGAACATAAGCACCAACCAAGAAGTCGCACTAACTATGGCCACCAGATCAACCGTATCGATATACGTCGTACAGTTTCCTTGGTCTATTGCCATTTACCTAAGGTACACTAGATCCGGGTTAGGACCTTTCACACATAAGAGCACCCCAACAAGATAATATAAAGCAAACAAGGCAAACAATTTAAAGTGATCTAATTCCTAAGGGTACCCCTCTTAAATTATTATCCCCAGCAGAGTCGCCAGTTCTGTAACACGGTGGGAGAACTGACTTTAAGTTATGTTGCGGATAGCAAGAGTCGCCACCGACTTTTATTTTATCCAAAAGGAAAGGGTATAAAAGAACAGGAAAGACCTTAAGAGATATTTTTGGGTCCGGGGGGTAGGTTATGTAAAGGGAAGGTGTTAGCACCCTTTACATCCATGGTTATCCATGGGCTCTTAGTTACTTAGCTCACTTTTGAATTGTTTTTGAAAGTGTAGTGTGTGAATAGAAAAATTTTCAGAATAGTTGATAATAATCCATGTACAGATGTGTAAAAACTTGTTTTTGAAAATTCGTTTGAAATTGTGAAGAGTTTGAAAAGTTTTTGAAGTGAGCAAGTACATAAGAGGAACCTACCCTAAAGTTTGTAAGTCTTTCTTGTTCTTTATCCTTTAATTAGTAAGACTATCCCTACTATTAAGGAGTAGGTAGTCATTACCTTGGATGTAAGGGACATGTGAGGGACATCTGTTTTGTGAAGGCAACTGTGGGGTGTATTAAGCATATAGGAGGGACTATCATCATTATTCGAAAAGGGACTCGATCTTTAAAGGCAACCATTAGGGACTTGATGATTTTTTCTTTTAAGGGACTTGCTTTATACACCCCACTTGACCTTATGAGTTAGGCAACTTGAGGGATAGCCTTAGAAATGTGTGATGGCGATTAAAAATCGACTTACGTGTGTGAGTGTTCAATTTAATATTTATCTTTAAATTTAAATGATCTAAATTAATTTTAAATAACATACATGTTTACACTCCCTATTTTTACTAACCATGACATAAAAAATAAATAATTTAAATATTACAAAATATTACATCCAGGAGCAATTACAATAATAATAATAAAGCAAATTAAATAAATAGCAAAATAAATAGATAAATAAAATAAATAAGCAATTATAATTGGGTTAGTGAAACAATAATAATAATAATAAATCACAATGGGGTTAGTAATAATGATAATAATAAATCACAATATATTTAAATGGGGTTAGTAATAACAAAATAGATATGAAAATAAATAGCATTAATGATAAAATAAATAAGAATATTAGCATAATAATTACAAGATCAAATTTTTATGGACAATTATTATTTAAGATTATGAAGAAGATATAAACAATTAATTATCATAAAGTTTTAAATGCTATAAAAATTAAGTTAATTATAAACATATTATGAAAATAAATTATATTAAATTAACAAGTTTTAATTATTAAAAATTATTTACATGCATAATTAGATTATAAACAATTATAGAATATTTACATATTAAAAAAATAAATTAAACATTTTAATTTTTAGATTTTATGTACAAATTATTAAATTATTTTTAAACACATTATAATTAGATTATCATAGGTTTAATTACAAATTATTTATATATAATTTAGATTATAAGCAAAGTATATATAAAAAAAAAATATTTACATATCATATAGAACAAATTTGATTATAATTATATTTACTGAAATTAATTGTATTAAATAAACATGCTCATGATAATTATATTTACAAGATTTTATATTAAATATTATATATACAACAAGATTAGAAATTTAAATCATAAAATAAAATTAATTTTTATTATCTAGAAAATAAATTAAGTTTTACAAAATCAGGGTTTTAGGGTTTATTAGAAAAATACTTTAAAAGTTTATAATAATATACAAAATTATATATACATATATTATGATTCAATTACATAAAAGAAATAATTTTTGAAGAAAATATGATTTTTTTGAATATTATAACCATTGAGTGACATTTTATTGAATTATTTTATTATATATAATTATTAATAAAACCTAAATTAATTGAACAAAATAAAATAAAAGAAAACAAACCTGGCTGGGATTTGAACCCAGGAGGCTTTGTTCACCAGCAACCACACTCACCACTTGGCCATCACACGCGCATGCAGCAAATAAGGGAGTAGAATTGCTTTTGTTCCTTGTCATGAAAAATCCAGAAAATAAAAGAAAGCAAAAAGGCCTGGGTGATGATTGAACCCAGGACCTTTGAACACTCAAACGCGCGCATAACCATCCGGCTGGGAGAGCCCATCTGATATTTGAATGACAATTGAACATAATATATTATACTTCATAGTTAACCTGAAAAAATAGAAAAAATAATGGTACAAGGCAGGATTCGAACACAGGTTTCGTAACCAAACACAAACGCCTCTTTCCACTGGGACACATGCTTCTGTGTGACAAACAACCAAGATGAATACATAATATTTTAAATCAACATTTTAAATATAACATTCGCGCCAGAACGCCTTCATCTTCAACCTTAAATTCGTAGGGTTTCCTGCGAATTTTTCTGGGAAAACTCCTACGGATTTTCATGCCATTCAAACCTGCGAATCACATACAGCGTCATACAAGTGAAATTTCTTCAAATTGAACCTGCAAACATGATCTACACAACAATTACAGTCCAAATATGAGTCCATTATCAATTTATATTAAGTATTCTATGAATCCCTAATTTTGAAGCTTTAACCCTAATCATGGCGGATTGCTATTTAGGTCACGAAACTCCAATCTCTTTGTCCAGAAACCTTCACAAGCTTAATACAAACATCATAAACCAAACAAAATTCATTGAAATACATTAAATTAGTGAAACCGAAAAAAAAAATATTCAAGAACAAATAGAACTCGGATTATGCATTATGGAGTGATTTTGATGCGTATGAGTGATGGTTTTGCTTCAAGGAGGTCCAAGGAACATTGCTATGTTCTTATTTTACCTTAAAACACCTTGTATGAATGGATCCGAATATGAGTTTTGGAAGAGATTTTTGATTTTATGAACTTACTCTTAGTGCAGAAAAAATCCTCCCTCTTCAATAGAGTTAAGTTTAGTACTTATAGGAGAGTAAATTAGATCAATAAAATTGAATGGTTGTATGAAGAATTTGATTCAAAAAGATTCACAATGATCATGCTTTAAAATCCAAATATTCATGTATGAATGCTTGCTATCTTTGGCCAAATCTCATGATTTCTTTCCTCTTCAATTCAAATCAACATTTAAGATCTTCTAGAAACTCAATCTCCATCAAATATTACATTTTCATATTTTATTTTTATTTAAAATGATTTTTAATGAATTAAATCAAAATAAATAAAAATAAAATAATAAAAATTCAGATTTTTAATGGTTTGGGTCGTGCATGAAGTTGGTGTATGGGTTGGGTCATCATTTGGCAGGCCCATTTGGAAGAAATTGGTTTTAGACCTCCTTTTTCATCATAAACCAACTCAAAATTTCCCAACTTTGCAAGGGAACATATCCTTCAATTTTAATGCTATGAGGGTGTTCTTGGACTTTTTGGAAAGCTTGAAGAGTCCTCTAAACAACCCCACTGGTTTCAGGTCCATACCATTTACCAATCTCAAGTTATGCCCTTTTGAAGTTGTTGACTTTTTGTTGACTTTCAAAAGAACCTATAATGTCTTAGCTCATACCTTCCAAATGAAGCATTTATGGGATTGGCTTGCAAGATCAAAGTTGTAGATAATTCAATTTCCTTCAAAATTAGCTTTGAGTGGAGACTTGGTGATGAAGTATGTGAAAGTTATGGCTGGTCAAAGTTCAGTTGACTTTTACTAAGGAAACCCTAATTTAGAAACTCCTGATTATTGATGATCTGGAATCTCCTTGATGAATCATGATCAACCCTTTATCAAATGATGAATTTTACTTCATATACTTGATGTTGGCAAAAAATCATGAAGTTTGACCTTGGTTTGACCACAGTTGACCTCAGTTTGACTTTTTAACTGTATTGACTGATTTTGACTTATCTGATCATCTGACTGAGCAAACTTTTGAGAAAAGTCTTGAAACTTGTCATGGGGGTTCTTACACACATATAAGATGTTATGAAGCTCACTTTAAGTCTTGGAAGTTCATTTAGCCTGATTAAAGTCAAAACCCTAGTTTTGGATGCACTGCCTAGGAGGTGCATTGTCTGAGGGAATTGTCAACTCCTTTGACCAATTGTGAACTTTGTGAACCTTGTGAATCTTAATAAAGTGTCTTGTGATACTCATGGGAGGTATTGTGAAGCTTGTGAACCTTTTTAACCTCATGAAGTGGCTTTGTAGACCTCATGAACCTCAGGAAAGCTTTATATTCATTGTGAATCTTGTGAACCTTGTGAACCTTCAAGAAGTGACTTGTAAACTTCATGAACTTCATGGAAGGTCTTGTAAATGTTGAGAAGCTTGTGAACCTTGTGAACCTTCATAAAGTAACTTGTAGACTTCATGAACTTCATGAAAGGTTATGTAAGTGTTGAGAAACTTGTGAACCTTGTGAACCTTCTTAGAACACAAAGTCTTGTATTGTGAGGGCAAATTTTGGGGTGCAACAGGTACTTCCTCAGACGCTTGAATAGTTTCAGCAGATTTACCAGGTGGTCTTCTTCTATGAGGGACTTGGCAATCATGTCATCCACATAACATTCGATTTCTTTATGGATCATATCGTGGAATAATGTTACCATAGCCCGTTGATATGTCGCACCAGCATTCTTCAGTCCGAATGGCATCACCTTATAACAGAACGTGCCCCAGGGGGTGATGAAAGTTGTCTTCTCCATGTCTTCAGGTGACATCTTGATCTGATTGTATCCTGAAAATCCGTCCATGAAGGAGAACACCGAGAACTGCGCCGTATTATCCACCAATACATCAATGTGAGGTAATGGGAAATCATCCTTCGGGCTGGCTCTATTCAGATCCCGGTAGTCAACACACATTCTCACTTTGCCGTCTTTCTTAGGCACAGGTACGATATTAGCAACCCACGGCGGATAGCTAGTTACAGCAAGGAATCCGGCGTCCCACTGCTTTTGTACCTCTTCCTTTATCTTCATTGCCATATCCGGGCGAGTACGACGCAGCTTCTGTTTTACTGGCGGGCAGTCCTCTTTCAGAGGCAGCTTGTGCATGACGATATCGGTGTCCAACCCTGGCATATCCTGGTAAGACCAAGCAAACACATCCGCATACTCCCGAAGCAGATCAATCAATTGTTCTTTCACTGAGTTTTGTAGGCAGGCCCCAATCTTAACCTCTTTCACATCTTCATCCGTACCAAGATTAACTGTTTCAATCTCCTCCTGATGAGGAGTGATAACCTTCTCCTCTTGCCTTAACAATCTGGCTAGCTCTTCAGGAAGCTCATAATCTTCTTCAACCCCTTCATCAGCTTGATTGATTGGATTGTCAAAGTCATACGAAGCCATAGCTGTGCTGTTGTCGGTGCAGTCTGAAAGGCACTCTCTGCAAGGGTTTAGATTGTTCATTTTAGTGATTGATTTTAATCTTGTTTAGAAAAAGTGAAATGAAGTTTATCATTTTGAAAACATTGCCATTTTATTTTTGTACAAAAAGAAAAATGAAAAACAGTGAGCAGAAAATAAAAAGACTCATTTGCAAAAGACATCCGATATTCATTGATTGATCTGTTTGCACAAAATTACAAGATGTCCCGATTGCAAAATGAGTCTTGTCATCTTGGGCAAGATGCAAGACTTGATGCATGCTTAAAAAATACAGGAAATAATAATTACTTTGCAGGAGTAACCCTTATAATTTCCTGGGAAGACCAGTTTGAGATATGGCTCCCCGGGATCCTTGGATGTATCCAGCTCTCCAGGTTGCACTCATCTTCCGACTCATCTTCCAAGTTGTTTACTGCATCAGGGGTGAGCATCCCCCCACTAACAAAACTGGGCTTCTTAGCAGCCTCTGATTGATCTTGCTGAGTTGGTTTGTAACCCAACCCAAATCTGTCCTCTTTCTTCTCTACGGGCAACAGCTTGCCCCAACCCTGGGCATTCCCTTCTTCAACAACCTTCCTGGCTTGCTGGTAAGATGTCATGGAGGTCCCAAGTACAGCAGACGCTTCATTAATGTTCAGGGCTTCAAATCCATGACTCATGGTTTCATGGATCTCCCCATCCATCTCAATGTATTTGTATGTAGCCAGATGGCTAACAAAAATATCTTCTTCACCACAAATGGTGATGATCTGGCCCTCCCACTCGAATTTTAACTTCTGGTGAAGGGTAGACGTAACTGCGCCAGCGGCATGAATCCAAGGTCTACCCAACAAACAGCTGTAGGCCGGCTGAATGTCCATCACGTAGAAGGTAATTTTAAACGTCTGTGGGCCAATCATCACAGGTAGATCAATCTCTCCCAGCACTGATCTCTTGGAGCCGTCAAATGCTCTCACTACCAAATTACTTGGACGTAAAGCCAAGCCATCATATTCCAGCTTCACCAAGGCTTTCTTTGGTAAGACATTGAGTGAAGACCCAGTGTCTACCAGTACATGTGATAGAACAACACCCTTGCATTCTAGGGTGATGTGCAAAGCCTTGTTGTGGTTACAACCCTCAGTTGTTAAATCAGCATTGGTAAAACCCAATCCATGGCTAGTATTGACATTCGCTACCACGGTCTCCAGCTGATTAACGGTGATCTCCTCCGGCACATATGCTGCGTGCAAGACTTTTAGTAATGCATTCCGGTGAGCTTCGGAACACATCAGCAAGGACAGAATGGAGATTTTTGAGGGAGTTTGGTGAAGCTGATCCACCACTTTATAATCACTCCTCTTGATGATTCTCATAAACTCGTCTACATCTTGTTCAAAAGATGTCTTTTGTGTTTCTTTGAGAATGGGATCTTCAGCTATTACACTCTTTCCCTTTGCTTTGGCAGTAGCTTTTGCTTCGGCATTAGGCCTTTGTGATTGCGAGGCAAAAAGGCGTCATCTTCTTGTGAAGCCTCCGCCTCCCCCGACATTGTCAATCTGTGGAGAAGAGGTTGAAGAGTCAGGAGTGATTTTCTCCCCGTTGCAGTAAAAGTCAGAGCCATAATGCCAAGGGATGGCATTATTGCTTTCATATGGAACAGGCCCAGGTACCGTGACGGTAACCGGGCTGACTGCAGTAGAGGAGGGTGTTGCAATAGTATGTGGATCATAGTAGATGGTGACCGGTGTCCTGGCAGGAGATGCCACTGCTTGTTGTTGAAAATTGTTGTTCGGAGGAATACTTGACGAATCATAATAAATAGTGACTGCTGAGATATTTGCTGGTGTTGTAGGAGAAGATTCTGAATAGAGGGGTGCTGACGTTGTAGAAGTAATGTTTGTTGATATCTGGCTTGTTGAAGTGATATTTGAAGAATTTGTTGATGAAACTGAAGAATTGTTTGGAATAATTGTTGTTGCAGTTGTAGGAGACTCAGGAACTGTTGTCGGAGAGATTGCCGGATTTGAAGGTATTGATGTTGTAATTTGAAGTAGACCATTTTGGATAAGACTGTCTATGCCGCTTCTCAAATTATCACACCCATTTACCGAAATGTTGCAATAACCGCACCCGAGCTCACACCCAGGGAATATCTGGCATTCAAGGAGTTGAGCTTTAATCTCTACCAGGGGTGTCCTAATTTTCCCAACACTAGTTATCAAGAAAGACGGCTTATCTTCCTCAATAGCATTGATTCTGGGCCCTCCATGGTTGGGCATGGGGTTTTTGTTGACATTTGGCGGGGGTGCAAAGTTTAGAGCTTTGGAATCTACCAGGTCTTGCACCTTCATCTGTAAAGCTCTGCACTTCTCTGTACTGTGGCCAGGTGCGTTGGAGTGAAAAGCGCATCTGGCGTTGGCGTCGTAATTTCTTGGCAAACTGGAAGGATCTGGTGGCGCCAACGTCCTTAACTCAACCAAGTTGAGCTTCAGGAGCTGTGGCAGTAAAGCGGCATAAGGCATAGGGATCGGATCAATCACCCTATTGGCCTGAGATGGTCTCTGTTGAAATGGTCTTTGCTGATTGTTGTTGTTGTTGTTGTTGTTGTAGTTTCTCTGAGGAGGATACTGAGTTTGTTGCTGGTAATGGGGTTGTTGCTGTGGTTGATATGCTGGTTGCTGAGGAATTGGAGTGGGAATGGTGACTGCTGCCACTGACCTATGAACATATTGTGGTCTGCCCCTGCTGGCCTGAATAGCATTAGTCTCACCGGTTCTTCTTGGACCTACAAAAGGTTTTCTGGGGTTGCTGGACGAGCTCGCACCGTTATCAGAAATTTTGCCCATCTTTAACAGGCTTTCAATTATTTCTCCAGCTATGACTACGTCAGCGAAGCTGGTGGAAGAAAAGGCAGCTAGCCTGTCAATATATGTCCCTTGGAGGGTGTTCATAAACATGTCGGCCATTTCCCTTTCCGACATGGGTGGCTGGACAGCAGCAGCAAGCTGTCTCCACCTCTGGGCGTACTCCCGGAAGCTTTCCCTAGACGATTGAGACATTCCCATCAGGAGGGTCCTGTTAGGAGCCATATCCAAGTTGTACTGGTATTGTCTGATAAAGGCCTCAGCTAGGTCCTTCCAGCATCTGATGGTTGCTCTAGTCAAGTGAGAGTACCATTCCCTTGAAGCTCATGTTAAGATGTCTTCAAAATAAAACATCCATAGCTTTTCATCCATGGTATATGCCTTCAGCCTCCCCAGAAAGGATTGTAAATGGGTTCGGGGACAGGAAGTTCCGTTGTACTTCTCGAAGTACGGAGGTTTAAACTTGTGGGGAATCCTTACCCCGTCCACTAGACCCATGTCCATAACATCAAAGCCCAAGGAATTCTGAGACTCCAGGGATCTCAATTTCTCAGCAATTTCATCTAGCCTTCTGTCATAGGCTTCATCCCCAGCTCCCATCACAGTGAATTGATCCTCTTGGGGGTCTTCTTGTAATACTCTGCCTGCAGTGGCATTCCCTTGCATATTAGCAGGGATGTTGATCTCTGGATGAAGGTGAGGCCCATACACTGGAGGATTAACATGAGGTTGAACCCTCTCATTGTTGCTCGTTCCCCCAGTCCCTAGATGGGGTTCCTCCTGGGTCTGCCTTTCTACTAATACCCTTAATCTCTCTTGGCTCTGTGCCAATCCATTCATCACCTCCATAAATTGGGTCATCTGATTTCTCATCTCCAGTCTCTCATTGGCCATTTGAGTCCTGACCTCTGTAAGGTCCTGTTGTACTTGGTCCATTTGTATACCCGGAAGGTTGTTGCGAGTGGGATATCTGTGTGGACGGTTGAGTGGGAACACCCGTCGTCGAGCAATAGTTCCTGAATCACAACAGAGTTAGTAACAAACAAAATTAAAACCTACAAAACAAAACAAAAGTTAGTATGCAATGCAGTATGCTTATTTGTTTCCAAGGTATCCGGCTTGGCATTTGGTTTTGACCTTTCCAGACCCCTGAGGAAGGTGCTTTGATGTTGCTTGAGAGAAAAAGAACTCAGATGAAACAAACTAATGAATATATTACAAATGGAGAATCATACATAGTTTGTTTTTTACAATACATGCCCTCTGAGGGGTCAATAAATACAACATAAAAGTACATGAAATGAAAACAACAACAAGCAAAAGTCAGACACCAAGACCAAACTCATCCTCCTGGACTTCCTTCAAAAGTGCTTCAGTCACAGGATTAGCTGGATGCTCCGTGAGGTTCCTGATGAGAAGATTCCTGGTGGTGATAGCAATGGTTAGCTTCTTGTGTCTGCTTTGGTCCTTTGACCTCTTCACACCAGCCCTGAGCTTCAATTCTGAGATCTCCCTCTGGGCTGCTAATAGGGCTTCCTGTTGCTCCTTTGCATTAGCCTCCAACTGCTCCATCTTGTCCTGAGTTCTTTTATCTTCCTGAGTGCGAGCTTCAGTGATCCTGACCCACCTAGCTTGGCTCTCCTTCAGATAGAGATCAGTCCTAGCCTTCTGGAACTGGGCCTCTTTACAGGCATTCTTCAAAATCTGTTCTCCAGCCCTTGACTTCTTGATGTAGTCCTCTGACTTTTCAATCCTGGCTAGATGCTCCACCTTAAGCTTTTCTAACCTTTCAATGTCCAGACGACCATCACTCCTCTCCCAGAGGGTTCTCTTCAAGGATTCATACAAATTCTCATTCCTTTCTTTTAGCTTCTCAAACTCCTCCAGGTTGACAGTTGCTGGAGGTGGTGCTGTGGATGGTCCAGGTGCATCCTCAATGGTGAAGGGCATCCTAGAAATTTGAGCCCTGGCATGAGACCACTCATAATACTGAGCTGATGCCACATTGTTGCATCTCCCAAGAATGGCCATCCCTTTGGTCTGGACATTGTCCCAAGCCCAGGATGCTTGCCTGACAATAGCCAGATTAGGCTTGATCTCACAATAAAGGGTCTCAGCTAGATCTTGCACTCTAGGAGGGTGGACTAATGCATAGCCCAGTTGTCTTTTGAATAGCAGAGGGTTGTAGTTGATGCAACCCTTCACTCCTATCAGAGGTACATTGGGGAATTGCCCACAACTAGTAATGATGTCCCTGCCCTTGGTGCTCTGGGTGCACCACCTGATGTCATCTGAGGTCAAAGCAACAAGTCTCCTAGCCCAATTCCTCTGTTGGTGAGGATTCAAGAATGCATCAGTCTTGGGCAGGTGCTTGAGCAGCCAGGTATGGAATAGGGGAGCACAACATCTCACCAACCTTCCCCTTTGCTTTTCATTCCTTTGGTGAACAGAGTAGTAAAAGTCTCCCAGTAAGGTGGGCACTGGGTTCCTCAGAATGAAAAGATGGATTGCATTCTTGCTAATAAACTTAGGCTCATCTGCAAATAATATGACCCCATATATGCTAAGGGCTAATAATGCACATACTGCCTTCCATTCTCCCAAGGAGGCCTTCAGGGTAGCCTGAGAGGTCAAGAAATCCAAGTGTAGACCAGAGATTCCAGCCTTTGCTGTCATGTTCTGCTCAATCAGAATGGGTTCCAGATATAGTGCCTTTGCCACCTCTTCATTACTAGGAAAAGCCATCTCAGGGTTGAAGGGGACTCCACCCCTGATAGGTACACCAATCAGTGATGAATACTCTTCCAACAAGGGTCCCAACTGAAAATTCTGGAAGGTGAAGCACCTTAGAGGGGGATCATAGAACTGCAGGCAAGTATGAATCAAGCTCCTTTGGGAAGGGTCCAAATCCATAACCACATCAAGGATGCCTCCATAATGTTCTCTGAATAGTGGTATATGGTCTGGAGTAATCAGGGCCTGGACCTTCCTGATGCCAGCCAGCTCAGGCTCAAAGAAATGGTAGGAGATGTTGCTCTTCTTGGGTGCCATGTCTGCTGCTGAAGAGCTGAGATAGATGCTGATGATGATGACTAACACTGGAGATGGGCCACTGACAGGCTGATACTGGTGATGCAGGTGACTAAAGCAGGTAGCTGATGAAGGTAGCTGAAGCAGATAGCTGGTGAACAAAAGGCCTATGCAGATGAAGGGGTCAAAACCAAGCCAAATGTAATATGGATACCCTGAAAAACAAATATACACATGTTAAATGATGCAATGATGATGTATGCAAATGATATGCAAAGGGTTTGTGATCAAGCTGGATCTGATTACTGCCTTGGTATAAGTCCATATAGGTTCAAGAAATCCAGATGGAGGTTCATAAGTCCAGTAACCAAGGTGGGGGACTCAAATAAAGAGTCACATGTCCAGGGTTAAAATCACAAGAACTGTCCCAAAATGGAGTACTCTTAATCAAAACAAAGTATCAGGGTATGCTAAGGTCAAGGGTACTTGCAAACCTGTAAACAACCCATCCTCCTCACAGGTGGTGTTCTAAAACAAAGATCCTCAGACTTGGATCAGTTATGAGAAGTGTAAACACTTCTAACCCGGAGGTACAGTGCTTACAATAACCATAAAAGATCCTCCTCTAATTCACCTTAGTTTCTGAAGGTCATAGTAAAGATCATCCAGACTTAGCAGGCTTCCTAGATAGCCCTAGCACTACAGGAGATCCGTAGCACAGAGTTCTCAAGAAGAAACCCATATCTGAACCGTGTTTCATATTCCCGCACTAGACCGAAATGGAATGGGAAAGAACATGAACCACTCTAGCCTAGGTGTCACTCAGGTCCCAGGTATAGGACCTTAAACTCTCAATAGAACACCCACCCACCAAAGCAACAAAACCAGATCCAGCCAGAATAGTATGACAGTATGATGTATATAAAGCTGTAAAGAAAACAGTAAACCAACTGCACATAAAGCAATAAATATAACAAATATACAAACACAAATAGCACATAACACCCCAGTAAACACAAATCAAACAAGCACTAGGAGGAACCCACAAAAAGAACCAGAAGCCCTGGTTACAGTATAAGGGTCCCCAGCAGAGTCGCCAAGCTGTCGCTCTCGGTAAATGAGACCTGCTCAAATAGGGTACAGACGCGAACGGTCGGCGAAAGGGGGATGGGAACACACGGGAGTGAACTCAAGAGAATGAGAGAGTCGCCAGCTAGGCATTTTTATCCCGAGGGAAAGGTAATGCTGCATAAACCTAAGAAAAGACATGGATAAGACGGTTGCGAACCAGAGAGACTGAGAAAGGGGGTTGGTTACAACCTGGGAAGGTATTAGCACCCAGATTGTCCGCCGTACTCGACGATATCCACACTTAAAAGATTTGTGTTTTAAAGGGGTAGTGTCAGTGCAATTTGTGTGTAAAAGAGCTGGAAAAGGATGTACAAGTGTATGTGTAAAAGAAGTGTAAAGTGTGTAAATGTACAGTGTCAGTGTAAGAAAAGGAATAAGATGCCCAAGATCATGAGGTTAAAAGAATAATGCTGGAAAGAGGGGGAATATACAGAGACTTTTGTTCGATAACTGTTAAGTTATGCCTACGTATCCTCTTGTGCAATGAGGAAGTCAGAACACCGTAGTTCGACCCAAAGAGACTGAAAGATAAATTGACTTGTGAACTGCTTACTTGCCTATGCTCAAGTGTATGACCTGTCTGGCTCAGGTGCAAACTGTCTTGCATTAGACGGAAGAAGCAGATTCTTGTTTGTGAGTGAATAAGATGAGAAAAGAATCCCGGAGGAGACGATTATTGTTTGTTTTTGTATTTTCAATCTTTTATTGCTTTTGAAAGTTTGTCATAGATTAATGAGCTTAAGCCTAAACCAATGGATTTAGCAAACTCATCACATCTTCCCTCTGATTAGGGGTAATGAGAATACCTTAAGTGTGAAGTCAGCTTCTCACACTTAATCACCATGGTGTAGGATTAAGATCATTAACCTAGTTGTGATTATTTAAATGTTTTTTGTTGTTTTTGTTTAGTGTTGAGTAATGAGATTAAGCCATAATCAGGGATTAAACAGACTCATTACACCATCCTAATAGAAGGATAATAGATGAGAATGTTTAAGCTGAGGAAGACTCCTCAACTTAATCCATGATTAGGGATTAACCTCATGACAAAACAAAGCCTTTATTAGATGGATTTTATTTAATGATATGGTGAAGAAGTGAGTTTTATGGTTTGTAAAACAACTTGAGGAGGACTTGTCCATTAACACTAGGGTTAGTCCTTCTTAACCAATTAAGGAAGAATTAGAATCCTAATGCAAGACCCAAGTTACAAGCTTGATGTCTTGATGATTATTAGATGGATTGATTAAAGGATTTAAACACATTAAGGGTTCAACACTTAGGATTAAAGTTATACACTCCATCCTAATAGAAGGATGCAGGCATAAGCTTAATCACAAACCCTTAAAACCTTTAGGGTTTAGTCCCTGATTATGAGATGAGAGGAGAAGACTCAATGAGACACAAAGGTAAAATCTAAATGGGGAACTAATCAAAACCCTAATCATTGTCATGCTTGGTTGTTCCTAAGGTTTGTGAGGTTTGCAAGAAAATCTTCAGAGAAACCACCAGGAAGCAGATGAAAGGAGCAAAGAGAAGCAAAGTAACTTGCTTCATTTAAGAAGACAAGTCACTTGAAGAAAGAAAGTAAGGAGAAGAAGAAAGAGCCAGCTCAATCTCAAACACAAGACAAAATGCAGCAATGATGCATAAGAGGGATGAAAAGAAATTGTGAGAAGTGAAGGCAAATTCACTTCTCAAAGTTACTTACCACCTGAAAAGTTAGTGAAAGGAATGCAATGCAATGCAAAATGAGATGAAATGGGATGATGCAAACCAAAACCAGAAGCATAAGTATGATGCTAATGATGCTATGAGATGATGCAAACATGAATCAAGGCATGAGGATGATCATACAAACATGTGGATGCAAGAGAAGCAAGCTTAGAACCATGAACATACATGAAAAGTTATGAAATGCAAATGGCATACAACATGGCAAATGCAAGATGCAATGATCAAACATGATTCTAAGATGTCCTAAGATGTATTATGAATCAAATGAATGCACAAAATGTCATGGCAAGTCATGGCATGCAAGCAAATGGAAGATGGATGCAAATGAAAGCCCAAATTAGGGTTTATGATCAATGCACAAAACAAAAATCAAAACCAGAAGCAAACATCATGATAAAAAATTGAAAATGCATTCAAAGGAACCCTAAACCTATACAAACTCATTGCCCAAAGGAGGGGTTCTAACTCTTAACCTAATGAGGGTTATGAATTTCTTAAGATTGCTAGGGTTTTAAGGTACCTTGTCAGGAAAAATGCCAAACAAATAGGAAATGCAAGATCAATTCATGCCAATTTAAACCTATAAACGACATGCTAAACAAGATGCAATGCAAAAAGAATCAAAGTCCAACTCTTAAAGGCTAGGCAGAAATGAATTTTTGAAGATTGGATCAAAATAATGCTTTGAAATGAAATTAATTCCATGGAAAATTGTCAAAAGACATCAAGATCAAAAAAGAAATTTGGTTCGAGAGTTGGACAATGTTTCTAAATGATTTTAAATGTTTCATGAATTTTTTTGTGATTTTTAAATACCTAAAAGTATTTTTAATTAATTAATTCTCATTAATTAATTAAAAATAAACTTTTAAATGATTTAAAAATAAATTTTAATGCAAAAAATAAAAATAAAAATGTTTTTGGTTTCTGAAAATTAATAAAAGCTTTGACAAAAAATTTCAGAATTTTTCAATGATTTTTACTATTTTAAATAAAATGTAGAAAACAAATGAATTAAAACTGAAAAATAAGAAAGTCAGCAAGATCAAGGGCTGAGGTTTGAACTCACACGCGCGCGAATTAACCTGGCGCGCATCTGGACGGCCAGCATTCAAATTTGCTAATTATGATTAGTGCCCTAATTAAATGCCCTAATGACTTTCAGATGACCGGAACAGTGGTTCCGGTCATCTTCTCCGACGAGCCAAATCTCTAACTCTCTCTACACGCAATAAAAATGAAATCTAACTACCCAGAATCCATCCCCATTCAACACTGAATCAAAACCCCCAAACAAACATCATTTTTTCATCATGAATCAAGCAAATCGAAACAAAACATTTATAGGGCAAAAAGTTTCAGACAGCTCATACATGTTCAATATTCCACCATTTTCATTTTTAAACACATCATGATGATCAGGATATCATATAGAATCAGTTTATAAAAAGTAAAATGAGTTCTGGAAAATTTGTTCTTGGTGGATACCTGAGCTGAAGTCCTTCGAACAGGAGCTTTCTGACCCTTTCTTTTATGCAAAATCACTCCTTTGACCCTCCTGAACTCAATGGGATGCTTCACAAATCTTGTTGATGGCTGGTTTGAGAGATAGCAGAAGTTCTGTTCAAGGGAAGGTGGTGATCGTATTTTTGATTCAGGGAGTTTCAGGCTATGGTGATGGGTGCTTTTTGATCAGTGAAGCATGCTGAGTTTGTTTGTGAAGTTTGTTTATGTGTTTGCAGCTTGTGGAGAGTGTTTCGAAAGTTTTTGCAAATGGGGTGGAAAATGAGAGAGCTGTGTTCTTGGGGCTTTCAGGCTTGTGTTGTATATGAAATGTCTTGCTTTTGGTTTGTATAAACAAATGGGATTGGTCAGATGAGTTGATGTGTACTGCTGTGATTGGTATGGCTCAAGTTGCCAAAATGTCAGGTTTGTGTAAGAGAGGTATGGGTTGCTAGCTAGCCAAGGACAAATGGGGTGTCCTGCGCAGCAAGATGTGTGGAGAGCCCTAGGATTGTTTGTGGAGTCAGCAAGCAAGTGGATTCAAACTTGAGTGAGTTTTTGCAACTTGCCTCACTTTTGCTTCCTTTGAAATTTCTTGCTCCATAAGTCATAAAAATGAGTGATCCCTTGGCCCATTCTGATTTTTAGGTCTTGGTACATGCTTGTATGAAGATTAGAAGTTTATTTGATAGCTCAATTTGCCTTGGCAAGTGAATTTGCAACTTTGCCTCTTTGGTAGAAAACTTCAAATTTTGTGATTTTTGCCAACTTTGACAAGCCATAACTTTTGATCAAAAATGAATTAGGTCAAGTTCTTGTACTTTTTGAAAAGGGAATGATCCATTCTACAACTTTCATGACCAAAGTTTTTTCATTTGAAGCATTTTTGAATCAAAAAGCAAGGGTTGAAAAAGTTTCCCAAAATGGCAATTTTCATTAAAAGTCAACTTTCCCAAAAAGTCAACTTTGCAAATGACTTGAGATTCTTCAATTTTGTGAACTTCTAACATCTTCTATGATCAAATAAAGATCATACACAATCAAAATGATGAAGAACACCCTTTGGTTGGGTCATTGGGGGCCTCAGATGCCCTGGTTTAGCACTGACTTGCTTAGAAAGTCAACTCTTGATCAGATGACTTCCCCATTGAATTTCTTCATGAAAATTGATATGCATGATCCTCATAACATATAGAGACCAATAGAAACAATAATGACCAAAAAAATTGGAGTTATGGCCTCTGAAACCAAAACCCTAATTCTAGGTCATCTGTGCAGTCAAACCTGGCTCTGCTTCCATATCATTCTCAGTTCTTGTGATTCTTTGACATTCTTGACTTTGAGAGGACATAATAGGATGCTTGAACATACATGGACCCCTTTGAAGTGATTGATGTCCTTTGGAGTGGCTCAAGAAGCTCTCAGATTGCTCAAATCACAAACCCTAGATGCAGGTGACTTTGAAACAATGTAGTGAATCAAAAATGTGGTATGAGATGCTATGATTGGATTTATGCATATGAAATGATCACAAGCCATGGTGTGAATGGGTGAGGGCAAATTTGGGGTGTTTACACACATATGCGGCTTTTTTTGATGTCCTGAGATCCTTTCGGTATCCCATTGAAGGCCCTCTTTCGACATCAAACTTCTTCCATTTATGTTTTTCCCTTCTACCTGACTCATCAGGCTTAACCCACTTGTCACTAGGGACTTTCCCACTTGGTTTGAATGTGGGTTGTCTCTACTTTAGGGCATGAGGCTTGTTACTTTGTTGATGGGGGTTAGCACACCTTAGGTCGAAGTGATTTTGCTTTTGAGAAGCCTTTAGCTTCTGCCCTCCATTGGCCTTATTCACCTGTTGAAGGCCTTTGGCATCTTCTCTGTTGAAGATAGAATTGCATCTTAGACAAAGCATTACTTCTGACTTTTTACTCTGGAATTTATGCAAGAAGTCAACAATTGTCTCATTCTCTTTAGGATAAGCCTTCTTGTAGTGATCCTCCTGAGGTGCAGAGTCATCCACCTCCATCACTTGGTCATTTTCCACTTAGACCATATTGACGTTAACTTCATCCCTCAACTCCATCTTGGAGAAGTTTATGAAAATGTATATCGACCAGATGATTTTAGTCGAACCGTTTGTGAGGCTACTGTCACTTTGAAGGAGAAATGTTTTCAAAAGATGGACAGGTTGAAAATCTCTCCAAACATTCCTCGTGAGAGGCGATATGAGGTGGCTTTTCAACTTTTCCCCCCGAAGTTCCCTCGACCTCCCACTTCTGATTTTGGAGTGGCCCTCGCCCCTTCATTTCTAGACTGTTTTGTCTATGGGGATTTGATTAGAATCCTTCAACAACAGTCTCAGCCGAAAGCGCAAAGAGTGGTTGCGACTAAGCACACACTGGATAGTTTCAAAGGGCACCTTCATATAAGGATCGAAGACATTCGCGTCGAATCCAAAATATATGAAGGTTTGAGATATTTATTCCCCTTACTGAGTAATAAAGTATTAACTCATAAAAATTGTTTTTGGCATTTCCAGCAATCACTAGAAAAGCCACTGCTAGCAGAGGCATGGCAATACTGACGGAGAACAAAGGAGGCACTAAGGTATTTCATCATCCTTACTCTCTATAACTTCTCATGCGTCTGTCTTCTAATGTTTAGTTTTTCTATCAGACAACAAAAAAACCTTCAACGTCCCCAAGAAAGGGGGAAAAGACTTCAAGTGTTGTCATTGCTGTGGATGATGATGAATCCCCGGAGGAGCTGCCCATAAAGAGGAAGAGGAAGACTGCACAATCTCCTAGTGCTGCTGGCCAACCTTCATCCAAGGTGGCCAAAATTTTGAACAAGGCACCCTCTGAGGGTGGTGTCGAAGCTAAACTTCCCACTCATATGGAGAAACCTACTACTGGCCCTCTTGAGAGTGCCAACTCAAGTCCTGATGGTGAAGTAAATCAGGTACTTAACTTGTCATTTGACCCTTTTTTAATCTCTTCTCACAGCCTCGACTTAACTTTTTCTCTTGTCAACAGACTGGTGCAAGCGTTTCCCAGTAACCTTTAACTTCTACTCATTTTCCTACAGTCCTTCTGAACAGCCAAGGTGAGCCTACTTATCACTAAAATTCTGATTTTGGATATGATTATAGCTCTTTGGGTGAGATTAACCAACCCATAAATATGGAAGTTTCCCCTCTCCCAACAGTCGAAGCCACACAAAACTCTCCTGCCAAAACAACTACTTAACAATCTCACATTGATGATTCAGAGTGTGAGTATGAGAATGTGACTTGCAAGGACTTTGCTGGCTAGACAAGAAGGCTTGCTAAGAAGATGGACGCATCATTTGCTGTTGATGAGGAAGAACATGATGGGGAGACTAAAGAACCTGCCCCTTTAGCCCAAAATATAAAGAGCCAGAGATTGTGGTTATCCCTAACTTGTTGCTCAAGACAAAATCCTAAATGATCCTGAGCAAGAGGATGAAGAGGATGATGATCAGGACAAGGATGAGGCTAAACAAGAGACATATCCTGAAAAGACTCAATCAATCCAGCCTGAAGGAGGTTCTCAAAAATATCCTATCGTCCAACTTCCAACTCCTGAAGCTGGGGACCAAATGACAGCTCTGAAGTAGTTGAACCCTAGGGATTATGCTAGACTGAAGCTTTAGAAGATTCTTGGATTTTCTGGAAGCAACTCTTCTAAAGATCCCGGGGCCTCTGCTGATGATGATTTTGTTGGTCCAATCCTCAAGAAAATAAAGGAAAAATTCTTCTAGAGGGATCCTGTAATACCCCAAATTTGCCCTCTTCTTTTTAGCATCATCATCATATCATAATCATCACAAGTATGTCATACCCTTAGCATTTTTGCATAGAAAGATGAAGCATATCATTATCATGTACTAGCATTGGGCATATGATCAATCATTGGTGCATTTGAAGCCTTACAAGTCAAAGCAAGAAGACAAGTGACCTTGTCCAGGTCCTATGAAGTGTCTACATGGCATATACAAGCTCAAGGTCCTTTGCAAGAGCCCAGAAGGTTTTGAGATCATCAGATGATCAAAGAAAGGGAAAGCTCCTACACAAATGGCATTCAAATTAGGGTTTCATTTTCAAGCAAGGATTCTTTGTGACTTTGGCCATTTCTTGTGGGAAATGTCATTCATGTGATATGTGAATGCTATGGATGAAATTTGGTGACAAAACTCATTGAGGAAGGCAGTCAATTCATCAGTTACTTGCGTAAGAAGAAATTGGTCAAACTGATTATTTAAAAAGTCAACTGTGACAATGCAAGGGTTCCAATCCTATTTTTCAAGCCAAGGGATGTTCTTAAGGTCATAAAAGAGGTTTGGCAAAGTCAAAAGTCAAGAATCTAGGGTTTTTGCAAGGCTTTCTATTTTTGGAAATATGGCATGTAACTTACTTTCCAAATTTAGTAACTTTTGCCCTAATTTTCAAAGCATTCTTTCATGACCAAGATGACCTCAAATGAAATTTATTTGAACATGAAAGTTGTCTCCCATTTATAAAAAGTACAAGAACATGATCATATCCCTCATGGTTTGAAAGTTATGGCCAATTGAAGTTCACTTATTTTTAGGGTTTTACATGAAATCCATTTTTCACCAAGTTGCAAAAAGCTCTCTACTTCAATTATAAGCTATCCTATTGGAAAAGTAAGGTCACTATATCATAATACATGGAATGAAGAAGGTTTGTCTCAAGAAAAATCAAAGAATTCGTGCATGGGAGAGGGATTATTTCATGAAATGCAAAAGTGCAAGATCATTCAAAATGCACAATACAAGGACATCCAAGGGTTGCACATTGGAAGGAAAGGGCACGAGCATTTCATGCTATCACACCACTTTTGCATTTTTTGCAAAATCAATCCTTCCACTCTTTCCTCACGTGCATTCCATTTCAAATCTTCAGCATTGATAATGGGCATAGTATATAAGATAATTAGGGTTTCATTTGCTCAGATTTCATCACCATTTCATCACTCTCAACTCTCTTGCAATTTTGCTCTTCCCTTCGAATCTCTTCACACACTCACACATTGCCCAACAAACTTCATATTCTTGATCCTTGAGGCCTAAAGATAAAAAATACACACTCATTTTAAGCTAGATCTCACGATTTCATAAGGTGCGGTGGTGGTACAGTTTGGTTCGAAACTCAAGATCTAGTAAGATTCAAGCTCTCTTTTGAATTTATTTTGCAAAGAGATGTTAGAAGGAGTGGATCTGCAGCTGTAGGAGCATTTTCTTGGAGTTTTAGAGGATCTTCAACCTCAGGTATGCTCTGGAACTTTCGGATCTGGATTTGAAATTAAATGCTTGCAATGTGATCTACATGCTCTACTGATGATCCTGATGTGTTTAGATTTGAATTTGAGTAAAAATAAGTATGTTGTGTGAATTAAAGTTTAATGTGTGAATATGTTCTTCTTCGATCTGCTTTGGTCTTTGATCTATTTGAAAATCTAAGTGGATATTCTTGATCAACATGTTTGAATTATTGGATCTGGAGATTATGGTTTATTTCTGTGTGATTTTGTTCATGAGTATGAATTTTCCGGTGCCGGAGCCCTAGCTCCGGTCACCGGATTCTGGAGATTATTTGAATGAAGAAGAAGATGTTGTGTGTGTTGGATCATTTGATCTGGAGGGCTGTTAGGTTGCCAGCAAATAAAAAATCTATGCTCCCTCTCACGTGTGCGTGTGTTTGTTTTAAATTTCTGAATAAATGTTTTGTTTGCCAGCGCATGTTAGGATGTATGAAACTTCAATCTGGACCACTCTTTTGTTTGACCTAGGGTTTTGAGTTTGCATCTGGCGCATTGTTTGTGTTTACTTTGGGTTGGCTGTTAATTACCCTTGGATCTACATACTTATGTTGACTTGACTTGACTCTGACCACTGGATTCTTTGACCTAGTATTTAGTTGATTGCGCTTATGATCATTGGATGTGGAGACTTTATGTGTTGACTTTGTTTTGGACTATTAGATTAACATACTTCTGAGTGTGTTGACCAGGCCTTTTGGTAGCTGGCGTTAGGCCTCCCTTTCTATCCACACCCCCTGTTTGCATGTCCCATTGATTTTGAACTGAATCTCCTTACTTAATGCACCCCTGGCTTATTTCTTTTTTTTTTCATTTTATTTCTGTTTGCTTTTTAATTTTTAAAAATAGTAATAGGTTTCCAAAAATTCCAAACTAACTCATGACTGATCCTTTTAATTTTCTCTATTTTTTGACATTTTTATTTTCCATTTATTTTTAATTGTCACGCTGGAATTAATTTTTGCTTTTATTATTTGTTTTTAATTCACTTTAAATGCATGTTGTCTTGTAGAATTTATATCTTGATCATTAATTTGAATTTTAGGTTGATTCTTTTTGCATATGGTTAATATTAATATGTAGTTTATTGATTATTTTTCTTCTGATTTTTAGAAGCTTGCATGAATATGTTTGATATGTTACTTGAGCATGAAGTTTCAAAACCCTAGTTTGTGTTCATGAGGTCCTTTGACCTAATTTGCTTTTGATTCTGATCTTTCTCTTTTGGTATGATGTTATCACATGGTTAATGAACATTTGTGCTTAATTGTAGAATTTTTTAGTGAATGTTTTATTTGATTTGATTTTTGATGTGTGCTTGCCCTAATTCTTTCCCCTTTCTTGTCACATGCTTAGTTTCTAGGTTGTAAGAACACTTGTGCCCACTTTTGTGAGATATTTGAGGTCTTTTAAATGTGATTGAATGCTTCTGGTCATGATGTGTGATTTATCTTTTGGCTTTCTTGGATTTGATTTTGTTTAAGTCTCTCACAAATGTATGCATGTTCACCTCACTTTCTTTGTTCATTTGCTCTCCATGGTGTTTTTGTTTGAGTTTGTATGCTTCTTCCTATGATTTTCTTTATTGTTTAGGCACATTATTAACATGATAAGGTTCTGGTCTTGAGTTGTATAATGCTTGTCTAACTTGCATGATCCCTTTGTACTTCATTTGTGTTTTGTTTCTTCATAAGATCTTGTGAAGCTTGGTAATAGCTTGTGTGTTTTAACTCATGCTTGATTTGTTTTGATTGGTGAGTCTTAGTGTGATGGGTGGTTTCCATTGCTTCTGGCTTTTGTGAGTAGAGTTGATATCTTGGTTTGTTTGCACTTCATTTGGTTCAAGTTTGTTCATCTAAGTGTGTATTAACCATTTCAGGGGCTCATGGTAAGTGAAGTATGGATGTTATCCACATTTCAACTCTTCATCTCCTCTCTTACTTTGCTTTCTATTTTGTGATTGTTGATGTGCCGTATGCCATCTTGTGATTCAACTTCTCTCTTCCCCTTTAGAATCAACTTATCTCTTTTAGAGGAGTAAGTTGTTCTCTAACTTTCTCCCTCTCCTCTTCTTCTTTTCTCTTCTTCTTCTTTCCTAGGTAGTTTAAACCACACTAACCTAGGATCATCCAAGCATGCTAATATTAGGATTAGTCATTCCCCATTAGAATTTTACCTTTAAGATCCTCTTTTGTTTCTTTCTCTTCTCATCTCAAAACAAAACTATAAAAACACCCTAATAAAGAAAGAGGTGACCTCTTGTGTATAACCTTATTTCATGGGGCATATGTATTCATTCCATATTGGAATAGTACACTTGTTTAGCATGATGCACAAGTCTGATCATGAGGTCTTCTTCATAAAAAAAAACATAAAAAAAACTTCTTCATTCTTAATCACTAAAACATCTAATAAGTTCAACAAGTTAGTGAGCTTAGACCCTAACCCTTGGAAACAAGTCTTGGATAAATTCTCCTTACTTGGTGTGCTTGTTCTATTATTCCATCTTGGAATGTAGTAGCAAGTACACATTCCATGGAAACGTACTTGAATTCACTTCCTTGTGCCACACTCATAAACATTCATAAAAAACATTGGATAAAGAATGAGTGTCTCCTTCGGGACTTCTTTTATCATCTCACTCACTCATTACGTGCGAACTTGCTCATACTTGTCACTTTGCGAGACGGTAACGCACTCGTCGTCTGAGCCTGCAACACCTGAGCATTGATATAGGCAGTTCAAGCCTTAACTCACAAGCAATCTTTCCACCCCTAGTTAGGGGAACTATGGCGACTCTGATCCTCATTGTCCAGATGAGGTACGTAGGCAGCGGGGTAGGGCCCGTTCGAGCACACTATTTTATTTTCCCTACATTTTCCCCCTTTCTTTTCTTTTCATTTATCCAGTTTAGTTCCTTTTCTTTGCAGCAGCTTTCATTCTTACACCCCTTTGAAACAGTTTCTTTGCAAGTGTGGATCCTGTCGGGTACGGCGGACGATCTGGGGTGCTAATACCTTCCCAGGTCGTAACCGACTCCTGAACCCAGTCTCTTTGGTTCGCAGGACCTTTGTCCTTCCTTTTATTTTCTTCTGGTTTGTGCAGCATTACCATTCCCGTTCCTTCGGGATAAAAATGCCTGGCTGGCGACTCTAACCTCTTTCGGCGCCACATTCGCATTTGTACCAGGATGGAAATCCAGGGAGCAACAACTGGCGACTCTGCTGGGAATCAAACCCAGAATATCTGGTTTCCCTTGAGAGTCTCTCCTAGCGCTTGCGTGTTTCTGTTTCTTTGGGTGTTGATTGTTTGTTGTTGCTTATGTATTTTACTATTGTTTATTTACAGTTTTATTTACAGCTTTATTTACAGTTTTCAGTATTTATATTCATGCATCATATATTATTATTGAACTGTCTGGACTGGTTTTCTGTTTGGTGGGACTTGGGTGCTATCGTTACTGTGAGATGAGCTCATTACCAAGGCTCGAGTGCACCTTAGGACTTAGAGTGGTTCCACTTTGGTCTCATGAGATCTTGTCATGGGGGTAGTAGTGAGTTCTACGCCCATATTTGCGACCGTCTTGGAAATGTCTTGATTTAGGGATCTTCCCTTATCATTTCACGACCTTGCTAGTTATATGCAGCTGGGGACCGATCATTGAGAACCTTGTGGAAACATCCCTCTCTAGTGGTGATAGTGGCAGACCATATTTTGTGGCAAACCCATTCACACCCGAGGGCCCACTGGGAACTCACATAGGACGGCCTGGTTCTTTTATAGGAACTCAGTCAAAGCATCTGGTCGTATGACGATAGTACTGTATCCTACAGGCTTAATGTACTATTGTCTCTCGATTTCAGCGCTTAAAGCTGGGGACTTATAAAGGATGCTTGTTTTCCCGGACTCACGCTGAGACCTCCCATAGTAGTACATAATGCTTAACCGATTCCCTAATTTGGTCATGAGCCATTTCTTGGAAATGGTGAATGTATTATTGCTATTTGGATTTGAGAGTCCGTGATGTTTGACCCGAAGCACACCCGTGAGATTGGGAAGGGTTTACAGGTTTGTAGGAGCCCTTAACCTCATCATACCTCATTATCAATACAGTCCTATCACTTGACACGATTACTTCAATTCTGGAGTTCTTAAGCCATCTGATATTTGAGCTGGGTTTGTTTGAGTTTGAGTTCTTGTTCATGGGGCCTTATTCAGAGAATTCTGGTCCTGGCTACTTGGTTCTTATATTCAGTATCCAAGCAGTCCCAGAGATTGATCATATGCCTACATTGCATTTGCATCGCATCATACTCGCATTAATTGTTTGTGTTTTCATTTTCTCAGGTCATTACTTGTATCCAGTTCCGGTAGCTATTCCTTATCCAGATAGCAGAAGTCAAGAAGGGGGTTAAGAAAAATTAATGTTCATTACATTTTTCTTCAACTAGAGGTCAAGAGTATTCAGAAATTGATGGGTTTGATGAATGATCAGGTTTTAGGTGACCTCAGAAAGAGATATGGTCATATTTTGAAGTATGTAGACAAGCCAACTGCAGATCAGAGAGATAGTTTTCATACCTTACTCCAGTTTTATGATCCTCCATTGCGGTGTTTCATATTTCCAGATTACATTTTGGCTCCTACTTTGGAAGAGATTTCTAGCATCCTTGGTATTCCTGTTAGAGACAATTTACCTTATTTTGGTTCAGAGATGGTTCTTCAGGAGGAAGAGATAACTAAAGTGTGCCATATACCAGCTGCAAAGGTGAAGAAGGGTTTGCAAGTTAGTGAAGGTAGAGGGCTCCATTGGAATATATTCATAGCAGAAGCTGAAGGTTATGCAAGAGAAAATAAGTGGGTTGATTTTGGTGTTATACTGGCCTTGATGGTGTATGGAGCTAGTCTTTTCCCAGGAGAAAAAGAGTTTATAAGCGTGGAAGTGATGTCTATCTTTGCTAAGGGCAACCCCATACCAACCTTGTTGGGAGATTTCTATTACAGTGTTCATTACCGGAATGAGAAAGGAAGAGGTGGACCAGTGAATTGTTGTGCACCATTGTTTGCTGATTGGTTTGCTAAGCAACTCCCGAAATCAGGACCTTTCAAAGATTTGAAAGAAGAATGGAGATGTTCCAAGATATTAATGGGATTAACTTCTGAGAATATACCTTGGGGATGCAACAGTGACCTATTAGGCAAGGAGTTACTTGTCAGTTGCGGAGATTTTCCTAATGTGCCTTTGCTCAGTAGGAAAGGTGTGATTAACTATAATCTGGTACTATCAAGGAGACAATTTGGGTATCCTCTGAAGATTTCCCCATCAAATGAAGAGGTAACTGAGTCATTTTATTTCCCGGTGGAAGGGAATAAGGATTCGCTTATTAAGGCATCTCAGGCTTGGGCCCATAAGGTAAGGAAAGGTAAAAGAGAATTTGGAAGGATAGACCCAAAGATGTATCCTCCTTTTGCTACTTGGCTACAGGCTCGTGTAGAGGCTTTCCTTCTTCCATTTTCAACTGAAGCTCCATTATACCCAAAAGACGTACATGTTCAAGCCACTGTTTCCGTTGAGAGGTACAAGAAGTTGGAGGCATTGATACATGAACTAAGAGTTGAGAATACAGAGATGGCTAGTTTGTATCATCATGCAATCAGTTCTAAAACAGAAGTAGAAGGAGAAGCTCCAGAAAATACAAGGGGCCCAGGAAGCTAAAGATAAAGAGTTTTCTGGAAGGGATGCCTATTTCCAAAGGAGAGGGTTGATGGACTCAAGAAGAGAAGCAGAGCATAGGGGTGTTCGCGGTGCGGTTTAGGCGGTTTTTAAGAAAAAATTCATCCGAACCGAAAGAGAAAAAAACATGCGGTTCGGTTTGGTTCGGTTGATTAAAAAAAAGTCCAAACCAAACCAAACCAAACCAATGCGGTTTTGTTGGTTCGGTTGGTTCGGTTTTTTATTATGTATAAATTCATAACACATAATTACTCACAAACAATTATCTTTCCTATATTCTCACAATTTGACACTACTGTGAGCTTTTTCTTCTTGCACATAATTTGACAATAATTAAAATAATATGCAATCAAATGCAATATTCAAAATAGTTGACATGAAAATAATATTCATTCAATACATAAATTAATCATCAAAGTAGTACTCAATACATAAAAATATTATTCAATACATAAATTAACATTAACCATCAAAAACACTAATAATTTGTTTCTTCTTGCTTCTTGGACTGAGCTGCCATTGACAAATACAAGTATCCTTCAAGCAATAACCTTCAAAACACAAATCAAGTTACAATATAAAAATTCTGCAACTATTAAAAATTCTGCAAGATATTAAAAATTCAGCAACTATTAAAAATTCAGCAAAACTATAAAAATTCAGCAACTATTAAAATTCTGCAACTATAAAAATTCTGTAAGTATTAAAAATTCTGCAACGATAAAAATTCAGCATACCATTTTTTTTCAAGCATGTCTCTAATCAGATTCACAATCAGAAAGTCCTTCATTTACTTGTGGGATTGGAGTCATTTCTAAAAATGATCAAATATATTTATCAAACGTTAGACAAAACAAACAATTGAATAAAATAGATTCATGAACAAAGTTTACAATATATATATATATATATATATATATATATATATATATATATATATATATATATATATATATATATATATATATATATATATATATATATATATATATATATATATATATATACCTTGTTCAAGTTTTTCCAAGTCTTCCAAGTGCTCTTCAATATCCACTTTCAAAGGGGAGGATCTTAACCAATTTTGTGAACAACTAAGAACTCTACCCCCTGTGCTAAAAGCTGACTCCGAAGCAACAGTAGATATTGGCATAGCCAAGATATCTCTAGCTATTAAACCAAGAGTAGGGTAGTTTGTGGAATTTACCTTCCACAAATTCAAGATGTCAAAATCTGGACTTTTCTTCTCCCTCGTCTCCAGAGATACAAATCCACTTCATTTTTATTTAAATTTGAATCTTGGTCCATGTCCTTCTCAAATTGATCATCCATATGATCAGAAGATGTAACAACTTCTGAGAGCTCTATTTCTTGTGCATGAGCATGACTTTCGGTTTGGTCTTTACTTAAGAAAAGACTATAACTTTCAAACATTTTGTTTAATGTTTGCTTCACCTTATCACACAAAAAATCAGCAACTTCCTTCTCATAAAACTTATCCAATCCCCACCTAATAAATTGAAACTTACGTCGAGGATAAAAAATTACAGCAATAAAGACTAGCATATTCATCTTTTTGACTTCTCCCCAATACTTACTATATTTATCATACATAACATTATCCATATTTGTAAGTAATGGGTCATCTTTATGACATTCCTTCCAAGTTTTTAATGCCCCCAATATCATACAATGTTCCATGAAATAAGTAGAAGATGTTACATATTTCAAGAATTTCACAAAATACTTGGCATTTTCCCAATCCTCATTATTTGGGACACCACCTTCCAACATCGTATACTCAACACATTTCTCACCTAATCTCTTAAAGGCCTTTTGAAACTTTAATGCACTTTCAAGCATAAGGTATGTGGAGTTCCACCTAGTGGGACAATCATACTGCACAGTAGACTTGTCTTGTATCCTAAATTCTTTAATACATGTCTTAAACCTATCCATACGACCAGGTGAATGACGAACATACCGAACCGCACTCCTAATTTTGGAAAGTGAAGAATTCATGTGCTTCAACTTCAACCCATCATTGACAACAAGGTTAAGAATGTGAGCACAACATCTAATATGTAAATGCCTCCCTTTTAATGGATGTGAATTCCAATCCTCCATTCTATTTTTTAGGTAAGCGATAGCAACATCGTTTGAAGTAGCATTATCAACCGTGATGGTGAAAATCTTATCTATCATCCAACCCTCCAAACACTTTTCAATCTTTTTTCCAATTATCTCCCCCTTGTGAGAAGTTATAGGGCAAAAATTGAGAATCCTTTTATGCAACTTCCAGTCTTGATCAATGAAATGCGCAGTAAGAACCATATAATTAATATTTTGCATAGAAGTTCAAGCATCAGTTGTTAGACAAACACTTTGATTTGTTTTTGTAAACATGCTTCTTAACTTATGTTTCTCACTCACATAAAGACTCAAACAATCCCTAGCAATTGCAATCCTTCCTGGAAGTGGGAACCTAGGTTGTGTAACACTCATAAAATGACGGAATCCTTCATTCTCAACAAAAGAAAAAGGCAATTCATCCACGATTATCATTCTAGATAAAGCTTGTCTACACAATTCAACATCGAAATGGATACCAACAAGTGCATTATTATTTCCTTTAGATCCTTCTTGAAGGATAAGAGTGGTTTGACTAGGATCAAGAACATTTTTGGGAATTTTTTTACATTGATGCATCAAATGGTTATTTAAATTTGAGGTTCCATTCTTATGTGAATCAGCCGCATAAGATTTCGTGCACCAATTACATTTAGCCCGAGTACCCGATTCATCTCTAGTAAAATGATCCCAAACCCAAGATTTAGGCCTACAAGGTTTTTGTTTACCTGAATCTCCAGCATTATAATCATCGACATTAGAATCGCCGGGTTCTCCAACTTTCCTTTTCTTCTTCTGTTGAACACTGTCCAAATCATTAGTTTGTGGTGGATTTGTTGTTGGCATCGGTGGATCATTTTGAGGTTGCAAGTACATAATGGACACCAATCAACAAAACGATAACCGTTAAGGTAATTAAATTTCACTAATATATAATTATATTAGTAAATTATAATAAGAAGAAGATAAACTTGTATATAATTATAATAAATAATAGTAGAGAAACATCATAATTCAAGATGCCATGAACTTGTATATAATTATAATAGATAATTGTAAACAAAATACTACATTTTACTAATTGATCTGTATCTAACATTTGTTCTATATATGAATTGCATGCTTCAAAATACTACATTTTACAAGTTATCTTAGATGCCTAGGTGTAACTAATTCTACCAAAATAATTCTCTCCAAAGAGACAAAAGATGGAGATAAATATAATGTATAGCATAAAGTCACGCTAAATTGAACTGACAATGATTTTATAGCTATAATTGTATCTTCAATATGCAAAATAGAAATTCAATTTTTTTCAATGCTAAATTAGGTACATTATTTATTTCTATAGTACTCTGGGACTTGTTAGAAATTAGAATTTAATAATATTATTTATTTATGGTAAAGTAGTAAATTAGTATTAATTTGGTTTATTGTTAATAAGTAGTTTTGAAATTTGGTTTAAGTTGAAAGTTAAGGTGATAAAGTAGAATCAGTTCAGTCACGTTTGTGTAATGAAGTAGAAAGCGACTCGTTTATGGTACAACAACAACAACGTGCCTCCTTTCATTATATAACCGACAATTAGTCTCAAATTTTTGGCAAGAGTAAAATCAATGGTTTCGGGGGAATTTTATACGCAATGGATAGTTGGATACCAATCAATTACACTAAGCTTGTGTAATTAATATTCAAAAATCAAAACTATAACAGTAACAAAAGTTACCTGATTTTCGGCAATAGAAATTGAAAAGGATGCATCAGAACCATCTACTACTTTGTTAGAAGCCATATCTGAATGTAACAATAAATAGTAAGGAATTCAAATCATCTAATCCAAAACAAAACAACTGAAACCATTGTTTAAGAGAAAAGTGTTTCAATATTTTCATAGATTTATTACTAATATTTCATAAATCATAAATCAACAAAACCTAAATAGTAAGAAGAAGAAAGAAACACTATAAACAACAATAGGGCGGCGAGATGATGAAGGAATTCAAGGTACCTGTTTTGATATTGATTGATTAAGATGATAAATATTTCAAAACTATTTTGGAACGGTGTGCGATTTGGAGTTGGAATGATGTTGTTTGCTGTAGCTTGTAAGTTGTAACGGTGAAACTGAAACCTAGTTTTGGTACTTTGTTTGGAACGATGTAATGCAAGCAACCGGGTTTGGGCCTTGAAACAATGGGCTCATGGTATATAATTAAAATTTAAAAACTTAAAATATGGGGTATTATGTAATTTTAGCGGTTTGGTTTGGTTTGGGTCGGTTTCAACGTGTAAACCGCAAACCGAACCAAACCGCACGGTTCTGTTATAAAATGGTCCAAACTGATCCGAAAAAAATGCGGTTTTTGCGGTTTTCGGTTTGGTTAGGTTCGGTTTGCGGTTTTTTTATTGGTTTGGTTTGGATCTGAACACCCCTAGCAGAGCATAAGAAGCTTCAGAAGACCCTTAGGGAGGCCAGACAATCCGTCACTTGGTTGAAGGAGATGAGAGACAAAGATCAGAAGGAGTTTGAAGAGAAAGAGAAGGTGTACAAGCTACAGATCCAAGACCAGAAGGTTGAATTGGAGAAAATTCACACGATACGAAGGGAAAAGACCCAACAGTTGGTACAGATCTGGAAGGCTTTGGAAGATTCACTTAAGGAGAATGTAGATCTCAAGTTGAGGGATGGGGCGAAGAAAGCTAGGGCAGAGTTGGGACTTTCAGAAGAGGAGTCAGAATCTTCTTGTAGTTTAGAATTTCAGTGTTTTTCTTGTATTTTGGATTACCTATAGGCTTTTTGTAGGAGTCTCATTTATTTTTTCCTGCACTTTATTTGTAAGACTTGTAATCCTTCGGGAAATTGTTGCTACTCTTGCCTTTTTAAGGTTTTTATCTTATTATTATAGTAGTTTCCTATGTTTAATCTTCTGAGTATGCTAAAACCTGTTTGTACAAAGCCATCAAGATCTGAATATCTCTCAAAGAGAGTTCGTGATAGAAAATCAATTTCTACAAAAAGGCCATCTGGATTATCCTGCTAAAATACCGGAACTAGGGCACCAACTACCTAATTGTGGAAACATGAATAGTTGCATTTCATGCATATAACTTGGTGTTTTGTTTTGCAGGTACATCTACAAGGTTTCTAATATCTATTCCATTTCAGGCACTATAGCTCCAAATAAGGCCACCAAGAAGATCCACAGATACCCAACGAAAGAAAATAGAGAGAGAGCAATGGATCAGATGCAGGCGGATCTGGCTAACTTAAGGACAAGAATGGATAACTTCATGACCCTCATGGCTGGGATAGGTCAAACTCAAGAGAGCTTACGCGAGCTGGTAGAGAACAATCAGGCTAGGAACAATGGGACAACAGATGGAGGTAATCGCAATGGGGCTGGCGCCCGTCATGATGAAATCCCTGTGGTGCAACCAAGGGTCACTATTATCAATTGTAGATGTTTAAGAATTGGCAGAATTTTTGACCAAACAAGAAATGTTAAATTCAGTTCAGAATGTCCTATCAGATGTTGGGACATTATCAAACAGAGTATGTGAATTTATTTCAGGATGTCTCATCAGATGTTGGGACATTGTGTGAATAAATTAAGTTCAGTTTTTCAGGATGTCCCAACAGATGTTGAGACATCTCAGACCTGCTACCAGAATTAATTATTGATTAACAGATCAGAGATATTTAAGGAGAACTATCTGGAATTAATTAATGCTGGATAAAAACAGAACAAGGCGCATCTGTAGGGAGTTTTAAATTGAAGATTCAGATTAAAACAGAAGACCTAATGCACCTAGAATATAGGAGGTAACAAACCCTAAATTCAAGGTGACAGTTGCTGCACATTAGGGCTGGATCATTCTACAGAAAGCCCAAAATTCAGATACCTATTTAAACAACAGAAACTCATAGAATTGAGTACGAATTTCAGAAGACTAAATAGGGTGTCTAGTGTTTTAATAGCAGGTTGTTTTTATGTACCACTTTATGAGCTTTTAAGCAAAAGTGCATTTGTGACTTGATTGAAACTGTTAAGTAAGATCAAGCTGTTTTGTTTGAAGGATGTCTTCAATTTCAGTAAACTTGTAAACTTGATCACTGGGTGATTGAGGGGGAGTGAGTAGGGTACTCTTATCTAAGTGAGTCTTAGGTAGAAATTGCATTGGGTAAGTATTAAGTGATAGATTAAACAGGGTGGTTTAAGTCTAGAATTAATATTACTAATAGTGGATTTCCTCCTGGCTTGGTAGCCTCCAGATGTAGGTGTGGTTATACACTGAACTGGGTTAACAAACTTCTGTGTTGTTTATTTTTCCTGCTGTTTAAGTTTTGGTTAAATGTCCTATTAAGTGTTGGAACATCTCTTAGGACATCTCATTACAGAATTTCAATTGGCATCAGAGCAGGCACCCTGCCTGTTTATACTGGGTGAGATCTAGGGAAAACAAATTCTGTAACATGGACAGAGATATAGGGTCAGTAAATAGACCACCTATTCTGGATGGATCTAATTATGACTACTGGAAGCCAAGAATGATTGCATTCTTAAAATCACTTGACAACAGGGCATGGAGAGCAGTAAATGTTGGATGGAAACATCCTGTCCAAGACACCAAAGATGGATCAAAAGTTCTGAAACCTGAAGAAGAATGGAGTAAAGAGGAAGAAGATTCAGAACTAGGCAACTCAAAAGCCCTAAATGCTTTATTCAATGGCATTGATAGAAATATTTTCAGACTGGTGCATCATTGTGAGCTGGCCAAAGATGTGTGGGATACCCTCAAGACAACTCATGAAGGAACATCAAAAGTAAAAATGTCAAGACTTCAACTTCTCACCACCAAGTTTGAAAACTTGAGAATGAAGGAAGATGAATCAATTCATGAGTTCTACATGAACATCTTGGATATAGCCAATACTTCTGGAGCCTTGGGAGAAAAGATGACTGATGAAAAGCTTGTAAGAAAGATTCTCAGATCTTTGCCAAAAAGATTTGACATGAAAGTCACAGCAATAGAAGAGGCACAAGACATATGCTCCATGAAAGCTGAAGAACTCATTGGTTCCCTTCAAACTTTTGAGATGGGAATGAATGACACACATGCTAAAAAGAACAAAAGCATTGCCTTGGTTTCAAATACAGATGAAGAAGAAGATGATGAACCAGCAAATGATAAAAGCTTATCAGAAAACCTTGCATTGATTGGAAGACAATTCAAACAGATTCTCAGAGGAATGGAAGGAAAATCCAAACCTAGTGGAAGAAACACAAACTCTGAGAACAGAAGACCTTATGATGCTAACAAAAGAGTAAAGTATGCTGAAAAGACCAGTCAAGATAAAGGAGTCAAATGCCATGAATGTGAAGGATATGGACATATCAAGTTTGAATGTCCTACCTACTTAAAGAGGCAAAAGAAAGGACTCTCTGTGACCTGGTCTGATGAAGACTCAGGAGATTCAGAAGAAGAATCAGCTAAGCACATTGCTGCTTTAGCTGGACTGTGTGAATATGACAGTGATTCCAGCTGTGAAGAGCTTACTTATGCAGATCTTGAGCAAGCCTTCAAGGATCTGTACAAGAGAAGTACTGAAGTATGCAGTGAGGTCATAAAGCTAAAGAAGCAGAATGAAGTACTAGAAGAAGAAAAAGCAAGTGATCAAGTAATCATTGATACCTTAAAAAGTGAAGTAACTCTTCTCAATTCTAAGCTGGAACATATGTCCAAATCTGTTAGAATGATGAACAGCAGCTCAAATACACTGGATGCTATTCTCTGCAATAATAAACATTCAGGGGACAAAAGTGGACTGGGATATAACAGAGATGAAGCAAGCTCTAGCAAAACTACTTCAAAAACTATACAGTCAAACAAGATGTCTCAACAGATGCTCCAACATCAGAACACAAAGACAAACATAATGTTCCAACAGATGTCTCAACATTCTGGAAAGAACAAAATGAAGAAAAAATATCAAAGATGGAGATGTCATCACTGTGGAAGATTTGGGCATATCAAACCTCACTGTTATAAGCTACATGGATATCCAAATCAGATGTGTCAGCAACCTTCCAAGCAGAAAGTAGAAGGTACCAAGAAAGTGCTGCATAGAAATCAGCAACCTCCTAAGCAAAAGACAGAAGTAATCAAGACAGTTTGGAGACCAAAAGCTGACATTCAGACTGATCAAAGCCACATACACAAGAACAAGATCAACAATCAAGCTTGGAGATCAGCTGAACAACACTCAGAGCAGAGGCATCAAAAGAAATCTCAACTCATCTGGTCAAAGAAAAGTACTGCATACATAGCACATACATCATTGAAAGTATCAGCTAAAGAAGACTGGTACTTTGACAGTGGATGCTCAAGACACATGACTGGATTGAAGAATTTGCTAGTAAACTTAAAGTCACATTCATCCAGGTATGTTACCTTTGGAGATGGAGCTAAAGGAGAGATCAAGGGAGTTGGAACCTTGGATTGTCAAGATGTTCCAAGACTAGATGATGTGCTGCTTGTTAAAGGTTTAACTGCTAACCTGATCAGCATAAGTCAACTATGTGATCAAGGATACAGTGTAAACTTTACAAAAACTGAATGCATAGTGACTAACCAAGAGCAAAAAGTTATCATGAAAGGTGCAAGGTCTAAAGACAACTGTTACATGTGGGAGCCACTAGACTTCAGCCCCATTTCAACTTGTTCTCTAGCTAGAGAAGAAGAAGTAAAACTATGGCACCAAAGGCTAGGTCATCTTCATTTCAGAGGCATAAAGAAGATCATATCTATGGATGCTGTAAGAGGTATCCCTAAACTGAAGATTGATGATGGCAAAATCTGTGGTGAATGTCAAATAGGCAAACAAACCAAGATGTCCCATCCAAAGCTCCAACATCTGACAACTTCCAAAGTTTTGGAATTGTTACATATGGATCTCATGGGACCTATGCAAGTTGAAAGCCTTGGTGGTAAGAGGTATGCATATGTGGTGGTTGATGACTTTTCAAGATATACATGGATAAATTTCATTAAAGAAAAGTCAGATGTCTTTGATGTATTCAAGGAATTATGTCAAAGATTACAAAGGGAAAAATCCAGCTGTGTGATCAGAATTAGAAGTGATCATGGAAAGGAATTTGAGAATCAAAAATTCTTAGATTTCTGCTCTTCAGAAGGAATCAATCATGAATACTCTTCTCCTATCACTCCTCAACAGAATGGGATTGTTGAGAGAAAAAATAGAACTATTCAAGAATCTGCAAGAGCTATGATACATGCTAAAAAGCTACCTCTGTATTTCTGGGCTGAAGCCATGAACACTGCCTGCTATATCCATAACAGAGTTACCTTGAGAAAAGGAACTTTGTCCACAATATATGAAGTCTGGAAGGGCAGAAAACCCACTGTTAAGTACTTTCATGTGTTTGGAAGTAACTGCTACATTCTGGCAGACAGGGAGCAAAGGAGAAAAATGGATCCTAAAAGTGATGAAGGGTTTTTCCTTGGATACTCTACAAACAGCAGAGCATACAGAGTATTTAATTCTAGAACCAAGGTTATCATGGAGTCCATAAATGTGATAATTAATGATGCTCCTACAGATGTCCCAGAAGATGTTGGAACATTTGCTGATATCAAGATTGAAGCTGAAGAAAAGGATGATCAATATAACTGCACTCAATCTGATACAAGGACAGAAGAATCCAGTAAACCTCCCTCCATCAGAATACAGAAGGATCATCCCAAAGATTTAATAATTGGTGATCCCAACAGAGGTGTGAGCACTAGATCAAGAGAAGTGATTTCAGGTTCTTGTTTTGTGTCCAAAATAGAACCTAAAAACATCAAGGAGGCTCTCACTGATGAATACTGGATTTGTGCTATGCAAGAGGAATTAGGTCAATTCACAAGGAATGAAGTGTGGAATCTTGTTCCTAGACCAAATGACATAAATGTGATTGGTACAAAATGGGTGTACAAGAACAAGTCAAATGAACAAGGAATTGTTACAAAGAACAAAGCTAGACTTGTGGCTCAAGGATACACTCAAATTGAAGGAGTAGACTTTGATGAAACCTTTGCACCAGTAGCAAGGCTTGAATCAATAAGACTACTGTTGGGAATTGCTTGTATCTTAAAGTTCAAGCTATTTCAAATGGATGTGAAAAGTGCCTTTCTTAATGGTTATCTTAATGAAGAGGTATATGTAGAACAGCCTAAAGGATTTGTTGATCCAAGCTGTCCAAATCATGTATACAAACTCAAGAAAGCACTTTATGGTCTGAAGCAAGCTCCAAGGGCATGGTATGAAAGACTTACCACATTTCTTATCAAGCAAGGATACAGAAAAGGTGGGATTGATAAAACCCTGTTTGTTAAAGATGAAGAAGGAAATGTCATGATTGCACAAATATATGTTGATGACATTGTGTTTGGTGGGATGTCTGATAAGATGGTCAAACATTTTGTCAAGCAGATGGAATCTGAATTTGAAATGAGTCTAGTAGGTGAATTAACCTATTTTCTTGGTCTGCAAGTTAAGCAAATGGAAGACTCAATATTCATCTCACAAAGCAAGTACTCCAAGAACATAGTGAAGAAATTTGGAATGGAAAATGCTTCTCATAAAAGAACTCCTGCTCCTACACATTTAAAGCTGACTAAAGATGAAAAGGGTGAGAATGTAGATCAAAGTTTATATAGAAGCATGATTGGAAGCTTGTTATACTTAACTGCAAGCAGACCAGACATAGCATTTGCAGTAGGAGTGTGTGCAAGATATCAAGCTGATCCAAAAGTCAGTCATCTTAATCAAGTCAAGAGAATCCTTAAATATGTTAATGGTACTTGTGACTATGGCATAATGTACTTTCATGGTTGCAAACCAATTCTCTCTGGCTTCTGTGATGCTGATTGGGCAGGAAGTGCTGATGACAGAAAAAGCACTTCAGGAGGATGCTTCTTTCTAGGAAACAATCTGATTTCTTGGTTCAGTAAGAAATAGAATTGTGTGTCATTATCTACAGCTGAAGCTGAGTATATAGCAGCAGGTAGCAGTTGTTCTCAGTTGGTTTGGATGAAGCAGATGCTCACTGAGTACAATGTCCCACAGGATGTCATGACATTGTACTGTGACAACTTAAGTGCAATCAACATATCAAAGAATCCCATTCAACATAGCAGGACAAAGCATATTGATATCAGACATCATTTCATCAGAAATCTTATAGAAGAGAAGGTGATTTCATTGGAGCATGTTGCTACAGATCTGCAATTAGCTGATATATTTACCAAAGCATTGGATGCTACACAATTTGAGAACTTAAGGGGCAAACTTGGAATCTGTGTATGTGATATCTAGCAGTTAATGAGATGTGCCAACATGTCATATGACATTGCATGGCATAAGTTCCAGATGGTAAAGCTAGTCTGGACTAGATCCTTGGGAATTTCATTCCTAATCATTTGGACTGTAACGGCTACTTATTTAGTAATTCCTTATAAGCAGCTATCAAGAGTCTCATCACATCATCACAAGCGAATCACATTAACTAGTAATCCTTCAGAAATCTTAAACCCTAAAGCTGCACATTCATCTTCCTCAACAATGTCTCAAAACCCTAAAACAGCTGAAGAAGTTCTCAACCAGGAAGACGTGGTTCATGCCACTCCTATTTCTATGGTGCCAATGCAATCAACACCATTAGACGAGCTCAGGGGAAATGCCTCTCACACTAAGAAGGCAAGAACACCAAAAAGAGGTAAAGATCAAATCAGAAGCAAAGCTAAAGAAATTCCTTCACATGTTAAATACTCCAAATATGTTGATGATTCCATCAAGGAGATTGTCAACCAAGTTTTCTCTGAACAAAGAGTAGTGAAAGGAATCTCTGTTCCCTTGAACACCATTCCTGCATCTCAAGAAGAACCTGCTCAAGATACAAAGAACACTGCTGCAGAACAAGATGTCCCAACGGATGTTGGAACATATGCAGATGAGAAAGCAAACTCATCTGATGCTGATACTGAACAGACTGAGGACAAGAAAGAGGTCTCAAGTGAAAGTGATAAAGAAGTTTCTATGGAACAGGCTAAAGACTCAAATGAAGATCAATCTTCTACTGATCAACAAGCTGATGAGGAAACTGCTCAATCCCCTCCAATAGTCAATCTGGAACAGGACTCTGATGCAGAAATCATAGCATTTGTCAAACCCAGCATAGCCAAAAGGCTAAGGTCCAGGAAAGGAAAGATGCAAGATGAACCTGTCATTCCTGAGAAGAAGAAGGCTAGTCCAAAGAAAGGCAAGGCTAAAGCCACTTTTGGTCCAGCAAAACCATGGAGCAAGGTTCAAACTCAGAAGAGAAAAGCTGCAACACCATCAGATTCAGATGTTGGATCAGATGTCCCAACATCTCCTCCCAAGAAGAAACCAGCACCAGCTAGAGCTTCAACTGTTGTTCCAGAAGCTCCCTTGGACAATATATCCTTCCATCATGTCTCCAGTGTCAACAGATGGAAATATGTGTACCAAAGAAGGGTTGCTTTGGAAAGAGAACTAAGCAGCAATGCACTTGAGTGCACAGAACTCATTGACCTAATCTCTGCTGCAGGACTATTCAAGACAGTCTCAGAGTTCTCTCCCTGTTATGAACTTCTTGTCAAAGAGTTCATTGTGAATCTTCAGGAGGATTGCTCAAATGGTAAGTCTTCTGAGTTTAGAAAAGTTTTTGTTAGAGGTAAATGTGTACAGTTTTCTCCTCAAATCATCAATGAGTATCTAGAAAGAGAAACAGATGGACCCAATGAGCTAGGGAAAACAGATAATCAAATCTGTAAGGTGATCACTGCAAATCAGGTCAAAGCTTGGCCTGTGAAGGGAAAGCTCTCTGTGAGCATGCTTACTAGAAAGTATGCCATGCTTAACAGGATTGGAACTGCAAACTGGGTGCCTACCAACCACACTTCATCAATCTCAACTGGTCTGGCCAGATTCATCTTTGCTGTGGGGACTCAAACCAAGATGGATTATGGAGAATATATTTTTGATCAGACTATGAAGCATGCCATCTCTACTGCAACAAAGCTACCAATAGCTTTTCCATCATTGCTGTGTGGTATTGTTCTAAGTCAATACCCTGGAATTTTAACTGAGAAGGACATTGTCTGCAAGAGAGAGAGCCCCCTGGCTTTTCATTACAAATTATTCCTAAGTCACCATGCTGCAGATGTTGAAGCACCTTCTGGGACATCTGCTGGTCCCTCCACTGCTAAGAATCCAATCTCTAAGAGGGCCTTGATTGCTGAGCTAAAGTGCACCTGCAAAGAGCTTGAATCTAGAAAGAAGAAGCTGGAGGAAATCATTCAAATGTTGGAAAGTGAAGAATCTGATGAAGACAGTGCTGCTGATGAAGAAACAGAAGCTGATGAAGAGACAGAAGTTGAGGAGGGCACTGAGAGTGATGATTCTGAGTGATCAAATGTATGTGAGGAAAAAGTAATGACAGAAATGATTTGTAATTCTGGATAATAGTCTTTGGCCCCTAATTTTGTGTCTACCAAGGGGGAGAACAACATCAAATAACATCAAATGTAATTGCTGTTTAAATGAATGAAATCTGTTTGTTTCTGCCTGAACTGAATAAGTGTGAATATTTCTGTTGAAACAAGACTGGACTCATATATGTTTGAGGGGGAGTAAAACTCAAATATGAATCAACAGAAAAGTAATGATATACTCTGATAAAAAGAACTTCTGCTGCACTCTGAAAACCAGGAAAGATGTTAGCCAAAAATTAGCCAAAGGGGGAGTTTGTAGATGTTTAAGAATTGGCAGAATTTTTGACCAAACAAGAAATGTTAAATTCAGTTCAGAATGTCCTATCAGATGTTGGGACATTATCAAACAGAGTATGTGAATTTATTTCAGGATGTCTCATCAGATGTTGGGACATTGTGTGAATAAATTAAGTTCAGTTTTTCAGGATGTCCCAACAGATGTTGAGACATCTCAGACCTGCTACCAGAATTAATTATTGATTAACAGATCAGAGATATTTAAGGAGAACTATCTGGAATTAATTAATGCTGGATAAAAACAGAACAAGGCGCATCTGTAGGGAGTTTTAAATTGAAGATTCAGATTAAAACAGAAGACCTAATGCACCTAGAATATAGGAGGTAACAAACCCTAAATTCAAGGTGACAGTTGCTGCACATTAGGGCTGGATCATTCTACAGAAAGCCCAAAATTCAGATACCTATTTAAACAACAGAAACTCATAGAATTGAGTACGAATTTCAGAAGACTAAATAGGGTGTCTAGTGTTTTAATAGCAGGTTGTTTTTATGTACCACTTTATGAGCTTTTAAGCAAAAGTGCATTTGTGACTTGATTGAAACTGTTAAGTAAGATCAAGCTGTTTTGTTTGAAGGATGTCTTCAATTTCAGTAAACTTGTAAACTTGATCACTGGGTGATTGAGGGGGAGTGAGTAGGGTACTCTTATCTAAGTGAGTCTTAGGTAGAAATTGCATTGGGTAAGTATTAAGTGATAGATTAAACAGGGTGGTTTAAGTCTAGAATTAATATTACTAATAGTGGATTTCCTCCTGGCTTGGTAGCCTCCAGATGTAGGTGTGGTTATACACTGAACTGGGTTAACAAACTTCTGTGTTGTTTATTTTTCCTGCTGTTTAAGTTTTGGTTAAATGTCCTATTAAGTGTTGGAACATCTCTTAGGACATCTCATTACAGAATTTCATCAATGATGGAGTGCATAACCTTCAGATGGACGGGCAAAATGAACAGTTTACATTTCTGGATGAGGTAGAAGGCCATGGGGTTGACATGAATAGGAGATTTAAAGAAATGGCTGAGCAAATTCGCGCCATTCAGTCTCAAAGTTCTCTAGGGTTTGACATCACTGATCTGGGCTTAGTGCCAGGGGTGAGAATTCCCTACAAGTTCAAGGTCCCTAATTTTGATAAGTACAATGGTACGGCTTTCCCGAAAACTCACCTTCAGTCTTTTGTGGGAAGGATTGCTGCACATACAGACGACGAAAAGTTGTGGATGTATTACTTCCAGGATAGTCTTGCAGGAGCTTCTTTGGAATGGTACATGAAACTGAGCAGGGTCAATATTTGAAGCTGGAAGGATTTAGCTGTGGCATTTGTGAAACAGTATCAATATAATTTGGATATGGATCCAAATCGTACCCAACTACAGACAATGTCTTAGAGTTCTAAAGAAGGGTTCAAGGAGTACGCCCAGAGGTGGCGTCAGCTTGCTGCTCGAGTACAACCTCATTTGTTAGAGAATGAGATGGAAAACATGTTTATGGGAACACCGCAGGGTGTGTTTATTGAGAGGTTGGCATCTTATTCAACAACAAAGTTTAACGATATTGTGATAGCCGGGGAAAGGGTTGAAACTCTGCTGAAAATGGGGAAAATCCAAGACAGTGGTGCAAGTAGCTCAAGTGGTGTTAGAAAAGCTTTTAATGGACCTCCAAGAAGAAGAGAGGGAGAAACTAATGCTATGTATGGCCGAGGCCGGGGCCGTGGATACAGGGGATCTTACGAGCAGGTGGCATCTGTCACCATTCCCACAAGCCCTGTTTAAGAACCACAACAACAACATCAACAACAACAGCCGCATCACAATAACTATCAGCAAAGAGCCTATCAACAGAGACAAGCTCGTCCATCTAATAGGACGCTAGAGGCAATCCCTATGACGTACACATCACTGCTACAGAGATTGTTAGATTTGAACATGGTTCAGTTGAGGACATTAGCACCACCGCCACCTGGAGAACTTCCAGTGGGGTATGATGCTAATGCAAGATGCTAATTTCACTCAGGAGCTCCCAAGCACTCAATAGAGAAGTGCAGGGAATTACAGCATAAAGTCCAAGACTTGATTGAATCAAAAGCAATTAAATTCGCACCGCCTCCAAATGTTACAACAAACCCCATTCAAAATCATGGAGGGCCCCGGATAAACGTTGTTGATGGTGGCGAGAGGTTGAACCTGATTTTGAGCGTGGAAGAAGTAAAGACTTCATTGTTAGTGGTAAAAGACAGATTGCTGAAATGACATGTATTCCCAGGGTGTGATTTTGACTGCGAGGGTTGTTTGAATTCAGTTAATGGTTGCAGAGATTTGAAAGCTGGGTTGCAGTATTTGATTGATGAGGGGTCTCTACAGTTTGACAAGGTTGACAATAGAAAAGACTGTGTGTCTACAATAACAATTTATTATGATCCTGCCGAAGTTCCTCCCCAGAGAGAGCCGATGACTATCTATGTTCCAGAGGTGAGTCCAGTAACCATTACTGTTCCGGGGCCAATTCCCTATGTTGACGACAAGGCCATCCCTTGGCATTACGACTCAGAGGTGTACGTAGAAGGACAAAAGGTGGAAATTAAAACAGTGACAATTGACCCGACTGTTGTGAATGTCGTAGGAGGGTTTACACGGAGTGGGCGTCTCTTTGCTCCTCAAATTCTTAGAGGTAATCCTGAAGCTGAAGCTGCTGCAAAGGCTAAAGGTAAACAGATAGCTACCGAAGAGACGACAACTCTCATCACTAGTCAGGGCACTTTTGAGAAGGAAGTTGAAGAATTTATGAGGATAATTAAGAAAATTGATTATAAGGTGGTTGAACAACTGAATCAAACCCCGTCCAAGATATCCATTCTGTCATTGTTAATGTGCTCCGAAGATCATAGGGAGGCTCTGTTGAAGGTTTTGCAAATGGCATATGTACCACAAGAGATAACTGTCAATCAGTTGGAGGTTGTGGTAGCCAGTGTGAACGCCAGCCATGGGTTAGGGTTCACAGATAGAGATCTCACTTCTGAGGGACGCAATCACAATAAGGTCTTATGCATCACCATGGAGTGTAAGGGCGTTGTTCTATCACATGTCCTAGTAGATACAGGCTTTTCCCTCAATGTGCTCCCAAAGAAGGCCCTAATGAAACTGGATGTTGATGGCATCGTGTTACGACCCAACGATTTGATTGTAAAAGCCTTTAACGGGTCACGGAGGTTGGTGTTTGGGGAGGTGGAGCTACCAGTAAAGATTGGGTCTCAGATATTCAAAAGCAAATTCTATGTTATGGATATCCAACTTGCCTACAGCTGTCTGCTAGGACGTCCTTGGATTCATGTTGCTGGCGCAGTAACATCCACGTTGCATCAAAAGTTAAAATATGTGGTGGACGGTCAAGTTGTTACTGTATGCGGTGAGGAGGATATTTTCGTAAGCCATCTGTCGACCTTCAAATACGTGGAAATGGATGGGGAGATCCACGAAACACTTTTCCAAGCTTTTGAGACAGTCAATGTTAGTACTTTGTCTCTGGTTGCTGCAGCTCAAAGCAATGAGAAGGAAGGGACTCCCATCTACTCCTACAAGCAAGCTAAGGATGTAGTCCAATCCGGAAAGGCCCAGGGCTGGGGCAAGTTGCTGGAAGTGGAAAAGAAGGATGACAAGTTCGGCCTCAGATATCAACCTGGTCAGTCCAGCTGGTCTCAGGGCAGTAAGTCATAACATTCACTAGTGCTGGAATGCTCGACTACAACAATGTTTGTGCTACAAATAAAGATGGGGATAACGAATGCGACTAGGACAACTGGATCCACCCATGCACACCTGGGAGGAGCTCTGGAACTAGTCTGCTGAAGATTTTATTCAAGTTAACTGGCAGTCAAAGTAATTGTCGTGTTTCCATTTTATCATACTACATGTCAAATCCTGCACTCTTCCCAAGGTGCATGGATCCGTTTGTAGGGCCACCATACTTTTAATGCATTTGTTTTTACCATAAATAAAGGACATTTTTCAAGTAAATTGTGTTCTCTTTCTTTAGTTTTTAAAATTTCACAAAAACAAATAAAATGGCAGTGTTTTTCTTTTCCAGTGTTTTTGTGTGTTTGCGTCTCTTTTGTAAAAAAAAACAGATTCTGAAATAAGCACATCATTTGTGCAGTGTTGATCATTCGGATTCCTGTGATAACGTTCTTGCTATGAACATGCATGACTTCGACAATCCTCTTTATCAAGCTGATGAAGGGGTTGAGGAAGACTGTGAACTCCTGGAAGAATTGGCTAGGTTATTGAAGCAGGAGGAAAGGGTCATTCATCCTCACCAGGAAGAAATAGAGATCATTAAAATCGGGTATGAGGATGTAAAGAAAGAGATAAAGATTGGGGCCAATCTGCAGGCCGAGGTAAAGAAGGAGTTGATTGGTATGCTACAGGAATATGTGGATATCTTTTCCTGGTCTTATCAAGATATGCCAGGGTTGGATATTGACATTGTTGTACACAAGCTGCCACTAAGGTAAGACTGCTCTCCGGTAAAGCAAAAGCTAAGAAGAACTCGCCCTGACATGGCGATGAAAATCAAGGAGGAAGTTCAAAAGCAATGGGATGCTGTGTTCCTTGCCATAACTAGTTACCCATCTTGGGTAGCTAACATTGTGCCTGTACCAAAGAAGGATGGTAAAGTCCGGATGTGCGTCGATTATCGAGATCTAAACAGAGCAAGTCCAAAGGATGATTTTCCATTACCTCACATTGATGTGCTAGTAGACAACACGACTCAGTTCTCGGTATTTTCTTTCATGGATGGTTTTTCCGGGTATAATCATATTAAGATGGCACCGAAAGACATGGAGAAAACGACGTTCATTACCCCGTGGGGTACATTCTGTTATAAGGTTATGCTCTTTAGGTTGAAGAATGTCGGGGAAACGTATCAACGGGCTATGGTAACTTTGTTCCTTGACATGATACACAAGGAAATTGAGTGCTATGTGGACGATATGATTGCCAAGTCCCAGGACGAAGAAGAAAACCTGGTCAATCTCAAAAAGCTATTGGAAAAGTTGAGAAAGTATAGATTGAGGTTGAATCCAAACAAGTGCACTTTCGGAGTGCGTTCCGGTAAATTGTTGGGTTTTATTGTTAGCCAAAGGGGTATCGAGGTAAATCCTGCAAAAGTAAAAGCAATACAAGACATGCCTGCACCAAGAACAAAAAAAGAAGTGTGTGGGTTTTTAGGGAGATTGAACTACATTTCTCGGTTTATATCTAATTTAACTGCCACATGCGAGCCAATCTTCAAATTTTTAAGAAAAGAACAAACGGTCAGGTGGAATGAAGACTGTCAAAGAGCCTTTGAAAAGATAAAAGAATATTTGCAGGAGCCTCCGATCCTAATGCCTCCAGTTCCAGGACGGCCACTTATCATGTACTTGACCGTGCTAGAAGGGTCGATGGGGTGTGTGCTAGGCCAACATGACGAGTCTGGTCGAAAAGAGCATGCTATTTATTACCTTAGCAAAAAGTTTACCGACTGTGAATCCCGTTATTCACTGCTCGAGAAAACGTGTTGCGCTTTGGCATGGGCTGCTCGCCGACTGAGACAGTACATGTTGTAAACACCCCAAATTTGCCCTCACCCATTCACACCATGGCTTGTGATCTTTTCATATGCATAAACACAATCATATCATCTCATATTCCATTTTTGATCCACTGCATAGATTCTAAGTCATCTGCACCTAGGGTTTGTGATCTGAGCAATCCAAGAGCCTCTTGAGCCACTCCAAAGGCCATCAATCACTTCAAAGGGATCCATGTGTGTTCTTATATCATATTATACCCTCTCAAAGTCAAGAATGCCAAAGAATCACAAGAACTGGGATTGGTATGGATGCAGAGCCAAGTTTGACTGCACAGTTGACCTAAAATTAGGGTTTTGGTTTCAGAGGCCATAACTCCAAATTTTTTGGTCATTCTTGTTTCCATTGGTCTCTATATGGTATAGGGAGTATGCATATCAATTTTCATGAAGAAATTCCATGGGGAGGTCATCTGATCAAGAGTTGACTTTCTGGACAAGTCAGTGCAAAATCAGGGCATTTGAGGCCCCCAATGACCCAACCAAGGGGTGATCTTCATCATTTTGAGTGTATATGATCTTTATTTGATCATGGAAGAAGATTGAAGTTCACAAAATTCAAGAATTTGAAGTTTTTGCAAAGTTGACTTTTTTGGGCATGGTTGACTTTTAAGAAATATGTCATTTTATGCCACTTTTCAAGCCTTGCTTTTTGATCCAAAAATGCTTCAAATGGGAAAACTTTGGTCATGAAAGTTGTAGATTAGATCTTTCCCTTTTCAAAAAGTACAAGAACATGATCTAATTCTTCTTGGATCAAAAGTTATGGTGTGTTAAAGTTGGCAAAAATCACTAATTTTCAAGTTATGCACCAAGTGGAGAATTTGCAAAATCATGTACCAAGCATTCTAGTGACTTCAAAATGACTTCAAAACTTCATCATATGATCATACATGACCCCAAAAACAGAAATGGCCCAAGGAATTTTGCATTGTTGCCTTGATTTTCAAAGTTCCATAAGGCATTTTCTCATAAAGGTGCAAAGAGGGATTTTTGACAAAGTCTTTCTCCAAAGAGCTATGTGACCACTAATAACTTTCTATGCATTGCCATGACCAATTGAGACATCATGTGACAAAATTCAGCAAGGGATGCTTCATGTACTTAGCATAAAAAACATGAGAAAACACAAGTTGTCAAGTTGCAAAAGCTAGCATAGCTTGTCATCCACATGTTGCAGCCAGCTACAAACAATCCAAGGGTCCTCCTCAACTCAAGCTGGAGCAAGACATGACTTGAACCTGCTGCTGCCATGACCCATACTCTCAAGGACACAAACTTGACTTTTTTGCAAAAGGCTCCCATACTCTTGGCACAGTACACAACCACCCTACTGACCTGCCTCACAGTCTATCCACACAAGTTGGAGATGTTATAGCAAAGCATTGGGCATTGAAGCTGGCCAGAACATAGCATACCACAAAACCTGCAAAAACTCTTCTCTCTTCGAATCTCATTTTCCAGCCATCAAACTCCCCATTTCTCTTCACCAACAAGTCAAGCACACCCAAAGGAGCAAGAATCCACCATTGGAGCAGCCTGAAACCTCACCATTCCTGACTGTGAAACCTGCTGCACCAGAACTTTCCTCTTCAAACCAGCCATCCACAAGGACTTTGGAGCTTCTCTTTGAGTTCAAGGGAGTCAAAGAAGTTCATTTGCACGCAAAGGAGGCTCTGGAAGCTCAGTATTGAAGCTTTCCAGCTCAGGTATGAACATGAACATTTTCTCCCAAAGCTTGCATTTTAAGTTATAAATCGATTGCTTATGCTTTGCTGGTCATGGGGATACTCTTAGAATCGAAAATAGATGAGAAATGAGTTTGTATTGCTGTTCTGAAATTTCACCCGTAATTTTTGTTGCTTTCGATTTGCTTGATTCTGGTGGTTTAAATGATGTTTGAGGGTGGATTCGTGACCTAGGTTGTTAGAGGATCATTTGGTTGTGTTTAATTTGATGTTTAGAGGCCTGAATCATGATTTAGGGTTTTGGTAGTGCCGGAGAAGATGACCGGAGCTTCCCTCCGGTCACCTGAATGTTGTTATGCCCTAATCCCAGTCATTAATTCCATTTGAATCTTGGGCGTTGGATTGCTTGACTTCGTTGACCTCCCGCGTGCATGAATGGCCCAGATCCTTTTGTTTTGCCCTAATCACCTTTAATTAGTTTAATTAATCTTAATTAAATTAATTTAATCAGAACCAACCACAGCCATTGGATGACGCGCTAGTCAATGTTTCCAAACCCAGTTCAAATCTCCACCATCAGATCAGATTACTTTTTTATTTTCTTTGTTTTATTCATTTATTTCATATTTTATTTCTCAAATTTATTTAAAATAGCAAAATTGTTTTAAAAATTATGAAACTTTTTGTCAAGAGTTTCGTTAATTTTTAAAACACAAAAATATTTTTATTTTTATTTTTTTCATTAAAAAAGTATTTTTTAAATATTTAAAAGTTTATTTTTAATTGATTAATGAAAATTAATTTATTAAAAATACTTTTAAGTATTTAAAAATCACCAAAAAATTCATGAAATGTTCTAAGACATTTAGAAACATTGTCCAACCTTCAAACCAAATTTATTTTTTTATCTTGATGCATTTTGAGAATTTTTCATTAATTTAAAATCATTTTTATGCATTAATTTGATCCAAAGTTCCAAAAATCATTTATGCCTATCCATGAAGAGTTGGACATTGATTCTTTTTGCATTGCATTGTGTTTAGCATGTAGTTTGTGAGATTAAATGGCCATGATTTGATCTTTCATTTTCAATTTCTTTGACATTTCTTTTGTTTGGAAACCCTAAAACCCTAGCAAACTTGTAAAAATCATATCTTGAACTTGGTTAGGAGTTGAAACCTCTCCTTTGGGCATTGGATTAGTATAGGATTAGGGGTCCCTTGGGTGGCATTTTCAATTTTTTTATCTTAGGGTTTGTTTCTGATTTTGGTTTTTGTTTGATGTATGGTTCATAAACCCTAATTTGGGCTTCCATATGCATCCATCTTGAATTCTCTTGCATAACATGACTTGCCATGACATTTCAAGCATCCATTTGATTCAGTTGACATCATAAGACATATTGAAAGCATGTTTGATCATTGCATCATGTATTTTCCATGTTGTATGCCATGTGCACTTCATAACTTTTCATGTATGTCCATGCTTCCTAACTTGCTTCATTTGCATCCATGAACTTGTATGATCACTTCCATGTGTTGCCTCATGTTTGTAACATCCCATAGCATCATTAACATCATACTCATGCTTCTGGTTTTGTTTCTCATCATGTCATCTCATCTCATTTTGCATTGCATTGCATTTCTTTTCTAACCTTTCAGGTGGTAAGTGACTTTGAGAAGTGAATTTGCCTTCACTTCTCATAACTTTCTTCTCATCTCTCTCTTGCATCCATGCTGCATTTTTATATGTGTTTGGGTTTGAGCTTGCTCATTCTTCTTCTTCCCACTTTCTTTCTCCAAGTGACTTGACTTCTTGAATGAAGCAAGTTGCTTTGCTTCTCTTGATCCTTTCATCTGTTTCCTGGTGGTTCCATTGAAGATCTTTCTTGTAAACCTCACAAACCTTAGGAACAACCAAGCATGACAATGATTAGGGTTTTGATTAGTCTCCCCTCTTAGTTTTACCTTTGTGTCTTCTTTGAGTCTTCTCTTCTCATCTCATAATCAAGGACTAAACCCTAAAGGCTTTAAGGCTTTGTGATTAAGCTTATGCCTGCATCCTTCTATTAGGATGGAGTGTATAACTTTAATCCTAAGTGTTAAACCCTTAATGTGTTTAAATCTCTCAATCAATTCACTTAATAATCATCAAGACATCACACTTGTAACTTGGGCCTTGCATTAGGGTTCTAATTCTTCCTTAAGTGGTTAAGAAGGACTAACCCTAGTGTTAATGGACAAGTCCCCCTCAAGTTGTCTTACAAACCCTAAAAATCACTTCATCATCATACCATTAATTAAAATCCACTTAATCAAAGGCTTGTTTTGTCATGAGTTTAATCCCTAATCATGGATTAAGTTGAGGAGCTTTCCTCAGCTTAAACATTCTCATCTATTATCCTTCTATTAGGATGGTGTAATGAGTCTGTTTAATCCCTGATTATGGCTTAACCTCATTACTCAACACTAAACAAAAACACCAAAAACATCTAAATAATCACAAGTAGGTTAATGATCTTAACCCTACATCAAAGGTGATTAAGTGTGAGAATCTGACTTCACACTTAAGGTATTCTCATTACCCCTAATCAGAGGGAAGATGTGATGAGTTTACTAAATCCATTGGTTTAGGCTTAAGCTCATTAACTTATGACAAACTTTCAAAAGCAATAAAAGACTGAAAACTCAAAAACAAACAATAATCGTCTCCTTCGGGATTCTTTTCTCATCATCTTCACTCACAACCGAGAACTTGCTTCTTCCGTCTAATGCAAGACAGTTTGCATCTGTGCCAGACAGATCATACACTTGAGCATAGGCAAGTAAGCAGTTCACAAGTCAATTCATCTTTCAGTCTCTTTGGGTCGAACTATGGTGTTCTGACTTCCTCATTGCACGAGAGGATACGTAGGCATAACTTAACAGTTATCGAACAAAAGTCTCTGTATATTCCCCCTCTTTCCAGCATCTTTCTCTTAGCCTCATTATCATGAGCAATTCATTCTCATTCTTACACTGACACATCATTATACACTTCACTTCTTTTACACTGACACCTGTACATTCTCTTCCAGCTATTTTATACACAGATTGCACTGACACTACCCCTTTAAAACACAAATCTTTTAAGCGTGGATCCCGTCGAGTACGGCGGACAATCTGGGTGCTAATACCTTCCCAGGTTGTAACCAACCCCCTTTCTCAGTCTCTCTGGTTCGCAAACCGTCTTATCCATCTTTTTCTAGGTCTATGCAGCATTACCTTTCCTCCGGGATAAAAATGCCTAGCTGGAGACTCTATTCATCTCCAGTGAGTTCACGGCTGTGTGTTCTCATTGTCCCTCTCGCCGACCGTTCGCGTCTGTACCTTTATTTGGGCCTAGTCCCATTTTATCGGGAGCGACAGCTTGGCGACTCTGCTGGGGACCCTTATACTGTAACCAGGGCTTCTGGTTCTTTTTGTGGGTTCCTCCTAGCGCTTGATTGATTTGTGTTTATTGGGGGTGTTATGTGCTACTTGTGTTTGTATATTTGCTTTATTTACTGCTTTCTGTACAGCTTTATTTATTGCTTTCTTTACAGTTTTTCATATACCATACTGTCATACTGCTGGCTGGATCTGTTGTTTGCTTTGGTGGGTGGGTGTTTCATTGAGAGTTAAGGTCCTATACCTGGGACCCGAGTGACACCTAGGCTAGAGTGAATCATATTCTTTCCCATTCCATTTCGGTCTGGTGCGGGAATATGAAACACGGTTCAGATATGGGTTTCTTCTTGAGAACTCTGTGTTGCAGATTTCCTGCAATGCTAGGGCTATCTGGGAAGCCTGCTAAGTCTGGATGACCTTTTAGTATTGACCTTCAGAAACTGAGGTGAATTAGAGGAGGAACTTTTATGGTTATTGTAAACACTGTACCTCCGGGTTAGAAGTGTTTACACTTCTCATAACTGATCTGAGTCTGAGGATACTTGTTTTAGAACACCACCTGTGAGGGGGTTGGGCTGTTTACAGGTTTGCAGGTACCTTGACCTCAGAATACCCTGTTACTTTGATTTGATTAAGAATACTCCATGTTGGAACAGTTCTTGTGATTCTAAACCCTGGACATGTGGTTCTTTATTTGAGCCCCCCACCTTGGTTACTGGACTTATAGACCTCCATCTAGATTTCTTACACCCATGGACTTATATCAGAGCATTTGATCAGATCCAGCTCAGTCACAAACCCTTGCATATCATTTGCATACATAATCATTGCATCATATTGACATTTGCTTATTTGTGTTTCAGGGTATCCATCTTCATTTGGTTTTGGTTTTGACCCCATCTTCAGTATTGACCTATCTTCATCAGCACCTGCTTCAGCCATCAGCTATCTACTTCAGTCACCTCTACCAGCCAATCAGTGGCCCATTTCTTCAGTATCATCATCAGCACTTGTCTCTATTCAGTCTCAACATCATGGCACCTAAAAAGAGCAACATCACCTACCACTTCTTCCAGCCAGAGTTAGCTGACATCAGGAGGATTCAGACCCTGATCACTCCAGACCATATACCACTGTTCAGGGAACACCATGGAGATATACTTGATATGGTTATGGATCTGGACCCCTCACAGAGAAGCCTGATCCACACTTGCCTTCAGTTTTATGACCCCCCACTGAGATGTTTCACTTTCCAGGACTTTCAACTGGGCCCATTATTGGAAGAATACTCATCATTAGTTGGTATACCTATCAGGGGTGGAGTCCCTTTCAACCCTGAGATGGTCTTTCCTGGTAATGAAGAGGTAGCAAAGGCATTGCATCTGGAACCAGTCCTGATTGGGCAGCATATGACTTCTAAAGCTGGAATCCCAGGCCTGCATCTGGATTTCTTGATCTCTCAAGCTACCCTGAAAGCTTCTTTAGGAGAGTGGAAAGCAGTATGTGCTTTGTTGGCCCTGAGTATATATGGGATTGTATTATTTGCAGATGAGCCTCGATTCATTAGTAAGAATGCAATCCATCTGTTCATTCTAAGGAACCCAGTGCCAACTTTATTGGGGGATCTCTACTATTCAGTACATCAGAGGAATGAAAAGCAGAGGGGAAGATTAGTGAGATGCTGTGCTCCTTTGTTCCATACTTGGCTTCTCAGGCATTTGCCCAGGACAGATGCATTTTTGAATCCTCATCAGCAGAAAAACTGGGCTGGAAGACTTACTACTCTAACTTCAGCTGATATCAGGTGGTGCACTCAAAGCACAAAAGGCAGGGATATCATCACCAGCTGTGGGCATTTTCCCAATGTGCCCCTAATAGGAGTTAAGGGTAGTATTAATTACAACCCTCTGCTGCTCAAAAGACAACTGGGCTATGCACTGGTCCACACTCCTAAGGCACAGGACTTGGTTGAGACTCTTTATTGTGAAAACAAGATTAATCTGGCTATTGTTAGGCAGGCAGCCTGGGCCTGGGACAATGTGCAGACTAAAGGGGTGACCATCCTGGGGAAGTGTAACAATGTAGCATCAGCACAATACTATGATTGGTCCCATGCCAGGGCTCAATTCTCTGGGATGCCCTTTACTATTGAAGATATGCCTGGGCCTTCCACAACACCACCACCAGCAACTGTCAGCTTAGAGGAGTTTGAGAAGTTGAAAGAGAGAAATGAGAAGCTGACTCAAGCTCTACAGAAGACCCTCTGGGAGAGGAGTGATGGCAGACTGGATATTGAGAGGTTGGAGAAGTTGAAAGTGGAACATCTGGCTAGAATTGAGAAGTCTGAAGATTACATTAAGAAGTCTAGGGCTGGAGAACAAATCCTGAAGAATGCTTGCAAGGAAGCTCAGTTCCAGAAAGCCAGGACATACTTGTATCTGAAGGAGAGTCAGGCTAGGTGGGTCAGGATCACCGAGGCTCGTACTTTGGAGGACAAGAGAGTCCAAGACAAGATAGAGCAACTGGAAGCTAGTGCAAAAGAGCAACAGGAAGCCCTGGCAGCAGCCCAGAGGGAGATATCAGAGCTGAAGATCAGAGCTGGAGTGAAGAGGTCAAAGGACCAAAGTCAACACAAGAAGCTAACTGCAGCTGTTACTACCCGGAACCTCCTTATCAGGAACCTCACGGAGCGTCCAGCTGATCCTGTGACCGAAGCACTTCTCAAGGAAGTTCGGGAGGATGAGTTTGGTCTTGGTGTTTGACCATTTGCTTGTTGTTGCTTTCTTTCCATGTACTTTTATTTTCTTGTAATGTATTTTGACCCCTCAGAGGGCTTGTATTTGTAAACAAACTATGTACCAGTGGCCTTTTGTAATATATGTATTAGTTTGTTCCATCCGAGTTTACTTCGAAAGCAACGTCAACAGCATCATCTTCAAGGGTCTGGAAGGGTCAAAACTAAATGCCAAGCCGGATACCTTGAAAACAAATAAGCATACTGCATTGCATGCTAACCCTTTGTTTGTTTTGTAGGTTTTTTGTTTTGTTGTTTCTAACTCTGTTGTGATGTTCAGGAATTATTGCTCGACGACGAGGGTTTCCACTCAACCGACCACACAGGTACCCCACCCGCAGTAACCTTCCGGGCATACAGATGGATCAGATGCAGCAGGACCTTACTGAGGTCAGGAACCAAATGACCAACGAAAGGTTGGAAATGAGGAACCAAATGACACAGTTTATGGAAGTAATGAACAACATGGCTCAAAGCCAGGAGAGGCTCAGGGCACTGGTAGAAGGGAGAAATCAGGAAGATCATCAGCCGGGGACTGCTGGGACTAGCAACAATGAAAGAGTCCAACCTCATGTCAATCCCCCAGTTTTTGGACCCCACCTCCATCCAGAGGCCAACATCCCTGTCAATATACAAGGGACTGCTACAGCAGGGAGGGTACTGCAAGAAGACCCTCAAGAAGACCAGTTCACAGTAATGAGAGCCGGGGAAGAAGCTTATGATAGAAGGTTGGATGAGATAGCTGAGAAATTAAGATCCTTAGAGTCTCAAAACTCTTTGGGTTTTGATGTTATGGATATGGGCTTGGTAGATGGGGTCAGGATTCCCCACAAGTTTAAGCCACCATGCTTTGAAAAGTATAATGGGACTTCCTGTCCCCGAACCCATCTACAATCTTTTCTCGGGAGGCTAAAAGCCTATACCATGGACGAGAAGCTGTGGATGTTCTATTTTGAGGATAGCTTGACTGGAGCTTCGAGGGAATGGTATTCCCATCTGACAAGAGCAATTATTAGATGCTGGAAGGACCTGGCAGAGGCCTTCATCAGACAGTATCAGTATAATCTGGATATGGCACCCAACAGGACCCTCCTAATGGGAATGTCACAGTCATCTAGAGAGAGCTTCCGAGAGTATGCTCAAAGATGGAGACAGCTTGCTGCCGCTGTCCAGCCACCTATGTCAGAAAGGGAGATGGCTGATATGTTCATGAACACCCTTCAGGGGACTTACATTGACAGGCTAGCTGCCTTCTCATCTACCAGCTTTGCAGATGTAGTCATAGCCGGGGAGAGAATTGAAAGCCTATTAAAGATGGGTAAGATCTCAGACAACGGTGCAAGCTCATCCAGTAATGCAAGAAAGCCTTTTGCAGGCCCAAGAAGGACTGGTGAGACTAATGCCATCCACACCAACAGGGGCAGGCCCCAATATGTTCATAGATCTGTGGCAGCAGTCACCATTCCCGCTCCAGCTCATCCACAACCAGCCTATCAACCTCCGCAGCAAAACTATCAGCAACAACCTCAGTACCATCAACAAAATCAGTACCCTCCGAGGAATTACAACAACAACAACACCAACAACAATAACCAGCAAAGGCCATTCCAACAGAGGCCATCTCAAGCTAACAGGGTGATCGATCCGATCCCCATGCCATATGCTACATTGCTGCCACAACTCCTGAAACTCAACCTAGTTGAGCTAAGGACATTGGCACCTCCAGATCCCAACAGTCTACCCAGGAATTACGACTCCAACGCCAGATGTGCTTTCCATTCGAATGCACCTGGCCATAGTACAGAAAAGTGCAGAGCCTTGCACATGAAGGTACAAGACCTGGTAGACTCCAAAGCTCTGAATTTTGCACCACCACCCAATATCAACAAAAATCCTATGCCAAACCACGGTGGTCCCAGAATCAACGCTATTGAAGAAGACAAACCGTCTTATTTAATAACCAGTGTGGGTCAGATTAGGACACCGTTGGTGGAGATTAAGGCTCAGCTCCTCGAATGTCAAATGTTCCCGGGGTGTGAGTTAGGGTGTGCTTACTGCAATATTTCAGTAAATGGGTGCGATAACCTGAGGAATGGCATAGATGGTCTTATTCAGAGTGGCCAACTTCAGATCACCACATCATTTCCAACAAATCCAGCAATCTCATCAGCAGCAATTCCGGTATCTCCTACAACTGCAACAACCATTGTTCCTGACAATTCTTCGGCTTCATCAACAAGTACTTCATCTATCATCTCAACTGATCAGCTATCAACAAATTTTTCTTCTACAACTCCAGCACCACTCCAGTTTGAATCTCCTACAACAACAACATCCATCCTTCCGACAATGTCTCCTACAACTCCAGCAACAAACTCTGAAGATGTCTCAACTGTCACAATATTTTATGATCCTGAAAGCAACTCTGCCTACAACTCAGAAAGTGCTGCTCCCATCAGAGCACCAGTCACAATTTATTATGATCCACAAACTATCACAGTCCCTTCTGCAGCTGTCATCAGTCCAGTCACTGTCACAGTGCCTGGACCAGTACCTTATGAAAGCAATAGGGCCATCCCCTGGCACTACGGCTCTGACGTATACTGCAAAGGAAAGAGAATCACCCTTGAACCATCAACACCTGCACCACAGATAGACAATGTGGGAGGAGGCGGAGGCTTCACTCGAAGCGGACGTCTCTTTGCTCCACAAATTCAAAGACCCACTGCCGAAGCAGAAGCTGCCGCCAAGGCAAAAGGAAAGAGCCCGGTGCAGGAAGATCAAGCTGTTAAGGAAGCTTTGAAAACACCATTCGATCAAGAAGTTGATGAGTTCATGAGAATCATCAAAAAGAGTGATTACAAAATAGTGGATCAGCTTCACCAGACGCCATCCAAAATCTCTATCCTATCACTGCTTATGTGCTCCGAAGTCCATCGGAATGCACTACTCAAAGTCTTGCACGCAGCTTATGTGCCTGAAGAGATCACCGTCAATCAGTTGGAAACCGTGGTTGGAAATGTTACTGCTAGCAATGGGCTAGGGTTCACCAATACTGACTTGACAACGGAAGGCCGCAACCATAACAAGGCCTTGCACATCACCATGGAATGTAAAGGTGCAGTCCTTTCCCATGTGCTGGTAGACACAGGGTCATCCCTCAATGTCTTACCGAAAAAGGCCCTGGTGAAGCTAGAGTATGAAGGATTAGCATTGCGTCCCAGTAAACTGGTAGTAAGAGCCTTTGATGGTTCTAAGAGATCGGTTCTGGGAGAGATTGAGCTACCTGTGACAATTGGCCCACAAACCTTTAAAACAATCTTCTATGTGATGGACATTCAGCCTGCCTACAGCTGTTTGTTGGGTAGACCATGGATTCATGCCGCTGGCGCAGTAACGTCTACCCTTCACCAGAAGTTAAAATTTGAGTGGGAAGGCCAAGTTGTTACTATCTGTGGGGAGGAGGATATATTTGTTAGCCATCTGGCTACTTATAAGTACATTGAGATGGATGGGGAGATCCATGAAACGATGAGCCAAGGGTTTGAGGCCTTGAATGTTAATGAAGCATCTGCTGTATCTGGAATCTCCATGTCATCTTATCAGCAAGCCCGGAAGGTTGTTGAGGAAGGAACTGCCCAAGGCTGGGGCAAGGTTTTATCTGTGGAGGAGAAGAAAGACAAATTTGGGTTGGGTTACAGACCAACTCAACAACATCAAGCAAAGGCTGCTGAGAAGCCCGGTTTTGTCAGTGGGGGGATGCTCACCCCTGATGCTATCAACAATTTGGAAGACGAGCTGGAAGAGGAGCGCAATCTGGAGAATTGGATTCGTCCAAAGATCCCGGGGAGCAGTATCTCAAACTAGTCTTCCCAGGAAATTATAAGAGTTACTCAAGCAGAGTAATTATTATTTCCTGTATTTTTTATAGCATGCATCAAAGTCTTGCATCTTGCCCAAGATGACAAGACTCATTTTGTAATCGGGCCATCTGTACTTTTTGTGCAAACAAGATTAATCAATGAAATATCAGACATCTTTTTGCAAATGAGTCCTTTTCTTTTCCGCTCACTGTTTTTCCCATTTTTATTTTTGTACAAAAAATAAATGGCGATGTTTTCAAAATGATAACTTTATTTCACTTTTCTAAGCAAGATTAAAATCAAATCACTAAAATGAACAAACTGAACCCTTGCAGAGAGTGCCTTCCTGACAGCACCGACAACAGCACGGCTATGACTTCGTATAACTTTGACAATCCGATCAATCAAGCTGATGAAGGGGTTGAAGAAGAATATGAGCTTACTAAAGAGCTAGCCAGGTTGTTAAGACAAGAGGAAAAAGGTTATTACTCCTCACCAGGAGGAGGTTGAAGTGATTAATCTTGGTACAGATGAAGACGTGAAAGAGGTTAAAATCGGGGCCTGCCTACAAGACTCAGTGAAGAGACAACTGATTGATCTGCTTCAAGAATATGTGGATGTGTTTGCTTGGTCTTATCAGGATATGCCAGGGTTGGACACCGACATTGTTGTGCACAAGCTGCCTTTGAGGGAAGGATGCCCACCAGTTAAACAGAAACTGCGCCGTACTCGCCCAGACATGGCAATGAAGATCAAAGAAGAGGTACAAAAGCAGTGGGACGCCGGGTTCCTTGCTGTGACTAGCTATCCGCCGTGGGTTGCTAATATAGTACCTGTGCCTAAGAAAGACGGCAAAGTAAGAATGTGTGTTGACTATCGGGATCTGAACAGAGCTAGCCCGAAAGATGACTTCCCATTACCTCACATTGATGTATTGGTGGATAATACGGCTCAGTTCTCGGTATTCTCCTTCATGGACGGATTTTCAGGATATAATCAAATCAAGATGTCACCTGAAGACATGGAGAAGACAACCTTCATTACACCCTGGGGCACGTTCTGTTACAAGGTAATGCCATTCGGACTGAAGAATGCTGGTGCCACATATCAACGGGCTATGGTGACGTTATTCCACGATATGATCCATAAGGAAATCGAGTGTTATGTGGATGACATGATTGCCAAGTCCCTTACAGAGGAAGAGCACCTGGTAAATCTGCTGAAACTATTCAAGCGTCTGAGGAAGTACCAACTGAAATTGAACCCCAACAAATGCACATTCGGGGTACGATCCGGTAAGCTGTTGGGCTTTATTGTAAGCGAGAAGGGGATTGAAGTTGACCCTGATAAAGTCAAAGCTATTCAAGAGATGCCTGCACCGAAAACAGAGAAAGAAGTTCGAGGGTTCTTAGGTCGATTGAACTACATCTCACGGTTCATATCTCACCTTACAGCAACCTGTGAACCCTTGTTCAAGCTGTTAAGAAAAGAACAGACGGTCAGGTGGAATGAAGACTGCCAGAGGGCTTTTGACAAGATCAAGGAGTACTTACAAGAGCCTCCAATCCTTATGCCTCCAGTGGAAGGAAGACCTCTGATAATGTACTTAACAGTATTAGAAGCGTCAATGGGGTGTGTGCTGGGCCAGCATGACGAGTCTGGTCGAAAAGAGTATGCAATATACTACCTAAGCAAAAAGTTTACCGACTGTGAACAACGTTATTCACTGCTCGAGAAAACTTGTTGTGCTTTAGCGTGGGCTGCTCGCCGACTGAGACAGTATATGTTGACCCACACCACTTTGTTGATATCAAAAATGGACCCAGTCAAGTACATTTTCGAGAAGCCAGCTCTTACCGGACGGGTTGCAAGATGGCAGATGATTCTCACAGAATATGACATCCAGTACACTTCTCAGAAAGCCATCAAGGGCAGTGTATTGTCGGAATATCTTGCTGAGCAACCTATTGATGACTACCAGCCTATGAGGTTTGACTTCCCTGATGAAGACATCATGTTCATTAAAGCAAAAGATCATGAGGAGCCTATTCACACTGAAGGGCCTGACCCGGAAGAAGAATGGACTATGATGTTTGATGGGGCTGTTAATATGAATGGTCACGGTGTTGGTGCGGTACTCATTACACCTAAAGGAGTTCACATGCCTTTCTCGGCAAAACTCACTTTCAACTGCACTAACAACGAAGCCGAATACGAAGCTTGCATTATGGGTCTTGAGGAAGCCATTGACCTCAGGATCAAGACTTTAACGGTATTCGGAGATTCAGCTCTGGTAGTTAATCAAACCAACGGAAAATGGTACACCCACCAAGATCATCTGATACCTTACAGGGATTATACAAGGAGGTTATTGACTTTCTTCACAACAGTCAAGCTTGAGTATATCCCTCGGGACGAGAATCAGTTTGCAGATGCTCTTGCTACCATTTCATCCATGATCAAAGTTCAAACGGCCAACTTTGTACCTCAGATTTCAGTGTCCAGACTTGATAGACCAGCATATGTATTTGCAGCAGAAGTTGTCAGAGATGATAAGCCTTAGTTCCATGACATTAAATGCTTCTTGGAGGATCAAACATACCCACCTGGGGCATCTTCCAATAATAAGAAGACTTTGAGAAGGCTTGCTGGTAGTTTCTTTCTGAACACTGATGGGTCTTTATACAAAAGGAACTTTGATATGGTACTCCTCAGATGTGTTGATAAGACAGAAGCAGACTTGTTGATGCACGAAGTGCACGGAGGATCCTTTGGTACCCATGCAGGAGGTCATGCCATGGATAAGAAATTGCTAAGATCAGGTTATTACTGGATCACAATGGATGCAGACTGGTGTGCCTATGCTAGAAAATGCCACAAATGCCAGATCTATGCGGATAAGGTGCATGTGCCTCCCAATCCTTTGAATATAATGTCTTCACCGTGGCCCTTTGCTATGTGGGGCATTGATATGATTGGTAAGATTGAGCCAACTGCTTCAAATGGCCACAGATTCATCTTGGTTGCCATTGATTATTTCACTAAGTGGGTCGAAGCAGCTTCCTATGCCAATGTTACAAGACAAGTGGTAGCCAGATTTCTGAAGAGGGATATCATCTGTCGATATGGAGTTCCCGAGCGAATCATTACTGATAATGGTTCCAATCTAAACAACAAAATGATGGCTGAGTTATGCCGGGACTTCAAGATCCAACACCACAATTCTTCTCCTTACAGGCCAAAGATGAATGGCGTTGTTGAGGCAGCTAATAAGAATATCAAGAAGATTGTGCAGAAGATGGTAGTCACCTACAAAGACTGGCATGAGATGCTACCGTTTGCCTTGCACGGGTACCGCACGTCAATCAGAACATCCACTGGGGCAACACCGTATCAGCTTGTGTATGGTATGGAGAGAGTCCTACCTGTTGAAGTTGAACTACCCTCTTTACGAGTATTGATGGATGTCAAACTGAACGAAGCAGAATGGGTTCGATCCCGATACGAACAACTGAGCCTGATTGAAGAGAAGAGATTGGCTGCAATTTGTCATGGGCAGCTTTATCAGAAAAGAATGAAGAAAGCTTTCGATCAGAAAGTCAGGCACCGAGAGTACCAAGTAGGAGATCTTGTTTTGAAAAGAATCCTCCCTCCTCATACAGACCACAGGGGCAAATGGACTCCGAACTATGAAGGACCATTCGTAGTAAAGAAAGTTTTCCCTGGTGGAGCACTGATGCTCAGCACCATGGATGGTGAAGATTTCCCGTCCCCTGTGAATTCAGATGCAGTTAAAAAATACTTCGCATAAAAATGATCCGCTGGACATAAAAACAGAATGTAAGTCCAGGCAAAAAATAGGGCATCCCGACGAGTCAAAAATAGAATAAAAGACTCGGGCAAAAGTAAGGGAAAATGAACAAAAAAATGTACACCCGCTGAGTTGAAAAGCCGCATTGGACAACTCAGGCAAAAATGGGTATCCCGATGGATTGAAAACCCGAAAGGGCGATCCATGCAAAACAAGGGAATAAGCGAACAACTGCACTCTGAATTCGTCTGTATCACTTACAACTTGGCAAACCTCGAAAGGATCAAACTTCTTTCAGAATCAACCTTCTTCAGAAAGCAAGACGAGAAGAACGTCGGAAGTCATACGAGTCATAGCGAAAGAGGAAGCTCCTTTGAAAGCATCGTCAACATCGCCAGCACTTTGTTTCTCAACTTGTAACAGCCTCCTCATTTTAGGAGATATGTTTCTTTGACTGTATCTCGCCAATTCAGGGCATTTGAATTAATAAAATCAGATTTTTCAGTCATGTTTCGTCTTGTACATTTTTATTTGCAAAGAATGTCTGATATCTCTAAAAAACTGATTGCATAAGTACAGATGCTTTTCTCTAAAAAAAAAAAAACACATGCTGGCAGGGAATATACTTACTCTCGAAAGTGCTTAACTCCTATGACGGAATCCAGTAAAGGATACCTAGGGACCATTTGCGCGTTTTCTTATCTTTGCAGGATTGCAGGTATCCAGAACGCAACTTGGGGCATGCAAGCTACATCCCAGTAGGCTGGCAAATCAACACTCACTCTTGGCACCAGAGGTGTTTTTCTCCCCAGCTGAGTTGCCAACAACTTTCCCCAGCCAGTTGCCACTTGTCAATTTCCCCAGCCGTAGTGCCAATCATTCTTCCTCAGCAGAATGCAGAAGTCAGGGAATCATCTCCCCACGGAATCCTCAGCCTCTATTCAGAAGAGCAACACATGAAGGAGTCACAACAGAGTGATGAAGGCTCTTGCAAACCCCAGCTGGGTCCTATATTACAAGGATATGTCAATCAGTGACCCGAATTCCCAAGCAGATATTATCTCATCAGATCTATCAATGATCTTATCCCCAGCTGGGACGCCCATTTCAAACAGATTGACCAGAGATCTTCACAGCAATAGGATCCGAATCCCGGATCTGTACCCTCGCATAATCATGGCATTTCGCATCATATTCACCCACAAAGCGTAGCATTTCGTCTAATACGGAGCATTACGGCAAAAAAAATCAAATACATAGCATAATCATAAGCCATGTTGTGAATCGAACACTTCTGAATAATAAACCATTCATCAGGATGCAGAATACTTTCCCCAAAATCCCCACCAGAATCCCCAGCAAAAGCAGTTGCCTCACAAATCACAAACACCAGTATATACTCCTTTTTGACACCCGTCCGTGTCATCACTCCCCAGTAAAGTCGCCGGAACACTCTTTACAAACAAAACCACCCGTATTACAGATACTTTCCTGACACCCGTCCGTGTCATATCCCCAGCGGAAAGCCAAAGACATCATCTTTGCACTCACCTATACTTGTATATACATTTTCTTGACACCCGTCCGTGTCGTATCCCCAGCGCAGTCGCCTACACTTTTACAACCCATATACTTGTTGATATTATTATACTTTTCTCTCTTGACACTCGTCCGTGTCACTTTCCCCAGCAGATAAATAACCTACACCACTCACTACTCCTTATTTTACTTATACAGATGCTCGTCCGTATCTTGTATATGCCACTTATCCCCACAGATTCGGCATTGGTCCATGTTCTTTGTTAACCAGTTGGTACTCATCCGTACCATCATCTCAGAATATGCGTCAAGTGTTTGTTTCTACATGATACTCGTCCGTATCATAGTCTTAAGGATGCTCGTCCGCATCTTTAATCCATACACCGTGTCAAACACTTATGTCTTCTTGAATATAGACACTCGCCTGTGTCTACTATTCCCCAGAGGAGTCCCTTCAGATTCAACACTCGTTCGTGTTCTCTGTTAACCGGTTGATACTCGTCCGTATCATCATCTCTGAACACGCGTCAGTATTTGTTTCTACCTGATACTCGTCCGTATCATAATCTTGAGGATGCTCGTCCGCATCTTTAATCTATACACAAACATCTAAACACTTATACTTTCTTTTCTTGGTTGTAAACACTCGTCCGTGTTTACTATTCCCCAGTAGATCACCAACAAAGCAAATTTTCCTTTTTATCTGACATTCGTCCTGTGTCATGATAAACCCTGAGAGCAGCCGTACCCTGTTAGGTGGTCGTCCTCCACCTTTTGATGGTCGTCCTCCATCACGCTCATCCGATGGCCGTCCCCATCGTTGATTTTTAGCAGCCGTCCCCTGCTAGGTGGTCGTCCTCCACCTCTTGATGATCGTCCTTCATCACTTTATCCAATGGCCGTCCCCATTGTTGATTTTCGGTTATCTGACATTCATCCTATGTCAGGAGAAACCTCGAGAGCAGCCGTCCCCTGCTAGGTGGTCGTCCTCCACCTCTTGATGGTCGTCCTCCATCATGCTCGTCCGATGGCCGTCCCCATCGTTGACCTTTTATCCGGCATTCGTCCTATGTCGCGATATTTTCGGCAGCCGTACCCTGCCTGGTGGTCGTCCTCCACCTTAGATGGCCGTCCCCCATCTTACCCCCAACAGAGCAGCCGTCCCCTGCTAGGTGATCGTCCTTCACCTTTGATGACCGTACCTCATCATCTGTTTATTTCATTTATTCTTTAACCCGATGGCCGTCCCCGTCGTGGTCCCTTTTCTTTTTAGCCCGATGGCCGTCCCCATCGTTGGTTACTTTGCTTTATGAACTTGATGGCCGTCCCCGTCATGTTTCATTAACTCCCAGAGAATTTTACAGCTTTATCTTGATGGCCGTCCCCATCATATTTTCTTATTTTTCCCAGCTAGTCGGTCGTCCCCGTCTTGGCTTTACCTTTTATCCCCAGCATGTCGGCCGTCCCCGTCATTGCTTTATTTCCCGCGCTTTTCCCAGCATGTCGGCCGTCCCCTTCATTGCTCTTTAACCAGCAGTCGTCCTCTGCTCGACGGTCGTCCTCCGTCGCCTACACTTTATAATATACTTTATTTTCCTTTTACAATCTATATCCCTTTTCTTCTTCATTCTGTGAGTGCAAATTTTTGACTGTCTTTGGTATTCAACCACAAGTTATCTTGTTTGCCTGTTAAGCCGTTGCTTACATCCTGCACAGCTAACCCATGTTTGAATAGGGGCAGCTGTAAACACCCCAAATTTGCCCTCACCCATTCACACCATGGCTTGTGATCTTTTCATATGCATAAACACAATCATATCATCTCATATTCCATTTTTGATCCACTGCATAGATTCTAAGTCATCTGCACCTAGGGTTTGTGATCTGAGCAATCCAAGAGCCTCTTGAGCCACTCCAAAGGACATCAATCACTTCAAAGGGATCCATGTGTGTTCTTATATCATATTATACCCTCTCAAAGTCAAGAATGCCAAAGAATCACAAGAACTGGGATTGGTATGGATGCAGAGCCAAGTTTGACTGCACAGTTGACCTAAAATTAGGGTTTTGGTTTCAGAGGCCATAACTCCAAAGTTTTTGGTCATTCTTGTTTCCATTGGTCTCTATATGGTATAGGGAGTATGCATATCAATTTTCATGAAGAAATTCCATGGGGAGGTCATCTGATCAAGAGTTGACTTTCTGGACAAGTCAGTGCAAAATCAGGGCATCTGAGGCCCCCAATGACCCAACCAAGGGGTGATCTTCATCATTTTGAGTGTATATGATCTTTATTTGATCATGGAAGAAGATTGAAGTTCACAAAATTCAAGAATTTGAAGTTTTTGCAAAGTTGACTTTTTTGGGCATGGTTGACTTTTAAGAAATATGTCATTTTATGCCACTTTTCAAGCCTTGCTTTTTGATCCAAAAATGCTTCAAATGGGAAAACTTTGGTCATGAAAGTTGTAGATTAGATCTTTCCCTTTTCAAAAAGTACAAGAACATGATCTAATTCTTCTTGGATCAAAAGTTATGGTGTGTTAAAGTTGGCAAAAATCACTAATTTTCAAGTTATGCACCAAGTGGAGAATTTGCAAAATCATGTACCAAGCATTCTAGTGACTTCAAAATGACTTCAAAACTTCATCATATGATCATACATGACCCCAAAAACAGAAATGGCCCAAGGAATTTTGCATTGTTGCCTTGATTTTCAAAGTTCCATAAGGCATTTTCTCATAAAGGTGCAAAGAGGGATTTTTGACAAAGTCTTTCTCCAAAGAGCTATGTGACCACTAATAACTTTCTATGCATTGCCATGACCAATTGAGACATCATGTGACAAAATTCAGCAAGGGATGCTTCATGTACTTAGCATAAAAAACATGAGAAAACACAAGTTGTCAAGTTGCAAAAGCTAGCATAGCTTGTCATCCACATGTTGCAGCCAGCTACAAACAATCCAAGGGTCCTCCTCAACTCAAGCTGGAGCAAGACATGACTTGAACCTGCTGCTGCCATGACCCATACTCTCAAGGACACAAACTTGACTTTTTTGCAAAAGGCTCCCATACTCTTGGCACAGTACACAACCACCCTACTGACCTGCCTCACAGTCTATCCACACAAGTTGGAGATGTTATAGCAAAGCATTGGGCATTGAAGCTGGCCAGAACATAGCATACCACAAAACCTGCAAAAACTCTTCTCTCTTCGAATCTCATTTTCCAGCCATCAAACTCCCCATTTCTCTTCACCAACAAGTCAAGCACACCCAAAGGAGCAAGAATCCACCATTGGAGCAGCCTGAAACCTCACCATTCCTGACTGTGAAACCTGCTGCACCAGAACTTTCCTCTTCAAACCAGCCATCCACAAGGACTTTGGAGCTTCTCTTTGAGTTCAAGGGAGTCAAAGAAGTTCATTTGCACGCAAAGGAGGCTCTGGAAGCTCAGTATTGAAGCTTTCCAGCTCAGGTATGAACATGAACATTTTCTCCCAAAGCTTGCATTTTAAGTTATAAATCGATTGCTTATGCTTTGCTGGTCATGGGGATACTCTTAGAATCGAAAATAGATGAGAAATGAGTTTGTATTGCTGTTCTGAAATTTCACCCGTAATTTTTGTTGCTTTCGATTTGCTTGATTCTGGTGGTTTAAATGATGTTTGAGGGTGGATTCGTGACCTAGGTTGTTAGAGGATCATTTGGTTGTGTTTAATTTGATGTTTAGAGGCCTGAATCATGATTTAGGGTTTTGGTAGTGCCGGAGAAGATGACCGGAGCTTCCCTCCGGTCACCTGAATGTTGTTATGCCCTAATCCCAGTCATTAATTCCATTTGAATCTTGGGCGTTGGATTGCTTGACTTCGTTGACCTCCCGCGTGCATGAATGGCCCAGATCCTTTTGTTTTGCCCTAATCACCTTTAATTAGTTTAATTAATCTTAATTAAATTAATTTAATCAGAACCAACCACAGCCATTGGATGACGCGCTAGTCAATGTTTCCAAACCCAGTTCAAATCTCCACCATCAGATCAGATTACTTTTTTATTTTCTTTGTTTTATTCATTTATTTCATATTTTATTTCTCAAATTTATTTAAAATAGCAAAATTGTTTTAAAAATTATGAAACTTTTTGTCAAGAGTTTCATTAATTTTTAAAACACAAAAATATTTTTATTTTTATTTTTTTCATTAAAAAAGTATTTTTTAAATATTTAAAAGTTTATTTTTAATTGATTAATGAAAATTAATTTATTAAAAATACTTTTAAGTATTTAAAAATCACCAAAAAATTCATGAAATTTTCTAAGACATTTAGAAACATTGTACAACCTTCAAACCAAATTTATTTTTTGATCTTGATGCATTTTGAGAATTTTTCATTAATTTAAAATCATTTTTATGCATTAATTTGATCCAAAGTTCCAAAAATCATTTCTGCCTATCCATGAAGAGTTGGACATTGATTCTTTTTGCATTGCATTGTGTTTAGCATGTAGTTTGTGAGATTAAATGTCCATGATTTGATCTTTCATTTTCAATTTGTTTGACATTTCTTTTGTTTGGAAACCCTAAAACCCTAGCAAACTTGTAAAAATCATATCTTGAACTTGGTTAGGAGTTGAAACCTCTCCTTTGGGCATTGGATTAGTATAGGATTAGGGGTCCCTTGGGTGGCATTTTCAATTTTTTTATCTTAGGGTTTGTTTCTGATTTTGGTTTTTGTTTGATGTATGGTTCATAAACCCTAATTTGGGCTTCCATATGCATCCATCTTGCATTCTCTTGCATAACATGACTTGCCATGACATTTCAAGCATCCATTTGATTCATTTGACATCATAAGACATATTGAAAGCATGTTTGATCATTGCATCATGTATTTGCCATGTTGTATGCCATGTGCACTTCATAACTTTTCATGTATGTCCATGCTTCCTAACTTGCTTCATTTGCATCCATGAACTTGTATGATCACTTCCATGTGTTGCCTCATGTTTGTAACATCCCATAGCATCATTAACATCATACTCATGCTTCTGGTTTTGTTTCTCATCATGTCATCTCATCTCATTTTGCATTGCATTGCATTTCTTTTCTAACCTTTCAGGTGGTAAGTGACTTTGAGAAGTGAATTTGCCTTCACTTCTCATAACTTTCTTATCATCTCTCTCTTGCATCCATGCTGCATTTTATATGTGTTTGGGTTTGAGCTTGCTCATTCTTCTTCTTCCCACTTTCTTTCTCCAAGTGACTTGACTTCTTGAATGAAGCAAGTTGCTTTGCTTCTCTTGATCCTTTCATCTGTTTCCTGGTGGTTCCATTGAAGATCTTTCTTGTAAACCTCACAAACCTTAGGAACAACCAAGCATGACAATGATTAGGGTTTTGATTAGTCTCCCCTCTTAGTTTTACCTTTGTGTCTTCTTTGAGTCTTCTCTTCTCATCTCATAATCAAGGACTAAACCCTAAAGGCTTTAAGGCTTTGTGATTAAGCTTATGCCTGCATCCTTCTATTAGGATGGAGTGTATAACTTTAATCCTAAGTGTTAAACCCTTAATGTGTTTAAATCTCTCAATCAATTCACTTAATAATCATCAAGACATCACACTTGTAACTTGGGCCTTGCATTAGGGTTCTAATTCTTCCTTAAGTGGTTAAGAAGGACTAACCCTAGTGTTAATGGACAAATCCCCCTCAAGTTGTCTTACAAACCCTAAAAATCACTTCATCATCATACCATTAATTAAAATCCACTTAATCAAAGGCTTGTTTTGTCATGAGTTTAATCCCTAATCATGGATTAAGTTGAGGAGCTTTCCTCAGCTTAAACATTCTCATCTATTATCCTTCTATTAGGATGGTGTAATGAGTCTGTTTAATCCCTGATTATGGCTTAACCTCATTACTCAACACTAAACAAAAACACCAAAAACATCTAAATAATCACAAGTAGGTTAATGATCTTAACCCTACATCAAAGGTGATTAAGTGTGAGAATCTGACTTCACACTTAAGGTATTCTCATTACCCCTAATCAGAGGGAAGATGTGATGAGTTTACTAAATCCATTAGTTTAGGCTTAAGCTCATTAACTTATGACAAACTTTCAAAAGCAATAAAAGACTGAAAACTCAAAAACAAACAATAATCGTCTCCTTCGGGATTCTTTTCTCATCATCTTCACTCACAACCGAGAACTTGCTTCTTCCGTCTAATGCAAGACAGTTTGCATCTGTGCCAGACAGATCATACACTTGAGCATAGGCAAGTAAGCAGTTCACAAGTCAATTCATCTTTCAGTCTCTTTGGGTCGAACTACGGTGTTCTGACTTCCTCATTGCACGAGAGGATACGTAGGCATAACTTAACAGTTATCGAACAAAAGTCTCTGTATATTCCCCCTCTTTCCAGCATCTTTCTCTTAGCCTCATTATCATGAGCAATTCATTCTCATTCTTACACTGACACATCATTATACACTTCACTTCTTTTACACTGACACCTGTACATTCTCTTCCAGCTATTTTATACACAGATTGCACTGACACTACCCCTTTAAAACACAAATCTTTTAAGCGTGGATCCCGTCGAGTACGGCGGACAATCTGGGTGCTAATACCTTCCCAGGTTGTAACCAACCCCCTTTCTCAGTCTCTCTGGTTCGCAAACCGTCTTATCCATCTTTTTCTAGGTCTATGCAGCATTACCTTTCCTCCGGGATAAAAATGCCTAGCTGGCGACTCTATTCATCTCCAGTGAGTTCACGGCTGTGTGTTCTCATTGTCCCTCTCGCCGACCGTTCGCGTCTGTACCTTTATTTGGGCCTAGTCCCATTTTATCGGGAGCGACACATGTTGACCCACACCACATTGCTAATCTCAAAAATAGACCCTGTCAAGTATATTTTCGAGAAACCAGCATTAACCGGAAGGGTTTCTAGATGGAAAATAATATTAATAGAGTATGACATACAATATACTTCCCAGAAGGTCATCAAAGGAAGTGTATTGTCAGATTATCTTGCACAACAACCACTTGAAGACGACTACCAGCCAATGAAGTTTGATTTCCCTAATGAGGACATCATGTACCTCAAGGCAAAAGATTGCGAGGAACCACTTCCAGAGGAGGGGCCTGACCCTGAATCCAAATGAAAGTTGATGTTTGATGGGGCAGTCAATATCAACGGACGCGGAGTTGGTGCTGTTCTTATTACTCCCGAAGGTGTTCATTTTCCCTTCGCTGCCAGAATTACTTTTGGCTGCACCAACAATGAAGCGGAATACAAGGCGTGCATAATGGGAATAGAGGAGGATATTAATCTTCAGATTAAGACCCTCGATATATTCGGAGATTCAGCCCTCGTTATCAACCAGATTACCGACAAGTGGTATACGCATCAAGAACACTTAATTCCTTATAGGGATTATGCCAGAAGACTGTTGACGTTCTTCACAACGGTTAAGCTTCAATATATACCACAAGATGAGAATCAATTTTCCGATGCATTGGCTACTCTTTCTTCGTCCATTAAAGTCTTGTGTTGGAACTATGTGCCTAGGATTGACATTTCCAGGCTTGACGCACCAGCTTATGCTTTCTTTGTAGATGCAGTGTCTGATGAGAAACCCTGGTACTTTGATATCAAGCTCTTCCTGGAAAGACAAGAATACCCAGTTGGGGCATCATCCAATGACAAGAAGACCTTGAGACGACTTGTTGTTAGCTTCTTCTTGAATGTAGACGGAGTTCTTGAATGCAGGAAGTCCATGAGGGTTCCTTCGGTACTCATGCAGGAGGACATGCTATGGCTAAGAAGTTATTGAGATCAGGGTACTATTAGCTAACAATGGATGCAGACTGTTGTTCATACGCCCGTAAGTGCCACAAATGCCAGATATATGCAGACAAGGTGCATGTTCCTCCTAGCCCTCTCAATGTCATGTCATCTCCTTGGCCGTTTTCCATGTGGTGCATTGACATGATCGGGAAGATAGAGCCTACTGCTTCAAATGGTCATCGTTTCATCTTGGTTGCGATTGATTATTTCACCAAATGGGTTGAAGCGGCATCTTATGCCAATGTCACTCGCCAAGTGGTAGCCAGATTTCTGAAAAGAGACATCATTTACAGATATGGAGTGCCCGAATGAATCATTACAGATAATGGTTCCAATTTGAACAACAAGATGATGGCAAAAATGTGTCGGCACTTCAAGATTCAGCATCACAATTCTTCTCCTTACCGACCAAAGATGAATAGCGCGATAGAGGCAGCTAATAAGAATATTAAGAAGATTGTGCAGAAGATGGTTGTCACTTACAAATATTGGCATGAGATGTTACCATTCACGCTGCATGGGTACCGAATGTTAGTCAGGACATCAACCGAGGTAACTCCCTTCTCCCTGGTATATGGCATGGAAGCAGTCTTTCCTGTTGAGGTAGAAATCACTTCTTTACGTGTAATGATGGATGTGAAGCTTGATGAGGCTGAGTGGGTACGTGCTCGATATAATCAATTGTGCCTAATTGAGGAAAAGAGATTAGCGGCCATCTGTCATGGTCAACTTTATCAGAGGAGAATGAAGCGAGCTTTGGAACAACGAGTACGTACTCGAGAGTATCAAGTAGGCAAGCTTGTACTCAAAAGGACTCTTCCTCCAGGTTCAGATCACAGGGGCAAGTGGACCCCAAACTACGAAGGCCCATTCATAGTAAAGAATGTTTTCTTTGGTGGGGCACTGATGCTCACTACTATGGACGGAGAAGACTTCCAATCCCCTGTTAACTCGGATGCAGTTAAAAAATACTTCACATAAAAGACCTGTTGGACACAAAAACAGAATTAAAGTCCAGGCAAGAAAAGGGCATCCCGGCGAGCTAAAAACAGAATAAAAAGCTCGGGCAAAAGTCAGGGGAAAAAATGTACACCCGCTGAGCTAAAAAGCCACATCGGACAGCTCAGGAAAAAAAGGGTATCCCGGTGGATTGAAAATCCGAAAGGGCGATCCATGCAAAACAAGGGAATAAGCGAACAACTGCGATCCGGGTATTTGAACCAAATCATTGTCCCAAACATTCTGACAATATCAGAAGGGTAGGAATCAGTCTCCTCTTCTTCTTCAGAAGGCAAAGGCAAGAATGGAAAGTCTTGAAGACATGTTGGTCATAGCAGGAAGGAGACTCATTGGAATGTCATGTACATTGCCATTAAGATAGTTTCTTTTCTCAATTTTACGGTAGCTACCTCTTTCCAGGTAGTTGCTTCCTGATGTAAGGATTTTCCTATTCAGAGGCCCCTCAATGGATGAATATTCAGTCAAAAGCTATGTTGTGTTTTGTTTATTTTGTTTGCAAAAATGTCCTGAGTTTTTGGCAAAAAAGAACATTGCATTATAAACACGGTGATTTTCTAAAATGACATTATAGGGAAACATTTTAAAACTATCTTTGAGTGTTGGGTGACAATAGATGATCAGATCATAACATGCAAGTCCCCGAGGCACATGTGTGTATACTATTGTTACATGTTTTGCAGGATGGTGTCATATCTCCCCAAGCAGAGAATGTTCCCCAGCTGAGTTAGAGCAGGTGTCATCCCCTGCAGAACTCCGAGGCTAGTGGAACAACTCTTATCCCTAAGCAAATTATCTTTCCACAAGTGAAGTATTCCCAACAGGCAGCTGAGCGCCTGATTTCCCCACAGAGTTCATGTGTGGGATTCACTCCCGTCATTGAAATATTCCCCAGAGAAGTCGCCAATTTATTTTTGGTTAATGTGATGACACAAGCAGTTGTTCATCCCCCTAACAATAGTTAAGTGTCAAAGTATCTTGACCTTGTTCTCCCTTGCAGAATTGAGATTTTTACTGCCAATCAGGGCACTTTGCTTTGGCTCATATGCATTCCCCAGCACTCATCTGTGTTTGATAGATTTTTGATGCTCGTCCGTATTTCCCAACACTCGTATGTGTTGGATAGTTTCTTGATGCTTGTATGCATTCCCCAGCACTTGTCTGCATTTGATATCTGGTTGAAGCTCGTATGTATGACTCCAAAGCTTGTCTGTGTTTGATGCTCGTCTGCATTGCTTGGATACTCGTCTGTATCGTCCTTCACACTCGTCTGTGTTGGTTTATATCCATATGTGTTGATTTGATAGTTACCCCAATACTCGTCTGTATTGCTACTCCAAATGCTCGTCTATGTTGGATTTCTGGTATTCATCTGTATCAGTGGCTGATATTCATATGTATCATTTCCTAGAGCGCTTGTCTGTGTTTTCTTAGATCAACGTCTGATATTCATTTGTATCATTGACTAATGGCACTCGTTTATGTTCTCTTGATGATCATCCAATACTCGTCTTTGTTGAAGAGGTTTGAAGTCCTGACGGTGGGATTAAACGTCAAAATGGCTACCGGTCCTGGCGTAACAAGTTATCTGAAAGAGGTTCGTCTGCCTCAGACACCACTTATATACGCAAGATTTGTAAAGAGGGTTCGTCCAATCCTAATGTCGCACCTGGCGTAACAGGTTTGCTCGAAGAAGACTCGTTTGTCTTAGACCATATATCTACGGAGGATATATGAAGAGGGTTCGTCAATCCTAATTATGTATGTCTATCCCACAGACTTAAGTGCATCACCGGTCATGGCGTAACGGGTTATCCGAAGGAGATTTGTCTGTCTCAAGTCATATATTTTTGTAAAATGCTTGAAGAGGGCTCGTATGTTCAGTTCCTGGCATAACATGTTTGCTTGAAGAAGACTCGTGTGTCTAAATTTTTCTTATCCGGTGTAACAACTCGATTTGGAAGCAGCTCGTCTGCTTTATCTTCACTTCAATTACCCATAGTGTTATTTGGTTGGGTTTATTTCCCATTTCTTCATTCTCCAGCAGAGTGCAAATTTCAGGTTTTCTTGGTATTCAACCACAGTTTATCTCGAACGTTTGATAGCCCGTGCTATCATCCTTTTCAGATTAACAGTTGCTTGAATAGGGGCAGCTGTAATACCCCAAATTTTCCCTCTTCTTTCTAGCATCAACATCATATCATAATCATCATAAGCATGTCATACCCTTAGTATTTTTGCCTAGAAAGATGAAGCATATCATTCTCATGTACTAGCATTGGGCATATGATCAATCATTGGTGCATTTGAAGCCTTACAAGTCAAAGCAAGAAGACAAGTGACCTTGTCCAGGTCCTATGAAGTGTCTACATGGCATATACAAGCTCAAGGTCCTTTACAAGATCCCAGAAGGTTTGGAGATCATCAGATGATCAAAGAAAGGGCAAGCTCCTACACAAATGGCATTCAAATTATGGTTTCATTTTCAAGCAAGGATTCTTTGTGACTTTGGCCATTTCTTGTGGGCAAAGTCATTCATGTGATATGTGAATGCTATGGATGAAATTTGGTGACAAAACTCATTGAGGAAGGCCGTCAATTCATCAGTTACTTGCATAAGAAGAAATTGGTCAAACTGATTATTTAAAAAGTCAACTGTGACAATGCAAGGGTTCCAATCCTATTTTTCAAGCCAAGGGATGTTCTTAAGGTCATAAAAGAGGTTTGGCAGAGTCAAAAGTCAAGAATCTAGGGTTTTTGCAAGGCTTTCTATTTTTGGAAATATGGCATGTAACTAACTTTCCAAATTTAGTAACTTTTGCCCTAATCTTCAAAGAATTCTTTCATGACCAAGATGACCTCAAATGAAATTTCTTTGAACATGAAAGTTGTAGGAAATTGTCTCCCATTTCTAAGACGTACAAGAACATGATCATAGCCCTCATGGTTTGAAAGTTATGGCCAATTAAAGTTCACTTATTTGTAGGGTTTTACATGAAATCCATTTTTCACCAAGTTGCAAAAAGCTCTCTACTTCAATTCTAAGCTATTCTATGGGAAAAGTAAGGTCACTATATCATAATACATGGCATGATGAAGGTTTGGCTCAAGAAAAATCAAAGAATTCGTGCATGGGAGAGGGATTATTTCATGAAATGCAAAAGTGCAAGATCATTCAAAATGCATAATACAAGGACATCCAAGGGTTGGGATTGATCCATCTAGCATCAGTGAGTGGAATTGAAGTTGCACATGCACATGGGAAGGCAAGGGCACTAGCATTTCATGCTATCACACCACTTTTTCATTTTTTGCAAAATCAATCCTTCCACTCTTTCCTCACGTGCATTCCATTTCAAATCTTCAGCATTGATAATTGGCATAGTATATAAGAGAATTAGGGTTTCATTTGCTCAAATTTCATCACCATTTCATCACTCTCAACTCTCTTGCAATTTTGCTCTTCCCTTCGAATCTCTTCACACACTCACACATTGCCCAAAAAAACTTCATATTCTTGATCCTTGAGGCCTAAAGATCACAAATACACACTCATTTCAAGCTAGATCTCAGGATTTCATAAGGTGCAGTGATGGTGCAGTTTGGTTCGAAACTCAAGATCTAGGAAGATTCAAGTTCTCTTTTGAATTTATTTTTCAAAGAGAGGTTAGAAGCAGTGGATCTACAGCTGTAGGAGCATTTTCTTGGAGTTTTAGATGATCTTCAACCTCTGGTATGCTCTGGAACTTTTGGATCTGGATTTGAAATTAAATGCTTGTAATGTGATCTACATACTCTGCTGATGATCCTGACATGTTTAGATCTGAATTTGAGTATAAAATAAGCATGTTGTGTTGAATTAAAGTTTGATGTGTGAATATGTTCTTCTTCGATCTGCTTTGGTCTTTGATCTATTTGAAAATCTAAGTGGATATTCTTGATCAACATGTTTGAATTATTAGATTTGGAGATTATGGTTTATTTCTGTGTGATTTTGTTCATGAGTATGAGTTTTCCGGTGCCTGAGCCCTAGCTCCGGTCACCGGATTCTGGAGATTATTTGAATGAAGAAGAAGTTGTTGTATGCGTTGGATCATTTGATCTGGAGGGCTGTTAGGTTGCCAGCAAATAAAAAATCCATGCTCCCTCTCACGTGTGCGTGTGTTCGTTTTAAATTTCTGAATAAATGTTTTGTTTGCCAACACATGCTAGGATGTATGAAACTTTAATCTGGAGCACTCTTTTGTTTGACCTAGAGTTTTGACTTTGCATCTGGCGCGTTGTTTGTGTTTACTTTATGTTGAGTTGACTTGACTCTGACCACTGGATTCTTTGACCTAGGATTTAGTTGACTGCGCTTATGATCATTGGATGTGGAGACTTTATGTGTTGACTTTATTTTGGACTGTTAGATTAGCATACTTTTGACTGTGTTGACCAGGTCTTTTTGTAGCTGGCGTTGGGCCTCCCTTGCTATCCACGCCCCCTGTTTTCCTGGACCATTGATTTTGAACTGAATCTCCTTACTTAATGCACCCATGGCATATTTCTTATTTTTTTCTTCATTTTTTTTTGTTTGCTTTTTAATTTTTAAAAAAAGTAATAGGTTTCCAAAAATTCCAAAATAATTCATGACTGATCCTTTTAATTTTCTCTATTTTTTGACATTTTTATTTTCCATTTATTTTTAATTGTCACGCTGGAATTAAGTTTTGCTTTTATTATTTGTTTTTAATTCACTTTAAATGCATGTTGTCTTGTAGAATTTATATCTTGATCATTAATTTGAATATTAGGTTGGTTCTTTTTGCATATGGTTCACATTAAGATGTAGTTTATTGATGATTTTTCTTCTGATTTTTAGAAGCTTGCATGAATATGTTTGATATGTTACTTGAGCATGAAGTTTCAAAACCCTAGTTTGTGTTCATGAGGTCCTTTGACCTAATTTGCTTTTGATTCTGATCTTGCTCTTTTGGTATGATGTTATCACATGGTTAATGAACATTTGTGCTTAATTTTAGAGTTTTTTAGTGAAGTTTTGATTTGATTTGATTTTTGATGTGTGCTTGCCCTAATTCTTTCCCCTTTCTTGTCACATGCTTAGTTTCTAGGTTGTAAGAACACGTGTGCCCACTTTTGTGAGATATTTGAGGTATTTTAAATGTGAATGAATGCCTCTGGTCATGATGTGTGATTTGTCTTTTGGCTTTCTTGGATTTGATTTTGTTTAAGTCTCTCACAAATGTATTCATGTTCACCTCACTTTCTTTGTTCATTTGCTCTCCATGGTGTTTTTGTTTGAGTTTGTATGCTTCTTCCTATGATTTTCTTTATTGTTTAGGCACATTATTAACATGATAAGGTTCTGGTCTTGAGTTGTATAATGCTTGTCTAACTTGCATGATCCATTTGTACTTCATTTGTGTTTTGTTTCTTCATAAGAGCTTGTGAAGCTTGGTAATGGCTTGTGTGCTTTAACTCTTGCTTGATTTGTTTTGATTGGTGATTCTTAGTGTGATGGGTGATTTCCTTTGCTTCTGGCTTTTGTGAGTAGAGTTGATATCTTGGTTTGTTTGCACTTCATTTGGTTCAAGTTTGTTCATTTAAGTGTGTACTAACCATTTCAGGGGCTCATGGTAAGTGAAGTGTGGATGTTATCCACATTTCAACTCTTCATCTCCTCTCTTACTTTGCTTTCTATTTTGTGATTGTTGATGTGCCTTATGACATCTTGTGATTCAACTTCTCTCTTCCCCCTTTAGAAGCAACTTATCTCTTTTAGAGGAGTAAGTTGTTCTCTAACTTTCTCCCTCTCCTCTTCTTCTTTTCTCTTCTTCTTCTTTCCTAGGTAGTTTAAAAAACACTAACATAGGATCATCCAAGCATGCTAATATTAGGATTAGTCATTCCCCATTAGACTTTTACCTTTAAGATCCTCTTTTGTTTCTTTCACTTCTCATCTCAAAACAAAACCATAAAAAACACCCTAATAAAGAAAGAGGTGAACTCTTGTTTATAGCCTTATTCCATGGGGCATATGTATTCATTCCATCTTAGAATAGTACACTTGTCTAGCATGATGCACAAGTCTGATCATGAGGTCATCTTCATCAAAAAAATCATAAAAAATACTTCTTCATTCTTAATCACTAAAACATCTAATAAGTTCAACAAGTTAGTGAGCTTAGGCCCTAACCCTTGGAAACAAGTCTTGGATAAATTTTCCTTACTTGGTGTGCTTGTTCTATTATTCCATCTTGGAATGTAGTAGCAAGTACACATTCCATGGAAACGGACTTGAATTCACTTCTTTGTGCCACACTCATAAAAATTCATAAAAAACACTGGACAAAGAATAAGCGTCTCCTTCGGGACTTCTTTTCTCATCTCACTCACTCCTTACGTGCGAACTTGCTCTTACTTGTCACTTTGCGAGACGGTAACGCACTCGTCGTTCGAGCCTGTAACACCTGAGCATTGACATAGGCAGTTCAAGCCTTAACTCACAAGCAATCTTTCCACCCCTAATTAGGGGAACTACGGCGACTCTGATCTTCATTGTCCAGATGAGGTACGTAGGCAGCGGGGTAGGGCCCGTTCGAGCACACTCTTTTATTTTCCCTACATTTTCCCCCTTTCTTTTCTTTTCTTTTATCCAGTTCAGTTCCTTTTCTTTGCAGCAACTTTCATTCTTACACCCCTTTGGAACAGTTTATTTGCAAGCGTGGATCCCGTCGGGTACGAAGGGCGATCTGGGGTGCTAATACCTTCCCAGGTCGTAACCGACTCCCAAACCCAGTCTCTTTGGTTCGCAGGACCTTTGTCCTTCCTTTTATTTTCTTCTAGTTTGTGCAGCATTACCATTCCCGTTCCTTCGGGATAAAAATTCCTGGTTGGCGACTCTAACCTCTTTCCGCGCCACTTTCGCGTTTGTACGAGGATGGAAATCCAGGGAGCGACAGATACCCACACTACTCTGGACACAAACCCCACTACCTGCCTTTACCTGAAAGACACATTGGAATAGCTAGACCTCTCTGTCCGTGATCCTAATATCTCTATTGCTCTTATGGAGCTAAGTACTCTGGTGAACCAGATGTCTGATGATCTTAAACTGACCCCAAAGGTTAAGGATATCATTCAGAAAACTGGAGTCAAGAGTGGTAATGCATGAGATCGAGCAAGGGAAGCTGAGAATGAAGTCGATAGGCTAGATGGCATTAAGGATAAAAGGAAGAGACAAATAGCTTCCAACAACTTATCCCTTGAAGTTTGGGAAAAAGAGCTTGAAGAACTTCAGAAGAAAATTGTTGAGGCTATGCAGAGCAACCTTGAGCTAAGTCAGTTAGACAATGCAGGACTGACTGCTGAACTGAATCGCACTATTGACCTCATTGATACTGCTGAGGCGCTTGACAAGGAGCTTGATACTGCCAAACTGGACAAGGCTTTCTGTGAAAATCGCCTTCTAATCAGCAAACACAATTTTCTTTAGTTGCAATCAAAGAGCTTCCCTTTTTATCTTCGACGACTTCTGTCATGTTTTAGGACTTTGTATTTCCCTCTTTATGTAATTTTCTTTTGGCCCTGATGTGACCTCTATGTAGTGACAATTTAGGGCATCATTGCCCTATTTAATTTATGTATTTTTATCACTTTCGACTCACGTTCTTTTCTTGCATAAATAATGTGTTTGTTTTTTTATTTGGCCATTGACATAACTTCTAAGTTATTCAGAAAGATTCTAACTTAACTTTGGGTCAAAGCGTTATTGCTCTCCCTTAATTATGGCGGCAGCGTTTCAGATTTCAATGCCTCACACTTATGTGGCACAAGTTCCCAACTAGCTATTGGAGCTAGAATGCCTTTTTAGGATGTTATTCCCAAGGAAGACTTTACGTGCTTTTTGTCTGCCTTTTATCTAGCCAATCAGCACGTAGGCCTTTCTCCTATAAATAACCCCGATTCAGTCCACCTTTTCATCACAACAACATGGAGAGTTCTACAAAGAAAATAGATGGAAATGTTTCACATGAATAGTAGAAGAACACAAAAAAGAAAGATAACCCTTCTCCTTGTGTAGCGATATTCACTCGTTCCCAAACAAAGGGGAGCCGGACGGCCTCTCCGACCAAGGAGCCTCCCAAGAATGAGCAACCACCTGATGATGAAGTTGATGAAGATTGGATGAATTACCTTAATTCCCTTACTTGGGAAGATGTTGAAGACTAGGTTTTCTTTTCTTTTGGTTGTTCAACCATGTTTTTAGACTCCTGTAATTGCAGGCCTTTCATGGCCCCCTTTATCAATGAAATTTTTATTTTCTGATATGAATCTCTTGAATCATAGGCCTATATCTTTTTAAAAATTTCCCATTTACTTTAAAGACTCTAAAATCAGCTTCAATCTCATGAATCTCATACGCATTGTTACTGAAAACTTTTGTAACTTGGAAAGGGCCTTCTCATTTGGGTGACCATTTCCCCAAGGATCTAGTATTTTGATCCATAGGTAATATGACTTTCCACACTAATTCACCAACTGAAAAGGTTTTCAATTTAACCTTTTTGTTGTAGGATTTCTTTATCCTCTTCTTCATCCTTTCCAATAACTCTATGGCATGTAGTCTTTCTTCGTCCAAGTCAAGTAATTGATATAACATCATGACCAATAGGTTTCAGCTGGAATGTTATGGTGCCTTTGAATTCTTGTGGATTGAAAAACTACGTCGTGCCCGTAAGTAAGTCGAAACGGGGTAGTATTGGTTGCTTCTTTGGGTGAAGTTCGACATGCCCAAAGGATTTCGTCTAATGTCTTGTGTCAATTCCTTGGCTTCTTACCCACACGCTTTTTTATCAAACCAATAATTATTTTATTCGCCGCTTCGACTTGGCCATTGGCCTAGGCATAATAAGGTGTAGATGTCAAAAGTTTAAAACCCATTTCTGTGGCGAACTCTTGCATCTTTCGACCAGTAAATACATAACCTGATCTGTAGTGATTGTTTTTAGGATACCATATCCGTATATGATATGTTTCTGAATAAATTCGATTACATCTTCTTGGTCGACATTAGGAAACAAGATCACTTCGACCCATTTGGAGAAATAATCAATCCCTACCAAAATATACTTTTGATTTTTTGAAGATGTTGTTCGAATTTCTCCAACCAAATCCAAAGCCCATCCTCTGAAAGGAAACGCTTTTATTATAGAGTGTAATTCACATGCAGACACATGTTGGATGCCAGCGTGCACTTGACATTTCTGACATCCTTTTGCAAATTCTATGCAGTCTTTCAACATAGCAGCCAAATACACACCTTGTCGAAATAAAAGCCACTTCATTGTGTGGCCTACTTGATGTGCTCCACATGCCTCACTGTGGACGGTCAAAATAGATAATATGCTTCAGCTTCACTAAGGTGTTTAAGCAATAGTCCTTCAGCAATCTTTTTAAGCAATTAGTTCCCCAAACGAACATAGCTTAAGGCTTGGTATTTGACTTTCCTTTCCGTCAAAGCTATTGGGTTTTCTAGGTAATCCATTAAGGGCTTCCTCCAATATTTATCACTTATGCTATCGACCATCAATATTGTAAAGTTTTCTTTATCAACATACCCAAGCTTAGTTTCTTCTAAGTCTGAAGGGGCTAAACTCACTGACACAACCTTTCCTCTAACTTCAATTTCACTTTGTAATTTTTCTTTTGAAACTTTATATCCTGATGCAATTTGAGCTAAGTCATTTGAGACTTGATTTTGTAATCTAGGAATTTGTCGAAAGGTGACTGATTGAAATTTTTTCAACATCCTATTTACTATTACAAAGTACATAATTAAATTTTCTTTTATGCATTTGTATTCTTTGGTGACTTGTTTTATTACCAACTCAGAGTCTCCCATTATTTCGACATAAGTTGCCCCCAATTCAAACAATACCTTAAGTCCAGCTATTAAAGCTTCATATTCAGCCTCATTGTTAGAAAAATGAGCTTCGATTTTGTACTTGAGTGTTGTTGGAATTTTATTAGGAGAAATAACAAGCACTCCAATTCCAGTCCCGTCTTTATGACTAGACCCATCAAAGTATAACTTCCAAGGCTCAATTTCAAGATGATTCAAGGGACTCTCATTGGTAAAATGGTAGACTATAAAGTTTGCAACCACTTGCCCCTTAACAGCTTTTAAGGGTTTATAGGTTAATGACTACTCAGTTAATGCTAGTGCCCATTTTCCAATTCGACTTGGCAAAATAGGTTTGGACAATATATATTTAATAACATCAAAACGAGAAGAAACATAAACATCAACTGGTTTTATATATTGTTTCAATTTAGTACAAGAGTAATACAAGCATAATCATAATTTTTCTATCGTACTATACCTAGTTTCTGCATCATTTAGAACTCTACTAAGGTAATAAATGGCTCTTTTGACGCCATCATCATCCTCTTTGGCTAACATACACCCTAAAGTTCTATCTGAAGCACCTATGTATAATCTCATACTTTTCTTTCTACAAGGTGGAGAAAGAATTGGAGGATGACTCAAGTACTCTTTGATCTTGTCGAAGGCTTCTTGTTGAGTTTTCCCCCACTGAAATCCTTCTTTGCCCATGCGCAACAAAGGTGAGAAATCTTGAGTCTTTCTACTCAAGTTTGATATAAACCTCCTTAAGAAGTTGATCTTGCCTAAGAGTGATTGGAGCTCCTTCTTTGTCGAAGGCGTTTTAGCCTTCATGATAACTTTAGTCTTATTCTGATTGATTTTGATCCCCTTTTTATTGACCATAAATCCTAGAAAGTCCATTTCCTGCACACAAAAAGCCTATTTAAGAGGATTCATTTTAAGACCATATTTTCTCATTCTTTCAAAGGAATGTCTAAGATGATTGACATGGTCGAGCCCTGAGATAGACTTTACAACTATGTCATCAATATAAATTTGCATAAACATATCTATGAAATCATGAAAAATTGAATTCATTGCTCTTTGATAAGTTGCGCCTGCATTTTTTAAACCAAAAGGCATAACTACCATTCATAGGTGCCTAAGGCCCCTGGGCATCGAAAATAAGTTTTAGGGACATCTTCCTCAGCAATGAATATATGATTGTATCTTGAGTAGCCATCTAGCATGCTTAGATACTCATGTTCCGCAGCAGAATCAATCAACATTTTTGCCACACACATTGAATACTCATCTTTACGGGTTGTTGAATTTAGATCTCTAAAATCTATGCACACCCTTAAAGAACCATTATTTTTAATTACTGGCACAATATTTGCTAACCATTTGACATACCTAGCTGTGTGAATGAACTTGCATCGAAGCAACCTTTCAATCTCCTCTTTAATTTTCGTGAGGATTGCTGGGGTGAACCCTCTTGGGTTTTGTTTGATAGGCTTCTTCCCATATTTGATTAGTAGCTTATGTTCGACGAGCTCTCTTTCCAAACAAGGCATTTCATTGTAGTCCCATGAAAAACAATCTTTAAACTCTTTCAGCAGGTGGACCACTTCGACCTTAAGTTCTGGGTCAAGGTTGGCACTGATGTATATAGGCCTTTTCGACTCCCCTTCTCCCAGGTCTATTTCTTCTAAAGGATCCTAAGCCAACATTTTGGTACTTTTTGAAAAAGGGTCCTTCTCAAATCCCAAAGGTTCATTATCATAAATGGCATCCATCCTCTGGTATGAATCTCCTTGAGCCTTATCTGAGGGCTCTTGGTCGAATTCCTTCGTAGGAATCTCTTCAACAAATTCAGTGATGGCTTCTACAACCATCTCATTTCCCGCAGCCTTTAAGGCCGCTTGTATCCTTGTTTTAGCCACATAGGCCAAAATTATTTTTAACGCGTCGAAGTCAGTCATTATTACTGCCCTTGCTTCCCTGGCTTGTGGACCGAATTTTAGGATCAGGGAAATAAGGTGGGGGATTTCCTTCTTCTCCTAAAACCTTTATATCTTAGTGGAATCCTTCGATGGGATGGAGGCTCAATGTTCAGTATGCGTGATCATCTGGTGTGAACTCGAATCCTGCTGGTGCACATGGACCAATATGAGCTAGATTCTTGTCGAAATCCACACCTTCTACATGATTCACTGGTACCTTAGAGTACCCCTGATCAGCTTCGATGTTTTCAACAATACCATCTGGCCTCCATATGGTGACCCTTTGGTGCATTGAAGACGACATTGCTCCTATGCCATGTATCCATTCTCTCCCTAACAGGAGGTTATAGTTGGCCTTATTCTCTACCACTATAAAGAGAGTGGACCTTGTGACTGTCCCCACAGTCAAGTCAACTTGTAGGACTCCCATAGTGGGTCCATTCTTGCCCTCATAGTTCTACATGACCAAGTTGTGGGGCTTTAGGTCTGTGTCGAATTTGCCAATTTTGGGTAGCAAGAAATGTGGCATTATGTTTACTGTAGAGCCAAAATCAACCAGAATCTTCTTGATGGCCACATTTTCTACTTTTCCAGTAATATAAAAGGGTTTTAGGTACCCCCTCATGGCCTCGATGGGTCTTTCGAAGAAAGCGTTCTGCTCTTCAATGGAACCGTTGTTCATTACATAGTAGCACACTGGTTGATGTGCTGCCATTTTTGCTTCAATATTAGCATCCAAATTCTCAACCTCAGTGATATGGTCATACTCTCTAGGCATTACTGAAACTACATTGACCAATATGTCTAGAGAAGCCTCAGATTCACAGTCAAAGTTATATGTCATCTCTTCATCTTTGACAACCTTCAACTCGGCTTTTATTTCTTTCTTAATGTCAACTCCTTTGTTTCTGAACAAAAGTCCTTTGTGCCCCACAGGCACTTTGTTATTCACTTTAAGGTTGTCATTAGCTCCACCAAGGACATTCGTGCTGATTCAACACAATCACCTCTGAAGGGTTCTCTTAGAGCCTTCCTCATGTGTTGCTCCCTACGCCATTGCGACCTGGACATAGGGTTATTACCCTTGTAATTCTCAGATACATAGCAGCTTTTTTAGAGGTCCTAACCTCCATTATGTATCCCATTGAGGGTCCTCTTTCAACCTCAAATTTTCTCCACTTTTGTCCTCCCCTCTTGCCTGACTCATCAGGCTTGTACCACTTGTCACTAGAGACTTCCCCGCTTGGTTTAAATGTGGGTTGTTTGGACTTGAGAGATTGTGGCATGCCCCTTGTTGATAGGGGTTAGCACGTCTTGGGTCGAAACCAACATGTTTTTGGGCATTTTTTGCCTTCTGACCCCCACGCATCTTATTCGACTGTTGAAGACTTCGAGCAACATTCTTGTCGAAGATAGAACTACATCTTGGATAGAGCATCACTTCTGACTTCTTGTTTTGACATCTCTGCAAGAAATCAACAATTGTATCATCCTCCTTTGGATAAGCCTTCTTATAGTGGTCTTTCTGGACTACAGAATGATCCACCTTTAACACCTGGTCATCTGTTACTTCGACCATATTAACATTAACTTCATCCTTGAGTTCCATCTTGGAGAAGTTCAGTCCTAGGCCATCAATGGTCTTTTCCATATTTACGAAACTCTCACCAGTTTCTTTGGTAATGAGTGGGACGCTTGACTCTCCAACCTCCTCATGGGGGACGATGGTAACCCCCACATTAAACCTTTTGACATCTGATGATTTCTTGAAGAATCCTTCAACAACCTTGCATATCAGTTGTTCCCATTGCTCACTGGTCAATTTGTCATTGGCCTTAAACAATATGGCCTCATTGTTGGGGTTCTCAGTAACCTCAACTACCACAGGGTCAACTATAGCCTCAACTGAATTTGGAATTCCACTATCATCAGCAACTTGCTCAATGACGTCAACCCAGTTCACTGCAGAAGGTTCAGAGTAATTCGCCTCATCCGTCTGAAGAGGATCAATATCTATCTTCATCTGCGCTTTTGGCTTGTTGTCGAACTTGAGCCTTCCTTCCTAGATTGTATTTTGCACCAAATCCCTGAAAAGAAAACATTGAGAAGTTTTATGACCCAAATAATTATGGGATTTATAAAAACCTCTTTTCTTTCTTAGATCTAAAGGTGGTGTTTTAGCACCAAGAGGTACAAGTATTTGTCCATCCTTAACTAGTAAATCAAACATTTCGTTACACTTGGTGACGTTGAAAGTATATGTTTTCTTTGGAAATCTGACATTTTTTTGACTTCGACATGATTCTTTCCATTTGAGGGAACTAATAGTTTACAAGATTAATGAGGACCCTGTTTATGTTCAACTAAGTTTATCTTGCTTTCATCTAGAGGTAGAGTTCTGTCATAGACGATTTCAACCTCATCTTGATATTCTATGTAAGCTATCTTTTTATGCTTGTTCGTCCTAGCTTTCTCGTCCTTCAAATGTTTAAATTGTCAAACTCTGTCTGCTAATTGGGCCATGTCTCTCAAGTACTAGGTATCCAACTTCTTCCTAATTGAATAGTCAAGGCCACCAGTAGCCATTTCGACCAATTCACGCTCAGGTACTTGAGTAAAACATCTTGCCTTAAGCAGTCTAAATCTGTTCAAGTAGTCATCAATTGACTCGTTGAAGTTTTGGTTTACGCTGGCTAACTATTTCAAACTAATCTTAGTCTGACCCATATAGAATTGATCGTGAAACAAACATTCTAATTGAGTCCAATTACATATCAAACCGGGTGGCAACGTAGTGAACCAAGTGAAAGCATTCTTGGTAAGGGAGCTAGGGAAATATTTTATTCTTAGACTCTCATCATTAGCAATCTTCCCAGCCTCTATCATGTATCGTGCCATATGTTCGACCGTAGATTCAGTTGTATCCCCTGAGAACTTGGTAAATTTGGGAACCTTTGTCCTAGGGGGAAACTCTGATTGGAATATATAGTCCACTATTGGCGAAGTAAAGTTTGGCCTAGAAAAACTAGTATTTATTCCACTTCGCGCCTTTATTCATTTGACAAGGGCTGCCAAGTTATTCTCTGCTGCCAGATTATTCTGTCAAACTTGCTGAACTACATGGTCTGCATCTTGATGTCTATTTACCACCCTGACTCTTGGATTCTCTTCTATTGGTATCTTTCTTTGACCTCTAATGGGTTCGATGTCTACCGGTTTGACCATAGGTGGATTCTCTTGGTTCAATGGCTGTATAACTTCTCTTACTTCTGGTAAGTGATGGGGTTGTCGAATTGGTGTTAGGACTCACATGAATTCTGTATGCGTGCCATTTGAGATACCATATGTTGATTCGTCTGAGTCGTATTCTGAATCAAAGGCTGTAAAATCTCTCCCATAGTTTGGGATAGAGTATGAACCATTTGCATGTTGCTTTCATCCATCTGTTGCCTTAAACAGGCCATGGATTCATTTGTCAAAGCATGACTACGCGTCGAATCCCCCAAGCCTCCAGTCTGGTTATTCCTTCTCATATTTATTGTAGAACCATATTCCTACAAAGGTGAAGGAACCACGTTGTCTGAGTAAACTGGAGGGGAATTTCTCAATCCTGTGATGGTGGTTGACGTACTAAAGATTCTGGGAAAATCTTGAGAAAGTGATGTGGGCATATAAGGTCTAAATGCAGACGAACTTGGTGGTGGAGTTTGAGCATTTGGCCCAATATACTTTAACACTGGTTGAGTATAATATCTATTAATTGTCTCTCCTAGTCCTGTCAAAGGGGCCTGTTCTGACGTCACGTTTGGTGTGGCCGATGCTCCTGTCGAAGGATTGGAGGTTGGGATGGCCTCATTCCTTGGTCCATTTTGTATGTTTGTACTACGAACGTTCGAACTACCCACTTGAAGATTCGATCCACTTGTTGCAGGTATTGAATCATTTGGGTTTCCTTGGCAAGACATCATCCTTCTTGTGTTTCTTCTTTTAGGGATATAATGGTATGTACTGGCTACCTTGCCACTTCTCAAATGCATACAACAAAGGTAACCGTTCTTTCTACCAGGCCGTCCACATAAAGGAAGTTACAAAACACATTAGTTACAAATGGGACGTTATGAAAAGTGAGAAGTTATGAACACTTCTAAAAAAATGTTTTTAGCTTAGCACTGTCCCATTGGGCGTGCCAATTTTTTTACCCCCAAAATTGCTAAACGACCACTGGTCCTCAGAAGATAACAAAAATACCCTCAATTACTCGCTGGATCGACCAAATTGATCCTAGGACATGTGCTAAGAAAAAGGTTTTGGTTTGGTATATCACGTTTGTAAACACCCAAAATTTGCCCTCACCCATTCACACCATGGCTTGTGATATTTTCATGTGCATAAGATCAATCATGGCATCTCATATTGCATTTTTGCTCCACTGCATTGTTTCTAAGTCATCTGCATCTAGGGTTTGTGATCTGAGCAATCCAAGAACTATTTGAGCCACTCCAAAGGTCATCAATCACTTCAAAGGGGTCTATGTATGTCCAAGCATCATATTATATCCCCACAAAGTCAAGAAAGTCAAAGAATCACAAGAACTGAGAATGGCATGGAAGCAGAGCCAGGTTTAACTGCACAGATGACCTAGAATTAGGGTTTTGGTTTCAGAGGCCATAACTCCAAATTTTTTGGTCATTCTTCTTTCTATTGGTCTCTATATGTTATAAGGATCATGCACATCAAGTTTCATGAAGAAATTCCATGGGGAAGGCATCTAATCAAGGGTTGACTTCTTGAGCAAGTCAGTGCAAAATCAGGGCATCTGGGGCCCCCAATGACCCAACCAAAGGGTGTTCTCCATCATTTTGAATGTGTATGATCTTTATTTGATCATAGAAGATGTTAGGAGTTCACAAAATTGAAGAATTTCAAGCCATTTGCAAAGTTGCCTTTTTGGGAAAGTGACTTGTAATGAAAACTTGCCATTTTGGGAAAGTTTTTCAACCTCCTCTTTTTGATTCAAAAATGCTTCAAATGAGAAAACTTTGGTCATGAAAGTTTTAGAATGGATCATTCTCTTTTCAAAAAGTACAAGGACTCATTCTAATTCATTTTGGATCAAAAGTTATGGCTTGTCAAAGTTGGACAAAATCACATAATTTCAAGTTTTACACCAAAGAGGAAAGTTGCAAAACTTCATGCCAAGGCAAAATGTGACTTCAAAGTGACTTCTAATCTTCATACAAACACAATGCAATGCCTAAAATTCAGATTGGCCCAAAAAATTTCTCATTTTTCATGCCTTGATATCCAAGTATCATAAACCATTTTTCATGAAAATCACAAAGAGGGAAATCTTGCAAGAAGGGTTCCTTTGGTTTTGTTTGGTCTCTAATCATTATCAAAGTATCATAGAAACATTGTATGGTGCATTTTGCTGCATATTGCCCAAGATATGTCACATGTCCATGGCCAAAAATCACAAGATGCACAAAGTTGGAAATTGGCAAAACACATGTTATCTTGCAATCCAAGTGTTGCAGTCCTTCATAAACCATCCAAGGGTCATCCTCAAACTCAGCTGAGGCAATCCAAACACAGAAATCTTCTCTGCCATGGCCCATACCTATAGTACACCATTTTTTTGACTTTTTGGCCAATCATCCCATACCAATCCCACAGTGCATACCAATCCCACAGTGCATACCAATCCCACAAAGGGGAGAGGCTCAGAACAACACACAATCCAACTTGCACAAAATATGTCCCAAACTTCTTCTCTGAAAATTTCTTCACACAGCCATCAAACTTCACTTTTTCTTTCACCAACAAGTCACAAATCACCCTTAGAACAAAAACCACCCCCTGAAACAGCTTGAAACATCACACACCAAGACTCCCATTTCTGCTATACCAGAGCTGAAACATTCAAACCAGCCACTCCACAAGTTTTCTAAGCTTCATTCCATCATCAGGAGGATCATTGGAGCTGGTTTGAAGCAAAAGACTGGCCAGAAAGCTCCAAAGTTCAAAGCCCTAGTTCAGGTATCATCAAGAACATTTTTTCCAGAAATGCAATCTCTTGTTATAGGATGATAGAGTTTGTTTCACTGATCATGTTAAGCTTTGAAACACTGAAAATGGTTGAGAAATGAGTGTGTATGCATGTTCTGAAGTTTTTGCAGTTTTCTTGATTTTGCTCGAATCTTATTGTTGATGCATTGTAAATGTGATTTTGTGATTGATTCATGTTTGGGGTGGGTAGAGGATGAAATATGGAGAGTTAGAGCACTTGAAACAGCCTAGGGAATGAGTTTGATTTTTGGTTGGCCGGAGAAGATGACCGGAGGTCATTTCACGCATAATGAATCGATTCATTCTAGCTTGAATCGATTCATGCTGTTGAGTAGTTCCTGGATTTCGCAAAATGAATCGATTCATCCTTTGATGAATCGATTCATGTTGTTTAACTAATTCTGTTTTCTCAAAAATTGATCATTATGAATCGATTCATCCAAGCTTGAATCGATTCATTCTTCTGTTAACCAATTTTAATTCATTTTGTTTGTATTTTATTTGCATGAATTTTAAAAAATAGCAAAGCATGTTAAAAAATTCTGAATTTTTTTGTCAAGCATTGCATTAATTTTCAGAACCCAAAAATATTTTTATTTTTATTTTTTGCATTAAAAATTATCTTTAAATCATTTAAATGTTTATCTTTAATTAATTAATGAAAATTAATTAATTAAAAATGCATTTAGGTATTTAAAAATCACAAAAAAATTCACATTGCATTTTAAAACATTTAGAAACATTATCAAACTCTCAAAACAAATTTAATTTTGGTCCTTGATGCATTTTGACAATTTTCATTGGAATTAAATTTGTTTAAAGGCAATATTTTTGTTCAAACTTTGAAAAATTCATTTTGCCTAACCATGAATAGTTTGATGATGGTTCTTCTTGCATTGCATCCTTCATATCATGTAGTTTCTAGGGTAAAATTGGTTTGAATTTATCTTTCATTTTCAATTTGATGAGAATTTTTCCTTTTGAGGTACCTTGAAACCCTAGTTAACTTAGAAAAATCATAGCTCCCATTAGGTTAAGATTTAGATCCCCTCCTTTGGGCAGTGAACTTGTGTAGGGTTAGGTTTCCTTTGATCCCATTTTCAATTTTTTGTCATGTCATTTGCTTCTGGTTTTGAATTTTTGTGTTGCATGTTGATCATAAACCCTAATTCTTGCCTTCCTTTGAATTCATCTTTCATTTGCTTGCATACATGAACATGCCATGACATTTTGTGCATCCACATGATTCATAATGCATCTTAGGACATATTAGAATCATGTTTGATCATTGCATCTTTCATTTTCCATGTTGTCGCTCCCACTAAATGAAGCCAGGTCAAATAGGGTACAGACGCGAACGGTCGGCGAGAGGGACAATGAGAACACATAGCAGTGAACTCACTAGAGATGAATAGAGTCGCCAGCTAGGCATTTTTATCCCGGAGGAAAGGTAATGCTGCATAGACCTAGAAAGATATGGATAAGACGGTTGCGAACCAGAGAGACTGAGAAAGGGGGTTGGTTACAACCTGGGAAGGTGTTAGCACCCAGATTGTCCGTCGTACTCGACGGGATCCACGCTTAAAAAGATTTGTGTTTTAAAAGGGGTAGTGTCAGTGCATTTTGTGTATAAAATAGCTGGAAAAAGATGTACAGGTGTCAGTGTGAAAGAAGTGTGAAGTGCATAAGTGAAGTGTCAGTGTAAGGAAAGAGTATGCTCATGATCATGAGGCTTAAAGAATAATGCTGGAAGGAGGGGGAATGTACAGAGACTTTTGTTCGATAACTGTTAAGTTATGCCTACGTATCCTCCCGTGCAATGAGGAAGTCAGAACACCGTAGTTCGACCCAAAGAGACTGAAAAATGAATTGACTTGTGAACTGCTTGCTTGTCTATGCTCAAGTGTATGATCTGTCTGGCACAGATGCTGACTGTCTTGCATTAGACGGAAGAAGCAAGTTCTCGCTTATGAGTGAAGATGATGAGAAAAGAATCCCGAAGGAGACGATTATTGTTTGTGTTTGAGTTTTCAGTCTTTTATTGATTTTGGAAGTTTGTCATAAGCTAATGAGCTTAAGCCTAAACCAATGGGTTAGTAAACTCATCACATCTTCCCTCTGATTAGGGGTAATGAGAATACCTTAAGTGTGAAGTCAGATTCTCACACTTAACCACCTTTGATATAGGATTAAGATCATTAACCTACTTGTTGTTTATTTAGATGTTTTTGGTGTTTTTATTTAGTGTTGAGTAATGAGGTTAAGCCATAATCAAAGATTAAACAGACTCATTATACCATCCTAATAGAAGGATAATAGATGAGAATGTTTAAGCTGAGGAAAGCTCCTCAACTTAATCCATGATTAGGGATTAAACTCATGACAAAACAAGCCTTTGATTAAGTGGATTTTATTTAATGGTATGATGATGAAGTGAGTTTTAGGGTTTGTAAGACAACTTGAGGGGGACTTGTCCATTAACACTAGGGTTAGTCCTTCTTAACCAATTATGGAAGAATTAGAACCCTAATGCAAGGCCCAAGTTACAAGTGTGATGTCTTGATTATTATTAGATGGATTGATTAAGAGATTTAAACACATTAAGGGTTTGACACTTAGGATTAAAGTTATACACTCCATCCTAATAGAAGGATGCAGGCATAAGCTTAATCACAAAGCCTTAAAGCCTTTAGGGTTTAGTCCCTGATTATGAGATGAGAAGAGAAGACTCAAAAGAGACACAAAGGTAAAACTAAGAGGGGAGACTAATCAAAACCCTAATCATTGTCATGCTTGGTTGTTCCTAAAGTTTGTGAGGTTTTCAAGAGAAGTCTTCAATGGAACCACCAGGAAGCAGATGAATAGGATCAAGAGAAGCAAAGCAACTTGCTTCATCCAAGAAGTCAAGTCACTTGAAGAAAGAAAGTAAGAAGAAGAAGAATGAGCAAGCCCAAACTCAAACACAAACAAAGATGCAGCAATGGATGCAAGAGAGATGAAAAGAAAAGTTATGAGAAGTGAAGGCAAATTCACTTCTCAAATTCACTTACCACCTGAAAAAGTTAGAAAAGAAATGCAATGCAATGCAAAATGGGGTGAAATGACATGATGAGAAACAAAAACCAGAAGTATGTTGATGATGATAATGATGCTATGAAGTGATACAAACATGAAACAAGGCATGGAGATGATCATACAAGCTTATGGATGCAGATGAAGCAAGTTAAGAAGCATGGACATACATGAAAAGTTATGAAGTGCACATGGCATACAACAAGGAAAATACATGATGCAATGATCAAACATGCTTTCAATATGTCTTATGATGTCAAATGAATCACATGGATGCTTGAAATGTCATGGCAAGTCATGTTATGCAAGAGAATGCAAGATGTATGCAAATGGAAGCTCAAATTAGGGTTTATGGATAAAGCAACAAACACAAACCAAAATCAGAAGCAAACCCTAAGATAAAAAATTGAAAATGCCACTCAAAGGACCCCTAATCCTATACTAATCCAAGGCCCAAAGGAGAAGTCTCAACTCCTAACCAAGTTCAAGTTATGGTTTTTACAAGATTTCTAGGGTTTTAGGGTTTCCAAACAAAAGAAATGTCAAACAAAATGAAAATGAAAGATCAAATCATGGCCATTTAATCTCACAAACTACATGCTAAACACAATACAATGCAAAAAGAATCAATGTCCAACTCTTCATGGATAGGCAGCAATGATTTTTTGAACTTTGGATCAAATTAATGCATAAAAATGATTTTTATTCAATGGAAAATTCTCAAAATGCATCAAGATCAAAAAATAAATTTGGTTTGAAGGTTGGACAATGTTTCTAAATGTCTTAGAACATTTCATGAATTTTTTGGTGATTTTTAAATACCTAAAAGTATTTTTAATAAATTAATTTTCATTAATCAATTAAAAATAATCTTTTAAATATTTAAAAATACTTTTTTAATGATAAAAATAAAAATGAAAATATTTTTGTGTTTAAGAAATTAATGAAACTCAGGATAAAAAATTTCATAATTTTTAAACAATTTTTACTATTTTAAATAAATTATACAAATAAAATGAAAAAGAGATGAAAATAAAATTGAAATAAAAGAAAGTAAACAGAAAGAGTGGCTGAGATTCACTCCAAGTTTGAAAGTGTTGACTGGCGCGCAGATCCAAGGGCTGTGGTTGGCTCAGATTAAATTAATTTAATTGAGTTTAATTAAACTAACTAAAAGGATTAGGGCTAATTGAGTGCATCTGGGCCTTCCGTTCGCGCGGCAAGTCAAACAAGTCAAGCCATCCAACGCACGAAATTCAAATGGAGTTAATTACAGGGATTAGGGCATAATGATTTTCAGGTGGCCGGAGAAGACCTCCGGTCGTCTTCTCCGGTGGGAAGCCCACCTGAAAATCCCTAAAACTCTCAAAACCTAACTAAAATGAAATCTAAAAACATGAAAATGATCCCCACAACTTGCTGAATCAAAACCCCAAGCCCAAACTCATTTATTTTTCCCCAAACTCATGAATCGAGCAAAACAATTTTTTAGGTCACAGAGTTTCAGAAAGCAATTAAATTCTCATTTCATCACCATTTTCAAAACTAAAAGCATCAGAACAATCAGTGAAGCATGGAGAACAAGTTTAGAACTTAAAAATCCATTTCTGGAAAAAAAGTTCTTGAGCTACCTGAGATTCGAAGCTTTCACTCCAGCAACTTTCTGCCCTCTCCCTTTGATGCAATCCACTCTACTTGGTCCCCTGATGATCCTTGAGTGCTTGGAGGAAATTTATGTTGGCTGGTTAAGGAGTTTGAACAAGTTCTGTCCAAGCTCAGTTGAAAATGGTGATGGTGATTCAAGCTGTTTCAGGCCAGTGTGAGTGGTTCTTTGTGACCAGTGTGATGAATGGAGAAGGTTTATGAAGTTTGTTTGAGTGTTAGTGAACTGTGGAATGAGTTTCGAATGGTTTTGCTTCTGGGGGTGAAAATGGAGGAATGGTGTTCTTGCTTGATTCAAGCCCAAGTCTTGCTGGTTTTGGCTCAGTGAAGCAAGGTGAGTTGGTCTATGGAAATGGTTTTTGTGTTTGTGAACTGTATAGAGAGATTCGAAGAGTTTTGCTTGATGGAGTGTTTTTGTGTATGTGATGTTGTGGTGTGTTTCAGCTTGGCTTGGTGTTATGTTTAGCTTGCAAATGGATGGTATAAACAATCCCAATTGGCCAGATGATGTGACCTGGCCTGCTGTGATTGGGATGTTTGCTTTTGCCAAAAGTCAACTTTTTTGTAAGAGAGGTATGGCTTGAGTTCTAGCTTGGTACAATGGCTAGGGCTGGCGCAGCATGGTGTGTATGGGAGGCTAGCATGGTTCAGCATCCAATGTAACAAGTGGGGGAAAGTGTGATGATGATTTTGCAAGTTGGTTCTTCCTTGGTTCATATGGAAAAATCTTGTTACACAAGCCATGAAACATGAGGCACTTCGGTTCAAATCTGACTTTTAGAAGTTGTGTGATCATGTTGAGTGCATTAGAAGCCCATGTGATGACTGAATTGGCCTTGAAAGGAGAATTTGCAATTTTTGCCTTTTGGTGCATATCTTGAATTTTAGTGATTTTTGCCAACTTTGTCACACCATAACTTTTGATCCAAGAAGAATTAGATCATGTTCTTGTACTTTTTGAAAAGGGAAAAATGTATTCTACAACTTTCATGACCAAAGTTTTTCCATTTGAAGCATTTTTGGATCAAAAAGCAAGGCTTGAAAAAATGACATAAAATGACATATTCTTTAAAAGTCAACTATGCCCAAAAAAGTCAACTTTGCAAAAACTTCAAATTCTTGATTTTTGTGAACTTCAACCTTCTTCCATGATCAAATAAAGATCATATATACTCAAAATGATGAAGATCACCCCTTGGTTGGGTCATTGGGGGCCTCAGATGCCCTGATTTTGCACTGACTTGTCCAGAAAGTCAACTCTTGATCAGATGACTTCCCCATGGAATTTATTCATGAAAATTGATATGCATACTCCCTATACCATATAGAGACCAATGGAAACAAGAATGACCAAAAAAATTGGAGTTATGGCCTCTGAAACCAAAACCCTAATTTTAGGTCAACTGTGCAGTCAAACTTGGCTCTGCATCCATACCAATCCCAGTTCTTGTGATTCTTTGGCATTTTTTGATTTTGAGAGGATGTAATATGATACTTGAACACATATGGACCCCTTTTAAGTGATTGATGGCCTTTGGAGTGGCTCAAGAAGCTCTTGGATTGCTCAGATCACAAACCCTAGGTGCAAATGACTTTGAATCTATGCAGTGAAACAAAAATGTGATATGAGATGGTATGATTGAGTTTATGCATATGAAATGATCACAAGCCATGGTGTGAATGGGTGAGGGCAAATTTGGGGTGTTTACACATGTTATATGTCCATTCCATTTCATAAGCTTTCATGAACTTTCATGGTTCAAGGCATGCTCCATATACATCCATTCTCTTGCATGCTCACACATGTGCTTCTTGCATGACTTTGCACCATCTCTTGACATCATTTGCATCATGTGTATGTTTCTGACTTTGGCCTTTGCCCATCCATATGCATTATTTCATCCCATTAATTCCCTTATGCATCTTGTACTAACTTTTCAGGTTAATGGTAAGTTTTTTTGGGAGGTGGATTTTCCTTCACCTCCTACCTCTTCTCACCTCATCATTTTACATCCTTGCTGCATTTTTACTTGTCTTTGAGTGAGCTTGCTCACTTGTGCCTCTCTTCCCTCTTTTCTCTTCTCATCTCATCCCTTTTCTATCTTGCTTCTCTTTGGTGGCTTCCTTGAAGATTTCTCCTCTTAAGCCTCACAAACCCTAGGACTTCCAAGCATGATAACATTTTAAGATTTTTTAGTCCCCCTTAGACTCTTTCCTTTGAGTTTTCTTTGAGTCTCCTCTTCTCACCTTATAATCCAGGACTAAACCCTAAAAGTTTTAAGGCTTTGTGATTAAGCTTATGCCTGCATCCTTCTATTAGGATGGAGTGTATAACTTTAATCCTAAGTGTTAAACCCTTAATGTGTTTAAATCCTTTAATCAATCCATCTAATAATCATCAAGACATCAAACTTGTAACTTGGGCCTTGCATTAGGGTTCTAATTCTTCCTTAATTGGTTAAGAAGGACTAACCCTAGTGTTAATGGACAAGTCCCCCTCAAGTTGTCTTACAAATCATAAAATCCATTTCTTCATCTTATCATTAACTAAAATCCACTTTAATAAAGGCTTTGTTTTGTCATGAGGTTAATCCCTAATCATGGGTTAAGTTGAGGAGCCTTCCTCAGCTTAAATGTTCTCATCTATTATCCTTCTATTAGGATGGTGTAATGAGTCCATTAAATCCTTGATTATGGCTTAAACTCGTTACTTAACACTAAACAAAAACAACAAAAACATCTAAATAAATGCAAGTAGGTTAATGATCTTAATCCTACATCATGGTGATTAAGTGTGAGGTGTTTACTTCACACTTAAAGTATTCTCATTACCCCTGATCAGAGGGAAGATGTGATGAGTTTAGTAACCCTTGGTTTAGGCTTAAGCTCATTTTCCTATGACAAATTCTAAAAGCAATAAAAGATTGAAAACATCAAAAACAAACAATAATTGTCTCCTCTGGGATTCTCTTCTCATCTCATTCACTCACAAACGAGAACTTGCTTCTTCCGTCTAATGCAAGACAGTTTGCACCTGAGCCAGACAGGTCATACACTTGAGCATAGACAAGTAAGCATTTCAAAAGTCAATTTATCTTTCAGTCTCTTTGAGTCGAACTACGGTGTTCTGACTTCCTCATTGCACGAGAGGATACGTAGGCATAACTTAACGGTTATCGAACAAAAGTCTATGTACATTCCCCCTCCTCCAGAATTATTCCTTTAGCCTCATTTTCTTGAGCATTGCACTCTCTTCTCGAGGTCTTGTTGTCTTCAACATCTTACCTTGTGATCAAAGTCCAACTTACGTGGCACCTACAAAAATACTTGTTTGTCCCTTTTATCTGATGCCATTCTCGGATGTCCATAGTGAAGTCATCATTGGTTTGATGTACTGTCCCGGACTTTTTCCCATCCCATTCAGTTCTGTTCCTGAATGTTGTGATTCAGACGAGTGTCGAGTGAGTATATATTAACATGTATTTGTGAGTGCAAAGGGGACGCTTTGGCTTTCTGCTGGGATTTGTGAGCCTTAATATATATTGCTGACGGAATGTTGGTATACACAGGTGACTGATTCAAAACATGACTTGTGATTATGCAATATGTTTGATTTTTTCCATAATGCTCCGTATCAGATGAAATTCTACGCTCTAAGGTGATTTATGATGCGAATGCTATGATTAAGCAAAAGATACCGATCCGGGATTCGGATCCTGCTGTTGTGGAGATCTTCGACCGATCTGCTTGCAAGGATATCCCAGCTGGGGATGAGATCATTGGTAGATCTGATATATAGCTTTGCTTGGGGAGATAGGTCACTGATAGACCTACTATAATGAGTATCCCAGCTGGGACTGTGGATGCTTTCATCACTTTGTTGTGCGGGAAATTCAGACATTGCTCTTCTGGGAGAGGCTGAAGCTCTGTGGGGAGATGGTTCCCTGTCTAGCACTCGGATGGGGATGAAGAAGATCACTAAACGATCTTCCTAGAGCTTTCTGTGGGGATCCTGCTGAGGATGATGATATTTGTCAACTCAGCTGGGGATATGAGCTCATTCTGGTACTGCTCTGGAAGATGTGCTAGAAAAGTGATGCCTGGCAGCTCTGATGGGGAGAAAGCACTTCTGGTGCTGTTTGGAAGATGTGCTGAGGAAATAATGATTTGGCAGCTTGCTAGGGAAAACCTTGCATGCCCCAAGTTGGGTTTTGAATATCGGCACTCCTGTTAATACAAAGAAACGCACAAGTATCCCGAGGTATCCCTTACCGGATTTCGACATAGGAATTTAGACACTCCCGGGAGTAAATAATATATTTCCTGCAAGCATGTGATTAGAAAGGCACATATGTTTTTACGCAACCATTTTATCAAGGATATCAGACATTTTTCAAATGAAATAAAAATGTACAAGACGGAGTATGACTGAAAATTCTGGTTTTATTAATTTGGGTGCCCTGAATTGGCAAGTACAGTCAAAGAAACAGATCCCCTGAAATGAGAAGATTGGTACAAATTGAGAAAAATGAAAGTGCTGACAATGTTGAAGACACTTTAGTGAGCTTCACTTTGCTATGACCTGTATGACTTTTGACGTTCTTCTCATCCTGCTTTCTAAAGAGAGTTGATTCTGACCGATGCTTTTAACCTTTCGAAGCTTGTCGTGTTGAAAGTGATACAGACGAATTCAGAATGCAGTTGTTCGCTTATTCCCTTATTTTTGTGTGGATCTCCCTTCCGGGTTTTCAATCCACCGAGATACCCATTTTTGCCTGAGCTGTCCAATGCGGCTTTTCAACTCAGCAGGTGTACACACATTTTTTTCCCTTATTTTTTCCCGAGTCTTTTATTCTGTTTTTGACTCGCCGGGATGCCCTATTTTTGCCTGGACTTACATTCTGGTTTTATGTCCAGCGGGTCATTTTATGCAAAGTATTTTTTAACTGCATCCGAATTCACAGGGGACAGGAAATCTTCACCATCCATAGTAGTGAGCATCAGTGCTCCACCAGAGAAAACTTTCTTTACTTTGAATGGACCATCGTAGTTCGGAGTCCACTTGCCCCTGTGGTCTGTATGAGGAGGGAGGAGTCTTTTCAGCACAAGATCTCCTACTTGGTATTCTTGAAGCCTGACTTTCTGATCGAAGGCTTTCTTCATTCTCTTCTGATACAGCTGCCCATGACAGATCACAACTAATCTCTTTTCTTCAATCAGATTCAACTGATTGTAACGAGATCGGACCCATTCTGCTTCACTCAACTTGACATCCATCAGTACCCGTAAGGAGGGTAATTCAACTTCAACAGGTAGAACTGCCTCCATACGATACACAAGATGATACGGTGTTGCCCCAGTGGATGTTCTGATTGAGGTATGGTACCCATGCAAGGCAAATTGTAGCATTTCATGCCAGTCTTTGTAAGTGACCACCATCTTTTGCACAATCTTCTTGATATTCTTGTTAGATGCCTCAACAGCGCCGTTCATCTTTGGCCTATAAGGAGAAGAATTGTGGTGTTGGATTTTGAAGTCCCGACACAGTTCTACCATCATTTTGTTGTTCAATTTGGAACCATTATCAGTAATGATTCGCTCGGGCACTCCATACCGACAGATGATGTCTCTCTTCAGGAATCGGGCTACCACTTGCCTGGTGACATTTGCATACGAAGCTACTTCAACCCACTTGGTGAAATAGTCAATGGCTACCAGGATGAATTTGTGGCCATTGGGAGCAGTCGACTCGATCTTTCCAATCATGTCAATGCCCCACATGGCAAAGGGCCAAGGTGAAGACATTACATTCAAAGGATTCGGAGTCACATGCACCTTATCTGCATAAATCTGGCATTTGTGGCACCTTCTGGTATAAGCACAACAATCTGCATCCATTGTGATCCAGTAGTAGCCTGATCTTAACAACTTTTTAGCCATTGCATGCCCTCCAGCATAGGTACCGAAAGATCCTTCATCCACCCCATGCATCAACAAGTCTGCCTCTGTCTTATCAACACATCTGAGAAGTACCATATCAAAGTTTCGCTTGTACAAGGAACCATCAGCATTCAGGAAAAAACTACTAGCCAGCCTTTTTAATGTCTTCTTATCATTGGATGATGCCCCAGATGGGTATGTTTGATCCTCCAAGAAGTATTTGATGTCGTGGAACCAAGGCTTATCATCGTTAGCAATGTCCACAGAGAACACGTATGCTGGTCTGTCAAGTCTGGATACTGAAATCCGAGGCACAAAGTTGGCAGCTTGAACTTTGATCATGGATGAAATGGTAGCCAGAGCATCTGCAAACTGATTTTCATCTCGAGGGATATACTTAAGCTTGACTGTTGTGAAGAAAGTCAATAATCTCCTCGTGTAGTCCCGGTATGGAATCAGATGCTCCTGGTGAGTGTACCATTTTCCGTTGGTCTAATTGATTACCAAAGCAGAATCTCTGAATACAGTTAAAGTCTTGATCCTGAGGTCAATGGCTTCCTCAAGACCCATGATACAGGCTTCGTATTCAGCTTCGTTGTTAGTGCAGTTAAAAGTGAGTTTTGCCGAGAAAGGCATGTGAACTCCTTTAGGTGTAATAAGTATTGCACCAACACCACGACCATTCATATTAACAGCCCCATCGAACATCATTGTCCACTCTTCTTCTGGGTCAGGCCCTTCAGTGTGAATAGGCTCTTCATGATCTTTTGCTTTTATGAACATGATGTCTTCATCAGGGAAGTCAAATCTCATAGGTTGGTAATCATCAATGGGTTGCTCAGCAAGATAATCAGACAATACACTGCCTTTGATGGCTTTTTGAGATGTGTATTGAATGTCGTATTCTGTGAGAATCATTTGCCATCTTGCAACCCGTCCGGTAAGTGTTGGCTTCTTAAAAATGTCCTTGACTGGGTCCATCTTTGAGATCAACAAGGTAGTGTGGGTCAACATGTACTGCCTTAGTCGGTGAGCAGCCCACGCTAAAGCACATCAAGTTTTCTCGAGCAGTGAATAACGTTGTTCACAGTCGGTAAACTTTTTGCTTAGGTAGTATATTGCATACTCTTTTCGACCATACTTGTCATGCTGGCCCAGCACACACCCCATCGACTCTTCTAATACTGTCAAGTACATTATCAGAGGTCTTCCTTCAACTGGAGGCATAAGGATCGGAGGTTCTTGTAAGTACTCCTTGATCTTGTCAAAAGCCCTTTGGCAGTCTTCATTCCACCTGACCGTCTGTTCTTTTCTTAACAGCTTGAACAAGGGTTCACAAGTTGCTGTAAGGTGAGATATGAACCGTGAGATGTAGTTCAATCGACCTAAGAACCCTCGAACTTCTTTCTCAGTTTTTGGTGCAGGCATTTCTTGAATGGCTTTGACTTTATCGGGGTCAACCTCAATCCCTTTCTCGCTTACAATAAAGCCCAGCAGCTTACCAGATCGCACCCCGAATGTGCATTTGTTGGGGTTCAGCTTCAGTTGGTACTTCCTCAGACGCTTGAACAACTTCAGCAGATTTACCAGGTGATCTTCCTCTGTAAGGGACTTGGCAATCATGTCATCCACGTAACACTCGATTTCCTTATGGATCATATCGTGGAATAATGTCACCATAGCCCGTTGATATGTTGCACCGGCATTCTTCAGCCCGAATGGCATCACTTTGTAACAGAACGTGCCCCAAGGTCTAATGAATGTTGTCTTCTCCATGTCTTCAGGTGACATTTTGATCTGATTATATCCTGAAAATCCGTCCATGAAGGAGAATACCGAGAACTGAGCCGTGTTATCCACCAATACATCAATGTGAGGTAATGGGAAGTCATCTTTCGGGCTGGCTCTATTCAGATCCCGGTAGTCAACACACATCCTTACTTTGCCGTCTTTCTTAGGCACAGGTACTATATTAGCAACCCACGGCGGATAGCTAGTTACGGCAAGGAACCCGGCGTCCCATTGCTTTTGTACCTCCTCCTTGATCTTCATTGCCATGTCTGGGCGAGTACGGCGCAGCTTCTGTTTGACCGGTGGACACTCTTCTCTCAAAGGCAGCTTGTGCACAACAATGTCGGTGTCCAGCCCTGGCATATCCTGATAAGACCAAGCAAACACGTCCACATATTCTTGAAGCAGATCAATCAGTTGTCCCTTCACTGAGTCTTGCAGGCAGGCCCCGATTTTAACCTCTTTCACGTCTTCGTCTGTACCAAGATTAATCACTTCAACCTCCTCCTGGTGAGGAGTAATAACCTTTTCCTCTTGCCTTAACAACCTAGCTAGCTCTTCAGGAAGCTCATACTCTTCTTCAACCCCTTCATCAGCTTGATTGATTGGATTGTCAAAGTCATACGAAGTCATAGCCGTGCTGTTGTCGGTGCTGTCTGGAAGGCACTCTCTGCAAGGGTTCAGTTTGTTCATTTTAGTGATTGATTTTAATCTTGCTTAGAAAGGTGAAATAAAGTTATCATTTTGAAAACATCGCCATTTATTTTTTGTACAAAAAGAAAAATGGAAAAAACAGTGAGCAGAAAAGAAAAAGACTCATTTGCAAAAAAAAATGTCTGATATTTCAATGATTAATCTTGTTTGCACAAAAAGTACAGATGGCCCGATTACAAAATGAGTCTTGTCATCTTGGGCAAGATGCAAGACTTTGATGCATGCTATAAAAATACAGGAAATAATAATTACTCTGCATGAGTAACTCTTATAATTTCCTGGGAAGACCAGTTTGAGATACTGCTCCCCGGGATCTTTGGACGAATCCAATTCTCCAGATTGCGCTCCTCTTCCAGCTCGTCTTCCAAATTGTTGATAGCATCAGGGGTGAGCATCCCCCCACTGACAAAACCGGGCTCTTCAACAGCCTCCACTTGATGTTGTTGAGTTGGTCTGTAACCCAACCCAAATTTGTCTTTCTTCTCCTCCACAGATAAAACCTTGCCCCAGCCTTGGGCAGTTCCTTCTTCAACAACCTTCCGGGCTTGTTGATAAGATGACATGGAGATTCCAGATACAGCAGATGCTTCATTGACATTCAAGGCCTCAAATCCTTGGCTCATTGTTTCATGGATCTCCCCATCCATTTCAATATACTTATAGGTAGCCAGATGGCTGACAAATATATCCTCCTCCCCACAGATAGTAACAACTTGGCCTTCCCACTCAAATTTTAACTTCTGGTGAAGGGTAGACGTTACTGCGCCAGCGGCGTGAATCCAAGGTCTACCTAACAAACAGCTGTAGGCAGGCTGAATGTCCATCACATAGAAGATAGTTTTAAAGGTCTGTGGGCCAATTGTCACAGGTAGCTCAATCTCCCCCAGAACCGATCTCTTAGAACCATCAAAGGCTCTTACTACCAGGTTACTGGGACGCAATGCTAATCCTTCATACTCTAGCTTCACCAGGGCCTTCTTTGGTAAGACATTAAGGGATGATCCCATGTCTACCAGCACATGGGAAAGGACTGCGCCTTTACATTCCATGGTGATGTGCAAGGCTTTATTATGGTTGCGGCCTTCCGTTGTAAAGTCAGTATTGGTGAACCCTAGCCCATTGCTAGCAGTAACATTTCCAACCACGGTTTCCAATTGATTGACAGTGATCTCTTCAGGCACGTAAGCTGCGTGCAAGACTTTGAGTAGTGCATTCCGATGGGCTTCGGAGCACATAAGTAGTGAAAGGATAAAGATCTTGGATGGCGTCTGGTGAAGCTGATCCACTATTTTGTAATCACTCTTTTTGATGATTCTCATAAACTCATCAACCTCTTGATCGAATGGTGTTTTCAAAGCTTCTTTAACAGCTTGATCTTCCTGCACCGGGCTCTTTCCATTTGCCTTGGCAGCAGCTTCTGCTTCGGCAGTGGGTCTTTGAATTTGTGGCACAAAGAGACGTCCGCTTCGAGTGAAGCCTCCGCCTCCTCCCACGTTGTCTATTTGTGGTGCAGGTGTTGATGTATCAAGAGTGATTCTTTGTCCCTCGCAGTATATGTCAGAGCCGTAGTGCCAAGGGATGGCCCTACTACTTTCATAAGGTACAGGTCCAGGCACCGTGACAGTGACTGGACTGATGACAGCTGCAGAAGGAACTGTGATAGTTTGTGGATCGTAATAAATTGTGACGGGTGCTCTAATGGGAGCAGCACTTTCTGAGTTGTAGGCAGAGTTGTTTTCAGGATCATAAAATATTGTGACAGTAGAGACATCTTCATGATTTGTTGCTGGAGTTGTAGGAGACATTGTCGGAAGGATAGATGTTGTTGTTGTAGGAGATTCAAACTGGAGTGGTGCTGAAGTTGTAGCAGGATAAATTGTTGATAACTGATCAGTTGAGAAGACAGATGAAGTACTTGTTGATGAAGCCGAAGAATTGTCAGGAACAATGGTTGCTGCAGTTGTAGGAGATATTGGAATTGTTGCTGTTGAGATTGCTGGATTTGTTGGAAATGATGTGGTGATCTGGAGTTGGCCACTCTGAATAAGGCCATCTATGCCATTCCTCAGATTATCGCACCCATTTACTAAGATATTGCAGTAGGCACACCCTAACTCACACCCCGGGAACATGTGACACTCGAGGAGCTGAGCCTTAATTTCTACCAACGGTGTCCGGATCTGACCCACACTGGTTATTAAATAAGACGACTTGTCTTCTTCAATAGCGTTAATTCTGGGACCACCGTGGTTTGGCATGGGGTTTTTGTTGACATTGGGTGGTGGTGCGAAATTCAGAGCTTTTGAGTCTACCAGGTCTTGTACCTTCATGTGCAAGGCCCTGCACTTTTCCGTACTATGGCCAGATGCGTTTGAATGAAAAGCACACCTAGCATTGGAGTCATAATTCCTGGGTAGACTGTTGGGATCTGGAGGTGCCAACGTCCTTAGCTCAACCAGGTTAAGTTTTAGGAGTTGTGGCAGCAATGTAGCATATGGCATAGGGATCGGATCGATCACCCTGTTAGCTTGAGATGGCCTCTGCTGGAATGGCCTTTGCTGGTTATTGTTATTGGTGTTGATGTTGTTGTAATTTCTCGAAGGATACTGATTTTGCTGATGGTACTGGGGTTGTTGCTGATAGTTTTGTTGAGGAGGTTGATAGGCTGGTTGTGGAGGAGCTGGAGCAGGGATGGTGACTGCTGCTACTGATCTATGAACATATTGGGGCCTGCCCCTGTTGGTGTGGATGGCATTGGTCTCACCAGTCCTTCTTGGGCCTGCAAAAGGCTTTCTTGCATTACTGGATAAGCTTGCACCATTGTCTGAGATCTTCCCCATTTTCAATAGGCTTTCAATTCTCTCCCCGGCTATGACTACATCTGCAAAGCTGGTAGATGAGAAGGCAGCTAGCCTGTCAATGTAAGTTCCCTGAAGGGTGTTCATGAACATATCAGCCATTTCCCTTTCTGACATAGGTGGCTGGACAGCAGCAGCAAGCTGTCTCCATCTTTGAGCATATTCTCTGAAGCTCTCTCTAGATGACTGTGACATTCCCATTAGGAGGGTCCTGTTGGGTGCCATGTCCAGATTATACTGATACTGTCTGATGAAGGCCTCTGCCAGGTCCTTCCAGCATCTAATAGTTGCTCTTGTCAGATGGGAATACCATTCCCTTGACGCTCCAGTCAGGCTATCCTCAAAATAGAACATCCACAGCTTCTCGTCCATGGTATAAGCTTTTAGCCTCCCGAGAAAAGATTGTAGATGAGTCCGGGGACAGGAAGTCCCATTATACTTCTCAAAGCATGGTGGCTTAAACTTGTGGGGAATCCTGACCCCGTCTACCAAGCCCATATCCACAACATCAAAACCCAAAGAGTTTTGAGACTCTAAGGATCTTAATTTCTCAGCTATCTCGTCCAACCTTCTATCATAAGCTTCTTCCCCAGCTCCCATTACTGTGAACTGGTCTTCTTGAGGGTCTTCTTGCAGTACCCTCCCTGCTGTGGCAGGCCCTTGTATATTGACTGGTATATTGGCCTCTGGATGGAGGTGGGGTCCAAAGACTGGGGGATTGACATGAGGTTGGACTCTTTCATTGTTGCTAGTCCCAGCAGTCCCTGGCTGATGATCTTCCTGGTTTCTCCCCTCTACCAGTGCTCTGAGCCTCTCCTGGCTTTGAGCCATGTTGTTTATTACCTCCATAAATTGCGTCATTTGAGTTCTCATTTCCAACCTTTCGCTGGTCATCTGATTTCTGACCTCCGTAAGGTCTTGCTGCATCTGATCCATCTGTATGCCCGGAAGATTATTACGGGTGGGGTACCTGTGTGGTCTGTTGAGTGGGAACCCTCGTCGTCGAGCAATAATTCCTGAACATCACAACAGAGTTAGCAACAACAAAACAAAAAAACCTACAAAACAAACAAAGGGTTAGCATGCAATGCAGTATGCTTATTTGTTTTCAAGGCATCCGGCTTGGCATTCAGTTTTGACCCTTCCAGACCCTTGAAGATGTTGTTGATGTTGCTTTCGGAGTAAACTCGGATGGAACAAACTAAATACATATATTACAAAAAGCCAATGGTACATAGTTTGTTTACAAATACGAGCCCTCTGAGGGGTCAAAATACATTACAGGAAAACAAGAAATCAAAATACATGGAATGAAAACAACAACAAACAAATGGTCAAACACCAAGACCAAACTCATCCTCCCGAACTTCCTTGAGAAGTGCTTCGGTCACAGGATCAGTTGGACGCTCCGTGAGATTCCTGATAAGGAGGTTCCGGGTGGTAACAGTTGCAGTTAGCCTCTTGTGTTGACTTTGGTCCTTTGACCTCTTCACTCCAGCTCTAATCTTCAGCTCTGATATCTCCCTCTGGGCTGCTGCCAGGGCTTCTTGCTGCTCTTTTGCACTAGCTTCCATCTGTTCCATCCTATCTTGGACCCTCTTGTCCTCCAGAGTACGAGCCTCGGTGATCCTGACCCACCTAGCCTGACTCTCCTTCAGATACAAGTCTGTCCTGGCTTTCTGGAATTGGGCTTCTTTGCAAGCATTCTTCAAGATTTGTTCTCCAGCCCTAGACTTCTTAATGTAATCTTCAGACCTCTCAATTCTAGCCAAGTGCTCCACTTTCAACTTTTCCAACCTTTCAATATCCAATCTTCCATCACTCCTCTCATAGAGGGTCTTCTGCAAGGCTTGAGTCAACTTCTCATTTCTCTCTTTCAACTTCTCAAACTCTTCTAAGCTGACAGTTGCTGGAGGTGGTGTTGTGGAAGGCCCAGGCATATCTTCAATAGTAAAGGGCATCCCGGAGAATTGGGCCCTGGCGTGGGACCAATCATAGTATTGTGCTGATGCCACATTGTTACACTTTCCCAGGATGGTTATCCCCTTAGTCTGCACATTGTCCCAGGCCCAGGCTGCCTGCCTAACGATAGCCAGACTAATCTTGTTCTCACAATAGAGATTCTCAACCAAGTCCTGTGCCTTAGGAGTGTGGACCAGTGCATAGCCCAGTTGTCTTTTGAACAGCAGAGGGTTGTAATTAATACTACCCTTAACTCCTATTAGGGGCACATTGGGAAAATGCCCACAGTTGGTGATGATTTCCCTGCCTTTTGTGCTTTGAGTGCACCACCTGATATCAGCTGAAGCAAGAGTAGTAAGTCTTCCAGCCCAGTTTTTCTGCTGATGAGGATTCAAAAATGCATCTGTCCTGGGTAGATGCCTGAGAAGCCAAGTGTGGAACAAAGGAGCACAGCACCTCACCAATCTTCCCCTCTGCTTTTCATTCCTCTGATGCACTGAATAGTAGAGATCACCCAATAAAGTTGGCACTGGGTTCTTCAGAATGAACAGATGGATTGCATTCTTACTAATGAATCGAGGCTCATCTGCAAATAAAACAATCCCATATATGCTCAAGGCCAGCAAAGCACAGACTGCTTTCCATTCTCCTAAAGAAGCTTTCAGGGTAGCTTGAGAGATCAAGAAGTCCAGATGGAGGCCAGGGATTCCAGCCTTAGAAGTCATATGCTGCCCAATCAGGACTGGTTCCAGATGTAATGCCTTTGCTACCTCTTCATTACTTGGGAAAGCCATCTCAGGGTTAAAAGGGACTTCTCTCCTGATAGGTATACCAACTAATGATGAGTATTCTTCCAATAAGGGGCCCAGCTGAAAGTCCTGAAAAGTGAAACATCTCAGTGGGGGATCATAAAACTGAAGGCAAGTGTGGATCAGGCTTCTCTATGAGGGGTCCAGATCCATAACCATATCAAGTATATCTCCATGGTGTTCTCTGAACAATGGTATATGGTCTGGAGTTATCAGGGTCTGAATCCTCCTGATGTCAGATAAATCTGGTTGGAAGAAGTGGTAGGTGATGTTACTTTTCTTAGGTGCCATGATGTTGAGACTGAGTAGAGACAAGTGCTGATGAAGATGCTGAAGAATGGGCCACTGATTGGCCGGAGTAGATAGCTGAAGCAAGTGCTGATGAAGATAGGTCAATACTGAAGATGGGGTCAAAACCAGAACCAAATGAAGATGGATACCCTGAAACACAAATAAGCAAATGTCAATATGATGCAATGATTATGTATGCAAATGATATGCAAGGGTTTGTGACTGAGCTGGATCTGATCAAATGCTCTGATATAAGTCCATGTGTGTAAGAAATCCAGATGGAGGTCTATAAGTCCAGTAACCAAGGTGGGGGACTCAAATAAAGAGCCACATGTCCAGGGTTTAGAATTACAAGAACTGTTCCAACATGGAGTATTCTTAATCAAATCAAAGTAACAGGGTATTCTGAGGTAAAGGTACCTGCAAACCTGTAAACAGCCCAACCCCCTCACAGGTGGTGTTCTAAAACAAGGATCCTCAGACTTGGATCAGTTATGAGAAGTGTAAACACTTCTAACCCGGAGGTCAGTGTTTACAATAACCATAAAAGTTCCTCCTCTAATTCACCTCAGTTTCTGAAGGTCAAAACTAAAAGGTCATCCAGACTTAGCAGGCTTCCCAGATAGCCCTAGCATTACAGGAAATCTGCAACACAGAGTTCTCAAGAAGAAACCCATATCTGAACCGTGTTTCATATTCCCGCACCAGACCGAAATGGAATGGGAAAGAATATGATTCACTCTAGCCTAGGTGTCACTCAGGTCCCAGGTATAGGACCTTAACTCTCAATGAATCACCCACCCACCAAAACAAAAAACCAGATCCAGCCAGCAGCATGACAGTATGATATATACAAAAGCAATAAAGGAAGCAGTAAAGCAACTGTACATGAAGCAGAAATAAATACAAAAAATACAAACACAAATAAGCACATAACACCCCAGTAAACACAAATCAATCAAGCGCTAGGAGGAACCCACAAAAAGAACCAGAAGCCCTGGTTGCAGTATAAGGGTCCCCAGCAGAGTCGCCAAGCTGTCGCTCCCACTAAATGAAGCCAGGTCAAATAGGGTACAGACGCGAACGGTCGGCGAGAGGGACAATGAGAACACACAGCAGTGAACTCACTGGAGATGAATAGAGTCGCCAGCTAGGCATTTTTATCCCGGAGGAAAGGTAATGCTGCATAGACCTAGAAAGATATGGATAAGACGGTTGCGAACCAGAGAGACTGAGAAAGGGGGTTGGTTACAACCTGGGAAGGTGTTAGCACCCAGATTGTCCGTCGTACTCGACGGGATCCACGCTTAAAAAGATTTGTGTTTTAAAAGGGGTAGTGTCAGTGCATTTTGTGTATAAAATAGCTGGAAAAAGATGTACAGGTGTCAGTGTGAAAGAAGTGTGAAGTGCATAAGTGAAGTGTCAGTGTAAGGAAAGAGTATGCTCATGATCATGAGGCTTAAAGAATAATGCTGGAAGGAGGGGGAATGTACAGAGACTTTTGTTCGATAACTGTTAAGTTATGCCTACGTATCCTCCCGTGCAATGAGGAAGTCAGAACACCGTAGTTCGACCCAAAGAGACTGAAAAATGAATTGACTTGTGAACTGCTTGCTTGTCTATGCTCAAGTGTATGATCTGTCTGGCACAGATGCTGACTGTCTTGCATTAGACGGAAGAAGCAAGTTCTCGCTTATGAGTGAAGATGATGAGAAAAGAATCCCGAAGGAGACGATTATTGTTTGTGTTTGAGTTTTCAGTCTTTTATTGATTTTGGAAGTTTGTCATAAGCTAATGAGCTTAAGCCTAAACCAATGGGTTAGTAAACTCATCACATCTTCCCTCTGATTAGGGGTAATGAGAATACCTTAAGTGTGAAGTCAGATTCTCACACTTAACCACCTTTGATATAGGATTAAGATCATTAACCTACTTGTTGTTTATTTAGATGTTTTTGGTGTTTTTATTTAGTGTTGAGTAATGAGGTTAAGCCATAATCAAAGATTAAACAGACTCATTATACCATCCTAATAGAAGGATAATAGATGAGAATGTTTAAGCTGAGGAAAGCTCCTCAACTTAATCCATGATTAGGGATTAAACTCATGACAAAACAAGCCTTTGATTAAGTGGATTTTATTTAATGGTATGATGATGAAGTGAGTTTTAGGGTTTGTAAGACAACTTGAGGGGGACTTGTCCATTAACACTAGGGTTAGTCCTTCTTAACCAATTAAGGAAGAATTAGAACCCTAATGCAAGGCCCAAGTTACAAGTGTGATGTCTTGATGATTATTAGATGGATTGATTAAGAGATTTAAACACATTAAGGGTTTGACACTTAGGATTAAAGTTATACACTCCATCCTAATAGAAGGATGCAGGCATAAGCTTAATCACAAAGCCTTAAAGCCTTTAGGGTTTAGTCCCTGATTATGAGATGAGAAGAGAAGACTCAAAAGAGACACAAAGGTAAAACTAAGAGGGGAGACTAATCAAAACCCTAATCATTGTCATGCTTGGTTGTTCCTAAAGTTTGTGAGGTTTTCAAGAGAAGTCTTCAATGGAACCACCAGGAAGCAGATGAACAGGATCAAGAGAAGCAAAGCAACTTGCTTCATCCAAGAAGTCAAGTCACTTGAAGAAAGAAAGTAAGAAGAAGAAGAATGAGCAAGCCCAAACTCAAACACAAACAAAGATGCAGCAATGGATGCAAGAGAGATGAAAAGAAAAGTTATGAGAAGTGAAGGCAAATTCACTTCTCAAATTCACTTACCACCTGAAAAAGTTAGAAAAGAAATGCAATGCAATGCAAAATGGGGTGAAATGACATGATGAGAAACAAAAACCAGAAGTATGTTGATGATGATAATGATGCTATGAAGTGATACAAACATGAAACAAGGCATGGAGATGATCATACAAGCTTATGGATGCAGATGAAGCAAGTTAAGAAGCATGGACATACATGAAAAGTTATGAAGTGCACATGGCATACAACAAGGCAAATACATGATGCAATGATCAAACATGATTTCAATATGTCTTATGATGTCAAATGAATCACATGGATGCTTGAAATGTCATGGCAAGTCATGTTATGCAAGAGAATGCAAGATGTATGCAAATGGAAGCTCAAATTAGGGTTTATGGATAAAGCAACAAACACAAACCAAAATCAGAAGCAAACCCTAAGATAAAAAATTGAAAATGCCACTCAAAGGACCCCTAATCCTATACTAATCCAAGGCCCAAAGGAGAAGTCTCAACTCCTAACCAAGTTCAAGTTATGGTTTTTACAAGATTTCTAGGGTTTTAGGGTTTCCAAACAAAAGAAATGTCAAACAAAATGAAAATGAAAGATCAAATCATGGCCATTTAATCTCACAAACTACATGCTAAACACAATGCAATGCAAAAAGAATCAATGTCCAACTCTTCATGGATAGGCAGCAATGATTTTTTGAACTTTGGATCAAATTAATGCATAAAAATTATTTTTATTCAATGGAAAATTCTCAAAATGCATAAAGATCAAAAAATAAATTTGGTTTGAAGGTTGGACAATGTTTCTAAATGTCTTAGAACATTTCATGAATTTTTTGGTGATTTTTAAATACCTAAAAGTATTTTTAATAAATTAATTTTCATTAATCAATTAAAAATAATCTTTTAAATATTTAAAAATACTTTTTTAATGATAAAAATAAAAATGAAAATATTTTTGTGTTTAAGAAATTAATGAAACTCAGGATAAAAAATTTCATAATTTTTAAACAATTTTTACTATTTTAAATAAATTATACAAATAAAATGAAAAAGAAATGAAAATAAAATTGAAATAAAAGAAAGTAAACAAAAAGAGTGGCTGAGATTCACTCCAAGTTTGAAAGTGTTGACTGGCGCGCAGATCCAAGGGCTGTGGTTGGCTCAGATTAAATTAATTTAATTGAGTTTAATTAAACTAACTAAAAGGATTAGGGCTAATTGAGTGCATCTGGGCCTTCCGTTCGCGCGGCAAGTCAAACAAGTCAAGCCATCCAACGCACGAAATTCAAATGGAGTTAATTACAGGGATTAGGGCATAATGATTTTCAGGTGGCCGGAGAAGACCTCCGGTCGTCTTCTCCGGTGGGAAGCCCACCTGAAAATCCCTAAAACTCTCAAAACCTAACTAAAATGAAATCTAAAAACATGGAAATGATCCCCACAACTTGCTGAATCAAAACCCCAAGCCCAAACTCATTTATTTTTCCCCAAACTCATGAATCGAGCAAAACAATTTTTTAGGTCACAGAGTTTCAGAAAGCAATTAAATTCTCATTTCATCACCATTTTCAAAACTAAAAGCATCAGAACAATCAGTGAAGCATGGAGAACAAGTTTAGAACTTAAAAATCCATTTCTGGAAAAAAAGTTCTTGAGCTACCTGAGATTCGAAGCTTTCACTCCAGCAACTTTCTGCCCTCTCCCTTTGATGCAATCCACTCTACTTGGTCCCCTGATGATCCTTGAGTGCTTGGAGGAAATTTAGGTTGGCTGGTTAAGGAGTTTGAACAAGTTCTGTCCAAGCTCAGTTGAAAATGGTGATGGTGATTCAAGCTGTTTCAGGCCAGTGTGAGTGGTTCTTTGTGACCAGTGTGATGAATGGAGAAGGTTTATGAAGTTTGTTTGAGTGTTAGTGAACTGTGGAATGAGTTTCGAATGGTTTTGCTTCTGGGGGTGAAAATGGAGGAATGGTGTTCTTGCTTGATTCAAGCCCAAGTCTTGCTGGTTTTGGCTCAGTGAAGCAAGGTGAGTTGGTCTATGGAAATGGTTTTTGTGTTTGTGAACTGTATAGAGAGATTCGAAGAGTTTTGCTTGATGGAGTGTTTTTGTGTATGTGATGTTGTGGTGTGTTTCAGCTTGGCTTGGTGTTATGTTTAGCTTGCAAATGGATGGTATAAACAATCCCAATTGGCCAGATGATGTGACCTGGCCTGCTGTGATTGGGATGTTTGCTTTTGCCAAAAGTCAACTTTTTTGTAAGAGAGGTATGGCTTGAGTTCTAGCTTGGTACAATGGCTAGGGATGGCGCAGCATGGTGTGTATGGGAGGCTAGCATGGTTCAGCATCCAATGTAACAAGTGGGGGAAAGTGTGATGATGATTTTGCAAGTTGGTTCTTCCTTGGTTCATATGGAAAAATCTTGTTACACAAGCCATGAAACATGAGGCACTTCGGTTCAAATCTGACTTTTAGAAGTTGTGTGATCATGTTGAGTGCATTAGAAGCCCATGTGATGACTGAATTGGCCTTGAAAGGAGAATTTGCAATTTTTGCCTTTTGGTGCATATCTTGAATTTTAGTGATTTTTGCCAACTTTGTCACACCATAACTTTTGATCCAAGAAGAATTAGATCATGTTCTTGTACTTTTTGAAAAGGGAAAAATGTATTCTACAACTTTCATGACCAAAGTTTTTCCATTTGAAGCATTTTTGGATCAAAAAGCAAGGCTTGAAAAAATGACATAAAATGACATATTCTTTAAAAGTCAACTATGCCCAAAAAAGTCAACTTTGCAAAAACTTCAAATTCTTGATTTTTGTGAACTTCAACCTTCTTCCATGATCAAATAAAGATCATATATACTCAAAATGATGAAGATCACCCCTTGGTTGGGTCATTGGGGGCCTCAGATGCCCTGATTTTGCACTGACTTGTCCAGAAAGTCAACTCTTGATCAGATGACTTCCCCATGGAATTTATTCATGAAAATTGATATGCATACTCCCTATACCATATAGAGACCAATGGAAACAAGAATGACCAAAAAAATTGGAGTTATGGCCTCTGAAACCAAAACCCTAATTTTAGGTCAACTGTGCAGTCAAACTTGGCTCTGCATCCATACCAATCCCAGTTCTTGTGATTCTTTGGCATTTTTTGATTTTGAGAGGATGTAATATGATACTTGAACACATATGGACCCCTTTGAAGTGATTGATGGCCTTTGGAGTGGCTCAAGAAGCTCTTGGATTGCTCAGATCACAAACCCTAGGTGCAAATGACTTTGAATCTATGCAGTGAAACAAAAATGTGATATGAGATGGTATGATTGAGTTTATGCATATGAAATGATCACAAGCCATGGTGTGAATGGGTGAGGGCAAATTTGGGGTGTTTACACATGTTATATATCCATTCCATTTCATAAGCTTTCATGAACTTTCATGGTTCAAGGCATGCTCCATATACATCCATTCTCTTGCATGCTAACACATGTGCTTCTTGCATGACTTTGCACCATCTCTTGACATCATTTGCATCATGTGTATGTTTCTGACTTTGGCCTTTGCCCATCCATATGCATTATTTCATCCCATTAATTCCCTTATGCATCTTGTACTAACTTTTCAGGTTAATGGTAAGTTTTTTTGGGAGGTGGATTTTCCTTCACCTCCTACCTCTTCTCACCTCATCATTTTACATACTTTCTGCATTTTTACTTGTCTTTGAGTGAGCTTGCTCACTTGTGCCTCTCTTCCCTCTTTTCTCTTCTCATCTCATCCCTTTTCTATCTTGCTTCTCTTTGGTGGCTTCCTTGAAGATTTCTCCTCTTAAGCCTCACAAACCCTAGGACTTCCAAGCATGATAACATTTTAAGATTTTTTAGTCCCCCTTAGACTCTTTCCTTTGAGTTTTCTTTGAGTCTCCTCTTCTCACCTCATAATCCAGGACTAAACCCTAAAAGTTTTAAGGCTTTGTGATTAAGCTTATGCCTGCATCCTTCTATTAGGATGGAGTGTATAACTTTAATCCTAAGTGTTAAACCCTTAATGTGTTTAAATCCTTTAATCAATCCATCTAATAATCATCAAGACATCAAACTTGTAACTTGGGCCTTGCATTAGGGTTCTAATTCTTCCTTAATTGGTTAAGAAGGACTAACCCTAGTGTTAATGGACAAGTCCCCCTCAAGTTGTCTTACAAATCATAAAATCCATTTCTTCATCTTATCATTAACTAAAATCCACTTTAATAAAGGCTTTGTTTTGTCATGAGGTTAATCCCTAATCATGGGTTAAGTTGAGGAGCCTTCCTCAGCTTAAATGTTCTCATCTATTATCCTTCTATTAGGATGGTGTAATGAGTCCATTAAATCCTTGATTATGGCTTAAACTCGTTACTTAACACTAAACAAAAACAACAAAAACATCTAAATAAATGCAAGTAGGTTAATGATCTTAATCCTACATCATGGTGATTAAGTGTGAGGTGTTTACTTCACACTTAAGGTATTCTCATTACCCCTAATCAGAGGGAAGATGTGATGAGTTTAGTAACCCTTGGTTTAGGCTTAAGCTCATTTTCCTATGACAAATTCTAAAATCAATAAAAGATTGAAAACATCAAAAACAAACAATAATTGTCTCCTCTGGGATTCTCTTCTCATCTCATTCACTCACAAACGAGAACTTGCTTCTTCCGTCTAATGCAAGACAGTTTGCATCTGAGCCAGACAGGTCATACACTTGAGCATAGACAAGTAAGCATTTCAAAAGTCAATTTATCTTTCAGTCTCTTTGAGTCGAACTACGGTGTTCTGACTTCCTCATTGCACGAGAGGATACGTAGGCATAACTTAACGGTTATCTAACAAAAGTCTATGTACATTCCCCCTCCTCCAGAATTATTCCTTTAGCCTCATTGTCTTGAGCATTGCACTCTCTTCTTGCACTGACACTTCACATATTTTATTTCACATTTCTTTTGCACTGACACTTGCATTCTTTTCCAGTTTTGATGCACAGATTGCATTGACACTACCCCTTTAAAACACAAATCTATTAAGCGTGGATCCCGTCGAGTACGAAGGACAATCTGGGTGCTAATACCTTCCCAGGTTGTAACCAACCCCCTTTCTCAGTTTCTCTGGTTCGCGACCGTCTTATCCAATCTTTTCTTAGGTTTATGCAGCATTACCTTTCCTCCGGGATAAAAATGCCTAGCTGGCGACTCTTGTCTTCTGAGTTCACCCTTGTGTGTCCTCACCCCTTTCGCCGACCGTTCGCGTCTGTACCCCTTCTGACCTGGGTGTCATTTGGTGGGAGCGACAACGTTTTTGGGAAAAAGGTCTTCAATCTTTCAACAACATTCAGAAATTGTTTTAAGAGGAAAAATAAAGAAAAAGACAAAGGCTTTCAAAATAAATTAAAGTAAAAGACAAGGCTTGGAATTTTAAAGGAAACTAAAGACACGGCTTGAAAGTAAATGAAATTTAAAGGCAAGGCGGTAAATGTTAAATAGCTGGAAATATAAAGGGGCCGGAACTTTAAAAGGAATGCAGTAAATTGTTGAAAAGATAAATGACTTTGAAACGTAAATTGCTTTAAAATAAAGGCTTTGTAAAGATAAATGACTTCAAAAGTAAATGAATTGAAGATAAATTTGACATTGAAGATAAATTGGTGGTGTTTCAATCACGTACATTCTCACTGCACTCGTTTCTCTACACGCGGATACTTTGAGTATACGGAGTTACTAGTACATATGATTTCCACACACTTATTCTAACATTATACTAAGATATTTATATACATTACAAAGTAACCTATTTCGAAGGTTTCTCCTACAAATATCCTAAGATGATGACACTTGTCCCACTATATGTTGAAGAAGCTTCATCTTGCGCCAATTGTCCCTGTCTTTGAATTGAAAACTACACACGTTCCCTCCAAAATTGAACGTGCAGGAACCTTGGTAATTACCATCTTCTTAGAACATGGACTTGGTCAAATCCCTCCAAGACATAGAAAATATTCCAAACTTAGAATTTTCACTAAGTATAAAACTTATAGGCAGGTCCCTTCGACTTTCATCCTTAGGTCGAAACCTTACTTTTAGCTTATCACAAGATAATTTTTTATTAAGCCAAAATTACCTCATTAATTGCTAACAGATTGTAATGGCTCTTCTATGTTTGTCTATAAAAGGAAAACATCACAATCTTTGTGATGTTGTTGGTTCCTAAGGGAAACACAACCACATGTGTTGATGTTGTTGATTCCTATTGAATTCAAACGAACAACTACACTCTTGGGTGTTTTTAATTTTGAATAGGAATACAACCTGGTTGTGGATTATCACTTATGTTGAAAATATGATATCCAGCCGAGAATTGTTAGTGTTATGTTGTTGAAATGAAAACAACCTTCACGATTGATTTACAAAACACTAACAAGTTGACAAATGGTCTTTGAACCATGTTGTTGATGTTGTCATACAATCACATAAGGTTGATGATAAACAAAGATAACATTGGAACAAGCCGCAAAGAGTTTAATTGAATATACAACTCTTCTAGCTGGTTACTCTTTAACAACAATATGCTGAAAGCAGAGAGATCTTGAATTCACAAATGTGCTTACCTTTATATGCCGTAGAAGACTTGCAAAGCCGCAGAAGACAATGAAGATGATCATGGAAGCATAAACTACGAATCAACTACTAAAGTGATCCTTGGATTGAAGAAGAACATGGGTTGTTGTCCAGAAATGTTCTTAAGTGAATCCAGACGAAGAAGTCCTTCTCAAGCTTAATTGAAGATCAAGCTAGCAAAGATTTTGAAGAAGAAGAAGACTTCAACCTTCAAGTTCTCAATGAAGAAGCAACTTCAATGTAGAAAACCACACAATGGAGCAAGAATACAATGTAATATTATTAGTGTGTATTTAGGTTCTTCTGATGTACTTAAGCGAGTTTACAATCTGCTTATATAAGAAGAAAAACATATGTAAACAACCTTTTCCCTAAAGGACCAAGTGAAGGTCAGAACTTTAGGAAGGCATGGAAATTATTTTCCAGTGCATTCATAGAACTATGTGTTCTGATGATATGTTATGGGGATAACGTTCTGGTGCAGTTGATTTTGGAGCCTAAAGTCACGATAGGTTCTGGTGCAGTTGATTCTGGAGCCTAAAGTCACGATAGGTTATTATGCAGTAAGTCATGGTTGTAGGTCGCACGAAAAGTCAAGACACATGGTGTTATGCAGTTAGTCACATGAGGTTGCCGTGCAGGAAATCCTGGCAGAGGTTCTATTAGGTCAGTGAACGTTATATCCTGTTATATCCATGGACGATTTATTTAGTGAGTCACAACATTGTTATGAAATTGTAATCTTAATGATTTGGTTATAGTGGATTAAGTATTTGTTTACGGCGAAAACAACTTGGCGGGTGGACTGGATTAGCTTTAGAAGTTCTCAAGTTAACCAGGATATATCGTGTGTTCTTTACTCTTGCTTTATGATTTACTTTCTTTTATGCTTCTGCAACGCATTCATAACATAGCTTGACGCAACTCATGAAAGTGCGAAAAGTAGCCAAGAGTGAAAACCTCAATTCAATCCCCTTTCTTGTTTTTCTCATACCTTCATAACCTTGTGAAACCAATTGAGCCTTGTTTCTGACTACTTCACCTTTATCATTCAGCTTGTTTCTGAATACCCACTTGGTTCCAATGACATGAACACCTTTAGGCTTCAGAACAAGATCCCATACGTCATTTCTAGTAAACTGGTTTAACTCTTCTTCCATTTCAAGAACCCAATCATTGTCTTTGAGACCTTACTTTGTAGTTTTTGGTTCAATCAAAGACACCAACCCATGAAGATTTGATTCCCAGTATTGGTTCTTCAAAATGAGAATCTTTGAGTCTGCTATTCTTCTATGATGGACTCATCATTTGTTATGGTGAAGGAGTCTATGATTATTTAGCTTCTCATTCTTTCTATTCTTCTCCCTCCTTGGGTTCTAAGAAGGTGATCTTCAGATCTGCAAAATTTTCATTTGGCTCTGACTTTTCAGGGTTAGGCTTATCATTGAATATAACATGAATTGATTCCTCCATAACTCGTGTCTCTGTGTTGTATATTTTGTAGCCTTTAGAGCGTTCAGAATATCCGAGCAACATACATTTCTATGCTTTGGAGTCACTTGCCAAGATTCTCTTTAGTGTTCAGCATATAACATATATATCCAAAAGGGTGGAAATAAGAAATGTTGAGCTTTCTGTTCTTCCACAATTCATTGGGAGTATTACCCAGAATAGGTCTAATAGAGACTATGTTCTGAATGTAACATGTTGTATTTACTGCCTTAGCCCAAAAGTGCTTTGCAATGTTGGTTTCTTGGATCATGGTTCGAGCCATTTCTTGCGAAGTCCTATTCTTCTATTCCACAACCCCATTTTTCTGTGAAGTTCTGGGACATGAGAAGTCATAGGAAATTCCTTCAGAATCAAACAATTCCTCAAAATATATGTTCTCAAACTCTCCCCCATGATCACTTCTAACCTTAATAATTTTGCAATTCTTTCACTTTGCACTTGTGAACAAAAGGTAGAGAACACATAATGTGACTCATCCTTGTGTTTTAAGAACTTGACCCATGTCCATTGACTGTAATCGTCCACAATGACTAGTCCATACTTCTTTCCATTGATTGACGCAATTTTCACCGGTCTAAACAGGTCAATGTGAAGAAGTTATAGTGGTCTTGAGGTTGTCACAACATTCTTTTCCTTGAAGGAAGTTTTAGAAAATTTGTCTTTCTAACAAGCCTCACAGAGAGCATCTGAAGAGAACTTCATATTTTGTAGACCTTTTACCAAATCTAGTTTGTTTATTTGGGAAATCCTCCTCAAGTTAATATGTCCTAGTCGGCGATGGCAAAGCCATTGCGCTTCGGAAACAGACAGAAGACATTTTACATTTTGATCACTAAGATCTGATGTTTCCTGATTAAGAGATTTTTCTATAAATAACTCTCAACTAAATCCATCTTCTTCACAAACAAAAAACATGAGTAGTTCCATGAAGAAAGTGAATAATGCTGAACCACCCAAGAAATCAAAGAGCACAAAAAAGAAGAGTACTTCTTCATCTAGTACTTCCATTGGGGTGATCACTCGTTCCAAAACTAAAGAAGGGAGGTCACAATCTCCCAAGAAGGAACCTTCAAAAGTTCAAGACCTAGATGGTGAAGCTGATGAAGACTGGATCACTTATCTCAACTCCCTTAACTGGGAGGATATTGAGTAGTTTAGTTTTGAATTTTTGTGTTTACAAGCCATTTGTGGACCCTTAATGATCAATGCAATTTTATGTTTGTATTTGAATCTCTTGAAGCATTATCCTATATCTTTTTAAATATTTCCCATTTACTTTCAAGATTCTTAAATCAAATTCAATCTCATGTGTCTCATAAGCATTGTTACTAAATACCTTAACAACTTGAAAGGGACCGTCCCATTTGGGTGACCATTTCCCTAGAGATCTACTTTTTCGATCCATGCAAAAGATTACCTTCCACACTAATTCACGAATCGAAAAGGTCTTTAACTTAACCTTCTTGTTATATGATTTCTCTACCATTTTCTTCCGCCTTTCTAGAAATTCTAAGGCATGAAGTCTCTCTTCGTCCAAATCGAGCAATTCATCTAGCATCATATTATAATAGATTTCAGATGGAATCTCATGGTGCCTTTGAATTCTTGTGGACTGAAGGTAGATTTCAATAGGAAAAACTGCATCATGCCCATAAGTGAGTCGAAACAGGGTAGTATTGGTTGCCTCTTTAGGTGAAGTTCGACATGCCCAAAGGATTTGGTCCAATGTCTTGTGCCAATTTCTTGGCTTCTTACCCACATGTTTCTTGATCAAACCAATGACTACCTTATTTTCCGCTTCAACCTATCCATTTACCTGGGCATAGTAAGGAGTGGACGTCAAAAGTTTAAAACCCATTTATGTGGCAAACTCTTGCATCTTTCGACCAGTAAACACAAATCCTTGATCTATAATAATTGTTTATGGGATCCCATATCTATAGATGATGTGCTTATGAATGAACTCAATTACATATACTTGATCAACATTTGGCAATGGAATAGCTTCAACCCATTTAAAAAAATAGTCAATTCCTACCAAAATGTATTTATGATTCTTTGAAGATGCTGGTCGAATTTATCTAACCTGGTCCAAAGCCCATCCTCTGAAAGGACAAGGTTTTACTATATGGTGTAACTCACTTAAAGGAACATGTTGGATGCCAGCATGTACTTGACATCCTTTAGCAAATTCAATGCAATCTTTCAGCACAGTGGGTCAATACACACCCTATCGAAATAAAAGCCACATCATTTTGTGGCCTACTTAGTGTGCTTCACATGCCCCACTATGGACAGTTGAAAGAGCTAAGTATGTTTCACCCTCACTAAGACATTTGAGAAATACTCCTTCAGGAGTCTTTTTATATAATTCATTCCCCAAGAGAACATAACTTAAGGTTTGGTATCTTATCTTCCTTTCTGTCGAAGCTATTGGATTTTCCAAATAGTCCACTATGATCTTTCTCCAATCATTGTCACTTATGCTATCAACCACCAATATTAAAAAACTTTCTTCATCAGTATACCCAAGCTTAGTTTCTTCTAAATCTAATGGGATCAATCCTACTAACACAACTTTTCCTCTGACCTCAATTACACTTTGTAATTTCTCCTTTGAGATTTTGTACCATGATGCAATTTGAGCCAAGTCATTTGAAACTTGATTTTCTAGTCTAGGAATGTGTCGAAAGGTATCTGCTTCGAATTTTTTTAGCAGTCTATTTACCACTACAAAATACATAATTAAGTTTTATTTTATGCATTTGTATTATTTGGTGACTTATTTTATTACCAACTCTGAGTCTCCCAATTCCAACAATACTTCAAGTCCAGCTATTAAAGTCTCATATTCAGATTCATTGTTAGAACAATGGACATCAATTTTATACTTAAGCATTGTTGGAATTTTATTAGAGAAATAACAAGTACCCCTATTCCAGTCCCATCTTTATGACTAGACCCGTCGAAGTATAACTTCCAGGGCTCAATCTCCAGATAATTTAAAGGACTTTCATTTATAGAGTGGTCGACTATAAAATCTGCTACCACTTTCCCTTTAACAGCTTTTAAGGGTTTATAAGTCAATGAATACTCGGTTAATGCTAATGCCCATTTTCCAATTCGACTATACAAAATAGGTTTGGACAACATATGCTTTGTAATACCCTGTTTTATTTATTTATTTAATAAATGCTCTGCATAATATTAATTAAGTTTAATAGGGTTCCGGTGTGCTCTGAGAGTTTCATTTTAAAATAATTAGAGCAGCCGATGAACCTAAATTAATTAATTAGTATTATCTGACTCATAGGTTTTATTAAATATTTTGACTCAGAGACATTTTTGTATAATCTCAATTTAGACCAGTTAGTGTTACTAACTGATAGATATTTGTTATTTATATAACAAGAGAGAAAGAAGGAAAGTAGTAAAGAAAGGAAAGAAAGAAAAACAAAAAGGAGAAAAGGAGGAGAAGAAGAGAAGAAGAGAAAGAGGAAAGGGAATAAGAAGAAACTTAGAGCAAGAGAGCTTGGATCATCTTCAATCTTCATCTTCATCAAACTCCACATCAATTGCAAGGTGAGTTTTAGTTAGTACTTTTGGTTTTAAGAGTTTTCTTGAGTTTAGAGTTTATAGGTCAATTTGATAAAAATTGATAAATCATGAAATCTAACGGATGAAATGTTGAAATAATCGGGAAGAATAGTCGGGTTATATGTATGTTAAACCTACTATGATTGCTTGGATGATCCATTATGTTTTTGGTGAGTTTGGAGGGGTTTCTATGATGAAAAACGCAACATTTTTTACTGTTGTCTGCAAGTAATCGGTTACCCTATGAGTAGTAACCGATTACCCATTGAAAAATTGAGTTTCTGGGTGAATTTTACATTGGTAATCGGTTACCCTCTGGGTAGTAACCGGTAACCACTATTGTGTTCTGAAAAATGACATTTCTTAGAAAATCCGTAACTTTTTACTCGGGTATCCAATTGTGGCAAACTTTATATCGTTGGAAAGCTATGACAACGTGTTATCCAATGGTAGAGGAAAATATTACTTTTGAAGTGGAAAATATTTATTTATTTTATGCCAATTAAAAATACTATTTTTTATCCTTCTTTAAAAATATCCGACTTCTTCGTCGTTTATCCGATTTAACTGTTCTATATATCGATTTGAAGCTAATAATATGTTCTATCTAATGAGATTGGGAAATATTATTTTGAGTCGAATTTTACTCGACTTTTCTAATTAACCATAATAATGTTTGTTAGGAAATTGTGAGCTATTGGAAATAAAAAGGTATAACTTGTGAGATGTTTAGGACAACCCTAGGTCGATGCGAAACCGTTAGCGTGTAATACACGGTATCCTCCGTGAAGTCTTGAGTAAGTCTTGAGGTGGGTATTACACTGAGTCCCACGGGAAGCATTCGTAAAGTCTTGAGGTACCGTTGGTGAGGTGATGGCAGTGACTTGATGTGGGTATTAAACCGAGTCCAACGGGAAGTCTTGCTCGAGTTAAGGCTTGGGGTGGTATTACACTGAGTCCCACGAGAAGCATGGTAGTGACTTGAGGTGGGTATTACATTGAGTCCCACGGGAGCTCTTGCCCGAGTTAAGGCTTGAGGTGGGTATTACATTGAGTCCCATGGGAAACTGGTAGTGACTTAAGGTGGGTATTATACTGAGTCCCACGGGAAGTCTTGCCCGAGTTAAGGCTTGAGGTGGGTATTATATTGAGTCCCATGGGAAGCATGGTAGTTGCTTGAGATGGGTATTACACTGAGTCTCATGAGAAGCCTTGCCCGTTGAAATCATGAGTAAGTCTTGAGGTGGGTTACTTTGAGTCCCACGAGAAGCATCCGTAAAGACTTAGGTAGTGGCTTGAGGTGGGTATTACGCCGAGTCCCACAGGAAGCCTTGTCGATAACACTCGAGGTGGGTATTCTACTAAGTCCCACGTGAAGTGTTGAGAGGGTTGTATAGATATTCTCGATCTTGTTTTGGCTTCTTTATAGAGAAGTGACCAAAGACCTGAGTAATTTTTAGAATTGAACCTTTAGAGTCGAGAGAATTATAAGATAGGGAACTCACTAAGATGTTGATATCTCACCATATTATTGTTGTTGTTTTTCAGGTTTTATTGATTTACAAGTGGAGATATGTCTGGGATGTTTCAAGAAAAGCATAGTCTAAGTTTTTCCGATGTGTATTTATCTTATACAATAATGGATATTGTATTGACCTTAGTATTTTTTTATTTTAGTATAATTTCCATGTCTTGCACCATATATTGTATTGTTTTTAGAATTGGTCAAGAATTTGAATTATGCTATTAGGCACTTATGATGGTGTAAGTACCAAATAAACTCTTGTATAATGATATTCTAGGTATTTATTATATGAGTCGTGTTGCACCCTAAAATTTTACTTCACCTAGTCAAGGCAATGTGTCCCAAGTATCCTCTCAAGGTTCACAAGGTTCACAATTAGTCAGAAAGTTTGGAAATTCCCTTAGACAAAGCCTCCTCCTAAGCAATGCACCCTAAACTAGGGTTTTGGATTTCATCAAGCTAAATGGACTTCCAATGCTTCAAGTGAGCTTCATAATATCTTATATGTCTTCAAGAATCCCTATGTTAAGTTTCAAGGCTTTCCCAAAAGGTTTGCTCAGTCAGATGATCAGATAGGCTAAAATCAATCAAAGCAGTCAAAAAGTCAAACTGAGGTCAATTGTGGTCAAACCAAAGTCAAACTTCATGATTTTTTGCCAAAATCAATTATATGAAGTAAAATTCATAATTTGATCAATGTTTGATCATGATTCATCAAGGAGATTTAAGATCATCAAGAATCAGGAGTTTCTAAATTAGGATTTTCATAGGAAAAGTCAACTGAACTTTGACCAGCCATAACTTTCACATGCTTCATCAAGAATTTTCCATCAAAAGCTCATTTTGAAGGAAATTTAATTCTCTACAAATTTGTGTCTCACAAGCCAAGCCTAAAAATGCTTCATTTGGAAGGTATGAGCTAAGACATTATAGGTCATTTCAAAAGTCAACAAAAAGTCAACATCTTCCAAAGGGCATAATTTGAAATTGGTAAAGGATATGGACATGAGACCAAAGAGGTTGGTTAGAGGACTCTTTAAGCTTTCCAAAATGTCCAAGAGCACCTTCATAGCCTTAAAATTGAGGTAGTTGTGTCTTTGCAAAGTTGGGAAATTATTTAGGGGTTTATTGAGCAAATGGGATCTTAGAACCAATTCTTTCCACATGGGCTTGCAATTTTATGACCCAATCACTAACATGACATCATGCACGAACCAAAAATCATTTATTCAGATTTTTATTAATTTTATTTTATTTATTGTGATTTTATTCATTTAAAATCATTTAAAATCAAAATAAAATATGAAAACTCAATATTTGGTGTGATTCTTCTTCTAGAAAATCTTAAAAGTCATTTAAAGTTGATTGGAATCAAACAAATTCGTGTGAGCCTAAATTAGAAAGGTTTGATGAGATTTTTTCAATATTTGAAAGTTGTGAAACTTCATGATCAAGCAATCAAGACAAAGCCCATTAATCCAAAAACTTTTGACCAAATTCAACTCCCTACATATACACAAACTAATCACAAGTGCAAGAGGACGAAATCCTGCCTCCAATAACATTCATCCAACTTCAAATTTTCATCCAAAAAGTGAGATTCGGTTTTTGACCTAGAGGCCATATCAAGAGGTTTTGAAGGTTGCAAAACATTCCTTGATGATCACTGAACCTATTTGAATCATTTGCAGCATCCAAATCATGTCATATTGCATAAACCGAATCAATATTGTTCTTGTTCTTATTTTTTTTCGATTCTGATTATTTGTGTAATAATAATGAATTCTAACCATATATTTGTGTTACTTGTGATGTTTAGATGATTTCTGGGCAAGAAGATTGGAGAACCATGACCTAAACCGAAAGTTGCCATTGTTAGGGTTCTTGGACAAAATTTAGGGTTCTTCGATTTAGCCATTATAAATTAATTCTAAAGCTGTAAATAAACTGTGTGATGTCTGTGGATCATAATTATGTGATCAATTTGATGAAACATTACATATTTGTGATGGTACGAGATTGACAGGTTTTATTCGCAGGAAGTTGCCCAAGTAAATTCGCAGGAAATATTGCAGGTACCATGAAGAATATGAAGTTGCTTGGCGCGCACCTGGGATTTGAATTTCTGATTTAATATTTTATGAAATTGTTTTAATATGATATCAGTTGATGTTGCCTGGCCCAGTGGTAATGGTTGCGCGTGTTATTGTTCAGGACCTTGGTTCGATTCTTGGTGGCAGTATTATTTTTATTGATTTTTCCATTTATTCATGTAACTTAATATATTATGAATTGTTGTTGTTGTCTAGCAGACGCGCCCCATGTGGCTTAGTGGATGGAGTGTTTGATTGTTGGCTGATGGGCAGGGGTTCGAATCCAGGTTCCCACATTTTTCTCATTTTTGTTTTGTTTTAGCAGGTTTATAATATAATGATTGTGATGCATATGGCTATCACCAGCGCATGCTGGCTCAGCTGGTTTTGAGTGTTGTTGATTGAGGTAAGGGACCTGGGTTCAAATCCCAGGTCCTATCTTTTTAGCATTTTGTTGTATTTTCTTATTTTTAACTATTTTTTTCAACTTTAATTCAATTTAATATAATTCAAAATAATTACTAAATAAAGATCATAATATATTTCCACTAAAAATTTCATATTTTCAAAAATTATAATTTATTTTCTTAAATTTAAATTGTTTTTATTTATTTTATAATATGTATATATATATATATATATATATATATATATATATATATATATATATATATATATATATATATATATATATATATATATATATATATATATATATATATATATATATATATATATATATATATATATATATATATATAATTATTATATTTTTTGTAAATAGATTAATCATATATTTTAATTATAATCAAAACCCTAATTTAGTCAACCCTAATTTTCCTAACCCTAATTTTTATCTTAACCCTAAATATTAAACTTAATTTTTTCTAAACTCTAATTATATTATTAATCCTTATTTTTAGTATGTAAATAATTTGTTATTTTGTTTATTATTATTAAAACTTATTTTCTTAATTAATTCTTTAAAAACTTTTCTAATATTTTTCTTGCTAATTTCTTATTTCTTTTATTTTATTATTCTAACCTTTATTCTTATTTCATTATTACTAATATTTAATTATTGCTTATTTCTTATTATTATTTATCATTATTATTATTTCTCGATTATATTGTAATTGTCCCAAAGCCTTGTAATATTTATAGGTTTATATTTTTGCTTTATTTTTATTATAAATATATATATTGTATGGTTAGTAATTTAGGGAGTGTATAACATGTTTGTAATTAAAAATTAACTTAGAATAATTAACTTTAAAAGATAAATATTTGAATATGCACACTCACACACGTAAGTCGATCTTTGATCGCCATCTTGCACTTTCTAAGGTTACCTCTCATGTTGCCTATTTCAGAAGGTCAAGTAGGGTGTCTTAAGCAAGTCCCTTTCATAAATATCATCAAGTCCCTTCATTCTATAAGATCAAGTCCCTTCGAGGTTGCCTACGATAAATGATCTTGTCCCTTCGAATAAAAGATGATAAGTCCCTATGAATTGCTAAAGACACCTTGCAGTTGCCTATATTCAGATGTCCCTATACATGTCCCTTATAACATCCAAGGTAATGACTACCTATTCCTTAATAATAGGGATAGTCTTACCATTGAAAGAATATAAGAATAGTAAAGACCTAATATAGGGTAGGTTCCTCTTAATTACTTGCTCACACATTTCAAAATACTTTTTACACTTCACATTTCAAACCAATTTTCAAAAAACAAGTCTTTGTATACATCCATACGAGGATCATTACAAAGTACTTAGAAAATTTCTAATCACACACTACACTTTCCAAAAACAATTAAAGTGAGCTAAGTAACTAAGAGCCCATGGATAGCCATGGATATAAAGGGTGCTAACACCTTCCCTTTGTATAACCTACCCCCCGAACTCAAAATCTTTTTAAGGTCTTTCCTGTTCTTTTATGTCCTTTCCTTTTGGATAAAATAAAAGTCGGTGGCGACTCTTGCTATTCGCAACATAACTAAAAGTCAGTTCTCCCACCGTGTTACAAGGCGTTACATGCTTAATAACATCAAAACGAGAAGAAACATAAACATCACCTGGTTTTATATATTGCTTCAATTTATTACAAAATTAATACAAACATAGGCACAATTTCTCTATCATGCTATACCTAGTTTCTGCATCATTTAAAACTCTACTAAGGTAATAAATGGCTCTTTCGACACCACTATCATCCTCTTGGGCTAACATACTCCCTAAAGTTCTATCTGAAGCAACTATGTACAATCTCATATTTTTCTTCCTAAAAGGTGGAGAAAGAATTAGAGGATGACTCAAGTAGTCCTTGATCTTGTCGAAGGCTTCTTGTTGAGCTTGTCCCCATTGAAATCCTTTTTCCCCATCTGCAACAAAGGTGACAAGACTTGCGTCTTGCCACTTAGGTTTGATATGAACCTCCTTAGGATGTTTATTTTGCCTAAGAGTGATTGCAACTCCTTCTTTGTCGAAGGTGCTTTAGCCTCCATGATAGCTTTAGTCTTATTTTGATTGATTTCGGTCCCTTTTTTGTGGACCACAAATCCCAAAAAGTCCCCTTCCTGCACACAAAAAGCACATTTAAATGGATTCATTTTAAGATCATGCTTTCTCATTCTTTCAAAAGATCATCGAAGATGATTGACATGGTCTAGTCTTGAAATAAACTTTACAACTATGTCATCAATATAAATTTGCATAAACGTATATATGAAATCATGAAAAATTGAATTCATTGCCCTTTGGTAAGTTTCCCCTGCATTTTTCAAGCCAAAAGGCATTACTACCCATTCATAGGTGCCCAAGGCCCCTAGGCATCGAAAAGTAGTTTTAGTGACATCTTCCTCTACAATGAATATCTGATTGTATCCTGAGTAGCCATATAGCATACTTAGATACTTATGTCCTATAGCAGAATCAATTAACATTTCTGCCACATGCATTGAATACTCATCTTTAGGGGTTGCTGAATTCAGATCTCTAAAATCTATGCACACCCTTAAAGAGCCATTCTTTTTAATTACTGGTACAATGTTTGCTAACCATTCGATGCACCTAGCTGTGCAGATGAACTTGCATTGAAGCAACATCTCAATCTTCAATTTGATTTTGCTCAGGATTGTTGGGGTGAACAGTCTTGGATTTTTTTTGACAGACTTCTTCCCAGGCTTGATTGGCAGCTTATGCTCGACAAGCTCTCTTTTCAAACCAGGCATTTCATCATAGTCCCAAGCAAAGCAAGCCTTAAATTCCTTTAGCAAGTGGACCACTTCAACCTTGAGTTCTGGGTCGAGGTTGGCACTGATGTAAATAGGCCTTTTCAACTCCCTTTCTCCCAGGTCAATTTCTTCTAAAGGATCCTGAGCCAGCATTTTGATGCTTTCTGAAAAAGGGTCCTTTTCAAATCCCAAAGGCTCATTATCATATATTGCATCAAGCCTTTGGTATGAGTCTTCTTGAGCCTTATCTGGAGGCTCTAGGTCAAAATCCTTCACAAGATTTTCCTCAGCAAACTCTGTAATGTCCTTAACAGCCATATAATTTCCTGCAGTCTCTAAGGCCGCTTGTATTCTTGTTTCAGCCACATAGGCCGAAATTCTTTTCAATGCGTCGAAGTCAATCATTGTTACTGTCTTCGCTTCCCCATCATGTGTGCTAAATTATAGACTCCCCAAAGTAAGGTGGGTGATTTCCCGTTTCTTCTACAACCTCCCTATCCCTGTGGAAACCTTCAACATGATGGTGGTGTAATGAGCAAAATGCGTGATCGTCAGGTGTGAACTCAAATTCTTCCGTTGCACATGGGCCAATGTGTGCTAAGTTCTTGTCGAACTATACACCTTCCACATTATTTACTAGCACCTTGAAGTACCCTTGATCAACTTCAATGTTTTCCACAATTCCATATGGCCTACAAATGGTGACCCTTTGATGCATTGAAGACGACACTACACCTATGCCATGTATCCACTCCCTTCCCAGTAGAAGATTATAGTTAGCCTTACTTTCGACCACCATAAATAGAGTGGGCCTTGTGACTGTTCCCATAGTCAAATCAACCGGTAAGACCCTCATAGTGGCTCCAGTCTTGTCCTCATAGTTCGACAGGACCAGGTTGTGAGGTTTGAGGTTTGTGTCGAACTTGCCAATTCTGGCCAGCAAGAAGTGTGGCATTATGTTCACTGTTACGCCACAATCAACCATAATTTAATTGATGGCCATGTTTTCCACTTTTCCAATGATATATAGAGGCTTTATATGCCCCTCATGGCTTCAGTGGGTCTTTCAAAGAAAGCATTCTATTCTTTGACATACCCATTGTTCATCACATAGTAGCACATTGGTTGATGTGCTGCCATTTTTACCTTAATGTTTGCATCCAGATTTTTGACTTCAGTAATGCGATCAGATTCTCTGGGCATTACTGAAACTACATTGAATAAGATGTCAAGAGAAGCTTCAGATTCACAGTCTAAATTGTTTGTCATATCCTCATCTTCGACATCTCTCAATTCATCCTTTATCTCTACCTTGATCTCAGCTTATTTGTTTTTGGTCGAAAATCCTTTGCGCCCTACAGGAACCTTATTTGTTAATTTTGTCTTGAAGTTGTCTCCACCTTCACCAAGAACATTTGTGCTTGATTTAGCACAATCACCTTTGGAGGCTTCTCTCTAAGCCTTCCTCCTGCGCTGTTCTCTGTGCCATCGTGACCTAGACATAGGGTTTTTACCCTTGTAGTTTTCAGACACATACGTGGCTTTTTTGATGTCCTGATATCCTTTCGGTATCCCATCGAAGGCCCTCTTTCGACATCAAACTTCTTCCATTTATGTTTTTCCCCTTTGCCTGACTCATCAGGCTTAACCCACTTGTCACTATGGACTTCCCCACTTGGTTTGAATGTGGGTTGTCTCGACTTGAGGGCATGGGGCTTGTTACTTTGTTGATGGGGGTTAGCACACCTTGGGTCGAAGTGATTTTTCTTTTGAGAAGCCTTTAGCTTTTGCCCTCCATTGGCCTTATTCACCCGTTGAAGGCCTTTGGCAGCTTCTCTATCGAAGATAGAATTGCATCTTTGACAAAGCATTACTTCTAACTTCTTACTCTGGAATTTATGCAAGAAGTTAACAATTGTCTCATTCTCTTTAGGATAAGCCTTCTTGTAGTGATCCTCCTGAGGTGTAGAGTCATCCACCTCCATCACTTGGCCATTTGTCACTTAGACCATATTGACGTTAACTTCATCCCTCAGCTCCATCTTGGAGAAGTTTAATTCAAGGCCATCAGCAGCCTAATCAATCTTAACGAAACTCTCAGCATTTTCTTTTGTGACTAGTGGGAGATTCGATCCTTAGACCTCCTCATGTGGGACGATGGTAACTCCCACATTGAACCTTTCGACATTAGGTGATGTCTTAAAGAAACCTTCAGCTGCCATGCATACTAAATGTTCGTATTGCTCGCTGTTTAGATCTTCATCAGCCTTGATTAGCATAACATCATTGTCTAAGTTTTCACTAACCTCAACCACCACAAGATTCACCATGGTTTCGACTGAATTAAGGTTGTTGTTGTTATCAACAAATTTCTCAGCAACTTCAATCCAGTTCATTGTAGAAGGTTCAGTATAGTTTGCCTCAGCCACCTGAAGAGGATCAGTGTCAATCTTCATATGTGCCTTGGGCTTTTCTCCAAATTCGAGTCTTCCCTCCTAAATTGCATTTTGTATCAAATCCCTGAAAAGAAAACATTGAGAAGTTTTATGACCCAAATAATTATGGTATTTACAAAAACCTATTTTCTTTCTTTGATCTAAGGGTGGCATTTTAGAGAAAAGGGGCACAAGTATTTGGCCATCCTTAACTAATTAATAAAAAATTTCGTCACATTTGGTGACGTTGAAAGTGTATGTTTTCTTTGGAAATGTGTCACTCTTTTCAGTATCGACAGGATTATTTCCATTTGAGGGAACTAGAAGTTTACAGGAATAAGGAGGACCCTGCTTAAGTTCGGCTAGGTCTATCTCATTATCATCTAGAGGTAGAGTTTCATTGTAGACATTTTCGACCTCATCCTGATATTCGACGTAAGCTATTTTCTTATGGTTGTTCGCCTTGGCTTTTATGTCCTTCAGACGTTCAAGTTGTCGAACTATATCTGCTAATTGGGCCATGTCTCTCAAGTACTGGGTATCCAGCTTCTTCCTGATAGAATAGTTAAGGCCACCAGCAGCCATTTCAACTAGTTCATGCTCAGGTACTTGAGTAAAACATCTGGCTTTGAGCAGTCGAAATCTGTTCAAGTAATCATCAATGGACTCATTAAAATTTCTTTTAAATCTAGCCAATTCTTTCAAACTGATCTTAGTCCGTCCCATGTAGAATTGCTCATGAAACAAACACTCTAATTGAGTCCAATTACAAATTGAACCAGGTGGCAACGTAGTAAACCAAGTAAAAGCATTCTTAGTGAGAGAGCTAGGGAAATATTTAATCCTTAGACTTTCATCATTAGCAATTTCTCCAGCTTCTATCATGTACTGTGCCACATGTTTGACCATAGATTCAGTCGTATCTCCTGAGAACTTAGTGAACTTTGGAACCTTTGTCCTAGGAGGAAATTTTGACTGGAGTATATATTCCACTATTGGTGAAGTGAAATTTGGCCAAGAGAAACCTGTATTTATCCCACTTTGAGCCATTATTCGTTCTACAAGGGCTGTCAAGTTATTTTCTACTGCCAAATTATTCTGTCAAACTTGTTGAACCATATGGTCTGCCTCCTGATGCCTATTTACCCCCATCACTCTTGGTTCCTCCTCTACTGGGATTTTCCTTTGATTCCTGACGGCTTCGACTTCTAATGGTTCAACTATTGCCTGATTGCCTTGATTTAGTGGCTGCAAAGCATCACCTACATTCGCCATGTGATTGGGATATCGAACTGGTGCTGGGTCTCCCATGAATTTTGTTATACGTACCATTTGAGACACCATTTGTTGATTTATCTGAGTTGTATTCTGAATCAAAGGCTGAACAATCTCTCCCATGGTTTGGGATAAAGTGTGAACCATTTTCATATTGCTCTCATCCATCTGCTATCTTAAATATGCTGCAGACTCATTTGTTAGAGCATAACTCTGAGTTGAATGTCCTAAACCAATAGTTTGGCTATTCCTTCCCATGTTTATTCCAGACCCAGATTCCTGCAAAGGTGAAGGAACCACATTGTCTGAAAAAACTTGAGGTGCATTCCTTAGGCCCATCATCATGGTTGTTGGCATACCATAGGATGAATTTCTAGGAAAATACTGAGAAAAACATGGAGGTATGATGGTTCTGAATGCAGACGAATTTGGTGGTGGAGTTTGAGGGTTTGGCCCAATATACTCCAACACTGGTTGATTATAGTATCTATTAATTATTGCTCAAGGCCCTATCAAATGAGTAGGTTCTGACACCACACTTGGTGTTGTTAACACCCCCGTTGAAGGGTTGGAGACTGGAATGGCCTCGCTCCTAGGCACATCTTGTGTATTCACACTATGAACATTTGAACTACTCACTTGGGGATTCGACCCACTTGTTATGGGGATTGAATCACTTGGGTTTCCTTGGCTAGACGCCATCTTCCTTGTATTTCTTCTTCTTGGTATATAATGATTTGTACTGGCTACTTTCCCACTTCTCAAATGCAAGCAACAAAAGTAACCATTTTTTCGACCAACATGCCCACGTAAAACGAAGTTATAAAAATAAAGAAGTTATAAAAAGGAGTTATAAAAAAGAGAAATTATAAAACTTCCAAAAACCGTTTTGGCACTGTCCCACTGGGCGTGTCAATTCGCTTACCCCCAAAATTGGTAAACAACCGCTAGTCCTCTGAAGATACCAAAATACCCTAAGTTACTCGTAGGATCGACCAGATTGATCCTAGGACATGTGCTAACAGTTTGTAATATGTAATGTTTTTGGGAAAAAGGTCTTGAATCCTTCGACGAGACTCAGAAGGTGTTGAAAACATAGAAATGAAGTAAAAAGGAGAAAAAAAATTTCAAAGTAAATGAGGAAAGGGTAAATGAAAGTAAAAGGCAAAGCAAGGAAGTTTAAATGACTAAAAATGTAAAGGAAAGGTAAGTGCAAGGCAAGAATGTTAAAAGGCAGGAATTGTAAATGAAATGCAGTAAATTGCTTGAAAAGTAAATGACTTTGAATGATAAATGCTTTATCATAAAAGACTTGTAAATTAAATGGCTTCAAAGATAAATAACTTGAAGATAAATTGACATTGAAGATAAATTGGTGGTGTTTACATCACGTACATTTTCACTGCACTCTTTTCTCTACACGTGGATACTTCGAGTGTTACGAAGTTACTAGTACAATATGATTTCTACACTTATTCTAACACTAGACTAAGATATTTATAGATATTACAAAGTAACCGTTTTTCGATCGTTTCTTCCTAAGACTACTCTAAGATGATGACACTTGTCTCACTACATGCTGAAGAAGCTTTATCTTGCGCCACTTGTCCCTGTATTTGAATTGAAAATTACACATTTTTCCTCCAAACTTGAACATGAAAAACTTATGTAACTGCCATCTTCGTCGAATGCATGCATGGTCAAACCCTACCAACACTTAGAAAATATTTCAACTCAGAATTTCTCTAAGTACATAACCTGTAAGTGAATTCCTTCAACTCTCATCCTTTTAATGAGTAAGGTCGAAAACTTCACTTTTAGCTTTATAACAAAAACTCTTTTCTAAGACAAACGACCTTATTAATGCTAACATCGAAATTTGGAGATAACATACGACTGACACCATAGATCATCGAAGCAAGCTTGCTTCTATCTATGTTCTTAGCTAGAAATTGTTGGAAGGCTCTATCATACTTGTTGATGCAAATAGTATCAGAGACCTTAGACAATAAATCTTCTTCTAGACATGAATTTTTGTTTTTCAAAATAGTGTTTTCCTTTTTCAAAGAAAAAACATTTTCACCTAGAGAAGAATAACTCTATTTCAGCTTATCTCTTTCTTCCATTGTAATAACATTGATTTGTTTAAGATCATTGTACTTACATTGGAGTTTCTGATGGCTTTCTAACATTTCAGAGAGACATGTTTCTAATTCACTATGTGTAAGTTTATAAAATACCTCCTCTGTGTCTGAATCTGAATCTGATTCTAATGTTGTTCTATCCTTAGGTTCTTCAGGACCGTCATAACTTGCTTTTGCAACAAAAGAAACATTTTCACGTTCTTCGTAAGAATCTCTTTCATCATAATTGGAGTCGTCCCAGGTGGCTAACATTCCTTTCTTTGCATGGGCGACGTTCTTCTTCTTGAGAAGCTTTGGACAGTCAGTTCTGAAGTGTCCTAGTTCATTACACTCGTAATAAACAGACACCTTTCCAGAACCTTGTCTTCTTTGCCCTGATGGTTATGATCGACTGTTGTTTCTTATAGAACCTCTGATTATATCATATCTATGTCTCCATACTCTATTGAGTCTTCTAGATATCAAAGATAGTTCTTCTTCAGAATCAATATCCGAACCATTTGACTCTTCTTTGGCTTTGCATGCCTTAGTCTTCTCAGTCTTCGAATTTCGAGCAACAAATTTAATCTTCCTTTGAGGCTCATATTGCTCTAACTCGATCTCATGACTTCTTAAAGAACTAATGAGTTCTTCAAGACTTAGATTGTTCATATCTTTTGCTAGCCTTAAGGTTGTTACCATTGGTCTCCATTTTACAGGGAGACTTCTGATAATCTTCTTAACATGATCAGCAATAGAGTATCCTTTGTTTAATACTCTCATCCCAACAACAAGTTTCTAGAACCCGGAGAACATTGTTTCAATAGTTTCATCTTCCTCCATCTTGAATGCTTCATACTTTTGAAACAAGGAAAGAGCCTTGGTCTCTTTCACTTGCGTATTTCCTTCGTGGGTCATCTGAAGAGAATCAAAGAAGGACTTGGAAGTTTCTCTATTAGTTATCTTCTCATACTCCGTATAAGAGATAACATTAAGCAAAATCGTCCTTGCCTTATGATGGTTTTTGTATTGCTTCTTCTGTTGATCGCTCATAGAACTCCTTGTGACTTTCTTCCCAATATCATCTACTGGATGTGTTTAGCCTTTGACTACCTTATTCCATAGGTCTACATCATAATCGAGAAAGAAACCATAATTCTATCTTTCCAGTAATCAAACTTCTCGGCATCAAAAATAAGTGGTTTGGCGCTATAATGATCTTTCTCGTGAGATGTTGAGGTTGAGGTTGATGGAGTAGGTGCGGCCATAATATCAAAATAAAGTCACACACAAATGTTGGATCGGTATTGACACGATTAAGTATATGATAACTCGAAATCACAATCAGAACCGGAGCTCTGATGCCAATTGAAGGTGTGAGAAAACACTAGAAATGGGGGGTTAGAATGGTGTTTTGAAAAATAATCGCTATAAAAACAAACTCAATCAAATAAAAGAATAGCGATATAAAGAAAGAATACAAGAATTTATCATGGTTCACTTGTCAACCACAAGCTACATCCAGTCCATCCACCTAGGTGATTTTTCCTTCAACAAGGACTTAATCCACTACAATCTCAACAAATTACAATCGCACAACAACTCTGTGACTAACAACCACAAAGACCTGCAACCTTAGTCTTCCTAAAGGTTTTGACCTACACTAGGTCCTTTAGGGAATGAAAACAACAGTCTGCTACAAGGTTTATTTACAAAGAAGTGCTTTTGAAATAAGTAGGTGTAAACACAAATTAAGAGTTTTTGAAACTTGATACTACAAATGAAATTTTAACGTTTGAGCTTTGTAGTTTGCATAAAAGATATGTCAATATTCGTCCTCTTTTTTTTGCTTCTTCACTTGACAATCCTAATATAGGCGCTTGAGAAATATATTTGTTACATCACAGCTGGCCAAAGGAATATCTTTACCGAGGGTGAAAAATAGTACACACAATCATCCTTCTTGTACTACCGAATTAGGATAATGAAGTAGTGGAATTGATAGTGGAACGAAGTGTCTTTGTACTATTGTATTATTCCCTCTTATCCGTTAATTCTTATCATTAGATCTTCAATGGCTTCTGGTTGATAAATGTGTGAAGTATGAGAAAAGATAAATTAACTTTCTTGATTGTTACTTCTTTTCTTCAGAACTTCAGAGGCTTTTGGTTGATAGATGTTTGAAGCATGACCAGAGAGAAGAGTAACACTTGATTCTATTTATCATAATGTCAGAGGCTTTTGGTTGAGAGATTTATTGAAGCGTGAGTTGATAAAAGGATGTCTCTTGACCTTGATTCTTATCTTCAGAACTTCAACACTTGTCTTTGAAACCCTTGTTCTTCAGAACAACAAGTCTTCAGAGTCTTTCCGCACTTGGTCTTCCGATCATTTTGTCTTTAGAATCTCAAGTCTTCAAAGTCTTCAGCACTTGGTCTTCAAAATATTGTCTTATCAGAGTCTTACTCATTCAGAGTTAGAATCCTAGAAAACGTTGCAACAATAACATTAGTTTTCTCAAGATCTTTCTGATGAGTTGGCACTTGAGCAGTGTTGCTTCCAATTTGCACATAAGCGGATATTATCATATCATAACCTTCGGTTTGCAAGAACTCCCTAAGAGTTAAAACCTATTTGTCAGTCTTACACAATAACAAATGTTAGAGTATCAAAATTGCCTCACTAAGCCATAAAAGACATTAGACATCGCTCTTTTTTTACTTTAGATAGCGCTTTAAAGCGTTGTATAAACCTATGATGCTAAAGGTTTAGACAACACTTTATTTAATATCAAAAGTGTTGTCTAAAGGTGCTTTATACAACGCTTTTATTATCAAAAGCGCTTTCTAAACCCCACCTTATACAACGCTTTTTGACTTTTTTTAATATACCTTAGACAACGCTTTTGGAATTTTTACGGTATACCTTAGACATCGCTTTTACTAAAAGCGTTGTCTAAACCCCATCTTAGACAGTGCTTTTAGTGAAAGCACTTTCTAAACCCCCACCTTAGACAACACTTTTGGTGTATAGCATTGTCTAAGGTATACAAAAAATTTTAAATAATTTTCTTTAAAAAGCACTGGATTTTACAAATTATAGGCACCTGTTTTCAACCACATTTTTCACCAGGTTTTCAACGAAAATTTGTACCTGTTTTTCAACCACATTTTAGAGAAAAATATAACCAAATTTACAATTTAAACGTACCAATTAGGCACCTATTAATATATACAAAACAATCAGTTTTCAAACCAATATATACGAAACAATATATACAAACGTACCAAAATTACGCACCAATTTATATATACAAAACAATTTTTACAAATCATTTCATCCAAGTATACATTTTTCTTCAAATGAAATCTACATAAACAAAAATGTGATAACACTCCGAGCTATACATTTTCATCCAACTATACATTTTTGCACATATAACCTGAAATAACACAAAAGTGATTGTAATTTAATTAAAACAAGACATAAACAATATCTCTATAGTTACAAAGTTACACATACTCAAAATTCTCATCAATTAAAGTAAGAGTACAATATACCTTATAACACTCTGAGCTCCCTAATAAATTGACACCAATCCTCTTTAATTTTTTTTCAAATGATCTCTTGAAAAATATGCACACTTGAATTCATCAAAGTACTACATAATAATATAACATAGTTTTATTTAGTTTCAACTATTTAATGATATGAGAAATATGTGTTAAATATTAAAAAAAACCATAAGTTAGAAATACATACATCGGATGGAATATCTAATAGGTCCAAATAAAAAGTTTCTCTCATAAACCTCAACATGAAATATCCACAATCTATATTGTTACGTTGCCGAGGACACTACCCATGAAAAGAAAATATCTATAACCTAAGTTTTATCAAGTATCATCACTAATATAATAAAAATGTGATAATTAATATACCACCACTTTTATCCATGTAATGTTGTTGGCTTTCCTCTTTGATATTTGGATATCTCGTTGGGCTCGAAAAGCTTGTATAATGCTAATAAAATATAAATGAATATTTAGAACAATTCACATAAATAAATAAATACACACATGAATATTTAGAACAATCTCACTTACGTGTCAATCATGTTCTTCATATCCGGGTATGTTGTCCAATCATTTCCTAACGAGTCAAGAAAATAAGTAAATTCTATGATAGGATTAATTGCGACCAACAACCAATGTCCACTGTAAGATTAAACAAATGTTAGATGGAAACTTTCTACACGACGTCAAAATACAAAAAAAAAATTATAATAGATGATGAATTTAGAATGAAAATATAACCCAATATTAAACGGTAAAAAGAACGACTTTTCTGTATCTTTGTTGGCCATGAAGAGGTTGCGTACATACACCATGAACTCATCTGGTTTATTTAAGATAAAAGTTAAGTTGACGGACGCGGGGCTTATGAATGAAAATTTATCGTCCAATCCACTTGGGCGCATCACTTTGTCATACAAAAACCTTAAATAAAAACGTCATTAACATTAGACTATTCATTTGAAACATAAAGTAAATAAGTTGTTCAATTAATATAACAAAGTAGATCGGATATACCTCACGTAAGTATTGACAACACTGACGCCTAATTCTTCATGAGGAAAAACTTGCATAAATTCGTCATTACCAATTGATTGTTCATATTCAAAGCCTAAAATGCCTTCCTCCATATGTATAAGACGAATACCTCCGTTCGAAATATCTGTCAATTCTAGAAACGTCTGAAGGCACGACCTACACTTGGAGGTAGGTTTATTCTAGCCGCGGTCTTCTTAGCACCAACCTTTTTTTGTGTGGAGACGTTGCTAATCTCCTTACCATGAAGCTACATATTATATAATTAGTTATATGAAGTATAAGATCACAAATTTAACATTACCGTGTAAAAAAAGTTAGTAAAATGCGCGTAAAAAATTTGAACCTACACATTATGGTTAACAAAGGTTCATAATGTTAGTAAAATGCACGTAAAAATATGAAGAACCTCTTTTTTTGAAACAAAGAAACTAGGTATACCGCGGAATCCCCTTATCTTTTCCTTTGGATCTTGTTGGAGTCTAATTAACATTACCATGTAAAAAATGTTAGTAAAATGCGCGTAAAAACTTTGAATCTACACATTAAGGTTAACAAATTTTCATAATGGTTTTAAGAATACCTCATATCCGACGCTAATGAGGCTTGTCGGCCATGCAACAAACGAACCTACTACTTGTTCCACCGTTGTTGCATCCGAAACATCGTTGGGATATGGTAATAATATATCCGGCTCTATAACAATTTCAACCGATACTTTCAAACATCCATTAGGGAGGGGGTTCGTGTGAAGTGATTGATCCGCAATGTTATACACTTTTCCCTTGCCAGCCATTCGATAAGTCGGTAATGATAAGTAGAGCTGACAAATGGAAATGCCCTAAAACCAATAATAAACATGACATTGTTAATGTGTATATATGTCAATTAAATAATTTAAGATAATAATTTAATTTCATAAAAATAAATATAATTACCTCTGGAATATTCGGTGGAAGTTACAGTTGATACTGTCTTTGTCCGAACCATCTTTAAAACATGTTGAAGCACTACTTTCTTTTTCTTTTCTTAATTCACAAACTTCAACTTCCAGTGCTTCCAATTTTAGTTGAAGTTCTTTATTACTAGGAGAATTTCCTTTTTTAATACTCAAGGAGGTCGAAGTGATCCCAAATCCCTTACCCCTCACCCGACCCGAATACTCACGAACATCTAATGCCAGACTAAGTATGATCCTAGTATCATCTGGAGATAAAGACTGAGATAGCGCCTCCTGAAAATCAGATGAATATCAAACATTTGTTAATAAAGTTTTGATTTAATTAAATAAATAATGTTATAATTACACATTTCTCATATAATTGGAGAACATCTTCTTTAGCAACTCTAGACTTGCCCACACAGGCTTCCTTCCACAAAACATATGTAGGAAAAGATGTATCATAACTATTCTCCTTTTGCAACTACATATTAAGTCAAATAATATGATCAAATATGACTCATGATGAGCAAATATATTATTGCAAATTATAGATACTTACCATAGATTGTTCTAAGCGTCCATATCCAACACGTCCTTTTCTGTATGGATACGCGGGACTTGATGCTCTTACCCAATTTGTTTCCCTTATTCTTTTAAATTCTGAGCTTTTCATTTGGATTTAAACGTGTCCCATTCTTCTTGTGAAATCAAACTTCCATATTTAGATGGAAGCTCTGCATCAACATGATTACCATCCTTATCCCTAAGATACCTGGATGATAAAAATGTTCTAAACCCTCTTAGTAGCTTTCCGGCCAATTTGAGACAAAAATCTCTTCTATCATCTTCGATGTTGAAACACCTCTAAGAAAAACATACAAATTATGCGTTAGTACAAGTAATTTAAAAAACATAATTAGTTTACATAATTAAATACATAATTATTGTACCTTTATCTCAGTCCAGAGTTTGTCTTTGGATTCTTTCAAATGTTTATTTCTTCAATCATCACAAGTAATTGGAATCTCATTCCTTACTAGTGCACCAATGAAACTAGTCAAGGTATAACCGTTAGGTTCAATAAGCTGGCCATGTGGGCTCCAATGCACATCTAAAGTGATGCCTCGGTCTCTACCACGAATCACTTTCTTCATCACTGTTATGCCTCTTCTAATGTCCTCTTCTGTAGATACCTTTTTATTACCTCCTTCATGCATAGAATCATCATCATATGGGTGATCCTTGTTAGTAGCCATATCTAACCTGTAATAAAGAAACCAAGGATATCAAATATAAATTATAATGAAAGTAATCGTCTAAGCTATAAATTGTATAATAAGATTAATCTAAGATGTGGTTATGTCTATATGATACCAAATAACATTAATCTAAGTTATGTCTATATGATACCAAATAACATTTATTGAAAATGAAAAATAAAGAAAATAAGGATATCAAATATAAATTATGAAAAATAAAGAAAAGCATATAAATTTATTGAAAATGACATAATATATAACATTTTATTATATTACCTCTTTCACTAACATCTCTTTCTTTTCTTGGTTGGAATATGAATTACTTATTTCTTAGCAATGCGGACGGATGAATCGATCCAAATTCCCTCATTATGATCATTTCCGATATATGACACATCCGCTATAAGATCCTTATCTTGATCATTTATATTCAACTCATTTCGTCTAATGCATAACTCATTTTCAACATCAATATCACATTGATCTACACCGCTATCGTCAACCACTTTGTTAGATAAAAGCATTATAGACCATTTCGTACTCGTCGGGTCATTGATATAGAACACTTGTTTAGCTTGAGATGCTAGAATAAAAGGCTCATCTTTGTACCCCACCCTATTAAGATCCACTTGCAAAAATCCAGACTTAACCACTGTATAAAACTTTGATTGTGCTCTAGTACTATCCAATTTTCATTTTTGTTCGGATTTAACCTGTAGAGTACATCCTTGTGTATTTCAACATATGGTTAAACCTCATTATCATTGTGCAGAACATACAAATGCACTTGATCCCGTTCATCCCTTGATACTGTCACAATTTTATTTTCAATTAATTTTTTACCTTCCTTTTTTCTCTCGAAAATATGAGCTTTAGGGAGTCCAATCGATTGGACGTTAGACAAATATTCGGTACAAAACTCAACCGCTTCTTCAACAATGTATCGTTCAACAATACAACCCGCTGGGCGACTTCGGTTTTTCACGTACCCTTTTCGTATTTTCATATACCGTTCAGCAGGGTACATCCATCTCATATAAGCTGGTCCACACAACTGTGTCTCTTTCACAAGATGAACACCTAGATGTACCATTATGTCAAAAAAAGAGGGAGGAAAATACATTTCAAGCTCACACAAGGTAATAACTATCTCTTTTTATAGTGTTGATAATATCTCGGGATCGATTACCTTACTACAAATTTACCTAAAGAAAAAAAACAATTTAGTTATGACACTTCTTACTTTTTTTGGCAAAATAGAATGTATACCTATTGATAGAAAATGTTCCATTATAACATGGAAATCATGTGTCTTCAAACTCTTCAACTTGAGCTCTTTCATAGACATAAGTCTTCTAATATCTTAAGAGTATCCTTCTGGAACCTTAACTTCACTCAGAAACTTACACTATATTTTTTTCTCCTTTCTAGATAGAGTAAAAGCAGCAGGTTGTAGATATGTTCGTCTTCCTTTCTTCACGGGTGCTAATTCAGTTCTTATTCCCATTTTTAAATTTTCCTCCCTTGCTTTAAGGCCATCCTTAGAATTTCCTTTTATATTGAGTAACATACCAATAACACTTTCAAATACATTTTTTGCAATATGCATAACATCGAGAAAATGTCTCACATACAAAGACTTCCAATATGGAAATTCAAACAATATCGACCTCTTCTTCCACCCACCATTGACAACCTTATGTGAAAAAGGCTTGCCAAACTCAGTACACAGATCTTTCACCTTATCAAAAACTTGGTCACCTGACAATGCGGGAGCTTTACGTTGTTCGGTGTCTCCATTGAATGCTTTTCTCCACCCACGGTAGTGATGTTCAGAATGTAAGAATCTATAATGACCGAGAAACATATTCTTATGACAAAGTACCAATCGCATCGTATTGGTTCCATCTTCACAAACAGGACACGCACGTTGACCTTTAATGATATACCCAGATAGATTCCAATATTCTGGAAAATCATTAATTGTGCCAAACAACATCTCCCTCAAATTGAAACTTTCTTTCCTATATCCATCATAAAGCTCCACACCGTTCTCCCCGAAAATCTTTAAATCTTCGATCAAAGGTGTCAAGTATACGTTTATGTTACTCCCTAGTCTTTTAGGCTCAGAGATTAACATATATAACATTATGTACTTATGCATCATGCATAGCCATGGAGGTAGGTTAGAAATCATAAGAATCACAAGCCATGTAGTATTTGAGATACTTTGAAGACCATGCGGGTTCATTCCATCAGTAGATAATGCCAAGCGAAGGTTTCTTGCTTCTTCTCCAAAGTCAGGATAATCATTATCAATTTTCAACCACTGTGGTGAATCGGCCGGATGTCGATACTTTCAATCAATAATTCTTTCATCTGCATGCCAAGTTAGGTGTCTTGCATCAATTTCACTATGAAACATGCGCCTAAATCTCAGAATTATAGGAAAATACCATAAAACTTTTGCTGGAGACAATTGTTTCTTATATCGAGACAAACCGCATTTAGGGCACTCAGTTAATGATGAATATTCGTTTCAAAACAAAATGCAATCGTTTAGACAAGCATGTATCTTATCATAGCTCATGCCAATAGAGCACAACATATTTTTCCTCATAGGTTTGATTAGGAAGAACATTATCCTCCGGTAGCATTTCTCTCATAAGGGCCAATAACTATGTGAAACTTTTATCCGACCATCCATTGCCCGCCTTTAAGTTTTACAACTTTAATACCGTAGACAGTCTTGTGAATTTAGTGCAACCTTTATACAACGGTTTCTCTGCATCGCTTACCAACCTCTCAAAAATTTCGGGACAGTCATGAAAATCTTCTTCAAGTGCTTCTGCAATCTCTTCGACTCAATCACAATCGTATGTTTCTATGTCTTTATCGTCTGAAGCATAGGTCGTATTAATTTTTCCCCTCGGTTCAACATTCTCGTTAATTTTCTCACCATGAAATATCCAACACTTATAACTTCGATCAATTCCATGCCTTAGTAAATGCGATTTCAATCCATCTGCGCCAACCTTACCAATATAACAACAACCCAAGCAAGGACATTTCATTCAACTGGGGTCTTTAACATGTTGAACGATAAACTTAACGAATTCTACAACCCCATTCTCGTACTCTTTGGTCAATCGATCGGCAGACATCAATTTTGTTAGACGCTGTGGCGAGTGATCTAGAGGGGGGGTGAATGGATCACACCCTTGTTTTCACGGATTTAAAACTTTTTCAGAGTTTTCAAAGTATTATGGAAGCAAAGGTCCCGAATAGAATAAGCGTCTATTCTGAACCGGCCACTAGAAGACCAGACAAGCGATAACGTGCTGGATTTAACGATTGCTATGATAAAGAATAAACCACACGATATGAAAACAGTTGAATGCACCTATCACTAAATAAATTTCCAATGAATCGAAAAACAAATTTAATACGAAAGTAAAGATAGAGAGAAGAAACAATACGCCGAGATTTGGTAAGGAAGTTCCCCACGGTCGTCCTCGCGTGTGGGTACGTCTCCCTCTCAATTTCAAATCGAAATTGAGAAATCTTATATCAAAGTTGCTGAATCCGTTGATTACAAGGTTCGAATACAAAATACAGAATTCTAAACTCCTAGAATTTCCTATTGTATCAACCTCCACTCGATTTGAGCCCAATCGAGATTTCCTGCAGGCTTCACAATCAATCCACCGGTTCCACGACCTATTTGTGAAATCCACCGATTCCCAAAACACTCGTTGCGGCTGAATCTGACTTGAAAACTTGACTCACAAAACCCTCAAGAACACGTCCGTTCTTGAAGGAAAAACCCAGCTGGTTTTTCCCTTGAAATCTTCTATCAATCTTCAACTCAGCTAGATCTACGATCGTACCACTGAACGTTGTCTCTAAAGTCTTCAATTCACAGGACAGCAAACACTCTTGTTGATGTTCTTGAATAAGATCTTTGAGAAGATGATGAAGATGTCTTGATTCTAGATTTCAAGCTTGCTCAACAAAATTGAAGTTCCAACACACCACAAACCCTATCTTGATGTGTTCTTCAATGTTCAATCACTACTGAAAATTCGTATGCACAATTTCTGTAATCTGTGATCACTCTGAAAAATGAAAAACAAATGCATATATATGTTGCAGAAACTGTTAGGCAAAATAACAGAAGAATGAATCGATCCCAGTGAGCATGAATCGATTCATACTGATTGATTTTTAGAAAAACATAATTGATTAAACTGTATGAATCGATACATCACAAGATGAATCGATTCATTTTGCGAAAACCAGAATTCACATAACAGCATGAATCGATTCAAGCCATAATGAATCGATTCATTATGCATATTTTTCAGCAAATGCATAAATAATGAAAACCAGAATTCACACTACAGCATGAATCGATTCAAGCCCTAATGAATCGATTCATTATGCGTATTTTTCAGCAAATTCACAAACAAAGAAGATCAAAAGAACTAAAGTGATAAAAACATATGCCATAACATAGAATCAATCATAAAACACTTTAAAATTCATAATCGATCAAAAACTAAGAGGCTCACAAACTCCCCCTTTTTGATGATGACAAATTTTGAAGTGAGAGAGAGAGAGAAAGAACTCCCCCTGAGTTTGTGCTCATCATTGTTGTCACACGTTTTCTCCCCCTTTGTCAACAGCAAGAAAGGGTTATAGAGGATGGGTGAAAAACAGAAAAACTAAGATATAATGACAAAAGTCACTCACAAAGAATGAGAAAAAAAAACGTAAACAATTGAAACAAAAGCAAATAACATAAACAAGCAGTGAAATTGTCTAGAAAAGATACGAATTACAAAGCCAAACCACAACAAATTGTTCAAACATGAAATGCAAACTATGTCTTAAGCAACACACAAATATGAAATGCAAAATGAAATGCTTCAATGAGGGTTATGGCCACCACACGACTCCGCATCATCACGGTCAGGGTCACGGAAGCTTGGAGGAGGCGGTGGAGGAGGCATCTCATTTGGATTCTGCCCCATAAACGCATAACGCCGAAAACGCCTCTGGACTTCGGTACTTTGAAACCTTTCCATGATACCCGGGTGCGAACGGCAGTCATCCATAAAACCTGACATCTCATTATAAAACACTTGATGCCACTTAACTAGCTCCGTATGCCAGGAATATTGATTGTGGTACATGCGAGTATGTTCGTCGTGCCACTCACGATGCTCCTTATGCCATTCAGATTGCTGGACATGCCAAGAACGAGCTTCCTCATGCCGGGCATTTTTTGCCACTTCCATCTGTGCAAACATATCGGTGAGATAAGCTGGAGCAGCAGTGGAGGAAGTCGGTGCAGCCGTCGAGGGAGCAGGATCATAATTAGTGGGAGACCACCTTTGTGGTATCCACTCACCCCAACCGGTGTTTGCCGGTGCATCGGGAGCAGGAATTTCAGCTTCTTCCATATCTTCATCTCTGATTTCTTCGACATATATGTGTTCAGCCGGGTTATCAAAGTTGTAAATGCGAGTACGTGTGCTACGTTCAAAGAAGTAGTAACACCGACGCTCGATGACCCATCGATACCCCATATGAGAAAGTGTAGCATTGTTGAATTCCTGCACACTTGAGACTGATATAAGAGGCACATGAGGAAAAGTAACATTCCAAAACTTTAGAATCCTCATGATTTGAGAAGCATAGGCAAGAGTTATGTTCTTGGAGCTGTTTCGTGTCAGGAAGATGCGTTTGACAAAGTAATTTGCCCAATTTAATGGAATCTTTTTCTGCATAATGTATAGCAAATGAATATCCGGCTTGTCCAGACGAGAATGACCACCGGACCTTGGACGCAATATGTGCGAAAGAATCCAATGCAGGATCCGTGGTACACTTTTGATCATCCCTGAAGTTAGTTGCTTATCATCAGCAAGGGGTCTATCCAACTTAGAGATGGATGCACAAAATTCCTTCAATTTGAACTCAGTTTCGAAAGTTTGGTCATGCCACATCTGTAAATCATCCAACTCAGATGGCATACCGAACACAGTAGCCCAGTCAACAGCTTCAAATCGATATGTTCTTGTTCCAATCAAGCATTTAAACATATATCCTCTTGCAGTTCTCACACCAGCATAGAAAGCACGTATAAAATCCTCATGATATTCATCTTTAACATATAAAAAGAAACCAAGGTTTTGTGCATCAACCAAATCAGCAACTTCTTCTAATCCTAGAGTACGTGCATCACTAGGATCAAACATATGAGGTTTCATAACTAACCTTGATTTGAAGGAAGTTTCAAATTCTTCAATGACAGCCGGATGAAGGATAGCAGCCCCGGATGGAGGGATTTCTGGAACAGGAGGAGCTTGAGAAGAAGACCCAATATGTTCCTTTCCTTTTCTCTTACTTCTTTCTCTTGGAACCATGACTCTTGGAGGCATTGTGAAGATTTTAGGGTTTGAGAGAAGAAGAGGGGTTTTTAGGTTTAAGATGCAAATTATGTAACTGATGTAATGAGATAATGAGAGAGGTAATGGAGATAATGGGGTATTGAAACAGTTACAAATGTAATGGGGAATGCTGATGTGTCGATTCATTAAAGAAAAACTGAAATTTCGTCAGTATGAATCGATTCATTGATGTATGTATCGATTCATTATTCGAAATTTTTTAAAAGGTAACTGCTATGAATCGATTCAAGAGAGTATGTATCGATACATATTGTAACTGTCTTAAAAAAATTGACAAAATTAATTCATGAATCGATTCAAGCTAGTTGGGATCGATTCATATTGCGAATTTTTATTTTGTAAATGAGAATGAATCGATCCAAGTGAGCATGAATCGATGCATACTGTAACTGAATTTTAAAAAATCTGTAAAATTAAATCATGAATCGATTCATAATTGTTGGGATCGATTCATATTGCGAAATTTTGAATATTTCAGTGATTTTTCAAGAATTGACACACTTATGCAGAAGCAAAACACTCATTATGCATTTAATTGAAATACAACAAGGTATGCAAACTTAAGAATACCAAAAATCCAAGTTCAAACAATCATATGAACAGAAATTCATGTAAACCAATGATCATTAATCAAAACATACATTGATCATATATCATTATCAAGGAGAGGAGAGGAAACGATATTACCTCCATCGTAGTAATCTCATAAGGCACTATAGGCTACAAACAAAACTTAACAAATATGATGAGATAAATAGAAGTAATGTCAATCAAGCTTAAGACACCAAAGCGGAGAGATCAAGAATTCCCAACTCGCAACGAATGTTGAAGAACGGTTCAGTTGCCAAAGGTTTAGTGAAAATGTCAGCAAACTGATTTTTAGAATCAACATGCTCAAAAATTACATCCCCTTTTTCAACATGATCGCGAAGAAAGTGATGTCGAATCTCAATATGTTTGGTGCGCGAGTGTAAAACAGGATTCTTAGTGAGGTTAATGGCACTAGTGTTGTCACATTTAATTGGTATACGTTTAAGTTCAATATCAAAGTCTTGTAGTTGTTGTCTTAGCCACAGAATTTGAGCACAACAGCTACCGGCTGCAACATACTCAGCTTCTGCAGTAGACAAAGCTACGGATACTTGCTTTTTACTATGCCAACTTATCAAAGAATTTGAAAACAGATGACAAGTGCCACTAGTGCTTTTCCTATCTGATTTGCAGCCAGCAAAATCAGAATCAGAATAACCTATTAAGCTACAATCACTTCCTTTGGAATACCAAAGCCCATATTTAGGTGTTCCATTGAGGTACCTAAATATACGCTTGACTGATTTTAGGTGAGATTCCTTAGGATTTGATTGATATCTTGCACACATACATACACTAAACATGATGTCTGGTCTAGACGCAGTAAGATACAAAAGAGATCCGATCATACCTCTATACTTCTTGACATCAACACACTTACCATGTTCATCTTTATCCAAGTTTCCATTGGTAGGCATAGGAGTGTCAATTGATTTAGAATCATTCATTCCAAACCGTTTGAGCAGCTCTCTACAGTATTTTGTTTGACATACTGTTGTACCTTCATAAAGTTGCTTTATTTGGAGGCCTAAGAAATAATTCAACTCCCCCATGAGACTCATCTCAAACTCACCCTGCATAACCTTAGAAAATTCTTCGACCAAGTGTATGTTAGTTGAACCAAATATGATATCGTCCACATAAACTTGAACTAAAAGAATGTGTTTTCCTTTGTGTTTAATGAAGAGTGTATTATCCACTTTACCTCTAGAATATCCATGATCAAGTAAAAATTTACTAAGTCTTTCGTACCACACACGAGGTGCTTGCTTAAGACCGTATAAAGCACGTTTTAACTTGTAGACATGATCTAGATATTCAGAATTTTCAAAGCCAGGAGGTTGTGAAACATATACCTCTTCATTTATAACACCATTTAAGAACACACTCTTTACATCCATTTGGTAAAGCTTAAAATTCATGGAACACGCATAGGCAAGTAAAAGACGTATAACTTCAAGACGAGCAACAGGAGCATAAGTCTCCTCATAATCTATGCCATCCTATTGGTTATACCCTTGTGCTACCAAGCGTGCCTTATTTCTAGTTATCACTCCGCTTTCATCTAGTTTATTCCTAAAAACCCATTTAGTGCCTATGATGTGATGATCTCGCGGACGAGGGACAAGTTCCCAAACGTCATTTCTTTTAAATTGATTTAGCTCTTCTTGCATGGCCATTAGCCAAAATTCATCAACCAAGGCCTCTTTGGCGTTTTTAGGTTCCACTTGTGATACAAAAGCGAAGTGAGAACAAAAATTACTTATCTTAGAACGAGTCAAGACTCCCTTTGAAATGTCTCCCAATATATTGTCGATGGGATGGTCTTTAGAGGATTTCCAAGCTAGTGGAAGATCCTTTACTTTGGATGTTCCTTCCTCTTTATCTTTTTCAATACATGTATCTTCCTCTTCAATAGCAACCGCTTCGGATTGATCAATTTCCGAACCAGCTTCTTTGAGTATGTCTTGTGTAGATACACCTGCATCATTAAAAGAGATACCTTTTCCGACAATTTTTGGGTAAGACTCATCAAAAGAAACATGGATAGATTCTTCTACAGAAAGTAAACGCCTATTATAAACTCTATATGCTTTGCTTGATTGAGAGTAACCTAGAAAAATGCCTTCATCAGCTTTGGCATCAAACTTCTCAAGGTTTTCCTTACCGTTATTCAAGACAAAACATTTACAACCAAACACATGAAGATGAGACAAGTTGGGCTTTCTACCTTTTAGGATTTCATAAGGAGTTTTATTCAAAATAGGACGAATTAGAATCCTATTGAGAACATAACAAGCCGTACTTATTGCATCGGCCCAAAAGTATTTTGGTAAGCCACCCTCATTGAGCATTGTTCTTGCCAATTCCTCCAAAACTCGATTTTTCCGTTCCACAACATCGTTTTGTTGTGGAGTTCGAGGAGCTGAAAAGTTATGCTCAATGCCATACTTGTCACAAAATTTATCAAAGAGGTGGTTTTGAAATTCACCTCTATGATCGCTTCGGATTGTAACTATTTTAGAATTCATTTTATTTTGGGACAACTTTGCAAAACTTTTAAAAGCAGAATATGTTTCATCTTTGCTTTGAAGAAATATAGTCCAAGTAAATCTAGAGTAGTCATCTACTATTACGAAACCGTAATAGTTTCCACCTAAGCTCTTTGTCCTAGATGGTCCAAAGAGATCCATATGGAGAAGCTCAAGGGGTCTTGAAGTTGAAATTATATTTTTAGATTTGAAAGAGACCCTTGTTTGTTTTCCCATTTGGCAAGCATCACATAGGTGGTCTTTTGAAAACTTTATTTTTGGAAGACCTATCACTAGATCCTTGGATATAACCTTATTAAGCAAATCGAAATTAACATGCGCTAAGCGTCTATGCCATAGCCATGAATCATCATTTAAGGCAACTAGACATTTAGTGCTTGTTAAGGATACATTCAAAAGATCAAGCATATATATATTGTTTACTCTAACACCCTTAAACACAACATTTTGTTCGGTATGTTCAATTTTGCAACATGTTTTTGTGAAAGACACTTTATAACCTTTGTCGCATAGTTGACTTATACTTAACAAATTGTGTTTAAGTCCCTCTACAAGATGTACATCAGAAATAGTAGTGGTAGAGGGATTACCTACACTACCTTTACCAAGTATAGCTCCTTTGTTATTGTCTCCATAAGTAACATACCCCTTTTTCTTTGCTTTGAAGTCAATAAAAAGTGATATGTCACCCATCATGTGCCTTGAACATCCGCTGTCCAGAAACCATCTTCCTTCCATGGATGCAAGACACTCATCCTACAATATCAAAAGAGAGAAGTAGGTACCCAATTTTTATTGGGTCCAAGTGGGTAAGTAATAACATGGTTGCCTTTAGGCTTCCATTGGTAAATGCCTTTAGGAACAAGAAATCTTCTAAACTTGCATTTCTCAATGGTATGGCCAGCACGACAACAATAGTGACAACCACTACGATAATGATAATGTTTACTATTTGTCTTTAAATCCTTTGGAACAAAAGAATATTTTGCATACGGAGGATTTAATGACTTTTTGAACAATCTAGTATCAACGACATAAGTAATCTTAGGTTGCAAGGCTTTCTCCAACTTGGCTTTAAGAGAGATGACCTCTTGTTGCCAAATGTGGCACCTTTCACAATGCCTAATTTTGCTACAGCCATCAATATCAATAGCTTTTGAATTTTCTACAATACTAGCTTTTAAGCATTCTAAATCTTTTTCAGCATATTGTACTTTACCTTCCAAGTAAGAAAAAATTCTTTTATCGGAAGCTAACCTTTTAAATGCTTCTTTAGCTTCATTATGCAGTTTTTCAAAAGCTACTTTTAATTCAGAAAAAGATAAGGAAGAAAAGTTGTTATAATAAGCTTGTTTTACCTTTTTATCATCATTTTTCTTCTTGTGATGGGACTGATTTTTGGTGTGAGCCATAAGACACAAATTTGCGGTTTCATCACTATCACTTGTGCATTGTGTACTTGATGAATCACTATCACTTTCCCAAGCAATGTAAGCTCTTCTTTGCTTATTATTAAACCTTCTTGGAGGAGCTTTTCCTTTATCCTTTTTCTTTAAAGGACAATCCGTTTTATAATGACCGGACTTGCCACAATTAAAGCAAGACCCTCTTTCTCTATTCTTCTTAACCTCTTCTTGTTTTGTATCCATAGATTGTCTTCTAAAGTTTATGAGATTTTTGTCGGAGTGCTTTATCCCATTCTTTCGAATGAATCTATTATATCTCCTAACAAAAAGTCCCATTTCTTCGTCACCGGAGTCTTCGTCACTACTTGACTCATTGTTGCTTAGCTCTTTTTGTGAGGACTTTGAGTTTGAAGCCATAAGAGCTATAGGCCTCTTCTCACCCTCTTTGTCTTTGTTCTTCTCTTTTCCATTTTTGCTTTTGTTTTCAAAATTTTCTAGACTTTCTAGTTCTTGCTGATGTTCTTCCAGCTTTCCAAACAAAGTAGTCATTGTGAGTGTCGTTAGATCATTGGCTTCCTTGATAGCTGTCACTTTAGGTTGCCATTCCCTGCTAAGACATCTCAGAATTTTATTAGTAGCAATATCATTGGAAACCGGTTTTCCAAGTGCATTCAAACGATTAATAAGATGAACAAATCTCTTTTGCATGTTGGGAATTGATTCTCCTTGTTTCATGCGAAAGAGTTCGAACTCTTGATTTAGTGTGTTAATGCGGGACTGTTTTACTTCAGTTGTACCCTCATGAGCAATTTCTAAAGCATCCCACATTTCTTTAGCTGTCGAGCAATGGGAAACTCGATAATACTCATCAGCACTAAGTGCTGAAATTAGCATATTTCGAGCTCTCCAATCACTTGACCACTTTTTCTCATCTTTTTCATCCCAATCGTCTTATGGTTTAGGTACTATGGCTCCTGCCTCATTCATCATGGTAATTTGAAAAGGACCATTTTGAATGGCAGCCCATACGCGCCTATCAACAGAATTTATATGTACTCGCATGCAGTCTTTCCAATAGCCATAATTTTCACCGTTGAAAACAGGAGCTCTATTGTACGCCCCCTTTGGTTCAGAATCCATAACGTTACAGGCAGCCACAAAGCACCAGCGAACCGGTGCTCTGATACCACTTGTTAGACGTTGTGGCGAGTGATCTAGAGGGGGGGTGAATGGATCACACCCTTGTTTTCACGGATTTAAAACTTTTTCAGAGTTTTCAAAGTATTATGGAAGCAAAGGTCCCGAATAGAATAAACGTCTATTCTGAACCGGCCACTAGAAGACCAGACAAGCGATAACGTGCTGGATTTAACGATTGCTATGATAAAGAATAAACCACACGATATGAAAACAGTTGAATGCACCTATCACTAAATCAATTTCCAATGAATCGAAAAACAAATTTAATATGAAAGTAAAGATAGAGAGAAGAAACAATACGCCGAGATTTGGTAAGGAAGTTCCCCACGGTCGTCCTCGCGTGTGGGTACGTCTCCCTCTCAATTTCAAATCGAAATTGAGAAATCTTATATCAAAGTTGCTGAATCCGTTGATTACAAGGTTCAAATACAAAATCCAGAATTCTAAACTCCTAGAATTTCCTATTGTATCAACCTCCACTCGATTTGAGCCCAATCGAGATTTCCTGCAAGCTTCACAATCAATCCACCGGTTCCACGACCTATTTGCGAAATCCACCGATTCCCAAAACACTCGTTGCGGCTGAATCTGACTTGAAAACTTGACTCACAAAACCCTCAAGAATACGTCCGTTCTTGAAGGAAAAACCCAGCTGGTTTTTCCCTTGAAATCTTCTATCAATCTTCAACTCAGCTAGATCTACGATCGTACCACTGAATGTTGTCTCTAAAGTCTTCAATTCACAGGACAGCAAACACTCTTGTTGATGTTCTTGAATAAGATCTTTGAGAAGATGATGAAGATGTCTTGATTCTAGATTTCAAGCTTGCTCAACAAAATTGAAGTTCCAACACACCACAAACCCTATCTTTATGTGTTCTTCAATGTTCAATCACTACTGAAAATTCGTATGCACAATTTCTGTAATCTGTGATCACTCTGGAAAATGAAAAACAAATGCATATATATGTTGCAGAAACTGTTAGGCAAAATAACAGAAGAATGAATCGATCCCAGTGAGCATGAATCGATTCATACTGATTGATTTTTAGAAAAACAGAATTGATTAAACTGTATGAATCGATACATCACAAGATGAATCGATTCATTTTGCGAAAACCAGAATTCACATAACAGCATGAATCGATTCAAGCCATAATGAATCGATTCATTATGCGTATTTTTCAGCAAATGCATAAATAATGAAAACCAGAATTCACACTACAGCATGAATCGATTCAAGCCCTAATGAATCGATTCATTATGCGTATTTTTCAGCAAATTCACAAACAAAGAAGATCAAAAGAACTAAAGTGATAAAAACATATGCCATAACATAGAATCAATCATAAAACACTTTAAAATTCATAATCGATCAAAAACTAAGAGGCTCACAAATTTTTTATCCATGGTTTTCCTACTTGTTAAGGTAAACAAAATAAAGACTTTAAGTAATTACCTCTTTAATTGAAGTATGTATATTTAGGGGACTAAATTGTTTATTCTCTTTAAACTCAAATCATAAGGAATTGTTCATTTTATGTAAGACAACATTCAGTTTAAGACTTTAAGTATAAACATTAGTCAATTTCTCAAATTAAGGTATAATCGATTTGAATTTCAATGTAAAGGTTTAGGTTTCTCTGAAAACATAATTTTCACCAAGAACAACTAATCTTTACAACTTTCTAAGTCTTCTAGAACAATGGACACTCAAAATTTTAAATCAATGATAATTTTTAAAATATTTTCTCTATTCTCTACTTAATTGCTCTATTTATAATCTAAGTGACAACCAATAAGGATAACTAGTGGCAAATATCAAACAAGTTATGAGGTCTTAAAAATTAATCCTAGAGTTTTTTATTCTTAAATATTTCTCTTGGAATACTCCAAATATATGTTAACCAAATAACATCAATGTTTACTCCAAATATATGTTAACCAAATAACATCATGCTCATACCAAAGACTCCAAATATATGTTAACCAAATAACAATTTCTAACAAACCAGAACCTTTTCTTCCAAAGACTCAAAATATATGTTAACCAAATAACATCAATGTTGTATAATATTTCACTAATCAAGTTTCCTCTGCTATATAAAGAAGTACAACAACAACAATGTAAACCCTAAACAATGGCGGAAACGAACCATGGATAAAGAAGACATAACAGAAAAGTAAGTATAGTCAGTATTAGAACGGAGGCAACGAACTCGTTCACGACAATGAACTAGCTTGGACGACAGAGGATATGGAAGAATGAACGGCGGCAATGGGAGAATAAACGACGATAATGGAGGTTTCAGATGATGGACGACGGAAAGGGTTTCGTTCGTGTTTTGTATCGTTCACAGAAAGAAAGAATGAATGAAAAAATAATACTGAGTATTCTAATATTTTCATTTAATTAGATCTTAGACAGCACTTTTGTGAAAAGTGCTGGCTAAGATAACCCTTAAAAAGAGCTTTTGAAAAGCACTGACTAAGGTCAACCTTAGACATCGCTTTTGATTTTATTTTATTTTTAAAATTAAAAGACCTTAGATAGTGCTTTTGAGGAAATCACTATCTAAGATATTCCTTTAAAAGCGCTTTCAGAAAACGCTTTCTAATGTCTACCTTAGACATCGCTTTTCCAAAAGCGTTGTCTAAGGTAGGACTTTTAGAAGCGCTTTTTCTATTTTTCGTGAACAGTTTCTGTGTTTTATTTTATTTTTTACTTATAGCAGTGCTTTTGTAATAAAACATTGTCTAAGGTGCGCAATTAAAAGTCATTTTTGGCATAGTGCCTTCACTTAAATACTTCGTTGTTATTATCAAAACATAAAGATATTGAGCCGAACCAAATATTGTTCTCATAGATCACATATCTCGATTGGTCAATGTAGAAGTGACACACCAAGAAAATGAGGTCCGAGAAGAATTCCCTGATGAAAAATTGTTCATGGTACAAGTTAGACCTTGGTTTGCTGACATTGCTAATCATAAGGCAACTGGATTTATTCTGGAGGATCTAACTTGGAACCAAAGAAACAAAATCTTACTGAATGCCAATTTCTATGTGTGGGATGAACCATATATGTTTAATTAGGGAGGTGACAACTTGTTGAGAAGGTGAGTTACTAATGATGAAGCCAAAAGTATCATTTGGAATTGTCATAATTCACCGTATGGAGGGAATTTCAATGGCTTAAGAACAACAACGAAAGTCCTTCAATCGGGATTTTACTGACCTTTTTGTTTAAAGATGCAAACCTCCATGCGAGGAGTTGTGACAAATGCCAAAGAAGTGGAGGAATTGAAAAACGAGATGAAATGCCCTTGCAAACTATTTTGGAATTTGAAGTTTTTTACTGTTGGGGTATTGATTTTGTTGGACCATTTCCCTCATATTTTTCAAATGAATATAATTTGGTTACGGTAGAATATGTTTCTAAATGGATGGAAGCAATTACATCACCTAAGGCTGATGGCAAAATAGTGATCAAATTTTTAAAGAAAAACATATTTTCCCATTTTGGCACGCCTCGTGTGTTGATTAGTGGTGGCAGTTTGCACTTTTGCAATGCACTGCTCAAAAAGGTTTTAGAGCATTATGGTGTAAAGCACAAAGTTGCAACCCCATTCTACCCGCAAACCAATGATCATGCCGAAGTTTCAAATCGTGAGGTAAAAACAATTTTAGAGAAAACCGTGTCAAGTTCTCAGAAGGATTGGTCTCAGAAGCTCGATGAAGCCTTGTGGGCGTATCACACCGCTTATAAGGATCCTATCGATTTAACTCCATTTCAATTGGTTTATGGCAAGACATGTCATTTACCGGTTGAATTGGAGCACAAAGCTCTTTATGCATTAAATTGTTAAATTTTGATCCAAACTTGGTCGGTGGGAAAAGGAAAGTGCAATTGCACAAGTTGAAAGAAATGATAAATAACGCTTATCACTCGAGAAAGTTGTACAAGGAGAAAGTTAAGAGGTATCATGATAAGAAAGTTCGTCAGAAATAATTTTGGGTCGGCCAAATGGTTCTATTGTTTAATTCCCGTTTGAAGCTTTTTCCGGGAAAATTGAAGTCTAAGTGGTCCAGACCATTTTTTATCAAGGACGTGAATCACTATGGTGCTATTGTGATAGGGGACTTGGAGAGGAAAGAAATTTGAACCGTGAATGTCCAAATATTAAAAATCTATCTCGGAGGCGAGATTGATCGCGAGAATCGCACCATTTTTCTAGACGATCATTGATGTCATCTTGGACCATCAAACTCATCCGACGTTAAACAAGTGCTTGTTAGGAGGCAACCCAACAAGGTAAGTATTTTTTCTACTTATGTAAAAATATTTCATTTTGTGTGTTTTAGAGTGTGGAGGAGGTTTTGAGAGATAAGAGTTGAGCAACTCGGCTAATAGCAGGTTTTTTTGCTATCTAGTGTGCTTCACCTGGTGCAAGCATGCTTCGCCCGGTGAAGCTTGTTTTTTTCCCAGGCCAACGCCTCTGTGGGATGAGCGAATTTGTTTTTAAAGGGAATTTGAAAGAGCACCTTTTCATTTTTTTGGGATAAATGACAATTAAGAGGATTTTATGGCTTATTTAAGGCCCCATTATTTAAAGGTTCCTCTTAATTTTTCCTCATTTGGTCTCTTGCATTTTAAGAACAAAAAGCCATAATTCTCTCTTTCTCCCAACTCTTTGTCTCTCCAAATCTCACACTCTCTCAACACTCAAGGTATGATTTTTTTTTCAATTTTTCTTCTTCATTCTTTGATAGAATAATATGTGGTTAGGGTTTACCTTTGAAAGTTAGAATTAGGATTAGCAAGTTGTTGCATGTGACCTTTTCTCTTATTTTTTGAGACGGTTGATGTAAACATGTTTTATTTGAGAAGAAGATGAAAGAACAGAGCTAAGTTTTCAAAAAAAATTCTGGATTCGCAGATTGATTTGCAGGATTTTGCCCAATGAAGAACCAGCAAAGTTGTGCCTATGTTTCGCTCAGCGAGCAAGCAGCGAAGCTGCACTTCTATTTCACCGGGTGAAGGAGCGGCAAAATGCTCACTTAGCTATGTTTTGTTGTGTTTCTGTTGTTTTCAACTTTTTTTTGTTTCTGTTCTAATTTGATGATAATTGCTTTGTTGTGCTGGTTTGTTTCTAATATTATTTTGTTGATGCCCCTAAGGATGCAATCTAGTGCTTCCAAGAAGAAAAAGGGAGTTATGCCAAGTGTTTCCGCTACTCCAGTTGACTTTGATAGCCACTGGTTCAAAAGTGTTGAACATGCTTCCAGGATCAAAAGCCTATAGGGTAGGCAAATCCTTTCTGAAAGGAAAATTGTTGTGAACCATTAAGGGGGCTACAGGAGGGTGCAAGCCATTTTTGAAGAGAAGAAGTGAGGACCTCTGATGAACCCAATTGGCCATGTTAGCTTTGAAGTGGTTAGGGAATTCTACGCTAACGCTTTGCAACTAGAAAGAGAGTTTTACAAATTTAAGACCTATATGAGAGGCAATGAAATTGGTTTCGGCCGTGATGATATACACAAATTTGTTGGGCAGCCCTAATAAGTTGGGAATTCTTTAGCAAGATGAGTACACAAAATTGGCCAGGGAACCACATAATCCTACCCCGATTGAAAAATATATCTTGAAACCAGGAATGACGGTAGGGATGAACAACATGTATGATCCGATCAAGTACAACAAAAAGGATTTGACTCTAGAGGCTCAGGCGATACTGCTTGTGATTTGTTACAATGTGAGGCCAATGATCCGTAGATCATATGTGTCTCTTGAAACTAGTTTATTGATGTATTGCATCCAAGAGAACAAAGAAGTGGACAAAGCTCTAGTGATCGCGAATGAAATGAAAAAATTTCTGGAGAATACAAGGAGGTCGGGTGTGCATGATGATAAGCCTATCATTTTTCCGTGCATTGTCCAAGCATTGTGCAATCAAAAGTTTGTTCTTGCTCCAAATGTGCTAAATGAGAAATTGAAATGGGTGATAGATGATGATTATCTTGATAGGTTTTGTAAACCAAAGGAAGAAAGGAAGAGGAAATTTATTGTTGGTGAAAGTTCTCGGGCTCCAGAGAGTGAGCCGAATAAGAGTTTAGACATCTCCACATAGGACCCTAGGATGAGGGCCTCATTTAGCTATTCTTGGGATATGGTGGAGGAAAATCAAAGAGCTTCTGAGTTTAATTTTAAGTATGTCAGGCAGCTGTACGAGGAAGAATATATTTAGTCCTTCCCGACCCATGATGACTATGATGCTTATGCTAACTGGATTGTGGGCATTCGCCTTTTTTCTTTGGGGGTGTAGTGCGGTTGTTTTGGTTTCGAAGCACAACTGACTTATGATGTTGTTCAATTCATTTTTCATATTGAGATGATTAAGAAAGGGAAATAGATGTCTCCAACTAACCCTACTTGTAAATTGAGGTTAAACAGTCAAAACTATTGGTTTACATATGCTATCAAAAGAGTGGATCCCTTTAAGCTTATTAACATTAAGTTTAGAACATATCTATTGTTGTTGATATCTGGTGGTGGGGGTATTGAATTTGGGATTGAGAGTGTGTTGAGATGTGTTAAGATAAGTGAGATTTGTGTTTTTAGTATTTTAGAGGATTTTTTTGATGTTTTTGGATAGGTCCGAGGACCTAATTGTTGTTTTTTATTTGCTATGCTCACAAAGATCTTACAACCTTTTGCCTACATGCCCCCAAAAAGAGAATTGAGGGATAATAACATTGTAGTTCCTCTTAAGGCTAAGGATAGGAGGAGGGTTGATTTGTATCTTGATCAAAGTACAAAATGAAGATGCTCAAATGGTTTGCTTGAACTGCATAGCTCAAGGCATAAGTTGAATCTGGTATCTTAATTTGCATAGCTCAAGAAAGGCTGGATTGGTACCCTGAATTTCATAGCTCAAGGAAGACTGAATGGTTATCTTGAATTGCATAGCTCAAGAAAGGTTGAATATTGACCTGATTGCATAGCTCTGGAAAGCTGAATTTGGGTGCATATCTTAGTTATAGTCCAAGTGTATGACTGTATTGAGTTATCTTAGTTATAGTCCAAGTGTATGACTAAGTTGGTTTATCTTAGTTAGAGTCCAAGACTATGACTGTAATGATTTAGCTTAGTTAGAATCCAAGACTATGATTGTATTTGTTTGACTGTGAAGTGTTTAACTTTCTGTGCATTGATTGAAGACCAAGGTTGAAGCTGAAAGACTCGGTAGAGAGAATTTTTCATCTATAAATAGGGAAGAGTTAATTTGTATATGCCTTGATTAAAGCCCAAGGTTGAAGCTAAATAAAGAAAAACTGACTCTATAGGGAAAGAGACTGACTCTTGATTTATCTGTATCCTGAATGAAGCCTGGGATGACGGGCTAAAAATTTGTGGGAGACTAACTCTTGAAGAAGAATGTTGTGTCTGTTTACTGAAAAAAGTTGAGGTTCAATTGCTTAAATCTCAAGAGGAAGCTATCTTGGTCATCCATCAGGGAGAGGGATAATATTATTTGTGTTTGATACTAAGGATTTGTTCTTATGCTTTTAGGAAGCCTTTGAGGGTCCATGAATTTAAGCACAAGAGGAGGCTAGGTTACCTTTAAGATGTTCATGGGTCCTTGAACAAAGCCCAAGAGGAGTCTGAGTATTTCTAAGCCTGAGAGAAGACACCTTTAAGAGGCCTGAGGGTCCTTGAACTAAGCCCAAGAGGAGGTTATGTTTTTTCCTAAGAGGGTTCTAAGTTATTTAAAGGTTTGGTTTAGTGATAACCCGGTTACTTAGAGATTCTAGCAGAGATGAAAATATATATAGATAAAGATGCATGCAGACAAATAAATGTGTTAGTGAATGTGTTGAACATATTTTAGTATATCATTGCTATGTTTTGAGTTTTCTTAAGTGATTTTTAAGAATGATGTTGGGACTTACACTAGGAAGCAGAGGCCCAAAATCCCAGGGGAGAGAGATTACATATAAGTTTTATTGTATCCTCTTTGATGATTAAGAAATGTTTTTTCTTTATCTTTGCTTTAGTATGAGATAAAGAAAATTAGCTTTAATTAAGATATCTATTCTAACAAGCAAATAATAGTTTAAGAAAACAACGAGAAGTTAGAGAGAGAGAGAGAGAGAGAAGAGATGGCTCAAAATCCAATAATAGGGCTTATACACAAGGATGCCTATGGAAGTTTGTTTGTATTTTATTATCTGATGATTTCACACACATGGTAGGACTTAGGTGCTGAAAATCTGCCTAACACCTAGAAAGTAGTTCCACCTGGTTGTGGGCTCAGTCTAGTAGCGGGTGTATTAGATCTTTATTCATGAAGATGAAAAAAGAAAAAGGAGTGAGACTTGTAAACAAGTGGCCCATGAATCTTTGTTTATGTGATTGAAAACTATTTGTGAAAACAGTTGGGGTAATCAGGAGTTATACCGAAGCTTGGCGAAGTTTTAAAACAGACTGGGGAAAGTTTAAAACAAAAAATGGGTCCTAAACACAAATGATTCCCCATGACACATATTGACAATTCATTTTATAAAACAAAAAGTTATGTGTAAAAATTCAAAGAAAGAAATTCACAGAGGAAATTATAATTCAGTGAAAAAGGTGATCACGTTGAGATTTTGAAAATAGTCGGTATAAACCCTAATGGTCTATATTTCAAAAATGGGTTGGGTATTACACTCTAATAGACGCCCATAAGTGTAAAAAACAATTGAATTTGAGGGTGTAAGATTAAAAACCCTAATTTTCTATTTTATCATTTAATATTTTAATAAAAAATGATAAAATGATTGAAAATTACAAACAATAAAGAAAAACAAGTTATAAACTTGGATCAAGGTTTGAAAAATTATGTTTTATCCATTAAATAACTTATAATTCAATTGTGTTTGAAACATCAAGAATAGGAATTATTTATAAATATTGAAAAACAAATAAAAAATAATTCTTTGTGCAAATTTAAAATATATTTAAAAATATATTTTTAGATGATTTTTTCATGGAATAAAGTAATAAAACATTTTTGTGAAATATTAAAAAAAATAATCAATAAAAAATGATTAAAAATCCAAAGAGTTATTAATTTTTGAAATCATTAAATAAAATTACAAAATTCAAAATTTTGAATTTATGAAAAAGGCGCCAAGAACATGGGCCAAGAACACGCGCGAAGGGAGTGTTACCCAGATTTGCAAATTCAATCGTATCTCATGGAATATACATCTATTTGAGATGAAATAAACATCAAAGTTGTGTGTTTTTATCCCACGAACATGATAGAATCATTTAATTTCATTTATTTTGTGTGTGTGAAAAGATATAAGTGTATGAACAAATAAACCTTAATTTTGGCCTAAGCCTCATGAAATTCTATACATGGATAATTTTGTGAAATTGATTGAGGGAACAAATTTAAAATATGTTCATAAACAATTGGCAAAAAGATAGTGCGAGGAAATATGCATGCATTAAGAAATGACTAGTTTTAGGCTTACTTGAATGTGGTAGCAGCAAAAGCAATTTGATTTTTGAGATGGAGGTGTTACAGAGATGTTGTGATGATCTAAACAGCTTCCTTGGATGATATTGAGTGGATTTCAAGCTTTGAATCACTTTGAAACTTCTTGGATCAAGTTGTGGTATTCCAATTGTAGAATGAAGGCATAATGGCTTGGTTGAAGGGTGATCTTTGGTAAGAGGTGTTTTAGAGGTGATCTAAGTGTTTGAACACCTTATATACATCATATGTGATATGTTTGAGTGTTTGGTTTGAGTTGACAGTGGCCATAACTCAAAACCCAATGGTATTTGCTCAAAATGTCAAGTTTTTAGTCTTTTGAAAAAAATGAAGAGAAAGCTATGAATTTCAATGCTTTGGAGTGAATTGTTATGATCAATGAGAGCCTCTATTTATAGGGGAAGAGACTTGGTGAAGTGGTTTTCCTCTTTCTTTAGGGATAAGGCTTGGAAACTTAGTCATTGTTATGCATCATTACTTGCTACTCAAGACACTTAATTGCTATCTCAAATAGATCAGTCTAGCCTTGGCCAAATTCACATTCTGCGGACATTTTAATCTTTGTTTATGAATGAAAATTGGCTGAAGTTTATAAGATTCTAGGATATCCCTTTTTGAAGCTTTATGGCCCTTGGATCAAGTGATAGGTGTTGAAATTCATGAATGCAAAATGGAAGCTTCTTGGTTCTAATCATGAATTTGCAGGTTGGCTCGGGTTTGTAATGATGATTAAGATGCTCTTGACCAATTGATCTTATCTTTGACTCATAAAATATCAATTTCAAGTTTTGTCAAAAATATGTTTTTGCAAAACAATTGTGACATGGTGTGTTTGGTAAGGGATTTCTTCATGCTCAAGTGAGATCTTTTCATGCCAATTGGTTCTTTGAATTGTTGGTATGATTTGTGACAACATTATCGTTTTCATGAAGAACTGAATCAGCTTGGAACTATGTGAAAAAAGCTTCCAAGTTTTGATGTTTTGACTATTTTTTAACTTAGACAGATTTTGTCTAAGTGTTGAAACATTCAACTTTTTTTTATCATCCTCCAACTTGAAACCCATAAAGAATTGTAGTTTGATGTAGTTGAATATTTTTAAGTATGTGATGAAATCTTTAATTTGAGCATTAGTTCACAAAAATTTGATGCTTGGATCACAAGTTATGATGCTTGGAAGTATGGTACATGCACATTTTTTCTCATAGCTTAGAAAAATTTTCAAATTTTCTAAGTTAGCCCGTTTTACAAGTTATCTTCAAATTATTGTTTTTTTGTGATCAAATGCATTCATGGACCATATATTCTTGTAATATAGGTCATGGGGATCATTTTAGGTCAAAAATTCAAACTTTGACTTTTTGGTCTAGATGAAAATTACACTAGATACCCCTGATTTTTTATTTTTTGACTGGGCATCCTATGAGGTATTTCAAACTTGTGAATGGAATTCCAAGGTGTATGTTAGTTATTTAAACCATTCCCTATGGTATTGGCTCATGTCCACATGAAAATTTCAACTTTGGGTTCCCCGATCAGAAAAAACCCTAATTTTCGGATTCTTGATCTCTGCATCCTTTGATCTTGATTCATACTTGTAGATGGTCTCTTAGGGTTGTGTAGAGATTCTTGAATGTCATGTGGAGGTCTTGGATCATTTTCCCATGAAAATATTCCTCTGGAGGGCACAGTCGACTAAAAACCCTAATTTGTGAGACTGAGGCCTCGAGGCTTAGATCACTGAATATTTGTGAAATATTTGCATGAATATTCACCATTGAGATTCCTTGATCCTTTAAGGATGTTTGAAAGGTTGAAAATCTTAGGAATTTATGATTGATCATTTTCCTGATTTACTGCGGGAATGTAATATGGTAAACTTCAACATTGTCCATTGAACTAAAGGGTGTGAGGGTATCTTAGGAGCAAAATTTAGGGTGTGATAGGGGGAAGCAGTTGCTCCTGGAGCTAGACCTAATATTGGAGGTGATTCTAGAGGTGATGCATATGCTGATATTGATGAGATGTTTGACGATTAGAGTTGTTTGTCGTCAAAGTGAAGGATTTTAATTTGTTTTTAATTTCAGTTTTTATTTATGCTTTGAGTAGTAGAACTTAGTACTAGTTCTGGATATTTTAATGCTTCGACATAAGTTTGGTTATTTTGGATGTATACTGGAATGGCAAAGTACTTTTGGGTGGGAAAATACCAAGTTTTGGCAATAATAATTTATGTTTAGTTTAAACTTTGTTTTTAGTGTGTTTGATGTTAGATATACATAATTAATTTTGTTTTGGGTTGCTCTGAATGTGTGGAAAATACAGTTGTTGGCACAAGACTTTGTTTTAAATAGACTTAATGCCTTTAGCATGTGGTGATGTTTAGAATCTTGGCAAGGCACATAATCAAGTTGTGAATGTATGTTGTAGAATCTTAATGTGAATGTGAGTTGTGTAATATTTGAAAATTATGTCAATGCATAATTTTGTAAAATTATGTTCATTTTGAATCAATTAGGACTTATCCACAAATGTGAGTAGCCTTTGTTGTTCACAAATTTTGAGGGATTCAAGTAGTCGTTGTTTTACTCTGAAGGTTTATGTTTAATCTCTTTTGTTCTTTTGAATTTTGGAAACTTAGAAATGATCAAGGAAATTTTTGAGCAGTTTGAGTATAACCACCTAATGCAAAGGAATTAGAAATTATTACTAAACTAGGGTTTTTTTACCATAGAATAAACACAAAACAATAAGGAAATAAATTCAGACTTGTTCATTCTCTACTCACACAAGAGAGATAAAGTCTTAAATACATTAGAATTCAGGTTGGGTCAGCAATCTGGCTAGGCCCAAAAGATAAAAACAATTATAATAAAAAATAAAAACCCAATTAATTTAGCACACAGTCATTAAAATTGATAGGCTTTTTGTAATTCGTTTGGGCCTTCTATCACTACTGTCCGGCCCAACAACAACCTTGTCCTCAAGGTTAGGAGTAATAGTGGATTGAGATGGAATAAAAGCTGAGGCCCATTTATTTGAAGAAGGTGAGGAGCTCGTATGAATAGGAGAAGAAAAAATTGGGGCAGTGGAGCTTATGGTTGTTACATGCGTGCCAGTTGTTGGTGATGGGATTGCATAGGAAACACGCGTGAAATTGTGAGCAAAAAGGGTGGCATGTGATAATGTATTGTCACGCGAAAAAGGCAGAGAGACGTTGGGATTAATGGGGAGTCCAGATTGCGTGATAGAGGAATCCAAAGTATCTGATGGTTGAAAGTTAAGTGGCGTGTTGGAACAAGTAATTTGACCAGGCTTTATGAGTGTACTTCCCAAGACATTATAAGACTTAATATTGGAATTTACTTCTTTTTGAGGAACCATAGAGTTCTCATTTGATGCAATATGTTCCTTACTTCTTTCTTGTTGCACTTCTTTCCTGAAACACCAAAGAGTTTTCACTTCTTCATTTTTTGTCATCATTGCTCACTCAATGATTTTTGTTGCTTCCTTGTTCTAACTCATTGCTCAGAGGTGCACTCTTCTAAGGAGCAAGAAGGAGGATATCTTCTCCAACTGACTGAGACATGTTTGCATCAATAGATTTTGAAACAACCTCCAAAGGGTCTGTCTCAAAAAGCGCTTATGCATGCAAGTTGTCTAACGAAGGGGGAATCAGACGATAGTGAGCCGAAGGATCTTCACCATGGTATATATTTAATTGAGAAACATGGATAATATAATGGATCTTTGAAGATGGTGTAAGTTCCAAGTCATAAGCAACAGGTCCAATACGACGGTGAAATCAGAAGGGACCAAAGTAGCGTTTGGAGAGTTTTTGGGAGCGGCGACGGAGAACCGAGACTTGTCTGTAAGGCTGAAGGCGAAGGACGAATAGATCTTCTATGGAAAAGGTATAGTCTCAATGTTTCTTGTTACTTTGATTTTTCATTCTTTGTCTTGCTATGTTCAGATTATACAAGGTACTCAATATTTCTTGTTATTGATGCAGGTTAAGGGCGAGATCTGGAACAATGGCGAGCCCCTTATTATACTGAGGAAAAAAGGGTGGTTCGCGTCCATACAGAGCTTCGAAAGGAGACATCTTGGTGAAGGAATGATAAGTTATGTTGTGCCAGTATTCGGCCAAGTGTAAGTACTTAAACCATTGACTGGGGTTCTCACTTATGAAGCATCTAAGGTAGGCCTCTAGACATCTATTCATAACCTCTATTTGTCTATCCATTTGAAGGTGATACACGGAGCTAAACTTTAAAGTAGTGCCTTGGACTGGAAACAAATTTTTCTAGAAGGAGCTTAAGAAGAGTGGATCCCTGTCTGAAATGATATAACTGGGAATGCCATGGAGTCGACAAACTTCTGTAAAAAAGCGTCTTGCAAGATCACAAGTTGTAAAGTGTGTTGGCAAGGCAATGAGATGCACGTATTTGGTCAACCTGTCGCAAATAACCCAGATTGTTGTGTGTCCAAAAGAAGAAGGTAAGTGAGTTATAAAGTCCATTAAGAGCTCGTCCCAAACCTTAGTTGGAATTTTAAGTTGTCGTAACAAGCACTTCTTATTTAGAATGTATTTATTATGCTGACAGGTTTGGCAATTTTTGACAAAGGATTCAACATCCTTGTAGATGCCCAACCATAGAAACGAAGCAGAAAGGTGAGCTAAGGTTGATTGTACACCTGAGTGACCCGCAACGGGGGTGGCGTGGAATTCATGGATGATGGTGTGTCGCAGCTCATTGGCAGTAGGTATAAAGAGCTTGTCTTTATAGTATAGAATATCATTTTTGAACTGGAACAAAGTTTGCATTTATGACTCTGAATTTACCTTTTTTACGAGGGTTTTTCCATCTGGTGTGTTTTTGTAGTAGTCTGTCAATTGGGAGATTAGAAGGGGAACTGGGGAGGAGATGGAAAGCATGATAGTTGTTTCTTCTTGTTCAATGCGACTCAGTGCATTAGCCACCTGATTGTGTTTGCTAGGTTTGTAAAATATATAAAGTTGAAACACTTGTAATTTTGCAGCCCACTTCTGTTGTTTTGGACTCTGTATAGTTTGAACAAGTAGATTCTTTAAGCTCTTCTGGTATGTATAAATGTGGAAATGTCATCCTATCAAATATTGATGCCACTTTTTGATTGATTCAGTGATATCATACATTTCCCGTACGTAGACGGAGGAGGCTTGCATCCGGTTGCACAACTTTTTGCTGATGAAGGCAAAGGGATGCCCTTGTTAAGAAAGAGCAATGCCAATTGTAAAAGCGGAAGCATCGGTCTCAAGAACGAAAGTTTTGGAAAAATCTGGAAGACATAAAATAAGAGTTTCTGTCATTTTATGTTTTAACTTTGTAAAAGCTGCTTCGGTAGATGGACTCCATGTAAACTTAGTAGAATGTAATAAGTCGATGAAAGGAGCAGCAAGAGAGGCGTAATGACGCACAAAGCATCTATAAAAGCCGATGAGGCCTAAAAAAAACCTGAGAGTCGTGACTGAACATGGTCTTGACCATTCCATAATTGTTTGAATCTTTGCGGGATCTGGGGTTACACCATCACTTGAAATAATGTGACGTAAATAATCAACATTAGGAACAGCAAAAACACATTTTGATAGTTTGGCATAAAATTTGTGAGATAAAAGCAACTCTAAAATCAATGTTGAGTGATCAACATGTTCGAAAAGGCAAGAACTATATATCAAAATGTCATCAAAGAAAACTAAAACAAAACGCCTGAGAAAAGGCCTTAATAAATCATTCATTATGGATTGAAATGAAGTAGGAGCATTAGTTAGCCCAAAGGGCATCACTAAAAACTCGTAGTGTCCATCAAAAGTCCTGAATGCAGATTTGTGTGTATCCTCTGGCGTAACTCTAATTTGGTGATATCCAGATCGAAGATCGATCTTAGAAAAAATAGTTGTTGATCCCAATTCATCAAATATTTCATCTATGGTAGGTATAGGGAAACGATCTCGGATTGTAACAGCATTTAGAGCTCGGTAATCCACATAAAATCTCCAAATTCCATCTTTTTTTAACTGAGAGAGATGGTGAGGGATAAAGGTTGTTGCTGAGTTTGATGATACCCTCATTGATCATGTCTTGAATAAGAGATGTCATGGCATCTTTTTGGGAGTGTGGGTATCGGTGTGGTTTTATGTTAACTGGTGTAGTGTTAGGTAAAATTGGAATGTGGTGGTCATGGGGTCGAGTAGGTGGGAGGCCTTGTGGTTTTTGAAAAACTGCTTCAAAGGATTTAAGGATGGTGGAAATTTGTTTGGGAAGTGTAAACACCCCAAATTTTCCCTCACCCATTCACACCATGGCTTGTGATCATTTCATATGTATAAACACAATCATAACATCTCATACCACATTTTTGATTCACTGCATAGATTCTAAGTCATCTGCATCTAGGGTTTGTGATCTGAACAATCCAAGAGCTTCTTGAGCCACTCCAAAGGCCACCAATCACTTCAAAGGGATCCATGTGTGTTCTTATATCATATTACATCCTCTCAAAGTCAAAAATGCAAAAGAATCACAAGAACTGGGATTGGTGTGGATGCAGAGCCAAGTTTGACTGCACAGTTGACCTGAAATTAGGGTTTTGGTTTCAGAGGCCATAACTCCAAATTTTTTGGTCATTCTTGTTTCTATTGGTCTCTATATGGTATAGGGAGTATTCATATCAATTTTCATGAATAAATTCCATGGGGAAGTCATCTGATCAAGAGTTGACTTTTCAGACAAGTCAGTGTAAAATCAGGGCATCTGAGGCCCCCAATGATCCAACCAAAGGGTGATCTTCATCATTTTGAGTGTATTTGATCTTTATTTGATCATGGAAGAGGTTTGAAGTTCACAAAATTCAAGAATTACAAGTTTTTGCAAAGTTGACTTTTTAGGGCATGGTTGACTTTTCAAGAATATGTCATTTTATGCCACTTTTCAAACCTTACTTTTTGATCCAAAAAAGCTTCAAATGGAAAAACTTTGGTCATGAAAGTTGTAGATTAGATCTTTCCCTTTTCAAAAAGTACAAGAACATGATCTAATTCTTCTTGGATCAAAAGTTATAGTGTGTTAAAGTTGGCAAAAATCACTAATTTTCAAGACATGCACCAAAAGGCAAAGTTGCAAATTCTCCTTTCAAGGCCAATTCAGTCATCATATGGGCTTCTAATTCACTCAACATGATCACACAAGTTCTAAAAATCAGAATTGAACCAAGAGATCACATGTTTTGTATGGTTTTGGAGCAAGATATTTTCATGAAGCAAAAGCAAAGTCAAGTTGCAAAACCACTCATCACACTTCACCCACTTGCTGCATTGGCTATTGAACCAGCCATAGCTTCTCACCACACCATTCTGCGCCAGCCCATGTACATGTACTAGCCTAGGGCTCAACCCATGCTTTCCTTACACCAAAGTTGACATTTTGCAAAAGTGAACTTACCTATCACAGCAGGCCAGGTCACATCATCTGACCAATGGGATTACTTTATGCAAGCCAAATGCTAGCCATTTCATACATCAAGCAAGGCTGAAGCTCACCACAACACACCATTCACAAACTCACCCCATTTTGCATTTCTCTTCGAATCTGTCTCCATAGCTCACAAGCACAAAAACCAATTCCACTAATCAACTCACCATGCTTCATTAAGCCCAGACCAACACCCAAAACAGCCAGGAGCACACTAGAACTCAGCCTTCATAAAAACTGTCACAAAGCTTCCCTTCTTCGAATCACCTTCCACAGCCACAAAACACCAAAACTTTCTTCACTAACAAGTCAAACACACTCAAGAGAGCAAGAATCCACCATTGGAGTAGCCTGAAACCTCACCATTCCTGACTGTGAAACCTGCTGCACCAGAACTTCCCTCTTCAAACCAGCCATCCACAAGAACTTTGAAGCTTCTCTTTGAGTTCAAGAGAGTCAAAGAAGTTCATTTGCACACTAAGGAAGTTCTGGAAGCTCACTATTGAAGTTTTCCAGCTCAGGTATGGCCAAGAACACTTTCTCATAAAGCTTTGATTTTTTGTTATAAACTGAAAGTGCATGCTTTAAGGATCATTGTGATATGTTTAGAATCGAAAATGGTGAAAAAATGAGTATTTTATGAGTGTCTGAAAGTTTGGCCCCATTTTTGTTTTGTTTTGATTCAGCCTGTTCTTGCTAGATAAATGATGATTGATTGTTGATTTGAGTTGCTAGAAGTGTGAGGATTGTTTCTGGGCGTTTAATTTGACTTGGGGTAGCCTAGATAAGAAGCTAGGGTTTTGACATGGCCGGAGAAGACGACCGGAGCTCATCTCCGGTCGCCTGAATGTAATTAGGGTTAAGCCTGGTTAATTAAGCAACTTTGAATCTTGAGCGTAGGATCATCTGACTTTCCTTGACTTCGCGCGTGGATGAGTGGTTCAGATGGGTCCACTGTGCCCTAATCACCATTAACTCATTTAATTATTTCATAAAACTTAATTAAAGTCAGAAGCAATCTAGACCCTTCATTCACGCGCGCGGTCAACATTTTCAAATCCAGAGTGAATCCTGGCCCTCCATCTTGCATACTTCAGTCTATTTTCATTTTTATTTCATTTTCTTTCATTTAATTTCCACAATTTGTTTAAAATAGCAAAATTGTTTTAAAAATTATGAAACTTTTTCTCAAGAGTTTCATTAATTTTTAAAACACAAAAATATTTTTATTTTCATTTTTAGCATTTAAAAAGTATTTTAAAATATTTAAAAGTTTATTTTTAATTGATTAATGAAAATTAATTTATTAAAAATACTTTTAGGTATTTAAAAATCACCAAAAAATTCATGAAATGTTCTAAGACATTTAGAAACATTGTCCAACATTCAAACCAAATTTATTTTTTGATCTTGATGCATTTTGAGAATTTTTCATTGATTTAAAATCATTTTTAGGCATTAATTTGATCCATAGTTCAAAAAATCATTTCTGCCTATCCATGAAGAGTTGGACATTGATTCTTTTTGCATTGCATTGTGTTTAGCATGTAGTTTGTGAGATTAAATGGCCTTGATTTGATCTTTCATTTTCCATTTTGTTTGGTAATTTTCTTGTTAAGGAACCCTAAAACCCTAGAAATCTTAAGAAAACCATAACTTGAACTTGGTTAGGAGTTGAGACCTCTCCTTTGGGCAGTGGGTTAGTATAGGATTAGGGGTCCTTTGAGTGGCATTTTCAATTTTTTATCTTAGGTTTTGCTTCTGATTTTGATTTTTGTTTGATGTATTGTTCATAAACCCTAATTGGGGCTTTCATATGCATCCATCTTGCATTCTCTTGCATAACATGACTTGCCATGACATTCCATGCCTCCATGTGATTCATTTGACATCATAAGACATATTGAAAGCATATTTGATCATTGCATCATGTGTTTTCCATGATGTATGTCATGTTCACTTCATAACTTTTCATGTGTGATCATGGTCCCTAACTTGCTTCATTTGCATTCATGAGCTTGTATGATCATCCCCTTTGCCTTGTCACATGTTTGTAGCATCTCATAGCATCATTAACATCACATATGTGCTTCTGGTTTTGGTTTGCATCATGTCATCTTATCCCATTTTGCATTGCATTGCATTTCTTTTCTAACCTTTCAGGTGGTAAGTGATTTTGAGGAGTGGATTTGCCTTCACTTTTCACAATTTTTCTTTTCATCTCTCTTGCATCCATGCTGCATTTTTATATGTGTTTGAGTTTGAGCTTGCTCATTCTTCTTCTTCCCACTTTCTTTCTTCAAGTGACTTGACTTCTTGAATGAAGCAAGATGCTTTGCTTCTCTTGATCCTTTCATCTGCTTCCTGGTGGTTCCATTGAAGATCTTTCTTGTTAAACCTCAAAAACCTTAGGAACAACCAAGCATGACAATGATTAGGGTTTTGATTAGTCTCCCCTCTTAGTTTTACCTTTGTATCTCTCTTGAGTCTTCTCTTCTCACCTCATAATCATGGACTAAACCCTAAAGGCTTTAAGGCTTTGTGATTAAACTTATGCCTGCATCCTTCTATTAGGATGGAGTGTATAACTTTAATCCTAAGTGTTAAACCCTTAATGTGTTTAAATCTCTCAATCAATCCACTTAATAATCATCAAGACATCACACTTGTAACTTGGGCCTTGCATTAGGGTTCTAATTCTTCCTTAATTGGTTAAGAAGGACTAACCCTAGTGTTAATGGACAAGTCCCCCTCAAGTTGTCTTACAAAACCTAAAAATCATTTCATCATCATACCATTAAATAAAATCCACTTAATCAAAGGCTTGTTTTGTCATGAGTTTAATCCCTAATCATGGATTAAGTTGAGGAGCTTTCCCCAACTTAAACATTCTCATCTATTATCCTTCTATTAGGATGGTGTAATGAGTCTGTTTAATCCCTGATTATGGCTTAACCTCATTACTCAACACTAAACAAAAACCACAAAAACATCTAAATAATCATAAGTAGGTTAATGATCTTAATCCTACACCAAAGGTGATTAAGTGTGAGAATCTGACTTCACACTTAAGGTAATCTCATTACCCCTAAACAGAGGGAAGATGTGATGAGTTTACTTAATCCATTGGTTTAGGCTTAAGCTCATTAACTTATGACAAATTCTCAAAAGCAATAAAAGACTGAAAACACAAAAACAAACCATAATCGTCTCCTTAGGGATTCTTTTCTCATCACCTTCACTCATAAACGAGAACTTGCTTCTTCCGTCTAATGCAAGACAGTTTGCACCTGAGCCAGACAGGTCATACACTTAAGCATAGGCAAGTAAGCATTTCACAGTCAATTCATCTTTCAGTCTCTTTGGGTCGAACTACGGTGTTCTGACTTCCTCATTGCACGAGAGGATACGTAGGCATAACTTAACAGTTATCGAACAAAAGTCTCTGTATATTCCCCCTCCTTCCAGCTTCATTCTTTTAGCCTCATGGTCTTGAGTATCTCATCCTTTGTCCTTACACTGACACTGTATATCACACTTTGCACTTCTTTTACACTGACACCTGTACATCTTTTCCAGCTATTCTATACACAAATTGCACTGACACTACCCCTTTAAAACACAAATCTTTTAAGCGTGGATCCCGTCGAGTACGACGGACAAGCTGGGTGCTAATACCTTCCCAGGTTGTAACCAACCCCCTTTCTCAGTCTCTCTGGTTCGCAACCGTCTTATCCATCTTTTTCTAGGTCTATGCAGCATTACCCTTCCTCCGGGATAAAAATGCCTAGCTGGCGACTCTATTCATCTCCAGTGAGTTCACGGCTGTGTGTTCTCATTGTTCCTCTCGCCGATCATTCGCGTCTGTACCTTTATTTGGGCCAGTCCCATTTATCGGGAGCGACAGCTTGGCGACTCTGCTGGGGACCCTTATACTGTAACCAGGGCTTCTGGTTCTTTTTGTGGGTTCCTCCTAGCGCTTGTTTGATTTGTGTTTACTGGGGTGTTATGTGCTTACTTGTGTTTGTATACTTGTTTTATTTTTACTGCTTTATGTACAGTTGCTTTACTGCTTTCTTTATTGTTTTTGTATATATCATATTGTCATACTGTACTGCTGGCTGGATCTGGTTTTTGTTTTGATGGGTGGGTGATTCATTGAGAGTTAAGGTCCTATACCTGGGACCTGAGTGACACCTAGGCTAGAGTGAATCATATTCTTTCCCATTCCATCTCGGTCTAGTGCGGGAATATGAAACACGGTTCAGATATGGGTTTCTTCTTGAGAACTCTGTGTTGCAGATTTCCTGCAATGCTAGGGCTATCTGGGAAGCCTGCTAAGTCTGGATGACCTTTTAGTATTGACCTTCAGAAACTGAGGTGAATTAGAGGAGGAACTTTTATGGTTATTGTAAACACTGTACCTCCGGGTTAGAAGTGTTTACACTTCTCATAACTGATCCAAGTCTGAGGATCCTTGTTTTAGAACACCACCTGTGAGAGGGTTGGGCTGTTTACAGGTTTGCAGGTACCTTGACCTCAGAATACTCTGTTACTTTGATTTGGTTAAGAATACTCCATGTTGGAACAGTTCTTGTGATTCTAAACCCTGGACATGTGGCTCTTTATTTGAGCCCCCCACCTTGGTTACTGGACTTATAGACCTCCATCTGGATTTCTTACACACATGGACTTATATCAGAGCACTTGATCAGATCCAGCTCAGTCACAAACCCTTGCATATCATTTGCATACATAATCATTGCATCATATTGACATTTGCTTATTTGTGTTTCAGGGTATCCATCTTCATTTGGTTTTGGTTTTGACCCCATCTTCAGCATTGACCTATCTTCATCAGCACCTGCTTCAGCCATCAGTTATCTACTTCAGTCACCTGCACCAGCCAATTAGTGGCCCATTCTTCAGTATCATCATCAGCACTTGTCTCTACTCAGTCTCAACATCATGGCACCTAAAAAGAGCAACATCACCTACCACTTCTTCCAGCCAGAGTTAGCTGACATCAGGAGGATTCAGACCCTGATCACTCCAGACCATATACCACTGTTCAGGGAACACCATGGAGATATACTTGATATGGTTATGGATCTGGACCCCTCACAGAGAAGCCTGATCCACACCTGCCTTCAGTTTTATGATCCCCCACTGAGATGTTTCACTTTTCAGGACTTTCAGTTGGGCCCCTTATTGGAAGAATACTCATCATTAGTTGGTATACCTATCAGGGGTGGAGTCCCTTTCAACCCTGAGATGGTCTTTCCTGGTAATGAAGAGGTAGCAAAGGCACTACATCTGGAACCAGTCCTGATTGGGCAGCATATGACTTCTAAGGCTGGAATCCCTGGCTTGCATCTGGATTTCTTGATCTCTCAAGCCACTTTGAAAGCTTCTTCAGGAGAGTGGAAAGCAGTCTGTGCTTTATTGGCTTTGAGTATATATGGGATTGTATTATTTGCAGATGAGCCTCGATTCATTAGTAAGAATGCAATCCATCTGTTCATTCTAAGGAACCCAGTGCCAACTTTATTGGGTGATCTCTACTATTCAGTGCATCAGAGGAATGAAAAGCAGAGGGGAAGATTAGTAAGATGCTGTGCTCCTTTGTTCCATACTTGGCTTCTCAGGCATTTGCCCAGGACAGATGCATTTTTGAACCCTCATCAGCAGAAAAACTGGGCTGGAAGACTTATTACTCTAACTTCAGCTGATATCAGGTGGTGCACTCAAAGCACAAAAGGCAGGGATATCATCACCAGCTGTGGGCATTTTCCCAATGTGCCCCTAATAGGAGTTAAGGGTAGTATTAATTACAACCCTCTGCTATTCAAAAGACAACTGGGCTATGCACTGGTCCACACTCCTAAGGCACAGGACTTGGTTGAGACTCTTTATTGTGAAAACAAGATTAATCTGGCTATTGTTAGGCAGGCAGCCTGGGCCTGGGACAATGTGCAGACTAAAGGGGTGACCATCCTGGGGAAGTGTAACAATGTAGCATCAGCACAATACTATGATTGGTCCCATGCCAGGGCTCAATTCTCTGGGATGCCCTTTACTATTGAAGATATGCCTGGGCCTTCCACAACACAACCTCCAGCAACTGTCAGCTTAGAGGAGTTTGAGAAGTTGAAAGAGAGAAATGAGAAGCTGACTCAAGCTCTACAGAAGACCCTCTGGGAAAGGAGTGATGGTAGGTTGGATATTGAGAGGTTAGAAAAGTTGAAGGTGGAGCACTTGGCTAGAATTGAGAAGTCTGAAGATTACATTAAGAAGTCTAGGGCTGGAGAACAAATCCTGAAGAATGCTTGCAAGGAAGCCCAATTCCAGAAAGCCAGGACAGACTTGTATCTGAAGGAGAGTCAGGCTAGGTGGGTCAGGATCACCGAGGCTCGTACTCTGGAGGACAAGAGGGTCCAAGACAAGATAGAGCAACTGGAAGCTAGTGCAAAAGAGCAACAAGAAGCCCTGGCAGCAGCCCAGAGGGAGATATCAGAGCTAAAGATCAGAGCTGGAGTGAAGAGGTCAAAGGACCAAAGTCAGCACAAGAAGCTAACTGTAGCTGTTACCACCCGGAACCTCCTTATCAGGAATCTCACGGAGCGTCCAGCTGATCCTGTGACCGAAGCACTTCTCAAGGAAGTTCGAGAGGATGAGTTTGGTCTTGGTGTTTGACCATTTGCTTGTTGTTGCTTTCATTCCATGTACTTTTATTTTCTTGTAATGTATTTTGACCCCTCAGAGGGCTTGTATTTGTAAACAAACTGTGTACCATTGGCCTTTTGTAATATATGTATTAGTTTGTTCCATCCGAGTTTACATCGAAAGCAACATCAACAGCATCATCTTCAAGGGTCTGGAAGGGTCAAAACTGAATGCCAAGCCGGATACCTTGAAAACAAATAAGCATACTGCATTGCATGCTAACCCTTTGTTTGTTTTGTAGGTTTTTGTTTTGTTGTTGCTAACTCTGTTGTGAAGCTCAGGAACTATTGCTCGACGACGAGGGTTTCCACTCAACCGACCACACAGGTACCCCACCCGTAATAACCTTCCGGGCATACAGATGGATCAGATGCAGCAGGACCTTACAGAGGTCAGGAACCAAATGACCAACGAGAGGTTGGAAATGAGGAACCAAATGACACAGTTTATGGAAGTAATGAACAACATGGCTCAAAGCCAGGAGAGGCTCAGGGCATTGGTAGAAGGGAGAAATCAGGAAGATCATCAGCCAGGGACTGCTGGGACTAGCAACAATGAAAGAGTCCAACCTCATGTCAATCCCCCAGTCTTTGGCCCCCACCTCCATCCAGAGGCCAACATCCCTGTCAATATACAAGGGACTGCCACAGCAGGGAGGGTACTGCAAGAAGACCCCCAAGAAGACCAGTTTACAGTGATGGGATTCGGGGAAGAAGCTTATGATAGAAGGTTGGATGAGATAGCTGAGAAATTAAGATCCTTAGAGTCTCAAAACTCTTTGGGTTTTGATGTTATGGATATGGGCTTGGTAGACGGGGTCAGGATTCCCCACAAGTTTAAGCCACCATGTTTTGAGAAGTATAATGGGACTTCCTGTCCCCGGACCCATCTACAATCTTTTCTCGGGAGGCTGAAGGCTTATACCATGGACGAGAAGCTGTGGATGTTCTACTTTGAGGATAGCTTGACTGGAGCTTCAAGGGAATGGTATTCCCATCTGACAAGAGCAACTATTAGATGCTGGAAGGACCTGGCAGAGGCCTTCATCAGACAGTATCAGTATAATCTGGATATGGCACCCAACAGGACCCTCCTAATGGGAATGTCACAGTCATCTAGAGAGAGCTTCCGAGAGTATGCTCAAAGATGGAGACAGCTTGCTGCTGCTGTCCAGCCACCTATGTCAGAAAGGGAGATGGCTGATATGTTCATGAACACCCTTCAGTGAACTTACATTGATAGGCTAGCTGCCTTCTCATCTACCAGCTTTGCAGATGTTGTCATAGTAGGGGAGAGAATTGAAAGCCTATTGAAGATGGGAAAGATCTCAGACAACGGTGCAAGCTCATCCAGTAATGCAAGAAAGCCTTTTGCGGGCCCAAGAAGGACTGGTGAGACCAATGCCATCCACACCAACAGGGGCAGGCCCCAATATGTTCATAGATCTGTGGCAGCAGTCACTATTCCCACTCCAGTTCATCCACAACCAGCCTATCAACCTCCGCAACAAAACTATCAGCAACAACCTCAGTACCATCAACAAAATCAGTATCCTCCGAGAAATTACAACAATAGCAACACCAACAACAATAACCAGCAAAGGCCATTCCAGCAGAGGCCATCTCAAGCCAACAGGGTGATCGATCCGATCCCTATGCCATATGCTACATTGCTGCCACAACTCCTGAAACTCAACCTAGTTGAGCTAAGGACATTGGCACCTCCAGATCCCAACAGTCTACCCAGGAATTATGACTCCAATGCCAGATGTGCTTTTCATTCAAATGCACCTGGCCATAGTACAGAAAAGTGCAGAGCCTTGCACATGAAGGTACAAGACCTGGTAGACTCAAAAGCTCTGAATTTCGCACCACCACCCAATGTCAACAAAAACCCTATGCCAAACCATGGAGGTCCCAGAATCAACGCAATTGAAGAAGACAAGCCGTCTTATTTAATAACCAGTGTGGGTCAGATTCGGACACCGTTGGTGGAGATTAAGGCTCAGCTCCTCGAATGTCAAATGTTCCCGGGGTGTGAGTTAGGGTGTGCTTACTGCAATATTTCAGTAAATGGGTGCGATAACCTGAGGAATGGCATAGATGGTCTTATTCAGAGTGGCCAGCTTCAGATCACCACATCATTTCCAACAAATCCATCAATCTCATCAGCAACAATTCTGATATCTCCTACAACTGCAGCAACCATTGTTCCTGACAATTCTTCGGCTTCATCAACAAGTACTTCATCTATCATCTCAACTGATCAGTTATCAACAAATTTTTCTTCTACAACTTCAGCACCACTCCGATTTGAATCTCCTACAACAACAACATCCATCCTTCCGACAATGTCTCCTACAACTCCAGCAACAAACTCTGAAGATGTCTCAACTGTCACAATATTTTATGATCCTGAAAACAACTCTGCCTACAACTCAGAAGGTGCTGCCCCCATCAGAGCACCAGTCACAATTTATTATGATCCGCAAACTATCACAGTCCCTTCAGCAGCTGCCATCAGTCCAGTCACCGTCACAGTGCCTGGACCAGTGCCTTATGAAAGCAATAGGGCCATCCCTTGGCACTACGGCTCTGACGTATACTGCGAAGGAAATAAAATCACCCTTGAACCATCAACACCTGCACCACAAATAGATAATGTGGGAGGAGGCGGAGGCTTCACTCGAAGCGGGCGTCTCTTTGCTCCACAAATGCAAAGACCTACTGCGTAAGCAGAAGCTGCTGCCAAGGCAAAAGGAAAGAGCCCGGTGCAGGAAGATCAAACAGTTAAGGAAGCTTTGAAAACACCATTCGATCAAGAAGTTGATGAGTTTATGAGAATCATCAAAAAGAGTGATTACAAAATAGTGGATCAGCTTCACCAGACGCCATCCAAGATCTCTATCCTATCACTGCTTATGTGCTCCGAAGCCCATCGGAATGCATTACTCAAAGTCTTGCACGCAGCTTACGTGCCTGAAGAGATCACCGTCAATCAGTTGGAAACCGTGGTTGGAAATGTTACTGCTAGCAATGGGCTAGGGTTCACCAATACTGACTTGACAACGGAGGGCCGCAACCATAACAAGGCCTTGCACATCACCATGGAATGTAAAGGTGCAGTCCTTTCCCATGTGCTGGTAGACACAGGGTCATCCCTTAATGTCTTACCCAAAAAGGCCCTGGTGAAGCTAGAGTATGAAGGATTAGCATTGCGTCCCAGTAACCTGGTGGTAAGAGCCTTTAATGGTTCTAAGAGATCGGTTCTGGGAGAAATTGAGCTACCTGTGACAATTGGCCCACAAACCTTTAAAACGATCTTCTACATGATGGACATTCAGCCTGCCTACAGCTGTTTGTTGGGTAGACCATGGATTCACGCCGCTGGCGCAGTAACGTCTACCCTTCACCAGAAGTTAAAATTTGAGTGGGAAGGCCAAGTTGTTACTATCTGTGGGGAGGAGGATATATTTGTTAGCCACCTGGCTACCTATAAATATATTGAGATGGATGGGGAAATCCATGAAACAATGAGCCAAGGGTTTGAGGCCCTGAATGTTAATGAAGCATCCGCTGTATCTGGGATCTCCATGTCATCTTATCAACAAGCCCGGAAGGTTGTTGAGGAAGGAACTGCCCAAGGCTGGGGCAAGGTTTTATCTGTGGAGGAGAAGAAAGACAAATTTGGGTTGGGTTACAGACCAACTCAACAGAATCAAGCAAAGGCTGCTGAGAAGCCCGGTTTTGTCAGTGGGGGGATGCTCACCCCTGATGCTATCAACAATTTGGAAGACGAGCTGGAAGAGGAGCGCAATCTGGAGAATTGGATTCGTCCAAAGATCCCGGGGAGCAGTATCTCAAACTGGTCTTCCCAGGAAATTATAAGAGTTACTCATGCAGAGTAATTATTATTTCCTATGTTTTTATAGCATGCATCCAAGTCTTGCATCTTTCCCAAGATGACAAGACTCATTTTGTAATCGGGCCATCTGTACTTTTTGTGCAAACAAGATTAATCAATGAAATATCAGACATCTTTTTGCAAATGAGTCCTTTTCTTTTCCGCTCACTGTTTTTCCCATTTTTCTTTTTGTACAAAAAAAAATAAATGGCGATGTTTTCAAAATGATAACTTTATTTCACTTTTCTAAAACAAGGTTAAAATCAAATCACTAAAATGAACAAACTGAACCCTTGCAGAGAGTGCCTTCCTGACAGCACCGACAACAGCACGGCTATGACTTCGTATGACTTTGACAATCCGATCAATCAAGCTGATGAAGGGGTTGAAGAAGAATATGAGCTTCCTGAAGAGCTAGCCAGGTTGTTAAGACAAGAGGAAAAGGTTATTACTCCTCACCAGGAGGAGGTTGAAGTGATTAATCTTGGTACAGATGAAGACGTGAAAGAGGTTAAAATCGGGGCCTGCCTACAAGACTCAGTGAAGAGACAACTGATTGATCTGCTTCAAGAATATGTGGATGTTTTTGCTTGGTCGTATCAAGATATGCCCGGGTTGGACACCGACATTGTCGTGCACAAGCTGCCTTTGAGGGAAGAATGCCCACCGGTCAAACAGAAACTGCGCCGTACTCTCCCGGACATGGCAATGAAGATCAAGGAAGAGGTACAAAAGCAATGGGACGCCGGGTTCCTTGCTGTAACTAGCTACCCGCCGTGGGTTGCTAACATAGTACCTGTGCCTAAGAAGGATGGTAAGGTAAGAATGTGTGTTGACTATCGGGATCTGAACAGAGCCAGCCCGAAAGATGATTTTCCATTACCTCACATTGACGTATTGGTAGATAATACGGCTCAGTTCTCGGTATTCTCCTTCATGGACGGTTTTTCAGGATACAATCAGATCAAGATGTCACCTGAAGACATGGAGAAGACAACCTTCATTACACCTTGGGGCACGTTCTGTTACAAAGTGATACCATTCGGACTGAAGAATGCTGGTGCCACATATCAACGGGCTATGGTAACATTATTCCACGATATGATCCATAAAGAAATAGAATGTTATGTGGATGACATGATTGCCAAGTCCCTCACGGAAGAAGACCACCTGGTAAATCTACTGAAGCTATTCGAGCGTCTGAGGAAATACCAACTGAAGCTGAACCCCAACAAATGCACATTCGGGGTACGATCCGGTAAGCTGCTGGGCTTCATTGTAAGCGAGAAAGGGATTGAAGTTGACCCTGATAAAGTCAAAGCCATTCAAGAGATGCCTGCACCGAAAACTGAGAAAGAAGTTTGAGGGTTCCTAGGTCGATTGAACTACATTTCACGGTTCATATCTCACCTTACAGCAACCTGTGAACCCTTGTTCAAGCTGTTAAGAAAAGAACAGACGGTCAGTTGGAATGAAGACTGCCAGAAGGCTTTTGACAAGATCAAGGAGTACTTACAAGAGCCTCCAATCCTTATGCCTCCAGTTGAAGGAAGACCTCTGATAATGTACTTGACAGTATTAGAAGAGTCAATGGGGTGTGTGCTGGGCCAGCATGACGAGTCTGGTCGAAAAGAGTATGCAATATACTACCTGAGCAAAAAGTTTACCGACTGTGAACAACGTTATTTACTGCTCGAGAAAACTTGATGTGCTTTAGCGTGGGCTGCTCGCCGACTGAGACAGTATATGTTGACCCACACTACTTTGTTGATATCAAAAATGGACCCAGTCAAGTACATTTTCGAGAAGCCAGCTCTTACCGGACGGGTTGCAAGATGGCAAATGATTCTCACGGAATATGACATCCAGTACACCTCTCAGAAAGCCATCAAGGGCAGTGTACTATCTGAATATCTTGCTGAGAAACCCATTGATGACTACCAGCCTATGAGATTTGACTTCCCTGATGAAGACATCATGTTCATAAAATCAAAAGATCATGAAGAGCCTATTCACACTGAAGGGCCTGACCCGGAAGAAGAATGGACTATGATGTTTGATGGGGCTGTTAATATGAACGGTCGTGGTGTTGGTGCAGTACTCATTACACCTAAAGGAGTTCACATGCCTTTCTCGGCAAAACTCACTTTCAACTGCACTAACAATGAAGCTGAATACGAAGCTTGCATTATGGGCCTTGAGGAAGCCATTGACCTCAGGATCAAGACTTTGACCGTATTCAGAGATTCAGCTTTGGTAGTTAATCAAACCAACGGCAAATGGTACACTCACCAGGACCATCTGATACCTTACAGGGATTATACAAGGAGGTTATTGACTTTCTTCACAACAGTCAAGCTTGAGTATATCCCTCGGGACGAGAATCAGTTTGCAGATGCTCTGGCTACCATTTCATCTATGATCAAAGTTCAAATGGCCAACTTCGTACCTCAGATTTCAGTGTTCAGACTCGACAGACCAGCATATGTATTTGCAGCAGATATTGTCAAAGACGATAAGCCTTGGTTCCATGACATTAAATGCTTCTTGGAGGATCAAACATACCCACCTGGGGCATCTTCCAATGATAAGAAGACTTTGAGAAGGCTTGCTGTTAGTTTCTTTCTGAACACCGATGGATCTTTATACAAAAGGAACTTTGATATGGTACTCCTCAGATGTGTTGACAAGACGGAAGCAGATTTGTTGATGCATGAAGTGCACGAAGGATCTTTTGGTACCCATGCTGGAGGACATGCCATGGCTAAAAAGCTGTTAAGATCGGGTTATTACTGGATCACAATGGATGCAGACTGTTGTGCTTATGCCAGAAAGTGCCACAAATGCCAGATCTATGCAGATAAGGTGCATGTGCCTCCCAATCCTTTGAACATAATGTCTTCACCATGGCCCTTTGCTATGTGGGGCATTGATATGATTGGCAAGATTGAGCCAACTGCTTCAAATGGCCACAGATTCATCTTGGTCGCCATTGATTATTTCACCAAGTGGGTTGAAGCAGCCTCATATGCAAATGTTACAAGACAAGTGGTAGCCAGATTTCTGAAGAGAGATATCATTTGTCGATATGGAGTTCCCGAGCGAATCATTACTGATAACGGTTCCAATCTAAACAATAAAATGATGGCTGAGTTATGCCGGGACTTCAAAATCCAACACCACAATTCTTCTCCTTACAGGCCAAAGATGAATGGCGCTGTTGAGGCGGCTAATAAGAATATCAAGAAGATTGTGCAGAAGATGGTAGTCACTTACAAAGACTGGCATGAAATGCTACCGTTTGCCTTGCATGGGTACCGCACATCAATCAGAACATCCACTGGGGCAACACCGTATCAGCTGGTGTATGGTATGGAGGCAGTCCTACCTGTCGAAGTTGAATTACCCTCCTTGCGAGTACTAATGGATGTTAAACTGAACGAAGCAGAGTGGGTCAGGTCCCGATACGAACAACTGAGTCTGATTGAAGAGAAAAGACTGGCTGCAATCTGTCATGGGCAGTTATATCAAAGAAGAATGAAGAAAGCCTTCGATCAGAAAGTCAGGCACCGAGGGTACCAAGTAGGAGATCTTGTGTTGAAAAGAATCCTTCCTCCTCATACAGACCACAGGGGCAAATGGACTCCAAACTATGAGGGACCATTCGTGGTAAAGAAAGTTTTCTCTGGTGGAGCACTGATGCTCAGCACCATGGATGGTGAAGATTTCCCGTCCCCTGTGAATTCAGATGCAGTTAAAAAATACTTCGCATAAAAATGACCCGCTGGACATAAAAACAGAATGTAAGTCCAGGCAAAAATAGGGCATCCCGGCGAGTCAAAAACAGAATAAAGGACTCGGGCAAAAATAAGGGAAAATAAATAAAAAAATGTACACCCGCTGAGTTGAAAAGCCGCATTGGACAACTCAGGCAAAAATGGTTATCCCGATGGATTGAAAACCCGAAAGGGCGATCCATGCAAAACGAGGGAATAAGCGAACAACTGCACTCTGAATTCGTCTGTATCACTTACAACTTGGCAAACCTCAAAAAGATCAAACTTCTTTCAGAATCAACCTTCTTCAGAAAGCAAGACGAGAAGAACGTCGAAAGTCATACGAGTCATAGCAAAAGAGGAAGCTCCTTGAAAGCGTCGTCAACATCGCCAGCACTTTGTTTCTCAATTTGTAACAGTCTCTTCATTTCAGGAGATTTGTTTCTTTGACTGTATCTCGCCAATTCAGGGCATTTGAATTAATAAAATCAGATTTATAGTCACGTCTCGTCTTGTACATTTGTATTTGCAAAAATGTCTGATGTCTCTAAAAAAAAACGTGATTGCATAAATACAGATGCTTATCTTCAAAAAAATAAAATGCATGCTTGCAGGGAATATACTTACTCTCGCAAATGTCTAAATTCCTATGACGGAATCCAGTAAAGGATACCTCGGGACCATTTGTGCGTTTCCTCATCTTTGCAGGATTGCAGGTATCCAGAACGCAACTTGGGGCATGCAAGTTATATCCCAGCAAGCTGGCAAATCAACACTCACTCTTGGCACCAGAGGTGTTTTCTCCCCAGCTGAGTTGCCAACAACATTCCCCAGCTGAGTTACCAACAACTTTCCCCAGTGAGCTGCCACTTGCTACTACCACCAGCCGAGTTGTTGTTTCTTCAGAATGCAGAAATTCGGGGAACCATCTCCCCACAGAATCCTCAGCCTCTGTTCAGAAGAGCAACGCATGAAGGAGTCACAACAGAGTACAGAAGGCTTCTACAAACCCCAGCTGGGTCCTATGTTACAAGGATATGTCCATCAGTGACCTATATCCCCAGGCAGATGCATCTCATCAGATCTACCAATGATCTCATCCCCAGCTGGGATGTCCACTTCAAACAGATCGACCAGAGATCTTCACAGCAACAGGATCCGAATCCTGGATCATTATCTTTGCATAATCATGACATTTGCATCATATTCACCCACAAAGCGTAGCATTCCGTCTAATACGGAGCATTACGGCAAAAATCAAACATATAGCATAATCATAAGCCATGTTTCGAATCGAACCCTTGTGTATAATAACCATTCGTCAGAATGCAGAATACTTTCCCCAAAATCCCCACCAGAATCCCAGCAAAAGCAGTTGCCTCATAAATCACAAACACTAGTATATACTCATTTTGACACCCGTCCGTGTCATCACTCCCCAATAAAGTTGCTGAACACTCTTTACAAACAAAACCACCCGCATTACAGATACTTCCTGACACCCGTCCGTGTCATATCCCCAGCGGAAAGCCAAAGACATCATCTTTGCACTCACCTATACTTGTACATACACTTTCTTGACACCCGTCCGTGTCGTATCCCCAACGCAGTCGCCTACACTTTTACAACCCATATACTTGTTGATATTATTATACTTTTCTCTCTTGACACTCGTCTGTGTCACCCTCCCCAGCAGATAAACACTCATCTATACACCACCCATACTCACTACTCATGTTATACTTATACAGATACTCGTCCGTATCTTGTACATACCACTTATATATCCCCACAGATTCGGCATTGGTCCATGTTCTTTGTTAACCAGTTGGTACTCGTCCGTACCATCATCTCAGAATATGCATCAAATGTTTGTTTCTACATGATACTCGTCCATATCATAGTCTTAAGGATGCTCGTCCGCATCTTTAAATCCATACACCGTGTCAAACACTTATGTCTTCTTGAATATAGATACTCGTCTGTGTCTACTATTCCCCAGAAAAGTCCCCTCAGATTCAACACTCGTCCGTGTTCTTTGTTAACCCGGTGATACTCGTCCGTATCGTCATCTCTGAACATGTGTCAGTTTGTTTCTACCCGATACTCGTCCGTATCGCAGTCTTAAGGATGCTCGTCCGCATCTTTAATCTATACACAAAACACTTATACTTTCTTTTCTTGGTTGTAAACACTCGTCCGTGTTTACTATATCCCCAGTAGATCACCAACAAAGCAAATCTTCCTTTTTATCTGACACTCGTCCTGTGTCGTGATAAACCTCGAGAGCAGCCGTACCCTGCTAGGTGGTCGTCCTCCACCTCTTGATGGTCGTCCTCCATCATGCTCATCCGATGGCCGTCCCCATCGTTGATATTTAGCAGCCGTCCCCTGCTAGGTGGTCGTCCTCCACCTTTTGATGATCGTCCTTCATCATTTTATCCAATGGCCGTCCCCATTGTTGATTTTGGTTATCTGGCATTCGTCCTATGTCATGAGAAACCTCGAGAGCAGCCGTCCCCTGCTAGGTGGTCGTCCTCCACCTCTTGATGGTCGTCCTCCATCATGCTCGTTCGATGGCCGTCCCCATCGTTGACCTTTTATCCGGCATTCGTCCTATGTCGCGATATTTTTGGCAGCCGTACCCTGCCTGGTGGTCGTCCTCCACCTTAGATGATCGTCCCTCATCTTAACCCCAACAGAGCAGCCGTCCCCTGCTAGGTGATCGTCCTTCACTTTTGATGACCGTACCTCATCATCTGTTTATTTCATTTATTCTTTAACCCGATGGCCGTCCCCGTCGTGGTCCCTTTTCTTTTTAGCCCGATGGCCGTCCCCATCGTCGGTTACTTTGCTTTATGAACTTGATGGCCGTCCCCGTCATGTTTCATTGATTCCCAGAGAATCTTACAACTTTATCTTGATGGCCGTCCCCATCATAATTTTATTTTTTCCAGCTAGTCGGCCGTCCCCGTCTTGGCTTTACTTTTATCCCCAGCATGTCGGCCATCCCCGTCATTGCTTTATTTCCGCATTTTTCCAGCATGTCGGCCGTCCCCGTCATTGCTATCTACCCAGCAGTCGTCCTCTGCTCGACGGTCGTCCTCCGTCGCCCACACTTTACAATATACTTTATTTTCCTTTTACAATCTATATCCCTTTTCTTCTTCATTCTGTGAGTGCAAATTTTGGACTGTCTTTGGTATTCAACCACAAGTTATCTTGTTTGCCTGATAAGCCTTCGCTTACATCCTGCACAGCTAACTCATGCTTGAATAGGGGCAGCTGTAAACACCCCAAATTTTCCCTCACCCATTCACACCATGGCTTGTGATTATTTCATATGTATAAACACAATCATAACATCTCATACCACATTTTTGATTCACTGCATAGATTCTAAGTCATCTGCATCTAGGGTTTGTGATCTGAACAATCCAAGAGCTTCTTGAGCCACTCCAAAGGCCACCAATCACTTCAAAGGGATCCATGTGTGTTCTTATATCATATTACATCCTCTCAAAGTCAAAAATGCAAAAGAATCACAAGAACTGGGATTGGTGTGGATGCAGAGCCAAGTTTGACTGCACAGTTGACCTGAAATTAGGGTTTTGGTTTCAGAGGCCATAACTCCAAATTTTTTGGTCATTCTTGTTTCTATTGGTCTCTATATGGTATAGGGAGTATGCATATCAATTTTCATGAAGAAATTCCATGGGGAAGTCATCTGATCAAGAGTTGACTTTTCAGACAAGTCAGTGTAAAATCAGGGCATCTGAGGCCCCCAATGACCCAACCAAAGGGTGATCTTCATCATTTTGAGTGTATTTGATCTTTATTTGATCATGGAAGAGGTTTGAAGTTCACAAAATTCAAGAATTACAAGTTTTTGCAAAGTTGACTTTTTAGGGCATGGTTGACTTTTCAAGAATATGTCATTTTATGCCACTTTTCAAACCTTACTTTTTGATCCAAAAAAGCTTCAAATGGAAAAACTTTGGTCATGAAAGTTGTAGATTAGATCTTTCCCTTTTCAAAAAGTACAAGAACATGATCTAATTCTTCTTGGATCAAAAGTTATAGTGTGTTAAAGTTGGCAAAAATCACTAATTTTCAAGACATGCACCAAAAGGCAAAGTTGCAAATTCTCCTTTCAAGGCCAATTCAGTCATCATATGGGCTTCTAATTCACTCAACATGATCACACAAGTTCTAAAAATCAGAATTGAACCAAGAGATCACATGTTTTGTATGGTTTTGGAGCAAGATATTTTCATGAAGCAAAAGCAAAGTCAAGTTGCAAAACCACTCATCACACTTCACCCACTTGCTGCATTGGCTATTGAACCAGCCATAGCTTCTCACCACACCATGCTGCGCCAGCCCATGTACATGTACTAGCCTAGGGCTCAACCCATGCTTTCCTTACACCAAAGTTGACATTTTTCAAAAGTGAACTTACCTATCACAGCAGGCCAGGTCACATCATCTGACCAATGGGATTACTTTATGCAAGCCAAATGCTAGACATTTCATACATCAAGCAAGGCTGAAGCTCACCACAACACACCATTCACAAACTCACCCCATTTTGTATTTCTCTTCGAATCTGTCTCCATAGCTCACAAGCACAAAAACCAATTCCACTAATCAACTCACCATGCTTCATTAAGCCCAGACCAACACCCAAAACAGCCAGGAGCACACTAGAACTCAGCCTTCATAAAAACTGTCACAAAGCTTCCCTTCTTCGAATCACCTTCCACAGCCACAAAACACCAAAACTTTCTTCACTAACAAGTCAAACACACTCAAGAGAGCAAGAATCCACCATTGGAGTAGCCTGAAACCTCACCATTCCTGACTGTGAAACCTGCTGCACCAGAACTTCCCTCTTCAAACCAGCCATCCACAAGAACTTTGAAGCTTCTCTTTGAGTTCAAGAGAGTCAAAGAAGTTCATTTGCACACTAAGGAAGTTCTGGAAGCTCAATATTGAAGTTTTCCAGCTCAGGTATGGCCAAGAACACTTTCTTATAAAGCTTTGATTTTTTGTTATAAACTGAAAGTGCATGCTTTAAGGATCATTGTGATATGTTTAGAATCGAAAATGGTGAAAAAATGAGTATTTTATGAGTGTCTGAAAGTTTGGCCCCATTTTTGTTTTGTTTCGATTCAGCCTGTTCTTGCTAGATAAATGATGATTGATTGTTGATTTGAGTTGCTAGAAGTGTGAGGATTGTTTCTGGGCGTTTAATTTGACTTGGGGTAGCCTAGATAAGAAGCTAGGGTTTTGACATGGCCGGAGAAGACGACCGGAGCTTATCTCCGGTCGCCTGAATGTAATTAGGGTTAAGCCTGGTTAATTAAGCAACTTTGAATCTTGAGCGTAGGATCATCTGACTTTCCTTGACTTCGCGCGTGGATGAGTGGTTCAGATGGGTCCACTGTGCCCTAATCACCATTAACTCATTTAATTATTTCATAAAACTTAATTAAAGTCAGAAGCAATCTAGACCCTTCATTCACGCGCGCGGTCAACATTTTCAAATCCAGAGTGAATCCTGGCCCTCCATCTTGCATACTTCAGTCTATTTTCATTTTTATTTCATTTTCTTTCATTTAATTTCCACAATTTGTTTAAAATAGCAAAATTGTTTTAAAAATTATGAAACTTTTTCTCAAGAGTTTCATTAATTTTTAAAACACAAAAATATTTTTATTTTCATTTTTAGCATTTAAAAAGTATTTTAAAATATTTAAAAGTTTATTTTTAATTGATTAATGAAAATTAATTTATTAAAAATACTTTTAGGTATTTAAAAATCACCAAAAAATTCATGAAATGTTCTAAGACATTTAGAAACATTGTCCAACCTTCAAACCAAATTTATTTTTTGATCTTGATGCATTTTGAGAATTTTTCATTGATTTAAAATCATTTTTAGGCATTAATTTGATCCATAGTTCAAAAAATCATTTCTGCCTATCCATGAAGAGTTGGACATTGATTCTTTTTGCATTGCATTGTGTTTAGCATGTAGTTTGTGAGATTAAATGGCCTTGATTTGATCTTTCATTTTCCATTTTGTTTGGTAATTTTCTTGTTAAGGAACCCTAAAACCCTAGAAATCTTAAGAAAACCATAACTTGAACTTGGTTAGGAGTTGAGACCTCTCCTTTGGGCAGTGGGTTAGTATAGGATTAGGGGTCCTTTGAGTGGCATTTTCAATTTTTTATCTTAGGTTTTGCTTCTGATTTTGATTTTTGTTTGATGTATTGTTCATAAACCCTAATTGGGGCTTTCATATGCATCCATCTTGCATTCTCTTGCATAACATGACTTGTCATGACATTCCATGCCTCCATGTGATTCATTTGACATCATAAGACATATTGAAAGCATATTTGATCATTGCATCATGTGTTTGCCATGATGTATGTCATGTGCACTTCATAACTTTTCATGTGTGATCATGGTCCCTAACTTGCTTCATTTGCATTCATGAGCTTGTATGATCATCCCCTTTGCCTTGTCACATGTTTGTAGCATCTCATAGCATCATTAACATCACATATGTGCTTCTGGTTTTGGTTTGCATCATGTCATCTCATCCCATTTTGCATTGCATTGCATTTCTTTTCTAACCTTTCAGGTGGTAAGTGATTTTGAGGAGTGGATTTGCCTTCACTTTTCACAATTTTTCTTTTCATCTCTCTTGCATCCATGCTGCATTTTTATATGTGTTTGAGTTTGAGCTTGCTCATTCTTCTTCTTCCCACTTTCTTTCTTCAAGTGACTTGACTTCTTGAATGAAGCAAGATGCTTTGCTTCTCTTGATCCTTTCATCTGCTTCCTGGTGGTTCCATTGAAGATCTTTCTTGTTAAACCTCACAAACCTTAGGAACAACCAAGCATGACAATGATTAGGGTTTTGATTAGTCTCCCCTCTTAGTTTTACCTTTGTATCTCTCTTGAGTCTTCTCTTCTCACCTCATAATCATGGACTAAACCCTAAAGGCTTTAAGGCTTTGTGATTAAACTTATGCCTGCATCCTTCTATTAGGATGGAGTGTATAACTTTAATCCTAAGTGTTAAACCCTTAATGTGTTTAAATCTCTCAATCAATCCACTTAATAATCATCAAGACATCACACTTGTAACTTGGGCCTTGCATTAGGGTTCTAATTCTTCCTTAATTGGTTAAGAAGGACTAACCCTAGTGTTAATGGACAAGTCCCCCTCAAGTTGTCTTACAAAACCTAAAAATCATTTCATCATCATACCATTAAATAAAATCCACTTAATCAAAGGCTTGTTTTGTCATGAGTTTAATCCCTAATCATGGATTAAGTTGAGGAGCTTTCCCCAACTTAAACATTCTCATCTATTATCCTTCTATTAGGATGGTGTAATGAGTCTGTTTAATCCCTGATTATGGCTTAACCTCATTACTCAACACTAAACAAAAACCACAAAAACATCTAAATAATCATAAGTAGGTTAATGATCTTAATCCTACACCAAAGGTGATTAAGTGTGAGAATCTGACTTCACACTTAAGGTAATCTCATTACCCCTAAACAGAGGGAAGATGTGATGAGTTTACTTAATCCATTGGTTTAGGCTTAAGCTCATTAACTTATGACAAATTCTCAAAAGCAATAAAAGACTGAAAACACAAAAACAAACCATAATCGTCTCCTTCGGGATTCTTTTCTCATCACCTTCACTCATAAACGAGAACTTGCTTCTTCCGTCTAATGCAAGACAGTTTGCACCTGAGCCAGACAGGTCATACACTTGAGCATAGGCAAGTAAGCATTTCACAGTCAATTCATCTTTCAGTCTCTTTGGGTCGAACTATGGTGTTCTGACTTCCTCATTGCACGAGAGGATACGTAGGCATAACTTAACAGTTATCGAACAAAAGTCTTTGTATATTCCCCCTCCTTCCAGCTTCATTCTTTTAGCCTCATGGTCTTGAGCATCTCATCCTTTGTCCTTACACTGACACTGTATATCACACTTTGCACTTCTTTTACACTGACACCTGTACATCTTTTCCAGCTATTCTATACACAAATTGCACTGACACTACCCCTTTAAAACACAAATCTTTTAAGCGTGGATCCCGTCGAGTACGACGGACAAGCTGGGTGCTAATACCTTCCCAGGTTGTAACCAACCCCCTTTCTCAGTCTCTCTGGTTCGCAACCGTCTTATCCATCTTTTTCTAGGTCTATGCAGCATTACCCTTCCTCCGGGATAAAAATGCCTAGCTGGCGACTCTATTCATCTCCAGTGAGTTCACGGCTGTGTGTTCTCATTGTTCCTCTCGCCGATCATTCGCGTCTGTACCTTTATTTGGGCCAGTCCCATTTATCGGGAGCGACAGGAAGTCATGAGGTTAATGATTCAATGGGATTATTGTTTGAGGTAGCTTTGTGGTTTTCTGGTGGTGATGTGGGCTGGTATAGTAGTAAATGAATTGAGGCTATGTAATTTGTGTTAATAAGGTAACAGAGTTGATTGTAGGAAGATGCTGAAGGAAGTGGTTTAGTGTCATCAATAATTGTAATGTCATTGTTATGGTGGGTGAAGGAAACTTTAGGGATTGAAAAATCTGCCATGAATGGTCCAAGAGTTCTTAACCACTCCATTCCAAGTACCACACCAGCTTCCTCAATCGGAAGTAAGTGAAATGGAATTGAAAATAGGTTATTTTGGAGTGTTATGGGGACTTGAGAGCAAAGAACGAAGCACTCTAATTTAGAGCCATTTCTGACCATGACCGAAAAATTTGGAATTGGTGTAGTTGGGAGTTTGAGATGATGGGTAATGTGTGGTTGTAGGATGTTATGTGTGCTACTCGTATCGATCAAAACTGTGACCGAAAGGTTGTGGGTAAGTCTATTAAATTTGAGATTTTTAATAGATATTTGACCACAGGAAGCTTGGGGAGATGACTAAAAGTAGATCTCAGTAGATTCAGATTGGATACATGGTTCCTCTATAGCAATGGTGGTGTCTTGGAGTAAGGAATCTTCATCATCCACCAATAAGAGGAAAAAAATTCCGGAAGAACACTTGTGACCGGGGATGAACTTTTCATCGTAATTGAAGCATAAACCTTGGGCATGACACTCCTGAAGTTGCGCGTTTGATAGGCGTCTAATAGGGAATTTAGGGGGTTGTAATGGTGGACTTGGGTTGGGTGGTGCGCTGGTGGAAATAGGAGTTTGGTTATAAGAATTAGGTTTTACATAGGGGCTTGAAAAAGGTTTATGGAACTAAGGTTTTGCTTTACGTAATTTTGATTCAATAAGCTTAGAAAGCCCAATGGCTTGGGAAATGGTCGTGGCTTTGTGGATAAAAATTTCGTTCTGAATTTCGGGAATCAAACTAGAAATGTAACAATTCAGAACTGCCTCATGTGATAAACCAACAACTTGGTTACCCTTTTTTTCAAATGCCGCTTGATACTCCACAACAGAACTAGTTTTCTTATGCTTAAATAATTCTGGTTGATGATTAGCAAACGTAGAAGGTCCGAATCGCAATTCCAAAGCTCTTGTGAAAGAGGCCCAATCTGTTAGAAAATGATTGTGGTGCACCCATTTAAACCATGCTAGGGCTTCACCCTTCATATAAAAATACATCATTTAAAGTCTATTTTCAGGAGGTAAATTGTAAAAACTAAAGAATTGATTAGCTTGGAATAACCATTCCAAAGGGTTGGAGCCATCAAATAAAGAAAGTTCTAACATAGGGGATCGAAAAAGGGATAAAGGGAGAATCTGGTTGTATGGGATTTGGTGGGAAATGGGTTGTGTAAAAGGGATATGTTAAGGAAAAATGGGTGCAGCGTATGAGTAGTTTAAAGAAGGTGGAGGAATATGGGGTTAGGAGTGTGTGAGTATGAAGTAACATTAGGGGGGTGAATAATGTGGGAGGTTGTAGTAGAGTGACATAAGGGTGTTTGGGTGGATGAAATAACAACAGAAATGGGAGAGGTTAGCATGGGTATAGAATAAATAAGAGCTATACTTGAGGAGCATGTTGTTGTGGGAATAATAGTCACCATAGGTTGAGAAGCTTTTTGTAATAGCATCTAGTTGAGATTAGCCATATGTTATCCATAAATTTTGACGTTAGCATTTAATGAGGTTATCTTGGCTTAGTAAAAGACTTTTCTTGTGATAAGCCAAAACTAAGGTTTCAACCTAACCAATTAAAGGATGAGAGTCGAAGCGACCTACCTACAAGTTTCATACATAGTGAATTCTAAGTTTGGAATATTTTCTAAGTGTTGAGGGGGTTCGACCAAGTGTATGTTCGACGAAGGTGGCAGTTACCAATAGTCTTGCATGTTCAATCTTGGAGGGAAAATGTGGAGTTTTCCATTTAAATACAGGGACAAATGGCACAAGATGAAGCTTCTTCAGCATATAGTGGGATAAGTGTCGCCATCTTAGGATAGTTATAGGAGAAACCGTCGAGAGCGGTTACTTTGTAATGTATATAAATAGCTTAGTCTAGTGTTAGAATAAGTGTGTGGAAATCACATGTACTAGTAACTTCATATACTCAAAGTATCCGCGTGTAGAGAAACAAGTGCAGTGAGAATGTACTTGATTGAAACACTACCAATTTACTTTTAATGTCAAATTTATCTTCAAGTTATTTACTTTTAAACCATTTATCTTTGCAAGCCTTTATTTTTAAAGCAATTTACATTTCAAAGTCATTTATCCTTCCAACAATCTATTGCGTTTTCTTTTACAATTTCAGCCTCTTTACATTTCCAGCAATTTAACATTCCTCGCCTTGCCTTTAAATTTCATTTAAACTTTAATTTTTTCCTTTACTTTCCTTTAAAATTCCAAGCCGTTTCTTTACATTGATTTATTTTTAAAGCCTTTGTCCTTTACTTTGTCTTTTCTTTAAAACTAAATTTTGAATCTTGTTGAAAGATTCAAGACGTTTTTTCCCAAAAACATGATATATCAAAATCACAATCCCTTTTTACTTAGCACATGTCCTAGGATCAATCTGATCGATCCTGCGAGTAACTGAGGTTTTTTTTTGGTATCTTCAGAGGACCAGCGGTTGTTTACCAATTTTGGGGGTAAAAAAATTGGCACGCCCATTGGGATAGTGCTAAGTTGAAAATGTTTTTAGAAGTGTTAATAAATTCTCCTCTTTTCGTAATGTTTTTTTGTAACTTCTGTGTTTTATAACTTCCTTTACATTGAGGGTCTGGTAGAAGGAACAATTACCTTTGCTGTATGCATTTGAGAAGTGGCAAGGCAACCAGTACAAACCATTATATTCCTAAAAGAAGAAACATAATGAAATTCTGTGATCAGGTATGAGATGTCCTAAGAGATGTCCCAACACTTAATAGGACATTTGACAAATTTAACCAAAACTTAAACAGCAAGAAAAGTAAACAACACAGAAGTTTGTTAACCCAGTTCAGTGTATAACCACACCTACATCTGGAGGCTACCAAGCCAGGAGGAAATCCACTATTAGTAATATTAATTCTAGACTTAAACCACCCTGTTTAATCTATCACTTAATACTTACCCAATGCAATTTCTACCTAAGACTCACTTAGATAAGAGTACCCTACTCACTCCCCCTCAATCACCCAGTGATCAAGTTTACAAGTTTACTGAAATTGAAGACATCCTTCAAACAAAACAGCTTGATCTTACTTAACAGTTTCAATCAAGTCACAAATGCACTTTTGCTTAAAAGCTCATAAAGTGGTACATAAAAACAACCTGCTATTTAAAACACTAGACACCCTATTTGGTCTTCTGAAATTCGTACTCAATTCTATGAGTTTCTGTTGTTTAAATAGGTATCTGAATTTTGGGCTTTCTGTAGAATGATCCAGCCCTAATGTGCAGCAACTGTCACCTTGAATTTAGGGTTTGTTACCTCCTATATTCTAGGTGCATTAGGTCTTCTGTTTTAATCTGAATCTTCAATTTAAAACTCCCTACAGATGCGCCTTGTTCTGTTTTTATCCAGCATTAATTAATTCCAGATAGTTCTCCTTAAATATCTCTGATCTGTTAATCAATAATTAATTCTGGTAGCAGGTCTGAGATGTCTCAACATCTGTTGTGACATCCTGACAAAACTGAACTTAGTCATTTACACAATGTCCCAACATCTGATGAGACATCCTCAAATAAGTTCACATACTCTGTTTGCTAATGTCCTAACATCTGATAGGACATTCTGAACTGAATTTAACATTTCTTGTTTGGTCAAAAATTCTGCCAATTCTTAAACATCTACAAACTCCCCCTTTGGCTAATTTTTGGCTAACATCTTTTCTGGTTTTCAGAGTGCAGCAGAAGTTCTTTTTATTAGAGTATATCATAACTTTTCTGTTGATTCTTATTTGAGATTACTCCCCCTCAAACAAATATGTGTCCAGTCTTGTTGCAACAGAAATACACACTGATTCAGTTCAGACAGAAACAAACAGATCTTTCATTCATTTAAACAGCAATTACATTTGATGTTGTTCTCCCCCTTGGTAGGCACAAAATTAGGGGCCAAAGAACTATTATCCAGAATTACAAATCATTGCTGTCATTACAAATGCCTCACATACAAAAATCACTCAGATTCATCATTCTCAGTAGCTTCCTCCACTTCAGTGTCTTCATCTTTATCAGCTTCACTTTCAGCTTCACTGTCTTCACCAGATGCAGCATTCTGATCTTCTTCACTTTCCAATATTTGAATGATTTCCTCCAGCTTCTTCTTCCTAGCTTCAAGCTCTTTGCAGGTGCACTTTAGCTCAGCAATTAATTCTTTCTTGGAGATAGAAGACTTAGCAGTTGAGGGACCAGCAGATGTCCCAGAAGGGGCTTCAACATCTGCAGCATGATGACTGAGGAATAACTTGTAGTGAAAAGCCAGGGGGCTCTCTCTCTTGCAGGCAGTATCCTTGTCAGTTAAAATCCCAGGATATTGATTGAGTACAATACCACACAGCAATGATGGAAAGGCTATTGGTAGCTTGGTTGCAGAGGAGCTGGCATGCTTCATGGTTTGATCAAAGATAAAAGCTCCAAAGTCCAGCTTGGTTTGAGTCCCCACAGCATAGATGAATCTGGCCAGACCAGTTGAGATAGATGAAGTGTGGTTGGTAGGCACCCAATTAGATGTACCAATCCTGTTCAGCATGGCATACTTTCTGGTAAGCATGCTTACAGATAGCTTTCCCTTCACAGGCCATGCCTTGACCTGGTCAGCAGTTATCACCTTACAGACTTGATTATCTGTCTTGCCTAGCTCATTTGGTCCATCTGTTTCTCTTCCTAGATACTGATTTATGATTTGGGGAGAAAACTCCACACATCTACCTCTAACATAAACTTTTCTAAACTCAGAGGACTTACCATTTGAGCAATCCTCCTGAAGATTCACAATGAACTCTTTGACAAGAAGTTCATAACAGGGAGAGAACTCTGAGACTGTCTTGAATAGTCCTGCAGCAGAGATTAGGTCAATGAGTTCTGTGCACTCAAGTGCATTGCTGCTTAGTTCTCTTTCCAAAGCAACCCTTCTTTGGTACACATATTTCCATCTGTTGACACTGGAGACATGATGGAAGGATATATTGTCCAAGGGAGCTTCTGGAACAACAGTTGAAGCTCTAGCTGGTGCTGGTTTCTTCTTGGGAGGAGATGTTGGGACATCTGATCCAACATCTGAATCTGATGGTGTTGCAGCTTTTCTCTTCTGGGTTTGAACCTTGCTCCATGGTTTTGCTGGACCAAAAGTGGCTTTAGCCTTGCCTTTCTTTGGACTAGCCTTCTTCTTCTCAGGAATGACAGGTTCATCTTGCATCTTTCCTTTCCTGGACCTTAGCCTTTTGGCTATGCTGGGTTTGACAAATGCTATGATTTCTGCATCAGAGTCCTGCTCCAGATTGACTACTGGAGGGGATTGAGCAGACTCCTCATCAGCTTGTTGATCAGCAGAAATATGATCTTCATTTGATTCTTTAGCCTGTTCCACAGAAACTTCTTTATCACTTTCACTTGAGGTTTTATCCTCAGTTTGTTCAACATCAGATGAGTTCTTTTTCTTGTCTTCAGATGTTCCAACATCTGTTGGGACATCTTGTTCTGCAGCAGTGTCCTTTGTAGCTTGAGCTGGTTCTTCTTGAGGTGCAGGAATGGTGTTCAAAGGAACAGAGATCCCTTTCACCACTCTTTGTTCAGAAAAGACTTGGTTAACAATCTCCTTGATGGAATCATCAACATATTTGGAGTATCTTGTAGACATGTTAGCAGGAGAGGGAATGCCTTTAGCTTTGCTTCTGATTTGATCTTTACATCTCTTTGGTGTTCTTGCCTTTTTAGTGTGAGAGGCGCTTCCCCTGAGCTCGTCCAATGGTGTTGATGGCATTGGCACAACAGAGATTGGAGTGGCATGAACCACGTCTTCCTTGTTGAGAATTTCCTCAGCTGTTTTAGGGTTTTGAGACATTGTAGAGGAAGAAGGATGAACAGCTTTAGGGTTTATGATTTCTGAAGGATTACTAGTTAATGTGATTCGCTTGTGATGGTGTGATGAGACTCTTGATAGCTGCTTATAAGTAATTACTAAGTAAGTAGCCGTTACAGTCCAAATGATTTGGAACGAAATTCCCAAGGATCTAGTCCAGACTAGCTTTGCCATCTGGAACTTATGCCATGCAATGTCATATGACATGTTGGCACATCTCATTAACTGCTAGATATCACATAAACAGATTCCAAGTTTGCCCCTTAAGTTCTCAAATTGTGTAGCATCCAATGCCTTGGTAAAGATATCAGCTAACTGCAGATCTGTAGCTACATGCTCCAATGAAATCACCTTTTCTTCTACAAGATCTCTGATGAAATGATGTCTGATATCAATATGCTTTGTCCTGCTGTGTTGGATAGGATTTTTAGATATGTTGATTGCACTTAAGTTGTCACAGTACAATGTCATGACATCCTGTGGGACATTGTACTCAGTGAGCATCTGCTTCATCCAAACCAACTGAGAACAACTGCTACCTGCTGCTATGTACTCAGCTTCAGCTGTAGATAAAGATACACAATTCTGCTTCTTACTGAACCAAGAAATCAGATTGTTTCCTAGAAAGAAGCATCCTCCTGAAGTGCTTTTTCTGTCATCAGCACTTCCTGCCCAATCAGCATCACAAAAGCCAGTGAGAATAGGTTTGCAACCATGAAAGTACATTATGCCATAGTCACAAGTACCATTAACATATTTAAGGATTCTCTTGACTTGATTGAGATGACTGACTTTTGGATCAGCTTGATATCTTGCACAAACTCCTACTGCAAATGCAATGTCTGGTCTGCTAGCAGTCAAGTATAACAAGCTTCCAATCATGCTTCTATATAAACTTTGATCTACATTCTCACCCTTCTCATCTTTAGACAGCTTTAAATGTGTGGGAGCAGGAGTTCTTTTATGAGAAGCATTTTCCATTCCAAATTTCTTCACTATGTTCTTGGAGTACTTACTTTGGGAAATAAACATTGAGTTTTCCATTTGCTTTACTTGCAGACCAAGAAAGTAGGTTAATTCACCTACTAGACTCATTTCAAATTCAGATTCCATCTGCTTAACAAAATGTTTGACCATCTTATCAGACATCCCACCAAACACAATGTCATCAACATATATTTGTGCAATCATGACATTACCTTCTTCATCTTTAACAAACAGGGTTTTATCAATCCCACCTTTTCTGTATCCTTGCTTGATAAGAAATGTGGTAAGTCTTTCATACCATGCCCTTGGAGCTTGCTTCAGACCATAAAGTGCTTTCTTGAGTTTGTATACATGATTTGGACAGCTTGGATCAACAAATCCTTTAGGCTGTTCTACATATACCTCTTCATTAAGATAACCATTAAGAAAGGCACTTTTCACATCCATTTGAAATAGCTTGAACTTTAAGATACAAGCAATTCCCAACAGTAGTCTTATTGATTCAAGCCTTGCTACTGGTGCAAAGGTTTCATCAAAGTCTACTCCTTCAATTTGAGTGTATCCTTGAGCCACAAGTCTAGCTTTGTTCTTTGTAACAATTCCTTGTTCATTTGACTTGTTCTTATACACCCATTTTGTACCAATTACATTTATGTCATCAGGTCTAGGTACAAGATTCCACACTTCATTCCTTGTGAATTGACCTAATTCCTCTTGCATAGCACAAATCCAGTATTCATCAGTGAGAGCTTCCTTGACATTTTTAGGTTCTATTTTGGAAACAAAACAAGAACCTGAAATCACTTCTCTTGATCTAGTGCTCACACCTCTGTTGGGATCACCAATTATTAAATCTTTGGGATGATCCTTCTGTATTCTGATGGAGGGAGGTTTGCTTGAATCTTCTGACCTTGTATCATTTTGAGTGAATTTATATTGATCATTCTTTTCTTCAGCTTCAACCTTGATATCAGCAGATGTTCCAACATCTTCTGGGACATCTGTAGGAGCATCATCAATTATTACATTTATGGACTCCATGATAACATTTGTTCTGTAGTTAAATACTCTATATGCTCTGCTGTTTATAGAGTATCCAAGGAAAATTCCTTCATCACTTTTAGGATCCATTTTTCTCCTTTGCTCCCTATCTGCCAGAATATAGCATTTACTTCCAAATACATGAAAATACTTAACAGTGGGTTTTCTGCCCTTCCAGACTTCATATATTGTGGACAAAGTTCCTTTTCTCAAGGTAACTCTGTTATGGATATAGCAGGCAGTGTTCATGGCTTCAGCCCAGAAATACAGAGGTAGCTTTTTAGCATGTATCATAGCTCTTGCTGATTCTTGAATGGTTCTATTCTTCCTTTCAACAATCCCATTCTGTTGAGGAGTGATAGGTGAAGAATACTCATGATTGATTCCTTCTGAAGAGCAGAAATCTAAGAACTTTTGATTCTCAAATTCTTTTCCATGATCACTTCTTATTCTGATCACACAGCTGGATTTTTCCCTTTGCAATCTTCGACATAATTCTTTGAATACATCAAATACATCTGACTTTTCTTTGATGAAGTTTATCCATGTATATCTTGAAAAATCATCAACCACAACATAGGCATACCTCTTACCACCAAGACTTTCAACCTGCATAGGTCCCATAAGATCCATATGTAGAAGTTCCAAAACTTTGGAAGTTGTCAGATGTTGAAGCTTTGGATGGGACATCTTGGTTTGCTTGCCTATTTGACATTCACCACATATTTTGCCATCATCAATCTTCAGTTTAGGAATACCTCTTACAGCATCCATAGATATGATCTTCTTTATGCCTCTGAAATGAAGATGACCTAGTCTTTGATGCCACAGTTTCACTTCTTCTTCTTTAGCTAGAGAACAGGTTGAAGTGAGACTGAGATTTTGGGATTCCCACATGTAACAGTTGTCTTTAGATCTGGCTCCTTTCATGACAACCTCTTGTTCTTTGTTAGTCACTATACATTCAGATTTGGTGAAGTTTACAATGTATCCTTGATCACATAGTTGACTTATGCTGATCAGGTTAGCAGTTAAACCTTTAACTAGCAGCACATCATCTAGTCTTGGAACATCTTGACAATTCAAGGTTCCAACTCCCTTGATTTCTCCTTTAGCTCCATCTCCAAAGGTAACATACCTGGATGAATGTGATTTTAAGTTTACTAGCAAATTCTTTAATCCAGTCATGTGTCTTGAGCATCCACTGTCAAAGTACCAGTCTTCTTTAGCTGATACTCTCAGAGATGTATGTGCTATGTATGCAGTACTTTTCTTTGACCAGATGAGATGAGATTTCTTTTGATGCCTCTGCTCTGAGTGTTGTTCAGCTGATCTCCAAGCTTGATTATTGATCTTGTTCTTGGATATGTGGCTTAGATCAGTCTGAATGTCAGCTTTTGGTCTCCAAACTTTCTTGATGACCTCTGTCTTCTGCTTAGGAGGTTGCTGATTTCTATGCAGCACTTTCTTGGTACCTTCTACTTTCTGCTTGGAAGGTTGCTGACACATCTGATTTGGATATCCATGTAACTTATAACAGTGAGGTTTGATATGCCCAAATCTTCCACAGTGATGGCATCTCCATCTTTGATATTTTTTCTTCATTTTGTTCTTTCCAGAATGTTGAGGCATCTGTTGGAACATTATGTTTGTCTTTGTGTTCTGATGTTGGAGCATCTGTTGGGACATTTTGTTTGACTGTGTAGTTTTTGAAGTAGTTCTGCTAGAGCTTGTTTCATCTCTGTCATATCCCAGTCCACTTTTGTCCCCTGAATGTTTATTATTGCTGAGAATAACATCCAGTGTGTTTGAGCTGCTGTTCAACATTCTAACAGATTTGGACATATGTTCCAATTTAGAGTTGAGAAGGCTAACTTCACTTTTTAAGGTTTCAATGATCTCCTGATCATTTGCTTTGTCATCTTCTAAAGTCTCATTCTGCTTCTTTAGCTTTATAACATCACTGCATATTTCAGAGCTTCTTTTGTAAAGATCTTTGAACGCTTGCTCAAGTTCTTCATAAGTAAGTTCTCCACAACTGGAATCACTATCATATTCACACAGTCCAGCTAGAGCAGTAATATGCTTAGCTGATTCTTCTTCTGACTCTCCTGAGTCTTCATCAGACCAGGTCACAGAGAGTCCTTTCTTTTGCCTCTTTAAGTAGGTAGGACATTCAAACTTGATGTGTCCATATCCTTCACATTCACGGCATTTGACTCCTTTATCTTGACTGGTCTTTTCAGCAAACTTTGACTTTCTGTTAGCATCATATGGTCTCCTGTTCTCAGAGTTTGTGTTTCTTCCACTGGATTTGGATTGGCCTTCCATTCCTCTGAGAATCTGTTTGAATTGTCTTCCAAGCAAGGCAAGGTTTTCTGATAAGCTTTTGTCATTTGCTGATTCATCATCTTCTTCTTCATCTGTATTTGACACCAAGGCTATGCTTTTGTTCTTTTTGACATTTGTGTCATTCATTCCCATCTCAAAAGTTTGAAGAGAACCAATGAGTTCTTCAACTTTCATGGAGCATATGTCTTGAGCTTCTTCTATTGCAGTGACTTTCATGTCAAATCTTTTTGGCAAAGATCTGAGAATCTTTCTTACAAGTTTTTCATCAGTCATCTTTTCTCCCAAAGCTCCAGAAGTATTGGCTATATCCAAGATGTTCATATAGAACTCATGAATTGATTCATCTTCCTTCATTCTCAAGTTTTCAAACTTGGTGGTGAGAAGTTGAAGTCTTGACATTTTTACTTTTGATGTTCCTTCATGAGTTGTTTTGAGAGTATCCCAAACATCTTTGGCCAGCTCACAATGATGCACTAGTCTGAAAATATTTCTATCAATGCCATTGAATAAAGCATTTAGGGCTTTTGAGTTGCCTAGTTCTGAATCTTCTTCCTCTTTACTCCATTCTTCTTCAGGTTTCAGAACTATTGATCCATCTTTGGTGTCTTGAACAGGATGTTTCCATCCAACATTTACTGCTCTCCATGCCCTGTTGTCAAGTGACTTTAAGAATGCAATCATTCTTGGCTTCCAGTAGTCATAATTAGAACCATCCAGTATAGGTGGTCTATTTACTGACCCTATATCTCTGTCCATGTTACAGAATTTGTTTTCCCTAGATCTCACCCAGTATAAACAGGCAGGGTGCCTGCTCTGATGCCAATTGAAATTCTGTGATCAGGTATGAGATGTCCTAAGAGATGTCCCAACACTTAATAGGACATTTGACAAATTTAACCAAAACTTAAACAGCAAGAAAAGTAAACAACACAGAAGTTTGTTAACCCAGTTCAGTGTATAACCACACCTACATCTGGAGGCTACCAAGCCAGGAGGAAATCCACTATTAGTAATATTAATTCTAGACTTAAACCACCCTGTTTAATCTATCACTTAATACTTACCCAATGCAATTTCTACCTAAGACTCACTTAGATAAGAGTACCCTACTCACTCCCCCTCAATCACCCAGTGATCAAGTTTACAAGTTTACTGAAATTGAAGACATCCTTCAAACAAAACAGCTTGATCTTACTTAACAGTTTCAATCAAGTCACAAATGCACTTTTGCTTAAAAGCTCATAAAGTGGTACATAAAAACAACCTGCTATTTAAAACACTAGACACCCTATTTGGTCTTCTGAAATTCGTACTCAATTCTATGAGTTTCTGTTGTTTAAATAGGTATCTGAATTTTGGGCTTTCTGTAGAATGATCCAGCCCTAATGTGCAGCAACTGTCACCTTGAATTTAGGGTTTGTTACCTCCTATATTCTAGGTGCATTAGGTCTTCTGTTTTAATCTGAATCTTCAATTTAAAACTCCCTACAGATGCGCCTTGTTCTGTTTTTATCCAGCATTAATTAATTCCAGATAGTTCTCCTTAAATATCTCTGATCTGTTAATCAATAATTAATTCTGGTAGCAGGTCTGAGATGTCTCAACATCTGTTGGGACATCCTGACAAAACTGAACTTAGTCATTTACACAATGTCCCAACATCTGATGAGACATCCTCAAATAAGTTCACATACTCTGTTTGCTAATGTCCTAACATCTGATAGGACATTCTGAACTGAATTTAACATTTCTTGTTTGGTCAAAAATTCTGCCAATTCTTAAACATCTACACATAAGAAGGATGGCTTCTAGCCAAGGAAATCCAAGTGATTCAAGGCCCGCAATGAGTCGGTCGAATCCTCAAATGAGCAGTTCGAATGTTCGTACTACGAACACACAAGATGGACTAAGAGTGAGGCCATCCCAACCTCCAATCCTTTGACGGGAGCCACGACCACACCAAGTGTGATGTCAGAGTAAGCCCCTTTGACAGGACTAGGAGATACAGTCAACAAATACTATACTCAGCCAGTTTTGGAGTGCATTGGGCCACATACTCAAACTCCACCACCAAGTACGGCTGCATTTAGACCCCGTATGTCTCTATCACTTTCTTAGGATTAACCTAGGCTCTTTGGTACCTCAACTACCATGGAAGGATTGAGAAATGCTCCCCCAGTTTATTCAGACAATTTTATTTCTTCGCCGTTGTAGAAATTCGGTTCTGCAATAAATATGAGAAGGAATAACCAGACTGGTCGCATGGGGCATTTGACTCAGAGTCATGCTTTGACAAATGAGTTTGTGACCTATCTAAGGCAACAGATGGACGAAAGTAACATGAAAATGATTCATACTCTATCTCAAACTATGGGAGAGATTTTCCAACATTTGATTCAAAATACGACTCAGGCGGATCAATAGATGGTGTCTCAAATGGCGCGCATAGCAGAATTTAAGGGGATCCCAACACCAGTTCGACAACCTCATCACTTACCAGAAGTAAGAGAAGCCATTCAGCATTGAACCAAGAAAATCCACCTGTGGTCAAACGGGTAGATATCGAACCTATTATAGGTCAGAGACAAATGCCAATAGAAGAGGAGCCAAGAGTGAGGTTGGAGAATAGACATCAAGATGCAGACCACGTGGTCCAACAAGTTCGACAAAATAATCTTGCAGCATAGAATAACTTGGCAGCTCTTGTCGAACGAATAATGGCTCGAAAAGGAATAAACATTGGTTTTGCTAGGCCAAACATTACTTCACCATTAGTGGACTATATACTCCAATCAGAATTTCCCCCTAGGACGAAGGTTCCTAAATTTACCAAGTTCTTAGGGGATACAACCGAATCTACGGTCGAACATGTGGCACGATACATGATAGTGGTTGGGGAGATTGCTAATGATGAAAGTCTAAGGATTAAATACTTCCCTAACTCCCTTACCAAGAATGATTTCACTTGGTTTACCACTCTGCCACCTGGTTCGATATGTAATTGGACTCAATTAGAATGATTGTTTCATGAGCAATTCTACATGGGTCAGACTAAGATTAGTTTGAAATAATTAGCCAGCATAAAACGAAAATTCAATGAGTCCATTGATGATTATTTGAACAAATTTCGACTGCTTAAGGAAAGATGTTTTACTCAAGTACCTGAGCATGAATTGGTCAAAATGGATGGTGGTGGCCTAGACTATTCAATCAGGAAGAAGCTTGATACCCAGTACTTGAGGGTCATAGCCCAATTAGTAGACCGAGTTCGACAGGTTGAACGTCTGAAAGACGAAAAGCATGGATGAACAAACATAAAAAGATAGCCTATGTCGAATATCAAGATGATGTCGAAAAAGTCTATGACGAAACTCTGCCTCTAGAAGATAACGAGATACACTTAGCTGAACTTAAGCAGGGTCCTCCTTATTCCTGCAAACTTGGAAAAAATCCAGCTGAAGTCAAAAAGAACGATAGATTTCCAAAGAAAAAATATACTTTCGACGTCACCAAATGTGACGAGATTTTTGATTTATTAGTTAAGGATGGACAAATACTAGTTCCTCCTGGTGCCAAAACTCTACCTTTATATCAAAGAAAGAAAAGAGGTTTTTTCAAATACCATAATTATTTGGGTCATAAACTTCTCAATGTTTTCTTTTTAGGGATTTGGTGCAAAATGCAATCCAAGAAGGAAGGCTCAAGTTCGGCGACAAGACAAAAGCGCAAATGAAGATCGATACTGATCCTCTTTAGATGACTGAGAAAAATTACTCTGAACCTTCTACGGTAAACTGGGCGGACATTGTTGAGCAAGTTGCTGATGACATTGGAAATCCTGATTCAGTCGAGGTTGTAGTTAACCTTGTGGTGGTCGAGGTTACTAATAACCCCAACAATGAAGCCATAGTGTTTAAATCCAGTGAGGAACTGACTAGTGAGTAATGGGAACAACTGATATGCAAGTTGCTGAAAGATTATTTAAGACATCATCAGATGTCGAAAGGTTCAACGTGGGGGTTATCATCGTCCCCCATGAAGAGGTTGAGGAGTCAAGTCTCCCACTCATTACCAAAGAAACTGCTAAAAGTTTCGTATAGATGGATGAGGCCACTAATGGCCTAGAACTGAACTTCACTAAGAGGAAGCTCAAGGATGAAGTTAATGTTAACATGATCGAAGTAACAGATGACCAGCTGCTGAATGTGGATCATTATTCGGGCCAGAAAGACCACTATACAAAGGCTTATCCCAGGGAGGATGAACCAATTATGGATTTTTTACAGAGATGCCAAAACAAGAAGTCAAAAGTGATGCTCTATCCAAGGTGTAGTTCCATCTTCGACAAGAAGGCCGCTCGAAGTCTTCAACAGGAGAATAGGATGCCTAAGGGGAAGAAGGCGAAAACTACCCAAAAACATGCCCGTTTCGACCCAATACGTGCAAACCCTACCAACAAAGAGGCATGCATCAGTCTCTCAAGTCCAAGCAATCCTCATTAAAGCTAAGTGGGGAAGTCCCCAGTGACAAGTGGTTTAAGCCTGATGAATTAGGCAAGAGGAAAGGACATAAATGGGGAAAGTTTGAGGTCGAGAGAGGACCTTCAATGGGATATACAAAGGAGGTTAGGACCTCTAACAAAGTTTCCTATGTATCTGAAAATTACAAGGACAATAATCATATGTCCAGGTCGCAATGGCGTAAGGAGCAGCGTAGAAGGAAGGCTCAAAGGGAATCCTCCAAAGGTGATTATGTTGAATCCAACACAAGTGTCTTTGGAGAAGCTAAAGATAATCTTAAGGTGAATAATAAGGTGCCTGTGGGGCACAAAGGACCGTCGTTCAGAAACAAAGGAGATGACATTAAAGCAGAAATAAAAGCTGAGGTGAAGGCTGTCGAAGATGAAGAAATGGCAGATAACTTTGATTGTGAATTTGAGGCTTCTTTGGACGTATTGGTCAATGTGGTTTCCGTAATACCAAGAGAGTACGACCACATCATTGAGACCAAAAATCTGGATCCTAATACTGAAGCAGAAATGGTAGCACACCAACCAGTGTGCTACTATGTAATGAACAATGGTTGCGTCAAAGAGCAGAGCGCTTTCTTCGAAAGACCTACTGAGGCTATGAGGGGACACCTAAAACCCCTATATATTACTGGGAAAGTAGAAAATGTGTCCATCAACAAGATTCTAGTTGATTGTGGCGCTACAGTAAATATAATGCCACATTTCTTGCTACCTAGGATTGGCAAATTCGACACTAACCTTAAGCCCCACAACTTGGTCTTGTCGAACTATGAAGGTAAGACTGGACCTACTATGGGGTCCTTCAGGTTGACTTGACTGTGGGGACAGTCACAAGGCCCACTCTCTTTATGGTGGTAGAAAGTAAGGCCAACTATAACCTCCTGTTAGGGAGAGAATGGATACATGGCATAGGAGAAGTTCCATCTTCCATGCACCAGAGGGTCACCATATGGAGGCCAGATGGTATTGTCGAGAACATCGAAGCTGATCAGGGGTATTTCAAGGTTCCTGTAAACCACATAGAAGGTGTGGAGTTTGATAATAATCTAACACATATTGGTCCATGTGCACTTGCAGGATTCGAATTCACACCAGATAATCACGCATAATGCACATTGAACCTCCATCCCATTGAAGGATTTCGTTGGGACAGAGAAGTCGTGGGAGAACCAAGAAATCTCCCACCTTATTTCCCTGAGCCTGAAATCTGGCCCACAGGTTGGGGAAGCAAAGGCAATAATAATGATTGACTTCGACGCGATAAAAAGGATTTCGGCTTACGTGTCCGAAACAATGATACATATGGCCTTGGAGGGTGCAGGAAATGATATGGTTGTATAGGCCATTACTGAATTTGTTTAAGAGATTCATGCGAGGGATTTCGACCAAGAGCCCTCAGAGAATGCTTAAGAAGATTCAGACCAGAGGCTCGATGCCATTTATGATAATGAGCCTTTTGTATTTGAAAAAGATCCTTAGTTAGAAAGTACCAAAATGTTGGCTTAGGATCCTTTAGAAGAAATAGATATGGGAGAAGGGGAGTTGAAAAGGCCTACATACATCAGTGCCAACCTCGACCCAGAACTTAAGCTCTAAGTGGTCCACTTTCTAAAAGAATTCAAAGATTGCTTTGCATGGGACTACAATGAAATTCCTAGTTTGGAAAGAGAGCTCGTCGAACACAAGCTACCAAACAAACTTGGGAAGAAGCCTGTCAAACAAAACCCAAGACGGTTCGCCCCAGTAATCCTCATGAAAATCAAGGAGGAGATTGAAAGGCTACTTCGATGCAAGTTCATTTGTACAGCTAGGTATGTCGAGTGGTTAACAAATATTGTACCAGTAATTAAAAAGAATGATTCTTTAAGGGTGTGCATAGATTTTAGAGATCTGAATTTAGCAACCCCTAAAGATGAATATTTGATGCTTGTGGCAAAAATGTTGATCAATTCTGTTGCAGGACATGAGTATCTAAGCATATTAGATGGCTACTCAAGATACAATCAGATATTCATTACTGAGGAAGATGTCCCTAAAAATTCTTTTCGATGCCCAAGAGCCTTAGGCACCTATGAATGGGTAGTCATGCCTTTTGGTTTGAAAAATGCCGGGGCAACTTATCAAAGAGCAATGAATTCAATTTTCCATGATTTCATAGATGCGTTTATGCAAATTTACATTGATGACATAGTTGTAAAGTCTATTCCAGGACTTTACCATGTCGATCACCTTAGACGTTCCTTTGAAAGAATGAGAAAATATGGTCTTAAAATGAATCCTCTTAAATGTGCTTTCTGTGTGTAGGTAGGGGACTTTCTGGGATTTGTGGTCCCAAAAAAGGGGACCGAAATCAATCAGAATAAAACTAAAGCTATCATGGGGGCTAAAGCGCCTTCGACAAAGAAGGAGCTCCAATTACTCTTGGGCAAGATCAACTTCTTAAGGAGGTTCATATCAAACCTGAGTGGGAAGACTCAAGCTTTCCCACCTTTGCTGCATATGGGCAAAGAAGGATTTCAGTGGGGGCAAGCTCAACAGAAAGCCTTTGACAAGATCAAAGAGTACTTGAGTCATCCTCCAATTCTTTCTCCACCTTGTAGAAAGAAAAGTATGAGATTGTACATAACTGCTTTAGATAGAACTTTAGGAAATATGTTAGCCCAAGAGGATGATGATGGAGTCGAAAGAGCCATTTATTACCTCAATATAGTTCTAAATGATGCAGAAACTAGGTATAATATGATAGAAAAATTATGCCTATGTTTGTATTACTCTTGTACTAAATTGAAACAATATATAAAACCAGTTGATTTTTATGTATCTTCTCGTTTTGATGTTATTAAGCATATGTTGTCCAAACCTATTTTGCATAGTCGAATTGGAAAATGGGTACTGGCATTAACTGAGTATTATTTAACTTATAAACCCTTAAAAGCTGTTAAAGGGCAAGTGGTCACAGACTTTGTAGTCGATCATTCTATAAATGAAAGTCCCTTGAATTATCTTGAGATTGAGCCATGGAAATTATACTTCGATGGGTCTAGTCATAAAGATGGGACCATAATTGGAGTACTTGTTATTTCTCCTAATAAAATTCCGATAATACTCTAGTACAAAATTAAGGGTGATTGTTCTAACAATGAAGCTGAATAAGAAGCTTTAATAGCTGGACTTGAGGTATTGTTGGAATTTGGGGAAACTCATGTTGAAATAATGGGAGATTCTGAGTTGGTAATAGAACAAGTCACCAAAGAATACAAATGCATAAAAGAAAATTTAATTATGTGCTTTGTAGTAGTAAATAGGTTGTTGAAAAAATTTCAATCAGTCACCTTTCGACACATCCCCAGAATACAGAATCAAGTCTTAAATGACTTAGCGCAAATTGCATCAGGGTATAAAGTTTCAAAAGAAAAATTACAAAGTGCAATTGAAGTTAGAGGAAAGGTTGTGTCAGTAGGTTTAGCCCCATCATACTTAGAAGAAACTAAGCTTGGGTATGTTGACGAAGAAAACATTGCAATAATTATGGTCGATAGTATAAGTGACAAATATTGGAGGAAGCCCTTAATGGACTACCTAGAAAATCCAACAGCTTCGACGGGGTGGAAAGTAAAATACCAAGCCTTAATTTATGTTCTTTTGGGGAACGAATTATTTAAAAAGACTGTTGAATGACTATTACTTAAATGCCTTAGTGAGGCTGAAGCATATTTAGATCTTTCGATGGTCCAAAACGGGGCATGTGGAGCACATCAAGTAGGCCATAAAATGAAGTGGCTTTTGTTTTGACAAGGTGTGTACTGGACTGCTATGCTGAAAGACTGCATAAAATTCGCCAAAAGATGTCAAGAATGTCAAGTGCACGCTAGAATCCAACATGTACCTGCAAGTGAATTACACTCCATAATAAAACATTGGCATTTCAGAGGATGGGCTTTGGATTTGGTTGGAGAAATTCGACCAGCATCTTCAAAGAATCAGAAGTACATTTTGGTAGGGATTGATTATTTCTCCAAATGGGTCGAAGAGATCCCATTACCAAATGTCGACCAAGAGGATGTAATTGAATTTATTCAGAAACATATCATATACAGATATGGCATCCCAAAAAAATCACTAGGGATCAAGGATCTGTATTTACTGGTCGAAAGATGCAAGAGTTTTCCACATAGACGGGTTTTAAACTTTTGACGGCGACACCTTATTATGCTTAGGCCAATGGCCAGGTCGAAGCAGCGAATAAGATAATGATTGGTTTGATAAAAAAGAATGTGGGTAAGAAGCCAAGCAATTGGCACATAACATTAGACCAAATCCTTTGGGCATGTTGAACTTCACCCAAAGAAGCAACCAATACTACCCCGTTTCGACTTACTTATGGGCATGATGCCGTTCTGCCTCTTGAAATTTATCTTCAGTCTGCAAGAATTCAAAGGCATCATGAGATCCCAGCTGAAACTTATTGGGTCATGATGTTAGATGAATTACTTGACTTAGACGAGGAAATACTTCATGCTTTAGAGTTATTAGAAAGGTAGAAGAAGAGGATAGAGAAATCATACAACAAAAAGGTTAAATTGAAAACCTTTTCAGTTGGTGAATTAGTGTGGAAAGTCATATTACCTATGGATCGAAAGATTAAATCCTTAGGGAAATGGTCACCCAAATGGGAAGTCCCTTTCCAAGTTACAAAGTTTTTCACTAACAATGCGTATGAGATTCATGAGATTGAAGTTGATTTGAGAGTCTTTAAAGTACTTGGGAAATATTTAAAAAGATATAGACCTATGCTTCAAGAGATTCATATCAGAAAATAACAATTTCATTAATAATAAAGGAGGCCATGAAAGACCTGCAATTACAAGAGTCTAGGAACATGGCTGAACAACAACAAAAAAAAGAAAACCTAGTATTGAAGATCCTTCCAAGTGAGGCAGTTAAGGTAATCCATCCAGCCTTCATCAGTTTCATCTTCAGGTGGTTGCTCATTCTTGGGAGGCTCCTTGGTCGGAGAGGCCACTTTATTCCCCTTTGTTTGGGAATGAGTGACGAGCCTTGCACGAGGAGAAGGTTTCTCTTCCTTTTTCGTGTTCTTCCCCTGAACATAGGAAACAGTGTCATCTACTTTCTTTGCAGAATTTTCCATGTTGCTGTAATCGAAAGATGGACTGAATAGAAGTTATTTATAGATGAAGGGCCTGCGCACTGATTAGCCAGATGAAAGGCATCCAGAAAGCACTTAAAGTCTTTCTTGGGAAACAACATCATAAAAAGGCGTCCAAGCTTCAATATGTAGTTGGGAACTTGTTCCACATAAGTATGAGGCATTAAAAGCTGAAACGCCGCCGCCAGACTTAAGGGTAGAGCAGTAATGATTTGACCCAAGGTTAAGTTAGAGTTTTTCTGACTAACTTAAAATTTATGTTAAATGGCCAAATAAAATACAAACACATTATATATGCTGAGAAAGGAGACATAAGTCGAAAGTGTTAAAAATGCATAAATTAACTAGGGCAACGAGGCCCTAAAATTGTCATTACATAAGGGCCATAGTAGGGCCAAAAAACAGGATTACATAAAAGGGGGAAAGGCAAAGTCCTGAGACATGACAAAGTTTGTTGAAGATTAGAAGGGCATCTTTGCTTGCAACTGAAGAAAATTGTGTTGGCTGATTAGAAGGCGGTTTTCACAAAAATCCTTATCAAGTTTAGCAGCAATAAGCACCTTGTCGAGCACCTCAGCAGTATCAATGAGGTCGAGGGTGTGCTTCAACTCAGCATTCAGTGCAGCATCGTCGAACTGACTAAGCTCGAGGTTGATCTGCTTAGCCTCAGCAATTTTCTTCTGAAGTTCTTCAAGCTCTTTCTCCCAAACTTCAAGGTATAAGTTGTTGTCAGCTATTTGTCTATCCCTCTTAGCCTTGATGCCCTCCAGCCTTTCGACTTCATTCTCATCTTCCTTGGTTAGATCCATTGCATTACCACTCCTAACCCCAGTCTTCTGAATGATATCTTCAACCTTTGGAGCCAACTTAAGATCATTAGATATCTGGTTCACCAGAGTACTTAGCTCCATGAGGGTCTGGGAGATCTTGGGATCAAGCGTCGAGAGGTTCAGATGTTGTAATGCGTCTTTCAGAAAAAGGCGAGCAATAGGGTCTGCGTCCAAAGTAGTACGGATGTCCCTCTTGAAAAATTTATCCTTTATTTTCTTGAGGAATGAACCGGCAGAATCACCAGTAACGGAGGCCCCAGGAGTTGTCGAGGAGCTACTTTCAAAAAAGCCAAGACTGTTCTTAAGCTTTAACCTAACATACTCCTTGGGGTTTGACTGTTTCAATGCTGACATTGGGTCCCTAGCTGCAGGAGTTGGAAGTTGGACGACATGAGTTTGTTGAGAACCTCCTTCAGGCAATGAGGATTGAGTCTTTGCAAACCCTGTTTCTGGTTCAGCCTCATCCTTGTCCTAATCATCATCCTCTTCCTCATCATCATCCTCTTGCCCATGATTATTCAGGACATCAGCTTGAGCATTAACTTGGGGTTCATCTGCAGTCTCTAGCTCTTTTCCTTTGGGACTAGAGGGGGCAGGTTCTTTAGTTTCTTTGTCTTGTTCTTCTTCATCAACAACAAAGGATACATCCATCTCCTTAGCAAGCTTGCTGGTATGGCCAGCAAAGTCTTTGTCATCCATATTCTCATACTCACGCTCTGAATCATCAGTATGAGACTGCTGAGTAGTTGTCTTGGTAGGAGAATTTGGAGCACCTTCGATAGTTAGGAGAGGAACAACTTCCACATTTATGGGTAGGTTAATTTCATCCAAAGAGCTATAATCACCAGCCCAAATCAGAAGTTGGATGATAAGTAGGCTCACCTTGGTTGTTTAGAAGAACTTTAAGCGAATAAGGGGCAGTCAAAGGTTGCAAAGCAACACCTGCACCAGCCTGTCGACAAAAGAAGAAGTTAAGTCGAGGCTATAAGAATAGATCAAAAAAGGTTAAATATTAAGTTAAATAAAGGATTCTCTTCGCCTCCGAGACTTGAGTTGTCACTCTAAAGAGCGCCAACAGTAGGCTTCGCCATAGGAGTGGGAAGTTTAGCCTCGACAACAAAATTAGTGGGTGCTTTGTTCAAAATTTTGGCCACCTTAGATGAAGGTTGGCCAGCAGCACTGGGAGACTGTGCAGTATTCCTCTTCCTTTTGAGGGGCATATCCTCAAGGGATTCGTCATCATCTTCAGCGATGACAATGTTGGAAGTCTTTTTCCCCTTTCTCAGAGACGCGAGAGGCTTTTTAGTTGTCTAGCAGAAAGACCAGATATTAGAATACATACATATGAAAGGCTATATAAAGAAAGGATGATAAGATACCTTATTGCCTTCTTTATTCTCCGGTTGTATTACCACGCCTTTATTGGTAGTGGTTCTTGTGGTGATTTCTGGAAGTGCCAAAAACAATTGTCACGTGTTAATAATTGATTACTCAGTAAAGGGAAATAAAGACTTCAAACCTTCATATATTTCGGATTTGATGCTAACGTCTTCAAGCCCTATATGAAGGTGCTCTTTGAAACTGTCCAGTGTGTGCTTAGTCGCAACCACTCTTTGAGCTTTTGGATGAGACGGTTATCGAAGGATTTTAACTGAATCCCCACAGAGGAACCAGTTTGGAAATGGAGGAGCCAGCGCTACTCCAAAATTAGCAGTAGGAAGTCGAGGGAATTTGGGAGGAAAAAGTAGAAAAGCCTCCTTATACCGCCTCTCACGAGGGATGTTTGGGGGATTTTCAACTTATCCATCTTTTGTAAAAATTTCTCCTTTAAAGTGACAACATCCTCATAAATGGTTCGACTAAGATCATTTGGTCGATAGATAGTTTCAAAGTACTTTTGGAAATCTTGTATCTCTTGGATGTGAGTAGACTTACTTTTCTTGACCTTCTCCTGCACATTAATAAAAGCAAGGTCAAGTTGAGCAGAAAAATCAGCAGCAGTAAGAAATTTCTCGCTGTAATACTTGCGCCACCAATCGTTAAAAAGATGGGTGTGTTGGGTTAAGGGTCGAAAGAAGACGGGAGATAGGACTACCTTTTGGGATTCCCATCTAGCGAAGATGTCAGCAACATCATCCTCGTCGAAAACATTATTGTAAAAAATAAACTGGCTCTTTCTATCATAAATACATTTGGGGAAGCTCTGACTCAGCCCAAATTGCCTAGAAACTAAATTGGGTTGGTAAGCAATAAGGCTTGTCTCAGGTCTCCTGCCATTCAGCCTATAAACAAAGAATCTGGGAATTAAAAAGGCTTCCCAAATTCCAACAGAGTCCACATGAAGCTTCCTTGTGAACCACCTAGGACCGCACTTACCAGCAAAGGGAGCCATGTATGGTGCAAAATCATACTAATGTGTAAACATCATCACAAAACTAGAGAAGGACCATTTTAGGGTTTCGCCTTCATCATTGGGAGTAAGCTTGGCTAGCCGAACACCCTTAGTACTCCTTAACCTGATATCCTATAACTCATTATCAATGTTTCCTTTCTTGGGAAGCACAGGCTCAAAGGTGGCATTTGGCCAAAGTTGAAGAAGCCATAGAGGGCCATTGAGACTCATAGAACCAGAATTGTGGTCTGGGTTCCTCAGTCGAGTAACTCCCTCACTTAAAGACTCATAGAGACTGGCTAGGATTAAGAGGAATTGGGTCAGAAGAAGAATCGTAAAAATTAGGGAGCGTGTACCAATCTCAGGTAATGATTCCATTCCTTGTAAATGATTGTCCTTTTGTTGTATCTGGTCCCTAAAGGTTGAGTTTTTCAGTAGCAAGGGAAGAACTCTTTCAGCTTTTCATTTTTGCTATGTACAGTAGCTAATGGACTAGATACAACAAAAGGACAATCATTTACAAGGAATTGAATCATTACCTGAGACTGGTACACGCTCCTTGTCTCGTTGTTCAAAGGTTCGAGCGCGAACTGGGGATTTTTGATGGTTTTCAGTTCAGAAATATTGTTGAAAGGTGGAAGAGTCTTTTCAAAATGGAAAGTTTTGGCTTTCTGACCTTTCTTCTGAAAGACGTTTGTCTTAGAGGACGCCATTGTTGATAAAGAGAATGGAGGTTTTCTAGGGTTCTTGGAAAGTAAGGAGGATACTTTAGTAAGAAGGAGATGAATTCGCAAAGTGTTTGGAAAGTTTCCTTTGTTGGTTGAATAGGGTATTTATAGGAGAAGACAATGAGAAGTTGAAAAGCCTAGCCACTTGATGGAGACATAAAGTGGTGGGGCACGTGGCACTTGGGATCTGACGCGTTGAGGAAGCAGTTAATGGAAAATACTTTAGCGCATTGTTTTAAGGAAAAATTCATGATCTGAAAATCGTAGAAACAATTGATGGGACTTTTGAGATTTTTGCCTTTATGACATGACGCCATGCACGTGGGCAAAGAATCACAACAGTTTTAGAACGTGGGGTAGGTGGTTTCAGCCATGCTTTTGTCTGACCTAAGCTTGCGTCGAAAAGATGAATATCAAAAAATGATATTTTCATTAAAATGGTCGAAAAGAACATTTTTGGGGGGCAACTTCAAAATGGTCGAAAAGAACATTTTTGGGGGCAATTTGTTATCCCTAAATTTCGAAGCTAGCATTTAATGAGGTTATCTTGGCTTAGTAAAGGACTTTTCTTGTGGTAAGCCAAAAGTAAGGTTTTGACCTAACCAATTAAAAGACGAGAGTCAAAGGACCTATCTACAAATTTCATACTTAATGAAATTCTAAGTTTGGAATATTTTCTAAGTGTTTAGGGGATTCGACCAAGTGTATGTTCGACGAAGGTGGCAGTTACCGATAGTCTTGCATGTTCAATCTTGGAGGGAAAATGTGGAGTTTTCAATTCAAAGATAGGGATTAATGGTGCAAGATGGAGCTTCTTCAGCAAATATCGGGACAAGTGTCACCATATTAGGATAGTTATAGGAGAAACCGTCGAGAGATGTTACTTTGTAATGTATATAAATAGCTTAGTCTAGTGTTAGAATAAGTGTGTGGAAATCATATGTACTAGTAACTCCGTATACTCAGTATCCACGTGTAGAGACACGAATGCAGTGAGAATGTACGTAATTGAAACACCACCAATTTACTTTTAATGTCAAATTTATCTTCAAGTTATTTATTTTTGAAGCCATTTATCTTTACAAGCCTTTATTTTTAAAGCAATTACATTTCAAAGTCAATTATCCTTCCATCAATTTACTGCGTTTTCTTTTACAATTCCAGCCTCTTTACATTTCCAGCAATTTAACATTCCTCGCCTTGCCTTTAAATTTAATTTAAACTTTAAGTTTTTCCTTTACTTTCCTTTAAAATTCCAAGCCTTGTCTTTACTTTGATTTATTTTTAAAGTCTTTGTCCTTTACTTTGTCTTTTCTTTAAAACTAAATTCTGAATCTTGTTGAAAGATTCAAGACCTTTTTTCCCAAAAATGTGATATACCAAAATCACAATCCCTTTTTACTTAGCACATGTCCTAGGATCAATATGGTCGATCATGTGAGTAACTGAGGGTATTTTTTTGGTATCTTCAGAGGACCAACAGTTGTTTACCAATTTTGGGGGTAAACACCATGACAACTTCATAGCGAGAATCTTTGATTTTTCTTTCATTTTCCAATTATTGATTAAACCAAGATGCTTTTAGGTTTTCTCTAGATCGGAACAAACTGTGTCAAATCATTCATCTAGATCTGAATGTATTTGGTCGATAGCATTATCAATATGAATGTGTGAGGTTTGGACAGTCTGCTCCACAATTTCTTGAGGAATTGGTTGTGTAGGTTTGAGAGGGGCCATGAGATCAAGATGAAAGCACCAATGATGCAAAGGAATCAGAAACAATTACCAAACTAGGGTTTTTATTAACATAGAACAAACAAAAAACAATAAGGAAATAAATTCAGACTTGTTCATTCTCTACTCACACAAGAGAGATAAAGTCTTAAATACATTAGAATTCAGGTTGGGTCAGCAACCCGGCTAGGCCCAAAAGATAAAAACAATTACAATAAAAAATAAAAACCCTATTAATTTAGAACATAGTCATTAAAATGGATGGACTTCTTTGTAATTCGTTTAGGCCTTCTATCACCACCATTCCAAAAACACTTCATGTTACCTTGTGAGTACGCACGTATTTGGAACCTCTTTTGAGCATACAAGAATTTTATTTTATGAACCGTGAACCCAAATTTTAGCCTGTTTTGAAGAGCATTTAAGCTAAGTTTATAACATTATTGAAGTTAGGGAGATTGGTTCATATTGATAAGAGAAAAATGAATAGGTGAGACAATGTATTCAAGAAAAATAAAAGGAAAATCAAAACTTGTACCACTAAGGGTACAACCAAAACTCTCTATCACATTACGGGGGTAACTTGTACACTAAGGGGCAAAAGACACATAATCTTAACATTTTAAGGGGAATTAAAAAAATATTTAAATGGAGTAAACCGAATTTCGCCTACATTGCAGGGTATCGTATATTTAACCATTTTTTTTTACCATTAAAGAAAATAAAAGGAGTTATAAATCCAAACATGAGATAAATGTGTTGTTTTTTAATTAATTATGTTACTAATATTTTATTTTGAAATTAATTTTAATTTAAGATAAAATATTTTTCATATAATATACGAATGGTGAGCTATATATTAATGTTGTAATCATTTCACAAATATATATTATTAATGATAAAATTTATTTTTAACTTAATGATTTAATCTTAATTTATTTATTTTGTAAATAGAAAGAAGTTTTTTTATCCAAATATTTTTATAAATAATGTCCAAATAAATATAATATTCAATACAAGAAAATATATCGTTTATCCAAATATTCATATATATGGAAACATTATATTTATGATCCATATATAATACAAAATATGTCTTTCTTTTAAAATAATAATAAACTCTTTTGTAAAATATATTTTTTATATTCTTATTATATTTTAAAAACAAATGCGTGTAACATATTAGAACTCGTGTGAACGCACGAGTATTCCACTAATTTTGTGAGAGAATCATAAAAATTATTACACAAATAATTTGGATTAAAATCAATATTAAATAAATAAAAAATATATTCTAAGAAATTAGCACAATTCAAAAATATCATAAGGTAAAGAAAGAATTAAAAATATTACTACTTTGATCAATTAATTTGTAATTTTGTATAAAATATTTATTGTTAACGTCTTTTTCTATTTTTTTAAGCAAGATATGAATAAAACAAGTACAATTGGTACTCAAACCTTGATACAAAAGAAACGAGACAAACGCTCGATAAAAAATCGATAAAAATTAACTACTAATTGGATCCTACGATAAATAAAACAAAGAGGCTTTGTCGAATTCATAAAGATCACAATTGGGATGAGTAATTTCTCAGATAAATGACCATCTCCAAACCAAAAAATTCACCCTCCAAACCAAATTAGTTACATTCCACACTATGTTATTGAAGATGATATTGTTCCTAATAGACCAAAGAGCCCAACAAATAGCCAACCAAACACTTTCTTCCCTACCTTCCATAATATTTGCAAAAACGATACCACTCCAAGAAGGATCCTTTAAAACCTCTGTCACGGGAAAAGGATAAACCCAACCATCCCGCTACTTCCAACCAAACCAATTTCGATACCTAGCAATAAAAAATAATATGTTTCAAGGTTTAGGGAGTAGCGTTACAAAAACAACAATTGATATTGTTCATCGATTCGATAATTCCACAATGCCCAAGCCGATCCAACGTCAAAAGTTTGTTCAAGAAACACCTCCACCCAAAAGCTTTGGTTTTCAACGCAACCGACACTTTCCAAATCAAAGAAAAAGGAAAATCATCTTGATTCCTAGGTCCAAAAGGGATTCGAATTCATTGGTCAAAGAATAAAAACAGTTAACCGAGAAAGATTCTACGAGACCCCACATAAGTTTGTCTCTACAATTGTTGTTCGCTATAACAGACTGTGACGGTGATCCAGAATAAAGGCTCCTGAATCCTGACTCGATGAAATGGTTTTCTACATACTGTGGCGGTGATGCAGACTGGAAAAATCAATAGAACTCAGCTGAAAACTACTTCCAGAAACATCCATATCCTTACTATTGTTGAGGAAATCTGAAACCAACCTTCTGTTAGTACAAAAACCAGGATCAATCACATATTGTCGATTCTGCTCCTCCTGTAGACTAGTGAATGAAACAACAGAGTGAGTCCTCCCAATTATGGTCTGCACTGTGACTGAATTATCATTCGAAATCATACCTTCAATACCTGCAGAAAAAATGGTGTTAGTATCAAAACTCCGAACTCCCTCTATTATTGATGTATTGGCAGAAGATTCTCCATGCCTATGAGGCGGTATACCAAGATCCCCCCACTTCCATCTTCCGCCCTCCGAACCTCCCAAACTCGCCACGAAGACTTCCTTTAAAGAGGATCTAGCAAATATCTTTGGGTACAAATTAGGCGAATTGTCCTCACCCGTCCAATTTTCTCTCTAAAAGGAGGTGTTAAATCCATTTCCCACATGAAACTTACAATTCTTGATAAAAATATCTTCCGGATACGTCTTGTTGATGGAAATTAGATCCATCCACCAAGAAGAATGCAAAGTCCAACAATTCTGATTGAATCCTCTTCCCGTCACACGGAGGAACATATCACCATATCTCACCTTTAAAATTTTAAATCATAACTCCTTTGACCCTCCTAGAATACTCCATCTCCATTTATGGAGCAAGGCTACATTGAAATCCTCGATCCTTTTCAAGTTTAAGCCCCCGCACTCGTGTGGGAGACAAAGAAATTCTCAATTGATTCAATATATTCTTCTCTTCTCCTTCGAACTACCCTATAAGAATCCGCACTGAATTTTAATTATCTCCCTCCGAATCTTCATCGGCACCTTGTAAAAAGAAAGTTGAAAAATAAGCAAACTAGAAAGGACCGACTTAAGAAGCGTTATCCTGCCTCCAAAGGTCAAAAACCGACCATGCCAACAATTGAGTCTTCTCTCCAACTTCGAAAGGAGAGGGTTCTAAGTAGATAACCTCTAAGGATTGTACCCAATAGGAATACCTAGGAAATAAAAGTCTTTGTTCTCCATCCTACACGCCAAAAAAGAGAAGTTGTTTCAAGGAACGAGTTTGAAGTATTGATACCAATTAATTTGCTTTTGTGAAAATTGATACCTAGGCCCGAAACAAGTTTAAACCCCCTTAACATCGCCTTAATGGCTCAAATATGACGCCAACTACCATCACTAATCAAGAGAATTTCTTCCGCGAATTGAAGATTATCAAAGAAACAAGAGGAATTAACATTTATTCCCGTAAATTCACCGAGCTGAGTTCCTAACTAACCCCGTTAATCCTTCCGCAACAATCACGAAGAGAAAAGGTGAAAGAGGTTCACCTTGTCTCAAACCTCTCCCCACTTTGAATCCTTTGTAGGACTATCATTAACTAAAACAGACATTTTACTTGAGAAAATCATAGCTTCCATTCACCTCATCCAACAGTTACCAAACCCATCTTATAAATCTGTTTCTACCAATAATGAAGATTCAACGCTTTTTTAATGATAAAGTGTTATATAAAATATTTTCTATAAAAAAAATTTATAAAAAATCTAGTATAAAAAGTTGATGTTTTTTTTTGTATTAGTATTTTTCTATATAATTAAAGTTATTGATAAGTGTATTTGGTCAATAATTTTATATATAAAAATAAAATTTAAATGTAAATAATCCATCTTGTCAAAAATAGAATATAAATAAATTTGAACAAATTCTCTTAATCATATTGAACATCTATCATATATGAAAAGTATTTGTTGTTTAAAAGTCATAATTACCCTCTAATCCAAATTATGATGCCGCTTGGCTAATTCCTCCCTCCAACCAATTGACACTTGGCATTTTAATTTAAAATTCATTCTTAATTCCACTAATTATTTATTAAACATAAAATAATTCATAAATAGGATAATATTTGTTTACAGTTACATGAACAGACTCCCACTCTTACAAACCTCTCAAAACCTCTCAAAACCTCCTCTCCCACCACCGCCTCCCTCACAAACCGCAAAAAAAAATTCTACAAAAACATAAAACCGTCTCTTGCCACAAACCATCCCTCCCAATACAAATTTTCTCTGATGAACCTTTTTTATGGAAGTTATAGTATTGAAGTATTAAAATTTTCTCATTCCAACCGTTTTTCTTTCTTCCTCATCGCTAACATTGTTCGTCGCTCATGGAAATCGTAAATTATCTATCTCGATTTATACCTCATTTTAATTCTTGACGATCTATACCTTATTTTGTTATTCACCAATTATTTAGTAGGCGGATTCTCCTTTAAGAAGGTAACCCTAGAAATGTCTTTGATTTCTGAAATTACGAAACTCTCTTTGATTTCTGAAATTACGACACTCTCTTTGATTTCAGGTTTTAGGTTTTAATGTATAATCTAGATTCAATTAGAATAATTTGTTTTAATCAACTTATCTTTATCTACCATTCCATATCTGCTTTTATATCTTACTTGGTTTGATGTTGCTTACTCTTAATATGATTCTCATATTTTGGTTACAAGGGACAATTTGAAAGTTGAGTTGGAGAAATTGGCGAGGGAACAAATATATATGCGAAAGATATATCAAGTATCCAATCATGACTCTTACAGTTTTCTCAGTTTCATTTTTATTTATTGCTCTGCGTACAACAATTGAGTTGGGAATGTTTCAGTATTAACTTCTTTTGGCTTTCTCTTGATGTTCTACTTGATAGAGGAAATCCAATTGCTTTGGCTCCTGCTATTTTGGCTAGCATACATAAAGATTTAAGTTTGTTTAAGAAAACAGTTGTTGGGTTGAAAAAATATCATGTTGGTGGTGTAACATTTCCCTTAAAGTTTACTCTTTAATCACTTTTTTACTTGGTTCAAATTTGGGTTTGGGAGAGGTTCACAAACTTACAGACACAACCACAAACCATGATGAACAACCATAGAGGCCCTTTATTGTTTAGGTGGTGTAAGGTTAAGTATCTAAAAATTGACAATGTAAGAAAGTTGTGCAGCGGAAGAGAACTGCAAGTTCAAGAAAACATAGAACTCATGTAGGAAAAGCCAACAAAAGTTAACACATTACATGATATGTGTTGGCACATAATATATAATATGTGTTGAGACATTTCTATCTCCAATGGCTAGCTCTAACTTCCTCAATTAGATAAAGATTTTCAACTGGATAGTTTTTTTAACACTGTTGACAATTACATGTTTGAAGTCTAGGCTTGATATGATTTCTGTGATTTTGTCTTTTATGTCACCGATACAGGAAGGATCAAAGCACAAATGGATTCATATGTAGTTGGGCAGTGAGATATATTGTTCAAAATTTTATAGTATGATATGAATCATAACACCACTTGAAATTGTAACAAGAATAATTTTTATGTGGTGTGTTCTATCTAATGCAAAACAGAACTTACCCTTACTTTCATTCTCACAGAACTTACATTTATAGCTGTTATTTAACACCCATGATTTTAATATAACAAACACACATCTTCACGGTATTTTGTTTCACCTATTCTGTCTTTCAAGTTAATCTTGATCCATATGGTTTATCTTCTGCGTTTCTCGACTCAGCAGTTCCAATTTGTTATTGATGGAGGTATACTAAAGTGTACTGCAGTAGCTACTGTTACAACCTATAAAACTTAGGGTCCATGTTTGACTCAGCAGTTCCAATTTGTTGTTGTTGTTGTATTATAGATATTATGTTGTTTCTATATGACATTGTTCAACGGTCTTCAATGAATCTTTAGCAGCGTTGTTCTATTGAAACATTGTTATTTGGTATATAAAAGTATAACACACATGCCAAAGAATAAATCAGTAGAGGATTAAAGATCAATGACTAACTATAACAAAACTTGAACCAGGTGATCAAATAATTTTATTTATATTGATGATGCAGCTTTGGTGACTAACATACCTAACTAATGATCCTTTATACTTATTTATGGTTTATTCGCTTACATGGTCGGCCAATGTTTCTTCCTTTCAGAATATGGTTTCTCATGAGACATTATGTTTAAAGAGGAACATGTTAGCGAGGCTCAAGCATGGATAGCCCGAGTATGAAAAATGGATGTTTTCCAGTCAACAACAAACCAGTCATTACAAGCTGATTTGCGAGAGCGCAATGAACAATATAATCAGCTATGGATGGGTTTTCAGAGACACGTTGATGATAGAAGGAGAGGAATATAAACGGTCCAATGATGGAGATGCAGTTCAAGGTACATATTTGCTAATAAGATTTTTTCAAAGTGATGATGTTTTTGACTGTTTGCAGTCGAATAGTTCGTTAACGACAATAGCGCTGCTTGGCCGTTTGCTAATCCAGTAATGATTTATACTTCTGTATCTAATATTGGATTTCCACTGAATCCGAACAATTAGGGTTTCGGATAGAGTGGAATGTGACTTCATAATGTCGCTGACTAATGCTGCAGTCGTCGGTCCTTCTTAGTACGAAGTTTCTTGCATCAAGGCTCCGTTTCTAGGCTCCCATGGCGATGCTGGTTCTGGATTTTGTGGTTCTTCGTTTTGCATCAGGTCACACGATGGGAAAAGTGATGTTATTATTGACACGATGGGAAAAATGATGTTATTATTGAACGGAGGAAGTTAAAGTCTGTTGATAGGAATAATAATAACCGGATTGTTGAAAATCCACATGTGAAATCCAATGTTGAAATTCCAGTTTCTTGCTATCAGGTGATAGAAAATTGCTTTGTTTGTTGTTTAAAATTCGTGTGTGTGCGTATTTTATTTTCTTTCATTTATACATTTTCATTGTTATTATCGTTGCCATTTCTCAAAATGACAAGATATCTACTATAGGATCCAAGTGAGTTAATCACACTGTGTTAATGTTTGATACTTTGGATACTCATTCAGTTTTGGATCTGAAGTGTTGGTGTTAGAAGAGCAACTATCTTGTATGGAATTGGATGTTGGACGAGTAAAAAATTAAAGCTAACAAGAAAGTAAACTTATTGTTGTAGTGATGAGAGTATGTAGATGGAGGAATGATTATATTAGAAATGAAGTTATATATTATTAGAGGAAAATTTGACATTTGTTTGGAGAGGGCCAATAGATTAGAAGCAGATGAGGATGGCGTGGAGGATAGTCTAATATGGTTGGTTAACTCCATATGTTTCAGGGGTAATTTTGTACTGCAACTTTGGCCCATTGAATATGGTTGGATAACTCCATATGTTTTATACTGTTAACTAAGTCTTAACATTTCCTCTCTCTGTGTTTTTGTTTTCCATGTTATGAAGGAGTTGGTATTTAAGATGATTCATCAACTATGATGAGTGTTTATCATTTCAAGTTCACAAATAGACTGATAATTTTTTGTTGTCTTTTTTATATTACATTGCCCATACTGATTTCATTTTATTTTCCTTGAGATTTATGCTATACCACTTCGTTCATTTTACAGTTTTTTGTATATGGTGTGATGATAGTAATAATTATTAATATGGTATTTCAGGTGTAGTTGAATTGGTGAAGTTAGATGGACCATACGTGATTATTTTCCTCAAAGCTAGGTTTTGGAACAAGTGTTCAACCGTTCTCACCAAACTGCTTAATTGTCTCAAACAGAGAATCAGTTACTGTCACTACCAATTTGATTCATCATTTATCTAGCATGAGGATTAGAGGTAAACTTAGGAGTATCAATTATGTTGCATGTATCAACACTAGATTTTACTTGATTATTTCTACTGGTAATGATATATTTTGTCTGTATAAATTATAAATCTTGCTTTGAGATACATTCCAATTGAGTCATTATCATGTACGATTCAAAGACCGCGGCATGTGTATAAATTAAGTTTGGATTTTCCATTTTTTCTGATTGATTATAAACCAAGTATATCATTTTTTCAAGTGGTATTTTTATATGTCATATACTTATTTGTATTCACTATCATATTAAAATTGAGATAGATTTTAATTATAACACCCATTTATATTATGAATAGGCTATTGGACACTACTATGATGAGGTTAGTGATTTTGGAGTAATGAGTTTAGCATATGGTTGTCCTGATCTAAGAACAATTGACTTGTGTGGCTGTCTCAAGAACATCAGTTTTATTATATTAAGGACCAAGAATCAGAGGTTGTATTAAGTTTTGTTATGATATCGCACATACATGACACTAATGGTGAGGGAAATTTTAATTTTGGCTTTGATTGCAGATGATAGTGTGATTTCTTTGACAAACAGTGAGAGAAACAAACTTTCAGGGTTCAAATGATCCATCTATATTTCCTTTTACATCCTTGAACGATTTTACTAATATTAAATATCTCATAATATTACCATTATGATTATATGTTCCATTTGATGCTTTTATGAATTGTTGCTGACATAACTTATTGTCTTGAATCCACAGGCTTTGGAGGGTTATGGTGCGGTCCATGAGCCAAATTTTTGGTGAGTACAACTATTGCTTCTTAACAATATTCTATGATGAAAGAGGTAAGTATTTAGTTACATGTACAATGGGAAGGCTTACAAATGATAGCTTAAAGTTTGAATCGATTCCCAAAACAAATTAAATAGCAATCGATATCAACGTGTCAAAATCAATTTTATGTGTGTTGCATTAGGATTATGTTGATGAATTTATGTAAGAATGATTTGAAGTACTGGTTACAAAAACTGATATCAATGTAACTATCACATATTTTGATTTTCTCTTAATTTCCAATAATAGTTCTATTAATACAACTCTCATCTCATCCCTCCTTTCTTTCAATTGCTTCAAATATGTCTTCAATTCTTGCACCAAATCGTCTTGATCACTGGTCCATTTCTGCATTCATATATAGAGGTTATAACAGTGTAGTGGAATTTGAGTAAAATTCTATTTTCCATGATCTATTATTGACTACACTAATTTAACGTGCAAGATTTATTGTGATATATGCTTACTCTTGCTAATTTATGGAGACTTTGCTTTGCACTGTGAGACAAATGGAGAAATTGAAAACTATGATCCAAATGATTCTAATTTGGGCTACTTGAATTTTTGGAGTGCATGTGATCTAATTGAACCTGATGGAAATCACATTGTGGGGTGGTTTAATGGCTTACATTTTTGTAAGCAAAAAATATCAATTACTTTTTTATGGAAAATGTAAGCAAAAAATCTCAATTACTTTTTTATGGAAATTAGAAAAGCAGTGATGACAAATACTTATCATCATAACATATTCATCATAAGCATCATCATCAAACCATAATCATCATCATAATCATCATATTCATCATAAGCATATCATACTTTTGGCATCTTTGCATGGAAAAGAAAAGCAGTCCTATAACACCCCAAATTTGCCCTCTTCTTTTTAAGCATCATCATCATATCATAATCATCATAAGCATATCATATTTTTGGCATCTTTGCATGGAAAAGTAAAGCATAACATTCTCATGTTCTAGCATTAGGCATATGATCAACTGTTGGTGGATTTGAGGCATTACAAGCTATAGCAAGAGGCCTAGTGGACTTGTCCAAGTCCCATGAAGAGTCTACATGACATTCACAAGTTCAAGATCCTTTGCAAAAGCCCAGGAGGATGGGAGATCATCAGGGAATCCAAGCTAGGGCAAGCTCTTGCACAATGGTACCCAAATTAGGGTTTCACTTTCAAGCATGAATTCTTTGTGACTTTGGCCATTTCATGTGGGCAAAGCTTTTCATATGATAAGAGGATCCTAGGGATGAAATTTGGTGGGAAAATTCCTTTTGGAAGGCAGTTATTTCATCAGTTGATTGCATAAGAAGAAATTGGTCAACTGTGCATTTTAAAAGTCAAACTGTGAGAATTCAAGGGGTCCAACCCCATGTTTCAAGTCAAGGAATGTCCTTAAGACCTTAGAAGAGGTTTGGAAAAGTCAGAGATCAAGAATCAAAGGGTTTTGAAGAAGTTTCCATTTTTGGCATATGGTTTGTTATGGAACTTTCCATTTTTGGCAACTTTTGCCCTAATTTTCAAAGGCTTATTTCATGGTGAAAAAGATCTCAAATGAATTTCCAACAAACATGAAAGTTGTAGGGTAGGTTCTCCCATTTTCAGAAAGTACAAGTACATTTTCATGGCCCTCATGGATCAAGAGATATGGCCTTCGAAAGTTCACTTGTTTTTTAGGGTTTACCTTAAAATTCAAGTTTCCACCAAGTACAAAAAGCATGGCAAGTCATTTTTAAGTTGATTTATGGACAAATGGAGATCATGACATCACAAGGCATCACATGAAAGGCATTTGGCTCAAGAAATAACTTCAAATTCGTGCATGAGAAGTGAGTATTTCATAAGATGCAAAAAGTGCATGAACATTCAAAAAGCATGATGCATTCATCCAAAGGCCAAGATTGTTTCATTTTTGGATTAGTGGATCAAGGGTGATCAGCATGTGCAAAGGAGGGAAGGGAAGCACGCATAAATCATTCACTCACACAAGTTTTGCAAATTTTGCAAATTCTTTCTCCCACTCATTCCTCACGTGCATTCCCTCTCATCTTTGCATCAGTGATCATTGGCATCATATATAAACAGCTAGGGTTTCCATTTGATCAGAATTCATCATATTTTCATCACTCTCAAGTTTTTGCATCTCTTGCATTTCTCTTCGAATCCTATGATTCTCTCACTCATTCACCAAACAAACTTCATATTCTTCATCCTTGAGCTCTAAGGATCATCAATTCACCATCAATTCAAGCTGAAACTCAAGATTTCTTCAAGTGCAAGAGTGGTGCAGTTCAGTTCGAATTTCAAGATCTAGAGCAATTCAAGCTCTCTCTTGCATTTGTAAGGAGAGGGTAGAGGAGGTAGATCTGCAGCATTGGAAGGTTTCTTTTGACCTAATTCAAGCTCAACAAGTTCAGGTAACTCACTGAATTTATGGATCTGGATGTGTGTTTTTAAGTATGCATTATGATTTGTGTGTTGCTCTGATAATGTTGATCTATTTAGTTTTGAGTTTGAGTGAGAATTGAGGCTGTATTGTTGAATTTCAGTTTGGTATATGGAAATGTTTGCATTCGATTTGCTTTGCTTGTTAACCTAATGGAGATTTTAATGTCATATTTGGATTCAGCACATGTTAATTAGTTGATCTGGAGTTTGTGTTGCATTTTGGTGATGATTTGTTCATGTTGATGAATTTTCCAGTGACCGGAGCTAGGGCTCCGTCACCGGATTCTGGAATGTTTAAAATGAGGAAGATGATGTTTGAACCATTGTATGGTTGATCTGAACGGATGATAGCTTGACAACACATTAAAATGATACCCTCCCTTGCACGTGTTTTTCTTTTATAATTTGAATCTGAATTTGGACATTGTGTTTCGCACCTCACATTACTTATAATGCACACACACACTGAGCTTTTGGATGTTTGACTTGGTGTTAATGATTTACTAGATCTCACACGTTGGCTGGATCCATTGGTTCTTGTTTTTTCCCTGATTTTCCTGATTTTCCACCATAATGGTGTGAGCATGTGTTGGACTTACTGGGCCTAAGTTGCTATTCGTCCCCCCTATTTTGTAAGCCCAACCAGATTGAACTGATTTCATTACTAATTGCACCCCTTGGCTCTTCCCTTTTATTTTTTATTTCGTTTTGTTTGCAGTTTGCTTTTTAATTTTTAAAAATAGAAATAAATTCATAAAAATTCCAAAAAAACTTTATGTATGATATTTTGAGTTTTCTTTAATTTTTGACTTTTTTATTTTCCATTTATTTTCATTTTCCACGCTGGAATTAATTGTTGCTTTTATTAATTGTTTTTTATTCACTTTTAAAGCATGTTGTCTTGTAGAATTTGTATCTTATGCAATAATTTGAATTTTGAATTGATTCTTTTTGCTCTGGATTCACATTGAAATGTAGTTTGTTAATGATTTTTCTTCTGATTTTTAGAAGTTTTCTTGATTATTTTTGGTCCTTAACTTGTGCATGAAGATTCCTAACCCTAATCCATGTTTAGGCATCCATTTGACTTGCTTAGAGTTTGATTCTGATTCCTTCTCTTTTGGCATGTTAATATTGTATGTTTGAAGAGTCTTTGTGCAAGTTTGTGGAATTTTTGGATGTATGCTTGATTTGATTTGAATTTTGTTCTTTGCCTATCTTCTTTTGCATCCCTTTTGGTCATATGTTTAGTCCTTAGGTTGGGAGGGCACTTGTGCCAACTCCCTTAGGTTGTTTAGAGCCCATTTAAGATGTGGATACCTCTCTATTCTTGAGTTGATGTTTGTAATTTGAGAAATTTTGTGGTTGCTTACCTTTGAAGTTCATTCACCTTTGTACATGCTCACCTCACTTCTTATGCTTCTTTGCTTCTCAGGATGCTAATGTTTAAGTTTGTATGCTTCTACTCTTCATCTCTTGTGTTGCTTAGGCACATTCTTAACATGTTAGGGTTCTGGTCTTGAAGTTTGTGATATTTGTTTGCTTGGTTTGCTTTGTGTTATCTCATGTTTGTTTTGTTTTGTCATGATAATCCATAATGCTTCATGTTGAATTGTATAGTCCATTTCTCATTCTTGTGTTGTGTGTTTGCATTTGACATTTGTAATTGAGATTCCAATTCTGGTTGTGTTGCTTTGGTTTGATCTTATGCCTATTTAGTGTTTCATTTGTTATCATTTTCTTTTGTCATGATGTTTTCTTATGTTACTAACCATTTCAGGGGCTTTGGTAAGTGAGAGGTGTGGATGTGATTCCCACATCTCCAAGTCTTATCTCTTCTTTTTTCTTTATTGATATTCTCTTATTTGTGTTTGAGGGGCTTAGGCCATCCTTTCTTCTTCTTCTCTTCTTTCTCTTCTTATCTCTTCCTCTTTAGGGTAGTAAACCTCACTAACCTAGGATTTCCTTTGCATGATAACATTAGGATTGGTTATTCCCCCATTAGACTTTTACCTTTAAGATCCTTTTGTTTCTCTTCTCTTCTCATCTCAAAACAAAAACCCTAAAAAGCATCTTAATAAGGATTGAAGTGGTCTCCTGTGCAATAGCCTTATTCCATGAAACACTTGTAGTTTTCCCATCTTGGGATGGTACAAGCTTGTTCATCATGATGCACAAGTCTGATCAGGGTACCATCTTCATCAAGAAAAACATAAAAAAAGACTTCTTCATTTCAAATACAAAAAACACTTAATAAATTAAATGAGTTAGTGAGCCTGAGCCCTAATCTCTGGAATCAAGTTTTGGGGATCTTCTCCTTACTTGAGCGTGCTTGTTCTATTATTCCATCTTGGAATGTAGTATCAAGTACACATTCCATGGAAAAGAGCTTGAGTTAACTTCCTTGTGACACACTCATAAAAAGCTTCTAAAAAACACAAACAAACAATAATCGTCTCTCCTTCGAGAATTATTTTCTTACCTCATTCGCTCCGTCCGCGAACTTGCTCCTACTTGTCATTTTGCAAGACGGTTACGCACACGTCGTCCGAGCCTGCAACACCTGAGCATTGACATAGGCAGTTCAAGCCTTAATTCACAAGCAATCTTTTCCACCCCTAGTTAGGGGAACTACGGCGACTCTGATCCTCATTGTCCAGATGAGGTACGTAGGCAGCGGGGTAGGGCCCGTTCGAGCACAATCTTTATTTTCCATACATTTTTTCTCTTTGTTTTCTCTTTCAGTTCCTTTTCCAGTTCCAGTTCATTTTCTTTGCAGCAGCTTTCATTTCCTCACCCTTTGAAACAGATTTCTTTGCAAGCGTGGCTCCCGTCGGGTACGGCGGACGATCTGGGTGCTAATACCTTCCCAGGTCGTAACCGACTCCCGAACTCAGTCTCTTTGGTTCGCAGGACCCATGTCCTTCCTCTTCTTTTTCTTCTGGTTTGTGCAGCATTACCATTCCCGTTCCTTCGGGATAAAAATGTCTGGCTGGCGACTCTACCTCTTTCCGCGCCACTTTCGCGTTTGTACCAGGATGGAAATCCGGGGAGCGACATTTTTCAAGGTTTTGTTGCATCTTATTAGGGGATTGGTTTGATTAATATTCATATTCATATGAATCAATTAAAGTGCTGGAAACTAAAAATAAATAAACCTTGGATTTACACCTAGGTTTCCTAGAGGTAGCACATATGAGATGCTTGGTATGTCATGACATGTTATTGGATGATTCCTTACTATATAATTAGTTTAAAATGGGTGATCAATTAGTAAAATACTTACAACTCGTTTAGAATACTAATGAGATATCAGAGGATACAATGGAAGACAAAGTATTTTATTAAAGGGATCTTCATATTCTAATAAAGTGGCGGTTCAATGTGCCAAGCCCATGAAGCTTTTTGGATTGAGAATGTTTTTAATTTAAAATAGTTATATTATTATTCATGATTTTCCTATTTTTATTTTAACTCCAACAAATTATGAATACCAGTTTGTTTGTATCATATTAAGACATGTTCTATTTATGCTTTGTAGCACTTACGAAACATCTATTTTATGCACATGTTTTTATATCATAAACTTAGGGAAGCCAAAATTTGTACATGTTATTCGTCACAGTCACATTACTCATGTCCATCATCATAACCAATAAAAAATTGCTCATTGAGGTATATGTTGTGAATAGAGTTGGCTAGACTGTACCAATCATGTTGTCATCATTCTTCCTAATCTTTGTTATGCTCAGATTATAAATGTGTTATCTTTAACCTTTTTCTCTTTTGTTTTAGATGTACATGTATCAATGGTTGATAAGAGAAGGATTTCAATTGCTCACGTGAGATAGAGGGGAGACTTTTATATTTTAAGACTTTCATGGACCCTCCTATGATTCCTGATATCAAAGTTATATAAACGTTTTAATACGTTGGATCGACATTATATTTGTGAAAAAAATAATTAGTTTATTTTAAAATCTCAATTATATGTTGTGAGTGCTAAATATTGGTTTCTCTCTCATGAAGTGAAATACATTATATATCATGGTTCCAACATTTCTCTATCTGGAGTTTCTACCTCTTTGTTGCAACAACTTCTCATCATTAATTTTTCACGTATGTAAATTTCTACAAAGATGATATTATTTATAAAGGCCTATCATCACAAACACAATTTCAAAGTGGTTTAAAATGTTGGGTTAATGAAGAAGTCTTATCACCATTTGAAAGAAATAAAAATAGCATAAGAATACAAACAAATTAGCTTTTGAATCAGAACTATGTTGTGATAAATATCCTAAAATTGAAAATTTAAGGAATGAAATGTATAAAATATATTATTTTTTGTGCTAATTGAGTAGAAGTTGCTATAATTATTTTTAGTTCTAAATGTTAAATAAAATATAAAATATAGTGAAAGGTAATGTTGAAAATGTTCTGACAACACTATTTCTTAATATATATATATATATATATATATATATATATATATATATATATATATATATATATTCGATATAGGGAGAGGGAGAGAGAGAGAGGGGGTGAGAGAAAGAATTGTAATTAGAAAGAATTATTAATCATATTAAAAAAACCTTAATGTGCGTTACATACCAATATTCAGACAAACTCACGGATCCTAATATTGTAACTCACGAAATAGATATTTGTAATAATACTTATATAAAATATTTATTATTGTTAATGATATTTATTTATATAATTAAAATAATATTTACAAATCCTAAGATATTATTTGATATTTATAAAACAAAATCATTCCATAAATATTTTTATTTTAAATACCAATCATTGTCCACGGGTATTTGTTTTATCTTTTTTTATTAAATAAAAATTATATTGTTTTTATTTAAAAGAATTGGGATAAAACAATATTTTATTTATTTCAAAAATATTTTTTTCTTTTAAAAATAAGAAATTATTTTCGTAAAATAATTTTATTTTTTAATTATATTTTGAAAATTAACCACATCAATATCTATGCTTTAGCACAGATATTCCACTATTATACAAATATTTTTAAAATTAATTTTTAAATATTTAAATTTATCAAATATATTAATTTTATTAAATATTAAATATTTTTTATTTTTAGAAAACTATATTTACCCACATATTAACTCTAAAACCAGCACTATTTATTCTCGACAAACAATGGACGGCCAGCATCCTTAATCACCGATACCAATTAGGGTTTTGACAGTTTGAATTATTCTCATACTTATCAATTTCAATGGCAGATAGAATTAGTTCCCTACCAGATGAAGTTATATATCACCTTCTTTCATTCCTCCCAACCAAACTCGCTGCCACAACAAGCATCCTCTCTAAAAGATGGAACCCACTATGGCTCTCACTTTTCACTCTCAACTTCGATGACGAGAACTTTCGAAGCTTCAAATCCTTTCGCAATTCCGTGTCCACCGTATTTGACTCACGCGACAGCACTTTACCCGTCGAATCCTTCCACCTCAAATGTTCAGACGCTTCTACAAGAAACGCACACGATATAAACCGTTTCGTTTACACCGTTGCGCAGAGAAAAATCCAGAATCTCAATCTTCAACTGTCTTTCCGGGTTAACTTACCTCCTAGTATTTTCTGTTGCAGAACCCTTGTTGCTCTTCATTTGGAAAAAGTTAAAATAAATGATATTTCTCATCTGGATGTTGATTTTCCTCTCCTCAAAACTCTCCGTTTATCTTACATTATTGTCGAAAGTATTGATAATCTCCTCACGCTTCTGTATGAATGTCCCATTCTCGAGGAACTACACGCAGAATATTTAACTCTAAACAATCAGGATTTATCACTTGGTCAAAATGCTGTAAAGAAAAGATTTCCAATTTTTCCAAATCTAATTAGAGCAAAGATCATTGCTACATGGTCTAATTTGAAGCGTTCCATCCTAAATATTTGCCGGCCAAGGGTGCAGGTTCTCGGTGTAGCTTTTGTAAGCAATTATTTCTTCACCATGATATCAATATTTTTCTATGATAAAAGAAATTAGTGTTCCATTATAAAGATTGATGACTAAATTTTGTGAATCACAACAGGAATCACAACTTTTCGACCGTAGGTTTTCCAATGTAACCTGCATGGAGCTAATCCTTATTAAGGATAATCATTTGTTGTGTTTGCTAGAATCGCTGAAATATTGTCCCAAACTTCAACATCTTACCATTATCCAGGTTTTGTATCTACCTATTAATATCTTTTGTTTTTACTTCACCATTTTTTTACCTATGTGAATTGTTGACAGGACTATTGGCCGAATGTAGAGGAAGTTGTGTATAATTGGACGGTACCAGGTATTATTCCAGAATGTTTTTCAACACAGCTAAGAACATGTTTGATTGAAGGATGGAATTACACAGAATGTGAGCTTCAATTTGCTATGTATATTATGAAAAATTCAAAAGTAATGAACAGAATGTCAATCAAGAGTTCTTTTTCTTCGGTAACTGAAAATGTTAGGCACCAAATGTTAATGAAACTAATTTCTGGGACAAGAGCCTCGTCAACATGTAAACTTTATTTTATTGGTAAATGTTAGGGCATAGTTAGAATAATTCTGATATGTGTCTACTCTTATTATATGAGGTTTTAAAGAAATTTCCAATGTTTCATTTTGACTCATTTTATTTTTGAAGTATATTGAAATGGAAAATGGATATTGGTTTAGGTGATGTATCTTATTAATACAATTGTAACTTGTATGGTGGACAATTTGGAAGCTATCTATTTTTTCTTAGGGTTAATTATATGATATCTCCTGCCATTAGGGCGAGATTTGATTTTGCTCCCTTGAAGAAATTTTTTTGAACACCTCCTCATAAAATTAAAAACAACTTTTATCACATCCTCTTACTGATTGGGCAAAGAGTCAATATAATACATTTTTATCTCTATTTCTCTCTCTAAAAACAACTACCTAGGACCTGTACTTTTATCACTGTCCATTCCTTTACTGAAGAGAATAACAAGTGGAAATGTTCAAATTTCTTATTTCTTATGTAAACACCCACATTTCTTATTTGTGGAAATGTTCAAATAAAGAGAAGAACAAGTGGAATAAAGATTGACACATTTTCTTCCATTACTGCTTTCTTTTGAAGCTTTCAGTGATTCAAATGATAAATGATATCAAAGGATTGACACATTTTCTTCCATTACCGCTTCCTTCCGAAGCTTTCGGTGATTCAAATGATAAATGCTATCAAAGGATTGGCACATTTCTGATAAATGATTCCAAAGTGGTTTCTTAACAAAAGATTTGGAACTTTTTTCTTTCATTACTGCTTTCGAAGCTTTCAGTGATTCAAATGAATCAAGAAATTTCTGTTTTGCAGACCCATCAAATGTTGTGTACCTGCATGAACTGTGTTTATCTGAAAAAACCTCAACAACAACCATAAAAACCCCAAATAAATTTCTACAACAACAAGAAAAAAAACCCCAAATAAATTTCTACAACAACAAGAAAAAAAACCCCAAATTAATTTCTCAAACCTCCAACAATCACAAAAAACCCCATTCAATTTTCAAACACCCAACCTTACAAACATACAATACCTGCGCAAACGAACCATAAACCTCCACCTTCGTACTCTCTCTCTCTCTCTCTCTCACACACACACACACACACACACACATCACCCGAAACCTTGCTTCACTCGTCAATGGTGACAACTTCCACCACAATCCTCTTCTTCTCCGCAATGATTCCGTTTCGGCTTACTTCAGACATCAATTGAAGCCATAAATCAGAGAAACAGAGAAATGATCCACACAATTGAAGATATACAAAATTGGATTTATGCACATAGTACGCGAGAGAATTCGCGAAAGCGAAACGAGATACTCACGAAAAATCGAAGCTTTCGCTCAGGTACGACTTTCCTCGATCTCACTCTTTTGAAATCCTTCACTTCATCTTCTTCTTTTCTGATTTCGAAATCCTTCACTTAATCTTGCGTGTGTGGATTGTTGTTCTTGAGAAATCATGACAGATGAAGATGGGGGTTGCAAGAGGAGTTAAGGAAAGATGGCAAAGGGGGGACAAATGACCAATTGTAGTGCATAGTCAGCAATTAATTCAATCCAATCAACAAATATAGTAAAAGGGGTAGTAAAATATGATTTTTTATTTTATAAGGGGGAATTCATAAAAAAAAACTTCAGATGGGGTATAACAAATCTCGCCCTAATGACAAGGGGATTTCATATAATTAACCCTTTTTTATATGCAAGAAATATATTGATAAAGAGAACCGAGGGTTCTAGAATCTGCTTACAAAAACGAGCACAAGCTCAAAAAAGAAAGATTACAAACCAGAAAAGAAAGATTACAAACCAATTGAAACTTTACGACAAATAGAACAAAGGGAATTTGCTAGATTAATAGAAATTACAATTGATATATGTAATATTTCCGATAAAGTACCATCTTCACACCAAAACTTTGATGCTCCAAACCATATCCATAACATTCTAAGGATGATTCATGAAAACAATACCATTCCTTATTAACCATAATTTCCAAATCATTGCTAATCATATTCAACCTTCATTTCATTTCTTCATTTTCTTTCGGATTCCAAAAAGTCTTCATTTCAAAAAACTTTCTTTCAAACAAGTTAAATCATAATTAGCCACACCGATCCAATCGGTCACCTCTTTCCAAGCCAACTTAGCTATCTCGCAAGACAAAAAAAGATGATCTACCGATTCTCTAGAATTACAACTGAAATTTTACCTCTTTTAACAAGGTGCTTTTACTATTTTGATTTTTAGTTTAGGAGCTCTTTTGATTTAATACCATAATGTTATTCTAATTTTTTTTTCTTATAATATTTTTACATGTGTTTAAAATTAATTATTAATATATTTATTATATGAAATCATCAAATATTACATAGTTTATTTAAATTGTTAGAATTTGAATTTGGTAAAAAAAATCAAATAAATGCTTATATATATATATATATATATATATATATATATATATATATATATATATATATATATATATATATATATATATATATATATATATATATATATATATATATATATATATATATATATATATATATATAGTATATACATCATGGAAGTAGACCTGACCCAAAGGCACAGTGAACCAACTCAAAAATAAAATAAAGAGCTAAAGCTGAACAAAAGTGTGTAACCTCTTAGTCCACCAAATAATATCCAACAACTCATGACCATGATTAACAAGTCGATTCGCACATTTATTTTCTTCTCTATAAATGTGAGTGAAACACTTAAGACTATGTAGGTGATTAGCAAGCTTATCCGTACACTCATTTCCTTTAATATGAATGTGAGTGAAACACTTAAGATTACGCAGGTGCTTACAGTTATCCTATTTGTTCCGGAGTTCACAAGACATTAAGACATCATTCTTGATGCACTGAAGAGTTGCCTGGGAGTCTGATTCTAGCAATATTTTAAATCAAGCTTTAACCGCCACAAACACTCCAAAGTCAGGACCGTTCAAAGACCTTAAGCAAGATGGGAAGTGGGCTAGAAGATTGATGGGGCTAACATCAGATGATATAGCTTGGGGTGTAGCAGAAACTTAGTAGGGAAGGAGTTTATTACAAGGTGTGGTGAATTTCCTTATGTGCCTTTATTAGGTAGGAAGGGAGTAATAAGTCATAAACATGTGCTTTCTAGAAAACAATTTGGCTATCCACTGAAGGATCCTCCATCAGATGAGGAAATAGCAAAGAATTTGTATCTTCTAACTGAAGATAATGAGCAGTTGATTATCCAGGTATCTCAAACTTGGGAAACAAAGGTTAGGGAGGGTATGAAAGAATTTGGGAAGGTGGACCCTAAGACATATCCCCCTTTTGCTGCTTGGATACAAGGTAGGGTTGACACTTTCTTCCTTCCATTTTCAGCTGAGGTTCCACTATATCCAAAAGAGGTATCTGTACAAGCCACTATTTCACTTAAAGATTATAAGAAGTTGGAAGCTCAGTTGCACGAGGTTCGGGTAGAGAATTCTGAAATGGCTAGCTTGTACCACCGTGCCAATCATGCTAAAAAAAGAAGCAGAAGAAAAGCTACAGAGGATGCAGGTCACCCTAGAAGCTAAAGAAAAGGAGTTTGCTGGGAGAGAAGCTCATTTTCAGAGATTTGGGTTTAACAGAATCAAAAAGAGAAGCGGAGCGTAAGAAGACTTTGAAGACTCTTAGAGAAGCTCGCAAATTCATCACTTGGTTACAGGGCCAAAGGGAACAGGAGCAGAAGAAGTACAAGGAAAAGGAAGAGTTCTTTGAGGTGCAGATGGCATTCAAGAAAGAAGAATTAGAACAAGTTCACAAAATACGAAGGGAAAAGACTCAGCAATTGGTACAGAGCCAGCTAGCCTTGGAGGAAGCAATGAAGGAGATTGCAGATCTTAAGCTAAAGGCAGGCATTAAGAAGAACCAGACAGAGGTGATGGTTGCAGAAGAGGAATCTGAATCTTCCTTTAGCCTAGAGATTTAGTTTATTGTTATTTGTGTCCAGACTACCTACAGGCTTGTTGTAGAAGTTTGTTTTAGCTTTTGTATTGAATTGTAACCCTTTAGGGATTTTGTTTATGTTTGTGACTCTAGGTTTTGTTAGTTTGTTTATGTTATACAATGATACTTTCCAGTTACCATTTCTGAATGAAAAAAGTTGTTTGTCCGGAGCCATCAGGGTCTGAATACTCCTCAAAAGAGTTTGAAAAGCCAGTTTCCAAAGAGACATATGGGGTATTTTCTGTCAAAAATACCAGAACTGGGGCATATAAATGATTGAATGTGGAAACATGAATAATTACATTGCATGCATATAACGTGTTTGTTGTTTTACAGGTAATTCATCAGTTTTCTAACGTTTATGTCAATTTCAGGCACTATAGCTCTCAAGAAGGTTCAGAGACATTAAACTGTACACAGATACCCTATAAAGGTGAACAGAGGGAGAGCAATGGATCAGATGCAAGCGGATCTGGCTGACTTAAGGACAAGAATGGACAACTTCATGACCCTCATGGCTGGGATGGGTCAAACTCAAGAGCGCTTGCGCGAACTGGTAGAGAACAATCAAGCCAGGAACAATGGGACAGCAGATGGAGGTAATCGCAGTGGGGCTGACGCCCGTCATGTTGAAATCCTTGTGGTGCAACCAGGGGTCACTATTATCAATGATGGAGTGCATAAAATGCAGATGGACAGGCAGGACGAACAGTTTACGTTGCTGGATGAGGCAGAAGGCCAGGGGGTTGACAATGACATGAATATGAGATTTGAAGAAATGGCTGAGCAAATTCGCGCCATTCAATCTCAGAGTTCTCTAGGGTTTGACATCACTGATCTGGGCTTAGTTCTAGGGGTGAGAATTCCCTACAAGTTCAAGGTCTCTACTTTTGATAAGTACAACGGTACGACTTGCCCGAAAACTCACCTCCAGTCATTTGTGGGAAGGATTGTTGCACATACAAATGACGAAAAGTTGTGGATGTATTACTTCCAGGATAGTCTTGTAGGAGCTTCCTTGGAATGGTACATGAAGCTGAGCAGGGTCAATATTCAAAGCTGGAAGGATTTAGCTGAAGCGTTTGTGAAATAATATCAGTATAATTTGGATATGGCTCCAAATCATACCCAGTTGCAGACAATGTCTCAGAGTGCTAAAGAAGGGTTCAAGGAGTACGCCCAGAGGTGACGTCAGCTTGCTGCTCGAGTACAACCTCCTTTGTTAGAGAATGAAATGGCACACATGTTTATAGGAACACTGCAGGGTGTGTTTATTGAGAGACTGTCGTCTTGTTCAGCAACAAAGTTTAATGATATTGTGATAGCAGGGGAAAGGGTTGAAACTCTGCTGAAAATGGGGAAATCCAAGATAGTGGTGCATGTAGCTCAAGTGGTGTCAGAAAAGCTTTTAATGGACCTCCAAGAAGGAGAAAAGGAGAAACTAATGATGTGTATCGCCGAGGCCGAGGTCGGGGCCGTGGATACAGGGGATCTTACGAGTAGGTGGCAGCTGTCACCATTCCCACAAGCCTGTTTAACAACCACAACAACAACGACAATAGCAACAGTCACAGTGTAATAACTATCAGCAAAGACCCTATCAACAGAGACAAGCTCGTCCAGCTAACAGGGTGCTAGAAGCAATCCCTATGACGTACACAACACTGCTATAAATATTGTTGGATTTGAATATGGTTTAGTTGAGGACATTGGCACCACCACCACCTAGAGAACTTCCAGTGGGGTATGATGCTAATGTAAGATGCGTATTTCACTCAGGAGCTCCCGGGAACTCAACAGAGAAGTGCATGGCATTACATCACAAGGTCCAAGACTTGATTGACTCGAAAGCAATTAACTTTGCACCACCTCCAAATGTTACAACAAACCCCATTCCAAATCATAGAGGGGCCCGAATAAACGTTGTTGATGGTGGCGAGAGGTTGAACCTGATTTTGAACGTGGAAGAAGTAAAGACTTCATTGTTAGTGGTAAAGGACATATTGCTGAAAGGGCAGGTATTCCCAAGGTGTGATCTTGACTGCGAGGGTTGTATGAATTCGATTAATGGTTGCGAAGATTTGAAAGCTGGGTTGCAGTATTTGATGGATGTGGGGTCTCTAAAGTTTGACAAGGTTGGCAACATAAATGATTGTGTGTCTACAGTAACAATTTATTTTAATCCTGCCGAAGTTCCTGCCCGAAGAGAGCTGGTAACTATCTATGTTCCAGAGGTAAGTCCAGTAACCATTACTATTTCGGGGCCAATTCCTTATGTTGATGACAAGGCCATTCCTTGGAACTATGGCTCAGATGTGTACGTAGAAGGACAAACGGTGGAGAGTAAAACAATGACAATTGACCTGATTGTTGTGAATGTCGAAGGAGTTGGTGGGTTTACACGGAGTGGGCATCTCTTTGCTCCTCAAGCTCTTAGAGGTGATCCTGAAGCTGAAGCTGTTGCAAGGGGTAAGGTAAACAGATAGTCACTACAGAGGTGACAACTCCCGCCACTAGTCAGGGAACTTTTGAAAAGGAAGTTGAAGAATTCATGAGGATAATTAAGAAAAGTGACTATAAGGTGGTTGAACAGCTGAATCAAACCCTGTCTAAGATATCAATTATGTCATTGTTAATGTGTTCCCAAGCTCACAGGGAGGCTTTGTTGAAAGTTTTGAAAATGGCCTATGTACCACAAGAGATAACTGTCAATCAGTTTGAGGCTGTGGTAGCCAGTGTGAATGCCAGCCATGGGTTAGGGTTCACAGATAGAGATCTCACTTCTGAGGGACGCAATCACAATAAAGCCTTATACATCACCAAGGAGTGTAAGGGCGTTGTTCTATCACATGTCCTGGTAGATACAGGCTTTTCCCTCAATGTGCTCCCTAAGAAGGATTTAATGAAGCTGAATGTTGATGGCATTATTTTGCGACCCAGTGATTTGATTGTAAAAGCCTTTGACGGATCACGGAGGTCTGTGTTTGGGGAGGTGGAGCTACCAGTAAAGATTGGGTCTCAGGTATTCAAGAGCACATTCTATGTTATGGATATCCGGCCCGCTTACAGCTGTCTGCTAGGACGTCCTTGGATTCATGCTGCTGGCGCAGTAACACCCACGTTGCATCAAAAGTTGAAGTATGTGGTAGACGGCCAAGTTGTTACTATATGCAGTGAGGAGGATATTTTCGTAAGCCATCTGTCGACCTTCAAATACGTGGAAATGGATGGGGAGATCCACGAAACACTTTGCCAAGCTTTTGAGACAGTCGATGTTAGTAATTTATCTCTGGTTGCTGCAGTTCAAAGCAATGAGAAGGGAGGGACTCCTATCTACTCCTACAAGCAAGCTAAGGAAGTAGTCCAATCCGGAAATTCCCTAGGTTGGGGCAAGTTGTTAGAAGTGGAAAAGAAGGATGATAAGTTCGGCCTAGGATATCAACCTGGTCAGTCTTGCTGGTCTCAGGGCAGTAAGTCTATAACGTTCACTAATGCTGGAATGCTCGACTACAACAACGTTTGTGCTACAGATGAAGATGGGGATAGCGACTGCGACTTGGACAACTGGATCTGCCCATGCACACCTAGGGAGGAGCTCCGGAACTGGTATGCTGAAGATTTTATTCAAGTTACTTGGCAGTCAAAGTAATTTTCTTGTTTCCATTTTATCATACTGCATGTCAAATCCTGCACTCTGCCCAAGGTTCATGGATCCATTTGTAGGGCCACCATGCTTTTAATGCATTTGTTTTCACCATAAATAAAGGACATTTTTAAAGCAAATTGTGTTCTCTTTCTTTCGTTTTTAAATTTTTCACAAAAAAAATGAAAGTAAATTGGAAATGTTTTCTTTTCCAGTGTTTTTGTGTGCTTGCGTCTCTTTTGTAAAGAACAAATTCTGAAATAAGCACATCATTTGTATTTGTGTGTTTCCTTATGTTAGTACAAAAACCAGGATCAATCACATATTGTCGATTCTGCTCCTCCTGTATACTAGTGAATGAAACAACAGAGTGAGTCCTCCCAATTATGGTCTGCACTGTGACTGAATTATCATTCGAAATCATACCTCCAGTACCTGCAGAAAAAATGGTGTTAGTATCAAAACTCCGAACTCCCTCTGTTATTGATGTATTGGCAGAAGATTCTCCATGCCTATGAGGCGGTATACCAAGATCCCCCCACTTCCATCTTCCGCCCTTCGAACCTCCCAAACTCGCCATGAAGACTTCCTTTAAAGAGGATCTAGCAAATATCTTCGGGTACAAATTAGGCGACCTGTCCTCACCCGTCCAATTTGCTCTCTAAAAGGAGGTGTTAAATCCATTTCCCACATGAAACTTACAATTCTTGATAAAAATATCTTCCGGATACGTCTTGTTGATGGAAATTAGATCTATCCACCAAGAAGAATGCAAAGTCCAACAATTCCGATTGAGTCCTCTTCCCGTCACGGAGGAACATATCACCATATCTCAGCTTTAAAATTTTAAATCATAACTCCTTTGACCCTCCTAGAATACTCCATCTCCATTTATGGAGCAAGGCTACGTTAAAATCCTCGATCCTTTTCAAGTTTAAGCCCCCGCACTCGTGTGGGAGACAAAGAAATTCTCAATTGATTCAATATATTCTTCTCTTCTCCTTCGAACTACCCTATAAGAATTCTCATTGAAGTTTAATTATCTCCCTCCGAATCTTCATCGACACCTTGTAAAAAGAAAGTTGAAAAATAAGCAAACTAGAAAGGACCGACTTAAGAAGCGTTATCCTACCTCCAAAGGTCAAAAACCGACCATGCCAATAATTGAGTCTTCTCTCCAACTTCGAAAGGAGAGGGTTCTAAGTAGATAACCTCTAAGGATTGTACCCAATAGGAATACCTAGGAAATGAAAGTCTTTGTTCTCCATCCTACATGCCAAAAAAGAGAAGTTGTTTCAAGGAACGAGTTTGGAGTATTGATACCAATTAATTTGCTTTTGTGAAAATTGATACCTAGGCCCGAAACAAGTTTAAACCCCCTTAACACTACCTTAATGGATCAAATATGACGCCAACTACCATCACTAATCAAGAGAATGTCGTCCGCGAATTGAAGATTATCAAAGAAACAAGAGGAATTAACTTTTACTCCCGTAAATTCACCGAGCTGAGTTCCTAACTAACCCCGTTAATCCTTCCCCAACAATCACGAAGAGAAAAGGTGAAAGAGGGTCACCTTGTCTCAAACCTCTCCCCACTTCGAATTCCTTTGTAGGACTACCATTAACCAAAACAGACATTTTACTTGAGAAAATTATAGCTTCCATTCACCTCATCCAACAGTTACCAAACCCATCTTATAAATCTGTTTCTACCAATAATGAAGATTCAACTCTTTTTTAATGAGAAAGTGTTATATAAAATATTTCCTATAAAAAAAATTTATAAAAAATTTTGTATAAAAATTTGATGCTTTTTTTTTGTATTAGTATTTTTCTATATAATTAAAGTTATTGATAGGTGTATTTGGTCAATAATTTTATATATAAAAATAAAATTAAAATGTAAATAATCCATATTGTCAAAAATAGAATATAAATAAATTTTAACAAATTCTCTTAATCATATTGAATATCTATCATATAAGAAAAATATTTGTTGTTTAAAAGTCATAATTACCCTCTAATCCAAATTATGATGCCACTTGGCTAATTCCTCCCTCCAACCAATTGAAACTTGGCATTTTAATTTAAAATTCATTCTTAATTCCACTAATTATTTATTAAACATAAAATAATTCATAAATAGGATAATATTTGTTTGTAGTTACATGAACAAACTCCCACTCTTACAAACCTCTCAAAACCTCTCAAATCCTCCTCTCCCACCACCGCCTCCCTCACAAACCGCAAAAAAAATTCTACAAAAACATAAAACCGTATCTTGCCACAAACCATCCCTCCCAATATAAATTTTCCCTGATGAACCTTTTTTATGGAAGTTATAGTATTGAAGTATTAAAATTTTCTCATTCCAACCGTTCTGCTTTCTTCCTCATCGCTAACATTGTTCGTCGCTCATGGAAATCGTAAATTATCTATCTCGATCTATACCTCATTTTAATTCTTGACGATCTATACCATATTTTGTTATTCACCAATTATTTAGTAGGCGGATTCTCCAGTAAGAAGGTAACCCTGGAACTGTCTTTGATTTCTGAAATTACGAAACTCTCTTTGATTTCTGAAATTACGACACTCTCTTTGATTTCAGGTTTTAGGTTTTAATGTATAATCTAGATTTCAATTAGAATAATTTGTTTTAATCAACTTATCTTTATCTACCATTCCATATCTGCTTTTATATCTTACTTGGTTTGATGTTGCTTACTCTTAATATGATTATCATATTTTGGTTACAAGGGACAATTTGAAAGTTGAGTTGGAGAAATTGGCGAGGGAACAAATAGATATGCGAAAGATATATCAAGTATCCAATCATGACTCTTACAGTTTTCTCAGTTTCATTTTTATTTATTGCTCTTCGTACAACAATTGAGTTGGGAATGTTTCAGTATTAACTTCTTTTGGCTTTCTCTTGATGTTCAAATTGCTAGAGGAAATCCAATTGCATTGGCTCCTGCTGTTTTGGCTAGCATATATAAAGATTTAAGTTTGTTTAAGAAAACAGTTGTTGGGTTGAAAAAATATCATGTTGGTGGTGTAACATTTCCCTTAAAGTTTACTCTTGAATCACTTTTTTACTTGGTTCAAATTTGGGTTTGGGAGAGGTTCACAAACTTACAGACACAACCACAAACCATGATGAACAACCATAGAGGCCCTTTATTATTTAGTTGGCGTAAGGTTAAGTATCTGAAAATTGACAATGTAAGAAAGTTGTGCAACGGAAGAGAACTGCAAGTTCAAGAAAACATAGAACTCGTGTAGGAAAAGCCAACAAAAGTTAACACATTACATGATATGTGTTGGCACATAATATATAATATGTGTTGAGACATTTCTATCTCCAATGGCTAGCTCTAACTTCCTCAATTAGATAAAGATTTTCAATTGGATAGTTTTTTAACACTGTTGACAATTACATGTTTGAAGTCTAGGCTTGATATGATTTCTGTGATTTTGTCTTTTATGTCACCGATACAGGAAGGCTCAAAGCACAAATGGATTCATATGTAGTTGGGCAGTGAGATATATTGTTCAAAATTTTATAGTATGATATGAATCATAACACCACTTGAAATTGTAACAAGAATAATATTTATGTGGTGTGTTCTATCTAATGCAAAACAGAACCTACCCTTACTTTCATTCTCACAGAACTTACCTTTATAGCTGTTATTTAACACCCATGATTTAATATAACAAACACACATGTTCACGGTATTTTGTTTCACCTATTATGTCTTTCAGGTTAATCTTGATCCATATGGTTTATCTTCTGCGTTTCTCGACTCAGCAGTTCCAATTTGTTATTGATGGAGGTATACTAAAGTGTACTGCAGTAGCTACTGTTACAGCCTATAAAACTTAGGGTCCATGTTTGACTCAGCAGTTCCAATTTGTTGTTGCTGTTGTATTATAGATATTATGTTGTTTCTATATGACATTGTTCAACGGTCTTCAATTAATCTTTAGCAGCGTTGTTCTATTGAAACATTGTTATTTGGTATATAAAAGTATAACATGCATGCCAAAGAACAAATCAGTAGAGGATTAGAGATCAATGACTAATGTTGCACCCCAAAATTTTCCCTCACCTAGACAAGACATTGTGTACTAAAGTGTCTCAGGAGGTTCACAAGATTCACAAGGTATCTCAAGAGGTTCACAATTAGTCAGAAAGTTTGACAATTCCATAAGACAATGCATCCTCCTAAGCAATGCATCTTAAACTAGGGTTTTGGATTTCATCAAGCTAAATGGACTTCCAAGACTTCAAGAGAGCTTCATAACATCCTACATGTCTTCAAGAATCCCTATGTCAAGTTTCAAGACTTTCCCAAAAGGTTTGCTCAGTCAAATGATCAGATAAGCTAAAATCAGTCAAAGTAGTTAAAAAGTCAAACTGAGGTCAACTATGGTTAAACCAAAGTCAAACTTCATGCTTTTTTGCCAACATCAAGTATATGAATTAAAATTCATCATTTGATCAAGGGTTGATCATGATTCATCAAGGAGATTTCAGATCATCAAGAATCAGGAGTTTCTAAATTAGGGTTTTCATAGGAAAAGTCAACTGAACTTTGACCAGCCATAACTTTCACATGCTTCATCAAACATTTCCCATCTAAAGCTTATTTTGAAGGAAATTTAATTCTCTACAACTTTGTGGCTCACAAGCCAAGCCCAAAAATGCTTCATTTGGAAGGTATGAGCTAAGACATTATAGGTCATTTCAAAAGTCAACAAAAAGTCAACATCTTCCAAAGGGCATAACTTGAGAATGGTAAAGGATATGGACATGAAACTAAAGAGGTTTGTTAGAGGACTCTTTAAGCTTTCTAAAATGTCCAAGAACACCTCCATAGCCTTAAAGTTGAGGGAGTTGTGTCCTTGCAAAGTTGGGAAATTTTTGAGGGGTTTATTGAGCAAATGGGATCTTAAAACCAATTCTTTCCACATGGGCTTGCATTTTTATGACCCAATCACTACCATGACATCATGCACGAACCAAAAAGCATTTATGCAGATTTTTATTTTTTTTATTTTTTTTATTTTTATTTTATTCATTTAAAATCATTTTAAATCAAAATAAAATATGAAAAGCTAAATATTTGATTTGATTTTCATTCTAGAAACTCATAAACATGTTTTAAAGTTGATTGAAAGATTGAAATTCGTGCTAGACCAAAGAGGAAAAGATTTATGTGATATTTTGACTAAAATAGTAAGTTGTATCTTCATGATCAAGCAACCAAGACAAAGCCCATAAATTCAAAGATTTTTGACCTAATTCAACTCTATATATGTACACAAACTAATCACAATGTTGGGGGACGATTTTGGCTGCCTCAAAGAGTAAGAACAATACTTCAAATTTTCACAAAAAACTCACAATTTGGATTCTATTTTGCAGGCTATATCAAAGTGTTTTGAAGGTTGCAATCTGTTCCTTGATCATCCTTGATGCTATCCCAATGCATTACATCATCCAAAACTCATTAAAATGCATAAACCGAATCTCTTTTGCTTTTGAATTTGAATTTTTCGATTCCATTTATGTAGTTAATATAAACTAATTTTGTTGTTTAATTTGTGTTAGTCATGACCTATAAATGATTTCTGGACATTTTCTTGAAGAAGCATAGCCTAAAACCTGACTTGCCATTGTTAGGGTTTCGGTTACCAAATTAGGGTTTCCTAAGAAACCAAATATAAATGAATTTAAAGAACATGGATGGATTGTATGAATCTTAAGGAATTCATTGACATGATCAATTTGATGAAATTGTACCATTTGCTTGCTGTTTGAGATTCGCAGGTCATGAACATAGAAGAACTCGCAGGTAAAATTGCAAGTGAAATCGTAGGAAATTTCGCAGCAACCAAGGAAGAAGATGAAGTTCAGTGGCGCCAAAATTCAATATAAAAAGTTGTTTTAAAATATAATGTTTTGTTGTTGATCATATGTTGTACGCGCCCCATGTGGCTCAACTGGTTTGTGTGTTTGCTTGTGTATTGAATGGTCCTGGGTTCGATTCCCCCCCCCCCTAGGCCATTTTGTTTTGCTTTTATTTTTGATATTTTGCAGGTTAATAACAAAAGGAATTGCTGCTCATACACTAACACCAGCGCGCTCCTGGCCTGGTGGTTATGCTGTTGGTCCAAGAGAATTGAAGCCTAAGGCCTGGGTTCGAATCCCAGCCCCAGGTATGTTTTTTTTCCCATTATTTTCACTATTTTTTGTTTTATTATATTTGTTTAATTCAATTAAATTCTTTAAATAATAATTTATAAAATAAATGTATATGTTATTCTCTTTTATATAAAAAAAATACTTATATTTTTTAATTCAAATTATTTTCTCAACTTATATATATATTGTAAATAAACTAAGTTATTTTGTAAATTAATATTTAAAACCGTAATTTTTCTAAACTTTCAAATTTAACCTAATTTTCTTTATAAATTATAATTTATCTTTTTCTTTTAATATGTAAATAATGCTTATTTGTTTATTATTATTATTAAAATTGTTATATTTTCTTTTAAAAAATTCTTCTAATATTTATTTAACTTAAAAATAATATTCTCTCTTAAATTTTTATTTTCTTTATATTTTTACTAACTCTCTCTTATTATTATTATTTCATTACTACTAACCTTTAAATTATTGCTCATTTATTTTCTATTTATATTTATTATTATTTTTCCGATTATATTGTAATTATCCCGAAGCTTTGTAATAGGTTAGCTTATATTTTTTGCTTTATTTTCTGTATGAATATGTTTATTATATGGTTAGTAATTCTAGGGTGTGCGTAACATGTTTGTGATTAAAATTGACTTAGAATAACTAATTTAAAAAGATAAATATTTGAATATGAACACTCACACACGTAAGTCGATCTTTGATCGCCATCTTGCACTTTCTAGGGTTACCTCTCATGTTGCCTATTTTTAAGGTCAAGTAAGGTGTCTTAAGCAAAGTCCCTTCATAAATATCATCAAGTCCCTTCATTCTATAAGATCAAGTCCCTTCGAGGTTGCCCACGATAAATGATCTTGTCCCCTCGAATAAAAGATGATAAGTCCTTACGTATTGCAAAAGACACCTTGCAGTTGCCTATATCCAGATGTCCCTATACATGTCCCTCCTTACATCCAAGGTAATGACTACCTATACCTTAATAATAGGGATAGTCTTACCATTGAAAGAACATAAGAACAACAAAGACTTAATATAGGGTAGGTTCCTCTTAATTACTTTCTCACCTTTTCAAAACACATTTTACACTTCACATTTCAAACAAATTTTCAAAACAAAGACTTTATATACATCCATACGAGGATCATTATAAAGTACTTAGAAATTTTTTCCACACACTACACCTTTCTCAAAACAATTTAAAGTGAGCTAAGTAACTAAGAGTCCATGGATAACCATGGATATAAAGGGTGCTAACACCTTCCCTTTGTATAACCTACCCCCCGAACTCAAAATCTTTTTAAGGTCTTTCCTGTTCTTTTATGTCCTTTCCTTTTGGATAAAATAAAAGTCGGTGGCGACTCTTGTTATCCGCAACATTTAACTAAAGTCAGTTCTCCTACCGTGTTACAGAACAGGCGACTCTGCTGGGGATTTAATAAAAGAGGGGTACCCTTAGGAATTAGATCACTTTAAAATTGTTTCCCTTGTTTGCTTTATACTTATTTGTTGGGGCTCTTAAGTGTGAAAGATCCTAACCCGGATCTAGTGTACCTTAGGTAAATGGCAATAGACCAAGGAAACTGTACGGCGTATACCGATATGGTTGATCTTGTGGCCATAGTTAGTGCGACTTATTGGTTGGTGCTTATGTTCCTTAAGTAAGTTAAGGATAATATGGGGCTGCCATATGTTGTCAATACACTAACTAACTTTTAGAACCCTAGTTATTCCATCTTGGCCTTTAGAAAAGTAGTGAGATAACCGGCTTTGGTGAAGACTAAAGTTGGTTGATACTCGATGCTACACTCATTGAGATTATAAACTTGGAGGGTTTTGGTTGGCAAGTAAGTTGCCTACTGAACAACCACCCTTGTGAAGGATCAGTGATATTGAGATCCCTTAGAACCTAGTTACTTTTATAGGACAGAATGAACCATCTAAACTTCAGGGGAGGGTACTTACCTTTAAACCTCATGCAAGCCTTCAAACCTAGGGCTATTGTGTGACTTGTTTGTGTGTGCCACATGTTTTTGATTGAGCATAACATCATAGCATCATCATGCATCATAAGCATAGCATTATCACTAACCATTTCAAGGACCAAAGGATTTATCTTTGTTCTTTGTTGCAGGTCATGGCTTCTGCTCGTAGTAATACTATCCGGATTAACTTTGTAGGAATACCTTCTAAGCTTAAGGAATTGGTCTCTCAAGTTTATGAAAACTCCCAGTTCATCAAGAGACATGGTTACCTACTGGATCTAGTCACTTCAGGGTTCAATGAAGACATGATGAGCGTCCTGTTTCAGTTCTTTGATCCTAAACATCATTGCTTCACATTCTCCGACTATCAGCTGGTTCCTACAATGGAAGAGTTCTACAAGCTACTGGGTATACCTATCCTTGATCAGAGACCTTTCACAGGTTTGGAAAAGGAGCCTAAACCTGAAGTCATTGTTGCAGCCTTACATTTGAAGAAATTAGACATTGTTCTAGAAACAAGAAGTGGATTTAAGGGTATTCTTGCTAAGGTATTGATGGAGAAAGCTCAAGTGTTCCTGAAGGCTATGAGTTATGATGCTTTTGAGGAGATCTTAGCCCTATTGATTTATGGCTTAGTGTTGTTCCCTAATCCAGACCAGTTCATAGACATACACGCCATCAACATATTTCTGACTCGCAATCCAGTGCCTACATTACTTGGAGACATCTTACATTCTCTCCATACTCGTACTACGAAGGCACGAGGAACTCTGATGTGCTGCATACCTTTATTGTCTAGGTTGTTTATTTCTCACCTTCCTCGATCCGTGATGAATAATGAACAAGGGTTAAGGTGGTCCAAGAGGATTATGTCACTTTCATATTCAGATATTCATTGGTGTTCTAGATCTATGGAGAATGTTACTATCATTGACCGTTGTGGGGAGTTCCCTAATGTGCCACTCCTTGGCATAAGAGGGGGCATTACCTACAATCCTTCTTTAGCTCTACGTCAGTTTGGTTATGCTCGGAGTGATGGTCCTCATGACATGCTTATTCAGAGTATCGTGTTCGACTATGACAACGATATGCAAGGTTACCGTCAAAGGTTCATACGAGCATGGGGTAAAGTGAACAAGGTTGACAGCAAGACTCTGGAACCAAAGTACACTATTCCTATGGAACCTTACCTCAGATGGGTGCGATCTCGTGCTCAGACTCTTATGATGCCATATCCTGCTATCCTGCCAGTTACCATGGAGCTTGTTGCTGAAGGAGATACTTCTTATATCATTCTTCATCCAGACATGCCCACTGACATGGAAGAGTTACAGAGGTCCTGGATCCAGTTGAAGGAGCAAAGGGATACTTTTGAGACTCATTTCAAAGCTAGTCAAGATATCCTGGAGTTAACAAAACAACTTCACGAGGAGCGGAATCTCAACTCATACCTCAACACAAAGAGGAAACGTCCATGGGAGACTTAAAACCCCATCTTTGTATTTTCATTTTATTGTAAGCCCAGGAGGCAAACAAGTTTATGGATTACTAATAAAAGTTTACTTTCCGTTTGTTTAAACAAATTTAAATCCTGCGGTCCTTGAAAACATTGCATATGCATTCACATACCATGCCATTGCATCACAGGCTTCTTATGAACATGTATCTTATCTTCTCGCTGTTTATTTCAGCAGAAATGGCTCTTGAACAGACTGTCAAAGATCTCCAGGCTCAGAATGCACAATTCCAAGAGTTGATTCTGAACTTGTACAAGGGGAAAGATGAGCTGAAGACACTGCTGGCTAAGAAGAAAAAGAATACTAGAAGATCAGGAGGCCTTATCAATCTGGGAAGAAGATTCAGAGGTCCTATCAAGATAATGGAACAGATTGAGGATTCTGAGTCTGAAAATTCTGAGAAAGAGGGAGGTAGTCTCCATGATACTGTGGGAGATTCTGATTCTGAAGCAAATTATCATCATGATCCTGCTAGTGAAGAGAAGTACAAGATGCTGTTAGATAGAATGAATGCCATGGAATTGAAAAAATCTTCTGGGCTTGATTTTGAAGATCTAAGTTTAGTTTCTGGAGTGGTTATACCTATTGGTTTCAAGGTTCCTGTTTTTGTAGTGTACGATGGTGTCTCATGTCCCAAGCTGCATTTAAGATCCTATGTCCGGAGGATTCAACCACATACTGCTGATAAGAAGTTATGGATTCACTTATTCCAAGAGAGTTTATCTGGAGCTCAATTGGAATGGTACTACCAACTGGAAAGTGTCAATATTCGTGATTGGAATGATCTTGCTGAAGCCTTCTATAGGCAATACCAATATAATGTTGATTTAGCACCTACTCGTATGTAGCTCCAAAGCATGTCAATGGGTGCTAAGGAGAGTTTCAAGGAGTATGCCCAGAAATGGAGAGACCTGGCTGGCAGAGTTCAACCTCCTCTGACTGACAGGGAGCTGGTGGATATGTTTATGAGTACGCTGAATGGTCCTTTCTATAGTCACCTCATTGGAAGCTCATCATCTGGTTTCACCGAGCTGATAATGACTGGAGAACGTGTGGAGAGTGGTATAAGAAGTGGTAAGATACAGGTGGGTGCCTCTTCATCAAGCACTGCTAAGAATCCCCCTAGTGGAAAGAAGGAGTCTAATGTTGTGTATGGTCAACATAGTCGTAACAAGAATCACCAATCTGTGGGAGCAGTTCACATCTCTAATCCTACTCCTGCAGCACCAGAACAACAACAAAACAATCAACAAAATCCTAGAATACAGTTCACCAAGATCAACATGTCACTGGCCCAAGCCTTGCAACACATGTTAAAAGGGGAACTTATTACTTTGAAGGACCCTCCTCAGAATCCTAATACTTCCTCTCCTCGGTACAATCCTAATGCAAGATGTGCCTATCATTCTAATAGTCCGGGACATGATACCAACAACTGCTGGGTGTTGAAAAACAAGATTCAAGACATGATTGAAGCTGGAGAAATTGAATTTGACCCTCCTGGGACCCCAAATGTGATTACTGCTCCTATGGCCAACCATGAGAAGACTGTTAATGTTGTGGATGAGGTTTCCTACGTTTCCTCAATAGCAGATGTGACTACTCCCTTATCCATTATCAAGAAGAAGTTGGTACAGGCTGGTTTCTTTCTAGGTTGCAATGAAGACTGTTTTTATTGTGCCTACAAACCCGATAGTTGTTGGAAGTTGAAAGATGGTATTCAACGCCTCATGGACAATTACACTATATTGTTTGAGAGAACTCCTTCTGTTGAAAGTATGTGTGAACATCTGACTCGAAGTACGAAGCTTGAAGATGTGGCCATGGTTGATAAAGTGCCAGTGAAGATTACCTCCAAAGGCCCTGCCAGGATCACCTCTAAGGGTCCTATCAGGATTACTGCTGAAGGCCTTGTGAAGAATGTTGTTGAAGTTAGAGTGGCTCCCATGATTATTACCACTCCCGGTCCTGTTCCTTGTACTTCTGATAAAGCTATACCCTGGAATTATGGTTCTGATGTTTACATCCATGGTGTCAAGTAAGAACCTCTGGCTGATGCACCTATTACCAATGATAATCTTGATGTTGATAATATTGTTGGATCTAGTAAGATCACTAGAAGTAGAAGAATTTTCTCTCCCCAAACTACCTCCAAAAGTGCAGTTACTCCAACTACTACCTCCACTTCTGAGCCAAGTACTGATGCTCGGGACAAAGGTCCTATGGTTGAACCTGTGCAAGCTGAGGCACCGACTGCTGAAAATCTCTCTAAATAGATGGAAGAAGTGTTGAAGATCATTCGCAAGAGTGATTATGATATTGTTGACCAGTTGGGGCATACTCCCTCCAAAATCTCCATGTTATCTTTGATGTTGTGCTCTGAGGCTCATGCTAAAGCCTTAATCAAGTTCTTGAAGACTGCTCATGTTCCAAATGAGATTTCTGTAGACCAATTTGAGAATTGTGTGGCACATCTGACTTATGATAATGGATTAGGCTTTTCTGATGCTGACTTGACTCCTGCCAAGAGAAACCATAACAGAGCTTTGCATATCTCCATTGAATGTAGGGGAACTACCTTGTCTCATGTATTGGTGGACAATGGTTCTTCATTAAATGTGCTCCCCAAAGAGGTTCTGGACAAGCTCAGTCCTGAAGATGTTGTGTTAAGACCAAGTGATGTGGTGGTGAGGGCCTTTGATGGCTCAAGAAGAGTGGTACATGGAGAAGTAGATCTCCCGATCAAAGTAGGCTCTCAAGTCTTCGACTCTACTTTCTATGTAATGGATATTCGTCCTGCGTACTCCTGTTTGCTTGGGCGCCCCTGGATCCATGGGGCAGGTGCTGTGACTTCCACTTTACATCAGAAGTTGAAATATCCGGTGAAAGGAAAGATTGTCACTGTTTATGGTGAAGAAGAATACATGATCCGCCATGTGAATACTTTTAAATATGTTGATATGGAGGGTGAATTTGTTGAGACTCCTTGCCAGACATTTGAGGTTGTCCCTTGGGTCGTTTCTACTACTGAAGCTCCCCTTGTTGTTAAAAGAGTTCCTGTGGTTACCAGAGTACCTCCTACAATGGCCTCCCTCAAAGATGCTAGAGTTGTGGGTGAAGAAGGTAGTTGTACTATTTGGGGTCAGTTTCCTGACATCCCTTACAAGTCTGACAAGTTTGATTTGGGTTTCACTGCAGAATCTCAGAAGGCTGTTCGTCGTGCTCGTGCTGTTCGTATCACCAGTCAAGGGGTCATGAGAAATCAAATCAATGTTGTGGGTGACTATAGTGAAGACTACAACCTGGATGACTGGATCTTTCCTACCATGGGTGATGGGCTCAACAACTAGAAGACTGAAGACGTTATTCATATCTCCTTTAGTCAGGAGTAAATACTATTACTGTGTTTCTATTTTAAGTTTGTAATTTCGAACAATTAAACTTTTAAGCCTTGTGTCTTGCCCGGGGCACAATGGTATGCTTGTTTCGGGATGTCATTTCATTTGCATACTTCATTCAATAAAAATCAATGGATGTTTCGTTTTCGTAAATATTGTGCTCCTTTTCTTTCTTTTATCTTTTATTTCTGTTTCATCAGCTATGTGTTCTTACACACACCCACATCACTAAATGCAGATCCTCATCCACTCTGGATCCTGTTGATAACATTTCTACTATTGCCAATTATAATTTTGAGAATCTGATCTATCAAGCTGAAGATGGAAAGGAGGAAGATTGTGAAGTACCTGTAGAGCTTTCTAGGTTATTACAACAAGAAGAAAGCTATACAGCCACATGAAGAGCCAATCAAAGTTGTAAATCTGGGAACTGAAGAAAATAGGAAAGAGGTCAAGATAGGGGCTGAGCTAGAAAATGGTGTTAAGAGCAGACTAATTCAGATGTTACGTGATTATGTGGAAATATTTGCTTGGTCTTATGAAGATATGCCAGGGTTGGACACAGGCATTGTGGTTCACCGGTTACCGGTAAAAGAAAATTGTCGTCCGAAGAAGCAGAAGGTTCGTCGCATGCGTCCCGAAATGTCAGAAAAGATTAAAGCAAAGGTGATGAAACAGTTTGATGCAGGGTTCTTAGCTGTGACTTCTTATCCTCAATGGGTTGAAAATGTGGTACTGGTACCCAAGAAGGATGGTAAGGTATGCATGTGTGTAGATTACAGGGATTTGAACAAGGCCAACCCTAAAGATGACTTTCCACTTCCTCATATTGATGTTCTGGTAGACAACACTGCTCAGCACAAGGTATTCTCTTTCATGGATGGTTTCTATGGTTATAATCAAATCAAGATGGCACCTGAAGATATGGAGAAGACTACATTTGTTACACAATGGGGCACATTTTGTTATAAAGTGATGCCATTTGGTTTGAAGAATGTCGGGGCAACATATCAGCGTGCTATGGTGGCTTTGTTTCACGACATGATTCATCATGAGATAGAGGTATATGTGGATTATATGATAGCCAGATCCCAGAATGAAGAACAACACCTTGACCATCTGCATAAGCTGTTTGAAAGGTTGAAGAAATACAAGCTCAGATTGAACCCAAATAAGTGCACTTTTGGAGTTAGGTCTGGTAAACTCCTGGGTTTCATTGTCAGTGGAAAAGGTATTGAAGTAGACCCTGCAAAAGTGAAAACTATACAAGAGATGCCAACTCCCCGTACTGAAAAGGAAGTTAGAGGTTTCTTGGGACGACTGAATTATATTGCAAGATTTATTTCCCAGCTAACTACTACCTGTGAGCCAATCTTCAAGTTATTAAAGAAAGATCAGGTGATGGAATGGAATGACGAGTGCCAGACAGCCTTTGATGAAATCAAGAGATATCTCCTAGAACCTCCAATTTTGATGCCACCAGTTGATGGAAGACCCTTGATTATGTACCTAACAGTATTAGACAACTCAATGGGGTGTGTGTTGGGGCAACATGACGAGTCTGGTCGAAAAGAGCAGGCAATATACTACCTTAGCAAAAAGTTTACCGACTGTGAAACAAGATACTCACTGCTCGAGAAAACTTGTTGCGCTTTGGCATGGGCTGCTCGCCGACTAAGACAGTATAGGTTGACTCATACTACCTTGTTGATTTCAAAGATGGATCGAATCAAGTACATATTCGAGAAACCTTCTCTCTCCGAACGAATAGCAAGATGGCAAATGATCTTAACATAATATGATATACAGTACACTACTCAGAAAGCCATTAAAGGAAGTGTTGTGGCTGATCATTTGGCTCATCAGGCAGTGGATGATTATCATTCAATGAGTTTTGAGTTCCCTGGTGAAGACATTATGATTATTACCAAAGAACCTGGATAATATGATGGACCTGAACAAGGATCCCGATGGAATATGGTTTTTGATGGGGCTTCTAATGCGCTTGGTAATGGTGTTGGTGTTGTGATCATTTCCCCTGAAGGTTGTCATACCCCAATTACTGCAAGACTTTGTTTCTATTGTACCAATAACATGGCTGAGTATGAGGCATGTATCATGGGTATCAAAGCTGCCATTAAGATGAAGATTCAGTTCCTAGACGTATACGGAGATTCAGCCCTGGTGGTTAGTCAGATTAAAGGAGATTGGGATACCAAGCATGAAGATCTCATTCCCTACAGAGAGCATGTGTTGTCCTTGATCCCATATTTTGAAGAGATTACCTTTGGACATATTCCACGAGGAGAGAATTAGTTAGCAGACGCATTAGCCACTATGGCATCCATGTTTGAGATTAGTTGGGATGATGAAGCTCCCAAGATCACTATTGATAGATTCGAGAAGGCTGCATACTGCAATGAAATTGACACTGAAGGAGGATAGGAAAAGCCTTGGTTCTATGAAGTGAAAAGATATCTTGAAGCTCAGGATTTCCCTGAAGGGGCATCTGTCAAAGATAAGAAGTTTCTAAGGAGGTTTTCTGCTAAGTTCTTCTTGAGTAATGGAATTTTGTACAAGCGCAATCATGATTCAACTTTGCTTCGTTGTGTGGATAATCAACATTCTAAAACATGTCACAAGTGTCAAATTAATGCTGATAAAGTGCATATACCTCCAGCTCCATTGAATGTGTTGACTGCTCCTTGGCCTTTTGCTATGTGGGGCATAGATATGATTGGTGAGATCAAGCCTACTGCTTCTAATGGGCATCGTTTCATCCTGGTTGCTATTGATTACTTTACAAAGTGGGTGGAGGCTGCTTCATTTGCATCTGTTACTAAGAATGTGGTGGCTCGATTCATTAAGAATGATCTCATATGTAGGTATGGCATCCCTGAAAGGATTATCACAGACAATGGCTCTAATCTGAATAATACCATTATTACTGATCTCTGCACGCAGTTCAAGATTAAACATCACAACTCTTCTCCGTATCGTTCGAAAATGAATGGGGCAGTAGAAGCTGTAACAGCCTGGGCCCCTCGCAAGGCAATCCCGGTACTGCCACCTCACGATCTTCTCTAATCCCCTCACTAGTAGAGTTTTTGCCTTCCGTGGGAATCGAACCCTGTACTCTGGGGTTCAAGTACATGTTCATTCCATTCCCACTACCAAATGAGCTACTAGCTCAATTGGTAGTGGGAATGGAATGAACATGTACTTGAACCCCAGAGTACAGGGTTCGATTCCCATGGAAGGCAAAAACTCTACTAGTGAGGGGAGTAGAGAAGATCGTGAGGTGGCAGTGCCGGGATTGCCTTGCGAGGGGCCCAGGTTGTTACAGAAGCTGCTAATAAGAACATTAAGAAGATTCTACAGAAGATGACTATTACTTACAAGGATTGGCATGAGATGTTACCATTTGCTCTTCATGGTTATCGTACTACAATACGTACTTCAACAGGGGCAACCCCATTCTCCTTAGTCTATGGTATGGAAGCAGTCCTACCCATTGAAGTTCAGATACCCTCTTTGAGAATCATAAAGGATGCAGGCTTGGATGAAGATGAGTGGATTCAGACTCGACTTGACCAGATAAATTTGATTGATGAGAAAAGGCTGGCAGCTGTTTGTCACGGTCAGATACGGATGATCAAAGCTTTTAATAAGAAGGTTAAGCAAAAGGTATATCAGACTGGTGATTTGGTAATCAAGCATATCATACTACCACAGGGTGATCCTAGGGGCAAGGGGACTCCTACATACGAAGGACCATTTGTAGTCAAGAGAGTATTTTAAGGAGGTGCCATGATGCTTACTACTATGGATGGTGAGGACTTCCCACAGCCCGTAAACGCAGACATAGTTAAAAAATACTACGCATAAAAAAGAGACCCGCTAGGTTGACTGGCCTAGGCAAAAATAAGGGCATCCCGGTGAACCAAAAAGGGTTCGGGAAAAAATTAGGGATATATATATAAAAAATGTACACCCGGCAAGTCGAAAACCTGAAAGGGCGGCTTGGGCAAAAAAGGGTATCCCGGTGGATTGAAAACCTGAAAGGGAAATCTAGGCAAAAGTTAGGGATTAAAGCGTATGACTATGTCTCGTTGGATCACCCATGTAACTCCAACTAGTTGTTCTACTTAACTCAAGCTCGAACAGATAAAGGATCAATCCAATCGTTTCCGTCTCAACAACAGAAGATGAGATACTTGAAGATAATGGCAATAGTGGAATTGAAACTCAATAAGGATTATTTCTCACATAGTTGTTTTCTTTGTTTTGTAAAAATTTTACGACGAATTCCTCTTACTAGGATTCCTGTCTCCTTGTACAAACTTGCCTGTGTATAGGTCACTTTATAATATAAATAAAATTTCGTCTTTGAATCCAGATTTACTTTTACCCTGTTTACATAAACGAAAACGTCCATTGGTTGTGTTTGAATGTATGTATGCTTTTGAATATGATTGATGTTTACCAGAATGCATAAAATGCAGTAATAGTATTTACTAAGGACGAACAAGGGTAGGAGTTCATCGAAGCTTCGTCGGTTCATCCCCACAAGACAATTACAAATCCCCAGCAGAGCAAATCTATACTTCGAGTTGAATCTCCTCTTGAATTTATGTCCATCTCTTTTATCCTCAGTCAGGATACTCATGAACTTATTCCTTCAACAGAACTACGACGAACGAAGACGGGAAGTTATAAATACTATACTATCAAACAAGACGGGAACAAAGTCCTCATATTCCTCAGCAACGAACCGGGATTTATTTTCCCTAGCCAGCAGTTGCTATGCAGAGATACCCAGACACTTCAGGATGCATGATTCATACATACATCATTTACATCATATCACGACATACACAATACATATAATATTTACTTAGATACATCATGCCATGCATGCATACATATTGCGTAAACTAACTTTTTCTTTGCAAGATAGTTATATGCAGATAAAACACTGTCAACAATTCACAACAGTTCAGAGACGATCTATACGAAGGTCTAGTGCTGATACTTAATTCAGAAATAATCGCTACGAAGATTTATTTCTGACAATCAATACTCAAGTTGTCCTTGGAGGGGTAAATGGTCTATACGAAGATCTATTACCTAATCCAGGATATTTCCAGAAGAGATAATCGTTACGAAGATTTGTTTCTACTGGTCTATTTAACAACTCAAAATAGTTCAGAGACGATCTATACGAAGGTCTAGTGCTGATACTTAATTCAGAGATAATCGCTACGAAGATTCATTTCTGATGATCAATACTCAAGTTGTCCTTGGGTGGGTAAACGGTCTATACGAAGATCTATTACCTAATCCGGGATGTTTCTAGAAGAGATAATCGCTACGAAGATTTATTTCTAATGGTCTATTCAACAGTTTATCTATGGGGTGGTACATAAATGATCGATACGAAGATATTGTACTTAACCCAAGATATTATCAAGAAATTCAGAAAAAGATCGCCACGAAGATTTGATTCTGATACTTAAATTAAAGTATGTTCTTAGATATGGTTCAGAGACGATCTATACGAAGATCTAAGCCCTGACACTTAATGAAGGATATTCTTTTTCCCCAGAGATAATGTAGAGACGATTTATGCGAAGATCTAGTGCTAGCATTCAACTCAAACCATGTTGCATAAACGATTCAGAGACGACCTATATGAAGACCTAGTACTGATATCCAGTATCAACATAAAGATATTATTACCTCCTGATATTATGGATGGCATCTATAAGCCCATCTCCGGTTCCAAGTGGCATCTTCAATCCCACTCAAGCATATACAACCAATCATCAGTGTTACTTTACGCACCGGCGAGTGCAAATTTTTGGGCTTTTGTGTTCAATCCCCTTCAACCTTCCAAGTCACGAATGGCACACAGGCCAATCTAACTCCTCAGGTTTCAGAAAATTGAACAGGGGCAGCTGTTGCACCCCAAAATTTTCCCTCACCTAGACAAGACATTGTGTACTAAAGTGTCTCAGGAGGTTCACAAGATTCACAAGATTCACAAGGTATCTCAAGAGGTTCACAAGGTTCACAATTAGTCAGAAAGTTTGACAATTCCCTCAGACAATGCATCCTCCTAAGCAATGCATCTTAAACTAGGGTTTTGGATTTCATCAGGCTAAATGGACTTCCAAGACTTCAAGAGATCTTCATAACATCCTACATGTCTTCAAGAATCCCTATGTCAAGTTTTAAGACTTTCCCAAAAGTTTTGCTCAGTCAAATGATCAGATAAGCTAAAATCAGTCAAAGTAGTTAAAAAGTCAAACTGTGGTCAAACCAAAGTCAAACTTCATGATTTTTTTCCAACATCAAGCATATGAAGTAAAATTCATCATTTGATCAAGGGTTGATCATGATTCATCAAGGAGATTTCAGATCATCAAGAATCAAGAGTTTCTAAATTAGGGTTTTCACACGAAAAGTCAACTGAACTTTGACCAGCCATAACTTTCACATGCTTCATCAAATATTTTCCATCCAAAGCTCATTTTGAAGGAAATTGAATTCTCTACAACTTTGTGTCTCACAAGCCAAGCCCAAAAATGCTTCATATGGAAGGTATGAGCTAAGACATTATAGGTCATTTCAAAAGTCAACAAAAAGTCAACATCTTCCAAAGGGCATAACTTGAGAATGGTAAAAATTATGGACATGAAACCAAGGAGGTTTGTTAGAGTACTCTTTAAGCTTTTTAAAATGTCCAAGAACACCTCCATAGCCTTAAAGTTGAGGGAGTTGTGTCCTTGCAAAGTTTTGAAATTTTTGAGGGGTTTATTGAGCAAATGGGATCTTAAAACCAATTCTTTCCACATGGGCTTGCATTTTTATGACCCAACCACTACCATGACATCATGCACGAACCAAAAAGCATTTATTCAGATTTTATTATTTTTATTATTTTTATATTTATTTTATTCATTTAAAATCATTTTAAATCAAAATAAAATATGAAAAGCTAAATATTTGATTTGATTTTCATTCTAGAAACTCATAAACATGTTTTAAAGTTGATTGAAAGATTGAAATTCGTGCTAGACCAAAGCGGAAAATATTTATGTTATTTTTTGACTAAAATAGCAAGTTGTATCTTCATGATCAAGCAACCAAGACAAAGCCCATAAATCCAAAGATTCTTGACCTAATTCAACTCTATATATGTACACAAACTAATCACAATGCTGGGGGACGATTTTGGCTGCCTCCAAGAGTAAGAACAATACTTCAAATTTTCACAAAAAACTCACAATTCGGATTCTATTTTGCAGGCTATATCAAAGTGTTTTGAAGGTTGCAATCTGTTCCTTGATCATCCTTGATGCTATCCCAATCCATTACATCATCCAAAACTCATTAAAATGCATAAACTGAATCTCTTTTGCTTTTGAATTTGAATTTTTCGATTCCATTTATGTAGCTAATATAAACTGATTTTGTTGTTTGATTTGTGTTAGTCATGACCTATAAATGATTTTTGGACATTTTCTTGAAGAAGCATAGCCTAGAACCTGACTTGCCATTGTTAGGGTTTCGGTTACCAAATTAGGGTTTCCTAAGAAACCAAATATAAATGAATTTAAAGAACCTGGATGGATTGTATGAATCTTAAGGAATTCATTGCATAATCAATTTGATGAAATTGTACCATTTGCTTGCTGTTTGAGATTCGCAGGTCATGAACATAGAAGAACTCGCAGGTAAAATTGCAAGTGAAATCGTAGGAAATTTCGCAGCAACCAAGAAAGAAGATGAAGTTCAGTGGCGCCAAAATCCAATTGATAAAGTTGTTTTAAAATATTATGTTTTGTTGTTGATCATATGTTGTACGCGCCCCATGTGGCTCAGCTGGTTTGTGTGTTTGCTTGTGTATTGAATGGTCCTGGGTTCGATTCCCCCCCAGGCCATTTTGTTTTGCTTTTATTTTTGATATTTTGCAGGTTAATAACAAAAGGAATTGTTGCTCATACACTAACATCAGCGCGCGCCTGGCCTGGTGGTTATGTTGTTGGTCCAAGAGGATTGAAGCCTAGGGCCTGGGTTCGAATCCCAGCCCCAGGTATGTTTTTTCCCCATTATTTTCACTATTTTTTGTTTTAATATATTTGTTTAATTCAATTAAATTCTTTAAATAATAATTTATAAAATAAATGTATATGTTATTCTCTTTTATATAAAAAAAAAACTTATATTTTTTAATTCAAATTATTTTCTCAAAAAAAAACTTAATTATTTATATTTATTATATTATTTGTTCATATTATTAAATATATATATATATATATATATATATATATATATATATATATATATATATATATATATATATATATATATATATATATATATATATATATATATATATATATATATATATATATTTGTAAATAAACTAAGTTATTTAGTAAATTAATATTTAAAACCCTAATTTTTCTTAATTTCAAATTTAACCTAATTTTCTTTATAAATTATAATTTATCTTTTTCTTTTAATATGTAAATAATGCTTATTTGTTTATTATTATTATTAAAATTGTTATATTTTCTTTTAAAAAATTCTTCTAATATTTATTTAACTTAAAAATAATATTCTCTCTTAAATTTTTATTTTCTTTATATTTTTACTAACCCTCTCTTATTATTATTATTTCATTACTACTAACCTTTAAATTATTGCTCATTTATTTTCTATTTATATTTATTATTATTTCTCCGATTATATTGTAATTATCCCGAAGCTTTGTAATAGGTTAGCTTATATTTTTTGCTTTATTTTCTGTATGAATATGTTTATTATATGGTTAGTAATTCTAGGGTGTGCATAACATGTTTGTGATTAAAATTGACTTAGAATAACTAATTTAAAAAGATAAATATTTGAATATGAACACTCACACACGTAAGTCGATCTTTGATCGCCATCTTGCACTTTCTAGGGTTACCTCTCATGTTGCCTATTTTTAAGGTCAAGTAAGGTGTCTTAAGAAATGTCCCTTCATAAATATCATAAAGTCCCTTCATTCTATAAGATCAAGTCCCTTCGAGGTTGCCCACGATAAATGATCGTGTCCCTTCGAATAAAAGATGATAAGTCCCTACGTATTGCTAAAGACACCTTGCAGTTGCCTATATCCAGATGTCCCTATACATGTCCCTCCTTACATCCAAGGTAATGACTACCTATTCCTTAATAATAGGGATAGTCTTACCATTGAAAGAACATAAGAACAGCAAATACTTAATATAGGGTATGTTCCTCTTAATTACTTGCTCACCTTTTCAAAACACATTTTATACTTCACATTTCAAATAAATTTTCAAAACAAAGTCTTTATATACATCCATACGAGGATCATTATAAAGTACTTAGAAAAAAAATTCACACACTACGCCTTTCTCAAAACAATTTAAAGTGAGCTAAGTAACTAAGAGCCCATGGATAACCATGGATATAAAGGGTGCTAACACCTTCCCTTTGTATAACCTACCCCCCGAACTCAAAATATTTTTAAGGTCTTTCCTGTTCTTTTATGTCCTTTCCTTTTGGATAAAATAAAAGTCGGTGGAGACTCTTGCTATCTGCAACATTTAACTAAAGTCAGTTCTCCCACCGTGTTACAACTAACTATAACAAAACTTGAACCAGGTGATCAAATAATTTTATTTATATTGATGATGCAGCTTTGGTGACTAACATACCTAACTAATGATCCTTTATACTTATTAATGGTTTATTCGCTTACATGGTCGGCCGATGTTTCTTCCTTTCATAATATGGTTGCTCATGAGACATTATGTTTAAAGAGGAACATGTTAGCGAGGCTCAAGCATGGATTTCCCGAGTATGCAAAATGGATGTCTTCCAATTAACAACAAACCAGTCATTACAAGCTGATTTGCGAGAGCGCGATGAACAATATAATAAGCTATGGATGGGTTTTCAGAGACACGTTGATGATAGAAGGAGAGGAATATAAACGGGCCAATGATGGAGATGCGGTACAATGTACATATTTGCTAATAAGATTTTTTCAAAGTGATGATGTTTTTGACTGTTTGTAGTCGAATAGTTTGTTAACAACGATAGCGTTCCTTGGCCGTTTGCTAATCCAGTAATGATTTGTACTTCTGTTTCTAATATTGGATTTCCACTGAATCCGAACAATTAGGGTTTCGGATAGAGTGGAATGTGACTTCATAATGTCGCTGGCTAATGCTGCAGTCGTCGGTCCTTCTCAGTACGAAGTTTCTTGCATCAAGGCTCCGTTTCTAGGCTCCCAAGGCGATGCTGGTTTTGGATTTTGTGGTTCTTCGTTTTGCATCAGGTCACACAATGGTAAAAGTGATGTTATTATTGACACGATGGGAAAAGTGATGTTATTATTGAACGGAGGAAGTTGAAGTCTGTTGATAAGAATAATAATAACTGGGTTGCTGAAAATCCACATGTGAAATCCAATGTTGAAATTCCAGTTTCTTTCTATCAGGTGATAGAAAATTGCTTTGTTTGTTGTTTAAAATTCGTGTGTGTGCGTATTTTTTTTCTTTCATTTATACATTTTCATTGTTATTATCATCGTCATTTCTCAAAATGACAAGATATCTACTATAGGATCCAAGTGAGTTAATCACACCGTGTTAATGTTGGATACTTTGGATACTCATTCAGTTTTGGATCTGAAGTGTTGGTGTTAGAAGAGCAACTATCTTGTATGGAATTGGATGTTGGACGAGTAAAAAATTAAAGCTAACTAGAAAGTAAACTTATTGTTGTAGTGATGAGAGTATGTAGATGGAGGAATGATTATAATAGAAATGAATTTATATATTATTGGAGGAAAATTTGACATTTGTTTGGAGAGGGCCAATAGATTAGTAGCAGATAACGATGGTGTGGAGGATAGCCTAATATGGTTGGTTAACTCCATATGTTTCAGGGGTAATTTTGTACTGCAACTTTGGCCCATTGAATATGGTTGGATAACTCCATATGTTTTATACTGTTAACTAAGTCTTAACATTTCCACTCTCTGTGTTTTTGTTTTCCATGTTATGAAGGAGTTGATATTTAAGATGATTCATCAGCTATGATGAGTGTTTATCATTTCAAGTTCACAAATAGACTGATAATTTTTTGTTGTCTTTTTTATATTACATTGCCCATACTGATTTCATTTTATTTGCCTTGAGATTTATGCTAGACCACTTCGTTCATTTTGCAGCTTTTTGTATATGGTGTGATGATAGTAATAATTATTAATATGATATTTCAGGTGTAGTTGAATTGGTGAAGTTAGATGGACCATACGTGATTATTTTCGTCAAAGCTAGGTTTTGGAACAAGTGTTCAACCATTCTCACCAAACTACCTAATTGTCTCAAACAGAGAATCAGTTACTGTCACTACCCTATTTGATTCATCATTTATCTAGCATGAGGATTAGAGGTAAACTTAGGAGTATCAATTATGTTGCATGTATCAACACTAGATTTTACTTGATTATTTCTACTGGAAATGATATATTTTGTCTGTATAAATTATAAATCTTGCTTTGAGATACATTCCAATTGAGTCATTATCATGTACGATTCAAAGACCGCGGCCTGTGTATAAATTAAGTTTGGATTTTCCATTTTTTCTGATTGATTATAAACCAAGTATATCATTTTTTCAGGTGGTATTTTTATATGGCTTATACTTATTCGTATTCACTATCATATTAAAATTGAGATAGATTTTAATTATAACACCCATTTATATTATGAATAGGCTATTGGACACTACTGCGATGAGGTTAGTGATTTTGGAGTAATGAGTTTAGCATATGGTTGTCCTGATCTAAGAACAATTGACTTGTGTGGCTGTCTCAAGAACATCAGTTTTATTATATTAAGGACCAAGAATCAGAGGTTGTATTAAGTTTTGTTATGATATAGCACATACATGACACTAATGGTGAGGGAAATTTTAATTTTGGCTTTGATTGCAGATGATAGTGTAATTTCTTTGACAAACAGAGAGAAACAAACTTTCAGGGTTCAAATGATCCATCTAGATTTCCTTTTATATCCTTGAACGATTTTACTGATGTTAAATATCTCATAATATTACCATTATGATTATATGTTCCATTTGATGCTTTTATGAATTATTGCTGACATAACTTATTGTCTTGAATCCACAGGCTTTGGAGGGTTATGGTGCGGTCCATGAGCCAAATTTTTGGTGAGTGCAACCGTTGCTTCTTAACAATATGTTATGATGAAAGAGGTAAGTATTTAGTTACATGTACAATGGGAAGGCTTACAAATGATAGCTTAAAGTTTGAATCGATTCTCAAAACAAATTAAATAGCAATCAATATCAACGTGTCAAAATCAATTTTATGTGTTTTGCACTAGGATTATGTTGATGAATTTCTGTAAGAATGATTTGAAGTACTGGTTACAAAAACTTATATCAATGTAACTAAACCTCTGCAGGTGTATCACATATTTTGATTTTCTCTTAATTTCCAATAATAGTTCTATTAATACAACTCTCATCTCATCCCTCCTTTCTTTCAATTGCTTCAAATATGTCTTCAATTCTTGCACCAAATCGTCTTGATCACTGGTCCATTTCTGCATTCATATATAGAGGTTATAACAATGTAGTGGAATTTGAGTAAAATTCTATTTTCCATGATCTATTATTGACTACACTAATTTAACGTGCAAGATTTATTGTGATATATGCTTACTCTTGCTAATTTTTGGAGACTTTGCTTTGCACTGTGAGACAAATGGAGAAATTGAAAACTATGATCCAAATGATTCTAATTTGGGCTACTTGAATTCTTGGAGTGCATGTGATCTAATTGAAACTGATGGAAATCACATTGTGGGGTGGTTTAATGGCTTATATTTTTGTAAGCAAAAAATCTCAATTGCTTTTTTATGGAAAATGTAAGCAAAAAATCTCAATTACTTTTTTTATGGAAAGTAGAAAAGCAGTGATGTCAAATACTTAAGTGTTTTTCAAGGTTTTGTTGCATCTTATTAGGGGATTGGTTTGATTAATATTCATACTCATATGAATCAATTAAAGTGGTGGAAACTAAAAATAAATAAACCTTGGATTTACACCTAGGTTTCCTAGAGGTAGCACATATGAGATGCTTGGTATGTCATGACATGTTATTGGATGATTCCTTACTATATAATTAGTTTAAAATGGGTGATCAATTAGTAAAATACTTAAAACTCATTTAGAATACTAATGAGATATCAGAGGATACAATGAAAGACAAAGTATTTTATTAAAGGGATCTTCATATTCTAATAAAATGGTGGTTCAATGTGCCAAGCCCATAAAGCTTTTTGGATAGAGAATGTTGTTAATTTAAAATAATTATATTATTATTCATGATTTTCCTATTTTTATTTTAACTCCAACAAATTATGAATACTAGTTTGTTTGTATCATATTAAGACATGTTCTATTTATGCTTTGTAGCACTTACGAAACATCTATTTTGTGCACATGTTTTTATATCATAAACTTAGGGAAGCCAAAATGTGTACATGTTATTCGTCACAGTCACATTACTCATGTCCATCATAATAACCAAGAAAAAATTGCTCATTGAGGTATATGTTGTGAATAGAGTTGGCTAGACTGTAACAATCATGTTGTCATCATTCTTCCTAATTTTTGTTATGCTCAGATTATAAATGTGTTATCTTTAACCTTTTTCTCTTTTGTTTTAGATGTACATGTATCAATGGTTGATAAGAGAAGGATTTCAATTGCTCACGTGAGGCAGAGGAGAGACTTTTATATTTTAAGACTTTCATGGACCCTCATATGATTCCTGATATCAAAGTTATATAAACATTTTAATACGTTGTATCGACATTATATTTGTGAAAAAAATAATTAGTTTATTTTAAAATCTCAATTATATGTTGTGAGGGCTAAATATTGGTTCCACTCTCATGAAGTTAAATACATTATATATCATGGTACCAACATTTCTCTATCTGGAGTTTCTACCTCTTTGTTGCAACAACTTCTCATCATTAATTTTTTCACGTATGTAATTTCTACAAAGATGATATTATATAAAGGCCTATCTATCATCACAAACACAATTTGGAAGCTATGTATTTTTTCTTAGGGTTAATTATATGATATCTTTTGCCATTAGGGCGAGATTTGATTTTGCTCCCTTTGACAATATAACAACATTGTTTGATCTTTGTCAATGATTCTATGTAAATGTAAAAGAATAAAAAAGGTACATGGAAAAATTGGTACACTAATTTGCAATTGCATCAAATCAAAACTTAGCATACATCTACTCATAAAATGATTCAATGTCATAAGAAATTGTTAAGGCAGTAATAAAACATTTAAGGAATGGTTTTCCTCAAACAACCAAATCTTAGCCGTTGTATGGTACGAAGGATAGAGTAACTACAACTTACATTGAACACCATAAAGTGTAACTTTACAAACTGCAGATGCTCTTGGGTACGAGCATAACAATCCTCTAACTTTGACTTGCCCATAGTTCCAAATTTTCATGGTTTGCAAGACTTTTGCATTCTTCAAAATATACCTTGTTAACAGAAGCTCGTCTTGTAGGCCTAAGAAGTTGAACAGATTGCAAGTTGTAAGGTGTAATGAAAGGCATTGTGGAACAGAACTTGGGTCCACCCAATTTTCTTTGTCATCTTTTCTAGTCCATGTTTCCATGCATGGGTCGGCCTGTACATAATACACAATTAAAAATAAATTTCTAAACTGGAAACATCTTTTAACTTACAAATCACAATTTGTTAAGGCTGAATTAGGCTCAACCCAATTCTAAGAGTGTGCTATGAAAAGATAAATCAAGTAAGATGTCTACAAACCAGATCAAGTTCAAGCTTTTGAAGTTTAGGGCAGTGGTTGAGAACTTGTAGTAAGAATTGCCAACTATAATTTAGAGAAGTAAGCTCCAATTGGGTCAAATTAAGAAAAGTGGGAATGAAATCATTCGGGAAATGCACCTAGAACACGTAGAAAGAAGACAGATTGTTAGAAATTATGGTAAAATTCACGCACATAAGAAAGTAAAACAATCTCTTTTTCTCATCCAATTAGTAAGTATTGCAATCATAAACACACCTTCTCAATTTCAAAGCGCATAGACGACACATTGTGAACTGCTTTCAATGTCAAATGACCATGAAAACAATCAATATCAGCATGGGTCAAGTTACTTAAGCAAAAGTTCTCCCATTCATTAAAAGTTAGAGATTCCTCGGAGTTAAAGAGCAAACTATATGTGAGTAAATCTTCAAGAATCGGACAAGCAGTTAGAAACAACATAAAATCTCGATGTTTAGGGAAGTAAATATATTGTAAACGAAGGGATTTAAGAGAGGGGAGTGCAACAGAGACAGAAGAAAAGCTCTTATCTACACGGAAACTAACAAGCTTGAGAACTACCAATGTCTTGCATGTGAGAATGGTGATAGGTAATCTGGCTAAATAGTTTTGTGTGTCCCAACCAGTCACGCTCATGTTGAGACTAAGGTACTCAACACCGCGTTGTACCAAAAAGTTGACCCATTTGATTATGGTGTTATCGGGGCCGTCCAGATAGAAATATTCTGGATAATCGTATACAACCTTGAAACGGAAACTCTTGATGGAATAACTGGAATCTCGTGAAAGCAAAAGAGAGTACACTGTGTCGTGAAAGCGTAAATGGTGGTTTATACTTGTTATTGTTGTTTTGAAGTAGAGAGAAGGAACTGAGAGCCATAGATGGTTCCATCTTTTTGAAAGAATGCTTGTAACGACGGATTGATCGGTTTGGAGAAAAGAGAGAATGTGACCGAGAATCGCGTCTGGTAAAGTGCTTATTATATCCGCCATTGAAATTGAAGGAGGCAACGGAACAGTGAAATTTGAAATTGGTTTTTGTTTTTCCGGTGAAAACCTAAACCTTTCCAATATAAACCTTTTGATTAAAAGGCTAATCTTTATTTATTTTAGGATTAATATTGTTTAATTATATAAGGGATTAATTTATATGCATTGATAGTGTAATCACCATCACCTTGTTATATTTTATAAATTTTTAAAATAAAAATCAAATGTTATAATATTCGACGACTATGATTCATTAACCGTGTGAAACTTCTTTACACTGTCAGTACATTTCAATTAAATTCATTATATAATTGTTCTGACCACAAATATTTGACAATTAATGTGGATATGTTATTCTTCCAATTTTTCTTTCTATTTTTTATTTCTTAAAATTTATAATATTTTAAATCCAAGTGACTTTTACATTTTATATTTGTCTTAGATTCAATTTTTCTATCACATATTGGCTTTAATCAGGAATTAAATCTAATTTATGAATCCTAAGGGAGCATGCAAAGCAAACCCAAGTAAGTGGATGATAAATATGAAATACGAGAATTCAAAGAAATAATGATCATGGCGCCCTATTATGTTATGGTAGTTGAAACGCGTAAAGAATAAAAAAAGGAATGAAGTGATGAATCGGGTGAGTCGATTGCGTTGTGCTAGACATGCAACTAATGGTACAAATCAAGGTTTTGCTTTAGGTTTAATGGAGTGGAACGAGTGTGAAAACGTGGGAAGTCCTAAGAACATGTGAAATTTATTTATTATTTTGAAAATAATTTGACTTTGAATCAAATATTTCTTTTTCTCTTTGAAACTTGGTTTGATAAGTGTTTGTTTTCATCTTTTTCTACCTTATTTACATGTACCATATAAGCATACATAAAAAATACAAAAGTATCATAAGCTATTACATCATGGAAGAATGAAAAGCGATAAAACCATTAAAATACATCAAAATATAACAAAAATCCAAGTCCATGAGCATCGAATCCTCGAATAGTACCTCATAAAACAAGAGAAATAGTTAATGGGGCAAAATATAATATGAGTATGCAAAATGTTATGTACAAATGGATTAAAATGCTTAATATGCAAAGATACAAAAGTATTTAAACGCGTGCAAATCGAATAATCAAAATAAAATGCAAAAAGTCAAGAAATCAAGAATTAAAAATGCCAACAATTATTTAACATGCTAAAATATCCATATTAATTTTTCTGGAATTTTCATGAAGAAAAAACTATTTTTAAAAAATGATTTTTGAAAAGAAATTAAAAGAAAATTAATAAAAGACAAAGGGGTGAGGGGAGAGTAATTTTCAAGTTAAAAACAACTTGGGCCCTGGACGAGAGGGGTATAGATAGTGATTTTGAAAAAATTTACCTTGTACCCTTACATTTAACCCCATACCCCTGCTTATTTTTAAAAATTCTAATTTTATCCTATTTATTTTTTATTTTTTTATTTTATTTTTTTATATTTTTTTTTATATTTTTTTTTATTTTTAAAAAAATTTCGGAATACAAAATATTTTAAACCGAAAGTAACACCCTTATTACTTTCGAAGTGTATTTTTTTTATTTTTTTCTCCATAACATCCATATTACTTCTGGAGTGTATTTTTTTTTTCTAAATCGGAAGTAGCATCATTGTTACTTTTGGAGTGCAATTTTTTTTTCTTAACCGAAAGTAAAATCCTTGTTACTCCCGGAGTGTTTTTTTTCTTATAGTTTTTTTTCTCAACCAGAAGTAGCACCTTTGTTACTTCCGGAGTGTAATTTATTATTTTTTTCTCAACCGGAAGTAACACCTTTCCGAAGTGTATTTTATTTTTATTTTTTTCTCAATCGAAAGTAACACCTTTGTTACTTCCGAAGTGTATTTTTTTAATTTTTTTCTCAATCGGAAGTAACATCGTTGTAACTTCCGGAAGTAACAAGGGTGCTACTTCCGGTTGAAAAAAAAATACACTTCCAATTTTATCCTTTTTTTATTTTTATTTTTTATTTATTTTTTAAAAAATTTTGGAATACAAAATATTTCAAACCGGAAGTAACACCATTGTTACTTCCAGAGTGTATTTTTTTCGCTCTAGTTAAGAAACATGAATGTTCCTTTGATGATATGTGGCAAAGATCTGACAAATGTAGATACAACATAGATACTTTAAGCTACAAAAAAATTCTTACAAGAGAAGAGGTCGAGTAGGTGAGTTAGGGTGGTTGGACTCAGAAATAGAGTCATTGTTATAATAACTCGTTCAGACACAAAGACTGGTAAGAGAGAAAGAAACAAGTTATTATAACAGTGACTCTATTTTTGAGTTCAACCTCTCTAATCCACCTAGTCGCCCCTTCTCTTGTAGGAAATTTTTATGTAGTTGAAAATATCTCTATTGTATCTACATTTGTGTGGTTTTTGCCGCGTATCATCAAAGGAACATTCATGTTTCTTAACTAGAGTTAAAAAATAAAATAAAAAATAAAAAAATACACGCCGGAAGTAACAACGACATTACTTCCGGTTGAGAAAAAAAAATTAAACAATACACTTCAGAAGTAACAAGGATGTTACTTCCGGTTGAGAAAAAAATAAAAATAAAATACACTTCAGAAAGGTGTTACTTTCGGTTGAGAAAAAAATAATAAATTACACTCGGGAAGTAACAAGGATGTTACTTCTGATTGAGAAAAAAAACACTTCGGAAGTAACAAGGGTTGAGAAAAAAATAAAAAAAAATTACACTCCGGAAGTAACAATGATGATATTTCCGGTTTAGAAAAAAAATAAAAAAAAATACGCTCCGGAAGTAACATGGGTGTTACTTTCGTTTGAGGAAAAAAAAAACCACTTCAGAAGTAATAAGGGTGTTACTTCCGGTTTGAAATACTTTGTATTCCAATTTTTTTTTAAAATTAAAATAAATAAATAAAAAGATAAAATTGGAATTTTTAAAAATGTGTAGGGGTATGAGGTTAAATATAGGGGTACAAGGTAAAATTTTCCAATAACAGAAATATCAAGTTGTACAAGAGTTTCATTAGTTTGTATGTTTTTAAAAAATATGTTATATAACCGTTATTCATGACTTTATAGCTAATTTTATTAGTTTATAGTTTTGTTTTATAAATTAATTGAATATTTAGAGTTTATTATTTTATATTTTAATTTTTTCTTTATTATTTTAATTCAAATACAAATTTTTGTCATTTTATATTTGTTCTCGATAGATACTAGAGTTATATATGAATTGTGACATCGTTGATGCAGTGGAACACATAGTAAATAAAAAAAATTAATTTTGATAATAAGAATTTTGTGTCTCAAATAAAGACAATTATATTAGAACAAGATTTGTTCATGACATATATCCTTTGGTTTTTGATGATAACAAAGTATTGAAAGAACAATGATTTTATCTAATATGTGTTCTAAGTATGCATGTTCTAAAGCTTAAGGAGAATCTATATAGAATCTGACAATAGCACACATCTGAGAGAAACTGAGTTATTGGCTTTTGATGGTTAAGAACTGAAGAACATTCTTAAGTGAAGTTTGATGATATAGGTTGGCGTAGACTCCGAAGTTGAATGTGTAAACATCAAAAGAGCAATATATTATCTCTACTATTATTAAATTTATCAGCTTTGAAATATCATTCAGAACCAGAGACAAAGTTAAGTGATTTGTACTACATAAAACAAGCTACATTGTCAAATCAGTTTGTCAAATATGTGTTCACATGCCTTAAGAAGAGCTAACATGCTTTACAAATATCTACTCTCAACAGATCTATAGCATAACTCACTAGGAAGATGCCATGGTTAAACGAGTTACACAATGTATAAAGATTCTTTTGTGTATATATCTTCAACGTCTCTTAATACTATGGAATAACATAAACCCTTGTGCAAGTTATCTCTTCCAATGTTTATTCTTTTGTATCTACTATTTAAGTAGCCGAAGATTCAATCTGGAATCAACAACAAAGAAAATAGAAAGAGAGCCAAGAAGAAAATGAGTGTCTCACGTTCTATCAGAATGGAAGAATAACAAGATCAACAATAGTAACACAAACGAGTATGGAGAGTTTATGTTATATGTTGTAAATTGTACAAAGCCTTAAGATTTCGTAAACATTGAATATCTTAGAAATCTTAAGAACTATGATCTTTTTTATGGTTATTGCCATGTATCTCTGATTGTATATCAAGTACACGTTGTTGTCTATTCTGCTGTTAGCTGGAAGTTTCAAGGCCATGATTTGAATAATTATATTTAGTAAAAGAAGAGAAATTATCTTTAAAGATGATTTCGAATTCGACAAAAAAATTGGTTAGTTAGATATTCCAGTCAAAATGCTTCTTTTGGAAGAGGAGAATAATAGATGAAACTTAGAAATATTTCTAAGTCCAAGGTTATAGTTCGACGAAGACAATACTTATGTTGTTTTCAATTTGAGATTTGAATTTGAATAAAGGAGGGATACCTGACTTTTGTCCTTATATGAATTCAAAAGAGACACGTAGAGCATTGTGAAGAAATGAAGACATGTTCAATGCCACTTGTCTTGTTTTAGAAAGAAGTCTATTAGTAGCAGTTACTTCAATTTAGTATAAATAGGAGGTCTTAGTGTTAGGATTTCGCGTGTGTTCAATACGTACAAATTATTCAAATTCACTCAAAGTACCCGTGTGTAGAGAAAAGAGTTTGTTAAAGAAATGTACGTTGAAAAACACCATCATTTACATTTCAATTGAATGTTATTTTATCTTTTATCAATTTACATTTCTTGAAGTCACTTTTAATGTACTTTACTGTATTTCCATTTACGTTTCACAAAGTATCTCTTAAGCATTTCAAAATAATCAAATTCCAATATGAATATTGTCGAAGTGTTCTTATTATTGTCAAAATTTGTTTAAAACTACTAGTTATGTCTTATGATCAATCTAGTTGATCCTGCGAGTAACCAAAAACATTTTATTTTAGAATACTAGCGCTTGTTTACCAATTTTCTCGTTAAACAAATTGGCATTCCCAGTGGGACTATGCTAGTATTTTTTAAATAATTTCTATTTTTAAATTTTTTGATAAAGTTCTTCAATTTGTTATCTTTTTCTTGGATTTCATTGTATGTTACTTAGAAGTGGTAATGTAGCCACAACCATTGAAGAGAGATCTAGGAGAAGATATTTGAGGGGAATGGCGAATCAAAATCATCCAAATAATCCAAACCCTCAAAATCTACAAAATAATAATGGAGAAAAAACCCCTGCCTCTTCGACATGAGGGACAATGGGTTCAACATTAGTGTTTGAATCATTACTATCCATGACAAGTTTGATGTCTGTGTAATCGATTGTTCAAATTAGGTCTATTTTATCCTACGTAGGGTCACAGGGTCCACCATTGACTTCGCCACCAGGGGAAATCCTCCGCATATACCATTTATTCCTCTAGAATTTTCTATGCCTTTGCGCGGTCGAGAACAATCTTATGGTATGCTAACTTCAATGATGACTATGTCGAGCGACAAGATTTGGTTGATAGACAATGAGGGTAACCATTCCTCCAGGATTTTCTATGCCTTTGCACAGTCGAGAACAATCTTATGGTATGCTAACTTCAATGATGACTATGTCGAGCGACAAGATTTGGTTGATAAACAATGAGGGTAACCTGACTCCTCAACATGAAAGTGTTGATTTTATTTATTGAAATTAATTTTAATATTAAATATTTATTGTTTTTTTTATAAAAAAAAAAAATCATCTTACAAGTAAAAATTGGTTTGATAACCTCAAAATTATTTAATATATTTATAAGAAGATAATTATTAATAGAATTATCAATAAACACTATTTTTTTCTAATTTTTATTTAAAAAGATTTGTTGATCCTTATATTAACCTCTTTTGAGATGTGTTTTAACATAATTTACTTTCTATATAGTAAAAAGTTTCATTAATATTATTTTTATTTTAAAATAATTTAAATTATATTTAATAAATAAAATTAATTTCATTTAAATATTTATTTTTTAAACACAACACAACAATCTAAAAAAAATATTTATTTTATAAGAGATGAATAGGCATCCAACATATCTTGATTAAATATATCATATATCTTTTATAAAAGAAATGATAAATCATATTAGTAATTATGAACAGTATTTTGAAAGCAAATATTTTTATAAAAAAAGAATAATCAAAACATTAAAATTAAACAAAAAGGAAACCGAAACATAGTGTAACGTATTGTTAAATCATGATGGGCCAAGAGTTTCAGTTGTATGTTTCTTTGTCAATTCCAAGGACCCAAATGAAGATGAAGCCTCATCCAAGATATACAATCCTATTAAAGAACTGTTATCTAAAGAGAATCCTCCAATCTACTGGGACACAAGCATAGCAGAATTAACAACATACAATTATGAGAAGGAGCTCGATGGAAACTCTATTTTGGAGCGTTTTAAGTTGTCAAATAATCAAATTTGATGGAATCTACATTTTAGACTCTTATGGAGTTGGAAGTATTAATGTGTTATCATAAGTTGTTGTAGTATATGAGTGTTGTTGCAGTAGTATAAGAGTGTCGTGTTGGTAGTATAAGAGTTTAGTTGCAGTGTTGTTCAAGTAGGTTGAATGGTGCTCGTGAGAAGGTGTTATGTGTTGTCTTTAGGTTGCATTATTGTTTGAAAACCTTGTATGGATTTATAATTATGAGTGTTTATAATTCTGTTTTTGTCTAATTTTGTGTTTGTTGTTGTAGTTTATCTTATTTTTGTAGCTTAATGAGATAACTTGTGTTTTATATCTCCCAAGTATTCAGATAGTGTAACATGTTACTACAGATTCTATTGATATTTGTTGCAAGCAAACCATTTTCCAATTCCATAATTTAGTTTGATGCAACATCTGATTCTGATTCTGATTTTTATTTTTATGTATACTAGTCGTCTACCCGTGCGATTCACGGGGATGTTATTGAAATAGTTTTAAGGATAAAATATGAATAAAAATAATTTATAAATTTAATAGACATATTACATAAAATATTTGTCACTGTTTAGATTGAAAAGTAAATAAAATAAAAGAGAAAAAATAAAAATAATACACTATATATGTTTGGTGTTAAGGCAAATGATATAGATGTAATATTGGTAGTGAAAGTTGAGTGAAAATAATAAAGAATAATATATCATTAAAAATTATTTTAAGTTTTGAAAGACTTCTTTATAAACGACATTTAAAGTGGTGTTTGTGTCTTGACCGTCATCGGTAGCTATTAATAGCTTCAAACCGTTCCTTGAAGTAACTCTTGAAATGGCAACATATAATTGTCCATGTGAGAATACATATTGTTTAAGATAAACTCCAACCTGCTTCAAAGATTGTCCTTGACTTTTATTAATAGTCATTGCAAATGAAAGGACTAAAGGGAATTGTCGCCGTTGAAATTTGAAAGAAATTCTTGGATCAGAAGGTGTTAGTGACAACCTATGTATATACACCTTATTACCAATATTTCTTCCTGATAAAATTCTTCCTTCAAGCACATATTTTCCCATTTTTGTGATAATTAGTCGAGTTCCATTGCACAATCCAGAAGACTGGTCTATATTTCTCAATAACATTACAGGTACTCCAACCTTGATTTTCAACTTGTGATTTGGAAGGCCAGAAACACTAATTACGTTTAAAAATTCAGGTGTATGTACATCATTAGGTACATCTGGATTCACCGAGTATGGAGTGTCAAAAATTAGATATGTTTTGAAGTCACCGGGAATCAATGATAACATGTAGTCATTAATGTCATCAACAATTTCATTTTTTGGGGCAAGTATAGCTCGGTCTTGAAAAAAAGTTGGATCATTCTTGTTATCCAAAAAGGATGAATAAATGCTTTGAATAATAGATGAAATTGAATTAGTTGAACTTTTAATGAGTAAGTCATCTGGAATTTTAAGTGTTATATAGTCATCACTTTGTTCTCCATTTGTTCCATCACCAATCCCTAGCACCCAATCAGAAAATACTTTTCTTTGTATAACATCAACGTCACTGCTTCCAGTAAGTAGCCTCATATTTGTATGCAATGTTAGGACTTCACAATAATTCCAAGGATATGAGGAGTTAATGGTAGCATGAACCACGTCTTGTCTTGTTGCTTTAGGAATAACTTGTAGAATTTGTCTGAAGTCTCCTCCAAAAACAACAACCTTTCCTCCAAAAGGTATATTTAAATTTCCGTTATTACAAAAGTGAAGAACATCTCTGAAAGTTCGATCAACAACTTCAAAATAATGCTTATGGAGCATTGGTGCTTCATCCCATATAATGAGTTTTGTTCTTGCTATCAATTGTGCTAAAGGGGTATTTTGATCAATACCGCAAGTGGAATACTCGTCAATGTCTAATGGTATAGAGAATCTTGAATGGGCTGTTCTTCCTCCAGGAATAAGCAAAGCAGCAATTTCACTTGATGCCACTGTTAACACAATATCTCCTTTCGATCTTAATGCTGCTGACATAGCCCTCCAAATGTAAGTTTTTCCGGTACCACCATACCCATACAGGAAAAAGATACCTGATTTATTGTCTTCAACTCGTGCCATAATTTTGTCATATACTATTCTCTGTTCAACATTCATAGTTGACATAAATTAGGTATGTTCTAAAGTCAAAAGTTATCATAATTTAACTCATCATAAATCAGTCTATTTTGGCTTTCAGAAGTAATAGATTCATCTGTTTGAGGCAATGTGGGAAAATCACTTAAACTCTTGTTATTGCTCTGTAACAATGATTAAATATCTACTAATACAATTTTTTTATCTCATCAACTGATTCCAAATCTGCCATAATAATAAAATAAATTTAGTAGCATATAAATTATAAACAAAATCAGCTTATTAGAAAAATGTATGTACGTACCAACTTAATGAAAGTGTATATTATATACGCAATGACCTGATATTTGAAGAACCAATCTCTGCCTATGCAAGATGTCATCACCTAAATACTCCCATGTTTTTTTCCAAACAATTTCCGATCTGGATAGTTGTTTTGAAATTAAAAGGGTTACAAATAATTTTCTCAAAAAAGAACTTGTACCCCAATTGCTTGACTCTACGCAATGACCTGAAATATTGAATTATATTATAAAAATTAATATAAAAATAATAAATAATACAATATTATTTAACGGAAAAATAACATACAAATTTAGCCTTTAATATATTTGATATTGTCATTCGTTGAGTTTGCATCAATTCTTCGGTTAATGTCAGATTATTATGACCAACCATTTGTGTCACTTACAGACTGAGCGAAACTTTAGTGTCATCCAATCTATGATTAAAAAATGAATTATTTGGGGTAAAATAAAAATAAAAATATTAAAATAATAATAAATTAATAAAATGTGATATGTACTTTAACTTGTATTCATTGACTTCCTTGATGTCAGCATTTAAAAATAACTTAGTGTCAAACAATGCATCTGAAATTCCCATTATTCCTGTTAACAAATATTTAACATAGTTAGATGAAATAATTTTTATTAAATAATAATAATGACACAAAAAAAAATTGAATTACCATACAATTTCTTTAACTTCGCAGGACTCATGATAAACACTATAGGACCAGATTCACCATGATTTTGAAGATATTGTTGCATTTGTTCAGCATAAGTTCCCCACAAAGTACAATTTATTCTATTGTTTCTGTGGTTATATATGAATAGTAAAGAGAAAATAATATATTTTAAATAAAATTATGTAACTAAATATGGTGATAATTCATTATTAAATCTTACTCTAAATCCTCGATAACAATGTCAATGAGTTTGTACTTTTTTCCATTCTTTTGAGTTTCTTTAATGTTCTCCTTTTCCACGACATGTTCAATCACTTCTGTTAAAATCAAGAAAATTTCAATCAAATTATAAATAAACAATTAAATTATAAATAAACGTCAAAGTAAAATTAAAATAATATAATATACATACCAAGTAATTTATCATCGGTTGTGGCGGTAAGGATATTTGAAAAAGCAACAAAATCAAAATGATTTGTTGGAATTTCATTAGAAAGTATTTCATTGCACTTTGTAGCTCCCATGAAGTTCAATTTGAACTTGTGTGTTGTTGGTTTGAATTTGATATCATTTCTCGCTACTAATACGTTTTCAATTAAATAAGTAAAACCTACTTTTAAGGATTCTTGAAATTGTGTCAAAAGTCTCTTTTTTTTACCGTAGCCTGAATCTTTCCATACTACATGAAAAACAAAGATGAAATTATTAAAAACAAATCAATAAAAACGGTAAATATCATTGTGAAATAAATAGAATGTAAAGTATTTATGCCTTTTCATCAAGTAAAATCATCTCTAGGATTTTTGAATTCCGGTTGAGTCCAGAGTCGAATAATCCGAACCTTCAAATTTCAATTGATCTTGCCGACGTGAATGTTAGCAATGGAAGTAATTATGGGATGTGCCATTGAAAAATGTTAGCAAGGGTATAATGGAAAAAACTAATGTGTGTGTTTGATAAACATAAACATGGAAATAATGTGACTCTGGAGCATTTATAATAACCTGAAAAAGAATGAGAAATATGGAAAGAACGTGACTTTGATGGGTGGTTTTGTGGTTTTTGAAGTTGGAAATTTTGAACTGTCAATCAAGAAAATAGGAAGATAGATATTGTGTTGCAAATCCATGTAGTTATTGTATTAGTGGGAGGATATTTTGTCCAACATGATTGTTAGTTATTTTAAATTAATTAATTATTAATATTAAATAATAAATTAATTATTGTTATATTTTGGTAAAACTCATTCAATAGTCTTATAATCTCTATTTTTCTGGAAAAATTTTTACAATTTGGTGAAGGAAAATGTTTAATAGTAAGAAAAGGTGAAAACAAGAAATGCAAGAATAAATCTCAATCATTCATTATCACCACTACCACATGATTCCTATTAAAAAAGAAGTTAAATTTAAAATTAATTTAAAATTAACCTCTAAAATAGTGACATGCGTGCATTCTTACATTTCTTCTTCAAATTCATTTGTACTAAATAACATTGCTCTTTGATGGAAAAAAAATAATTATACTACATAATAATTAGTTAACTTTTTTCTTCACTCTCTTTCCATTTTTCTTCACTCTCTATTAATTTTACGGTTGCAAATTCTTTTAATTATTTAATATTAATAATTATTATATGGCTATAATTTAAAATGCATTTTTCGTAAAAAAGTTATTCTAAAGTAATGTGTTGTAGTGTTGCTATTATTATTTAAATATTATAATTAGATAATTAGATTATATAGAAAGTTTGGAGTTTATTTAATATTAATAATTATTATATGATTATAATTTAAAATGCATTTTTTCGTAAAAAGTTACACTAAAGTAATGTGTTGTAGTGTTGCTATTATTATTTAAATATTATAATTAGATTATATAGAAAGTTTTGGATTTTATTTAATATTAATAATTATTATATGACTATAATTTAAAATGCATTGAAGTTGTCTATGGATGTCCTATTTATGTGGGACTTTTAAGTTACTATTATTTATTTAATTTTTAAAAATAATGCATTGAAGTTATCTACGGATGTCCTATTTATGTGAGATTTTTAAGTGACTACTATTTATTTAATTTTTTTTTCGGATAAGAATTTATGAAGGATTGTGTCGGTATGAGTAGGAATCGAGGATTCGATATGTTGAATTAGTTAGAAGAGAAAGATATGAGTTATCTTGTGGAAACTTGTTGGACCCATGTGCCTTATGTTGTTGTAGTGATGTTGTGTGTTTTAGATGATTTTTGAGGAACATGTTATTAAAAGATGGTAAAATTGTAGTTATGTTGAGGATAATTGGAAATTCATGGGAGTACATGTATATCTTACCCAAGATTTGAAAGTAGTCGTCGTTGTAATTATGTTGAATGCCAGAGGTGTTGTCCTACATATCTAAGTTGAAGTATTCAATAACTATGAGAGTGTAGGCTACATGTGGGATGGAAATTCCGAAGAGTTAATGTAATACCCCGTATTTTATTTAAAGCTCTGGACAATATTGATCTCACCTGATCAGAAGAGCCTTCCAGTGACTTGATGAACGGGCCAGAGAATGAAGTGAGGGAGGGGGTGTACCTGCAAAGCACTCCAATGCTTAAGTCAGAAGAGGTACATAATAGTAAGGTTTAATTCAGAATGAGTGAGAATACCTGACCCTTTGCTAAGAAAGGGTATTTATAATGTGCCCCCAGCGCTGGGCCAAGGCCCCTCAATGGGCTTAATCTGGCTAAGCCCAAGGAGGAGCTGCCAAGGGACGCGTAAGAAGCGTGAAGACCTAGACAAAAGTTCTGCCCCTTGGTCCAACTGCCCCTATCTTTCAGGAGATAACAAAGGGCAGTTGGGTGGCGTGGCAGATGAGCTGGCAGACATGCTCTCTGCCAGTCTTCGGTGTATGCCCGTCGTATCAGCAGGTGATTTATCCAAGAGGTTCTCCTGCTCGAGCATATGGGCCCTTGCCCGACATGTATTGGGCCGTGCCCCTATATATCCTCGCGGCCCAGTCCAGAACAGGAGCCCCCCAAGTCGAGTCTCTGAGTCGGAGTGATGACTTGTATTGCAATCAGGCACATGCGCCAAGGATAAAGTAGCGGGCATATGGTCGGGCACGTGATGTTCTAGCAGAGCTGATCGCAACGTCCCTTTCTCCCCGGGCACATGATGCTCCAAACAGTGTCGAGGACGAAGGTCCCCGACGGGTTCATGACGTTTTAGTGGAAGTCGAGGACGCCGTATGAGTCGGGGACGTTCCACAGAGTCGGGGAGGTGTGTAGTTTCCCGACGTCGTTCCGGATTCTTTATGGATTGACGCGTTTCAGTGTTAATGGTGTCGCTTCGTTTAGTGTGCAAACGGCGGCGTAGGCAGTAGGTAATGATGGCCTAGCGCGTTAACCCACGCGCCTGTGACTATAAAAAGGGGCTGAGTGACTTTATTTACACTTTTTCGCTCAGACGTTCACCGGAAGCTCTGAAGAATTTTTCTCGTCTCTGCCCGTCGCACCAATTGAACCACCGCTGTTTGCTCGAGCGCCGTAGTGCCCCTTTGACTCTTCACTATGTCAGGTACTGTTTTGCCTTCTTAATCCCTCATTTTTTCTGTTTTCCTGTGTTGATGGTTGTGAATGCATGTTTTCATCCGTATAGAGTAGTTAGATTTAACTTAGAAGTAGTTAAATAGGCTGTAGATGTAAAAAAATAGGGTTAGGATTAGACTGTCCCGGGCAGAAATTTCATGTGCCGGGCAAAATTTTCATAAGCATGTATGAGATTTTTTCCCGGGTCATGATAACGTTCGAGCATGCATTGTTGCGTCGAACATGTGCGAAATTTCTCAACTGGGTCTGGTGGCAGTGGGTGAGGTTTCGCACTGATGCCCGTGAACGTCGCCCCCACGCCCTTTCACTTGACCTGCGGTGGAAGGGTGGATTTGATATGACGTCGAATTCACTCTTTCTGTCTGCGTTTCAGGTGCAACCGGGCGTCTACGACCGAGAGGAGAAGAAACCGAGCCGCGGCCCGCGGATACGGACCTTACGCGTTTGTCCGTCGAGGAGGGGAACGCCCGAGATGGTACTGAGCATGTCTCGTCGTCCGGGCAAAATGACCTCTCTTGGGTTGCGGACGAACCCTTGGATGAGGAATCTTATTTCGTCGAGGAGGCGACCCATGCTTATGCCGTGGTGGAAAATAGAAGTCGGGAAGATCCTGAAAATTGGCAGTGCCATGCTCCCAAAGAGGCGGACCGGATATGTCAGCGTTTCCCGGGGAAGCAGTTCGCCATGTACGAGTTCGCCTTCCGAGAGGCGGGGATCAGGCTGCCCTTCAATTCCTTCCAGATGTCTATCTTCAAGTGGCTCCGGCTGGCGCCGTCCTAGTTACACCCTAATGCTCTTGCTTTTATGCGGGCGTTTGAGTTGGTCTCCCGCTTCCTCGGTATTGGGTGTACCCGGGCTATCTTCTTCCATGTTTTCCATCTCCAACGGTCCGGTCTTCGGGGGCGTCACAGCTGGGTCTCTTTCAAACAGCCTGTACGCTTGTTCAAGACGTACGTAGATTCTGCCTGTCATTTCAAGGGTCGGTGGTATGTAGTGAGACCGATCACCCTTGCTGCTCTGCATTCCCTTTATTACTACAAACGGGATACAAATGGGGAGGAGAAATTGATGTCGAAGATACCGCTGAGGTGGAAGCGCGACCATTTCGATCTCACCACCAGCCACTATAGGATTAAGTTCTCGATGCTGGGTGTCGAGGATAGGCTCGCTTATAAGAAGTTGGTTGAGTACGTGCAGAGCTTCAACCTGGCGGTCTGGACGGATCGAAAGGGTGTACCTTATATTAACGAGGCCGGAATGCCGATCTGTGAGGCCCGTCTGATTAACACCAAGGCTTTGCTCGAGTGTAGAACCGAGGAGAAAGCCATGGAATTTTTGGGTGGGTGTTCCTTTTATTCTTATGTCTTTTTGTTTATGTTTTCGCCCGCTGACGTATATGTCCACGTTTTGTAGGTGCTATGCCCAGTGCTCGTGATCGGGTCCTCAAGCTGGCCAACCAGGCAAGTGCCCCGGACAAGGCTTCAAAGAAGAAGAAGAAGACCGCGCCTCGTGTCCAGGAGATAGCTGGAGATTCCGGGGCTGGGACCTCGAACACAGCGAGTCCAGTGCTCTCCTCCCCTCCCCGTGCATCTATCATCAATATACCAGACAACCCGCCTCCATCAACCTCCCCTCTCCAAAAGCGGAAGCGCCCGGAGGGGACACTCTCAAGGTCGACCTTAGCGGGGAACGGTAGTCCGGGTGGCCCCGGAAGTTATTTACTGCCCCCTGTTATGTAGAGCGGGCCTTTTTCAAGACCGAGGATGCCATCATTGTGCCAGCGCCCGAGGCAAGGGCTATCCTGAACCAGGAGGCTGGTGTCAGGCGCAAGGAATTGGGCAGGGACTTGGTCGCCGTCATCAGGGTGATGGAAACGGCTATGGTCCTGACCGACACCTCCGTGTCCACTGCCTCTTTGGAAGATGCCCTCCTGCGGGTCCGGTCTGAAAAGGACAAGTTGTCCAAGGACTTGTCGGACTATAAGGAGGAGCACCAACTTCAGGAGGGGCTGAAGAAAGAGTTGGAGGAGGTCAAGGAGGAGCGAGATCTACTGAAGGAGGCCAAGGCGAGTTTGGAGGAACAAGTAGCTAGGCATCAGAAGGTGGCTAAGGAGAATGCTGGATTGCGTGCTCAGCTTGCTTCGCTCGAGGACAAGGTCCGTCCGTTAGCTGATGAGACTGACGAAGAGCTCGCTCTCGATTCCCGGGGTAAGTTGGTGGGGCACATTCGCTCTCTCAATCAGAACCTCGTGGCTGTATTTAAGGAGGGTTTTGACAACGTCGTCGAGCAGCTGAGGATTTTAAATCCCGAGTTGGTGACAGAGGGGTCAGCCCATAATTACTGTGTCCAGGAGGGGGAGATTGTGTGCCCGTTTGAAGCTGAAGAAGAACTGGGGGAGGATGAAGGAGAGGAAGAGAATGTTGAGGAGGAGCTCCGGGCGGAGTCTTAGGAATTCTAATTTGTTTTGTTCATATGGCATGCGTGCCCAATTTGTGTGGCCTGCGTGCCCGTTTTGTATGGCCTGCGTGCCATTTTGTTTGTATTTTGGTCTTCGGGCGTACTTATCTTTGGCTTTGGCCGTTTTAATGAATGAATGTTTTGTTTTTGATTATTCATCTTGCTCGGTTTTTCTTTTATTATGGTTTGTTTCTTGTATTCACGAACTATTTTATGCTCGACCATGTTAGTCTCCTCGGTTTAGGGAACCGATGAGGTAGCGGGCGTCGTGCTCGTTCAGATCGAAAACCGAGTTCGGTGTTTGGAACTCCGGCTCCGAGGCTTGGGCTTTCCCATCGCGAGCTGGGTGCCCTTCCGGTCTTGGTACTTCGACGTTGGTGCTCGATCGAGGTCCCAACCGTCGGGGAGGGTTGTATTCGCTGGAGGGGTCAGTTCGTCCCCGGGTCGCGCGGTTCCTCTCTGTTGTTTTGGAGACGAAGAGCGTGGTCGTACCTCCCACGTCTCCCCGTGACATATTCAGCTGTAATATTGTCTAAGTTTCTCTGCGTTCCATGGTCGAGCGAGTTCTTCGCCTTGTAGGTTTTCTAAATAGTAGGCCCTGTTGCTCGTCTTGTCGCGGACGCGGTAGGGGCCTTCCCAGTTGGCGGCCAGTTTACCCTCTCTTGGGATTTTTTGGTTTCTTCTGAGGACCAGGCTGCCCACCTGGAACTCTCTTTTTATGACCTTCGCTTCGTGGCGCAAGGCTATTTTTTGCTTGAGGGATATTTCTCGAAGGGCTGCTTCGGAGCGGATCTCGTCGACGAGGTCCAGCTCGGCTCTGAGTGCCTCGTCGTTCATTTCTTCGTCTAGGGGTTCTTCTATACGTCTCGTCGGTTCTCTTATTTCTACTGGTATGACTGCTTCGGTGCCGTATGTTAGTCGGAATGGGGTCTCCCCGGTTGTGGAGTGAGGTGTTGTACGGTAAGCCCATAGAACGCTATGTAGCTCCTCGACCCACGCCCTATTCGCCTCACCGAGCCCGCATTTCAGTCCGTGCAGGATTACCCTGTTGGCCTCTTCCGCTTGCCCGTTGGTTTGAGGGTGCTCGACGGATGTGAAATGCTGCTTAGTACCTAAGCTCGCCACGAAGTCTTGGAATCCCCCGTCTGTGAATTGCGTTCCGTTGTCCGTGATGAGGACCTGGGGCACGCCGAACCGAGCGAGGATATTTCGTTTAAAGAATCGAAGAATGTTCTGCGTTGTTATTTTAGCCAACGCCTCTGCTTCGATCCATTTGGTAAAATAATCTACCCCTACGATGAGGTATTTATTCTGGTACGATCCGGTCACGAAAGGCCCGAGGATATCCATGCCCCACCATGCGAAGGGCCATGGAGAAGAGAGTGTTTTTAGTTTGTTCGGGGGCGCGAGGTGCATGTCGGCGTGCCGTTGGCACTTGTCGCATTTTTTGACGTGTTCCTTTGAGTTGTGTTGCATGGTCGGCCAGTAGTAGCCTGCTCGGAGAGCTTTTCGTGCAAGTGATCGTCCGCTGGGGTGTTGGGCTTTTATTCGTCGGTGTATTTCTCCTAGTATGTCGGGGACTTTCTCTTCCTCGACGCACTTGAGTAATGGGATGGAAAAACCCCTACGGTAAAGTTTCCCTTCGAGGAGAACGTACGAGCATGCCCTACGTTTGGTGGTGGCCGCATCTTTTGGGTCGGCGGGGAGCTCGCCCTTCGTTAAGTAATTATAGATGGGTGTTGTAACACCCCATTTCTACCCGTCTTTAATTATTAAATCAGAGTTAAATAAAATCTCACAACGAACATGGAATGTCACATTTTCAACTTTTAAAACCGAACAACAATTTATATAATAAAATTCACTTCAAAACAACGTAGCGGATTTCAACTTTATTAAATTTTAAACAATTTCAAATTCAACATTAATTCGACTGACATCAAAACATTCAACTTGGTTCTTTTAACATAAAACAACTTGTAACTACTTCATAAACTTAAACAAAATCATAAATGCAAAACAAGCGTTTATCCCCCCGAAGTGCTACGTATCAGAGTGACAAACACCAACTCGAATATACTAAATACTGGACTCTTCGTTACCTGCAAGTCACCAACAAGTGGCAACATAAAACAGAAGGGGTGAGATATCGAATAACATAAACAAGATTCGATAATCAATATGTAAACAGAATAATCATACAAACTCACCACTTCACAACATCAACACAATTACAATACATAACATTTATCAACATAGTAGTTATCAGTTCAACATTTATCAACATAACCATCATCAATGCAACATTAATCAACATAACAATCATCAACACCACATTAGTCACATATCAACTTAACAACACAATAATGCAATGTGCAACTCAACTTAATTATGCATGCGGTACCATTTGGAGTGAACTCCCAACTTAAAATATTGCCAGGTTATCGAGGCATCAAGGCATAAGCCTTCAACTTTCAACTTAAAATATTGCCAATCCAGGCCAACTTGAATCGAGCATAAGCTCCAACTTAAAATATGCACATGTATGCGAATGTATGAAGCATACAACAACAACAACCATAACGACATAATCAACCACATAACGACGTAACAACTGTAAACAACATAGCAACGTAACAACTTAACAACATGGCAACTTGAATCAACGTTGGTCAATAGACCTGCAACTTTAATAATCATCCTTTAAACGGAACAACGCAACTTATAACAACTTCAACACCACTTCGACGTAAAAACAACGATTTGCGACTTAATCGACTAAATTACTAAATTAATTATTTTAAACTCTCCAATCTACTATAAAAAACTTATTCTATCTCTACTTTAAGTCTAAGATCAATTCAACTCGAAACGGACGCGAAAACAGGTCGAATCGCTGAAAACTGCATTTTTCCTCACCTAACCTGCTCATACGCGTATGGCCTAAGGTGTTACGCATATGGCCCTAAGTGTTACGAGTATGGTCTGCGTAATAGGCATGTGTTACGCGTATGGCCTAGTCTGTTACGCGTAAGGCCAGATCTGTTACGCAAACTGACAGAAGCCTACAATTTCAACTTTTCTGCGATTTCTCATACTTTTCACCATTTTGTTCATCCTTAATTGGGTTTCTACATCAATTTTATTCTCAAAACTTCTACCAATATTCATCTATTAATTCCTATGATTGATTTTACGAAACCTATCTACATCTACACGAATTCTGCAACTACGAATCATCAACAACACAGACAACAAAACAACTTTCAACATATTCATCAGCAACACAACAAGAACAACATATATTTCATCAGATATCAACACGAAATTATCATCAACAAATCATATTAAAACGCAGCAAGGAATTTACCCGAAAACCCCAATCTACATACGATCATCTAGTCCCAGTTATGGAATTCGAACCCCACCCTTACCTTAATCGATGACTGCTTCGAATCTCCGATAGAATTTCCAACCCCTTTGCATATGTGGCCCTTTTCCTCTCCTCTTTCATTCATGGAGATTAGAAATATGAACACACTGCCATTGAGTTCCTATATTGACCAAAATCCAGCCTTCATCACCATCAATCCCGTAACTACTATTTGACCAATTTCCAGCATGAACTTCCAAACTTCAAATGTGTTTTTCTCCTTCAATACAGAACTTATTGACACGAAATTATATATCAAATTGAAGGGAATTTCGTAAGCTTTCCAGAAATTCAAGAATCACTTTAATCAGAATTACGAGTAAAAAGTTATCACATGTTTAGTGGAGGTTGTACCGTATGAGCGAAAATTAAGATATGAACATGAATCCTTCTTTCTCCTTCTTTTCTCCCAAGCTATTTTCTCTCCTCTAAAACCCTTATTTTTCTCTAAGACTTTTTCCCTAATTTCCACGATTCCCTCTTCTGTTACTTCTTCTCTCTTGACTCATTCTTTTATTCCTTTTTATTATAATAATAATAATCCAATAAAACAATTAATGGGCCTAAACACTGCACCCCTTTAATTGCTAATTCCGACGAAATCCAAGCCCAATAACCAACATGCTCCAATAATCAATACTATCACTGATAATATTATTTCTTCGATTTTCCGACTTAACAACTTAATTTACCATAACGCTAAAAATCAATTAATAATTCGCGACTAATTATTTTCTCCCGACTTAATTAGAGTATCTTCCAATATTTGACCAAATGGTCCAAGCACCTAAATAACTTATCCAACCATAAACGGGAGAATATTCCACATCAATTCCCACAACTCAATTAATTCAACTTTATCCAACGAACGACAATGCAACTTAAATCGACTTATTCAACTTAATTCAAACAAACTTAGCAACTTATCACAAACAACTTCGACAATTTAACATAAATCAACACCAATAACGCGAATATAATGAATTAAATAATTAATTAATAAATAGAGCGTTACAGGTGTCATCCAACAATGAGTATCCCCAATCATGTTGACCTCGAGCGGGGGAGGTGGTTTTTCGATACTAGGTCGAGGAAGGATCTCTTGAATTACAGATTTGTTTTCGCCCTTCTTTCTCGTGCTAGCTAGCTTTGATAAGATGTCGGCCTGTGTGTTGTGCTCGCGAGGTACGTGTTGTACTTCCCACTTCTCGAATTTTTCGAGTCTTTCTTTGACCAAGGCTAGGTACTCGACGAGGTTGTCGTTTTTGGTCTGGTACTCTCCTCGTACTTGCGAATGCACGAGCTAGGAGTCTGTTGATATTTTTACTTACTTTGCTACTAGGTCTTCGGCCAATCTCAGACCGGCGATGAAAGCCTCATATTCGGCTTGGTTGTTTGATGTCGGGAAGGCTAGTGCTAGTAAGACCTCAATCAGGATCCCATCCTCATTCTCGAGGATGATTCCAGCTCCACTGCTCGTCGTACTAGAGGCGCCGTCGACGAAGATCGTCCATTTATGAGCGTCGTCCGTCGGTGTCGGGCTGTGGGTCATTTCCGCGATAAAGTTGGCCAGTGCTTGGGCTTTTAAGGCATTTCTGTTCTCATATTGTATATCGAATTCGGAGAGTTCCAGCGACCATTTGAGCATTCTGCTGGCCATATCTGGTCGTCCGAGAAGCTGTTTGATTGGCTGGTCGGTTCTTACTTTGACCGTGTGCGCGAGGAAGTAGTGGCGTAGCCTCCTCGCCGCATTTATGAGAGCCAGGGCGACCTTTTCAATTTGTTGGTATCTGAGTTCGGGGCCCTGGAGCGCTTTGCTCGTAAAATAGATGGGTTTTTGTCCTTCGTCAGTTTCCCTTATTAGGACGGCACTGACGGCCTCGGTTGCCACGAACAGATACAGGTATAAGGTCTCTCTTTCCAATGGTCGTGATAGGACCGGGGGCTCAGAGAGGACCTTCTTCAAATGGAGTAGTGCCCGTTCGCATTCGTCTGTCCATTCGAAGCTGGCCTTCTTACGAAGGAGTCTGAAGAAGGGCAGTGCATGCTGGGCGGATTTGGCGATGAAACGGGAGAGTGAGGCGAGCACCCCGTTGAGGGATTGGATTAATTTTTTGGTCTTCGGGGTTGGAAATTCCGAGAACGCCCGGCATTTGTCGGGGTTGGCCTCGATACCCCTCTCGGTGAGGTAGAAACCCAGGAATTTTCCTGCCCGGACGCCGAACGTGCATTTTTCAGGGTTAAACCTCATTTTACACTGTCTCACCTGCTCGAAGACTTTGTATAGGTGTCGAGCGTGGTCGATCTCCTCGTGTGACTTGATGATAATGTCGTCCATGTATACCTCGAGCATATCCCCTATTTCTCCCTTGAAGACTTTGTTCATCATGCGCTGGTATGTGGCCCCGACGTTCTTGAGTCCGAACGGTATTACGTTGTAATAGTAATTGCCGGTCGGGGTCATGAACGCCGTGTGTCTCTTGTCCGTGTCCGACATAGGGATTTGATTATATCCGCTATATGCGTCCATGAAGGACAGGAGTCTAAAACCTGCAGAGTTGTCAACGAGCTTATCTATGTTAGGGAGAGGAAAAGCATCTTTGGGGCAAGCCTTATTAAGATCAGTATAATCAACACACATGCGCCATTTTCCATTATTTTTCTTAACGAGGACTACATTAGAGAGCCAGGTTGTGTACTGGGCTTCAGAAATAAAATTTGCCTCTAAGAGGTCTTTTACAGCTCGCTCGGCAGCCTCCGCTTTCTCGGGGGACTGCTTGCGCCTACGCTGTGCTACGGGTTTGACTGCCCGATCTAGAGCTAGTTGATGGCACGCGACCTCGGGATCCAGTCCGGGCATCTCTGCGGCGTTCCATGCGAAGAGGTCGGAGTTCTCCTTGAGGCATGTCACGAGCTTCTCCCTTGTTTCCTCGGGCAATCCTTGGCCTATCCTTACTGTTCTTCCAGGATCGTCGCCCAGAGGGATGAGCTCGAACTCTCCGTCTGGGATTGGCCGGAACGGGTGTTCGGGAGACTGTTCCTCGGTGGGTTTCCATTATTCAGTTTCGTCGTGGCCAATGCGGCAGTCGAGGTCGATGGCGTTGATTCCCTTGAGGGGAGGATCCTCGGTCTTGGGTTTTTTGTTGCTCTTTGTATTGACCGTGGCCTGTCCTTTTACTGCGGCGTCGTAACACCGTCGGGCAGCCTCGATGTCGCCGTGGACGGTGACTACGCGGCCTAGTTTGGTGTAGTACTTCATCTTTAGATGGACGGTAGATGGGACCGCGGTGAGTTCGGCTAATGTCCGGCGGCCGAAGATGCAATTGTAGAGAGAGGGACACTCTACGACCAGGAACTGGATTTTGATTTCTCTGGCCATTTCCTCCTCTCCGAAGGTGACGAGGAGCTCGACATATCCCCACGGTTTTGTCGTGGCTCCGTTGAACCCTTGGAGATCGGACCCGACGTAGGGGGATAGATTGGTTTTGTGTAATTTCAGAGTCTTGAAAAGGTGGACGTACATGATGTCCACTGAGCTGCCTTGGTCGACCAGAATGTGTCTGACGTCGAACTGGGCCATCTTGGCCCTAATCAGTAGTGGGATGCTCGAATTCGGGGAGCCGCCCAGAAGCTCTTCTAAAAAGAAGGATATTGGGTTGGATTTGCCTCGATATTTTTTCAGCGTTGCCTTTTGCTCGGGCGCGGTCAGAAGGAGTTCGTCGAACTTGCATTTTATTGAGAGGGCGGCGGCCTCGCCGTTCATCCCTCCGCCCGATATGACAAGGGCGGACGGGAAGTCCTCCCAGGGGCTGAGTGCAGCGATCCGGCCTTCGGGCAATGTCTCGGGGAAGCTGAAATCCTCTGGTCGTGATACGCAGAGGGACACTTGATAAGGAGAGTCGTCGGGGGGTGTATCCTCCCGAGGTCTCTTCTTCTCCGGCTCTTCGTGTCTGGGAGATTCGTTCCTCCTAGTATACTGTTTAAGATTCCCTTCTTGGATTAGGATCTCTATTGCATCTTTTAGGTGAACGCAGTCTTCGGTCACGTGCCCGTGGCTCCTGTGGAACCTGCAGTATTTGGATTTGTCGGTGTGAGGCTTTGGTGCAGATGGTTTTGGGAACCTCACTCTGCCCTATTTGAATTCGGAGTTGATGCATTCGGCGAGGATGCGCTCGCGGGGAGCCGTCAGTAACGTGTACTCGCTGTATCGGCCCGGGGGACCTCTTCCTTCTCGAGATTCGCGGGGCTTTTCTTCCCTTCGCCTGTCCCCGTTGTGACGGGGAATGTTCGGATCTTCACGCTTGGGGTGATCGGTATCCTCGGTATTACGGCCGCTGCGAGCATTGTGGGCTACCTGCTTCTCCTCGTATCTGATGTAGGCCTGGGCTTTATGTAGGAGCTCATTCAGGGTGCGGGGAGGCTCTATCCCAACGGATCGACTGAGCTCGCTACCGGGCAAGAGTCCTCTCTCGAGGAGGTATTTCTTCATGTGCTCAGTGGTATCCACCTCGACAACCTCTTGGTTGAATCGTTCGATGTACGAACGTAATGTTTCATTTTTCTTTTGTACTATGGCTTTAAGGGTCGCCTCTGTCTTGGGATGGCGCCGGGAGGCTGTGAAATGCCTCGTGAACATGGATCTCATGACTCTCCAAGACGTGATGGATTCGGGGGCCAAGCTTTTGTACCAGGCCATGGCCCCTTTCCTGAGGGTCGTCGAGAACAGCCTGCACTTGAGATGCCCGGTGATGTCATTACGGTAGTCGAGCATCGCGTTAACGTTGTCGACATGGTCGTCGGGGTCGGTAGTCCCGTCGTATACGACCAGATTAGGAGGTTTCTCCATGCCTTTGGGGAGAGGAGCTTCCATTATTGCCCGTGACAGAGGGCAGTGCAGGTCTTCTTCGTCGCTCCTTGGTGGAGAGAGCTCGTTTCGGTCAGGGCTACGATCGTGTCTCGGTGAGGTTCCCGATCGACCGGTGTCGCGGTGGGCGCGTGCCCTACTGACGTTAGGCTCTGGGGAGCGACTTCCTCGTTTCTTTGTTACATCTGGACGTTGTTGTGTCCTCCTCTCCTGTTGAGGTCGGACCTCTCGTCGGTCAGCTTCTAGGGCCATGATTCTCTCATGCTGCTGGTAGAGCATAGAGTTGGCCTGGTTGAGGGCGTTCACCATAGCAATCAAGGTGGCGTCTCCTTCGACGGGAACGGGGATGGGTTGAAACGTCTCATTCCCCTAGTTCTGAACTTGAGGGGGATCCCCATTGTTCTGGGGTTCAGGAGACGGGGTGGCTGGACGACCATCTCGGGCGTCTGTTTCATGGAACTGCAGGCCTTCGTCCATTGTATAGTCGACGAGGGGACAGCTGCGCTCGTTAGGTTGTTCTCCGGACATGCTGGAAGGACGATGTTTGAGCTTTGATCTTCTGTTGTGGAAGAAGGGGGAGCTAGTTTCCCACAGACGGCGCCACTGATCTCACCTGATCAGAAGAGCCTTCCAGTGACTTAATGAACGGGCCAGAGAATGAAGTGAAGGATGGGGTGTACCTGCAAAGCACTCCAATGCTTAAGTCAGAAGAGGTACAAAATAGTAAGGTTTAGTTCAGAATGAGTGAGAATACTTGACCCTTTGCTAAGAAAGGGTATTTATAATGTGCCCCCAGCGCTGGGCCAAGGCCCCTCAATGGGCTTAATCTGGCTAGGCCCAAGGAGGAGCTGCCAAGGGACGCGTAAGAAGCGTGAAGACCTAGACAAAAGGTCTGCCCCATGGTCCAACTGCCCCTATCTTTCAGGAGATAACAAAGGGCAGTTGGGTGGCGTGGCAGATGAGCTGGAAGACATGCTCTCTGCCCGTCTTCGGTGTATGCCCGTCGTATCAGCAGGTGATTTATCGAAGAGGTTCTCCTGCTCGAGCATATGGGCCCTTGCCCGACATGTATTGCGTCGTGCCCCTATATATCCTCGCGGCCCAGTCCAGAACAAATATTAATTAGTAATGATGTTATTACGGGATACTCTAAGAAATTTTAATGGAACCAAATAGAGTAATTCATGGGATTATATTTTATTAATTGATATTAGCTGACTCAGAGGTTTTATAAAATATTGGATTAAGAGACATTTTCGGATATTCTCTAATTTTGACCTATTGGCAAAAATATAAGCTTATATATATATATATATATATATATATATATATATATATATATATATAAAGATTATGAGAGGGGGAAAAAGTTGGTAAGAAAGAAGAAAAGAAGAGAAAGGAGAAGAGAAGAGAAGAAGAAGAGAGAAAAGCCCTAAAGCTCCAATTCCTCATTTCCGATCATCCATCCGTCGAATCAACTCAATCTTTCCGCCAATCTTCATCTCTCGAGGTGGGTTCTTAGTTAGAAACTTTTATCTTTGATTTTGGTTGAGTTTTAGAGATTTTGTGATTAGGGCTAGATTGAAAAATCTAAGAGAAATCGGAAGTTTAACGGTTAAAACTCGATTAAAACCTACCTAAAATACTCATATGATGATAATGGATACATTTGATTATGTCTTGTTGCATTGGTTGATGTTTGGGAGTGTTCGGGTGTGGAAAGAGTGTTTTCCCGTAAGGCTGGAATTTCCTGAACTAGTGTAGCTCGCTCGGCGAGCATACCTCGCTCAGCGAAAGTTCCAGGGCGATTTTCGCTCAGCGAGACCTGTAGGTTTCAAACCTTGGTTTTAATTCGTAACTTATGATCCGGGTATCCGTTTTTAGCGTTCCACATATTGTTTCGAAGCTAATGATGAAATCTATATTTTGAGATCAAGAAATGTTGGTTCCACCCGAATTTTACTCGACTTTTTGATTAAAAGGTAACGAAACATAATTATGGAATTGTGAGTTAAAGATAAGAAATTGGTGAGACTTGTGAGACACCTAGGAGTTCGTAGACTAATAAGAATTAAGGATCGCACTTGATTGTGTTCCCCTTTATTAGCTTGAGGTGGGTATTACATTGAGTCCCACGAGAAGCGAGAGTTAGCTTGAGGTGGGTATTACATTGAGTCCCACGGGAAGCGAGAATTAGCTTGAGGTGGGTATTACATTGAGTCCTACGGGAAGCGAGAATTAGCTTGAGGTGGGTATTACATTGAGTCCCACGGGAAGCGAGAATTAGCTTGAGGTGGGTATTACATTGAGTCCCACGGGAAGCGAGAATTAGCTTGAGGTGGGTATTACATTGAGTCCCACGGGAAGCGAGAATTAGCTTGAGGTGGGTATTACATTGAGTCCCACGGGAAGCGAAAATTAGATTGAGGTGGGTATTACATTGAGTCCCACGGGAAGCGAGAGTTAGCTTGGGGTGGGTATTACATTGAGTCCCACGGGAAGCGAGAGTTAGCTTGAGGTGGGTATTACATGGAGTCCCACGGGAAGCGAGAGTTAACTTGAGATGGGTATTTCATTGAGTCCCATGAGAAGTCTAACGGTTCATACTTGAGGTGGGTATTTCACTGAGTCCCACGGGAAGTCTTGTATGATGTATTGTTAGGTTGTTCCGTTTCGACTTGTTTATTTTTGAGAGGAACCTTGTACTCGTAGAACTATTATGCTTGACCCTTAGAGCCGAGAGAATTCTAAGATAGGGAACCCACTAAGATGTTTTATCTCACCCTATGTTGATGTTGTTATTTCAGGTACTTCAGGTTCCGCTAAGAGTAAGGATAAGGCGAATTGATTATCCTTGCTAGTTGATGGCTTAGTCTTTCGTTTTGGACTTTTGAGATCTTCGGATCTAGATCTTAGATCTTTTTGTAGTTGAACATCTTGTACTATTATATAGCCTTGTTTAGTACCTTATGTTGTAGTGGCTATATTTATACAATGTGTTGCTAAGAACTTATTTGTATTTCAGTACCAAATTATTAATATTATATATGAAAAATATGCTTCATGTATGTCTTTTGTATATGGTTATTTCAGTTGGTATCAGAGCAGGTCGTATCCTCGACCTAGCCTTGAAATATTATAAGTGTTTCCTTCCGTTCATGCACATTGACTTCCAAAAGGACTAAATGTTATGTTTATGGTATTGAGCCTGATCAACTTAATCCTGTTTTGATGACATTTAGGAATTATGGCTGGTAGACGTGGAACTCGTGCTCGACCTAGTGTCACTCCTCCCGGTAGCGATGGGAATGCTCCTATGTTCCAATTTATGCAGCAGATGCAGCAACAACAACAACAATTCATGCAAGAAATGATGCATCAGATGAGTGGGGACTTCACCCTCACGTGGTTGCTCCTGGAGCTGTGGGAGGAACGTTTAAAGACTTCTTCCGCATGAACCCCCAAGAGTTTCATGGCGGATTGGATCCGGTTAAGGCTCACGAATGGGTGACTGGAGTAGAGAGGATATTCTAGATTGTCATTTGTAGTGAAGAAGACAAGGTGACTTTTGCGTCACATTTACTAAAGGGTCCTGCTTCTAGGTGGTGGGAGAGTGCTTCCAATTTGATGATGGTACAAGGGATTCCGAGGGTATGGCAGCAATTTAAGACAGTTTTTATGGATAAGTATTTCTCAAGTTCCTTAAGGACACAAAAGGAATTCGAATTTCAACAATTGAGGCAAGGGAGCATGACTGTGGCCAGTTATGCTGAGAAGTTTGAGAATATGGCGGCCTACTCTAGGCAGGCTATGTATGTTCCTGGTGAAAGGTGGAAAATTGACCAATTCTTGTTTGGGCTAAGGGCCGAACTCGCGCATAGTGTCTCTCAAAGGGAGTTCACTACCTACTCTGAGATGTTGAGGCAATGCTATGTTGCAGAACATAGTTTGATGAAAGTGCAGACAGAAGCAAGTGTCGGAAGGGCGGTTCAAGGAAATAGGGGGAGAGCTAGTCAATCTTTTAGGCCGAGGCCTCAACCCTTCAAGGGGAAACAGGTGTCGAGTCTTAGATCTAGTGCTCCTCCTTCTTGCTCCCGATGCCATAAGAATCATTTTGGTAGATGCAATCCGGGTACTGTGGTTTGTTTCCTTTGTCAGAGAGAAGGATATTTTGCTAGAGATTGTCCCCAGAAGAAGGACCAAGTGCAGGCAAGAGTTTATACTATGGATGCTAGGAAGGCGAAGAGCGACAATTCCTTGATTGTGGGTAATTGTCTTGTTAACAAGCATCCTTGTCTTGTTTTATTTGACTGTGGAGCTATGAATTCTTTTATATCTACTAGTTGTGCGAAGAGACTTGGGTTGCGACTATTTCCTTTGTCTCCTCCAATGGTGGTTACTACCGCTATGGATGAAACTGTCGAGACGCCGCTTAAGTGTGAGAACTGTATGTTGTCCGTGGATGGTAGAATCTTTCAGATTGACCTCATTTGTTTGTCCCTTAAGAAGATTGATGTTATCCTGGGAATGGACTGGTTGTCTACTAATTTTGTGTTTATTGGATGTGAAGAAAAGTTGATTCTCATTCCCTCCGTTGGAGCGCCTCCGAAAGATGTTTTGACAACGATCTTAGAAGGTACGGTTGGAATAGTAAATTTTTTGTTTGAACAAGAGAAATCTGTTTTGCTTGTCCTTACTAATGAGGAGGGTAATGACCAGCAAGTTTTGTACATTCCGATAGTTTGTGAATTTCCCGATGTTTTTCCTGAGGATGTCACTTCCTTAACTCCGGTGAGGGAAGTTAAGTTCTCAGTCGACCTGATACCGGGAACAACTCCTATATATGTTTCCCCTTATCGGATGGCTCAGCTCGAGTTGAAGGAGTTGAAGGACCAATTGGAAGATTTGATGGCAAATCATTTTGTAAGGCCTAGTGTCTCACCGTGGGGAGCTCCAGTGTTGTTGGTAAAGAAAAAGGATGGTGGTATGAGGCTGTGCATCGATTATCGAAAGTTGAAAAAGGTTACAATCAAGAATAAATACCCCTTACCAAGGATAGACGACCTTCTAGATCAATTGAAAGGAGCCTGCGTGTTCTTGAAGATTGATCTGAGATCGGGCTATCACCAGATTCGTGTGAAGAGTTCTGATGTTCCGAAGACTGTGTTCAGAACCCGTTACGGTCATTACGAATTCTTAGTGATGCCTTTCAGTGTGACGAATGCTCCAGCTATTTTTATGGATTACATGAACCGGATATTTTAGAGTTATTTGGATAAATTTGTGGTGATCTTTATCGATGACATTCTTATCTATTCTCGTACTCCGCAAGAGCATGAAGAACACCTAAGGATTGTCCTATCGATACTGTAGGAAAAACAGTTTTTTGCTAAATTTAGTAAGTGTGAGTTCTAGATGTCAGAAGTCAAGTTCCTTGGACATGTTATATCCCGGGGAGGTGTAGCTGTAGACCCGTCCAAGATAGAAGCTGTAATTAATTGGGAAAGACCGAAGAATGTTACCGAAGTGAGAAGCTTCCTAGGTTTGGCAGGTTACTACAGAAGGTTTATTAAAGGTTTTTCTCAGATGGAATTACCGTTAACTAAGCTCACTAGGAAGGACTTTGCTTATGAATGGGATTCCATTTGTGAGCAAAGTTTCATGTGGTTGAAGGAGAAATTGACGACTGCTCCAGTCTTGATTATTCCCGATCCTAACAAATCTTATGAAGTGTTTTGCGATGCTTCAAAGATGGGTTTAGGAGGTGTTCTCATGCAAGAAGGTCAGGTGGTGGCGTATGCTTCCCGACAGTTGAGAGTTCATGAGAAGAATTATCCTACGCATGATTTGGAATTAGCGGCCGTGGTGTTTACCCTGAAAGTGTGGTGGCACTATTTTTATGGTGTGCGTTTTGAGATGTTTAGTGATCATAAGAGTTTGAAGTACATATTTGATCAAAAGGAACTTAATATGAGACAGAGGAGATGGATGGAGTATTTGAAGGATTATGATCTTGAGTTGAAGTATCACCCCGGTAAAGCGAACAAAGTGGCAGATGCCTTAAGTAGGAAAGTGATTCATAGTGTCGAATTGATGGTTTTGGAGTATGCATTGTTAGAAAAGTTTCGGGATCTTAATCTTCAGTTTGTTTGGACTCCGAGTGGTGTAATCATGGGAAACTTGAATATTAATTCTACCTTGAGGAATGATATTCAGCAAGCGCAAGTTTTGGATGAGAAGTTGCAAGGACTGTTACTCCAACCGGGTTTCGTGAGAGCATTAGATGGGATTATCCTATTTAATCAAATAATTTGCATTCCGGAGGATGATGTGTTAAAGATAAGGATTCTGGAAGAAGCACATAAAGGTTCTTTTACGATACATCCGGGTTCTTCGAAGATGTATCAAGATTTGAAGAGGGAGTATTGGTGGTCCGGGATGAAAAAGGACATTGCGGTTTTGTGTCAGAATGTGCGGTGTGTCAGCAAGTGAAGATTGAGCACCAAAGGCCCGGTGGATTGCTACAACCTTTGGACATCCCAATTTGGAAATGGGATAATATCTCTATGGACTTTGCAGTGGGTTTACCGAGTACTCAGGGTGGCTATGACTCTGTTTGGGTGATTGTGGACCGACTAACGAAATCTGCACATTTCTTAGCCGTGAAGACTACATACAAGACAAGTAAGCTTGCGAGGTTGTTTATTGTTGAAATTGTGAGATTGCACGGTGTCCCGTCCAATATTGTATCGGATAGAGATCCGAAGTTCACTTCGAGATTTTGGAAGGTGTTCCAACAAGCCATGGGTACGAATCTGCATTTGAGCACTTCTAATCATCCTCAAACGGATGGTCAGACGGAACGTACGATTCAAACGATGGAAGATATGTTGAGAGCATGTGTTTTAGAGATTAGAGGAAATTGGAAAGAACTTTTTCCGTTGATCGAATTTTCGTACAACAATAGTTACCATGCAAGCATCGGTATGGCTCCGTATGAGGCTTTGTACGGAAGAAGGTGTAGAACACCGCTGTGTTGGTCGGAAGTGGGTGAAGATAGGATCTTAGGACCGAAAATTATTCAAGAGACTACATAAAAGATTCGTATGATCCAAGAAAAGATTAAGCAAGCCCAAGATCGTCAGAAGAGCTATGCTGACAATCGAAGGAGACCCCTAGAATTCGATGAAGGCGATCATGTGTACTTGAAAGTCACTCCGAGATTAAGATTGAAAGGACCGTTTAAGTCGCGTAAGTTAAGCCCGAGATACGTAGGACCGTATCAGATTCTAGAAAAGATTAGTGAAGTTGCTTACCGTTTAGCCTTGCCGCCATCTCTGTCCAAAATGCATGATGTTTTTCATGTATCTCAACTTCGTAGGTTCGTTCCTGATCCTCTTCAGCCTATTATGCCAGATTCTATCGAGATAGAAGCGGATTTGACCTTCAAGCCCCAACCGAGCCGTATTTTTGGAAGAGAAACCAAAGTGTTGAGAAATAAAGAGATATCGCTGGTTAAGGTGCAATGGGATGAGACACATCCAGGCGATGCTACGTGGGAGTTGGAATCAGAAATGCGGGAATCATATCCTCACCTGTTCAGGTAATAATTTAAATTCGTGGAAAATTTTATTTAAGGGGGGGAGGATGTAATACCCCGTATTTTATTTAAAGCTCTGGACAATATTAATTAGTAATAATGTTATTCCGAGATACTCTAAGAAATTTTAATGGAACCAAATAGAGTAATTCATGGGATTATATTTTATTAATTGATATTAGCTGACTCAGAGGTTTTATAAAATATTGGATTAAGAGACATTTTCGGATATTCTCTAATTTTGACCTATTGGTAAAAATATAAGCTTTTATATATATATATATATATATATATATATATATATATATATATATATATATATATATATATATATATATATATATATATATATATATATATATATATATATATAGAAATATTATGAGAGGGAGAAAAAGTTGGTAAGAAAGAAGAAAAGAAGAGAAAGGAGAAGAGAAAAGAAGAAGAAGAGAGAAAAGCCCTAAAGCTCCAACTCCTCATTTCCGATCATCCGTCCGTCGAATCAACTCAATCTTTCCGCCAATCTTCATCTCTCGAGGTGGGTTCTTAGTTAGAAACTTTTATCTTTGATTTTGGTTGCATTTTAGAGATTTTGTGGTTAGGGCTAGATTGGAAAATCTAAGAGAAATCGGAAGTTTAACGGTTAAAACTCGATTAAAACCTACCTAAAATACTCATATGATGATAATGGATACATTTGATTATGTCTTGTTGCATTGGTTGATGTTTGGGAGTGTTTGGGTGTGGAAAGAGTGTTTTCCCGTAAGACTGGAATTTCCTGAACTGGTGTAGCTCGCTTAGCAAGCATACCTCGCTCAGCGAAAGTTCTAGGGCGATTTTCGCTCAGCGAGACCTGTAGGTTTCAAACCTTTGTTTTTAATTCGTAACTTATGATCCGGGTATCCGTTTTTAGTGTTCCACATATCGTTTCGAAGCTAATGATGAAATTTATATTTTGAGATTAAGAAATGTTGGTTCCACCCGACTTTTACCCAACTTTTTGATTAAAAGGTAACGAAACATAATTATGGAATTGTGAGATAAAGATAAGGAATTGGTGAGACTTGTGAGACACCTAGGAGTTCGTAGACTAATAAGAATTGAGGACCGCGCTTGATTGTGTTCCCCTTTATTAGCTTGAGGTGGGTATTACATTGAGTCCCACGGGAAGCGAAAGTTAGCTTGAGGTGGGTATTACATTGAGTCCCACGGGAAGCGAGAATTAGCTTGAGGTGGGTTTTACATTGAGTCCCACGGGAAGCGAGAATTAGCTTGAGGTGGGTATTACATTGAGTCCCGCGGGAAGCGAGAATTAGCTTGAGGTGGGTATTACACTGAGTCCCACTGGAAGCGAGAATTAGCTTGAGGTGGGTATTACATTGATTCCCACGGGAAGCGAGAATTAGCTTGAGGTGGGTATTACATTGAGTCCCACGGGAAGCGAGAGTTAGCTTGAGGTAGGTATTACATTGAGTCTTACAGGAAGCGAGAGTTAGCTTGAGGTGGGTATTACATGGAGTCCCACGGGAAGCGAGAGTTAACTTGAGATGGGTATTTCATTGAGTCCCATGAGAAGTCTAGCGGTTCATACTTGAGGTGGGTATTTCACTGAGTCCCACGGGAAGTCTTGTACGATGTATTGTTAGGTTGTTCCGTTTCGACTGAAGGAAAATTGCGATCTAAACGCAGTGGAAAAAAAAAATTTCCTTTAGTGATCCTTACGAATGAGCATGGTCAGTGATAGAATCGTTACCTCTTTGTGGCGATTCAGATCTTTGATGCAGCGATCACAAGCGTTGATGAAGTGCAACGCCTCTACTCAGTCCACACGAACAGCTTCCGGTCACAGTGCTAGCTGCTTACGAACGAAATTATTTGAGTGAGAAAAGAGAATCAAAAACGAAATTGCATCAAGTAAAAGCTTCATCACAAGGGTTCCTTTTATAGACTCTCTTGTGGGCTGCGGGCTAAAAGCCCAATTCACATGATCCATAATAATATTATATATTATTATAATAACTATTATTATAATAAATATATTTATTTTATTATTATTTTATAACCATTATAAAATAACAATAATTATTATTATATTATCCGAATTTCTATTTTTCACTTAAGTGCACCGTACCTTACGGTGTTCCTTTGATTTCTCTATCTCTCATCAAACTGTCCTTATGTGTGTGACCCTGTAGGATTTCGTAACGTTGGTAATTATATTAAATTATATATTTAACATAATAAACAGTGAGCGGTATCTAGCAACACATCACTGCTACCCAAGTCACGAAAATGTCATGTGATCTGACAAAACCTTTTTCGTGATAATATATGTTTGTACAATTACCCTTTTGCCCCTATGTCTATATTGAACACAAGGCATACACTGTGTCATCCTTGTCCAGTTCAATATTGGGCCCTTAGACATTTCTCCTGTTATGCAGGATTGGCAAATTCCATCTAGGACACTCATGTCCCTCAGCATGCTTCGTGGAGTGCCCATCAACTGTCTTTATGATCATCCAGTTATGGATAATGTTTGATCAACAATAAAGCACCCGACTCTACATCTAGGGTCCATAGTGGTTTCAGGTCGAAGGGTGGTAATACACCATTATCACCATGAGAATAACTTATGACACTTTGCATAACATACTATGTAGTATTCTCATAGCGGGTCAATCCGGTATAAATATTACTCCTAATATTTATACCTATGTCAAGACTTGATAACCCTTTATCCATGATCCATGAGATGTGATCATCAGTCTATCTTCATAATAGTCTCAATGCTTTAATGTTATCCCACTTTGCAATAAAGCTTGACTACGGATATTTTAAGAATAATGTCTTTATGTTTAATGGGATCTCATGATTAAGTCACACTTAACATTTCATTAAACAGACTAACTATTCTAGGGACTTTATTATTCTGAAAGACAAACATAATAAAGAAATGCCTTTTATTATTAAACGAATAATCCGATACAAGTACCAAAAAGTATTGGCCTCTAGGGCTTACACCAACAATCTCCCACTAGCACTAGAGCCAATTAGGCATACCCTTAATACCCATAGATCTAGTATGACCATCATGCTTCTGTTGCGCAAGAGGCTTTGTTAATGGGTCAGCGATATTGTCAAGTGTAGGTACTCTGCATATCTTCACATCTCCCCGATCGATTATCTCTCGAATGAGGTGATAACGCCTAAGTATGTGTTTGGATCGTTGGTGAGATCTAGGCTCCTTAGCTTGTGCGATAGCACCATTGTTATCACAATATAAACCAATGGGATCCACAATGCTAGGGACTATGCCAAGTTCACTAATGAACTTCTTGATCCAAACAGCTTCCTTTGCTGCATTTGAGGCAGCAATATACTCGGCCTCAGTTGTAGAATCAGCAACTGTTTCCTGCTTTGAACTTTTCCAGCTCACAGCGCCACCATTGAGACAGAACACATAACCAGATTGTGATCTAAAATCATCCTTATCTGTCTGGAAGCTAGCATCAGTGTAACCAATTACATCAAGCTCTTCCTGACCTCCATATATCAAGAATGAATCCTTAGTCCTTCTCAAGTACTTAAGGATATTCTTGACAGCTACCCAGTGAGCATCACCGGGATCAGATTGGTACCTACTCGTTGCACTTAATGCATACGAGACATCTGGTCGAGTACATAACATGGCATACATGATAGATCCTATTGCAGATGCATATGGAATCTTATTCATGCGATCCCTTTCTTCCTTAGTTGAAGGGGATTGTGTTTTTGATAAACACAGACCATGTTGCATAGGTATGAATCCTTTCTTGGAATCATGCATATTAAAGCGTCTCAACACTTTATCTATGTATGTACTCTGACTTAGGCCAAGCAGTTTTTGTGATCTATCTCTATAGATCCTAATTCCTAATATATAGGCTGCTTCACCTAGGTCTTTCATAGAAAAACAATTCCCTAACCAAGTCTTCACTTGTTGCAAGGTAGGGACATCGTTTCCAATGAGTAATATGTCATCTACATATAATACCAGAAACACGATCATGCTCCCACTAACCTTCTTGTAGACACAAGGTTCATCTTCATTTTTGATGAATCCATATTGTTTTACGGTTTCATCAAAACGAAGATTCCAGCTTCTGGAAGCTTGCTTTAATCCATAGATTGATCGCTGTAACTTGCATATCTTTTGGGCATCTTGTGGTATGTCAAATCCTTCAGGTTGTGTCATGTACACATCCTCAAGAAGATTCCCATTAAGGAAAGCAGTTTTGACATCCATCTGCCATATTTCATAATCATGATATGCAGCGATGGCAAGTAAAATCCGAACAGATTTAAGCATTGCAACTGGTGAAAAGGTTTCATCATAGTCAACCCCATGAATTTGTTTATAGCCTTTTGCAACCAGTCTTGCTTTATAGGTATGTACCTTACCATCCATGTCAGTCTTCTTCTTGAAGACCCACTTGCATCCTATAGGGTTAACTCCTATAGGAGGTTCTACCAAGGTCCAAACCTGGTTTGTGTACATGGAATCCATTTCAGATTTCATGGCTTCTAGCCACTTCTCAGACTCAGGACCAGTTATGGCCTCTTTGTAGGTCACAGGCTCATCTTGATCCATGAGTAATACATCACCCTGATCACTTATGAGATATCCATATCTCTCAGGTTGGTGACGTGTCCTGCTTGACCTACGCTGGTCTTGTTCTACTTGAGCAGGTTGCTCTTCCACAACTACTTGTGTTTCCTGCTCTAGTTCCTCCATAGGTGTTTCAATGTTTTGTGATTCTTGAATTTCTTCAAGCTCTATTTTCCTCCCACTGTTTCCTTTGGAAATAAAATCCCTTTCCAGAAAGACTCCAGTTCGAGCGACAAACACTTTGCCCTCAGAAGGATTGTAGAAGTAATATCCTCTTGTTTCTTTAGGATACCCCACAAATAAGCATTTGTCAGATTTGGGCTCAAGCTTGGTTGAAATTTGTCGTTTGACGTAAACTTCGCAACCCCAAATCTTCATGTAAGACATATGTGGTTTCTTACCACTCCATATCTCATATGGTGTCTTATCAACCTTTTTGGATGGAACACGGTTAAGTGTGTAAGCTGCTGTTAATAATGCATGTCCCCAAAAGGAGTTTGGAAGATCGGCGTGACTCATCATGGATCGGACCATGTCTAACAAGGTTCGATTTCTTCTCTCAGATACACCATTCCATTGTGGTGTTCCAGGAGGAGTAAGTTGGGATAGAATCCCATACTCTTTTAGATGGTCATCAAATTCTAGGCTTAAATATTCACCGCCTCGATCTGATCGAAGAACTTTAATATTCTTCCCTAGTTGGTTTTGTACTTCATTCTTGAATTCCTTGAACTTTTCAAAGGACTCAGATTTGTGTTTCATTAAATACACATATCCGTATCTACTGAAGTCATCAGTGAAAGTGATGAAGTACTGAAAACCTCCTCTGGCTGGTATGTTCAGTGGTCCACATACATCAGTATGTATGAGTGCCAAAAGATCATTAGCCCTTTCACCTTTTCCTGTGAATGGGGACTTTGTCATCTTTCCAATTAAACAAGATCTGCATGTGTCATATGATTCATAATCAAAAGAGTCCAAGAGTCCATCTTTATGGAGTTTGGAAATGCGTTTCTCATTTATGTGGCCTAATCGACAGTGCCAAAGGTAAGTTGGATTCAACTCATTAGGTTTCAACCTTTTAGTATTAATGTTATAAATTGGCATTTCAAGATCAAGGACATATAGTCCATTATTCATTTTTGCAGTAGCATAGAATATATCATTCAAATAAATGGAGCAACAATTGTTCTTTATTATGAATGAAAAACCAAACTTGTCCAAACAAGAAACGGAAATAATATTCCTGCTAATTGCAGGTACATAATAACAGTTCTCTAACTGAATTATTAAACCACTAGGTAAAGTTAAAACATAAGTTCCTACAGCTAAAGCAGCAACCTTTGCTCCATTGCCAACTCGTAGGTCAACTTCACCTTTTGCCAAATCTCTACTCCTTTTTAGCCCCTGCACATTAGTACAAATGTGAGAACCGCATCCAGTATCTAATACCCATGATGCAGAAGTAGATAAATTAATTTCAATAACAAAAATACCTGAATTTGAAGTCTCTACTCCATTTTTCTTATCTTCCAGGTACTTTGGGCAATTTCTCTTCCAATGTCCGGTCTTACCGCAATGGAAGCAAGTGCCCTCCTTTGCTATTCCTCCACTAGGCTTCAAAACAGGAGGAGTGGGTTTGGGTTTGGAAACTTCCTTGCCTTTCCCTCTACCACCCTGTTTGATGGGCCTCTTGTTCTGTTTCTTTCCATTACTGACCATCAGAATAGATTTCCCTTTTGTCTTCATATTCTGCTCAGCAGTTCTCAACATGCCTAGCAGTTCTGGAAGACTTTTGTCCAAGTCATTCATATTGAAATTCAGGACAAACTGACTGAAGCTCTCTGGCAACGATTGCAAGATCAGATCACTCGCAAGTTCTTTTCCAAGGGGAAACCCTAATCTGTCAAGGTTCTCCACATACCCAATCATCTTGAGTACATGGGGACTTACAGGGGCTCCCTCAGCTAACTTGCTGTTAAAAAGGGACTTTGAAACCTGAAACCTCTCATTTCTTGCTTGCTCTTGATAAAGCATTTTCAGATGTCTGATCATATCGAATGCAGACATGTTCTCGTGTTGCTTTTGCAACTCAGAGTTCATGGTAGCAAGCATGAGGCAAGCGGTTTCATTGGCATCATCGAAATGCTTCTTATAAGCATCTCTTTCTGCCTTTGATGCAGAACTAGGAGGTTCCTCCTCAGGAACTGGTGTCTCCAAGACATACAGCTTCTTATCGTGCTTGAGGACAATCCTCAGATTACGGTGCCAATCCAGGAAATTTGTCCCAGACAATTTTTCCTTATCTAGGATGGATCGCAAAATATTGTTCGATGTGTTTGTTGTCATGGTAATCTACAAGAGAAATATGAAAATATAAGTATCATTAAAACAACATATTTAATTAGGCCTTTAATCAAATATGCTCCCACTATTTTATTCAAAACAAATGACCCTCATCATTTGATTCGGAAAATCCCGTTGGAAGACTTTCTAGTGGGTCGAGATCCATGTTTCACTTTGTTTTAAGTCAGCGTTAGGCTGATTACACAAAACTAAGTTATTTAGGTAGGAACTCCTTCCAATTGTATCTCATACAACTCTCGAATATTTTCAATTGGGTGAATAACTCCTTATTCTGATCCATCACATGAATCATTCCCAATTCTTGCTTCTAAACATGTATAATCTTATTATAATTTGTTTAGTTAAGTTTGACCCATTGTTTTAGCAATTGGATATTACAATTATCCCATCACACCTTACTAATATAGAACATGCACCTCGCGTAGGCGAAACCTACAATGCTCGATACTAGTCTTGATGAGTGCTAAAAATTGGAAAGCATAAACTTAATATTTAATTTTGAGGGAATTTGTTATTAGTTTGATCTCACCGGCTTAACATGCAAAACGTCTCTCACATGCATCAACATACAATTACATGCATCAACATACATATAAAAAGATACAATTATGGCCCCTAACGCAATTGTTCTCTCAAGCCAATGAGAGAACCTAAGCTAACCTAATAACGATCTAAGCTTCTCCAAGCATGATCTCCAAGGTTATCCTCCTTTAATATTGAATACTTCCTTTTTCTTCATAACATAATATTACATTACATATAAGAATACTCGTTTTACATACGAGGGAGTGAGATGAGAAAAGAAGTTACATGAAGAGATTGAGAGAGAGGCACGACTCGCAGGCCGTATTTAAAAATCCCAAAACAATAATAAAGGATAAACTAAGGCCATAACTGATCACCACAAATAAATAATAATAAACACACTTTTATTATTAGTTTAAAATTCCGATAATTAAATAAACTAAATTAAATTTCGGCTGATTGATCACACTTTGCAGACTTAGCCGGTCAGCGCCTCCTTGCGGGGTTGTTAGGGGCAGCGCCCCGACGAAAAATTTTATGAACACTTCATTGTATTTCACGTCGTTTCCTGCACAACTTTTGTGCATTTACAACCCCAACCGGAAAAGTCTGCGGCAATACAACACTTGTACTGCCATTAATCCTAATGCAACAATTTCATGCCGTCAAACACAACTCGATTGATAACTCAATATGATAGATCAACATGTCATTGCTTCACCATACTAACGTCGGATTCCGAAGCGAATGAAAATGATGATCTTTCAAAAGAATTACAATCCTTATGTGATTGAATGGATGAAATCAAAACAGTATATCCCATATACCATCTTTGCATCAGAATTTCTTATATCTTATATAAAAGTGATCGATCTAATTGTGTAACCTATGGATGATCAATGTATCGCACAACTTCACCATACTAATGTCGGTTTCTGAAGCATAATCAACATCAATCATCCAAATCGTACACAACAGATGCCAAATTTAATTAATCGTTTATTGTTAAATTCGTTCTGTGTTTTAATCGAATCAAATACAAAAAAAAAAAACGGAAATTTAACAGCTATCAGATCCATGGTTTCGTAAGTGGCTCTGATACCACTGAAGGAAAATTGCGATCTAAACGCAGCGGAAAACAAAAATTTCCTTTAGTGATCCTTACGAATGAGCATGGTCAGTGATAGAATCGTTACCTCTTTGTGGCGATTCAGATCTTTGATGCAGCGATCACAAGCGTTGATGAAGTGCAACGCCTCTACTCAGTCCACACGAACAGCTTCCGGTCACAGTGCTAGCTGCTTACGAACAAAATTATTTGAGTGAGAAAAGAGAATCAAAAACGAAATTGCATCAAGTAAAAGCTTCATCACAAGGGTTCCTTTTATAGACTCTCTTGTGGGCTGCGGGCTAAAAGCCCAATTCACATGATCCATAATAATATTATATATTATTATAATAACTATTATTATAATAAATATATTTATTTTATTATTATTTTATAACCATTATAAAATAACAATAATTATTATTATATTATCCGAATTTCTATTTTTCACTTAAGTGCACCGTACCTTACGGTGTTCCTTTGATTTCTCTATCTCTCATCAAACTGTCCTTATGTGTGTGACCCTGTAGGATTTCGTAACGTTGGTAATTATATTAAATTATATATTTAACATAATAAACAGTGAGCGGTATCTAGCAACACATCACTGCTACCCAAGTCACGAAAATGTCATGTGATCTGACAAAACCTTTTTCGTGATAATATATGTTTGTACAATTACCCTTTTGCCCCTATGTCTATATTGAACACAAGGCATACACTGTGTCATCCTTGTCCAGTTCAATATTGGGCCCTTAGACATTTCTCCTGTTATGCAGGATTGGCAAATTCCATCTAGGACACTCATGTCCCTCAGCATGCTTCGTGGAGTGCCTATCAACTGTCTTTATGATCATCCAGTTACGGATAATGTTTGATCAGCAATAAAGCACCCGACTCTACATCTAGGGTCCATAGTGGTTTCAGGTCGAAGGGTGGTAATACACCATTATCACCATGAGAATAACTTATGACACTTTGCATAACATACTATGTAGTATTCTCATAGCGGGTCAATCCGGTATAAATATTACTCCTAATATTTATACCTATGTCAAGACTTGATAACCCTTTATCCATGATCCATGAGATGTGATCATCAGTCTATCTTCATAATAGTCTCAATGCTTTAATGTTATCCCACTTTGCAATAAAGCTTGACTACGGATATTTTAAGAATAATGTCTTTATGTTTAATGGGATCTCATGATTAAGTCACACTTAACATTTCATTAAACAGACTAACTATTCTAGGGACTTTATTATTCTGAAAGACAAACATAATAAAGAAATGCCTTTTATTATTAAACGAATAATCCGATACAAGTACCAAAAAGTATTGGCCTCTAGGGCTTACACCAACATCGACTTCTTTATTTTTGAGAGGAACCTTGTAGCCGTAGAACTATTATGCTTGACACTTAGAGCCAAGAGAACTCTAAGATAGGGAACCCACTGAGATGTTTTATCTCACCCCATGTTGATGTTGTTATTTCAGGTACTTCAGGTTCCGCTAAGAGTAAGGATAAGGCGACTTGATTATCCTTTCTAGTTGATGGCTTAGTCTTCCTTTGTGGACTTTTGAGATCTTCGGATCTAGATCTTAGATCTTTTTGTAGTTGAACATCTTGTACTATTATATAGCCTTGTTTAGTACCTTATGTTGTAGTGGCTATATTTATACAATATGTTGCTAAGAACTTATTTGTATTTCAGTACCAAATTATTAATATTCTATATGAAAAATATGCTTCATGTATGTCTTTTGTATATGGGTATTTCAATTAAGTCGAAGTCTTTTATTATATAAGTTTTGGTGATTGGGAGTTGGAAGTTGAACTTGGTGGAGTTACTACCTTACAGGTAATCAGAGTGCGCAACGAACGTGTGGCGTAGTGCAGTTGCTCATATGTGAGTAACAACGATGTTGATGTTGGTTGTATTAATGTCGTGTTGGAGTTGTGTGTTTCTATGTTGTGGTGTTCTAATACTTCAATCATTGAATTCTTGAGATAGGTACTATCTAGTGTTGCGACGATAGTTGTCAAGTGTATCACTTGTGTAGTATTTGTGTCGATGTTATGAGTTATGATTTATATTTGTGTGGAGTTGTCTTTCTGAGTCGAGAGTTGATTAGTCGGATGGAATAAGTAGTGAAATAGTTAAATCAGATAAATTTATTTGTGTTTAATCACATATAGTATATATGTAGAAATTAGATAAAACATGTTCATATGATGATGTTTTATAATTTATGGCGAATGAGAGGTAAATAAAAAAATCATATAGATACTTATATAATAAATTGTACTACGTAATATTCGCAAATTAATTTTTCCTATGAATACCAAGGACTGCATTGTGACATACAATTATTCAACCGATTTTTTTTCAATTAAATCAATAATGTGAGTAGAATAATTTAGAGGTTAGAAAATGCTGTTACGGTAAAAGAAAATACATTACAAAAAAACTGAATTTTATAAATATCAACAACTGGAAATTACAAATAAATACCGCTTCCATCCGACTTTTGTCCGCTTTTTTAAGGTGCACCGCGTGAAAATATTGATAGTTTCAACTTTTATAAGTTTGATTTTAATCTTAATGATTTATATGATGAGACTAATGATATTAATTCATAAATTAAGAAAAAAATTGTACTATATAAGTAGAAAGATTGCTATAAAAAAGACAATTGTTTTAGCATGACGTATTCCTACAGATTCAATATAAAAAAGACAATAGTTAGTCATAGATTATACAAATAAAATATAAAACTAACAAAATCAAGAATAATATTAATATTTTTTAGATATTTATTTTTACGAATGTATTTAAGATATTTTACAATAATGAAATATGATATAGGACTATACATGACTTTTAAAAATTAGAGTCTAACTTTTAAGACCTTAAAATTTAGGGACTAAAATTTTAAAAATTATTTGGCAGTGGATTCATAATTAATCGGAAAATTAGTGATCGTGATGAACTATATGGTGGATCAGAGCTTGATACAAAGGTGGAGGTACTAATTTGCAAGGTTATCACTTCAATGCTCAAGTCAGTATGTGTGAGAAAAGAATGAATGAATTTTGAATTTGAAAATGTGTACACATAATTGGCATGTGTGCTCTTTATAAAGGGAGCGATTATAACAACCCACTATTTTTAATGCGTGAAATCTGGAGAGCAGTTGGATGTATCTTGGCCAGGGATCACCTGTATTATGGTCGGCCCAAACAGTTACACATAGTGATAATTGTTGGACTACAACAAATTATGTTCAATATGGAAAGAATTTAATTGAACAAAATATTACGTTTAATTGACACAATGCAATTTCAATTTAGGGAAAAGTGAAAAAATTACTTTCAATTTGGAAAAATGTTACATAATTGAACCAATGGTAATTTAACTTGAAGCCTACTGCAATTTAAATTAAACTATATTACTTAATTTAAAAAGAGTTAAAGTTAGACATCAAGTACAATAGCTATTTTAAAAGTTCAAGTGATCAAGTGGGATTTCAGTGAATGGTAAATGAGAATTTTGATCTAATACAATTCTTTGACACATACATAATATTAAAAAAAATAATATTTAGAAATGAGTATAATTGACATACCCATTCATTGAGGTGTAATTTTTCTCAATTTTAAAAGTAGAATTAACAATTCCAGCCATGAATGCTTCAATATGAGTTTAGTGATCTTTCAAGGAAAATGAGAGAGAATAAAATATTTAATAAAAAATGAGAGAGAATAGAATATTTAATAAAAAATAAACATGAAGAATTTTTTATATGATTTTGTTTTATCCGGGTGCCATTAATTTATACTTGTATAATGCAATTAACTTTTGTGTGTAGTTATAACCATTTAAAAAAAACTACCATTATCTTAAATAAAAAAACTACACTCATTATTAGTATTTTTTAGAATTAATTAAATTATATTTTAAAGAGTAAAATAGAAATGAAAAAGACTCATTGCATAAATCATGTTGAACCTCAAAATATTGAACATCCCTATTTTCCTCTCCCTATTTTACTATTTTATTTTATAGTTTGATATAAGTTGCATTTCTATTGTATCATCCTCATTGAATAAAATAGAAATTATTGAACAATTCATTAATACAAAATGGTTTATCTCATAAAAAATGTATGATGACTCTATTTTCTATCAAATAAAAATATCAGAGCAATAAAATATAATAGATAAATAAAATAGTTGATCTATTTTAATTACAGATTAAAGTACATATTGTAGACTATGCTAAATGAATCAATTATGTATCATTAAAGTGTACAACATCTGCACTAAAGTAGTTTCTTTCAACGTCAAAATTTTATAATGATAATGTGATAATTTATCTTGAAAAGATGTCATTTGCTGACATGTTCAATTTTGCTCTGATAAATTCATCATCTTCATATGTTCAATATTTGCACTGATAAAGCCATCATATTCCTAATTTATTTGTAACTTTATTTTATGGTCATTCTATAGTTTAAAAATAGGACGAAATATAAGTTTTTATCCATGGTAAGATATTGTAGGAGCAAGATGAAGATCATATTATATTATTGGTTGAGAATTAATTGATATTGTGGTTCAACAATACATGTCTTTAAGGTATAAAAATAACTTATCTCTTTATCGATAATTTTTATATTTCTTCAAACCTCTTTACTATCAATGGAAATAATAAAAATAAATATCAAATAAATAGAAAAGAACAAGTGATAAATTAATATATGGAGATAAGAAATTGAGAGAGTGGGAACAAATATAAATAGAAGAATTTCTATAGGAAGGAAGATGAATATAACCAAATCTCTTCTCTTTTTTTATTCCATCGGCATCTGTTATGTTACTTTCTCCCATAAATTTCACTCTCTTATATCTTATCTCTCATTCACACACACACATATATATATATATATATATATATATATATATATATATATATATATATATATATATATATATATATATATATATATATATATATATATATATATATATATATATATAAGAAACGGTATAATCAATAACCGCTCAACCGACCCACCTCTCATTTGTAACTTGTTTTATTTTTAAAAGAAAAAATGCTTTATTTTAAAAATAAAAATGCAGTTATCAAAGGGTAATATGGAAAAAAATAGTCCACTCCAAAAACTTGTATCCCCTTTATATATATAGTATAGATAAAGAGGATATAAGTTTTTGGAGTGGGCTATTTTTGTTCCAAAATTACCCTTTTTTAAAATTAAAAAAAAAATAGTTTAATTTAAAAACTTGAATGGTTAATATTTGTTGTTGGTTACCGATTAACTTCCATCTCTTAAGGAAAAATCTCACACCTATAACTTCCATTAACTACTAAGTGGTGATGCAAATTAAAAATTAATTTTTTTATTAATTTTAAATTACATCTCTTTCTCAATGAAAACACTATCTTTTTAACTTTATTAAATAATTATTTTATCTATTACTATATATAAAGAGGATACAAGTTTTTGGAGTGAACTATTTTTGTTCAAAAATTACCCTTTTTTAAAATTAAAAAAAAATAGTTTAATTTAAAAACTTGAATGGTTAATAACTTTTGTTGGTTACCGATTAACTTGCATCTCTTAAAAAAAATCTCACACCTATAAGTTTCATTAACTACTAAGTGGTGATGCAAATTAAAAAATAATTTTTTTATTTATTTTAAATTACATCTCTTTCTCAATGAAAACACTATCTTTTTAACTTTATTAAATAATTATTTTATTAAATAACCAAATATTTACCAATTTGCAGTTTTGGCAGTTTCCATCTTTTACTTCTTAAATATATAAAATTTACAGTTGTGTTGTATTGAAAAAGAAAAACTTCCAATAAGTAGTGCTCTAATGTTATACGATTAAACAAAGAAGGAACTAATTGTCAAGGAAAGAAGACATTGGTGACAGAGGATATTGGGAGAGTATAAGTTGATGAAGCCACATCGAAGAGGAAAAATAACACACATATTATTGAGGAAGAGAAGATATTTGACAAGGAAAGAAGAAAGAGATGACTTATATCATTCAACAATAACACTTTAATCTTATTTTCTCAGTTTCTCTCTATGTTTGGTTCCTCTTTATTTGTCTCATTTAATTTTTATTATCTCATGTCTGGTTCCTCTCTATTTGTCTCATTTAATTTTTATTATCATGTGTTGTATTTTAACTGAAGGTGTGAGTGATATCATTCTTTGAATCATCATGAACAATGCAATAAGTTATTTTTATGTGGTTGTAATGTGTTATACATTGTTATTATTAACTTCATATCGGTTTCTTTTCTTTGAGTGAAAAAAAAAACAGATTCTTAATTCTAAACACTGAGGAACAACAAAAATATTTTAAGAAAATTTTCAAATATAAACATTAAGAAATAGTAACTCGGTTACTCATTTTCTCTCTTTCTGTTTTGTATATATGATACTTTTTTATAAGCTTATATATGATACTTGATTTTAAATTTGATTTATTTTATAGTTTTAACTGCATATTTTTATTTATTTATTTGTGTATTTTCACCAAGACTATATGGATCACTTAAGAACTTTTAAGAACCTTTTTAGGACTAACTGAAGATACAATTTTTTACTCCAATGAATATTTTCTTCAATCTTTATACTTCTACCATTTATTTCCACACAAAAAATATCTCTGTTTATATTTTGATCTACGTTTGCATTAAAAAAAACGGACAAACATGTTTTTTTGGCTTATTCTTTAATCAATACTGTAGATGTTAAGAATTGGCAGAATTTTTGACAAACAAGAAGTGTTGAACTTAGTTCAGGATGTCACACCAGATGTTGTGACTTTGACAAACAAAGTAAAAGTTAATGAACTTAGTTCAAGACATCAGGATGTCACACCAGATGTTGTGACATCGTAAACCTGCTATTTGACCTAAATGATGCGTAACAGAAGTGAGTAAATTCAGGAGAAATTATCTGGAATTAACTGTAAAACGATAAGCATTCCAAGGCGCATCTTTAGGAAGCTTAGTTATCTGATTTCAGTATAACAGAATAACTAACTCACCTTGATTCAAGGAGACAACAAACTAACTCACCTTTATTCAAGGAGATGAATGTGGGATTTATCAAAGTCTGGATAATTTGCAAAAAGCCCACAAGCATCTATTTAAGGAACTGAAACACTCAAGAAAAAGCACGAATTTTAGAAGACTGTAAATGGTGTTTTGTGAAGCTGGTTATTTTAAGCAGGTTTTAATTGTTTGTCACTTTATGAGCTTTTAAGCAAAAAGTGAATTGTGTCTTGATTGAAACTTTTAAGTAAGATCAAGCTGTTGTGTTTGAAGTGTGACTTCAATTTTATTAATCATTGTAAAAGATCACTGTGTGATTGAGGGGGAGTGAGTAGGTACTCATATCTAAATTGAGTCTTAGGTAGAAATTGCCTTGGGTAGATATTAAGTGAAGGATTAAACTGGTTGGTTTAACTCCATAATTAATATTACTTATATTGGATTTCCTTCCTGGCTTGGTAGCCCCCAGATGTAAGTGTGGAGATACACTGAACTGGGTTAACAATTTCCTGTGTTATTTAATTTACCAGCTCATTAAGTTTTGTTTAAGATTTCAAGTGTTTAGACCTCTGGTTCGACATCACGTACCTGATCCCGGAATTTCAATTACTACTTTTACATTTTTCAGTACTTTATCAGAATTCTCAAAGTATTTATATTCTTAAAAAACATTAGTTATGCATATGATTTTTTACTTACATGTTTTTTCTACTGCATCTTAATAAAATATTTCTAACTATAAAGTTACTTAAGGTCGAAATAAAACTACTAATAGTATTAAACTTTAAGACATATATTTATTGTAACCCGATGTTCTTCATGGTCATTTTAAAAAATCTACACACCTCCTGCTTGATAGTAACTACATACAAAATTGCAGCATGTTACACAACTAAACAAGAGAATAATTTCGTTTTTTTGTTTTTATAAGAGAATGTTGATACAATATGGTTACTTTTTCTTTAGTGTGGTTTACTATTACTTTAATATTTAGCACACAAAAAGTGATGTAAAAAAGTGATACAATATTTACACAATATACTTTTTTTTATGATGTTCAATACTAGGTCACCTTATTAAAATATGTCTAAGATGGAAAAAAAATTCATAAGTTACATAGTGCATTGCAACAAAAACAAACACAAAAATACGAGAAAAAACACATTACAAGTGAGGATTGAGAGCGTAAAATATTAAAATATATGGAATATGCATTTATATTAACTTATTTTTAATTTTATTTATTTAAATAAATTATTTTTACTTTTAATTCTAATATATATGTCTAAATAATTTACTTTTCATGTCATGTACATAAAATAAGTTTTATAAAATACATAATGTCGTGAAGCAGAAACGAACACAAAAGTCATAAAAAAAAATTAACTCAATAATAATATGAGAGAGAGAGAAGGGGAGGGAGGGGGGGAGAGAGACATAGAGAGAGATGGAGATGGGGATGGGGATGGGGATGGAGAGAGAAAGAGAGATAGGGATGGGGATGGGGATGGGGAGTGAGTGAGAGAGATATTTCTGAATATTCTTGGATATTTATTTTGCAAACATTCTATATAGAGTTAATCAAATTTTAATGAGTCATACACCAAAAATCTCCTTAAAGACGTACACACGTTAGCGCAATAAAAAAACTTGAATCAAGAATTCAAATCAATAAGGTCGTAGAAATCAATCAAAACTCTAAACGAAGAAGAAAGATGAAGTTAGGGTTTTGGATCGGAAGCGATGAACCAGAACTCACTCATGTGAGCTCTGATAACATTAAGAATCTGAGAGCAGGATGAAATAAAATGTATTATGCATATTGAATTAGTTTTAGCATGACGTACACCAAAAACTTCTTAAAAGACATATACGTGTTAGCGAATAAAGTTGATATATATAGTTCATTCACTATTCCAATTTTAAATTGTTTGTTTATCGTCTTGATTTTAAGTCTACTTGACGGTTTCTAAATAATATCATTTATTAATGGAACGTATAAAAATAACATCGTAAATATATATACACACTTTTATTTGGATCTCTGTGTCTAATACAATATTAGTTTTAGCATGACATTGACCTCATCATATAAATAGTTTATGTTAAAATCAAACTTATAAAAATTAACACCGTTAATATTTCTACGCGGTGCACCTTAAAAAAGCGGACAAACGGGCACGGGAGTGCCCGTTTGGACGCTATTAGAATTAATAATTATTTTATTTAATATTAATAATAATTAGATTATTTAATTATTATTATTTCATTTTTTAAAATAATGCATTGAAGTTGTCTATATGGATGTCCTATTTATGTGGGATTTTTAAGTGACTACTATTTATTTAATTTAAAAAAAATTAAAAAAAAAATTAAAACATGATGAAGTGAGTTAGTGGGTAGTTTTTAGCAATAGAATTAATAATTATTTTATTTAATATTAATAATATTAATAAATATTTATTTATTTATTATTATTTAATTATTATAATTAGATTATACATAAAGTTTTGGCGGGAAACAATAGTCCTATAATCCCTACTTTTCTGTAACAAATTTTACAATTTGATAAAAAAATTAATTATACTACATAATAATTAGTTAACCCTTTTCTTCACTCTCTTTCTGATCTTACCTGATCAGGAGGGCCTTCCAAGGATTTGAAGACTGGGCCAGAGAGTGAGGGGGGTGTACCTGCAAGGTGCTCCAATGCTTAAGTCAGAAGAGGTACAGAGAGTAAGGTTATTTTTGGAGTCAGTTAGAATACCTGACCCTTTGCTATGAAAGGGTATTTATATTGAGCCCCCAGCGCTGGGCCAAGGCTCCTAATGGGCTGGATTTAGCTAGGCCCAAGGAGGAGCTGCCAGGGGACGCGTAAGAAGCGTGAAGACCTAGACCAAAGGTCTGCTCCCTGGTCCAACTGCCCCTATCCCTCAGGAGATAATACAGGGGAGTTGGGTGACGTGCCAGATGAGGTGGCAGATGTGGTTCTGCCCGACATGGCTCATGTGCCCGTGATGTAGGTAGGTGATTGTGAATGAAGATCAGCTGGTGGGGGATGCGTGTCTCTGCCCGACACGCAGTAGAGTTGTCGAGGTGGCATCCCCTCGACATGGATGGTTGGGCCCTTGCTCGACGCATTCATCTGCCCGGAAGTTTGGGCCTGTACCCGACAAGCATTGGGCCGTGCCGTGCATGTCGTCATGGCCCAGTCCAGAACAGGAGCCCCCCAAGTCGAGTCTCTGAGTTAGAGTGATGACTTGTGTTGTGACCGGGGTTCCCTGTGTCGAGGGAGAGGCGCGGACGTATGGCATGGAAGATTTCAATAGACTTGCTCGCGAGCTCCTCTTTGCACGGTAGTGTCGGGGATGGAAAGTGACCGATGGGTGCGCATCTTCCTCGTAATGGCCGAGGACTTGATGCGGGGATAGGGCGTCTTGATGAGTCGGGGAGACGGACAGATGCTCGACGTCGCTTCAGTTTCTTTTTTGGGTAGACGTGTCTCAGACTTAATGGCGTCGCTTCGTTTTGTGTGCAAAGACGGCGTAGGCAGTAGGCAATGATGACCTAGCGCGTTGGCCCACGCGCCAGGGACTATAAAAGGAAGTTGAGTGACTTCGTTTTCACTTTTTCGCTCCTACGTTCACCGGAAGCTTTGAAGACTTCTCCTGTGTCTGCTCGTCTTGCCGCCTGAACCGCCGTCTCAGCCCGTCTCGTTGCCTGAACCACCGTCTCTGCCCGTGCGCCACCGTCTCTTTCTCAACTTCCTATATGTCAGGTACCATTTTGCTTCTGTAATCCATCATTTTCCCTTCTGTTTGTGTCAAATGTCTACAAATGCATGTTATATTCGTAGTATGTGGTTAGATTTGACTTAGGAATAGTAAAATGGACTGTAGATGGACTATAGATGGTAAAAAAATAGGGTTAGGGTTAGACTGTCCCGGGCAGAAATTACATATGTCGGGCAATATTTGCATAAGCATGTATGAACTTTCTGCCCGGTCTCTTAAGAACGTGCGTATCTTCGCGTCGAACACAGTTAGTGTCCGTTGCTGCTACGCCCTTTCACTTGACCTGCGGTGGAAGGGTGGATTTGATATGACGTCGAATTCACTCTTTTTGTCTGCGTTTCAGGTGCTACCGGGCGTTTACGACCGAGGAGGGAAGACTCTGGGTCCTCGACTGAAGATGCGGCCATCGCTCGTCTACCTGTCGGGGATGGGAGTGTCAGGGATGGTACTGAGCACGCCTCATCCTCCGGGCAGGTTGATCTCTCCTGGGTTGCGGATGAACCTTTGGAGGAGGAGTCCTATTTCTGTGACGAGGCCATCCCCGCTTACGCCGTGGTCGAAGACATAAGCCGAGAAGATCCGGCGAATTGGTATTGCTGTGCCCCCAAGGAGGAGGACCGTATATGCCATCATTTCCCGGGGAAGCAGTTCACTATGTACGAGTTCGCTTTCCGGGAGGCGGGGATCAGGCTGCCCTTCAATTCCTTCAAAATGTCGATTTTTAAATGGCTTCGACTGGTGCCATCCCAACTGCATCCCAACGCCCTCGCCTTTATGCGGGCATTCGAGTTGGTCTGCCGCTTCCTCGGCATTGGGTGCACTCGATCCCTCTTCTTCCATGTCTTCCACCTCCAGTGGTCCGGCCTCCGTGGGCGCCACAGTTGGGTTTCTTTTAAACAGCCTGTGCGTTTGTTCAAGACGTACGTGGACTCTGCCCGTCATTTCAAAGGTCGTTGGTATGTGGTGATGCCGATCACCCGTGCCGCCCTTCATTCCCTCTACTACTATCAACGAGCATCAAACGGGGAGGAGACATTGATGTCGAAGATACCGCTGAGGTGGCAGCGCGATCATTTCGACCTCTCTACCGCTCACTATAGGATCAAATATGCGATGCTCTGCGTTGAGGATAGGCTCGCATACAAGAAGCTGGTTGATTACGTGCAGAGTTTCAATCTGGGGGTCTGGACGAATCGATAGGGCGTGCCCTATCTTGACGAGGCCGGAGTGCCGATTACTGAGACGAGCTATATTAATACAAAGGCTTTGCTCGAGTGTAGGACCGAGGAGAAGGCTTTAGAATTATTGAGTAGGCAGATTTTTCTTGATCTTTTATTTTTGTCTATGTTTTCGCTCGCTAATGTTTGTGTGTAATGTTTTGCAGGTGCCATGCCCAGTACACGTGATCGGGTCCTGAAGCTGGCCAACCAGGTCGGTGCGGCTGACCGGGTGCCGAAAAAGAAAAAGAAGACTGTGGCCCGTGTTCAGGTGACCGCTGCTGATGCTGGGGTCGGGACTTCGACCATAGCAAGCCCGACACCTTCCTCTCCTCCTCGGGCGTCGAAGATAAACATACCTGATAATCCGCCTCAATCGGCCTCTCCTCTCCATAAACGGAAACGTTCGGCGGGGACTCTTTCGAGGTCATCCTTGGGAAGTCCGGGTGGACCGGGCAGCTATTTGTTACCCCCCTGCTATGTGGAGCGGTCGTTCTTCAAAGTCGAGGATGAGATCGCGGTGCCGGCGCCTGAGGCAAAGGCTATCCTGGACCAAGATGCTGGTGTCCGACGCAAGGAGCTGGCTAGAGACCTGGCAGCTGTCATCCGGGTGATGGAGACGACCATGGTCTTGACTGATACCTCAGTCTCTACTGCCTCCCTGGAGGACGCTCTCGTGCAGGTTCGGTCGGAGAAGGACAAGCTGTCCAAAGACCTGTCGGACTACAAGGAGGAGCATCAGCTGCAGGAGGGACTGAATAAGAAATTGGAAGAGGCAGAAAAGGAGCGGGACCAGCTGAAGGCGGCCAAGGTGATCTTGGAGGAGCAGGTGGCCGGGCACCAAAAGCTGATCGAGGACAATGCTGGGCTGCGGGCTCAGCTTGGATCTCTCGAGGAAAAGGTCCGTCCTTTGGCTGATGAGACCGAGGAGGAGCTTGCCCTTGGTTCCCGTGGCGAGCTGCTGGGGTACATACGCTCTCTTAACCAAGACCTCGTGGCTGTTTTCAAGGAGGGTTTCGACAATGCCGTCGAACAACTGAGGCTTCTGAATCCTGAGTTGGTGACGGAGGGGTCGGCCCACAATTACTGCGTCCGGGAAGGAGAGATCGTATGCCCTTTCGAAGCTGAGGAGGAGCTGGGGGATGACGAGTGTCGCTCCCGGGATTTCCATCCTGGTACAAACGCGAAAGTGGCGCGGAAAAAGAATAGAGTCGCCAGCCAGGCATTTTTATCCCGAAGAAAGGGAATGGTAATGCTGCACAAACCAGAAGAAAAGAAAAGGAAGGACACGGGTCCTGCGAACCAAAGAGACTGAGTTCGGGAGTCGGTTACGACCTGGGAAGGTATTAGCACCCAGATCGTCCGCCGTACCCGACGGGATCCACGCTTGCAAAGAAACTGTTTCAAAGGGTGAAGAAATGAAAGCTGCAGCAAAAGAAATGAAAACGAAAAGAAACCGGAACTGGAAAAGAACTGAATAAGAAACAAAGAGAAAAATGTAGGGAAAATAAAGATTGTGCTCGAACGGGCCCTACTCCGCTGCCTACGTACCTCATCAGGACAATGAGGATCAGAGACGCCGTAGTTCCCCTGGCTAGGGGTGACAAGGAAATTGCTTGTGAATTAAGGCTTGAACTGCCTATGCCATTGCTCAGGTGTTGCAGGCTCGGACGACGAGTGCGTTACCGTCTTGCAAAATGACAAGTAGGAGCAAGTTCGCGTACGGAGCGAAGGAGATGAGAAAAGAATTCCTGAAGGAAAGACGCTTATTGTTTGTTTGTGTGTTTTAGAAGCTTTTATGAGTGTGTCACGAGGAAGTGAACTCAAGCTCTCATCCATGGAATGTGCACTTGTCACTACATTCCAAGATGGAATAATAGAACAAGCACACTCAAGTAAGGAGAAGATCCCCAAAACTTGAACCCAAAGATTAGGGCTTAGGCTCACTAACTTGTTTACTTATTAGGTGTTTTGATTATTTACATGAAGAAGTGTTTTTTTTATGCTTTTCTTTATGAAGTAGATACCTTGATCAGACTTGTGCATCACAAGGTAAACATGTACTATCCCAAGATGGGAAGACTACAAGCATACCTCATGGGATAAGGCTATGGATCAAGACATCACTCCACATTTATTTGAGTATCTTTTAAGAATTATGAGATGAGAAGAGATGAAAGAACCCAAAAGATCTCAAAGGAAAAAAAACTCTAAAGGGGAACTAAAATAATCCTAAGTATTCACATGCATGGATATCCTAGGTTAGTAGGGTTTCTATCCTAAAAAGAAAATCTCAAGAGAAAAAGAAGAATATAAGAGGAGAGATGAGAAAGGCCTAAGCCCAACAAGAAGATGTTAGTCCATATAAACAAAATGAGAAGAGATGAGAGATGGAGATGTGGAACTCAATTCCCACATCTCACACTTACCATAGCCCCTGCAAGGTTAGTGTAACAACATAAAACCAAGGCATGAAACCAACAAGTCAGAAGCTACACAAGCATATAGGCATGGCAAAGAATTCACAAGATGATAAGCAAAGCAACACAAGATCATATTGAGATGATTAGGAGTGAAACAAGTGCAAAGAAGGCATGCATAACACTTAAGGAAACAAAGCACATAAAAGAGACCCAACACCAAGACTCAAGGAGACTCAAACCCTATCCCAAGACCAGGAACAACCCTATACCTCTAAAGGACCCTAAAAGATGAGGAGAAGTTGGCACAAGTGCCCTTCTAAACTTAAGAGAGCTTATAAGACTCAAAGTATGCAAAAGAAGGCAAGGTGAGGAAGAAAATACCCAAGAAAAAGATCCAAGCATCTAAAAAAATCTACCCAACCAGCAAAGTACTCTCCAAACACAAAGAAATGAGAATCCAAAAGGGTTTGCAAAAATACAGCACCAAACTAGGTCAATGAAGCTCAAGGATGCAAGGTACCACCATTTAGGGTTTTGAAAATTAAGGCACAAGTAACTCCATCAAAGTCCAGCAAATAAATTTGTGAAAAATCCAAGATAAATCATGAAGATAGTAGAGTTTCTTAGGATTTGAATGCAAAAAGAATGGGGTTCATAGCTTAAAGGATGAGGAAAATAGAAATTGGACAAGGCAGATTGGTCCATGAGAGTTCACAAGAAAGCAATGCCTAAATGTTGAATTTATTTGGCCACGTGGGATGAAAGTAAAAATATGAAAAGAATATGATAAAAAACTAGATGAATCAAGGAATACACATGAATTTTTTTGGATTTTTTTGATATTTGGAAGTATTTTTAATAAATCAAAATGAAAGAAGTAAAGAAAAGAAAATAATAAAAATAGTAAAATGAGGGGGGAGTGTGAAGAGCAAGGCTAATCAGTTCAGACTGGCCATTTGGGCCCAACAGGGGGTGCGAGTAGCACCTTGGCCTTAGGCCCACACGAAAATGAAAACAAAAAAAAGAAAACTCAGGTTTCTTACATTATTTATGATATGCTTCAAAAAAATAAAAATAAAACAAAACTCATGTGACTATGCATCAATTGGTCATGCTAGGGTTTAAAACATAAGAGACAAAAAACAAAAACAGCCAATCCACGCGCTCCACCTCATCACCTTCAACCTCTATCCAAAGTTAGAAAACGCAGCAAGGGCAATGAACACAGTATTCACCCCAAATGCAGAGCAACACCATTCCCTCATTTCTTCATGGAATTTCGCAAATCAAACACCAAAATGATCCTTGGACCAAGCACATCAAGAATCAATCATCACAGACATGTAAGCTAGCACACACAAACTGAACCGAAGCAAAATAGTCTGGATCTAGAAACTTCAAAACCCTAGCCTGACCTCATTTCAACATCATTTTCAAAACCAAAGGGATCCACATGCTCAGTGTAACAAGCAAATCATAATATGCATAACAAAAACCATTTACAGATCCATAAGTTTAGAGCATACCTGAGATTGCACAGGTCCAAAATCCACCAAGAAAACCACTGTCCAGCTCAAGATGTCCCTCTTGCAACCTCTTCTCACAAAATAAATGTGAAAGAGGCCTCAAAAACAGCTCACTCTTGCTCTGTGAAAGTTTCTGGTCTGAACTGAACTGGTACAAGAATCTTCTTCTAGCTCAAAATGAGGGTTGCTCCATGATCTGTGAAGCTCCAAGAACAAGAATATGAGGTTTGTTTGGTGAATGGAGTTGTGGATGATGAGCTATGGGGGAAAATGCAGCAGGAGCAAAAACTTGAGATTGATGAAATTCTCCTCCAAGAGTCTGATTCAAAGAGAGATACCACTTATATATGATGTGTGTTTTCAGTGGTTAGGGTTTGCAAGCAAAGGCACGTGAGAACAGTGTGCATGAGGTGATTTTGCAAAAATGGCATGAGGTGTGTGATGAAATCATTCACTCGTGCTCTCCCCCACTCCTTTGCACATGCTGACCTCTTATGATCCATTAATTCAGAAATGGAAGAAACCTGGCCTTTGGATCAATGCATCATGCTTTCCTTATCATTTTGCCAAAATGCACCTCATGAAATATCTCTCATTCCATGCACGGGTTTTGCACCCTTTTTGGGCCAAGCCCTTCTCACACCATGCATTGTGATGTAGTGATCCCAAATTGTACACAAATGGGCCTGCAATTACATTCCATGGCAACTTGCTATTTAGCAAAGATTTACAAATTTTATGTGCCCGTGCCAACCTCATGTGACCATGCACTTGCATTTTGTGAAATGTACCAAATTCCCTGCCTGAATCCTCCAATTTCTCTTGAGCTAAAAACTTCATATGTCATGAATAAAAGGATGGTGGCCTCACCTTGCACTTGGAATTGGAATACATGAGCCCTTTTTGAGATTTTGCATAATTTGCAAAAGTGTGAGATAGGCTCACCAACCTCACTCTTTGCTTGGCCTCTTAGCACATGTGCAAGCCTTTTCCAATCCTTGATCAAAACACAAACAACTCTGGCCCTTAGAACTAGCCATTACATACTTCTCATGATTTGGCTAAATTTGCATTTTTGAGGCCACTTCTTTGCTTGGCACAAAAATGTAGATTTCTCTTGAGCAAAATCATCTAAATGCCTTGCATTGTAACTTAGTAACCTCACTTGATCCATTCCAACACTTGGAAATGAGTTTTGAGCACTCTTGCATTTGGTGTGTACATGGAAATGTGATTTTGCCCTAAAATGCATGAAATTTTCGAAGGCCCTATCTCTCAAACCATAAATCCCATGAAAATGTACTTGTACTTTTTGAAAATGGCAAGCTTTAGTCTTCAACTTTCATGTTTGGGTTGGGTTCATTTGAAGAATTTTTGATCATGCTAAGCTCACTTGAAAATTAGGGCAAAAGTTGCTAAATTTGGAAAATCTCAAAAACCAACTTTGTATCATTTTTACAAAACCCTTCAAATATCCATGATTCTTGATCTTCAATCATCCCAAACATCTTATAAAATTGTAAAGACCCCCCTTGGCAAGAAAAAGTGACTTGGACCCCTTGAAATCAGGCAGTTGACTTTTTACAGGCACAGTTGACCAATTACTTCATCTGCAAGCAACTAAGGCAATGACTGACTTTCATTTGGAATTTTTCCATGAAAATTGACATGTAGGAACCTCTTATCATATAGAAAACATTGCCCAAAAGAGTTGGCCAAAATTATGAGGTTAAGGCTCTTGAAGTCAAAACCCTAATTTGGTTGCACTACTTAGGAGCCTTGCATTGTCTTAAAAATTGTGATGATTAAGCAATCTTCTGAGCTTTTGCAAGTGAACTTGGCCTTGACAAAAGAGTCTATACTCATCATAGGCCTCTCACAAATCCATTGGAACCCTTGTCTTGGCTTAGATAGCCTTCAACACCTCCCCAGATGGCCATATGCCTCATGCTAGGGCTTGATGCTTGTCATGCTTTAATTTACTATGCTATAATGCTATATATATGACATGCTTATGATGCAGATGGTGTATTATGATGCTTAAAATGAAGAGGGCAAATTTGAGGTTCTACAGCTGCCCCTATTCAAGCAACTGTTGATCTGAACAGGACGACTGCTTCCGCTTTCGACCGTTCAAGATAAACTGTGGTTGAATATCCAAAAAAAAAACGAAAATTTGCGCTCTGATGCAGAAAACAAGAAATGGGAAGTAAACCCAATCCAATGACGTTGCAACTGAGCTGAGAGATGAGCAGACGAGCTCCTTCCAACGAAACCAAAGGTTCTAATGGAACATGAAACAGACAAAACTTCTTGTGACCTGTGACGCCAGGTGCAGAAAGCGGAGGAGTCCTTAAGAATATTCAAAGTCATCTGAGATAGATGAATCTCCTTCACTAATCCTTACGCAGATAAGTGGAATAAGACGGACGAGTCTTCTTCGGACAACCCTTACGCAGGTTCCGGGAATGCATATAAGTCTGTGGGATAGACATGCAGCTAGGATGGACGAATCCTCTTCGCAAATCCTTACGCAGATAAGCGGAATAAGACGGACGAGTCTTCTTCGGATAACCCTTACGCAGGTTCCGGGAATGCATATAAGTCTGTGGGATAGACATTCATCTAGGATGGACGAATCCTCTTCATGAATCCTTACGCAGATAAATGGAGTAAGACGGACGAGTCTTCTTCGGATAACCCTTACGCAGGTTCCGGAAATGGTTTTGACGTTTTAATCCCACCGTCAGGATTTTCAACCTCTTCACGAATCCTTACGCAGATAAGTGGAATAAGACGGACGAGTCTTCTTCAGATAACCCTTACGCAGGTTCCGGAAATGGTTTTGACGTTTTAATCCCACCGTCAGGGTTTTCAACCTTTTCAATGCGGACGAGCATTGGAATGATCATCAAATAAACACGGACGAGTGTCACAAGTCGACGATACGGACGAGTACCGGATGATGATCCAAGAAACACGGACGAGTACCGAGAGCCGCGGACGGTCATCAAATAAAGATGTCAGCACGGACGAGTGCTGAGGAATACCTCAAATAAAGAGGAATCTGCCGAGGAAAAGGCACGGACGAGTGCTGAAAGAGGATGAGCATCAAATAAATATGCTAGCACAGACGAGTGTTAGGAATACCTCAAATAAAGAGGAATCTGCTGAGGAAAAGGCACGGACGAGTGCTGAAAGAGGATGAGCATCAAATAAAGATGCTAGCACAGATGAGTGCTAGTAGATATAGACTCTACTGGGGAAAGTGCACAGACGAGTGCCACCAGGTGCTAATTCATCTTGAGACTGCGGATGAGTAAACTGAATCATCAGATAAGTGCCTAAGAGTGCGAACGAACACTAAAAGAGTATCAACAGAGACAAAGGCTGATTATGTTGGGGAAGTAGACAATTCCGCTCTGGCTAAGGAATGAAATCCTGACGGCCTGTGGGAGAAGATTCCGGCAACCTGCTGGGGACTCAAAGCTTTTAACTCTGATGGAAACGAAATGTTGGTAACCTGATGCCTGTTGGAGAGGTTTTCACTGGAGGAAAGACGACTCTGCATGAGGTATACTTCATTTACCTGCTTTGAACATCTGTTGAGGATCTGATCATCCTGCTCTGACTCCACTGGGGGAGAATTTCTTCTTACTCTGCTGGGGAAATCCCTTGGGAATGAGAATCCCGATGACTCTGTGGGGAAATGAAGTTACCTGCAACTCTGTTGGGTAAGGAGAACTTCTAGCGATTCCGTTGTAGATAATAAACTTCTGATAACTCCACTGAGGATGGGAGACTTCTGCTAACTCCTGCTGGGGATTGACCCGACCTCTGGGGAGTGCAGGTGTTCAGATACCTGCTGAGAATAAGTCACTCGTAGACAGGCGCTCTGTCGGGGAAATACCTCTGCTTGGAGACTAACCCTCTGCTGCTTGGGGATACGGTGATAACCTGCAAATCCTGCAATAACAGAATACACACATATGCACCACGATTGACACGACCTGATCTATTCATCTGCCGTCACCTGACACTCAAAGCGATGTTAAGTGTCTCTGCAATGTCATTTTTATCAGTTTGAAAAGCAACATGTTTCGCATGCAATGTTATTTGTCAAAAATTCAGGACATTTTTGTAAACAAAATAAACATAACACGGTGTTTGGCTGAATATTCTTTTTATTGATTGGCCTCTGAATAGGAAAAAATTTACATCAGGAAGTAACCACCTGGAAAGAGGTAGCTACTGTAAAATTGAGAAAAAGAAACTATCCTAATGGCAATGGCGCGGCATTCCAAAGAGTTTCCTTCCTGCTATGACTGGCATATCCTCAAGACTTTCTGTTCCGTCCTCGGCCTTCTGAAGAGAATGAGGGGGCTGATCTCTACCCTTCCGATATGGTCAAGTTGTTTGAAGCGGTGATGTGGTTCAGATAAACCAGAGCGCAGTTGTTCGCTTATTCCCTGATTTTGCGTGGATTGCCCTTTCGGGTTTTCAATCCACCGGGCTACCCTTTTTTGCCTGAGTTGTCCGATGTGGCTTTTCAACTCAGCGGGTGTACACCCTTTTTTTTAATTTTTCCCTAATTTTTGCCCGAGCTTTTATTCTGTTTTTAGCTCGCCGGGATGCCCTTTTTTTTTTGCCTGGACTATAATTCTGTTTTTGTGTCCAGCGGGTCTTTTATGCGAAGTATTTTTTAACTGCGTCCGAGTTAACAGGGTATTGGAAGTCTTCGCCATCCATAGTGGTGAGCATCAGTGCTCCGCCCGAGAATACTTTCTTCACTATGAATGGTCCTTCATAATTTGGGGTCCACTTGCCCCTGTGATCTGAACCGGGAGGAATGATCCTCTTGAGTACAAGCTCGCCTACTTGGTACTCCCGAGTACGTACTCGCTGATCGAAGGCTCGCTTCATTCTCCTTTGATATAGCTGGCTATGACAGATAGCTGCTAATCTCTTTTCCTCAATCAGGCATAGTTGATCGTATCGAGCACGTACCCACTCAGCCTCATCAAGCTTGACATCCATCAGCACCCGTAGTGAAGGGATTTCCACTTCAACAGGCAAGACCGCCTCCATGACGTAGACTAAAGAGAAAAGGGTTGCCCCAGTCGACGTCCTGACTGACGTTCGGTACCCATGCAACGCAAACGGTAGCATCTCATGCCAATCTTTGTAGGTGATGACCATTTTCTGTACAATCCTCTTGATATTCTTGTTAGCTGCCTCTACCGCACCATTCATCTTTGGTCGGTAAGGAGAGGAATTGTGAGGTTGGATTTTAAAGTCCCGGCACAGTTCTGCCATCATCTTATTGTTCAGATTAGAACCATTATCAGTAATGATTCGCTCGGGCACTCCATATCTGCATATGATATCTCTTTTCAGGAATTTTGCTACCACTTGGCGAGTAACATTGGCATAAGACGCAGCTTCTACCCATTTGGTGAAGTAATCAATCGCGACCAAGATGAAGCGATGTTCGTTTGACGCCGTTGGTTCAATCTTGCCAATCATATCAATGCCCCACATGGCAAAGGGCCAGGGTGAAGACATCACATTCAGAGGATTTGGAGGCACATGCACTTTATCCGCATAAATCTGGCATTTATGACATTTTCTGGCATAGGCACAACAGTCTGCATCCATTGTGATCCAGTAATAGCCCGATCTTAGCAACTTTTTAGCCATTGCATGTCCTCCAGCATGGGTACCAAAGGATCCTTCGTGCACCTCGTGCATTAGCAAGTCCGCTTCCGTCCTATCAACGCATCTGAGAAGTATCATATCAAAGTTTCTCTTATACAGGGAGCCATCAGTGTTCAGGAAGAAACTACCAGCTAGCCTTCTTAATGTCTTCTTATCATTGGAAGATGCCCCAGGTGGGTATGTTTGATCCTCCAAGAAGCATTTGATGTCATGGTACCAGGGCTTATCATCTTTGACAATGTCTGTTGAGCACACATATGCTGGCCTGTCAAGTCTGGACACTGCAATTTGAGGCACAAAATTGGCAGCTTGCACTTTGATCATGGATGAAATGGTAGCTAGAGCATCTGCAAACTGATTTTCGTCTCGAGGGATATACTCAAGCTTGACTGTTGTGAAGAAAGTCAACAACCTCCTTGTGTAGTCCCGATAAGGTATCAGATGATCTTGGTGCGTGTACCATTTGCCATTGGTTTGATTAATTACCAGAGCCGAATCCCCGAATACAGTCAAAGTCTTGATCCTGAGGTCAATGGCTTCCTCAAGACCCATAATGCAAGCTTCGTATTCAGCTTCGTTATTGGTGCAGTTAAAGGTGAGTTTTGCCGAGAAAGGCATGTGAACTCCCTTAGGTGTAATGAGTACTGCACCAACACCACGACCATTCATATTAACAGCCCCATCAAACATCATAGTCCATTTTTCTTCTGGGTCAGGCCCTTTAGTATGAATAGGCTCTTCATGATCTTTTGCTTTTATGAACATGATGTCTTCATCAGGGAAGTCAAATCTCATAGGCTGGTAATCATCAATGGGTTGCTCAGCGAGATAATCAGACAATACACTGCCTTTGATGGCCTTCTGAGAGGTGTACTGAATATCATACTCTGTGAGAATCATTTGCCATCTTGCAACCCGCCCGGTAAGTGCTGGCTTCTCAAATATATACTTGACTGGATCCATCTTGGAGATCAACAAGGTAGTGTGGGTCAACATGTACTGCCTTAGTCGGCGAGCAGCCCACGCTAAAGCACAGCAAGTTTTCTCGAGCAGTGAATAACGTTGTTCACAGTCGGTAAACTTTTTGCTTAGGTAGTATATTGCGTACTCTTTTCGACCAGACTCGTCATGCTGGCCCAACACACACCCCATTGACTTTTCTAATACTGTCAAGTACATGATCAGAGGTCTTCCTTCCACTGGAGGCATAAGGATCGGAGGCTCCTGTAAGTATTCCTTAATTTTGTCAAAAGCCCTCTGACAGTCTTCATTCCACCTGACCGTTTGTTCTTTTCTTAATAGCTTGAACAAGGGCTCGCAGGTTGCTGTAAGATGAGATATGAACCTTGAAATGTAGTTCAATCTTCCTAGGAACCCTCGAACTTCTTTCTCAGTTTTTGGTGCAGGCATTTCTTGAATGGCTTTAACTTTGTCAGGGTCAACTTCAATCCCTTTCTCACTTACAATAAATCCCAGCAACTTACCAGATCGTACCCCAAATGTGCATTTGTTGGGGTTTAGCTTCAATTGGTACTTCCTCAGACGCTTGAATAACTTCAACAGATTTACCAGGTGGTCTTCTTCTGTGAAGGACTTGGCAATCATGTCATCCACATAACATTCAATTTCTTTGTGGATCATGTCATGGAATAATGTTACCATAGCCCGTTGATAAGTGGCACCAGCATTCTTCAGGCCGAATGGCATCACTTTATAACAGAATGTGCCCCAGGGTGTGATGAAAGTTGTCTTCTCCATGTCTTCAGGTGACATTTTGATCTGATTGTATCCTGAAAATCCATCCATGAAGGAGAACACCGAAAACTGAGCCGTATTATCCACCAATACATCAATGTGAGGTAAAGGGAAGTCATCTTTCGGGCTAGCTCTGTTCAGATCCCGGTAGTCAACACACATCCTCACCTTGCCGTCCTTCTTTGGCACTGGAACGATGTTAGCTACCCAAGGTGGGTAACTAGTCACGGCAAGGAACCCGGCGTCCCACTGTTTCTGTACCTCCTCTTTGATCTTCATCGCCATGTCAGGGCGAGTTCTTCTCAGTTTTTGCTTAACAGGAGGACAGTTTTCTTTTAACGGTAGTCGATGCACAACTATGTCTGTATCCAACCCTGGCATGTCCTGATATGACCAGGCAAAGATGTCAACATATTCACGCAACATTTCGATCAACCCCTTCTTAACTTCAGTCTTCAAGCTGGCACCTATCTTGATTTCCTTCTTAACCTCTTCTGTGCCGATGTTGATAACCTCGATTTCCTCCTGATGAGGCTGAATAACTCTTTCCTCTTGCTTCAATAACCTGACCAGCTCTTCAGGGAGTTCATAATCTTCCTCAACCTCTTCATCAGCTTGGTAGATTGGATTGTCGAAGTTATGCTCAGTCATAGCGGGAGAGTTGTCAATGGAATCCGGTTGATCGACACTGCACAAGTGATGTGCTCATTCAGAATCTGTTTAGAGAAAACACACACCACAAGCAAGAAAGGAAAACACATTGCCATTTTCTTTATTTGTGCAAAAATTAAAATTGAAAGAAAAGGAACGATTTGATTGAAAAATGTCCTTTATTTATGACAAGTAAATGCTTTCAAAACATGGAGGCCCATACAATGGATCCTTGTACCTTGGGCAGAGTACAGGATTTGACATGCAGTATGTAAAAAATGACAAATAAACAATTACTTTGTGATCCAGGTGACTTCGACGATGTCTTCCGTGGACCAATTGGGCAGCTCCTCTCCTGGTGCACACGGGCGGATCCAATTATCTAGATCGAACTCGCTATCTCCGTCTTCACTGGTAGCATAGATATGATTGCGGTCCAATAACCCAGCACTAGTAAAGGTAACGGTCTTGTTGTCTGATGAATGGACGAGCCAATCAGGCTGATACCAAAGCCCGAACTTGTCCTCCTTCTTTTCCAGCTCTAACAGTCTGCCCCAACCCTGGGCACTACCTGATTGCACAACTTCCTTGGCCTGCTTGTAGGAGTTAATAGACGTACCTTCTCTATCCTCAGCCTTACTCAGAGGAGACAAGGAACTAACGTTCACTGCTTCGAATGCCTGACACAGAGTTTCATGAATCTCACCATCCATCTCCACATATTTGAATGTAGATAGATGGCTCACAAATATGTCCTCTTCACCGCACACAGTCACAACTTGACCATCCGCTACGTACTTGAGCTTCTGGTGCAAAGTTGACGTCACAGCCCCTGCGGCATGAATCCATGGTCGACCAAGTAGACAGCTATAAGCAGGTTGGATGTCCATCACGTAGAACGTGCTCTTAAACACTTGCGACCCAACCTTGATTGGCAACTCAACCTCCCCAAAGACTGACCTCCGAGAACCGTCGAAAGCCTTCACCACCAAATCACTTGGCCTCAAAACGACCCCTTCCACATTGAGTTTCATTAACGCCTTCTTCGGCAAGACATTAAGAGATGACCCAGTATCAACCAGGACATGAGACAGCACATCCCCTTTGCATTCAATTGTGATGTGGAGAGCCTTGTTATGATTCCTCCCTTCAGTAGTAAGGTCCCTATCCGTAAAGCCCAGACCATGGCTCGCATTCACATTTCCCACCACGGCTTCTAACTGATTCACGGTAATCTCCTGAGGAACATACGCCATATGCAACACCTTCAGAAGGGCTTCTCTATGAGCTGGTGAGCACATTAGCAGCGACAAGATAGAGATTTTGGAGGGAGTTTGATTTAGCTGCTCGACTACCTTGTAGTCGCTCCTCTTAATAATCCTCATGAACTCCTCCATTTCCTTCTCGAAAGTACTTTGACCAGTAGCGGGAGTGGCATTATCTTCAGTTGCTACTTGCTTCCCTTTGGCTTTAGCAGAAGCCTCAGCATCAGTGTCTCCTCTCAAAGTCTGGGGAGCGAATAGGCGACCACTCCTCGTGAAACCTCCACTTCCCCCAACATTCACCACAGCTGGGTCCATGGTTACTGCCTTATTTTCCACTTTCTGTCCTCCGACATACACTTCTGATCCGTAATGCCATGGGATAGCCTTCTCATCTGAATATGGAATAGGCCCAGGCACCGTAATGGTGACAGGGCTTACTTCCGGGACATAAATAGTAACTGGCTCTCTTTGTGCTGGCATTTCAGCAGGATCATAGTATATGGTCACCGTTGACACTTCATAAGTCCTCTTATCAACCCTGTCGAACTGTAACAGCCCATCATCCATCAGTCTCTGTAAACCAGTCTTCAATCTGTCACAACCATTCTTTGACTCAACACAGTCTTCGCAATCAAGCCCACAACCCGGGAAAACCTGACCCTTCACCAATCTCTCCTTGACCAGCAACAAGGAGGTCTTCACTTCTTCAACCTTCTCCACCAAGTTCAACCTCTCCCCGATCTCAATAGCATTAACCTTGGCTCCCCCATGATTAGGAATAGGGTTATTCGTGACATTCGGAGGTGGCGCAAAATTGATTGCCTTGGAGTCGATCAAATCCTGAACTTTGTAGTGCAAAGCCCTGCACTTCTCTGTTGAGTGCCCGGGTGCCCCAGAATGGAAAGCGCACCGAACATTGGCGTCATAACCTGGAGGAAGAGTTCCAGTAGGTGGAGCCAAAGTCCTCAGTTGAATTAAATTCAATTCCAACAATCTCTGGAGTAAAGCTGTGTATGTCATTGGGATCACATCAAAAACCCTATCAGCTTGGCGTGGCTGCCTCTGCTGATACGGTCTCTGCTGATAGTTGCGCTGCTGTTGTTGCTGAGGCTGTTGTAGAGCCTGTTGAGCTGGTTGAATGGGTGCAGTGGGAATTGTGACTGCAGCTATCTGATTGTATTCTCGTCTATAACCTCTGCCTCTGCCTCGGCCATATACTGCGTTAGCTTCCCCTTCTCTTCTTCTAGGAGGTCCACCAAAGGCTTTCCTCGCTCCCCCAGAGCTACCAGCAGTATTAGGGTCTTGAATCTTCCCTGTCTTTAATAGAGTCTCAACTCTCTCTCCAGCAATCACTATATCATTGAACTTGGTGGCCGAGCTAGATGCCAACCTCTCTAGAAAAACACCTTGGAGGGTGCCCATAAACATGTCGGCCATTTCATCCTCTAAGAGAGGTGGTTGCACCCTGGCAGCTAACTGGCGCCACCTCTGGGCATATTCTTTGAAACTTTCTTTTGCCGCCTGGGTCATGTGTTGCAACTGCGTGCGCTTCGGGGCCATGTCCATGTTATATTGATACTGCCTCACAAAGGCCTCGGCTAAATCCTTCCAGCTCTTGATATTGACCCTATTGAGCTTCATGTACCATTCAAGAGAAGCCCCCACCAAGCTATCCTGAAAATAATACATCCACAGCTTCTCATCGTCTGTATGAGCGGCAATTCTCCCGACAAACGACTGCAGATGGGTCTTTGGGCAAGTAGTGCCGTCATACTTCTCGAAGGTAGGAACTTTGAACTTGTACGGAATCCTGACTCCCGGAACCAAGCCCAAGTCTGTTATGTCGAATCCCAAAGAACTCTGGGACTGAATAGCCTTGATTTGCTCAGCCATCTCTTCAAACCTCTTGTTCACCTCTGCCCCTTGACCTCCAGCTTCATCAAGCAGAGTGAACTGGTCGTCTTGATGGTCTACCTGCATGTTGTGTAACCCATCGTTGATTATTGTCGTTCCTGGCTGTGTAACGGGAGGTTCGACCTGACGTGCGCCCGCACCGGTACGATTGTCAGCAGTAGCAGCCGCCGCAGTGTTCCTATTCTGGTTCTCTACCATCTCTCGCAGGCGTTCTTGGGTCTGCCCCATACCGACCATTAGTGTCATAAAATTATCCATCCTTTGTCTCAAATCTGTCAAGTCTGCCTGTAACTGGTCCATGACTCGCTCTCTATTAATCTTGGTCGGATATCTGTGTACTGTTGATTGCCCCCGAACTTTTCGAGGAGCTATAGTGCCTGAAACACAAAACACGTTAGTAGCTGATGCAACACCTGCAAAACAGACAAACAGGTTATATGCATTGCAATGTAACTGTTCATGTTCCCAATTTTAAGCATTTGACATGCCCCAGTTCTGGCATCTATCTCAAAAAAACTGCTTTCAGTGTTTGGCTTTCAAACTTTCTCTTTGATAAGTGTTCAGGCATTAGCAGTATCCAGACAAACGAGTCTTGCACATTCAAAACGATAACTTGCACATTACTACTGAATATAGACAAACTACTATAGGCTAAAAGTCAGAATACATCTAAGAATATTCCCCGAAGGGTTACAAATTAGCATATAAAGACAAAAGAAATAAAAGCAAGACTCCTACAACAAGCCTGTAGGTAGTCTGAAAATAAACTAAGCTAGGGACCCCGGCTCTGCCACCTCTGCCCTGCTCTTCTTGACACCCGCTCTCAGCTTGAGCTCTTCGATCTCTTTCCTTGCTTCCTCCAGAGCTAATTGACTTTGGGCCAACTGTTGAGTCTTCTCCCTCCGGACGACGTGGGCTTGCTCCACTTCCTCCTTCTTGAAAGCCATCTGAACTTCAAAGAACTCTTCCTTCTCTTTGAATTTCTTTTGCTCTTCATCCCTTTGGCCTTTCAACCAAACAATGGACTGTCGAGCATTCCTGAGATTTTTTAAAGTCTCCTTGTGCTTAGCTTCTCTTTGAGCTTCCATCATACCCAATCTGTGGAAATGGGCTTCTCTTCCAGCAAAATCCTTCTCTTTGTTTTCTAAAGAGGCTTGGAACTTCTGCAGCTTGTCTTCAGCTTCCTTCTTGGCTCTATTAGCCTGGTGGTATAGGCTTACCATCTCAACATTTTCTACTCTGACCTCATGCAGCTGAGCTTCTAGCTTCTTGTACTCCTCCAAGGAAACCGTATTGTTCGGACTTGGTACCTCTCGGGGATAAAGTGGAGCCTCGACTGAAAAAGGCATGAGAACTGATTCAATATGTCTTTGCAACCATTCAGCATATGGTGGATATGTCTTGGGATCAACTCGGCCGAAGTCTTTCTTCCCTTTCCTTTTTCTGTGATCCCAAGATTGAACTGCTTGTTGGACCAGCTCTCTGTTCCCGTCAGTAGGAAAATACAAAGATTCAGCAAACATTTCCATCTGAGGAGGATCCTTCAAAGGGTAGCCAAACTGCCTTCTGGTTAACGTTGGGTAGTAACTGATGACACCTTTCCTTCCCAGCAAAGGTACTCCAGCAAACCTTCCGCAGCTAACCATCACCTCTTTTCCTAGAAAATCCCTGTCATAACCCCAAGCAATGTCTTCTTCAGTCAGTCCCATCAATCTTCTGGACCATCTCCATTCGCCTCGTATATCCTTGAAGGCACCTGACTTAGGCAACTGTCTGGCAAACCATTCAGCAAACAAAGGAGCACAGCAGACCACTGGACCACCTCTACCTTTCTCGTTTCTGTAATGGACACTAAAATAAAAGTCACCCAATAAAGTAGGCACTGGATTGCCTTTTGCAAAGATTGAGATCACTTCTAAGCTGACAAACTCTTTCTCTCCGGGAAACAAGCTAGACCCATATACCATCAATGCCAGCAAAGCCCCAAAGTCATTCCACTTAGCTTCTGTAGCATACTTCTCAGCCTCTGGAATAAGCACACTCCATGGTAGACCTCTGCCTTTACTCTCTTGCAAAGCTTCTTTGACTGAAACAACTGGCAACCTACAAACCTTGGCTATGTCTTCATCTCTAAGCACAACCTCTGACCCGTAGAACGGCAATGTCTCTCTGATCGGAACACTCAACATGCTGGAGATCTCTTCCAATGTCGGAGCTAAGATGTAACCTGAAAGAACAAAGCAACGCAGCAGGGGATCATAAAATTGCAACAAAGTATGCAAGCTGTCCTTTTGGTCTGTAGTAGGCTTGTCCACAAACTTCAGTATCTGGCCATATCTTTTCTTGAAATTACCCAAGACTTGGTCGTTCATCAAACCTGCTAACCTCTGAACACTTTTAACTTCCGGCTGAAGAAAGGTATAATGCACATTCTTTTTCCTAGGATCGCTTCTAATTTCTGCCATAGAGATAAGAATACCAGAACTGGGAACAGATGTGATCACTGACCTGAAAAATGGGAAACATAAACAGTTAATGCAAAGAATGATGCAAATGTAATGCAATGCAAGCATATGACCAACTGGGACCATCTGGACTGGAACACTAACAAGGGTCCCTCTGAATAACTGGCAAACCCAAAAGTTCGCTGAGTCACACCCTCTGATAATCACAACCCTCTGATAGAAGATCTTAGAATCACAGTATCAAAAACCCAGAATTCCAGAACCATAACTTCGGAACCATAGAATCATAGAACCATGGATCATAATCACATGACCAAAGATCATAACAAGAACCACTGAACAGATGAGTGTATGTTGAGGTCGTGGGTTCCTGCACACCTGTAAACACCCCCAATCTCACGGGTAAAAGGCTCCGGGTCAGACATCACGGACTCTCAAAGCCGAATAGCAATAATACGTTCACCATTTCCGGGAAATGGCTCATGACCAAATCAGGGAATCGGTTAGGCATTATGTACTACGCAGGGAGGCCTCAACTGAGTCCAGGAAAAACAAGCATCCCTTATAAGTCCCCAGCTTCAAGCGCTGAAATCGAGAAACAATAGTACATTCAGCCCGTAGGATACAGTACTAATGTCATACGACCAGATGCTTTGACTGAATTCTTATAAGAGAACCAGGCCATCCTATGCGAGTCCCCAGTGGACCCTCGGGTGCGAATGGGTTTGCCACAAAATGTGGTCTGCCACTGTCACCACTGGAGAGGGTTGTTTCCACAAAGGTTCTCAATGATCGGTCCCCAGCTGCACATAACTGTCAGGGTTATGTAATGAGAGAGGAAGATCCCCAAATCAAGACATTTCCAAGACAATCGCAACCTGGGTGTGGAACTCACTACTACCCCCATGACAAGATCTCATGAGGCCAAAGTGGAACCACTCTAAATCCTATGGTGCGCTCGAGCCAGGTACTTGGCTCATATCTCTCAATAACAAGTAACACCTATCCCACCAAAGAAAACCAATCCAGACAGTCCAGTATGATATATATGATGCAGAAAATAAGGACTGAAAACTATAAATAAAGCCATAAATAAAGCTGTAAATAAACAACAATAAAATACAACAAGCCACAACAAACAAACATCACCCAAAGAAACAGCAACACACAAGCGCTAGGAGAGACTCACAGGGGAACCAGAGATTCTGGGTTCGGTCCCCAGCAGAGTCTCCAGCTGTCGCTCCCGGGATTTCCATCCTGGTACAAACGCGAAAGTGGCGCGGAAAACGAATAGAGTCGCCAGCCAGGCATTTTTATCCCGAAGAAAGGGAATGGTAATGCTGCACAAACCAGAAGAAAAGAAAAGGAAGGACACGGGTCCTGCGAACCAAAGAGACTGAGTTCGGGAGTCGGTTACGACCTGGGAAGGTATTAGCACCCAGATCGTCCGCCGTACCCGACGGGATCCACGCTTGCAAAGAAACTGTTTCAAAGGGTGAAGAAATGAAAGCTGCAGCAAAAGAAATGAAAACGAAAAGAAACCGGAACTGGAAAAGAACTGAATAAGAAACAAAGAGAAAAATGTAGGGAAAATAAAGATTGTGCTCGAACGGGCCCTACTCCGCTGCCTACGTACCTCATCAGGACAATGAGGATCAGAGACGCCGTAGTTCCCCTGGCTAGGGGTGACAAGGAAATTGCTTGTGAATTAAGGCTTGAACTGCCTATGCCATTGCTCAGGTGTTGCAGGCTCGGACGACGAGTGCGTTACCGTCTTGCAAAATGACAAGTAGGAGCAAGTTCGCGTACGGAGCGAAGGAGATGAGAAAAGAATTCCCGAAGGAAAGATGCTTATTATTTGTTTGTGTGTTTTAGAAGCTTTTATGAGTGTGTCACGAGGAAGTGAACTCAAGCTCTCATCCATGGAATGTGCACTTGTCACTACATTCCAAGATGGAATAATAGAACAAGCACACTCAAGTAAGGAGAAGATCCCCAAAACTTGAACCCAAAGATTAGGGCTTAGGCTCACTAACTTGTTTACTTATTAGGTGTTTTGATTATTTACATGAAGAAGTGTTTTTTTTATGCTTTTCTTTATGAAGTAGATACCTTGATCAGACTTGTGCATCACAAGGTAAACATGTACTATCCCAAGATGGGAAGACTACAAGCATACCTCATGGGATAAGGCTATGGATCAAGACATCACTCCACATTTATTTGAGTATCTTTTAAGAATTATGAGATGAGAAGAGATGAAAGAACCCAAAAGATCTCAAAGGAAAAAAAACTCTAAAGGGGAACTAAAATAATCCTAAGTATTCACATGCATGGATATCCTAGGTTAGTAGGGTTTCTATCCTAAAAAGAAAATCTCAAGAGAAAAAGAAGAATATAAGAGGAGAGATGAGAAAGGCCTAAGCCCAACAAGAAGATGTTAGTCCATATAAACAAAATGAGAAGAGATGAGAGATGGAGATGTGGAACTCAATTCCCACATCTCACACTTACCATAGCCCCTGCAAGGTTAGTGTAACAACATAAAACCAAGGCATGAAACCAACAAGTCAGAAGCTACACAAGCATATAGGCATGGCAAAGAATTCACAAGATGATAAGCAAAGCAACACAAGATCATATTGAGATGATTAGGAGTGAAACAAGTGCAAAGAAGGCATGCATAACACTTAAGGAAACAAAGCACATAAAAGAGACCCAACACCAAGACTCAAGGAGACTCAAACCCTATCCCAAGACCAGGAACAACCCTAGACCTCTAAAGGACCCTAAAAGATGAGGAGAAGTTGGCACAAGTGCCCTTCTAAACTTAAGAGAGCTTATAAGACTCAAAGTATGCAAAAGAAGGCAAGGTGAGGAAGAAAATACCCAAGAAAAAGATCCAAGCATCTAAAAAAATCTACCCAACCAGCAAAGTACTCTCCAAACACAAAGAAATGAGAATCCAAAAGGGTTTGCAAAAATACAGCACCAAACTAGGTCAATGAAGCTCAAGGATGCAAGGTACCACCATTTAGGGTTTTGAAAATTAAGGCACAAGTAACTCCATCAAAGTCCAGCAAATAAATTTGTGAAAAATCCAAGATAAATCATGAAGATAGTAGAGTTTCTTAGGATTTGAATGCAAAAAGAATGGGGTTCATAGCTTAAAGGATGAGGAAAATAGAAATTGGACAAGGCAGATTGGTCCATGAGAGTTCACAAGAAAGCAATGCCTAAATGTTGAATTTATTTGGCCACGTGGGATGAAAGTAAAAATATGAAAAGAATATGATAAAAAACTAGATGAATCAAGGAATACACATGAATTTTTTTGGATTTTTTTGATATTTGGAAGTATTTTTAATAAATCAAAATGAAAGAAGTAAAGAAAAGAAAATAATAAAAATAGTAAAATGAGGGGGGAGTGTGAAGAGCAAGGCTAATCAGTTCAGACTGGCCATTTGGGCCCAACAGGGGGTGCGAGTAGCACCTTGGCCTTAGGCCCACACGAAAATGAAAACAAAAAAAAGAAAACTCAGGTTTCTTACATTATTTATGATATGCTTCAAAAAAATAAAAATAAAACAAAACTCATGTGACTATGCATCAATTGGTCATGCTAGGGTTTAAAACATAAGAGACAAAAAACAAAAACAGCCAATCCACGCGCTCCACCTCATCACCTTCAACCTCTATCCAAAGTTAGAAAATGCAGCAAGGGCAATGAACACAGTATTCACCCCAAATGTAGAGCAACACCATTCCCTCATTTCTTCATGGAATTTCGCAAATCAAACACCAAAATGATCCTTGGACCAAGCACATCAAGAATCAATCATCACAGACATGTAAGCTAGCACACACAAACTGAACCGAAGCAAAATAGTCTGGATCTAGAAACTTCAAAACCCTAGCCTGACCTCATTTCAACATCATTTTCAAAACCAAAGGGATACACATGCTCAGTGTAACAAGCAGATCATAATATGCATAACAAAAACCATTTACAGATCCATAAGTTTAGAGCATACCTGAGATTGCACAGGTCCAAAATCCACCAAGAAAACCACTGTCCAGCTCAAGATGTCCCTCTTGCAACCTCTTCTCACAAAATAAATGTGAAAGAGGCCTCAAAAACAGCTCACTCTTGCTCTGTGAAAGTTTCTGGTCTGAACTGAACTGGTACAAGAATCTTCTTCTAGCTCAAAATGAGGGTTGCTCCATGATCTGTGAAGCTCCAAGAACAAGAATATGAGGTTTGTTTGGTGAATGGAGTTGTGGATGATGAGCTATGGGGGAAAATGCAGCAGGAGCAAAAACTTGAGATTGATGAAATTCTCCTCCAAGAGTCTGATTCAAAGAGAGATACCACTTATATATGATGTGTGTTTTCAGTGGTTAGGGTTTGCAAGCAAAGGCATGTGAGAACGGTGTGCATGAGGTGATTTTGCAAAAATGGCATGAGGTGTGTGATGAAATCATTCACTCGTGCTCTCCCCCACTCCTTTGCACATGCTGACCTTTTATGATCCATTAATTCAGAAATGGAAGAAACCTGGCCTTTGGATCAATGCATCATGCTTTCCTTATCATTTTGCCAAAATGCACCTCATGAAATATCTCTCATTCCATGCACAGGTTTTGCACCCTTTTTGGGCCAAGCCCTTCTCACACCATGCATTGTGATGTAGTGATCCCAAATTGTACACAAATGGGCCTGCAATTACATTCCATGGCAACTTGCTATTTAGCAAAGATTTACAAATTTTATGTGCCCGTACCAACCTCATGTGACCATGCACTTGCATTTTGTGAAATGTACCAAATTCCCTGCCTGAATCCTCCAATTTCTCTTGAGCTAAAAACTTCATATGTCATGAATAAAAGGATGGTGGCCTCACCTTGCACTTGGAATTGGAATACATGAGCCCTTTTTGAGATTTTGCATAATTTGCAAAAGTGTGAGATAGGCTCACCAACCTCACTCTTTGCTTGGCCTCTTAGCACATGTGCAAGCCTTTTCCAATCCTTGATCAAAACACAAACAACTCTGGCCCTTAGAACTAGCCATTACATACTTCTCATGATTTGGCTAAATTTGCATTTTTGAGGCCACTTCTTTGCTTGGCACAAAAATGTAGATTTCTCTTGAGCAAAATCATCTAAATTCCTTGCATTGTAACTTAGTAACCTCACTTGATCCATTCCAACACTTGGAAATGAGTTTTGAGCACTCTTGCATTTGGTGTGTACATGGAAATGTGATTTTGCCCTAAAATGCATGAAATTTTCGAAGGCCCTATCTCTCAAACCATAAATCCCATGAAAATGTACTTGTACTTTTTGAAAATGGCAAGCTTTAGTCTTCAACTTTCATGTTTGGGTTGGGTTCATTTGAAGAATTTTTGATCATGCTAAGCTCACTTGAAAATTAGGGCAAAAGTTGCTAAATTTGGAAAATCTCAAAAACCAACTTTGTATCATTTTTACAAAACCCTTCAAATATCCATGATTATTGATCTTCAATCATCCCAAACATCTTATAACATTGTAAAGACCCCCCCCCCCCCCTTGGCAAGAAAAAGTGACTTGGACCCCTTGAAATCAGGCAGTTGACTTTTTACAGGCACAGTTGACCAATTACTTCATCTGCAAGCAACTAAGGCAATGACTGACTTTCATTTGGAATTTTTCCATGAAAATTGACATGTAGGAACCTCTTATCATATAGAAAACATTTCCCAAAAGAGTTGGCCAAAATTATGAGGTTAAGGCTCTTGAAGTCAAAACCCTAATTTGGTTGCACTACTTAGGAGCCTTGCATTATCTTAAAACTTGTGATGATTAAGAAATCTTCTGAGCTTTTGCAAGTGAACTTGGCCTTGCCAAAAGAGTCTATACTCATCATAGGCCTCTCACAAATCCATTGGAACCCTTGTCTTGGCTTAGATAGCCTTCAACACCTCCCCAGATGGCCATATGCCTCATGCTAGGGCTTGATGCTTGTCATGCTTTAATTTACTATGCTATAATGCTATATATATGACATGCTTATGATGCAGATGGTGTATTATGATGCTTAAAATGAAGAGGGCAAATTTGAGGTTCTACAACGAGGAGGAGGTGGAAGATGCTGAGGAGGTGCTCCGTGCGGAGTCTTGATTATTTTTTTCTTTTGATTTGTTGTTTTTGTTATGGCCTGCGTGCCTTGTTGTGTGGCCTGCGTGCCCTTCATGTATTTTGGCCTTCAGGCATATGTAATATGGCCTTCGGGCGTACTTGGCCTCGGCCGTTGTTATGTTATTCTGTTTTTAAATATATGAATGTTTTCTGTTGTCATTCATTGTGTTCGGGTATGCGTTATATTTGCTTGTTTATGAATTTATACTCTGCTCGACCTCGTTAGTCTCCTCGGTTTAGGGAACCGACGAAGCGTCGGGCTTTGTGCCCGTTAGGATCGAAGCCCGGGTTCGTTGTTCGGACTCTGGCTTCGAGGCTTGGGCTTTCCCATCGCGAGCTGGGTGCCCTGCCTGTCGTGGTACTTCGACGTTGAGTCTCGATCGAGATCCCAATCGTCGGGGAGGGTTGTGTTTGCTGTGTGGCCCCGGTTCGTCCCCGGGTCTTGCGGTTCCTCTTTGTGGTTTTGGAGACGAAGAGCGTGGTCGTACCACCCACGTCTCCCCGTGATACATTTAGCTGTAATATTGTCTAAGTTTTTCTGCGTTCCATGGTCGAGCGAGTTCTTCCCCTTGTAGGTTTTCTAGGTAATAGGCCCCGTTGCTCGTCTTGTCGCGGACGCGGTAGGGGCCTTCCCAGTTGGCGGCCAGTTTACCCTCTTTTGGGTTTTTCTGGTTTCTTCTGAGGACCAGGGTGCCGTAGTGCTATTTTTTGTTTGAGGGACATTTCCCTGAGGGCTGCTTCGGAACAGATCTCTTCGACTAGGTCGAGTTCGGCTCTAAGGGTCTCGTCGTTCATTTCCTCGTCTAGGGGCTCCTCTATCCTCCTCGTTGGTTCCCGTATTTCCACCGGGATGACTGCTTCGGTGTCGTAAGTCAGTCGGAATGGGGTCTCCCCGGTGGTGGAGTGTGGTGTCGTGCGGTAAGCCCATAGGACGCTATGTAGTTCCTCGACCCATGCCCTCTTCGCCTCGCCGAGCCTGCGCTTAAGGCCACGTAAGATTACCCTGTTGTCCGCCTCCGCTTGCCCGTTCGTCTGTGGATGTTCGACAGACGTGAAATGCTGTTTAGTACCTAGGCTGGCGACGAAGTCTTGGAATCCTCCGTCCGTGAATTGTGTCCCATTGTCCGTGATGAGGGCCTGGGGTACGCCGAACCGAGCGAGGATGTTGCGTTTAAAGAACTGGAGAATGTTCTGTGCGGTTATTTTAGCCAATGCCTCTGCTTCAATCCATTTCGTAAAATAATCCACCCCGATGATGAGGTATTTATTCTGGTACGATCCGGTGACAAAAGGTCTGAGGATGTCCATGCCCCACCATGCGAAGGGCCACGGGGAAGACAGTGATTTTAGGTCATTCGGGGGTGCGAGGTGCATGTCGGCGTGTCGCTGGCATTTGTCGCATTTTTTTACGTGCTCCTTTGAGTCGTTTTGCATGGTCGGCCAGTAGTAGCCTGCTCGAAGGGCTTTTCGTGCGAGCGATCGCCCGCCGAGGTGTTGAGCGTTAATCCCCCGGTGTATTTCTCCAAGTATGTCGGGAACTTTCTCTTCCTCGACACACTTAAGTAACGGGATGGAAAACCCTCTACGGTAGAGTTTACCTTCGAGGAGTACGTATGAGCATGCCCGTCGTTTGGTGGTGGCCGCCTCCTTTGGGTCGACTGGCAGTTCGTCTTTTGTTAGGTAATTGTAGATGGGTGTCATCCAACAGTGAGCATCCCCGATCGCGTTGACCTCGAATGGAGGAGGTAATTTTTCGATGCTAGGTCGAGGAAGGATTTCTTGAATTACGGATTTGTTTCCGCCCTTTTTCCTCGTGCTGGCTAGTTTTGAGAGGATATCTGCCCGTGTATTGTGCTCGCGAGGTACGTGTTGAACTTCCCACTTCTCGAATTTCTCAAGTTTTTCTTTGACAAGGGACAAGTATTCGACGAGGTTGTCGTTCTTGGTTTGGTATTCTCCTCGTACTTGTGATGCCACGAGTTGGGAGTCTATGGATATTTTCACTTCTTTTGCTCCTAGGTCCTCGGCTAATCTCAGACTGGCGATAAAAGCCTCGTATTCGGCCTGGTTGTTCGACGTCGGGAAAGCCAGTGCTAATGAGACCTCGATCAGGATCCCATCCTCATTCTCGAGGATGATCCCGGCTCCGCTGCCTGATGTGCTGGAGGCGCCGTCGACGAAGATCGTCCACTTGTGGGCGCCGTCCGCCGGTGTTGGGCAGTGGGTCATTTCCGCGACGAAGTCGGCCAGTGCTTGGGCTTTCAAGGCCTTTCTATTTTCGTATTGTATGTCGAATTCGGAGAGTTCCAGTGACCACTTGAGCATTCTGCCGGCCATATCTGGTCGCCCGAGTAACTGTTTGATCGGCTGGTCGGTCCTTATTTTTATCGTATGTGCGAGGAAGTAATAACGTAGCCTCCTCGCCACATTTATGAGGGCTAGGGCGACCTTTTCGATTTGCTGATATCGGATCTCAGGGCCTTGGAGTGCTTTGCTCGTAAAATAGATGGGTTTTTGTCCCTCGTCGGTCTCCCTTATTAGGACGGCGCTGACGGCCTCGGTCGCTACGGATAGATATAGGTATAGGGTTTCCTTTTCCAATGGTCGTGATAAGACCGGGGGTTCAGAGAGAACCTTTTTCAAATGGAGTAATGCCTGCTCGCACTCGTCGGTCCAGTCGAAGCTGGCCTCTTTGCGAAGGAGTCTGAAGAATGGCAGTGCATGCTGGGCGGACTTGGCGATGAAACGGGAGAGTGAGGCGAGCACTCCATTGAGGGATTGGATTGATTTCTTGGTCCTCGGGGTCGGAAATTCTGAGAACGCCCGACATTTGTCGGGGTTGGCTTCGATCCCCCTTTCGGTGAGGTAGAAACCTAGGAATTTTCCTGCCCGTACCCCGAACGTGCATTTTTCAGGATTGAACCACATTTTGCACTGCCTCGCCTGCTCGAAAACTTTGGTTAGGTGTCGAGCATGGGTAACCTCCTCGTGTGACTTGACGATCATGTCATCCATGTATACTTCTAGCATGTCCCCTATTTCTTCCTTGAAGACTTTGTTCATCATGCGTTGGTACGTGGCACCAGCGTTTTTGAGCCCGAACGACATTACGTTGTAATAGTAATTGCCCGTTGGGGTCATGAATGCCGTGTGTCTCTTGTCTGTGGGCGACATAGCGATTTGGTTGTATCCACTATATGCGTCCATGAAGGACAAGAGTTTAAAACCTGCAGAATTGTCTACGAGCATATCTATATTAGGGAGGGGGAAAGCATCTTTCGGGCAAGCCCTATTAAGATCAGTATAATCAACACACATGCGCCATTTTCCATTATTTTTCTTAACGAGGACTACATTAGAGAGCCAGGTTGTGTACTAGGCTTCAGAAATAAAATTTGCCTCTAAAAGGTCTTTTACAGCTCGTTCGGAAGCCTCCGCCTTCTCGGGGGACTGTTTGCGCCTACGCTGTGCTATGGGCTTGACTGCCCGATCTAAAGCTAGCTGGTGACACGCGATCTCAGGATCCAGCCCAGGCATTTCTGCGGCATTCCAGGCGAAGAGGTCAGAGTTCTCTTTGAGGCATGCCACGAGCTTCTCCCTTGTTCCCTCGGGCAGTCCCTTGCCTATCTTCACTGTCCTTTCCGGATCGTCCCCGAGAGGAATGAGTTCGAACTCTCCGTCGGGGATTGGTCGGACTGGGTGTTCGAGAGATCGTTCCTCGGTGGGCTTCCCTTCTTCGGTTTCGTCTAGCCCAATGCAACAGTCGAGGTCGATGGCGTTAACTCCCCGGGGAGGATCCTCGGTCCTGAGTTTTTTGTTGTTGTTGCTACTCTTCGTGTTGACCATGGCCTGTCCTTTTACCGCAGCGTCGTAGCACCGTCGGGCGGCTTCGATGTCACCGTGGATGGTGACCACGCGACCCAATTTGGTGTAGTATTTCATATTCAGGTGGACGGTGGATGGGACCGCGGTGAGTTCGGCCAGTGTCGGGCGTCCAAAGATGCAATTGTAAAGGGATGGACAGTCCACGACCAAGAATTGGATCTTGATTTCCCTGGCCGTTTCCTGCTCCCCGAAGGTGACGAGGAGCTCGACATATCCCCACGGCCTTGTTGTTGCTCCGTTGAATCCCTGGAGGTCGGATCCGACGTAGGGGGCCAGGTTGGTCTTGTCTAATTTCAGGGTCTTGAAGAGGTGGACATACATGATGTCCACCGAGCTGCCCTGATCGACCAGGATGCGTCTGACGTCGAACTGGGCCATCTTTGCCCTGATCAACAGTGGGATGCCCGAATTCGGGGATCCGCCCGGAAGTTCCTCCAGAAAGAAGGATATTGGGTTGGATTTACCCCGATATTTGGTCAGCGTCGCCTTTTGCTCGGGGGCAGTCAGTAGGAGCTCGTCGAACTTGCGTTTGACCGAGAGGGCAACGGCTTCACCGTTAATTCCTCCACCTGATATAACCAGTGCGGCTGGGAAATCTTCCCAAGGGCTGAGTGCAGTGATTCTACCATCGGGCAATGGCTCGGGGAGGATGAAATCTTCCGGGCGTGACACGCAGAGGGCCACTTGATAAGGAGAGTTGTCGGGGGGTGTTTCTTCCCGGGGTCTCTTCTTCTCTGCCTCGTCATGTCTGGGGGTTTCGTTCCTCCTCGTATACTGTTTTAGGTGCCCTTCTTGGATTAAAATCTCTATTGCATCCTTCAGGTGGACGCAGTCTTCGGCCACGTGCCTGTGGCTCCTGTGGAACCGGCAGTACTTGGATTTGTCGATGTGAGGCTTTGGCGCAGATGGTTTAGGGAACCTTACTCTGCCCTGTTTAAATTCAGAGTTGATGCATTCCGCGAGGATGCGCTCTCGAGGAGCTGTCAGTAAGGTGTACTCGCTGTATCGGCCCGCGGGGCCTCTTCCCTCTCGGAGCTCGCGGGGTCTGTCTTCCCTTCGCTTATCCCCGTTGCGACGGGGAATGTTTGGATCCTCACGTTTGGGATGATCTGTATCCCCAGCACTACGACCGCTGCGGGCGTTGTGTGCTACCTGTTTTTCCTCATATCTGATGTAGGCCTGGGCCTTGTGCAGGAGTTCGTTCAAGGTGCGGGGAGGCTCGATCCCGACGGCTCTGCTAAGTTCACTGCCAGGCAAGAGTCCTCTTTCGAGGAGATACTTCTTCATGTGTTCGGTGGTATCCACCTCGACAGCTTCCTGGTTGAATCGCTCGATGTACGAGCGCAGTGTTTCATTCTTCTTTTGTACTATAGCTTCAAGGGTCGCCTCAGTCTTGGGGTGACGACGGGAAGCCGTGAAGTGCCTGGTGAACATGGATCTCATGACTCTCCAAGATGTGATGGATTCGGGAGCCAAGCTTTTGTACCAAGCCATGACCCCCTTCCTGAGGGTTGTTGAAAACAGTCGGCATTTGAGATGGCCGGTGATATCATTGCGGTAGTCGAGCATCGCGTTGACGTTGTCGACGTGGTCGTCGGGATCAGTAGTCCCGTCGTACACAGCTAGATTGGGCGGTTTCTCCATTCCTTTGGGGAGCGGGGCTTCCATTATTGCCCGAGATAGGGGACAGTGCAAGTCTTCCTCGTCGCTCCTTAATGGAGATAGTTCATTGTTGTCGGGGCTGCGCCCGCGCCTTGGTGATGTTCCTGCTCGATCATTGTCACGACGGGCGCGTGCCCTGCTGACGTGAGGTTCGGGAGAGTGACGCCCTCGCTTCTTTGTTGGCTCTGGACGTTGCTGTGTCCTCCTCTCCTGCTGGGGTCGGACCTCCTGTCGCTCTGCTTCGAGGGCCATGATTCTCTCGTGCTGCTGGTAGAGCATAGAACCGGCCTGGTTGAGGGCATTCACCATGGAAATCATGGTGGCGTCTCCTTCAACGGGGACGGGGATGGGATGAAATGTCTCGGCCCCTTGGTTTTGGGCGTGAGGGACATCCCCGTTGTTTTGAGGCTCTGGAGACGGGGTAGATGGACGACCGTCTCGAGCGTCTGCTTCATGAGGTTGCGGGCCATCATCCATAGTGTAGTCGACGAGGGGACGGCTGCGCTCGCTAGGTTGTTCTCCGACCATGTTGGAAGGACAGGAATGAATGAGCTTTGATCCTCTGTTGATGAAGACGGGGATAGCTAGTTCCCATAGACGGCGCCACTGATCTTACCTGATCAGGAGGTCCTTCCAAGGATTTGAAGACTGGACCAGAGAGTGAGGGGGGTGTACCTGCAAGGTGCTCCAATGCTTAAGTAAGAAGAGGTACAGAGAGTAAGGTTATTTTTGGAGTCAGTTAGAATACCTGACCCTTTGCTATGAAAGGGTATTTATATTGAGCCACTACAACAAACAAGACCTTAGACAGCGCTTTTTTAAGCCTTAGACAGCGCTTTAAAGCGCTGTCTAAACCTCCGCTGCTAAAGGTTTAGACAGCGCTTTTGAAAATGTTAAAAGCGCTGTCTAATCCCCCCCCCTTTGACAGCGCTTTGGCCAAAAGCGCTTTAAAAGACCCTCTTAATTTAAATTTTTTAGGTACACCTTAGACAGCGCTTTTCAAAAGCGCTGTCTAAGCCCCCTACCTTAGACAGCGCTTTGGCCAAAAGCGCTGTCTAAGCCCCTCCTATTTTAATTTTTTTAGGTATACCTTAGACAGCGCTTTGGCCAAAAGCGCTGTCTAAGCCCCTCCTATTTTAATTTTTTTAGGTATACCTTAGACAGCGCTTTGGCCAAAAGCGCTGTCTAAGCCCCCCCATTAGACAGCGCTTTTGCCTAAAGCGCTTTCTAATCTCCCCCTTAGACAGCGCTTTTGGCATAAGCGTTGTCTAAGGTATACGAAATTTTTTGTAGGATTTGTTTGTAACCACATTTTTTCCAGGTTTATAAACCAGAATTGGTACCTGTTTTCAACCAGATTTTTGCAGTCAATTATCACATTTTATATATCCATTTTGGCCTTTTTTTACCAAAATTTGGCTAACCAATTCAAACCAAATTTGCCATAAATGTATCAAAATATATACAAATTTATGTTTACATTTATAAGTCATTACATATACTACTACAAATGTACACATTAATTACACACTTTGAGCTCTATCATGTATTGACACCACTCCTCTTTGATTTCGTCCACTTGATCCTTTGTATAAGATGCACACTTGAATTCATCAAAGTACTACATAATAATATAACATATTTTGAATTAATTCCAACTATTTAATTATATAAGATATGTGTAAATATAAAAGTAACTCATAAGTTTGAAATACATACATCGGTGGGAATCTCTAATCGGCCCAACATGAGAGTATCTCGCATAAACCTCAACATGAAATACCCGCAATCTATTTGATTACGTTGAAGAGGACACTACATATGAAAAAAAATATGAATTATAAATCCTAAGTTTTATCAAGTGTAGTCATCACTAATATAATAAAAAACGCGGTAATTAAAAATATACCGCCACTTTAATCCATGAAATGGAGTTGGCGCCCCTCCTTGAGGTCTGGATAACTCGTTGGGCACGAAAAGCTTGTAGGACGCTAATAAAATAAAAATGAAGCAATTAGAACAATTCACATAAACTAAGAAAAATTTTGAACATTCTCACTTACGTGTCAATTAGGTCCTTCATATCCGGGTATGTTGTCCAATCATTTCCTAACGAGTCAAGATAATACACGATTTCTCGGATAGGATTGATTGCGAGCAACAACCAATGTCCACTGTAATGATTAGGCAAATGTTAGATGGTAACTTGGAAAATAATTATAATAGATGAATTTAGAAAGAAATGCTAACCCGGTATTAAACGGTACAAAAAACAACTTCTCCGCATTTTTATTCTCCACGAGGATCCGAAGAACGTACTCCGTCACGGTATCTGGTCTACTTATCATTAAACCTAAGTTGACGGTCGCGGGTGCTAAGAATCCGAATGACACGTCCAAACCATTGGGGCGCATAAATTTGTCATACAAAAACCTAATATAAAAACATCATTAACATAAAGTAAACATCATTAAAATAAGTTGTTTAATTAATAAAACAAAGTAGTCCGAATTTACCTAACATATGTATTGACAACGGTGACGCCGATTTCTTCACGACCAAAAACTTGCATGAAGTCCTCATTACCAATCATTTGTTCGTAATCAAAGCCGAAAATCCCTACCTCCATAGGTATAATCCGAGCACCTCCGGTCGGTATATCGGTCATCTCTAGAAATGTCCTGAGGCACGACCTATACTTGGTGGTAGGTTTTTTCCTAGCTACGGACTTCTTAGCACCAGAACTTTGTACCCGTGCGGAGGCGTTGCTAACCTCCTTTTTTTGTTGTGCGGAGGCATTGCTAGCCTCATTTTCTTGAACCTACATGTCATATAAATAGTTAGATCAAATTAAGAATGTAACAACTTCCATGAATATATGTCATATAATTGTATATTACCTCTTTTCTTGAAACCGTGGACTCGGTATGCCGTGGAATCGCAGCTTCTTTTGATTTGGATTGTGTGGGAGTCTATTTAACATAGGAAAATATGTAAGTAAAATTTTAAGCATAAATTTTAAACTTTGAATATACCAAGGAAAGTTAACATAAGTTTTAATCATACCTCATATCCTACGCATATGAGGTTTGTCGGCCATGCAACAAACGAACCTACTGCTTCGTGCACCGTTGTTGCATCCGAATCATCGCTAGGATATGGTAATGCTGCATTCGGCTCAACTGCAATATCAACTGATACCTTCAAACATCCAGCAGGGAGCTCTCTAGTGTGGAGTAATACTCCGCTAACGTTATGCACTTTTCCCTTGCCAACCATCCGATAGTATGGTGACGACAAATACAGCTGACAATGGGAAATGCCCTAAAACCAATAATAACAAGAAATCGTTAATGTGTATATATGTCAAATACATAATTTAAGAAAATAGTTCAATTTAAGACAATTATATGTAATTACCTCTGGAATGTTCGGCTGAAAGGTACAGTTGATACTGTCTTTGTCCGAAGCATCTCTGTATACTGTTGAGGCGCTAGCCTCTCTTTCTCTCCTCAATGCATCAAGCTCAGCTTGCATGGCTTCCATTCTTGCATGAAGCTCCCGATTACTAGGAGCCTTTCCTTTTTTAATACTCATGGAGGTCGGAGTGACTCCAAATCCCTTACCCCTCACCCGACCAGAGTACTCAGGGACATCTAATGCCCGACCAAGTATGCTCCTAGTATCATCGGGAGATAAAGACTGAGATAGCTCCTCCTGAAAAATCAGATGAATATCGTACACTTGTCAAATATTTGTGTATAAAAATGTTATTCAATTAATGAAAAAATGTTATACTTACACATTTCTGGTATACTTGTAAAACTTCTTCTTGAGCAACTCCAGATTTGCCCACACGGGCTTCCTTCCACAAAACATGTGCAGGAAGAGATGATTCTGAACTTTCCTCCTTCTGCAGCTACACATTAAGTCATACAATTTTATCAGATAAAACTAATATATGATGAACAAATTTGTTATCGCAATTTAAAAATACTTACCATGGATTGTTCTAAACGTCCATATCCGACACGTCCTTTTCGGTACGGATATGCGGGACTTGATGCTCTTTCCCGATTTGTAGCACTTATTCTTTGAAAAACCGGGTCTTGTCTTTTGGATTTGAACGCTTCCCATTCTTCAGCCGATATCAAACTTTCATATTTTTTGGGAAGCTCCGCATCCACAAAATTACCATCCGCATCCTTAAGGAACTTGGATGATAAAAATGTCCGAAACCCTCTTAGAAGCTTTCCGGCCAATTTCATACAAAAGCCTCTTCTTTCGTCTTCGATGTTAAAACATCGCTAAGAAAAACATACAGATTGATAGTTAGTATCGGTAATTGAAAAAACATAATTGAAAAAACATGATTGTACCTTTATCTCACTCCAAATTTTATCTTTGGACTCTTTCAGCTCTTTGTTTCTCCAATCATCACATGTAATGGGAATTTCATTCCTTACTAGTGCACCGATAAAACTAGTTAAGGTATGCCCATTAGGTTCTATAAGCTGTCCCTGGGTGCTCCAATAGACATCTAGTATGATGCCTCGAGATCTTCCTTGGACCACCCTTCTCATTACTGTGATGCCTCTTCGAATTTCTTCTTCCGCGAATACTTTTTTAGGAACTTCCTCAGGTTGGTCATCAGCCATGTCTAACCTGTAATAAACCACGGAAACCATCAAATATCAAATATAACTTATAATCAAAGCAATTGAAAACAAAAAAATAAAGAAATCATGCATTATCATATATAACTTATAATCAAAGTAATTGAAAACAAAAAAATAAGGAAATCATGCATTATCACATATAACTTATAATCAAAACAATCGAAAAAATAAAATAAAGAAACCATGGATAATTTACCTAAGTCACTAACATCTCTTTCTTTTCTTTGTTGGAATATTAATCACTTGTTTCTTAGCAATGCGTACGGATGAATTGATCCAAATTCCCTCATTATGATCGTTTCTTATATATGACTCATCCGGTATAAGATCCTCAACTTCATCATTTCTATTCAACTCATTCCGTCTAATGCATGACTCATTCTCAACATCAATATCACATTGATCGACACCGCTATCATCAGTCACTTTGTTAGAGAAAAGCACTATAGACCATTTTGTACTCTTCGGGTCATTCACATAGAACACTTGTTTAGCCTGAGATGCTAGAATAAAAGGTTCATCTTTGTACCCCACCCTAGTAAGATCAACTTGCAAAAATCCAGACTTATCCATTCGTATGCCACTACTATTCACCCACTTGCAACCAAAGATGGGAATCTGAAACTTCTCGTAATCAAACACCCAAATGTGCTCAATAACTCCAAAATACGACAGATTTGCATATTTGGGGTTTAAGTCCTTCATGCTTGATATATGCATTGCTTCAGCTAGCACGGTGACACCACTATTTTGCATAGTACTCTTATCATCTTGTTCTTTGGTATAAAATGTGTATCCATTAATTGAATATGCGCTATGAGAAAACACATGCAAACTTGGACCATATGCCAAACATCTCAACCTTTCTGTTACCGAAGAAGGATCTGAAGAGCGCTTCAAGTAAATATGATCCTTCAACCATTGTATGAAACTTTGATTGTGCTCTATAACTATCCAATTTTCATTTCTGTTCGGATTTAACCTTCGGAGTACATCCTTGTGCATTTCAACATATGGCTCAACCTCATTATTATTGTGCAGAACATACAAATGAACTTGATCCCGTTCATCCCTTGATATTGTCACAATTTTATTCCCAATTAATTTTTTACCTTCCATTTTGTCGAAAATCTGAGCTCTGGGGAGTCCAATCGATTGAACGTTAGACAAATATTCAGTACAAAACTCAACAGCTTCTTCAACAATGTATCGTTCAACAATACAACCCTCTGGTCGACTTCGGGATTTCACGTACCCTTTTAATATTTTCATATACCGTTCAGCAGGGTACATCCATCTCATATAAGCTGGTCCACACAACTGTGTCTCTTTCACAAGATGAACAACTAAATGAACCATTATGTCAAAAAAAGACGGAGGAAAATACATTTCAAGCTCACACAAGGTAATTACAATCTCTTTTTGTAGTGTTGGTAACATCTCGGGATCGATCACCTTACCACAAATTGACCTAAAGAAAAAACACAATTTAGTTATGGAACTTCTTACTTTTTCTGGCAAAATAGAACGTATACCGATCGGTAGAAAATGTTCCATTATAACGTGACAATCATGTGTCTTCAAATTCTTCAACTTGAGGTCTTTCATAGAAACAAGTCTTCTGATATCAGATGAGTATCCTTCTGGAACCTTAACTTCACTCAGAGACTTACACAAATTTTTTTTCTCCTTTCTAGATAAAGTAAAAGCAGCAGGTGGTAGATATGTTCGTCTTCCTTTCTTCACGGGTGCTAATTCAGTTCTCATTCCCATTTTTAACATGTCCTCCCTTGCTTTAAGGCCATCCTTAGACTTGCCTTTTATATTGAGTAATGTACCGATAACACTTTCAAATACGTTTTTTTCAATATGCATAACATCGAGAAAATGTCTCACGTACAAAGACTTCCAATATGGCAATTCAAAAAATATCGACCTTTTCTTCCACCCACCTTTCACAATCTTATGTGCAAAAGGCTTGCCAAACTCAGTACGCACATCTTTCACCTTTTCAAAAACTTGTTCACCTGACAATGCGGGTGGAGCTCTACGATGTTCGGTGTCTCCATTGAATGCTTTTCTCCACCCACGGTAATGATGTTTAGAATGTAAGAATCTACGATGACCGAGAAACACATTCTTCTGGCAAAGTTCCAATCGGATCGTATCGGTTCCGTCTTCACAAACAGGACACGCACGTTGACCCTTGATGCTATACCCAGATAGATTCTCGTATGCTGGAAAATCATTAATTGTGCCAAACAACATCGCCCTCAGATTGAAACTTTCTTTCCTATATCCATCATAAACCTCCACACCGTTCTCCCACAAAATCTTTAAATCTTCGATCAGAGGTGTCAAGTATACGTCTATGTCATTACCTGGTTGTTTAGGCCCAGAGATTAACATAGATAACATCATGTACTTACGCTTCATACATAGCCACGGAGGTAGGTTATAAATCATAAGAATCACAGGCCATGTGGTATGTGAAATACTTTGAAGACCATGTGGGTTCATTCCATCAGTAGATAATGCCAATCGAAGGTTTCTTGCTTCTGATCCAAACTCAGGATAATCATTATCAATCTTCGACCACTGTGGTGAATCAGCCGGATGCCGATACTTTCCATCGGTGATTCTTTCATCTGCATGCCAAGTAAGATGTCTTGCATCGGTTTCACTACGAAACATGCGCCTAAATCTCGGAATTATCGGAAAATACCATAAGACTTTTGCGGGAGATAATTTTTTCTTATATCGAGACAAACCGCATTTGGGGCACTCAGTTAACGTTGCATATTCGTTACGAAACAAAATGCAATCGTTAGGACAAGCATGTATCTTATCATAGCTCATGCCAATAGAGCACAACATTTTTTTTGCCTCATAGGTTCGATTAGGAAGAACATTATCATCCGGTAGCATTTCTCTCATAAGGGCCAACAACTCTGTGAAACTTTTATCCGACCATCCATTGCCCGCCTTTAAGTTGTACAACTTTAATACCGCAGAAAGTCTTGAGAATTTAGTGCAACCTTTGTACAACGGTTTCTCTGCATCGCTTACCATCCTCTCAAACATTTCAGGACAATCATGAAGATCTTCTTCCAGTGCTTCTACAATCTCTTCAACTCGATCACAATCATATGTTTCCGTGTCTTTGTCGTATGAAGCATAGGTCGTATTACTTTTTCCACTCGATTCAACATTCCCGTTAATTTTCTCACCATGAAATATCCAACACTGATAACTTTGATCAATTCCATGCCTCAGCAAATGCGATTTCAATCCATGTGCGTCAACCTTACCAATATAACAACAACGCAAGCAAGGACAATGCATTCGTCTGGGGTTTTCAGCGTGTTGAACAGCATACTTAACGAATTCCGCAACCCCACTCTCGTACTCTTTGGTCATTCGATCGGCACAGATCCATGTTTTATCCATGGTTTTCCTACTTATTTAAAAGAACACTCAATTAATGATAAATAAAATTTAAATATATTAGTTAAAATATTCAAATAATAGAAAAATTAATGGCATTTTTTAACTTGTTACCAATAAGTCTTTTTTATTTGTCCAATATCTCTATCACTCTTCACGATAAGTAAATTGTTCTTGTGGTCAACCTCCACGGTATAAAACCAAATTAAGATTCTGTAGCGTATCTTGTCATAATCTCTACTAATTACCCTTTTACACAACTTCATAATACAGAACATGAGATAAATTCATTATAATTTGCTTAGTTTGGAAGTCAACTTCATAAGATATGGATAAAAGTATTTCTACCTCGCTCGTCATAAATCATCTTAGACATCAATTTCACTAAACAACAATTAGATGTGAGTAATCTTATACAGTCTTCTCCTCGTCCAATCTATGTCTCAGGTATAAATAAAATATCTAGTCCAACTACCTTGCAACTGTCTATTCTCTTTGATCTTTCACTTACCCCAGACTCCTGAATCCTAGGATACAAGGTGTAATATTAGCCCTCCATTCTAGTGAATAGCCTATCTAAGTGCAATAAAATTCTATGGCCTCCAACTACCAAGCTGTGAAAGTAACTCTTCACCCTTTCTTTGAAATCTTGTTTTGTGACCAAGATTTTTCCCTCTTTAAAAGTTCGAAGTTGTATCGATATTAACATTTCATTTAAAGGGAAGTTCCACATATACATATAACCATTTATCCCCCATATGGGTTCCTCACAAAATCAGCATTTGAAAACAAAAAAGACATAAAGAAAATATCATAAGATGATACCAAGAAAATTTGCAACACTAACAGAACATAAATGATATGTACAACTAAATGTATGTATAGACAAAAATCTATCACAATAAAATAAAAAGCATATAAAAAGATTGATCAAAGTTAAGAGGTGAAAGGCATTATAAAGACCAGTACTAAGAAGAATACCTTTTAAAAATGCTACAGCAAAAACCTCAAACAGCACAGAAGCTAATACAGAGAACACAATAAACACCTGCATAAAGGGTGCATACAAGTTACATTCAAAATAGTAACTAGAAACATAAAACCTGTAAAAAAAAGCAGAACCAGAAAAAAAAGCAGAACTGAAGCCTGTAACGAAGAACTGAAGCAATGAACCCGATTCGTCAAACAAATGATTCGTCAAACAAATGAAACGCAGAAATGATTCGTCAAACAAATGAAATGAAACGCAGAACTGAAACCTGTAACGAAGAACTGAAGCAATGAACCCGATTCTTTCAACGGCGGTGAATGAATGAAGAAGCAATGAAACCGATTCTTCAAACGCAGTGAAAAAGTGAAGAAATGAAGCACAATCAATGGCTGAAACACTTTCAAGAACGAACGATTTCGCTGTTAGGGTTCGCTTTCGCTGTTAGGAGGGAAAACAGAAAGAACAGAGAACGAAAATAGAAGTCTGAATTTTAATTTTAATAAGACCTTAGACAGCGCTTTTGGGAAAAGCGCTTTCTAAGGTATGCCTTAGACAGCGCTTTTGAAAAGCGCTTTCTAAACCCCCCCTTAGACAGCGCTTATGGTTTTATTTTTTTTTAAAATTTAAAAGCTTTAGACAGCGCTTTATCAAAAGCGCTGACTAAGGTGAATATTTAAAAGCGCTTTCTATAAGCGCTGTCTAAGTGGGGGTCTTAGACAGCGCTTTCTAAAAGCGCTGTCTAAGACCCCCCCTTAGACAGCGCTTTCATTATTTTTTTGGAACATTTTCCGTGTTTTTTTTAAATTTTAAACTTGGACAACGCTTTCTCTTAAAAGCGCTGTCTAAGATGCGCTGTTAAAAAGCAGTTTTGGCGTAGTGAGCCCCCAGCGCTGGGCCAAGGCTCCTAATGGGCTGGATTTAGCTAGGCCCAAGGAGGAGCTGCCAGGGGACGCGTAAGAAGCGTGAAGACCTAGACCAAAGGTCTGCTCCCTGGTCCAACTGCCCCTATCCCTCAGGAGATAATACAAGAGAGTTGGGTGACGTGCCAGATGAGGTGGCAGATGTGGTTCTGCCCGACATGGCTCATGTGCCCGTGATGTAGGTAGGTGATATGTGAATGAAGATCAGCTGGTGGGGGATGCGTGTCTCTGCCCGACACGCAGTAGAGTTGTCGAGGTGGCATCCCCTCGACATGGATGGTTGGGCCCTTGCTCGACGCATTCATCTGCCCGGACGTTTGGGCCTGTACCCGACAAGCATTGGGCCGTGCCGTGCATGTCGTCATGGCCCAGTCCAGAACACTTTCCATTTTTCTTCACTCTCTTTCAGTTTTACCGTTGCAAATTCTTTTAATTATTTAATATTAATAATTATTATATGACTATAATTTAAAATGCATTTTTCGTAAAATGTTATTCTAAAGTAATGTGCCGTAGTGTTAGATTATATAGGAAGTTTGGATTTTATTTAATATTAATAATTATTATATGACTATAATTTAAAATGCATTTTTCGTAAAAAGTTACTCTAAAGTAATGTGTTGTAGTGTTGCTATTATTATTTAAATATTATAATTAGATTATATTGAAAGTCTTGAATTTTATTTAATATTAATAATTATTATATGACTATAATTTAAAATACATTGAAGTTGTCTATGGATGTCCTATTTATGTGGGATTTTTAAGTTACTACTATTTATTTAATTTTTAAAAATAATGCATTGAAGTTATCTATGGATGTCATATTTATGTGAGATTTTTAAGTGACTACTATTTATTTAATTTTTTTAAATTAAAAATTAAAAAAAATTAAAACATGATGAAGTGAGTTAGTGGGTAGTTTTTAGTAGTAGAATTAATAATTATTTTATTTAATATTAATAATAATTAGATTATTTAATTATTATTATTTCATTTTTTAAAATAATGCATTGAAGTTGCCTATGGATGTCCTATTTATGTGGGATTTTTAAGTGATTACTATTTATTTAATTTTTTTAAATCAAAAATTAAAAAAAAATTAAAACATGATGAAGTGAGTTAGTGGGTAGTTTTTAGTAATAGAATTAATAATTATTTTATTTAATATTAATAATATTAATAATTATTTATTTATTTATTATTATTATTATTATTTAATTATTATAATTAGATTATATAGAAAGTTTTGGCGGGAAACTTTGGTGACAAAAGTTATAGGATTATAATTTAGTATGGTATGACCAATTTTAGGGTTGGACATGCTTCGAATTGGATCGGTTTCGGTTGAAATGTTCAACCATGGCTAACCGACGAATGAAGCTTTCCCACCCATTTGTGTTATTGGATAACTCGGTTGGGTTACTGCGGTTTACAATATCAACATGAATTTTTTTCTTTGAAAATATGAACGGGTGTTCCAGCAAAAAAAGCACATCAAAATCTTTTTGAAAAACAAAATTTAGCTTTTGAAAAACAATTGTTTTCTTTTTCTCCTCTCTCTCTCTCTCTCCCTCTCTCTCTTGTAGGTATGAGAGTGCCTAAGAGGGGGGTGAATTAGGCGTTTTGTAACTTTTTAATATTTTTTGCGGTAGTTAAATTTTATGCCTAATGTCTCTAAGTGATGAAAGCGGTAAAGTGCGGAAAAATAAAGAACACCAGGAATTTATATTGGTTCCCCTCATAGACTGAGAGTACTCTAGTCTCCTTACGACTCGTAAGATATTTTCACTATAGTTTTAGAATTATCGTACAAGCCTATTCACACCAAAATAGTGGAGCTTACTATCTAAAAACTATATCACTAAGTGTTGTAGAACAATCCTCTAACAACACTATACTTGTATCCAACAATCCTTGATCACAAAAATACAAAGAGATCATTTTTAAGTAAGTTGATTTGTAGAGATGACAATGATGAAGTCTTTGAAATATCAAGCAATGTTGATCTTCTCCTTTGATGGATATCTCTCACCCACAATAATGAATATATAAGTGTCCACTAAAGTGTATGTAAAACTTTAAGATAAAAATATAAAAGTGTGTATGTAAAATTTTACTTTGTAAAGATTTGAATTTAGTGCACTTTGACTTTTGTATGAAAATTGGAGATTTGTGAGCAAGAAAAGCTTTTAAGAAAATTATAGGAGGTAGACAAAAAGTTCTGCACTTAAAAGATTTTTATAAGAGTCAAGACATCCCTTTTAAAAGGTACAAAAATTATCAAAAGATGTCTCAATTCAAATTAAAATCAAAAGACATAATTTAAATTGAAACAAAATAATTTTTGAAAGCTGAACAATGGTAACTGGTTACTACCCCTAGGGTAACCGGTTACTTGCTGTAACGTTGCAAAATTTTCAAACTGGGGCCGAAGTAACCGGTTACTATCTATAAGGTAACCAGTTACATGATCAAAACTCAGAAAAATTTCTTTTGAAGTGAGATCAGTAACACATGGGCGTGCAATATGATTTGTTCCAAATAGCAAATGTGAGTGCATCCTAATTTGAACACTTACTGACATTATTGATTCATGAGAAATAAGATTATACCTTCCGATGAAAAAATCTTATATCTTTATGAAGACTCCATTTTGAATGAATCTTGAATAATCTTTTTTGTGTGCTTTCAAGACTTGATTGTTAAGTTGTTTTCATCAAAATATAATTTGAGAAGCTTGCTTCTACAATCTCCCTTTTTTTGATGATGACAACCAATAATGAAAATGAAATTTGCTTCCATGTTTCTTAAAAAAAAAACTCCCCTTTTGAAGGTGCTCCCCCTTAATGTGATTCTAGGAGATTTGTATGAAAAATTATGCATAAAGAGAGAAACAAGAATGCATACCATAGAGACTTCTCCCCCTTTGTCATCCACAAAAAGGATGGGAAAAGTACTTCAAATTAATTAGCACATGAATACTTAACCAAAATATGTAGGATCAAGCGCTTACCACTGAACTAAAAGCAATTGCTGTTAGTGAAGGCGCAACTTTATTTCCTTATAGTATAGAGTCTTTCAAGGGGCTGCGCCTATTAAGCGCCATGGGTTGGGATGTTAAGCCCATTGAATCCCTAAGGGTGACGCTGAATTAATAAATCCAACAATCTCCCCCCCAGTGTCAGCCGGGGGGATTCGAACCCATGACCTGGCTCTGATACCACTTGTAGGATCAAGCGCTTACCACTGCACTAAAAGCAATTGCTGTTAGTGAAGGCGCAACTTTATTTCCTTATAGTATAGAGTCTTTCAAGGGGCTGCGCCTATTAAGCGTCATGGGTTGGGATGTTAAGCCCATCGAATCTCTAAGGGTGACGCTGAATTAATAAATCCAACAAAATATATATCAACCATACACATAACACATACTACATAATAAAAACGTAAAAAAAAAAAATCAGAAAATAGCAGTGGTAACCGGTTACTACCTACCCGGTAACCAGTTACTTGCCTCAGATTTTAAAAAAAAAAATTAAAAAACAGAAGCCTTACATAGAATAATTGGTGATGAGTTTTGTCAAAATATTTTTACAAAGTGTTAGCACATATCAAGACTCAACTTTTGATCAAAAATATTTTGAAACCAACAAGTTTTGGGTATGCGAAAGGGAGAAAAACGGAAACCGGCAAAAAGTAAGTGCTAGCATTTTATAAAAAATAAAGTGAAATAAAAGCATTTTTTATGATACTATACTATATAAAACAAGTAATTTTAGACAAGTTTAGATGTCACCTTCATTGAGAATACCAAGTTCTCGCCGAATTTTGAAGAATTGTTCTTTAGCCAACGGTTTCGTGAAGATGTCGGCAAGTTGATGATAAGTATCCACGAAGGTAACATCAACATCTCTGTTAAGCACGTGATCACGAAGGAAATGGTGTCGGATATCTATGTGCTTTGTTCTTTAATGCATGACCGGGTTCTTTATGATGTTGATGAAACTTGTGTTGTCGCATCGAAGAGGAATGCATCCAAGATCTAAGCCATAATCAAGAAGTTATTGTTTAAGCCACATAATTTTGTGCACAACAACTTCCTGCTGCAATATATTCCGCTTCGGCCATACTAAGTGCGACACATGCTTGTTTCTTGCAAGCCCATGACACTAGTGCATTTACAAGTATATGACATGTACCACTTGTGCTTTTTCTATCAGTTTTATATCCTGCATAGTCAGCATCAGAATAACCAATCAAAGAACATATACTACCTTTTGGATACCATAATCTGACATTTGTTGTTCCTTTTAGATACTTCATGATCCTCTTTACATCGGTGAGATGTGACTCCTTAGGATTTGGTTGAAAGTGTGCACACAAGCACACACTAAACATTATGTCATGATGGCTTGCCGTCAAATATAATAAGGAACCAATCATACCTCGATATTTCATAACATCAATTGAAGTACCTGATTCATCTTGATCAACGTACGTTTCGGATCCCATTGGAGTAGACATCACCTTGCAACTATCCATGTCGAATATTTTCAATAATTCTTTGCAGTACTTGGATTGGTTGATGAAGATTCCATCCTTTGTTTGCTTGATTTGTAGTCCAAGAAAATAATTCATTTCTCCCATCATGGACATCTCGAATTCTCCTTGCATCATGGATGAGAATTCTTCACATAACTTTGTATTGGTTGATTTGAAGATTATATCATTAATGTATACTTGCACCAAAAGTGTTTCATCTTTGATTTTCTTGATGAACATGGTCTTGTCGACTTTTCCCTTTTCAAAACCTTTGTCACATAGGAAATTATTGAGTCGATCGTACCATGCTCTTGGTGCTTGTTTTAAACCGTAGAAAGCTTTCTTTAATTTGAAGACGTGATATGGATTCTTGTGATCTTCAAATCCCGGGGGTTGCTTGACATATACTTCTTCATTTATGAATCCATTCAAGAATGCGCTCTTTAAGTCCATTTGGAAAATCTGAAAATTCATAGAACAAGCATAAGCAAGTAATAAACGTATAGCTTCTAACCTGGCCACCGGAGCGAACGTTTCATCAAAATCGATTCCTTCTTCTTGGTTGTATCCTTGTGTGACCAATCTTGCTTTGTTCCGAACTATGATTCCATTTCCATCAAGTTTGTTTTTTAATACCCATCTTGTTCTTATGATATGTTTGTTGTCCGGTCTTGGTACAAGATTCCAAACTTGATTTCTCTCAAATTGGTTTAGTTCTTCTTGCATTTCTACTATCCATTGATCATCGCCTAAGGCTTCATCGACTTTGGTTGGTTCTATTTGAGATACAAAAGCCATGTTGAGACAAGCATCCTTGAGATTTAGTCATGTTGCTACACCTTGGCTAATATCACCAATCACTTTATCGATCAGATGATCTCTATGAGTCCTCTATTATTTCGGTAGATCATGATGTTCTTCATTGATTTGTGATTAATCTTCTTGTGTTTTTGGTTGATCATTTGAAACATCTTTGTATGGTTGTGACATATCTATTATATCATCATCATCATCATCAACAAGAATATTATCCTCTTTCGATGGGTTAATTTCATCAAAAGATACATGCATAGATTCTTCAATAGATAAAGTTCTTTTATTAAAAATTATAAATGCTTTACTAGAGAGGGAGTAACCAGGAAAAATACCTTCATTGGATTTCTCATCGAACTTACCAATATTGTCCTTGTCATTGTTGAAAACAAAATACTTGCACCCGAAAATATGGAAAACATATATATTGGGTTTCCTTGCTTTGAACAACTCATACAAAGTCTTCTTGAGAATTGGCCGGATGTTGACACGGTTGCTTACAAAACATGATGTGCTTACCGCATCCGCCCAAAAGTATTTAGGAAGATTAGACTCGCTAAGCATCATTCTTGCTAGCTCCACCAATAACCTATTATTTCTTTCTACGACACCGTTTTGTTGAGGAGTTCTTGGTATGGAGAAGTTGTGAGAGATTCCATGCTCTTCTCAAAATTCTTCAAATGAAGTGTTTTGGAATTCTCCATCGTGGTCGCTTCTAATGGAGGCTATTGTGAGAAACTTCTCGTTTTGTATTTGTTTCGCATACTTCTTGAAGGCTTTGAAAGCGTCACTTTTCTGCACTAGAAACAATGTCCATGTATATCTAGAGATATTATCAACAATAACTAAAGCGTAAACATTACCTCCGAAGCTTTTCGTTCTTGATGGACCAAAAAGATCCATATGCAATAATTGCAGTGGCCTAGATGTGGACACCACATTCTTGGATTTGAAAGATGTCTTGGTTTGCTTCATTTTTTGGAATGCGTCACATAACTTATCCTTGATGAATTTAATCTTTGGAAGACCAATAACTAGGTAATGCTTTATCAACTTGTTCAAGTTCTCCATATGAATATGTGAAAATCTCTTGTGCCATAACCAAGCGTCATTGTTGTTCACCAATAAGCATTTTACCTTCAAGGAAGTGTTATCAAAAGAAATCATAAAAATATTATTAATTCTTGTACCTTTTATCAAAACGTCATGTGTAACTTCATGTTCAATTAAGCATTTGTCCTTTGTAAAGTTGATTCAGAACCCTTTTTCACACAATTAACTTATGCTAAGTAGGTTATGTCTTAGGCCTTCCATGTAAAGGACATCTTCAATGGTTGTAAACGGTGGTGCACCAATGGTTCCTATTCCAAGGATCTTTCCTTTATTGTCATCACCGTATGTTACATATCCTTTGGCCTTAAGAGATAGATGTGAAAATTTGTTGATATCGCCCGTCATATGCTTTGAACATCCGCTATCAAGATACCATTGATTGGCTATTGTCTTCAAGAAAGTTAGTTCAAAATTACTTTTATATCTAGGAACATATACTTTTCTCTTAACAACCCTTTTCTTTTTAGGATGTTGATGCATAATTTTAGAATTGTTTACTTTCTCTTTAACAATTTGATCACTAGCTTTAACAAAAATGGTTTTATTGGTACTTGGTCTAGAAAACTTAGAATATCCTAATCCACTCTTATCATTAGAATATCTTTGGTGTCTTAGGATTTCTTCCAAGCCAATGTGACGTTTCTCATATCTTTCAATAACTCTTTTAAGTTGAACAATTTGAAAAGAGAAAGATTCACAATTCTTACAAACAAAATTGTTTTTCATCCATCAATTTTTGTTTTTCATTTTCAACATATTTTTCTAATGCAATGTTCTTTTCTTCTAGATATGAAATTAGTTTCTTTTGAGATGATATAGTCTTATACAAAATTTTGCATTCTTTTAACAATTCATCAATAGCATCTTGTGCATCATTATCGTAAACATAAAAGTTGCTACTAACCTCATCTTTTTCGTCATCGGAGTGGTGTGAAGCCATTAGAGCCATATTTGAACATTCATTTCTTTTCTATTCCGATGAGGAACTTATCTCATTATCTTCCCAAGCAATGTAAGCCTTCTTGTTCTTGACTTCCTTCTTGCCTTTGAATCCTCCTTTCTTTGCAAGTTTTGAGCAATCCGGTTTTATGTGACCTTGCTTTCCACATTCATAACAAGTAACGTCTTACATTGATGTGGGTGTCTCCTTTTTCCTGAAATGTATATTCTTTTTAGCATAAAGGGATTTTTTATTTTTATTGAAAAACTCACCGAACTTTTTCACAAGGAGCATGAAATTCTCATCTTCCGATGTGTCGTCATCTTTATCTTCTTTTGATTCAACCTTCAAGGCAGATCCTATAGATTTCTTTTCTTGATTTTCATGTTTCTCAAGCCTTCCAAGTTCCAACTTATGTTCTTGAAGTTTTTCAAATAGTGATGCGGATGTCATCGTTGAGAGACTCTTCTTTTCCGAGATAGCCATTACTTTTGGTTGCCATTCTCTTGTTAAGGATCTTAAGACTTTAAGGTTTAGATCATCATTTGTAAAGGTTTTTCCGAGAGCAATCAAATGATTTGTTATATGAACAAATCTCTTCTGTAGTGCAACTATGGATTCACCGGGTTGCATTTGGAACATTTCATACTCTTGACTCAATGTGTTTAACCTTGATCTTTTCACTTTGGTGTTTCCTTCATGCGTCTCTAGTAAAGTGTCCCATTTTTTTTTTGTCATCTTACATTGCGAGATGCGGAAAAATTCGTCCATACTCAAGGCGCTTTGAAGAATGTTTATAGCATTCTTATTATTCAAGATTTTCTTCCTATCATCTTCATTAAGTGCACTTCTTGTCTTATCGGAGGCTTCACTATTTATCACCGTGACCGGAACATGCGGACCATCTTTAATGGTTTCCCATATTCCTTCTCCTTGTGCTTCTAGATGTGCTTTCATCCTTATTTTCCAAAAAATGAAGTATTCTCCTGAGAATAGTGGAGGCTTGTGACTACTTCCTCCATCTTTGAAAACTGGATTTGAATTTGCGGAAGCCATACTGGATCTATAGGAACAGGTTACCTAAACCTGCTTTGATGCCAAATGTAAGTATGAGAGTGCCTAAGAGAGGGTGAATTAGGCCTTTTGTAACTTTTTGATATTTTTTGCGGTAGTTAAATTTTATGCCTAATGTCTCTAAGTGATGAAAGCGGTAAAGTGCGGAAAAATAAAGAACACCAGGAATTTATACTGGTTCCCCTCACAGACCGAGAGTACTCCAGTCCTCTTATGACTCGTAAGAGATTTTCACTATAATTTTAGAATTACCGTACAAGCCTATTCACACAAAACCGGTGAAGCTTACTATCTAAAAACTATATCACTAAGTGTTGTAGAACAATCCTCTAACAACACTATACTTGTATCCAATAATCCTGGATCACAAGAATACAAAGAGATAATTTTTAAGTAAGTTGATATGTATAGATGACAATGATGAAGTCTTTGAAACATCAACAACGTTAACAGTATTCTCATGCTTGGGCATAGGAGCAGTAATTACATTAGGAGTCTCTGGAGGATCAAACTCAATTTCTCCAGCATCAATCATATCCTGGATCTTATTCTTCAACACCTAACAGTTATTAGTATTATGGCATAGGCAGTTGGAGTGATATGCACATCTTTCATTGGGATTGAAACGAGGAGAGGTAGTATTAAGGTTCTGAGGAGGATCCCTCAAAGTAATCAATTCTGCCTTCAACATGTGTTTCAGAGCCTGAGCCAATGACATATTGATCTTTGAAAATTGCCTCCTAGGTTTAGGCTGATTATTTTGCTGCTGATCTTGTGGTGTAGGTGCATGATTAGAGATGAGAATTGCTCCCACAGATTGATTATTCTTGTTACGACCTTGTTGGCCATATACAACATTAGACTCTTTCTTCCCATTAGAAGGATTCTTGGTAGTACTTGAAGAGGCAACCACTTGTATCTTACCACTCCGTATTCCACTCTCCACACGTTCTCCAGTCATTATCAGCTCAGTGAAACCAGATGATGAACTTCCAATGAGATGACTATAGAAAGGACCAGTCAATGTACTCATAAATATATAAACCAATTCCCTGTCAATCAAAGGAGGTTGAACTCTGCTTGCAAGATCTCTCCATTTCTGGGCATACTCCTTGAAACTTTCTTTAGAACCCATATACATGCTTTGGAGTTGCATGCGAGTTGGTGCTAAATCAGAGTTATATTGATATTTCCTATAGAAGGCCTCAACAAGATCATTCCAAGTACGAATATTGATACTCTCCAGTTGATATTACCATTCCAATTGAGCCCCTGATAAACTCTTTTGAAAGAAATGAATCCACAACTTCCTGTCAGCAGTATGTGGCTGGATTCTCCGGACATAAGACCTCAGATGCAGCTTAGGACATGAAACACCATCATACACCACAAAAGTAGGAGCCTTGAAACCAATAGGAATGACAACTCCAGAAATCAAACTCAGATCTTCAAAATCCAACCCAGGAGTCTTCTGTAATTCCATAGCATTCACACGATCTTCCAACAACTTATACTTCTCATCACTAGTTGAATCATGATAATAATTCTCCTCATAATCAGAATTCACAGCAGTACCATGTGGACTTCATTCCTCTTCTATAGAATCTTTATCTCTAGGGTTTTCAACCTCATCATCTGTCTTGATTGGAGCTCCGAATCTTATTCCAAAATTAATGAAGCCAACTAGTTTCTTGATTTTCTTCTTCTTCTTGGTCAGGAGTGCTTTCAGCTCTTCTTGTCCCTTGGACAAGTTCAGGATCATCTCTTGGAATTGGGAATTCCGAGCTTGAAGATCTTTGACAGATTGTTCGAGAGCCATTTCTGCTGAAATAAATAGCGAGAAGATGAGAAACCTGTTGTGAAAACATGTTATGTAATGATATGGTATGTAGATGCATATGCAATGTTTTTAAGGACCGCGGGATTTAAATTTGTTAAAACAAACAAAAACAAAACTTTTATTAGTAGGTTTGAAATAATATTTCCCATTGGGCTTACAAATTAAAATAAACAAATTTTTTAAATAAAATAAAACATCTAAGAATTAAGTCTCCCATGGACGCTTCCTGTTGGTGTTGAGATTCCGCTCCTCGTGAAGTTGCTTTGTCAGCTCCAACACTCTTTCTTGGCTAATCCTGAATTGAGCTTCAAAGGTATCTCTTTTCTCCTTCAGTTGGATCCAGGACTTCTGCAACTCTTCCAAATTGGTAGGCATATCTGGATGAAGGATGGCATAAGGAACATCTCCTTTAGCAACAGGCTCCATAGTAACCGGTAGAACAGCAGGATATGGCATCATAAGAGTCTGAGCATGAGACCGCACCCATCTGAGGTAAGGTTCCATAGGAATGGAGTACTTTGGTTCCAGAGTCTTACTATCAACCTTTTTTACTTTACTCCAAGCTCGTATAAACCTTTGATGGTAACCTTGAAGATCGTTGTCGTAATCAAATACAATACCCTGAATAAGCATGTCATGAGGACCATTACTCCGAGAATAACCAAACTAACATAGAGCTAAAGAAGGGTTGTAAGTAATGCCCCCTCTTATGCCAATGAGTGGCACATTAGGGAACTTTCCACAACGTTCAATGATAGTGACATTTTCCATAGATCTGGAACACCAGTGAATATCTGAATGAGAGAGTGACATCATCCTTTTAGACCACCTCAAACCTTGTTCATTATTCATCACTGATCGAGGAAGGTGAGAAATAAACCACCTAGATAGTAGAGGTATGCAACAAATCAGAGTTCCTCTCGCTTTCGTAGTACGAGTGTGAAGAGAGTGTAAGATATCTCCAAGAATGTAGGCACTGGATTGTGAGTCAGAAATATGTTAATGGCGTGCACATCTATGAACTGGTCTGGATTAGGGAATAATACCAACCCATAAATCAGCAAAGCTAGGATCTCCCCAGAAGCATCGTAACTCATAGCATCCAAGAACACTCGAGCTTTCTCTATCAATACTCTGGCAAGGATACCCATAACTCCACTTCTTGTTTCTAGGAAAATGTATGATTTCTTCAAATGTAGGACTACAACAATGACTTCAGGTTTAGGCTCTTTCTCTAAGCCTGTGAAGGGTTTCTGATCAAGGATATGTACCCCAAGTAACTTGGAGAATTCTTCCATTGTGGGCACCAGCTGATAATCGGGAAATGTGAAATAGTGATGTTTAGGATCAAAGAACTAGAATAGGACACTCATCATATCTTCATCAAACCATGAGGTAACCAAGTCAAGTAGATGACCATGCTTCTTGATGAACTGGGAGCTTTCAAGAAGTTTTGAGACCAAATCATTAAGCCTGGAAGGTATCCCTACAAAGTTGATCCGGATAGTGTTCCTACGAGTAGAAGCCATAATCTGCAACAAAGAACATAGATAAATCCTTTGGTCATTTAAATGGTTAGTGAAAATACTATGCTTATGATGTCATGATGTTATGATGTTATGATGTTATGTTCAATCAAAAACATGTGGCACACACAAGCAAGTCACACAATAGCTCTAGGTTTAGAGGCTTGCATGAGGTTTAAAGGAAATTACCCTCCCCCTGAAGTTATGTTGGTTCATCCTGTCCTACAAAAGTAACCAGGTTCTAAGGGATCTCAATATCACTGATCCTTCTCAAGGGTTGTTGTTCAGTAGGCAACTGACTTCCCAACCAAAACCTCCCAAGATTAGGATCTCAATGAGTGTAACATCGAGTATCAACCAACTTTAGACTTCTCCAAAGTCGGCTATCTCACAACCTTCTAAAGGACAAGATGGGTCAATTAAGGTTCTAAAGGGTAGTTAGTGTTAATGACAACGTATGACATCCCCATATTATCCTCAACTTACATAAGGAACATAAGCACCAACCAAGAAGTCATACTAACTATGGCCACCAGATCAACCATATCGATATACGACGTACAGTTTCCTTGGTCTATTGCCATTTACCTAAGGTACACTAGATCCGGGTTAGGACCTTTCACACAGTAACCCCACAACAATCCATTAAATATAAAGCAAGCAAAGCAAACAAGTAAGTGATCCTAATTCCTAAGGTAACCCCTCTTTAAGTAATCCCCAGTAGAGTCGCAAGTTCTGTAACACGGTGAGAGAACTGACTTTTTATTTATGTTGCGATAGCAAGAGTCGCCACTGACTTTTATTTTATCCAATAGGAAAGTGTATAAAAGAACAGGAAAGACTTTTTTAAAAATTCTAAGTTCGGGGGGTAGGTCCTATAAAGGGAAGGTATAAGCACCCTTTATATCAATGGTTATCCATGGGCTCTTAGTTACTTGGCTCACTTATTCGTTTGAAAATGTGTAGTGTGTGTTTAGAAATTTTCATAATTCTTTGTAATGATCCTCGTATGGATGTATACAGAGCTTTTAAGTTTAAAAATTGTTTGAAAAAAAGTGGGGTGTGAATAAGAATTTTGAAATTTGAGCAAGTAACAAAGAACTACCTACCCTAGACATGGTCTTTCGTATTCTTTTATTTCCTTTCAAGGGTAAGACTGTCCCCGCCATTAAGGAGTAGGTATTCATTACCTTGGATTTTGTTAAGGGACGGGCGTAGGGTCATCGTATGGTCAATGAAGGCAACTTATAGGAGTGTCTTTAGCAATTCGTAGGGACTATCATCATTTTTACCGAAGGGACAAAATCATTATATCGTAGGCAACCTCAGATGGACTGTGATCTTTTATTTGGAAGGGACTATGATGATTTATTTGTTAAGGGACTTTGCTTTTAAAGACACCCCCACTTTCGAGGGACCTGACCATTTGTTTTAAGGCAACTGAGAGGGGTAACCCTAGGAGGTGCAGATGGCGATCGTAGAACAATCGACTTATGTGTGTGAACTATTGTTTTCAAATATTTATCTTGAATTTAATTTTCTAAGTCCTTTTATTTCAATTATTTCTTTTCACACCCTAGGTTTACTAACCACGCAATTATAGAAATTTAAAAGCGGAAAGAAAGATCCAACACTATTACATTAAGGGAGGGGTACATTAGTCCTTTTAAGGGGATTGTAGAAAAATTAAAATACGGAAAATTAAACCTAATTAACTATTACATATGAGGAACAGTTACATAATCGAAAATAAAAGCGAAAATATAAATTATCAATTTTATAAGAAAATAACTAAATAAAATCAAACTTAAGAAAAATAATTAATCGTTTTTAGAAAAATCAGGGTTCATTTACTAAAATAGGGTTTTTGTTAGAAAAAATTAGGATTTTTAAGAGAATTAGGGTTTATTTAGCAAAATCTTAACCTAATTACTAATTAATTTACAAATTAATAAAAACTAATTTATATAAGAAAATTATTATTATTATTATTATTTATCAATTAAAAAAATCAAATACCTCACATATATAAAAAAGAAAAAAGAATAATTAGTGAAATTGTATTTTTAAGAAAATATTTGTGGAGAATTAATCTAGTAGTTAATTGTTAATTGATTTTAATTAATTGTTGTTTAAGAAATTAATTAAAGAAATAATAAACAAAGAAAATAAGAAAAAGAAAACAAACACACAAAACAAAGGGACCTAGGAATCAAACCCAGGCCCTGAAGATCCAAGGAACAAGCGCTCAACCAGCTGAGTTATGCCACACGCGTGTTAATCCTGTGAAACAAAAACAACATAAACGATATCAATTATTTAAAATCCTGAACGCGCCAAACACCATCTTCAACCTTCAGCCGTCCGTTTAGCTTTTAGTGACAATTTTTCCGTCACAAAAGGCTATAGTGACGGATCTTCTTCGTCATTATAAGTCCTGCAAGGTTAAACATCAAAAATACAAGCGATAAACGAATTCTAATGACTCAAATCGATCAAGGTTAGTCCATTAAGTCCAAATATCTCATTAATTTGGCATGAAATTGCCTTTTTATTGAGTCCCCAATTCGCGATTTTATGAACCCTAACCATGGCAGTTTATGCGTTTGGCCATGGAGCTTCATAAAAATCATCCAAACTTCAAGCCAAACACAAACCAATGGTTAGAATTAGTTTACAACACACGAAAATAGGAAATCGAAAAAATCACAAAGACATTAAAAAAATGGTTCAGGTTATGCATTTTTGAATGATTTTGATGTTGTTGATGATTGGGACATGTTCAAAATGCCTCAAGAGATCAAATTGGACCTTCAAAATGCTTGGAAAGAGCTTGAATCTTTGAATCCAAATTTGACTTTTTTTGGAAATATTTTGAATGTGACAATGGCTTTTTTGGTTCTGAATTTCGTCTCTTGAGTTATGGTTTTGTTGTGTTTATATAAGAGATGAAATTTAGGTCAAAAGATGGGCCTTAGAAGCATGGGTTCAGGTTACTTGATGATGAAGGAATTCCATTGTCATAAATGTCACAAAAATCAAATATTTTCTTGTTAATTTGGTCTTGCACGAATTTGTAAGCTTCCAATCAACTTTTATAGACATATATTTGATCCCAAAACAAAGATTGGATCAAATATTTGATTTTCATATTGTATATTAATTTAATTAGAATTTTAATAATTAAAATCCAAAATAAAATAAAACAAATGATAAAAATCAGAATAATTGGTCATTGGGTCGAGCATGACTTCATCTTCAAGTTTGGATTGCAACTTTATGGGCCCATTTGGAAAAATTGAAATTATGGCCTTTATTGCTTCATACACCCCTTAAAAATCATCCAACTTTGACAATGCATAACTTCCTCAATTTTGATGCTATGAAGGTATTCTAGGACTTTTTAAAAAGCTTAGTGTGTCCTCTAACCAACCCTTTTGGTCCCATGTCCATATCATTTATCATTTTCAAATTATGAGCTTTTTAAAAAGTTGACTTTTTGTTGACTTTCAAAAGGACCTATAATGTTTTAGCTTATACCTTCCAAATGAAGCATTTTTAGGCTTGGCTTGTGAGACACAAAGTTTTAGAGAATTGAATTTCCTTCAAAATTAGCTTTGTATGGGAAATGTTTTATGAAGTATGTAAAAGTTATGGCTGTTCAAATTTTAGTTGACTTTTCCTATGAAAACCCTAATTTAGAAACTTCTTGATTCTGGATGATCTGAGGTTTCCTTGATGAATCATGATCAATCCTTGATCAAATGATGAATTTCACCTTATAATATTGATGTTGACCACAAATATTGAGGTTTGAATTTGAGTTGACCACAATTGACTTTTTGACCAAGTTAATTGATTTTCAAGTATCTGAGTATCTGACTGATCAAACTTGTTAGGAAAGCTTTGAAACTTGACATGAGGATTCTTTAATGTATATAGGATTTTATGAAGTCCAATTGAGTCCTTGGAATTCCAATTTTCTTGGGGAAACTCAAAACCCTAGTTCTAAGATCCATTGTTCAAGAGACCTCTTGAGACACATGGTCTTGAATGTGGGAAGGAAACTTTTGGGGTACAACAGTCAGAAGTAAATTCACATCTATATTTTTAATAATGACCTATAATTGTCATGAAAGTTCTATGTTGATGCATATTTATAAGTCAAAACAAACAATGCACAAGACAAGTTTCAAACATCTCCTAAGGACTTGTGACTTATAAGTCAAGTAAGAAGTGAAAGACACAATGTAAGTTCACATGTAAGTACCCAAAGAAGTAGGTAAAGACCCAAATAATTCATGTTTAAGTCCCCTAAGGGTCACACAAATATGGTATGCAAATGTCCTCAAAAGGTGTCACCAAAATTCACAAGTGTACAAGTTCAAAGTAGCTCAAGAAATCACATCAAAAGAAATGAAAAAAATGACCTATAAAACACATCAATAGGATCTACCTCATGCTCAAGAAATTATATCTTATCAAACATCATTACAAGTCTTTTTGGGTATACAAACTTGGCACTGTCAAACAATATCAAAGACTATCACACAATAGGTTAAAGCTCAACCTACTTTCAATCTATGAACTTGGAAAGCATCAATAATGAACACAAAGTGATAAGACTAATTCAAGTTAACATTTATACCTCTAGTTCAGTGTCAAACACATATTAAAACATCACATTTGACTCAACAAGAATAGACAAGTGAAAGACATGTGAATTCCATCAAGAGGCACCACAATTTTGGACTTAGGCAAATTGAAACTTATGCAACAAGTAACATACTTCAAAGGAAAGTGACATGACCTATAATGCATCTACAAAGCTTAAATTCATGTCCTCATGGATGCAAAGCAATGACCTTTAATGGGTTGTGTAACACGGTGCGAGAACTGACTTGGTCGTTTTTGTTTACTAAAACTATGTTGCGGATAACAAGAGTCGCCACCGACTTTTATTTTATCCAATAAAGAAAGGAATAAAAGAATAGGAAAGACCTTTGAAAAATATTTGAGTTCGGGGGGTAAGTTATACAAAGGGAAGGTGTTAGCACAATTGTATCCATGGTTATCCAGGGGCTCTTAACTACTTAGCTCACTTTACTTTGTTTGAAAGAAAATAGTGTAGTGCATGATCAGAAAATATTTTCATAAAGACTTTAACTTGGTAATAATCCTCGTATGGATGTATACAAAGTGTTTAGTTTGAAAGTATTTGAAAATGTGAGGTGTGGAAAGAATTTTGAAAGATGGCGAGCAAGTACTTAAGAACTACTTACCCTAAATTGTAAGGTCTTTCTTGTTATTTCGTTTCTTTAGGGGTAGGACTGTCCTTACTATTAGTTAGTAAGTAGTCAGTAAGTAGTCTTAACATTGGATATTAAAGGGACGGGTGTAGGATCATCGTATGGTCATAGAAGGCAACCTTGTAGGGGTATTTTAGTAATTCGAAGGGACGGTCATCATTTTCGTATGGTCATCGAGGGACGAGATCATTTATTCGTAGGGACTTGAAGGGACAATAAGGGACTATGATCTTTTATTTGAAGGGACTTGATGATTTTTATTCACAGGCAACCTTGCTAAGATACCCCTATATTCGAGGGACTTGACTATATTGTAAGGCAACAAAGAGGAGAAACCCTAGGGGTGCTGATGGCGATCGTATAACGACCGACTTACGTGTGTGAATGAAGTGTGTTAATTATAGTTATTTATCTTAGAAATTAGTGGGCTAAGTCCAATTTTATTCGCATACAAGTCTTTTCACACCCTACGTTTACTAACCACGCAATTAATATTTTGTGAAAAAAATAAAAAGCAGAAAATAAACCCTAGACTATTACATCATGGGGAGAGGGATCCATTTTGAAATTGGCGGAGTGCGGAAAATAAAAAACCTAATTACGTTATTACAAACCAGGAGCAGATACACAATCGAAAATACGAGAAAATGAGTCGTAAATCCTATACAATTTTCTTCTAAGGAACTTAAATAGCAAAATAAAATAAATAAAAGATTATAAAAATGTTTTTTTCTAATCAATAAAAAAATTGGAAAAAATTGGTTAGTTGATTTATTTAAGAAAAAATAGATTTTTGTGATTTTCTTAATTAATTAAAAAAAACTATTAATCTAATTAAATTTTAAAAAAAAGTTTTGTATGAAAAATAATAAATATTAATTTTTTAAGTTAATGATTAATTAAAAGAAAAGTTTAATTATTTGATGAATTAAAAGTTTTTTTTAAGAGAAAATAATAAAAAGAAAAAAGAATTATAAAATATGAAAAACAACAAACAACTAGCAAAAAAAGAAAGGGGGTGGTGGGTATCGAACCCGCCCCCAAGAGGTTACAAAGCCTACTTCCCAACCAACTGAGTTGTGTGCATCTGCGTTGTAAACCAATGGAAACGAGCAATTATATAATAAAATAAGAATTTGAAAATATTTGAAAGCGAAAACCGTGCGCTTGGTGTCATCGTCTTCCTCCTTGTGAACCAGGCTTTTACCTACAGTTTCTCGTCTGTAGCTACATCTTTTAGTAACGATTTTTATCTGTCACTAAATAACCTGTAAATCGAAAACATCAAAACGCACAAAATAAATGGCATCCAGGGGTATATATCAACTATACATCATCTTATGAATTCATTAGAGCCATTAATTGGACTTGAAATCGCGTCTAGCCGAAACCCCCAAAAATCGAAGCTATGAACCCTAACCATGGTGTCTTGTTATTCTTGCACTGAAAATATAATTAAACCATCCAGAAAGCATTGAATTATCAACATAAGCAACAATCCACAATCAAATCATGTTTATAATGCAGATATAATGGAAAACAAAAAAATAGTGAGATAACATGAATTCAACTTGTGCGATTTATGGTGTTTTTGATGATGGTGATGATGGATATGTGTTCAAAATATCCCAAGGAATGTATTGCAACCTTCAAAACTTCTTGGAAGTGGCTCAAAGGGGCAAACTGAATTGTGGCTTTTCTAGAAATTTTTTTAAGTGCGATAAGGGTTCCTTGCTCCAATTTTTTGTCCCATATGCATTTGGATTTGTTCTATGTTTATAGGAGAGTGAATTAGGTCAAACAATTTGGACTTTGTTGATGGATTTGAGATTGCTTGGAAGTGAAGAAATGAGGTTTCTATTTTGGTAAAAATTTGATTTTAAGACCTTCTCTTTTGGTTTTCCCGAAATTTGGATCCTTATAATGATCATAAACATCAAATATTTGATCCCAAAATAATCCTAAGATCAAATATTTGGTTTTTCAATATTTATTTTAATTAAAATTGAATTTAAATAAATTAAATCCAATATAATATAAAATAAATCTAAAATATCAGATATTATGACCTATGGGTCGTGGATGATTTAATAATTGAGTTTGGGTTAGAAAAATATGGGCCCATTTGGAAGAAACTTGAGTTTTGGTCATTATTTGCTTCATACACCTCCTCAAAATTGCCAACTTCAACAATGCATAACTCTCTCAATTTTTATCCCATGTATATTTTCTAGGACTTTTTAGAAATCTTAGAGTGTCCTCTAACTACTCCTTTTGGTCCCATATCCATTTGATCTTCCATTTTCAAGTTATGAGCTTTTAAAAAAGTTAACTTTTGTTGACTTTTAAAAGGACCTGCAATGTTTTGGCTCATATCTCTCAAATGAAGCATTTCTGGCTTGGTTTGTAAGACACAAAGTTGTAGGGAATTGAATTTCCTTCAAAATTAGCTTTGAATGGGAAATTTTTGATGAAGCATGTGAAAGTTATGGCTGGTCAAAGTACAGTTGACTTTTCCTGCAAAATATCCTAATTTAGTAACTTATAGTTCTTGATGATTCTGAGGTTTCCTTAATGAATCATGATCAACCCTTGATCAAATGATGAATTTTACCTCATAATCTTGATGTTGACCAAAAATCTTGAAGTTTGACTATATGTTGACCACATTTGATTTTTTGACCAAGTTAACTAATTTTTAATCATCTGAACATCTAACTGACCAAACTTGTAGGGTAAGCCTTGAAACTTGACATGAGGATCCTTTGAAGTATATGGGATATCATGAAGTCCACTTGAGGCTTTGGAAGTGCAATTTTCTTTGAGAAACTCAAAACCCTAATTTAAGATCCATTGCTTAGGAGGAAGCTTTGTTTGATGAAACCTTGAATCCCTTTGAGCAATTGAGAATCTTGTGACCATTAGGAAACCTCTTGAGACATATTGTATTGAAAATGTGAGGGATAATATTTGGGTACAACAGGTTGTATAAATGCAATCCTAAAGCCCTAGCATACAAGCATACAATTGACAAGTATAGACACACATCATAGCTTCACAACATAGGCATATTGCACATAATCAAGCCTCAATGTTTAGGCATAAATATGGTGATCAAAATTTCATATAACATGTTCCTAAGCATGGTAAGAATTGCACATGAGGTAAAGTTTACAAGGTTCACAAAGATGGGCCTAATCTAAACCTTAAACCAAAAATCAAGTCATACAATTAACAACTCCTAACCCTAATATTAATCATGATTAAATTCTGAAAAATTGAACATGTTAAATGGAAGTAAGTAGCTCATACATGATCAAAGGAATGGACATGAAAGTGCTCACAAGGTTTCAAAACAATTCCACACATTAGGCTATGCAAAAACACATTATCATTGGTTTAGGCCTCAAAGAATCAACCCTAAAATGTAACAGAGATCAAGATATGAACACAAAGTGAACATTCAAATCATCCAAATTCAATAAACCAACCAAATTCAAAAATAATCAAATTCAATTTATATCAAGAAAACCATTTTTGAGCCTATGAATCAAGTTATGTCATTTTTACACAAGCATACATCAATATTCACAAAAATATTCAGAACACCAAGAAATCCCCAATAAAAAATATTAAAAATATCAATTAAAGTTTGAAAGAGCATCCATGAATTAATTGGGAATTTGTAGAGCATTTTAGGTATTTAAAAATCATTTTCGTGGGCTGATCATTATGAAAAATAAAGAAAAGAAAGAAAATAGCATGGGGTGTCAAGAAAGAAATTATCAAGTTCCCATACATATGGGCCTTAAAACAAGGTGATGGGAGTGTCAAATTTCACCTAACCCATACCAAACAATAACCAGCAAAACAAAATGGGATGAAACTCCTCGTTTCATTAATCCCAGTCAGATTCCACGCAATTTTCCATTCCACGCAGGCAAAGTCAAATGCAGACTGACCAATCATTTAGCCACGCATACACCAGTTGACCCTCAACTATGGTTTTAAAACCAGACTCCGGAGCAATGCTCCGGTCATCTTCTCCAACCAAATTTCACCGGAGTTCGAACGAAACAAATTCAGAAATTTACAAAATCACCATGATCCGACTCGTTTTTTTTCTCTTGAATACAAATATGGCCTCACAATTCACTCATGCTACCTCTATCAATCAAACCGAATCAAATAAGTTTAAACACCAAAATTCCAGATCTCATACATCAATCCCTAATTCTAACCAAGAATATAGCCTACCTTAGTAGGACTTTAGATGCAATCTTCTTATATGATTCTAGAGGTTTCAAACAACCTACACTAATGCATTGAGGATTGAGTTTCTTACCTAGTCGTAAACTGCAAACTAAGCTCCAAGAAACCTGAGAAAACTTCTTGCATGACTTCAAATCAAATCCTAATGGCAAATAAATTCCAATAAGCCTTTAATCTTCCCTGAAATGCAAGGTCGATAGAGATGCTGACTGAAATCGTATCCAATGTTACTCCACTCCCTGCTCAAAGATAATGCATATAGAAGGAAGAAGAACACATGATGATGATGATGATGATGATGATGATAGTGGAAGAAAATTGCAAAAATCCTCAAAGATGAGTGTGAATCAAAGCTTTGAAGTTCAGAGAATGAAAATGGAAAATGGTGATTTTTCAGTTATGGGGTTGTAAATGTATCTATTATATGAGGTTAATGGTTTATATTTGTGGATTAGCCAATTTAATCAAGGTTATAGTTGGGTTTATGGCGAGTTAGTGAAAATGAAAAAAGAATGGAAATGAGGTCATGCACGTGCATGGAGGTGCATGGGTGCTATGGTGGATTCTTATATGGTGTGTGGTGGTGATTCAACACTAATTTTTTATTAAAACATGATCAACAAGTGTTGTTTTGAATTTTTGATGTTTATGGAAAGAATTATGCATGAATGGATCATGTAAGACAATGTGTGATCAAATAAGGCAAAAAAAGAAAGTTTTGGGATGTGGGGAAGGAGTCTTGTGCGCATGAAGCACAATATTAAAGGCATGATGTGAAAATATATGATTCATGGCATGATATGAATGTTTGGAAAAAAAAACTCAAGTTGATGATTTTTAATGGGAATATCTTGGTGAATAATTGATATTTTGACATGTTCATGAGCTCTTTGGAAAGATAAGATTTAATACTTGACCTCTTATATTTGGATTTTGGTCATTTGAAACCTCAAACTAGATGAAAAGTCATGTTAAAGTGACGTCCACAAGTTTCCTCTTGACACTTAGAAATATTCTAAGTTATAAACAATTTTTGACAACTTTTTGATTCAATCTTTAAGTGATCATAACTTTTGATTCCTTGATCCAATGGACTTGTTCTTTACATTGTTCAAAAGGTGAAAATAATTTCTACAATTTTCATGTTTGGGTCTTGTTCAAATGGAGCTTGTATCATGACTGAAATTGGATGAATGAACCATAAAAAAAAACTTCCTAAAAAGGAAAGTTTTTATTATAAGTCATTTCCTTTTTGGAAAACTTTCAAAATAAGTCCTGATTTTTTATTCTTTTGAAATTCCTTGATCAAATTTCATTCAATAACCATATTTAACATGTTAAGAACAATGATGACCTCAAAAAGTCAGGAGTTGACTATTGGTTGATTTTTGGTATAATCAGTTGATTCTTGATTACTTGATCAATTGAAATCCTTCTGAATGAGATCAATGACCGATATTGCATCCCTGGGTACTTGGGAACATATGAAAGGCCATGGAATCAAGGTTTGACCCAAGAATCATAAATAAATTGATCTTGGGTAAAACCCTAGTTTTGAACCAATTGGAAGAAGAGGGTTGACCAAAGGTCAAACCCTAATTTCTCTAAGAATGAATGGATATCCTTTGATCCAAGATGTCATGTGTATCAAGGTGATAGTGAGGCTTCAAAGTCCTTTCTCATGAATGTGTTGCCTCCTTTTTCAATCAAAAACCCTAATTTAGAGGTTTCATAAGGAGAGAGTGACCATCTTCCATTTCTTTCCAATTTCTCAATCATTTATGGTCATGATGAGCCATGTGAGATGTATTTGAGGCATGAGAGTATTTCATGACTTGAATGAACTTCTTTTCTCTTGGAGGATGATCCCATGCCTTAGGAGACCAGTGATGCATGCAAGATGTTTTATGACCTAAATTAAAATGAATGAAACATAAGCCCCTTATTGGTGGAAATAAATAGGAGGGCAAATTTTGGGGTGTTACACTATACACTAGCACAGACACATAAATTCAATATTGCGAGAAAACATAGGTATATTAGAAACTTTAGGAAAACTAATTCAAAAGGAACCAAAAGTTTTAGGGTACCAAAGGATAAAATAGTATATGTTGCAAATATCTTGATGTAAGAGCTAAAGTACTTTCTGGGTATTCAAATAAACCTAACTTTGAAAGTCACATATATTCATCAAGGAAAATATAAAAAAGTGCTTCTAAAGAAATTTGATATGACAGAAACCAAACCAGCTAAATATCCTTTGCATCTTACATGCATTCTAGAGAAAGACGATGTAAGTAAAAAGGTTTGTCAGAAGCTCTATCGTGGTATGGTAGGCTCTCTTCTCTATCTGACTACTTCCAGATATTTTATTCAGTGTATATATTTGTGCTCGTTTTTCAATAAATTCCAAGGGAAAGTCACTTAACTGTTGTTAAGAGAATCCTAAGGTATCTGAAGGGAACTTCTAACCTTGGCTTGATGTATTAGAAAATATCACAATACAAGTTATCGGGTTTTGTGATGCAGATTATGTTGGAGACATAATTGAACGAAAAGCACTTTTGGGAATTGTTAGTTTCTGGGAAACAACCTTGTCTCATGGGGAAGAAAAAGACAATCAACGATTGATCTATCTACTTCAGAAGCAAGATATATCTCAGCATCCCTATGTTGCACTCAGATGCTCTGGATGAAAAAACAGCTTGAAGACTTTCAAATATAAGAGAGTAACATGCCTATCTTTTATGATAACATAACTGCTATTTGCCTAAGTAAGAATCCTATTACATTCGAGGGCTAAACACATAGAAATCAAACATCATTTTATCATAGACTATGTTCAGAAAGGGACTATTGTATCGAAATTCATTGATGTTGATTGTAACACCCCAATTTCATAATTTAATTATTTATTTAATTATTTATGAACATGTGGTAAATTGTGATTTTTGTGGAGTATTAAGAAGAATGGAATATTTTATTAAATAGTGATATTATAATAATTGGATATTATTTGAATATTATTATTTAAAAAAATAAAATAAAAGAAATTGGAGATCCTAAGGGTAGAGTGGTCTTTTGAGAAGTATATGAGAAAAGGGATTACGACCAATTTCTCATAATCGTGTTTTTGATAAAGACTGAAGGTTGCTCTGAAGAACAAGAGACAAAGGTTGGATTTGCTCAAGAGGTGAAAGAGAAAGCTCAATCGAATAAGGTATGGGGAGTAGTTCTCTTTCAATATCTATAATTTATCGATTGTCTTATGAGAAAAAGGGATTTTTAAGGGGAAACCTTAGGGTTAGGTAGATTATTGATAGAATTTGGTGAGTTGTTGTTGTTAGAGGTTATAAGTGATTATTACATGATGATAATAGGTTGTATGATTGATTTCTATTGTTTTATGTTGATAATTGGTGTTTTTAAGGGTTTTGGGTGTATCTAAGATGTGTGGAAAATCGTAGGGTTTTCTGTTGAAAAAGGCCTTCTCACTTAGCGAGCGAGTGGAATTTTGGAAAGTTTGCAAACTGAGAGTTCTTCGCTTAGCGAGCTAGATGTTCGCTTAGCGAGACCTGTAGTCTTTTGAAAAATAATTTCTTTTTTTGGATGACTCGTAATGATTTTTCTTGTTGTGCTATGTTGTTATGATGTTGTTGTGAGTTGTTACCATTCTAGAATAGGCTAAATGTGTAAGAATAATGATGAAATGATGTTATGATGACTATGTTGTAAAATGATGCTACGTAGTATTGATAATATGAGTAGGCAACGTAGATGTATGAATGACGAATAATGTATAATGATGAATGCGGATGCAAATGTTGATTAAGATGATTATATTGTTGTTGTTGCATTATGCATTCATGGAATTCTTATGATGATTGAGGCTTCAATCTCATAGTGTGGATTGATGTTTTGTTATTTATGTTATGCTCCCTTGTGGAGGGTTGATGGCCAGTGTCCATCACATGTTGAAATCGGCACCACTTGCATTTATGAAGTTGCATTTCATTCTTGGTGGCATAGCTTGATTGCATTTGTTTTACGATTTGGCGTAATGATGTATAATTGTGTGTTGTTATAATTCCGTCTTGATATTATTATATTGAATGTGAATTTACTCACCATGCTTGCCTTTCGTGATGGTCTATTATGCCATCTTGCAAATTCTCATGAATAGTTCGGTGATCGGAAGTAGCTCGAAGTGCGTCTCTTGTCGTTTATAGAGTCTAGGTAGTGTCTTGCTCTGTGTCCTGTAACACTGGGGAACACTTGGATTATTTTCTTTGCTTTTGTTGTTTTAACACATGATTGATGATGTTTTGGATTTCAAATGAATATTTAAACAATGTTGAATAGAGATGACAATATTGATGACCCGCTGTGTATTTGAATGATGTTTTGTTTTAATTTATGATGCTTGATGCAACCCGTGTTACAGAACAGGACACATACATGATGCTTAATTGATGATTATGTTGAAATGTGATGTCCTTTCCTATTGAACTCTAATCTTTCGTAAATAATATGTTTGAATATGTTGTGGGGTAAAAAGGGTGTTACATTAGTGGTATCGGAGCCAGGGGGTCTATCAGGTCGTGTGTTGTTGTTGTCAGTCAGTTGTTGGTTGTTAATTGTTAATGATTATTCTTTTATGATGTTGTGAGTGTTGTGCAAAATGGATGGAAATAACACATGTGCTCTTGCGGAAGCTATTGCGGCGTTGGCTGAGGCTACGACTCGAAACAATGAACAGGATGAGTTTCGTGCTTTGGAGAAGTTCTAGAGTAACAGTCTACCGAGTTTTGAAGGTGAGCATGATCCGCACAGTGCATAGAAGTACCTCAAACCAATTGAGAAAATCTTTAGGGTGATTACGAGTACGGATGCGCAGAAGGTATAATTTGGTACCCACATGCTGTCTGAAGAGGCTGAAGACTGGTGGGATAATACCCGTCAGCGTTTGGAGGATGCTGGTACTATAGTGACATGGGTAGTGTTCAAGAGGGAGTTTTTGGGGAAGTATTTTCTAGAAGATGCTTGTGGTAAGATGGAGGTAGAATTCCTTGAGTTGAAGCAAGGAAGTAGACGGTAGCAGAGTATGTTGGTGAGTTTGAGAGGTTGGTGAAGTATTATCCTCACTACAATCGTGTTAATGTTGAGTTATCGAAGTGTCTCAAGTTTGAGAATGGGCTGAGACCAAAGATCAAACAGGGAATTGGATGTCAGCAAATCCGTAGATATGTTGAGTTGGTGGACAAGAGTAGAATTTATGATGAAGATAGCCAAGCTTGATCTGCTCACTACATGTAACTGAGGAGAAGAAATACAAAGACCAGTTTAGAGGAAAGCCTTATGTGACTCCAACTGAGTAGGGAAGCAGAAGGTTTCAGATGGGAAGGAGCCAAGTGGGAGAGAAGGTTCTATTCCTCCCAAGTGCTACAAGTATGGTGAATCCGGTGACAAGTCGGATATATGCAGTAATCCAGTGGTGAGATGTTACAGGTGTGGCAAGAGAGGTCATCAGGTTGGTGATTATCCAAATGAAGGTCCAACTTGTTTTAATTGTGGTGAATAGGGACATATCAGTACCCAATGTCAGAAGCCTAAGAAGACTGTTATTGCTGCTTAGACTAAAGGAAGAGTGTTTTCTTTGAGTGGTTCTGAAGTTACAAAGAAGGACAACTTGATTTGAGGTACATGTTTTATTAATGGCGTTGAGTTGATTGCAATTATTGATACTGGTGCTACGCATTCTTTTTTTTCTCTTGAATGTGCTAATAAGTTGGGTTTGAAGTTGTCTAGTATGAATGGTAGTATGGTAATAGAAACGCCAGCTAATGGTTCTGTTACTACTACATTTGTGTGTTTGAAGTGTCCTTTGACTATTTTTGAGAAGGACTTCTTGATGGATCCGGTGTGCTTGCCTTTAAACCAAATTGATGTTATTCTTGGAATGAATTGGCTAGAGTTTAATTGTGTGCATATCAATTGTTATGCGAAGATCGTAGAGTTTCCTGAAATTGGTGATCATGGTGAATTGATGTTCTTGACGGCTAAACAAGTAGATGAATAGTTAGAAGATGAAGCTCAAATGTTTGCAATGTTTGCTTCGTTGCGATTCGAAGGGAAGACTTCAAGTATTGGGTTACTGGTTGTTCAAGAGTTTCTAGATGTGTTTCCGGAGGACATAAGTGATTTTCCTCTAGAGCGTGAAGTTGAGTTTGCGGTGGATTTATTGCCTGGTACTAGTCTTGTGTCTATGGCTCCGTATCGGATGTCTGCTGTAGAATTAAGTGAGTTATAGAAGCAACTGAAGAATTGTTGGAAAAGAAGTTTGTTCGACCTAGTTATTCTCTGTGGGGTGCTCCAGTGTTGTTGGTTAAGAAGAAAGATGGTAGCATGAGGTTGTATGTTGATTATCGGCAGTTGAACAAGGTTACTATCAAGAACAAGTATCCACTTCCGAGAATCGACGATTTGATGGATCAATTGGTGGGAGCTTGTGTATTCAGCAAGATTGATTTAAGGTCTGGTTACCATCAGATTCATGTTAAGTATGATGATATTTCAAAGACAGCTTTCAGAACGAGGTATGGTCATTATCAGTACACGGTGATGTCGTTTGGTGTATCTAATGCACCCGGTGTGTTCATGGAGTACATGAATAGAATCTTCCATGAGTAATTGGATAAATTTGTGGTAGTTTTTATTGATGATATTTTGATTTATTCCAAGACAGAAGAGGAACATGCAGAGCATTTGAGGATTTTATTGCAAGTGTTGCGAGAGAAGAAGTTGTATGCGAAGCTGTCAAAGTGTGAGTTCTGGTTGCAAGAAGTGATTTTTCTTGGACATGTGATTTCTAGTAGTGGAATTGTTGTAGATCCGTCGAAGATTGATGCAGTGTTATAGTGGGAGACTCCTAAGTCTTCTACTGAGATTAGAAGTTTTTGGGTTTAGCAGGTTATTACAGGAAGTTTATTGAAGGTTTTTCGAAGTTGGCGCTGCCATTGACTCAGTTGACTCGAAAGAGTCAAGCTTATGTGTGGGATGTTGCATGTGAAAAGAGTTTTGTAGAGTTGAAGAAGAAGTTGACAACTGCTCCAGTGTTGATTTTTCCGAATCTGAATGAGTCGTTCGTAGTGTATTGTGATGCATCGAAGATGGGACTTGGAGGAGTTTTGATGCAAAATAGTAAAATGATTGCTTATACTTCTAGACAATTGAGAGTTCATGAAAGGAATTATCCTACGCATGACTTAGAGTTAGCATTTGTGGTGTTTGTGTTGAAGATCTGGAAACATTATCTCTTTGGTTCGAAATTCGAAGTGTTTAGTGATAATAAGAGTTTGAAATATTTGTTTGATCAGAAGGAACTGAATATGAGGCAGAGAAGATGGTTGGAATTGTTGAAGGACTTTGACTTTGATTTGAATTACCATCCTGGTAAGGAAAATGTGGTTGCAGATGCTTTGAGTAGGAAGACATTGCATATGCCGATGCTTATGGTGAAAGAACTTGGAATGATTGAATAGTTCTGAGACATGAGTTTGTTGTGTGAGGCTACGTCTAAGAGTGTGAAGTTGGGAATGCTGAAGTTGACCAGTGAAATTGTGGAAATAATATGTGAAGGACAACAATCTTATTTGAAGTTGGTTGATCAGTTGACTTTGATTAACTAAGGTAACGGAGGTGAATTATGAGTTGATGAGAATGGTGTGATGATATTCTAAGATAGAGTGTGTATTCCTGATGTTCCGAAAATTAAGAAGAGTATTTTATAAGAAGGACATCGTAGTAGATTGAGTATCCATCCTGGTGCTACAAAGATGTACCATGATCTGCAGAAATTGTTTTGGTGGCCAAGTATAAAGAAGGATATTGCGGAATTTGTGTATACATGCTTGACTTGTCAGAAGTCAAAGATTGAACTTTAGAAACTATTAGGTAGGATGCGGTCGTTTAATATTCCAGAATGGAAGTGGGATAGAATTTCCATGGATTTTGTGACAGGTTTACCGAAGACTGCTAAGGGAAATGATTCAATTTGGGTAATTGTAGATAGATTTACTAAGTCGGCCCATTTCTTGTCGATGAAGATTAATCATTCTATGTAGACGTTATCTAAGATGTATATTAAGATGTATCCAATCTTTAGAGGATTTACTAAGGGCTTGTGTGCTTGATCAAGAGGGTTTTGGGATAGTCATTTTTCGTTGATTGAGTTTACCTAAAATAACCATTATCATGCTAGTATTGGAATCGAACCGTTGAGGCGTTGTATGGAAGAAGATATCAGACTTCATTGTGTTGGTATGAATTAGGAGAGAGTGAAGTACTTGGACCTGAGATTGTGCAAGAGACGACTGAGAAGATTAAGATGATACAAGAAATAATGAAGGCTTCTCAGGGTCGGCAAAAGATTTATAATGATAAGAGGAGGAAAGCTCTTGAGTTTAAAGAGGGAGACCATGTGTTCTTGAGAGTTACTCTGGTGACTGGTGTCAGAAGAGCTTTGAACTCTAGAAAGCTCATGTCGCATTTTGTTGGTCTATATTATATTTTGAAAAGGATCGGAGCGGTAGCATATTGGGTTGCATTACCACCGTTGCTTGCGAATTTGCATGATGTGTTCCATGTGTCGCATTTGAGGAAGTATGTGTGTGATCCATTGCATGTGATTCAGATGGATAACGTTCAGGTAAGAGATAACCTAACTATTGAAGCTTTACCATTGCGGATAGATGGCCGAGAAATGAAGCAGTTACGAGGAAAAGAGATTGCCTTAGTAAAGGTATTGTGGGGTGGACCAACATGTGAAGCTTGGACTTGGGAACGTAAAGATCAGATGAAGGATTCGTATTCGACTCTGTTTATTTCAGGTAACATTTTTTAGGACGAAAGTTCCTAAAGTGGGGGAGAGTCGTAACACCTTAATTTCATAATTTAATTATTTATGAACATGTGGTAATTTATGGTATTTTGTGGAGTATTAAGAAGAATGAAATATTTTATTAAATAGTGATTTTATAATAATTGGATATCATTTAAATATTATTATTAAAAATAATATAATAAAATAAGTTGGATGTCCTAGGGGTAGAGTGGTCTTTTGAGAAGTTTATGAGAAAAGGGATAACGATCAATTTCTCATACTCGTGTTTTTGGTGAAGACTGAAGGTTGCTCTGAAAAACAAGAGACAAATGTTGGATTTGCTCAAGAGGTGAAAGATAAAGCTCAATCGAATAAGGTATGGGGAGTATTTCTCTTTCAATATCTATAATGTATCGATTGTCTTATGAGAAAAGGGGATTTTTGAGGGGAAACCTTAGGGTTAGGTAGATTGTTGATAGATTTTGGTGATTTGTTGTTGTTAGAGGTTATAAGTGATGATTACATGATGATAATAGGTTGTATGATTAGTTTATGTTGTTTTCTGCTGATAATTGGTGTTTTTTAGGGTTTTGGGCGTATCTGAGATGTGTGGAAAATCGCAGGGTTTTCTGCTGAAAATTGCCTTCTCACTTAGCGAGCGAGTTGAATTTTGGGAAGTTCGCTAACCGAGAGTTCCTCGCTTAGCGAGCTAGATGTTCGCTTAGCGAGACCTGTAGTCTTTTGAAAAATAATTTATTTTCTTGGATGACTCGTAATGATTTATTTTGTTGTGCTATGTTGCTATGATGTTGTTGTGAGTTGTTACCAAGCTAGAATAGGCTAAATGTGTAAGAATAATGATGAGATGATGTTATGATGACTATGTTGTAAAATGATGCTATGTAGTATTGATAATATGAGTAGGCAAAGTAGATGTATGAGTGACGAATGATGTATAATGATGAATGTGGATGAAAATGTTGATTAAGATGATTATATTATTGTTGTTGCATCGTGCATTCATGGCATTCTTATGATGATTGAGGCTTCAATCCCATAGTGTGGATTGAGGTGTTGTTGTTTATGGTTTGCTCCCTTGTGGAGAGTTGATGACCAGTGTCCATCACATGTTGAAATCAGTACCACATGCATTTATGAAGTTGCTTTTCATTCTTGGTGGCATAGCATGATTTCATTTGTTTTATGATGATGTGATTTGATGTTGTTGTATGTGGGTGAGATTTGGTGTAATGATGTATGTTTGTGTGTTGTCTTATAATTCCTTATTTATATTATTATATTGAATGTGAATTTACTCATCCTGCCTGCCTTTCGTGATGGTCTATTATGTCATCATGCAGATTCTCAAGAATAGTTCGGTGGTCGGAAGTAACTCGGAGTGCGTCTCTTGTTGTTTATAGAGTCTAGGTGGTTTCCTGCTCTATGTCGTATAACACTGGGGAGCGCTTGGATTATTTTCATTGTTTTTGTTGTTTTAACACATGATTGATGATGTTTTTGATTTCAAATGAATCTTTAAACAATGTTGAACGGAGATGACAATATTGATAACCCACTGCATATTTAAATGATGTTTTGTTTTAATTTATGATGCTTGATGCAACCTGTGTTACAAGACAGGACACATACATGATGTTCAATTGATGAATATGTTTAAATGTGATGACCTTTCATGTTGAACTCTGATCTTTCATAAATAATATGTTTGAATATATTGTTGGGGTAAAAAGGGTGTTACACTGATCATCTGTGGGATAATATTTTTACAAAACCATTAGTTGAAGATAGATTCTTATTTATTTTGAAGCATTTAAAAATGGAGTTTTGTCCAGAATGAACCTTTCTAGTGTATAGCATACTCACTGTAAAAAAAATAAGATTACGATCTTATACAAATTGTATTTCTGATCCTTTGATATTTCTACCTGTTAGAAACTATCTCAGTCAGAAATGTCTCTTATCAGAAAACCTTTATTTTCTCGATCTAAAGAACATCAAATAGTGTAAATTCAAACAAAAAACTATGATTCACTCTAACACGTGTAAATCATATTCGGATGGTTGGATGAAACCTTGAGCGATGGGATTTCTTGAGAATGGGTTCAAATCATAATTACTTTACCCCTTTTGGTCTTTTTCAAGAAACAATATTTTTTGTTTTTCGCTATTTATTCATTACTTTTCACCTACACACACTATTCTACTTCATTTCCAAACATTGTAACCCTAAATTCAATATCAAACCATTTTCCTTGAGCAACCGCCTTCCTTCATCAATGGATGCTCAACAATAAGAAGTTTACAACTTTTCTCAACAAATGGAACGCCAAGAAGGTTCTTCATAACAATTTGTCATTAGTTTAGTTCCTCAATTATCTCAAATATTGCCACAATCAATGGTTTCTCCTCAATAACAAAAAGTTGTTTATATTCTTGGAGTTTTGATGTGAATACCCGTTGAACATCTGGAAGTTTGTTGTGAACGTTTAGTTGATTTTGAGAACCTGAAAGCAAATGGTATGGATTTGACCACAAAGTTAAATCAAGGATGGGAAAACTATTTCAATCGTATCTATGGTCCGGTCTATTATTCTCTGGTAAAAGAACTATGAGTTCATGCAGATGACCATTACATTGTGTCGGATGTTAAAGGAGTTTGTTTTTTCATCACAGAGAAGTCTATTGCAAATTTGTTTGTAATGGAGTACAACAAAGGCAAATGAGTTTACAACATGAGTCACAAAACATATTTTCTGAAGAAAAAAACTATTATGTCGGCAATCTTTTCTCATGATTCTGAAGGGAAATTGAATCATAAGGCATTGGAGTTGTCTGTTAATCTGCATATCAGGTTCAAGATCATTCTAGGTTGTATTCGCACTAGACCTTCAACAAGTTCATCTGACCATGAAAACACTAATCATAAATGCATGTTGTATTTTCGTATGAAGGGATAAAAATGGATCTTCTATCCATTCCTTAAAAAATTCCTTCAAGACTCTGTCATAGACATCAAAATCAAGCCAAAAGGTTACATTCCTTTGGGAAGACTTATTCCAGAGATTCTAATGGAAAGTGGTCTTGTTGATCATCTAATAAATCATAACATTGCTAGTGATCTTGGAGTAATGGTTGGAAAACCTTTCAATATTATAAATATCAAAAGCATGTCTATTATCAACAAGATAATTATGAATCCGACCATGACTATAGACTTGGAGAGTGTCACGGGTCTTAGAACAAAGGTTGATAATTTTCCTCTCTTCATTCAAGTTGATCCACCACATGTTCTACAAGATTATTTGGATAAAATGGAGAAAGAAGTTCATGATGTGTTTGGTATTTCCTTTTATAAGTTGTTAGTTGAACCACCAAATATGTACAAGAGGAAACATGTTTCTTCAAAGACAATGACTGCAAATAGGTGTAACACCCTAATTTTTGCCCCTAAGATTCCCCACATTTTAGTTTCATCTTTTCATACAAACAAGATCACCAAGCACCAGAGTGTTTCTTAATTGCTTTGTATTTGCTTATGTTTACTAACCTCTAACTAAAATACAAAAAATATGTTGTAGGTTGTTTGTTTCTTCTTAGTGTGTTTAGGGTTTGCAGGGTTAGAAAAGGAAGTGGTTTCAAATCAAATGTGATTGATCATTCAAGATAAGATCAGATGAAAGTTTGATCCAATCTTACTCAAACCATTGTAGAGTGGCTTTAAGTGCAAGCTCTTTGTGTCAATGGCTTATTTCTCAGGCAATGCGTATTCAAAGTCAAGTTGTATTGTAAGGAATTCATCAGGTTTTTAAGTAATGATTCATGGGGAGTTTGATTCAAAATTATCATAATCAAGGTCCATTAGTCCAAGTTGTATTTATCTATGGGTTTATTTTCCTGGAGATTGTCATACCCCAAATTTGTCCTACCCGCATATTTATTTTTATTCAAAAAAAAATCCATTCCATTATTTTCCTTTTATATTATTATCATTTATTGCTTTCTTTTTTTTTTTTTCTATTTTGATATTATTTACCTTTTATTTTCTATCATTATTTTTTTCTTGTACTATTGTTATTACTATTTTTTTATTTCTATTATTTTTAATTCTTTGTTATTATTATTATTATTATTATTATTATTATTATTATCTCTACTTTTATTTTGTACTTTTATTTCTATTCTTATTATTTCTACTGTTAATGTTATTATTATTATTATTTTATATTATTTCCATCTTTATTTTTATTTTCTTTATTATTATTATGGTTATCAAAATCCAATTACACCTATATCTTACCCAAAAAAATCAGGATCCTCATGCCCCAACGTTCTCAGTTTTTTTTCCAATAAAATTGGACCCACTTCTCCTTCCCCTCATTCACAGCTCACTCTAAATGAAATTCACAAGCGACAAAAATTTCTTCAACACATATCAAAAAGACCCGCACACCATGTAAGAATTGAGACATAGACCTTCTCGTACGCCATCCGCACACAACAACGAAATTTCCGCATAACTACAATATCTTTTCACAGCATTTTCACGGAATATTTTTCAATAATCTTTTGCACCAAGTCTCCCTAAATCACCCTTCAATCAGCTCTATAAATCCACCTTCATTCTTCATCATTCAGTAAGCTTGGAGAGCCTAAAATTGCTTTGCTAAAATTGAAACCAAACACATACCAAGCTTCAAAACCAATAAAAAACCATATATAAAAATAAACCAGAAAAATCCATCAAACAAACTTCACCCTGTTCATTTTCACGCACACCTTCATAACCTCATTAAAACCCATCCTTCAACCCACATCACGCCAACCAGAACAAACAAGCCCTTTCAACGAAACCTGTTAAAACCGAAATATACGCTTTACTTCAACAACCAAATCCAAACCAAAGAAAAAAAAGATGAGAAGAACAGAAACTGAGAAGCCATAAACCACCAAGCCATCTAAAACCGAGTGCAAACCCCCCTCCATCGAACCAAAACGTCACCATCGAGCCAGCCCTTCCGAAAACGCAGAACCCAAATCCGCCACCATTACCGTCGTGAGAGAGCTGAGCGAAAACGAACACAAACACACTACTAAGACCTGAACGAGATCTATCCGCCATAACATAACCTAAACCTCCGTATTCCAAAACCGAAAAAAAAAACAGAATCGAGATCGGAGATAGTGAGAGTAGAGAGAGACCTGAGTGCGAGATTGAGAGTTTGAGAGACACGGCGAGAGAGCTCGACTGAGAGTGATTCTTCAAAATCAAACAAACTGAATCGAGAGAGATTCACGGAAACGGAAACCACTGAGGTGGGTTCTTTGATTTTTATTATTTTCTACTACTAACTCTTATTAGTTTCCATTGTTTTTTTTTAAATCTTATCCTTATTTTCTGTTTTATTTTTGTAATTTTTTTATTCTTTTATTTTAGTTTACTGGGCTCAATCCTCAGCCCATGGTTATATTCCTATCCATACCACTAACCCTATGCACATACCCTCAGTTCTTGCCTTTTTATGTTTTTTTTTTTCTTTTGTTTTGATGTTCAAAATATAGGTTTAGAAGCCCATCTGAATTCACTACACGCACCCATATTGCATGCAATGAACCCCTCCATTCTCTATTTTATTTTTTAACTTTTATCATTTTGTTTCTATTTTAATTCTATAGTTTATTTTTTCTAATTTTTATTTGATAATAGTTTCTTTGTTTAGAAAAATGTTTTAAAAAATATGTATTATTAATTTCTTTTTCTAGGGCCGATGATATAAGAAACGGCCAGATTGCCTCTGATTTCATTAAGTCGAAAAATCCAGTTAATATGAGGCCTATTTATTTAGTTTATTTTTATTTATCATTTTATTTCAATTTATTTTGACAAAACCATTTAGTTTAGTTTATTTTATTTAATCGCTTTATTTTATTTGTATGGTCGATGAACATCTAATATCTTGAGATTCGTCGCAAGCCGACTTGAAGTCTCGATTAATGATGAGACCATTTTTCTCATTTAATTTAGTTTACTTTATTTTATTTTATTTTTCGCATTTCAACATAAATGGTCGACTCCTCATAGAACGATTCTAAAATTGAATCGGTTCTAAGGTAGTTAATGAGCCATATTTCGACGCATCAAAAAAGGTCCAACGCCTCCGAATAGTTGCCTCCGAATAAAAAGGTCCAACGCCTTTGAATAGTTTGGTACACTGCATGCACGCTTTCTCTTGGGCAAATTACAACGAGACCCTTTATTTCATGCAATCCCGTGTATTTATTTTGTATCCCTACCCCCATTTAATGTACATTATTTACTTTTTTCCGCTTAGTTCACGAACCCATGGTCCAACGCCAAGTGGTTGCACTCGCACACATCTACTTTTTTCCAGTTATCGTTTCGTTTATTAGGATCCACCTAACCTTGTAAGCTGAGCGCATTGTGCCTCGCTAACAAACCACAAAATAAAACTACATTTTCATTTACCCTTTAACCTCAAAAAAACCAAAACATTTCTTTTTAGATCCAAACTCTTGATCCAACGTCAAGCGGTCTTAGGAAATAAAACACATTAATGATGCGAGAAGAATTGTATGCCACGAGCCTTAAGCGGTAGAAAGGAGGACTACGAGTTGTCGTTACTCACTCCGATTATTTTGTCGCCGGATGCTGGTCCGGATCGAGCGGAAAAAACTACTCATAGTCTTTAGTGCAATTCGACTCCTAAATCCTTTCATCGAAGAAAGGTAATAAAATCAACAACCATCACCTGTAGTAGACTGAACTAGGAGGCTCTGACTTTCCCATTGCACGTGGGAGTACGTAGGCACAATGATCTCAATCCTTGTTGAGAACCTAGGATCAATCAAACTTATAATTCAAACTCATTTCCCTCTAGCAAGTAATTCATTAAGCATAGACATCCTTTCGCGCCTAACAACTTAGATGGTTCCCATCGAGTACGATGGATGTAGGGGGTGCTAATACCTTCCCCCTGCATAACCGACTTCCAAACCCAGGCAATGGTTGCGAGACCTTTGTCTTTATCCTCCTTTTCGACAGGTTTTATCTATATCTTCCCTTTCCCCTATTGGGAATAAATTAGAATTAGGTGGCGACTCTCATGTCTGCCTAGCGCGCGACTCTTATCTTTAGATCGCGTAAGGTCGTATTTTTTGGGGTGCGACAGCTGGCGACTCTGCTGGGGACTGGTTGACCCTTTTGTAAGTCAGGCCTAATCTAGGTTTTCACACTTGTTTAGATGTTTGCTTTTCTGTCTTACTTGTTTATTTTTATCGCTTTCTTTATCACATTCCATCTTATATATCTTATGGCTCCTTGGTATTATGATTTGGATCAATACTTTGATCGCAAAAGAAACTTGAGGGAAATGCTCTATATCCGGGCTTATGAGTACAAACAATTAGGAGAGGTTGTGTAGTATTGGCTCCCGAGAGAAATGCTCTCGTAGATGGTTGATACAAAGACCTTGCTTTGAATATATCCTAGTGTGAATGCTGACGACCGTCATATTGATGGCGTGGAAAATTAGTGTCCTCATTAGGATCGTTGACTCTAAGGACCTTAAAACCACTTTTGGGATAAAACAATAGGTTGATGGTTGCGTAGTATGGGGCACCGAGGGGTTACTCTCGTGTAGTTAGATACAAAGATCTCACTTAGAATAGACTTTTCTCAATGGAGTTGACTGACTGTCGGACTGCTGACATGTCCAGCAAACAGTTGAGACAAGTCTATAACTCTGAGACTTTTGTTTGAAACCACGTGTCGATAGTTGCGTAGTATGGGGCCCCGAGAGGTTGCTCTCGCGTAGTTCGATACGAAAACCTCACCCAAACGAGATTCATATGAGGGAGTCATTCAACCGTTATATTTATGGCGTGTCTGATGAACAGTCATATGAATTGACAACTTTGGGGTTCCTAAGCTTTAGAGTCTACCCAGTGAGTTTCCAATCAGAGTATCCTCCATTTGTACCTTGGATCCATGAGATCTCGTGATTAAGGATCCTGGATTCTGAAATTGCATATCATTTCATTTGCATCATTTTTGCATTTCAGTCCAAATCCGAAAACTTATTTCCTGTTCCTTCATCTTCGGTAAATCAAGCTGGTTCGACACCCGCATCTTTCTCGACGCCCGTATCTAACTCGAGCCAACACTAGAAGACTGATGGATCAGATTCAACAAGAGAAAGCTGCTATGAGGGAAGAGATTGACTCGGTCAAGAGCAAGATCGGTCAGATTTATGAGACTTTGATGAATCTTGCTAGAATGGAAGAAGCTCGTGAAACCGCTGCCGCAAGGAACACAGTTCTCGTGCAAGGATCTACCTCGCACACAATGCTTTCAGTTCCTGTTCCAAATCCTTTGTTCTATGGTTTGCCTCCAGGCTTCACTCCTGCTGTTGAAGAGGTCTCTTCTCAACCAATACCTACCTCTGGTGTTACTGTCAGTGTTATTCCTCAAGCTCAACCTTTCGTTACTCAAGTCCAAATTCCTTATGCTGAAGAGGATCAACAAGTTGAGTACGAGATGCATATTGTTGTTCCAATCACCAAGCATCGTGTTGTTCAAGATTCTGAAGCAATAAAGATGTGTCGCGAGTTAACTGAAAAACTCTGAATCATGGAAGGACATAATTCAACCTCTCTGAGTGCCTCTGACATGTGCTTAGTTCCAGATGTTGTGATCCCTGCTAAGTCCAGGCTACCGGAATTCGAGAAATAAAAAGCCCTTAGTTGTCCTGAACTCCACTTGAGCATGTATTGTAGAAAAATGGCCGCTCATACCAAAGATGATAAGCTCATGATATATTGCTTCAAAGACAGCCTGTCTAGAGCATCTCTAGAATGGTACATGCAACTTGAGCGCAACAATGTGCATACTTGGCTTGAACTATCTGATGCATTCAAAAAGCAATACAAGTACAATACTGACTTAGCTCCGAATCGTACTCAACTTCAGAGTATGGCTCAAAAGGAGAACGAATCCTTCAAAGAGTACGCCCAACGCTGGAGGGAGCTAGCTTCTAGAGTACATCCGCCATTGGTTGACCTTGAATTGATCGATATCTTCATGGGTACCTTACAAGGGCAATACTACAAAAAGCTGATCAGCAGTGTGTCTTCCGGTTTCTTGGACATGGTGATTGTTGGAGAAAGAATTGAAGAGGGCCTGAAGAGTGGAAAGATCCAAGGAGGTTCTAGCAGCCAAGCTGGAGTCAAAAAGCCTTTCAACGGGTACAAAAAGGGAGAAACAAACGGCATTTCTAATGCAAGTGGGAAACCACAACAGAGTGCGCCTACCTCAATCCCTTAATACCCGTATCCATATGTTGCTGCTGCGCAATGCCTTATCAGTAGGCCATTCAAGCTCCATTTCCACCTCAGATGCCTTACCAACCACGTTCATATCCTCTAATTGCTAATGTTGCACCCAATCCATACCAGCAACCAGCTTATCCATAACAGCCTGGTCAACAACAACAACATGCTCCTCAACAACGCCCGCCAAATCAGCAAAGGAGATCTGACAGAAACATTGAACCACTGCCTATGTCATATGGAGAAATATTTAATGGGTTGATGGAAAATGGATATCTTACTTTGAGGGATATGCCACCTCAAACTGGTATTCCTCGAGACTATGATGCCAATGCTCATTGTGATTTTCACAAAGGTGCTCCAGGTCACACAATCAAAAACTGTAAGGCCTTCAAGCATAAATTTCAAGACCTGGTTGACTCTAAGGATCTCACCTTCACTCAAGGGAATCCAAATGTTCAGAATAATCCAATGTCGTCGCACGGGGCCCGCAAGTGAAAGCTTTTGAAGGGGTTGTCGAAGACCAAGCTGGGTAGTCTCCAACTTTGAAGAAGACGTCAAATCAAGAGAAGTTCATTCCTCAAATCAAGGCCATCATATGCCATTTACCATTCCGCATTCTTGTTATTGTTGTATTATTTGTTTAAGTACTATTTTCTCTGAATATTTTCATTTGTACATGGTTTTGTTAATATTATGTTTATTCATGTTTTGAATTAGGTTATTCGCATTCGCTCATTATTTATCATTTATCACAAAAATCATAAAAATATTTCCTCACTTCACTTTAGCAAAGATTTGAGGGAGGATGATGAAAACTAAATACCCATAACTGTTGTGGTATGCTTTTGGATAAAACCTCATCAATGATGTACATGCATTTTTTTTCCAAATCCCCAAACATTGGAGAGATAAGGAGTTAATCCCTAGTCAACCACTTCGAGCCTAGAAGTAGGAGTTTCTTTCGGATACAAACCTCTACGCTTAACCCGGGGCAGGGTAGTGTTCAATTAACCTTACTACACCTTCAAATCGCAAGATAAGACATCTCGTCGGAGGACCATCAACAAATGACTTGACAGTCACAACATTCAACAAAATACAACAAAAAAAGAAAAAATAATTGTTAAGTCGAGCACCCAAAGGGAGACTAAAGTAAAACAAAATCAAAGAGAAAAAAAACCCTAAGTTGAGCACCCAAAGGGGGACTTAGGCAAAAAAATCAAAGAAAACCACTAAGTTGAGCACCCGAAGGGAAACTCAGTCAACAAAAAAAAAGAAGAACGAATCAAGAAGAGGAGCTCAGATCCTCATTAAAAACCAAACAAGGATCAGTGACCACCAAATCAAAATCAAAGGGTCACCGACATCCACCAACAAAATAAGATGACTGCCACTTCCAAGAGAACCTTAAAGCTTCATCTTCACTCTTACAATGTGGAAGATAAATGCATGTGTAGAACTTAACTGAACGTATGACTGGAGAACATTACGAAGAAGGGGTGGGTAAAAATCAAACTTTGAGCCTTATATCCTTTGTTTCTCAAACCATGAACCAGACCACGTTACAACCCTCAAAAGACCTAATTGAGGCAAAGTTTATTTTGAAAGCATGCTACCAACAAGGTTGCATAAACTGGCTCCCATATATTTGCTAATCTTCAATCTTGATAGCACATTCTTATTGCTGCATTTTTAACTCACTTGCTAAATCAGCTCCTCGTTTGGACTAACGGTTCATTCGTCACACTATCGCCTCATTTAATAAACGACTTTTTCAAAACTTGCATGAACGTTGCATTAACACTACCATTTATGTATGAATAATTTAATTGCAATTCAATGCTTGACATCAAAGCAATCCTAACAAGGGGCAGTCAAAAGAGGAACTTGGATCAAGACTATCTCAAATCCTTTCAATCAGGGGAAAATCACCCTCAACAGCTCAGTCAGGGGAAATTCATCTTCAAAAGCTCAATCAGGGGCAGACGCTTACCATATCCAGACACTGGGGAAGATCATGTCATGGTCACTGTCAAAGCTTCCCCACCAAAATTCTTTCAATACCCTACAGACAAGGGCAAGCAAACAAGGAACAAATATTCCTATCTCTACTCCCCAGTTGAACAAGCAGGTCTTGCCAGATGTTGGCAACCATTCAAAGTAAAGCGATCTTCATGCGTCAATCAATTAGCTCCGCTCATCAACAAGTGACCGAACTTGGAGCATCTAGATTCATCTTCTGACCGTATATCGTAGAAGATCGAGTGTCGGGGAATCAGACCCTCCATCCACCCAAAGTTCAATCATCATTGACAACTACCAGACAAAAGTCCACCAAGTTGGCACCTTTCATTCTTCCAATCGCTCATATGCATCATTATGCATCGTATTCATCATATGTACCATTTGCATACATAAATAAGTCAGAACTTCTCGTATCCCCAACATTTACATTTCTATTTTCATATCATTGCATAAGCATTTGCATCGTATTTCCATCATTATGGAATACCATTTTCAAAAAAAAAATCAAACAAGCATACAAACATAAGTCAGGATCGATCGAAGATCCCAGGCCTCTCCTCAGCAATTCTAGTGGGCACTCCCCATGGAATTTTTCTCTTCAACCTTTTGTCGATAAAGGTGTTTTCCTCAGCAAATTCAGTGGTCGTCCTCTATCGCTCCCGGGATTTTCATCCTAGTACAAACGCGAAAGTGGGGCGGAAAAGGTAGAGTTGCCAGCTGTAAACACCCCAAATTTGCCCTCACCCATTTCACACCATGGCTTGTGATCATTTCATATGCATAAACTCAATCATAGTATCTCATATCACATTTTTGATTCACTGCATAGATTCTAAGTCATCTGCATCTAGGGTTTGTGATCTGAGCAATCCAAGAGCTTCTTGAGCCACTCCAAAGGCCATCAATCACTCCAAAGGGGTCTATGTATGTTCAAGTATCATATTATATCCTCTCAAAGTCAATGATGTCAAAAAAATCACAAGAACTGAGAATGGTGTGGAGGCAGAGCTAGGCTTGACTGCCCAGATGACCCAGAATTAGGGTTTTGGTTTCAGAGGCCATAACTCCAAATTTTTTGGTCATTCTTGTTTCTATTGGTCTCTATATGGTATAGGGAGTATGCATATCAATTTTCATGAAGAAATTCCATGGGGAAGTCATCTGATCAAGGGTTGACTTTTCAAGCAAGTCAGTGTAAGATCAGGGCATCTGAGGCCCCCAATGACCCAACCAAAGGGCATTCTTCATCATTGTGATTGTATATGATCTTTATTTGATCATGGAAGATGTTGTAAGTTCACAAAATTCAAGAATTTCAAGTCTTTTGCAAGGTTGACGTTTTGGGCAAGTTTGACTTTTAATGAAATTGTCATTTTAGGCAACTTTTTCAACCCTTACTTTTTGATTCAAAAAGCCTTCAAATGAAAAAACTTTGGTCATGAAAGTTTTAGAATAGATCTTTCCCTTTTCAAAAAGTACAAGAACATGACCTAATTCATCTTGGATCAAAAGTTATGGCTTGTCAAAGTTGGCAAAAATCACTAAATTTCAAGTTATGCACCAAAGAGGCAAAGTTGCAAATTCACTTCTCAAGGCAAATTGGGCTGTCAAATGCATTTCTAAACTTCACCATATGATCATACAACACATAAAAATCAGAATGGGCCAAGAGATCATTCACTTTTGTGGCCTATGGAGCAAGACTTTTTCATGAAAAGCAAAGGCAATGCAAGTTGCAAAACTCATGATAGCTTCTCATCCACTTGCTGGCTAGCTGGCTGATCAATCCTAGGCCCTTCCTCACATCATGCTGCGCAGCACACCCTCCTTGTACTTGGCTAGAAAGTAGCCCATGCCTTCTTACACCAACTTTGACATTTTGGCAAAAGCACCCATACCAATCAATAAAGCACATGTCACTTCTTCTGACCAATGGCATTTGTTTATACAAATAAAATGCAAGCCAAACACAACAAGAAGCAAGCCTGAAACACTTCACAACACAGCATTCCCATTTTCACCCTCTTGAGCAAAAACATTTGAAACTCAACACACAGGCCACAAACACACAAACAAACTTCATAAACCATCTCACCATGCTTCACTGAACACCAACAAACCCTCAAAACAGCCTGAAAGCCATAGAATCACAAACACGATTCTCACCTGACCTTGAACAAAACTCAAGCAAACTCTCAAACCAGCCATTACAAACTTCAAACAAACCTTGCAAGCTTCTTAGGAGGATCAGTGGAGTAGATTTGAGCAAAAGAAGCTGCCTGAAAGTTCTGGAATCGAAAGCTCCATCTCAGGTATCATCCAAAAACATTTTTCCAGAACTTGTGTTTTAAGTTACAAACTAATTCTATGTGATGTGCTGATCATTTTAAGCTTTGAATCATTGAAAATGGTTGCGTGTGTAGGATGTATTTGATCTCTGAAATTTCTGTTTAGTTTTCCGTTTTGATTCGTGTCTCATGATCCAGTGAAAATGAATGGGTTTTTGGGTGGGGTTTATGTTTAGTGATGATTAGTTATTGATTCTGGAGAGTTTGGCACGTTTTCATGGCGTATTGAGAGAGATTGAAGGATGAGATAGCCGGAGAAGACGACCGGAACAGTGTTCCGGTCGCCTGAGAGTGATTAGGGCAAGATTAGGGCTTAATCATTTAATTAGCAAATTTGAATCTCAGCCCTTGGATGTGGCGCCAAGTCTCTTCCCGCGCGTGTGAGTTCAAACCAGGGCCCTTGGATGTGTTGACTTTTCCATTTTCAGATTAAATTCATTTTCTTTTTCATATTAATTCATTTGTTTTCTCATATTTATTAAAAATAGCAAAATCATTTTAAAAATTCTGAAAATTTTTATACAAACTTTTATTTAATTTCAGAAACCAAAAACATTTTTATTTTTATTTTTTGCATTAAAAAATATTTTTAAATCATTTAAAAGTTTATTTTTAATTAATTAATGAGAATTAATTAATTAAAAATACTTTTAAGTATTTAAAAATCACCAAAAAATTCATGAAACCTTCATAATTATTTAGAAACATTGTCCATCCCTCAAACCAAATTTCTTTTTTGATCTTAATGTCTTTTGAGAATTTTTCATCGAATTAAAATCATTTCAAGGCATTATTTTGATCCAAACTTCAAAAAATCATTTCTGCCTAACCATTGAGAGTTGGACTTTGATTCTTTTTGCATTGCATTGTGTTTAGCATGTAGTTTGCGAGATTAAATTGGCATGATTTGATCTTTCATTTTCAATTTGTTTGGCATTTTTCTTGTTAAGGTACCTTAAAACCCTAAGAAACTTAGAAAATTCATAACCCTAATTAGGTTAAGAGTTGGAACCCCTCCTTTGGGCAGTGAGTTTGTATAGGATTAGGGTTGCTTTGAATGCATTTTCAATTTTTTATCTTGATGTTTGCTTCTGATTTTGGTTTTTGTTTGATGCATTGATCATAAACCCTAATTTGGGCTTTCATTTGCATTCATCTTGCATTTGCTTGCATAACATGACTTGCCATAGCATTTTGTGCATCCATTTGATTCATGGGACATCTTAAGACATATTAGAAGCATGTTTGATCATTGCATCATGTATTTGCCATGTTGTATGTCATTTACATCTCATAATTTTTCATGTGTGTTCATGGTTCTAAACTTGCTCCATTTGCATCCATAAGTTTGTATGATCATCCCCATGCTTTGTTTCATGTTCACATCATCACATAGCATCATTAACATCATGTATGTGCTTCTGGTTTTGATTTGCATCATGTCATTTCATTCCATTTTGCATTGCATTGCATCTTTCTCACTAACTTTTCAGGTGGTAAGCAACTTGGAGAAGTGAATTTGCCTTCATTTCTCACAATTTCTTTTCATCTCTTTCATGCATCCTTGCTGAATTTTGTTATGTGTTTGAGATTGAGCCTGCTCATTCTTCTTCTTCTTACTTTCTTTCTTCAAGTGACTTGTCTTCTTAAGTGAAGCAAGTTACTTTGCTTCTCCTGATCCTTTCATCTGCTTCCTGGTGGTTCCTTTGAAGATTTCTTTCTTAAGCCTCACAAACCTTAGGAACAACCAAGTATGACAATGATTAGGGTTTTGATTAGTCTCCCCTCTTAGTTTTACCTTTGTGTCTCTTTGAGTCTTCTCTTCTCATCTCATAATCAGGGACTAAACCCTAAAGGCTTTAAGGCTTTGTGATTAGGCTTATGCATGCATCCTTCTATTAGGATGGAGTGTATAAATCTAATCCTAAGTGTTAAACCCTTAATGTGTTTAACTCCTTTAATCAATCCACTTAATAATCATCAAGACATCAAGCTTGTAACTTGGGCCTTGCATTAGGGTTCTAATTCTTCCTTAATTGGTTAAGAAGGACTAACCCTAGTGTTAATGGACAAGTCCCCCTCAAGCTGTCTTACACACCATAAAAATCACTTCATCATTATATCATTAAATAAAATCCACTTAACCAAAGGCTTGTTTTGTCATGAGTTTAATCCCTAATCACGGATTAAGTTGAGGAGCTTTCCTCAGCTTAAACATTCTCATCTATTATCTTTCTATTAGGATGGTGTAATGAGTCTGTTTAATCCCTGATTATGGCTTAATCTCATTACTCAACACTAAACAAAAACAACAAAAACATCTAAATAATCACAAGTAGGTTAATGATCTTAATCCTATATCAAAGGTGTTTAAGTGTGAGAAGCTGACTTCACACTTAAGGTATTCTCATTACCCCTAATCAGAGGGAGGATGTGATGAGTTTACTAACCCATTGGTTTAGGCTTAAGCTCATTATCTTATGACAAACTTCAAAAAAGCAATAAAAGATTGAAAACACAAAAACAAACAATAATCGTCTCCTCCGGGATTCTTTTCTCATCATCTTCATTCACAAACGAGAACTTGCTTCTTCCGTCTAATGCAAGACAGTTTGCACCTGAGCCAGACATGTCATACACTTGAGCATAGACAAGTAAGCAGTTCACAAGTCAATTCACCTTTCAGTCTCTTTGGGTCGAACTACGGTGTTCTGACTTCCTCATTGCACGAGAGGATACGTAGGCATAACTTAACAGTTATCGAACAAAAGTCTCTGTATATCCCCCCTCTTTCCAGCTTTATTCTTTTAAGCCTCATGATCTTGAGCATACTCTCATCCTTACACTGACACTGTATATATCACACTTCACTTCTCTTACACTGACACCTGTACATCCTTTTCCAGCTCTCTTTTATACACAGATTGCACTGACACTACCCCTTTAAAACACAAATCTTTTAAGCGTGGATCCCGTCGAGTACGACGGACAATCTGGGTGCTAATACCTTCCCAGGTTGTAACCAACCCCCTTTCTCAGTCTCTCTGGTTCGCAACCGTCTTATCCATATCTTTCTAGGTCCATGCAGCATTACCTTTCCTCCGGGATAAAAATGCCTAGCTGGCGACTCTTTTCATTCCCTGTGAGTTCACTCCTGTGTGTTCTCACTTCCCTCTTTCACCGACCGTTCGCGTCAGTACCCCATTTTACCCGGCTTCATTTGGTGGGAGCGACAGCTTGGCGACTCTGCTGGGGACCCTTATACTGCAACCAGGGCTTCTGGTTCTTTTTGTGGGTTCCTCCTAGCGCTTGTTTGATTTGTGTTTACTGGGGTGTTATGTGCTATTTGTGCTTGTATTTGTATTTATTTTTGCTTTATGTACAGTTGTTTTACTGCTTTCTTTATAGCTTTACATATATCATACTGTCATACTGTGCTGGCTGGATCTGTTTTGTTGCTTTGGTGGGTGGGTGTTCTATTGAGAGTTGAGGTCCTATACCTAGGACCTGAGTGACACCTAGGCTAGAGTGGTTCATATTCTTTCCCATTCCATTTCGGTCTGGTGCGGGAATATGAAACACAGTTCAGATATGGGTTTCTTCTTGAGAACTCTGTGCTGCAGATTTCCTGTAGTGCTAGGGCTATCTGGGAAGCCTGCTAAGTCTGGATGACCTTTAGTATTGACCTTCAAAAACTGAGGTGAATTAGAGGAGGATCTTTTATGGTTATTGTAAACACTGTACCTCCGGGTTAGAAGTGTTTACACTTCTCATAACTGATCCAAGTCTGAGGATCCTTGTTTTAGAACACCACCTGTGAGGGGGTTGGGCTGTTTACAGGTTTGCAGGTACCCTTGGCCTCAGCATACCCTGTTACTTTGTTTTAAGAGTACTCCATGTTGGAACAGTTCCTGTGATTTCTAACCCTGGATATGTGACTCTTTATTTGAGTCCCCCACCTTGGTTACTGGACTTATGAACCTCCATCTGGATTTCTTGAACATACCTGGACTTATATCAGAGCACTTGATCAGATCCAGATCAGTCACAAACCCTTGCATATCATTTGCATACATCATCATTGCATCATTTTAACATTTGCTTATTTGTTTTTCAGGGTATCCATACTTTATTTTGGCTTGGTTTTGACCCCATCATCAGCATAGACCTATCTTCATCAGCATCTACTTCAGCTATCAGATACCTGCTTCAGTCACCAGCACCTGCCTGTCAGTGGCCCATCTTCAGTGTTATTCTCCATCATCAGCATCTGTCTCAGCTCTTCTTCAGCAACATGGCACCTAAGAAGAGTAATATCTCTTATCATTTCTTTCAGCCTGAGCTAGCTGACATCAGGAAGATTCAGACCCTGATTACTCCAGACCATATACCACTATTCAGAGAACACTACGGAGGCATACTTGATGTGGTTATGGATTTGGACCCTTCACAGAGGAGCCTGATTCATACTTGCCTGCAGTTCTATGATCCCCCTCTGAGGTGTTTCACTTTTCAGGATTTCCAGTTGGGACCTTTATTAGAGGAGTATTCATCATTGGTTGGTGTACCTATCAGGGGTGGAGTCCCCTTCAACCCTGAGATGGCTTTTCCAAGTAATGAGGAAGTGGTAAAGGCATTATATCTGGAACCAGTTCTGATTGGGCAGAACATGACTACCAAGGCTGGAATCTCTGGCCTACATCTGGATTTCTTGATCTCTCAAGCTACCCTGAAGGCTTCTTTGGGAGAGTGGAAGGCAGTCTGTGCTTTATTGGCCCTGAGCATATATGGGATCATATTATTTGCAGATGAGCCTAAGTTTGTTAGCAAGAATGCAATCCATCTTTTCATCCTGAGGAACCCAGTGCCCACCTTACTGGGAGATTTCTACTACTATGTTCACCAAAGGAATGAAAAGCAGAGAGGAAGATTGGTAAGGTGTTGTGCTCCCCTTTTCCATACCTGGTTGCTCAAGCATTTGCCCAAGACTGATGCATTTTTGAATCCTCATCAGCAGAGGAACTGGGCTAGGAGACTCACTGCTTTAACTTCAGCTGATATCAGATGGTGCACTCAAAGCACAAAAGGCAGGGACATCGTTACCAGTTGTGGGCAATTTCCCAATGTACCCCTGATAGGAGTAAAGGGTTGCATCAACTACAACCCTCTGCTATTCAAAAGACAACTGGGCTATGCATTGGTCCACCCTCCTAAAGCACAAGACTTGACTGAGACTCTTTACTGTGAGATTAAGCCTAATATGGCTATTGTCAGGCAAGCATCCTGGGCTTGGGACAATGTCCAGACTAAAGGGGTAACCATTCTGGGAAGATGCAACAATGTAGCCTCAGCACAGTACTATGAGTGGTCCCATGCCAGGGCACAAATGTCTGGGATGCCCTTTACCATGGAAGATATACCTGGACCATCCTCAGCACCACCTCCTGCCACTATCAACTTAGAGGAGTTTGAGAATTTGAAAGAGAGAAATGAGAAGTTGACGCAGGCTCTGCAGAAGACCCTCTGGGAGAGGAGTGATGGTCGGCTGGACATTGAGAGGTTAGAAAAGCTAAGGGTGGAGCATCTGGCCACGATTGAAAAGTCAGAGGATTACATCAAGAAGTCTAGGGCTGGAGAGCAAATCTTGAAGAATGCCTGCAAGGAAGCTCAGTTCCAGAAAGCCAGGACTGATTTGTATCTGAAGGAGAGCCAAGCTAGGTGGGTCAGGATCACCGAAGCTCGTACTCTGGAAGATAAGAGGACTCAGGACAAAATTGAGTAGTTGGAGGCTAGTGCAAAGGAGCAACAGGAAGCCCTGCTAGCAGCCCAAAGAGAAATCTCAGAGTTGAAGATTAGAGCTGGAGTGAAGAGGTCAAAGGACCAGGGTCAACACAAGAAGCTAACTGCAGCTGTTACTACCAGAAATCTCCTTATCAGGAGTCTCACAGAGCGTCCAGCTGATCCTGTGACTGAAGCACTTCTCAAGGAAGTTCAGGAGGATGAGTTTGGTCTTGGTGTCTGACTTTTGCTTGTTGTTGCTTTCATTTCATGTACTTTTATTTTCTTATGTTGTATTTTGACCCCTCGGGGGCATGTATTGTAAAGAACAACTATGTATCATTTACTTTTTGTAATATATGTATCAGTTTGTTCCGTCTGAGTTTCTTTCAAGCAACATCAACAACATCTTCAAGGGTCTGGAAAGGTCAAAGCCAAGTGCCAAGCCGGATACCTTGGAAACAAATAAGCATACTGCATTGCATGCTAACCTTTGTTTGTTTTGTAGGTTTGTTTTGTTTTTGTTACTAATTCTGTTGTGATTACAGGAACTATTGCTCGCCGACGGGTGTTCCCACTTAACCGTCCACACAGATATCCAACCCGTAACAACCTTCCGGGTATACAGATGGACCAGGTACAACAGGACCTTACAGAGGTCAGGAATCAAATGGCCAACGAGAGATTGGAAATGAGGGCTCAAATGACACAATTTATGGAGGTGATGAATAATATGGCTCAAAGCCAAGAGAGATTAAGAGCAATGGTAGAGAGGCAGAATCAGGAAGACCCCCATCTGGGGACTGCTGGGACAAGCAACAATGAGAGGGTTCAGCCTCATGTCAACCCACCTGTATTTGGACCCCACCTTCATCCAGAGATCAACATCCCTGCTAATGTACAAGGGAATGCTACTACAGGTAGAGTGCTGCAAGAAGACCCCCAGGAAGATCAGTTCACAGTGATGGGAGCTGGGGAGGAGGCCTATGACAAAAGGCTAGATGAAATTGCTGAGAAATTAAGGTCCTTGGAGTCTCAGAACTCTTTGGGTTTTGATGTTATGGACATGGGCTTAGTGGACGGGGTCAGGATTCCCCATAAGTTTAAACCACCGTGCTTTGAGAAGTACAACGGGACTTCCTGCCCACGGACCCACTTGCAATCCTTTCTGGGGAGGCTGAAGGCATATACCATGGACGAAAAGCTATGGATGTTTTATTTTGAGGATAGCTTAACGGGAGCTTCAAGGGAATGGTACTCTCATCTGACTAGAGCAACCATCAGGTGTTGGAAGGACTTGGCAGAGGCCTTCATTAGACAATACCAGTATAATTTGGATATGGCACCCAACAGGACCCTCCTGATGGGAATGTCACAATCATCCAGAGAAAGCTTCCGAGAGTACGCCCAGAGATGGAGACAGCTGGCTGCTGCTGTCCAGCCACCTATGTCAGAGAGGGAGATGGCAGATATGTTTATGAACACCCTCCAAGGAACATACATTGACAGGCTAGCTGCCTTTTCTTCTACCAGCTTTGCAGATGTCGTTATAGCTGGGGAAAGAATTGAGAGCCTATTAAAGATGGGCAAGATTTCTGACAACGGTGCTAGCTCATCCAGCAACGCAAGGAAGCCTTTTGTGGGCCCAAGAAGAACTAGTGAGACCAATGTTATCCATGCCAGCAGAGGCAGACCCCAATATGTTCATAGGTCTGTGGCAGCAGTCACCATTCCCGCTCCAATTCATCCACAACCAGCTTATCAACCGCAGCAACAAAATTACCAGCAACAAACTCAGTATCCTCCTCAGAGAAACTACAACAACACCAGCAACAACAATCAGCAAAGACCGTTCCAACAGAGACATTCTCAGGCCAATAGGGTGATTGATCCGATCCCTATGCCCTATGCCACGTTACTGCCCCAACTCCTAAAGCTCAACATGGTCGAGCTAAGGACGTTGGCACCTCCAGATCCTGCCAGTTTGCCTAGAAATTATGACGCCAGCGCCAGATGTGCTTTTCATTCAAATGCACCTGGCCATAGTACAGAGAAGTGCAGAGCTTTGCACATGAAGGTACAAGACTTGGTAGATTCTAAGGCTCTAAACTTTGCACCACCACCAAATGTTAACAAGAACCCTATGCCAAACCATGGTGGCCCCAGAATCAATGCTATTGAAGAAGACAAGTCGTCTTACTTGATAACCAGTGTGGGTCAGATTCGGACACCTTTGGTAGAGATTAAAGCTCAACTCCTTGAATGTCAAATGTTCCCTGGATGCGAGCTAGGGTGTGCTTATTGCAACATTTCAGTGAATGGTTGTGATAACTTGAGAGATGGCATAGATGGTCTCATCCAGAGTGGCCTGCTTCAAATCACGACATCAATACCTACCAATCCAGCAATCTCCTTAACAACAGTTCCCGAGTCTTCTACAACTGCAACAACCATTGTTCCAAACAACTCTTCAATCTCATCAACAAATGCTTCATCTGTTACTTCAACGGACCAGATATCAGCAAACATCCCTTCTACAACTTCAGCACCCCTTCATTCAGAATCTCCTACAACAACAACACCCATCCATTCAACAATGTCTCTTACAACTTCAGCAGCAAATGTCTCAACGGTTACGATTTATTATGATCCTGAAAATGATTCTGCCTACAACTCACAAAATGCCACCCCTATCAGAGCACCAGTCACAATATACTATGATCCACAGACTATCACGGTCCCTTCTGCAGCTGCCATCAGTCCAGTCACTATCACAGTGCCTGGGCCAGTACCTTATGAAAGCAGTAATGCCATCCCTTGGCATTACGGCTCTGATCTATACTGCGAAGGACAGAAAATCACTCTTGAATCATCGACTTCTTCACCACAAATAGACAATGTGGGAGGAGGCGGAGACTTCACTCGAAGCGGACGTCTCTTTGCCCCGCAAATTCAAAAACCCAGTGCCGAAGCAGAAGCTGCTGCTAAGGCAAAAGGGAAGAGCATGGTGCAAGAAGAGCAAATTGTTAAAGAAGCTTTGAAAACACATTTTGATCAAGAAGTTGATGAATTCATGAGAATCATCAAGAAAAGTGATTACAAAATAGTGGACCAGCTTCACCAGACGCCTTCCAAGATCTCTATTCTATCATTGCTTATGTGCTCCGAGGCTCATCGGAATGCGCTACTAAAAGTCTTGCACGCAGCTTATGTGCCAGAAGAGATCACAGTCAATCAGTTGGAAGCTGTGGTTGGAAATGTTAATGCTAGTAATGGACTAGGGTTCACCAACACTGATTTGACTACGGAAGGTCGCAACCATAACAAGGCTTTGCACATTACCATGGAGTGTAAAGGTGCAGTTCTTTCCCATGTGCTGGTAGACACAGGGTCATCCCTCAATGTCTTACCTAAAAAAGCCCTTGTGAAGCTAGAGTATGAAGAATTGGCATTACGCCCTAGTAACCTGGTAGTGAGAGCCTTTGACGGTTCTAAGAGATCAGTTCTGGGAGAAATTGAGTTGCCTATAACGATTGGCCCACAAACTTTCAAAACGACCTTCTACGTGATGGACATTCAGCCTGCCTACAGCTGTTTGTTGGGTAGACCATGGATTCACGCCGCTGGCGCAGTTACGTCTACCCTTCACCAGAAGTTAAAATTCGAGTGGGAAGGCCAAGTCGTTACTATTTGTGGAGAGGAAGATATTTTTGTTAGCCATCTGGCTACCTACAAATACATTGAGATGGATGGGGAGATCCATGAAACGATGAGTCAAGGGTTTGAGGCCTTGAACATAAATGAAACATCTACTGTACCTGGAACCTCAATGACATCTTATCAACAAGCCCGGAAGGTTGTTGAGGAAGGGACCGCTCAAGGCTGGGGCAAGCTGTTGCCTGTGGAGAAGAAAGAGGATAAATTTGGGTTGGGTTACAAACCAACTCAACAAGATCAAGCAGAGGCTGCTAAGAAGCCCAACTTTGTTAGTGGGGGGATGCTCACCCCCGATGCTGTCAACAATTTGGAAGACGAGGATGAAAGCAACCGCAACCTGGAAAGTTGGATCCGTCCAAAGATCCCGGGGAGCAGTTTCTCAAACTGGTCTTCCCAGGAAATTATAAGAGTTACTCCTGCAGAGTAATTATTATTTCTTGTATATTTTAAGCATGCATCAAGTCTTGCATCTTGCCCAAGATGACAAGACTCATTTTGTAATCGGGCCATCTGTAATTTTTGTGCAACAAGATTAATCAATGAAATATCAGACATCTTTTGCAAATGAGTCTTTTTTTTCTTTTCCGCTCACTGTTTTTCCATTTTTCTTTTTGTACAAAAAATAAATGGCAATGTTTTCAAAATGTTAACTTTATTACACTTTTCTAAACAAGATTAAAATCAATCACTAAAATGAACAAACTGAACCCTTGCAGAGAGTGCCTTCCAGACTGCACCAACAACAGCACGGCTATGACTTCGTATGACTTTGACAATCCAATCAATCAAGCTGATGAAGGGGTTGAAGAAGAGTATGAGCTTCCTGAAGAGCTAGCCAGGTTGTTGAGACAAGAGGAAAGGGTTATCACTCCTCATCAGGAGGAGGTTGAAACGATTAATCTTGGTACAGAAGAAGACGTGAAAGAGGTTAAAATCGGGGCCTGCCTACAAGACTCAGTGAAGAGACAACTGATTGATCTGCTTCAAGAATATGTGGATGTGTTTGCTTGGTCTTATCAAGATATGCCAGGGTTGGACACCGATATTGTTGTGCACAAGCTACCTTTAAGAGAAGAATGCCCACCGGTTAAACAGAAATTGCGCCGCACTTGCCCAGACATGGCAATGAAGATCAAAGAAGAGGTACAAAAGTAGTGGGACGCCGGGTTCCTTGCTGTAACTAGCTATCCGCCGTGGGTTGCTAATATAGTACCTGTGCCTAAGAAAGACGACAAAGTAAGAATGTGTGTTGACTACCGGGATCTGAACAGAGCCATCCCGAAAGATGACTTCCCATTACCTCACATTGATGTATTGGTTGATAATAAGGCTCAGTTCTCGGTATTCTCCTTCATGGACGGATTTTCAGGATACAATCAAATCAAGATGTCACCTGAAGACATGGAGAAGACAACCTTCATCACACCCTGGGGCACGTTCTGTTACAAGGTGATGCCATTCGGACTGAAGAATGCGGGTGCGACATATCAACGGGCTATGGTGACATTATTCCACGATATGATCCATAAAGAAATCGAATGTTATGTGGATGATATGATTGCCAAGTCCCTCACTGAAGAAGACCACCTGGTAAATCTGCTAAAACTATTCAAGCGTCTGAGGAAGTACCAGCTGAAATTGAACCCCAACAAATGCACATTCGGGGTGCAATCCGGTAAGCTGCTGGGATTTATTGTGAGTGAGAAAGGGATTGAAGTTGACCCAGATAAAGTCAAAGCCATTCAAGAAATGCCTGCACCGAAGTCTGAAAAAGAAGTTCGAGGGTTTCTGGGTAGATTGAACTACATCTCAAGGTTCATATCTCATCTTACAGCAACCTGCGAGCCCTTGTTCAAGCTATTAAGAAAAGAACAAACGGTCAGGTGGAATGAAGACTGCCAGAGGGCTTTTGACAAGATCAAGGAATACTTACAGGAGCCTCCGAACCTTATGCCTCCAGTTGAAGGAAGACCTCTGATAATATACCTGACAGTATTAGAAGAGTCAATGGGGTGTGTGCTGGGCCAGCATGACGAGTCTGGTCGAAAAGAGTATGCAATATACTACCTAAGCAAAAAGTTTACCGACTGTGAACAACGTTATTCACTGCTCGAGAAAACTTGCTGTGCTTTAGCGTGGGATGCTCGCCGACTGAGACAGTATATGTTGACCCACACTACTTTGTTGATCTCAAAAATGGACCCAGTTAAGTACATATTTGAGAAGCCAGCACTTACCGGGCGGGTTGCAAGATGGCAAATGATCCTCACAGAATATGACATCCAGTACACTTCTCAGAAAGCCATCAAGGGCAGTGTATTGTCTGAATATCTTGCTGAGCAACCTATTGATGATTACCAGCCTATGAGATTTGACTTCCCTGATGAAGACATCATGTTCATAAAAGTAAAAGATCATGAAGAGCCTATTCACACTGAAGGGCCTGACCCAGAAGAAGAATGGACCATGATGTTTGACGGGGCTGTTAATATGAATGGTCGTGGTGTTGGTGCAGTACTCATTACACCTAAAGGAGTTCACATGCCTTTCTCGGAAAAACTCACTTTCAACTGCACTAACAACGAAGCTGAATACGAAGCTTGCATTATGGGTCTTGAGGAAGCCATTGACCTCAGGATCAAGACGTTGACCGTATTCGGAGATTCAGCTCTGGTAGTTAATCAAACCAACGACAAATGGTACACCCACCAGGATCATCTGATACCTTACAGGGATTATACAAGGAGGTTATTGACTTTCTTTACAACAGTCAAGCTTGAGTATATCCCTCGAGACGAGAATCAGTTTGCAGATGCTCTGGCTACCATTTCATCAATGATCAAAGTTCAAGTTGCCAACTTCGTACCTCAAATTTCAGTGTCCAGACTTGACAGACCAGCATATGTGTTCGCAGCAGATGTTGTCAAAGATGATAAGCCTTGGTTCCATGACATTAAGTGCTTCTTGGAGGATCAAACATACCCACCTGAGGCATCTTCCAATGATAAGAAGACTTTGAGAAGGCTTGCTGGTAGTTTCTTTCTGAACACTGATGGCTCCCTGTACAAAAGAAACTTTGATATGGTACTCCTCAGATGCGTTGACAGAACAGAAGCAGATTTGCTAATGCATGAGGTGCACGAAGGATCCTTTGGTACCCATGCTGGAGGGCATGCCATGGCTAAAAAGTTGCTAAGATCAGGCTATTACTGGATCACAATGGATGCTGACTGTTGTGCTTACGCCAGAAAATGCCATAAATGCCAGATTTATGCAGATAAGGTGCATGTGCCTCCCAATCCTTTGAATGTGATGTCTTCACCCTGGCCCTTTGCCATGTGGGGCATTGATATGATTGGCAAGATCGAACCGACTGCTTCGAATGGCCATAGATTCATCCTGGTTGCTATTGACTATTTCACCAAGTGGGTCGAAGCAGCTTCCTATGCAAACGTTACCAGGCAAGTGGTAGCCAGATTTCTGAAGAGAGATATCATCTGTCGATACGGAGTTCCCGAGCGAATCATTACTGATAATGGTTCCAACTTAAACAACAAAATGATGGCGGAGTTGTGCCGGGACTTCAAGATCCAACACCACAATTCTTCTCCATACAGGCCAAAGATGAATGGCGCTGTTGAGGCAGCTAATAAGAATATCAAGAAGATTGTGCAGAAGATGGTAGTTACATACAAAGACTGGCATGAAATGCTGCCATTTGCCTTGCATGGGTACCGCACGTCAATCAGAACATCCACTGGAGCAACACCGTATCAGCTTGTGTATGGTATGGAAGCAGTCCTACCTGTTGAGGTTGAATTACCCTCCCTACGGGTGTTGATGGATGTTAAGCTGAACGAAGCAGAATGGGTTCGATCCCGATACGAACAACTGAGTCTGATTGGAGAGAAGAGATTGGCTGCAATCTGTCATGGGCAGTTGTATCAGAAAAGAATGAAGAGAGCCTTCGATCAGAAAGTCAGGCACCGAGAGTACCAAGTAGGAGATCTTGTGCTGAAAAGAATCCTCCCTCCTCATACAGACCACAGGGGCAAGTGGACTCCAAACTATGAAGGACCATTTGTAGTAAAGAAAGTTTTTTCTGGTGGAGCACTCATGCTCAGCACTATGGATGGTGAAGACTTCCCATCTCCTGTGAATTCAGATGCAGTTAAAAAATACTTCGCATAAAATGACCCGCTGGACACAAAAACAGAATGTAAGTCCAGGAAAAAATAGGGCATCCCGGCGAGTCAGAAACAGAATAAAAGACTCGGGCAAAAATAAGGGAAAATAAATAAAAATGTACACCCGCTGAGTTGAAAAGCCCCATCGGACAACTCAGGCAAAAATGGGTATCCCGATGGATTGAAAACCCGAAAGGGCGATTCATGCAAAATAAGGGAATAAGCGAACAACTGCATTCTGAATTCGTCTGTATCACTTACAACTTGGTAAGCTTCGAAAGGATCAAGCCTCTTTCAGAATCAACCTTCTTCAGAAAGCAAGACGAGAAGAACGTCAAATGTCATACGAGTCATAGCAAAAAGGAGGCTCCTTGAAGCATCGACAACATTGCCAGTATTTTGTTTCTCAATTTGTAACAATCTCCTCATTTCAGGGGGTATGTTTCTTTGACTGTATCTTGCCAATTTAGGGCACATGAATTAATAAAAGCGGATTGTCAGTCATGTTTCGTCTTGTACATTTTTATTTGCAAAAAATGTCTGATGTCTTTAAAATACTGATTGCATAAATACAGATGCTTTTCTTCTAAACAAAAATACGTGCTTGCAGGAAATATACTTGCTCTCAGAAGTGCCTAACTCCTATGACGGAATCCAGTAAAGGATACCTCGGGATTACTTGTGCGTTTCCCTATCTTTGCAGGATTGCAGGTATCCAAAACACAACTTGGGGCATGAAAGCTTTACCCCAGCAGGCTGACAAATCAACACTCAGTCTCAGCACTCAAAGTGTCTTCTCCCCAGCTGAGTTTCCACTTGCTATTTCTCCCCAGCCGAGGTGCCAACCTTGCTTCCTCCTCAGCTGAGTACAAAAGTCAGGGAACCATCTCCCCATAGAGTTTCAGCCTCTATCCAGAAGAGCAACGTACGAAGGGATCACAACAGAGTGACGAAAGCTTCTACAAACCCCAGCTGGGTCTCTCATCTATTGGAATAGGTCTATCATTGACCCATTTCCCCAAGCAGATACATCTCGTCAGATCTACCAATGATCTCATCCCTAGCTGGGATGCTCACTTCAAGCAGATTAACCAGAGATCTTCACAGCAACGGGATCCGAATCCCGGATGGTTGTCTTTGCATAATCATAGCATTCGCATCATATTCACCCCACAAAGCGTAGCATTCCGTCTAATACGGAGCATTACGGCAAAAATCCAACATATTGCATAATCATAAGCCATATTCTGAATCAAAAACTTGTGAATATTGACAATCCGTCAACAATATACAGAATACCTCCCAGATTCCCCAACAAACACAGTTGCCTTACATTCCCAAACACCAGTATATACTCCTTGTGGCACCCGTCCGTGTCATATCCCCAGCAGAAAGCCAAAGACATCCTCTTTGCACTCACATATACTTATACAATCCCGTGACACTCGTCCGTGTCATCTTCCCCAGCACAGTAACATAAACACTCTGTATATCATATACATGTTTATACCATACTTTTTTCCTTTTGACACTCGTCCGTGTCACTCTCCCCAACAGTTAAACACTCATCTATACATCACTCATACTTATTACTCATATAGATACTCGTCCGTATCTTGTATATACCACTTATATCCCCGCAGATTCAGCACTAGTCCTTGTTCTTTGTTAACCAGATGGTACTCGTCCGTACCGTCATCTCAGAGCATGCGTCAAGCGTTTATTTCTACCTGATACTCGTCCGTATCATAGTCTTAAGGATGCCCGTCCGCGTATTTAATCCATACACTGTGTCAAACACTCTTGTCTTCTTGAATATAGATACTCGTCTGTGTCTACTATTCCCCAGAAAAGTTCCTTCAGATTCAACACTCGTCCGTGTTCTCTGTTAACCAGTTGATACTCGTTCGTATCACCATCTCTGAACACGTGTCGGTTTTTTTTGTTTCTACCCGATACTCGTTCGTATCGTAGTCTTAAGGATGCTCGTCCGCATCTTTAATCTATACATAAACATCTAAACACTTATACCTTTTGTTTCTTGGATGTAAACACTCGTCCGTGTTTACTATTCCCTAGTAGATCGCCAACAAAGCAATTTTTCTTTTATCTGACATTCGTCCTATGTCATGATAAACCTTGAGAGCAGCCGTCCCCTGCTAGGTGGTCGTCCTCCACCTCTTGATGGTCGTCCTCCGTCATGCTCATCCGATGGCCGTCCCCATCGTTGATCTTTTCTATCCGACATTCGTCCTATGTCGTGATATTTAGCAGCCGTCCCCTGCTAGGTGGTCATCCTCCACCTTTTGATGATCGTCCTCCATCATTTTATCCAATGGCTGTCCCCATTGTTGATTTTGGTTATCTGGCATTCGTCCTATGTCATGATAAACCCTGAGAGCAGCCGTCCCCTGCTAGGTGGTCGTCCTCCACCTCTTGATGGTCGTCCTCCATCATGCTCATCCGATGGCCGTCCCCATCGTTGACCTTTTATCCAGCATTCGTCCTATGTCACGATATTTTCGGCAGCCGTACCCTGCCAGGTGATCGTCCTTCACCTTAGATGACCGTCCCTCATCTTATACCCAATAGAGCAGCCGTCCCCTGCTAGGTGATCGTCCTTCACCTTTGATGACCGTACCTCATCATCTGTTTATTTAATTTATTCTTTAACCCGATGGCCGTCCCCGTCGTGGTCCCTTTTCCTTTTCCTGATGATCGTCCTTCATCAGTTCAGCCCGATGGCCGTCCCCATCGTTGGTTACCTTGCTTTATGAACTTGATGGCCGTCCCCGTCATGTTTCATTAACCCCCAGAGAATCTTACAGCTGAACTTGATGGCCGTCCCCATCATAATTCTTTTTATCCCCAGCATGTCGGCCGTCCCCGTCATTGCTTTACTTTCCGCACTTTTTCCTGCATGTCGGCCGTCCCCGTCATTGCTCTTTACCCAGCAGTCGTCCTCTGCTCGACGGTCGTCCTCCGTCGCTCACGCTTTACAATATACTTTATTTTCTTTTACAATCTATATCCCTTTTCTTCTTCATTCTGTGAGTGCAAATTTTGGACTGTCTTTGGTATTCAACCACAAGTTATCTTGTTTGCCTGTTAAGACGTCGCTTACATCCTGCACAGCTAACTCATGTTTGAATAGGGGCAGCTGTAAACACCCCAAATTTTCCCTCACCCATTTCACACCATGGCTTGTGATCATTTCATATGCATAAACTCAATCATAGTATCTCATATCACATTTTTGATTCACTGCATAGATTCTAAGTCATCTGCATCTAGGGTTTGTGATCTGAGCAATCCAAGAGCTTATTGAGCCACTCCAAAGGCCATCAATCACTCCAAAGGGGTCTATGTATGTTCAAGTATCATATTATATCCTCTCAAAGTCAAGGATGTCAAAAAAATCACAAGAACTGAGAATGGTGTGGAGGCAGAGCCAGGCTTGACTGCCCAGATGACCCAGAATTAGGGTTTTGGTTTCAGAGGCCATAACTCCAAATTTTTTGGTCATTCTTGTTTCTATTGGTCTCTATATGGTATAGGGAGTATGCATATCAATTTTCATGAAGAAATTCCATGGTGAAGTCATCTGATCAAGGGTTGACTTTTCAAGCAAGTCAGTGTAAGATCAGGGCATCTGAGGCCCCCAATGACCCAAACAAAGGGCATTCTTCATCATTGTGATTGTATATGATCTTTATTTGATCATGGAAGATGTTGGAAGTTCACAAAATTCAAGAATTTCAAGTCTTTTGCAAGGTTGACTTTTTGGGCAAGTTTGACTTTTAATGAAATTGTCATTTTAGGCAACTTTTTCAACCCTTACTTTTTGATTCAAAAAGCCTTCAAATGAAAAAACTTTGGTCATGAAAGTTGTAGAATAGATATTTCCCTTTTCAAAAAGTACAAGAACATGACCTAATTCATCTTGGATCAAAAGTTATGGCTTGTCAAAGTTGGCAAAAATCACTAAATTTCAAGTTATGCACCAAAGAGGCAAAGTTGCAAATTCACTTCTCAAGGCAAATTGGGCTGTCAAATGCATTTCTAAACTTCACCATATGATCATACAACACATAAAAATCAGAATGGGCCAAGAGATCATTCAATTTTGTGGCCTATGGAGCAAGACTTTTTCATGAAAAGCAAAGGCAAGGCAAGTTGCAAAACTCATGATAGCTTCTCATCCACTTGCTGGCTAGCTGGCTGATCAATCCTAGGCCCTTCCTCACATCATGCTGCGCAGCACACCCTCCTTGTACTTGGCTAGAAAGTAGCCCATGCCTTCTTACACCAACTTTGACATTTTGGCAAAAGCACCCATACCAATCAATAAAGCACATGTCACTTCTTCTGACCAATGGCATTTGTTTATACAAAGAAAATGCAAGCCAAACACAACAAGAAGCAATCCTGAAACACTTCACAACACAGCATTCCCATTTTCACCCTCTTGAGCAAAAACATTCGAAACTCAACACACAGGCCACAAACACACAAACAAACTTCATAAACCATCTCACCATGCTTCACTGAACACCAACAAACCCTCAAAACAGCCTGAAATCCATAGAATCACAAACACGATTCTCACCTGACCTTGAACAGAACTCAAGAAAACTCTCAAACCAGCCATTACAAACTTCAAACAAACCTTGCAAGCTTCTTAGGAGGATCAGTGGAGTAGATTTGAGCAAAAGAAGCAGCCTGAAAGTTCTGGAATCGAAAGCTCCATCTCAGGTATCATCCAAAAACATTTTTCTAGAACTTGTGTTTTAAGTTACAAACTAATTCTATGTGATGTGCTGATCATTTTAAGCTTTGAATCATTGAAAATGGTTGCGTGTGTAGGATGTATTTGATCTCTGAAATTTCTGTTTAGTTTTCCGTTTTGATTCGTGTCTCATGATCCAGTGAAAATGAATGGGTTTTTGGGTGGGGTTTATGTTTAGTGATGATTAGTGATTGATTCTGGAGAGTTTGGCACGTTTTCATGGCGTATTGAGAGAGATTGAAGGATGAGATAGCCGGAGAAGACGACCGGAACAGTGTTCCGGTCGCCTGAGAGTGATTAGGGCAAGATTAGGGCTTAATCATTTAATTAGCAAATTTGAATCTCAGCCCTTGGATGTGGCGCCAAGTCTCTTCCCGCACGTGTGAGTTCAAACCAGGGCCCTTGGATGTGTTGACTTTTCCATTTCCAGATTAAATTCATTTTCTTTTTCATATTAATTCATTTGTTTTCTCATATTTATTAAAAATAGCAAAATCATTTTAAAAATTCTGAAAATTTTTATACAAACTTTTATTTAATTTCAGAAACCAAAAACATTTTTATTTTTATTTTTTTCATTAAAAAATATTTTTAAATCATTTAAAAGTTTATTTTTAATTAATTAATGAGAATTAATTAATTAAAAATACTTTTAGGTATTTAAAAATCACCAAAAAATTCATGAAACCTTCATAATCATTTAGAAACATTGTCCAACCCTCAAACCAAATTTCTTTTTTGATCTTGATTTCTTTTGAGAATTTTTCATGGAATTAAAATCATTTCAAGGAATTATTTTGATCCAAACTTCAAAAAATCATTTCTGCCTAACCATTGAGAGTTGGACTTTGATTCTTTTTGCATTGCATTGTGTTTAGCATGTAGTTTGCGAGATTAAATTGGCATGATTTGATCTTTCATTTTCAATTTGTTTGGCATTTTTCTTGTTAAGGTACCTTAAAACCCTAGGAAACTTAGAAAATTCATAACCCTAATTAGGTTAAGAGTTGGAACCCCTCCTTTGGGCAGTGAGTTTGTATAGGATTAGGGTTGCTTTGAATGCATTTTCAATTTTTTATCTTGATGTTTGCTTCTGATTTTGGTTTTTGTATGATGCATTGATCATAAACCCTAATTTGGGCTTTCATTTGCATTCATCTTGCATTTGCTTGCATAACATGACTTGCCATAGCATTTTGTGCATCCATTTGATTCATGGGACATCTTAAGACATATTAGAAGCATGTTTGATCATTGCATCATGTATTTGCCATGTTGTATGTCATTTACATCTCATAATTTTTCATGTGTGTTCATGGTTCTAAACTTGCTCCATTTGCATCCATAAGTTTGTATGATCATCCCCATGCTTTGTTTCATGTTCACATCATCACATAGAATCATTAACATCATGTATGTGCTTCTGGTTTTGATTTGCATCATGTCATTTCATTCCATTTTGCATTGCATTGCATCTTTCTCACTAACTTTTCAGGTGGTAAGCAACTTGGAGAAGTGAATTTGCCTTCACTTCTCACAATTTCTTTTCATCTCTTTCATGCATCCTTGCTGCATTTTGTTATGTGTTTGAGATTGAGCCTGCTCATTCTTCTTCTTCTTACTTTCTTTCTTCAAGTGACTTGTCTTCTTAAGTGAAGCAAGTTACTTTACTTCTCCTGATCCTTTCATCTGCTTCCTGGTGGTTCCTTTGAAGATTTCTTTCTTAAGCCTCACAAACCTTAGGAACAACCAAGTATGACAATGATTAGGGTTTTGATTAGTCTCCCCTCTTAGTTTTACCTTTGTGTCTCTTTGAGTCTTCTCTTCTCATCTCATAATCAGGGACTAAACCCTAAAGGCTTTAAGGCTTTGTGATTAGGCTTATGCCTGCATCCTTCTATTAGGATGGAGTGTATAACTCTAATCCTAAGTGTTAAACCCTTAATGTGTTTAACTCCTTTAATCAATCCACTTAATAATCATCAAGACATCAAGCTTGTAACTTGGGCCTTGCATTAGGGTTCTAATTCTTCCTTAATTGGTTAAGAAGGACTATCCCTAGTGTTAATGGACAAGTCCCCCTCAAGCTGTCTTACACACCATAAAAATCACTTCATCATTATATCATTAAATAAAATCCACTTAACCAAAGGCTTGTTTTGTCATGAGTTTAATCCCTAATCACAGATTAAGTTGAGGAGCTTTCCTCAGCTTAAACATTCTCATCTATTATCCTTCTATTAGGATGGTGTAATGAGTCTGTTTAATCCCTGATTATGGCTTAATCTCATTACTCAACACTAAACAAAAACAACAAAAACATCTAAATAATCACAAGTAGGTTAATGATCTTAATCCTATATCAAAGGTGTTTAAGTGTGAGAAGCTGACTTCACACTTAAGGTATTCTCATTACCCCTAATCAGAGGGAGGATGTGATGAGTTTACTAACCCATTGGTTTAGGCTTAAGCTCATTATCTTATGACAAACTTCAAAAAAGCAATAAAAGATTGAAAACACAAAAACAAACAATAATCGTCTCCTCCGGGATTCTTTTCTCATCATCTTCATTCACAAACGAGAACTTGCTTCTTCCGTCTAATGCAAGACAGTTTGCACCTGAGCCAGACAGGTCATACACTTGAGCATAGACAAGTAAGCAGTTCACAAGTCAATTCACCTTTCAGTCTCTTTGGGTCGAACTACGGTGTTCTGACTTCCTCATTGCACGAGAGGATACGTAGGCATAACTTAACAGTTATCGAACAAAAGTCTCTGTATATCCCCCCTCTTTCCAGCTTTATTCTTTTAAGCCTCATGATCTTGAGCATACTCTCATCCTTACACTGACACTGTATATATCACACTTCACTTCTCATACACTGACACCTGTACATCCTTTTCCAGCTCTCTTTTATACACAGATTGCACTGACACTACCCCTTTAAAACACAAATCTTTTAAGCGTGGATCCCGTCGAGTACGACGGACAATCTGGGTGCTAATACCTTCCCAGGTTGTAACCAACCCCCTTTCTCAGTCTCTCTGGTTCGCAACCGTCTTATCCATATCTTTCTAGGTCCATGCAGCATTACCTTTCCTCCGGGATAAAAATGCCTAGCTGGCGACTCTTTTCATTCCCTGTGAGTTCACTCCTGTGTGTTCTCACTTCCCTCTTTCGCCGACCGTTCGCGTCTGTACCCCATTTGACCCGGCTTCATTTGGTGGGAGCGACACCAGCCAGGCGTTTTTATCCCGAAGGAACGGGAAAGGTAATGTTGCACAAACCGAAGGAAGAAGGAAAGGACGAGGCCTTGCGAACCAAAGATCTGGGTCCGGAAGTCGGTTACGAATAAGGAAGGTATTAGCACCCCAATCCGTTCGCCGTACCCGACGGGATCCACGCTTATAAGTCTATTTCAAAGGGTGAGAAAATAAAGTTGTCGTTTGAATGAAAGAATTTCTAACTGGAATGGAAGTGAAATGAGAAAAGGAATTGGAAAAGAAAATGGAAAAATAGGGGGAAAATGTAGGGAAAATAAAGAATGTGCTCGAATGGGCCCTACCCCACTACCTACGTACCTCATCGGGAAAATGAGGATCAGAGTCGCCGTAGTTCGTCTAACTAAGGCGGAAATTTGCTTATGTTTTTTAGGATGACGTTGCCATAGCTCTAGCTCAGGTGTTACCGGCTCTGACTCGAGGGTGTTTACCGTATCGCTGTTTGAACTGTCGAGGCAAGTCGTATTCGTCCGTAAAGAGTAAGATGAGAAGAGAAGATGTGTTGTCTTGTTGGTTTATTGTCTTTTAAAAGAAGTATTTTGACTTTATGTTTATCGCGGGTCGCCCCCAATGGGACGTTTGTAAAGTATCCTAGAAGAGTGGAGGAGACCTCCACTGATCATTTCCCATATAGCTTAAGGCTCGTGGCGTATTGTACCTTTCCTTTTTAAATGTTTTTGATTTTTCTTTAAAGGTGAGAAGTGAGACTCAAATTGTAAAAGGAAAAAATTCTAAGCGAACCTAGACTTTACCCTAAGTTAATTGAGTTTAATGGTGACCTATGGTTAGTGAAGCTTGAAAGATTAAAGCTACCTAAGAGGATATTAGACTAGAAATGCGAGTACAAAAATTAATAGTGAATAATATGGTCCTCCTACGTCATGGTGGGTAAAAACGTGTGTAAATCGTAAACGGGATGAAACGATGGATCGGGTGGGTCGATTGCATGGTGTTGAGACGCACGACTTATGGTGTGTAACATACAAGGCTTGATTTTGGTGTATTGGAGTGGAGCGATGATAATCGAGGGATCCTAATGTCACATGAAACCTTATTTATTTATTTATTTGAAATTCTTCGATTTTGGGTCGAATAACTCCTTTTCTTTATTTTTAAAAAAAAAATTGGTCATCTAAACGCTTCATTTTATCTTTTATATCCTAATTATAGGTGTCACACATAAAATTCCAATTATTACATCACAAAGTATAAACCACAAATATACAATCGAGGTATAATAAAAATAATCCAAATCCATAAGTGAATCCTCGCATAATACCTTGCACCACAAAAAGAGTGTTAGTAAATGAAATGAAGATGATGATTCAAAAATATGGACAAATAAATAAAGGTGTAAAAATTTGCAAGAGTTTCTAAAATGCACATAAGCACATAAAACAAATATAAAGGCTAATCGCCTCATGTAAACACACTTGAACGGTTTCTAAGCCTAAGTCCTAAAACTAAAGGATATTGCATGATATCAACATTCTAAAATCAGTAGCTAAACCACACTAAGGCCTTATAATATTCTAAGATCAAGCCTAATAATCTATGTCCTAATGCATCATAAAATCCTAAGCTAAACTAGATGGATTTACTATGGAAAATTTGACAAAAATCAATACACTAGAAAAATAGTAAAAGTCCTGGAAAAATATGAAATTAATTCCCTAAGGTCCCTAACTTGACTATAATATTGTGTTAAAAAATATCCTAAAAATTCATAACCTAACTATGTAAAATGGTCACTTAAATCTACCTAAGATCTAATCACAATTTTACACAAACAACACTACCAAAACAGTGGATAAAATGGCCTAAAAATATACCAAAAATTATTCCAGGTTCTATTATTAGTCCTCTAATCATAGAGAAACGAATGGGGCAAAAATATTATAGAAAGTGGGAGAAATAAAATGTACAAGATGAAGTACTCATGAAGGAATTTAATATAATACTAATTAAAAGAAAAATCGAAATTAAATTGAAAAATACCAAAATTCAGAAAGTAAAAATGTAGAAAAGTTCTAAGATGATTTAGGATCCTACTGTAATTTTTATGGAATTTTATTATGCGTTTTTGTATTTTTTATGGATTTAAATTGAAAAGGTATTAAAACAGAAAATATAAAAAGAAAGAAAATAGAGGGGGGGGGGGTGAATCACAATCAATTTTTTAATTAAAATGAGCATGGGCTTGTGCTAGAAGGGTGCGGATAGCATTGGTCTTAGGCCCAATTGTCGCTCCCAAAAGATGAGACTGAGCTCAAATGAGGTACAGACGCGAACGGTCGGCGAAAAGAGGGTGTGAGAACACACAGGAGTGAACTTACAGGAAAAGAAAGAGTCACCAGCTAGGCATTTTTATCCCGGGGGAAAGGCAATGCTGCATAGGCCTAGAAAGATATGGATAAGACGGTTGCGAACCAGAGAGACTGAGAAAGGGGGTTGGTTACAACCTGGGAAGGTATTAGCACCCAGATTGTCCGTCGTACTCGACGGGATCCACGCTTAAAAGATTTGTGTTTTAAAGGGGTAGTGTCAGTGCAATCTGTGTATCAAAGCTGGAAAGAATGCAAGTGTCAGTGTAAAAGAAAGGTGAAGTGTATAAGAGAAGTGTCAGTGTAAGAACAAGAATGAAATGCTCAAGACTATGAGGCTCAAAGAATAAGGCTAGAGAGAGGGGGAATATACAGAGACTTTTGTTCGATAACGGTTAAGTTATGCCTACGTATCCTCTCGTGCAATGAGGAAGTCAGAACACCGTAGTTCGACCCAAAGAGACTGAAAGATAAATTGACTGATGAACTGCTTGCTTTTCTATGCTCAAGTGTATGACCTGTCTGGCTCAGGTGCTAACTGTCTTGCATTAGACGGAAGAAGCGAGTTCTCGTTTGTGAGTGAATATGATGAGAAAAGAATCCCGAAGGAGACGATTATTGTTTTTTTTTTTTCAGTCTTTTATTGTTTTTTGAAGTTTTTCATAAGTTAATGAGCTTAAGCCTAAACCAATGGGTTAGTAAACTCATCACATCTTCCCTCTGATTAGGGGTAATGAGAATACCTTAAGTGTGAAGTCAGTATCTCACACTTAATCACCATGATGCAGGATTAAGATCATTAACCTACTTGTGATTAATTAGATGTTTTTGTTGTTTTTGTTTAGTGTTGAGTAATGAGATTAAGCCATAATCAAGGATTAAACAGACTCATTACACCATCCTAATAGAAGGATAATAGATGAGAATGTTTAAGCTGAGGAAAGCTCCTCAACTTAATCCATGATTAGGGATTAAACTCATGACAAAACAAAGCCTTTATTAAGTGGATTTTAGTTAATTATAAGATGATGAAGTGAGTTTTAGGGTTTTTAAGACAACTTGAGGGGGACTTGTCCATTAACACTAGGGTTAGTCCTTCTTAACCAATTAAGGAAGAATTAGAACCCTAATGCAAGGCCCAAGTTACAAGCTTGATGTCTTGATGATTATTAGATGTATTGATTAAAGGATTTAAACACATTAAGGGTTTAACACTTAGGATTAAAGTTATACACTCCATCCTAATAGAAGGATGCAGGCATAAGCTTAATCACAAAGCCTTAAAGCCTTTAGGGTTTAGTCCCTGACTATGAGGTGAGAAGAGAAGACTCAATGAGACACAAAGGTAAAGTCTAAATGGGGGACTAATCAAAACCCTAATTATTGTCATGCTTGGTTGTTCCTAAGGTTTGTGAGGTTAACAAGAGAAATTTTCAGAGGAACCACTAGGAAGCAGATGAAAGGAGCAAAGAGAAGCAAAGTAACTTACTTCATTTAAGAAGGCAAGTCACTTGAGGAAAGAAAGTAAGAAGAAGAAGAAAGACCAAGCTCAATCTCAAACATAAAACAAAATGCAGCAATGATGCATAAAAGAGAGGAAAAGAGATTGTGAGAAGTGAAGGCAAATTCACTTCTCAAAGTAACTTACCACCTGAAAAGTTAGTGAAAGGAATGCAATGCTATGCAAAATGAGATGGAATGGCATGATGCAAACCAAAACCAGAAGCAAGAGTATGATGTTAATGATGTTATGAGATGACACAAACATGAAACAAGGCATGAGGATGATCATACAAACATATGGATGCAAGAGAAGCATGCTTAGAATCATGAACATGCATGAAAAGTTATGGAATGCAAATGACATACAAAAAATGGAAAATGAAAGATGCAATGATCAAACATGCTTCTAATATGTCTTAAGATGTCTAATGAATCAAATGGATGCACAAAATGTTATGGCAAGTCATGTTATGTAAGCAAATGCAAGATGAATGCAAAAGGAAGCCCAAATTAGGGTTTATGATCAATGCACAAAACAAAAATCAAAACCAGAAGCAAACATCAAGATAAAAATTTGAAAATGCATTCAAGGGAACCCTAAACCTATGCAAACTCACTGCCCAAAGGAGGGGACCCAATCCTTAACCTAATGAAAGTTATGAATTTCTTAAGATTTCTAGGGTTTTAAGGTACCTTGTCAAGAAAAATGCCAAACAAATTGAAAATGAAAGATCAAATCATGCCCATTTAATCCTATAAACTTCATGATATGCAAGATGCAATGCAAAAAGAATCAAAGTCCAACTCCCAAAGACTAGGCAGAAATGAATTTTCAAAGTTAGGATCAAAATAATGCCTTGAAATGAAATTAATTCCATGGAAAATTGTCAAAAGATATCAAGATCAAGAAAGAAATTTGGTTTGAAGGTTGGACAATGTTTCTAAATGATTTTAAATGTTTCATGAATTTTTTTGTGATTTTTAAATACCTAAAAGTATTTTTAATTAATTAATTCTCATTAATTAATTAAAAATAATCTTTTAAATGATTTAAAAATATTTTTAAATGCAAAAAATAAAAATAAAAATGTTTTTGGTTTCTGAAAATTAATAAAAGGTTGTATAAAAATTTTCAGAATTTTTGAAAATGTTTTACTATTTTTAATAAATTGAACAAAACAAATCAAATAAAATGAAAAATAAAATGAAATTAAACTGAAAATGAGAAAGTCAGCATGATCAATGGCTGAGGTTCAAACTCACACGCGCGGGAGTGGACTTGGCGCGCATCTGGACGGCCAGTATTCAAATTCACGCAATTAAGACTAAACCCTAATTAATTAACCCTAATGACTTTCAGATGACCGGAACAGTGTTCCGGTCATCTTCTCCGGCAAGCCAAAACCACTATCTCACTGAATACGCATCAAATCATCACCAAACTCTCCAGAATCAATCTATGAACATCCCTAAGCCTAAACCCTAACTCAAACAACATTTATTTTCACTGAATCAAGAGAAACAAGCAAGAACAAATTTACGGGCAAACTTTCAGATCAAGCATACAACCTCAAAACTCAATCATTTTCAAAAATAAAAGGTTCGATGGACTCAGGGGAACATACAGATCATTTTAGAAACAAGAGATGAGAGTTCTGGAAAAATGAATTTCCATGGCTACCTGAATCGAAGCTTTGATTTCTGGCACTTTCTGGCTGGTTTCTTGCTTCCAATCAGCTCCAATGGACCTCCTGAGAAGCTTTCAATGCTTGTTTGAAGTTTTTAATGGTTGGTTTGAGAGTTTGCTAAGGTTCTGCACAAAAGGGGGGAGAAATCGTATCTTGGTTTCTGGGAGTTTCAGGCTATGGTGATGGGTGGTTTCTGATCAGTGAAGCATGTTGAGTTTGTTTGTGAAGTTTGTTTGTGTGTTTGCAGCTTATGGAGAGTGTTTCGAAGAGTTTTGCAAATGGGGTGGAAAATGAGAGAGCTGTGTTCTTGGTGCTTTCAGGCTTGTGTGTTATGTGCTTTGGCTTGCTTTTGGTTTGTATAAACAAATGGGATTGGTCAGATGAGTTGATGTGTACTGCTGTGATTGGTATGGCTCAAGTTGCCAAAATGTCAAATTGGTGTAAGAGAGGCATGGGCTACTAGCTAGCCAAGGACAAATGGGGTGTCCTGCGCAGCAAGAAGTGTGGAGAGCCCTAGGATTGGTTATGAGGTCAGCAAGCAAGTGGATTCATACTTGAGTGAGTTTTTGCAACTTGCTTCACTTTGGTTTCTTTTGAAAATTCTTGCTCCATAAGTCATGAAAATGAGTGATCCCTTGGCCCATTCTGAATTTTAGATGTCACATGATCATGTTGTGAAGAAATGGTACACATTTGAGGCCTTTAGAACACTTGATCAAACCATTTTGCAAAATGTCTCTTTGGTAGAAAACTTCAAATTTTGTGATTTTAGCCAACTTTGACAAGCCATAACTTTTGATCCAAAATGAATTAGGTCATGTTCTTGTACTTTTTGAAAAGGGAATGATCCATTCTACAACTTTCATGACCAAAGTTTTTCCATTTGAAGCATTTTTGAATCAAAAAGTAAAGGTTGAAAAAGTTTCCCAAAATGGCAATTTCATTAAAAGTCAACTTTCCCAAAAAGTCAACTTTGCAAATGACTTGAAATTCTTCAATTTTGTGAACTTCCAACATCTTCCATGATCAAATAAAGATCATACACAATCAAAATGATGAAGAAAACCCTTTGGTTGGGTCATTGGGGGCCTCAGATGCCCTGATTTTACACTGTCTTGCTTAGAAAGTCAACCCTTGATCAGATAACTTCCCCATTGAATTTCTTCATGAAAATTGATGTGCATGCTCCCTATACCATATAGAGACCAATAGAAACAAGAATGACCAAAAAATTTGGAGTTATGGCCTTTGAAACCAAAACCCTAATTCTAGGTCATCTGTGCAGTCAAACTTGGCTCTGCTTCCATGCCATTTTCAGTTCTTGTGATTCTTTGACATTCTTGACTTTGAGAGGATATAATATGATGTTTGAACATACATGGACCCCTTTGAAGTGATTGATGACCTTTGGAGTGGCTTAAGAAGCTCTTGATTTGCTCAGATCACAAACCCTAGATGCAGATGACTTAGAAGCAATGCAGTGAATCAAAAATGTGGTATGAGATGCTATGATTGAACTTATGCATATGAAAAGATCACAAGCCATAGTGTGAATGGGTGAGGGCAAATTTGGGGTGTTTACAGCTGCCCCTATTCAAACATGAGTTAGCTGTGCAGGATGTAAGCAACGGCTTAACAGGCAAACAAGATAACTTGTGGTTGAATACCAAAGACAGTCCAAAATTTGCACTCACAGAATGAAGAAGAAAAGGGATATATATTGTAAAAGAAAACAAAGTATATTGTAAAGTATGGGCGACGGAGGACGACCGTCGAGCAGAGGACGACTGCTGGGGAATGAGCAATGACGGGGACGGTCGACATGCTGGGAAAAGTGCGGGAAATAAAGCAATGACGGGGACGGCCGACATGCTGGGAAAAGTGCGGGAAATAAAGCAATGACGGGGACGGCCGACATGCTGGGGATAAAAGGGATTATGATGGGGACGGCCATCAAGTTCATAAAGTAATGTAAACAACGATGGGGACGGCCATCGGGCTAAACTGATGAAGGACGATCATCAGGAAAAGGAAAAGGGACCACGACGGGGACGGCCATCGGGTTAAAGAATAAATGAAATAATGATGAGGGACGGTCATCAAAGGTGAAGGACGATCACCTGGCAGGGTACGGCTGCCGAAAGTATCGCGACATAGGACGAATGCCGGATAAAAGGTCAACGATGGGGACGGCCATCGGATGAGCATGATGAAGGACGATCATCAAGAGGTGAAGGACGATCACCTAGCAGGGGACGGCTGCTCTCGAGGTTTGTCATGACATAGGACGAATGTCAGATAACAAGATCGACGATGGGGACGGCCATCGGATAAAATGATGAAGGACGATCATCAAAAGGTGAAGGAAGATCACCTTAGCAGGGGACGGCTGCTAAAAATCACGACATAGGACGAATGTCGGATAGAAAAGATCAACGATGGGGACGGCCATCGGATGAGCATGATGAAGGACGATCATCAAGAGGTGAAGGACGATCACCTAGCAGGGTACGGCTGCTCTCAAAGTTTATCATGACATAGGACGAATGTCAGATAGAAAAGAAATTCTGCTTTGCTGGCAATCTACTGGGGAATAGTAAACACGGACGAGTGTTTATATTCAAAAAGACAAGGGTGTTTGACACGTGTATGGATTAAAGATGCGGACGAGCATATTTATGACTATGATACGGACGAGTATCAGGTAGAAACAAACGCTTGACGCATGTTCTGAGATGATGGTACGGACGAGTACCAACTGGTTAACAAAGAACACGGACTAGTGCCGAATCTGAGATGACTCTTCTGGGGAATAGTAGACACAGACGAGTGTCTATATTCAAAAAGACAAAAGTGTTTGACACCGTGTATGGATTAAAGATGCGGACGAGCATCCTTAAGACTATGATACGGACGAGTATCAGGTAGAAACAAACGCTTGACGCATGTTCTGAGATGATGGTACGGGCGAGTACCAACTGGTTAACAAAGAACAAGGACTAGTGTCGAATCTGAGATGATATAAATGGTGTATACAAGATACGGACGAGTATCTGAGAAATAAGTATGAATAGTGTATGGATGAGTGTTTAACCTGCTGGGGAGAGTGACACGGACGAGTGTCAAAAAGGAGAAAAGTATAATATAAACAAATATCTGATATACAAAGTGTTTATGTTACTGTGCTGGAGAAAGTGACATGGACGGGTGTCAAGAAAGTTGTATATATATGTATCTGTGAGTGCCAAGAGGACGCTTTGGTCTTCTACTGGGGATATGACACGGACGAGTGCCACAAGGAGTATATACCGATGTTTGTGAATGTAAGGCAACTGCCTTAGCTTTAGCTCTCTGTTGGGGAATCTGGTGAGCGCTCTGTATATTGTTGATGGATTTTCTTTATTCACAAGTGTTTGATTCAGAACATGGCTTATGATTATGCAATATGTTTGATTTTTTGCCGTAATGCTCCGTGTTAGACGGAATGCTACGCTCTGTGGGAAAAATATGATGTGAATGCTATGATTATACAAAGATACCAATCCGGGATTCGGATCCCGTTGCTGTGAAGATTTCTGGTTGATCTGTTTGAAATGGGCATCCCAGCTGGGGATGAGATCATTGGTAGATCTGACCAGATGTATCTGCTTGGGGGAATAGGTCACTGATAGACCCATCCTGGTAATAAGGGACCCAGTTGGGGTTTGTAGAAGCTTTCGTCACTCTGTTGTGATTCCTTCATGCGTTGCTCTTCTGGATAGAGGCTGAAGCTCTATGGGGAAGTGTTTCCCTGGCTTTTGTACTTAGCTGAGAAGGAGGAATGATTGGCGCCTCGGCTGGGGAGAAATAACAAGTGGCAACTCAGCTGGGGAGAAAACACTTTGGGTGAGTGTTGATTTGCCAGCTTGCTGGGATGAAGCTTACATGCCCAATGTTGCGCTTTTGAATACCTGCAATCCTGCAAAGACAGAGGGACACACCAGTAATCCCGAGGTATCCCTTACCGGATTCCGTCATAGGGGTCTAGACACTCCCGGGAGTAAATATATTTCCTGCAAGCACACAGTTTTCAGAAAGACGCATCTGTATTTATGCAATCGATATGACATCAGACATTTTGCAAATGAAAATAAAATGTACGAGATGAGACATGACTGAAAATCTGATTTTATTAATTCACGTGCCCTGAATTGGCGAGATACAGTTCAAAGAAACATATCTCCTAAAATGAGGAGATTGTTACAAATTGAGAAACAAAAGGTGCTGGCAATGTTGACGACGCTTCAAGGAGCTTCCCCTTTTGCTATGACTCGTATGACGTTCGACGTTCTTCTTGTCTTGCTTTCTGAAGAAGGATAATTCTGATAGAAGCTTGATCCTTTCGAGGTTTACCGAGTTGTAGATGATACAGACGAATTCAGAATGCAGTTGTTCGCTTATTCCCTTATTTTGCATGGTCCGCCCTTTCGGGTTTTCAATCCATCGGGATACCCATTTTTGCCTGAGTTGTCCAATGCGGCTTTTCAACTCAGCGGGTGTACATTTTTTGTTTATTTTCCCTTATTTTTGCCCGAGTCTTTTATTCTGTTTTTGACTCGCCGGGATGCCCTATTTTTGCCTGGACTTACATTCTGTTTTTATGTCCAGCGGGTCATTTTACGCGAAGTATTTTTTAACTGCATCTGAATTCACAGGGGACGGGAAGTCTTCACCATCCATGGTGCTGAGCATGAGTGCTCCACCCGAGAAAACTTTCTTTACTACAAATGGTCCTTCATAATTCGGAGCTCACTTGCCCCTGTGGTCTGTATGCGGAGGGAGGATTCTTTTCAGCACAAGATCCCCTACTTGGTACTCTCGGTGCCTGATTTTCTGATCGAAGGCTCTCTTCATTCTTTTCTGATACAACTGCCCATGACAGATTGCAGCCAATCTTTTCTCTTCAATCAGACTTAGTTGCTCGTATCGGGATCGGACCCACTCTGCTTCGTTCAGCTTAACATCCATCAGTACCCGTAGGGAGGGTAATTCAACTTCAACAGGTAGGACTGCCTCCATACCATACACAAGCCGATACGGTGTTGCCCCAGTGGATGTTCTAATTGACGTGCGGTACCCATGCAAGGCAAACGGTAGCATCTCATGCCAGTCTTTGTAGGTGACCACCATCTTCTGCACAATCTTCTTGATATTCTTATTAGCTGCCTCAACAACGCCGTTCATCTTTGGCCTGTAAGGAGAAGAATTATGGTGTTGAATCTTGAAGTCCCGGCATAGCTCTGCCATCATTTTATTGTTTAAGTTGGAACCATTGTCAGTAATGATTCGCTCGGGAACTCCGTATCGACAGATGATATCTCTCTTCAGAAATCTGGCTACCACTTGCCTTGTAACATTTGCATAGGAGGCTGCTTCGACCCACTTGGTGAAATAGTCAATGGCAACCAGGATGAATCTGTGGCCATTTGAAGCAGTCGGTTCAATCTTGCCAATCATGTCAATGCCCCACATAGCAAAGGGCCAGGGTGACGACATCACATTCAAAGGATTGGGAGGCACATGCACCTTATCCGCATAAATCTGGCATTTATGGCATTTTCTGGCGTAGGCACAACAGTCGGCATCCATTGTGATCCAGTAATAACCTGATCTTAGCAACTTTTTAGCCATGGCATGCCCTCCTGCATGGGTACCAAAGGATCCTTCGTGCACCTCGTGCATCAACAAGTCTACTTCTGTTCTATCAACGCATCTGAGGAGTACCATATCAAAGTTTCTCTTGTACAGGGAACCATCAGTGTTCAGAAAGAAACTACCAGCAAGCCTTCTCAAAGTCTTCTTATCATTGGAAGATGCCCCAGGTGGGTATGTTTGATCCTCCAAGAAGCACTTAATGTCATGGAACCAAGGCTTATCATCTTTGACAACATCTGCTGCGAACACATATGCTGGTATGTCAAGTCTGGACACTGAAATTTGAGGTACAAAGTTGGCAGCTTGCACTTTGATCATGGATGAAATGGTAGCCAGAGCATCTGCAAACTGATTCTCGTCCCGAGGGATATACTCAAGCTTGACTGTTGTAAAGAAAGTCAATAACCTCCTTGTATAATCCCTGTAAGGTATCAGATGATCTTGGTGTGTGTACCATTTGCCGTTGGTTTGATTAACTACCAAAGCTGAATCTCCGAATACAGTCAACGTCTTGATCCTGAGGTCAATGGCTTCCTCAAGACCCATAATGCAAGCTTCGTATTCAGCTTCGTTGTTAGTGCAGTTGAAGGTGAGTTTTGCCGAGAAAGGCATGTGAACTCCCTTAGGTGTAATGAGTACTGCACCAACACCACGACCATTCATATTAACAGCCCCGTCAAACATCATAGTCCATTCTTCTTCTGGGTCAGGCCCTTCAGTGTGAATAGGCTCTTCATGATCTTTTGCTTTTATGAACATGATGTCTTCATCAGGGAAGTCAAATCTCATAGGCTGGTAATCATCAATAGGTTGCTCAGCAAGATATTCAGACAATACACTGCCCTTGATGGCTTTCTGAGAGGTGTACTGGTTGTCATATTCTGTGAGGATCATTTGCCATCTTGCAACCCATCCGGTAAGTGCTGGCTTCTCAAAAATATACTTGACTGGGTCCATCTTTGAGATCAACAAAGTAGTGTGGGTCAACATATACTGTCTCAGTCGGCGAGCAGCCCACGCTAAAGCACAACAAGTTTTCTCGAGCAGTGAATAACGTTGTTCACAGTCGGTAAACTTTTTGCTTAGGTAGTATATTGCATACTCTTTTCGACCGGACTCGTCATGCTGGCCCAACACACACCCCATTGACTCTTCCAATACTGTCAAGTACATGATTAGAGGTCTTCCTTCAACTGGAGGCATAAGGATTGGAGGCTCTTGTAAGTATTCCTTGATCTTGTCAAAAGCCTTCTGGCAGTCTTCATTCCACCTGACCGTTTGTTCTTTTCTTAACAGTTTGAACAAGGGTTCACAGGTTGCTGTAAGGTGAGATATGAACCGTGAAATGTAGTTCAATCGTCCTAAGAACCCTCGAACTTCTTTTTCTGACTTTGGTGCAGGCATTTCTTGAATGGCTTTGACTTTATCGGGGTCAACTTCAATCCCTTTCTTACTTACAATAAATCCTAGCAGCTTACCGGATCGCACCCCGAATGTGCATTTGTTGGGGTTTAACTTCAGTTGGTACTTCCTCAGACGCTTGAATAGCTTTAGCAGATTTACCAGGTGGTCTTCTTCCGTGAGGGACTTGGCGATCATGTCATCCACATAACATTCGATTTCTTTATGGATCATATCGTGGAATAATGTCACCATAGCCCGTTGATATGTTGCACCAGCATTCTTTAGTCCGAATGGCATCACCTTGTAGCAGAACGTGCCCCAGGGTGTGATAAAAGTTGTCTTCTCCATGTCTTCAGATGACATCTTGATCTGATTGTATCCTGAAAATCCGTCCATGAAGGAGAATACCGAGAACTGAGCTGTATTATCCACCAATACATCAATGTGAGGTAATGGGAAGTCATCTTTCGGGATGGCTCTGTTCAGATCCCGGTAGTCAACACACATTCTTACTTTGCCGTCTTTCTTAGGCACAGGTACTATATTAGCAACCCACGGTGGATAGCTAGTTACAGCAAGGAACCCGGCGTCCCACTGCTTTTGTACCTCTTCTTTGATTTTCATTGCCATGTCTGGGCGAGTACGGCGTAGTTTCTGTTTAACTGGCGGGCAATCTTCTCTTAAAGGCAACTTGTGCATAACAATGTCGGTGTCCAACCCTGGCATATCCTGATAAGACCAAGCAAACACATCCACATATTCCTGAAGTAGGTCAATCAGTTGTCTCTTCACTGAGTCTTGTAAGCAGGCCCCGATCTTAACTTCTTTCACATCTTCATCTGTACCAAGATTAATCGTTTCGACCTCCTCCTGATGAGGAGTGATAACCTTCTCCTCTTGCCTCAACAACCTGGCTAGCTCTTCAGGAAGCTCATACTTTTCTTCAACCCCTTCATCAGCTTGATTGATTGGATTGTCAAAGTCATACGAAGTCATAGTCGTGCTGTTGTCGGTGCGGTCTGGAAGGCACTCTCTGCAAGGGTTCAGTTTGTTCATTTTAGTGATTGATTTTAAATCTTGTTTATAAAGAGTGAAATGAAGTTATCATTTTGAAAACATTGCCATTTATTTTTTGTACAAAAAGAAAAATGAAAAAAAAACAGTGAGCGGAAAAGAAAAAGACTCATTTGCAAAAGATGTCTGATTATCATTGATTGATCTATTTGCACAAAATTACAGATGGCCCGATTACAAAATGAGTCTTGTCATCTTGGGCAAGAGGCAAGACTTGATGCATGCTTAAAAATACAGGAAATAATAATTACTCTGCAGGAGTAACTCTTATAATTTCCTGGGAAGACCAGTTTGAGATACTGCTCCCCGGGATCCTTGGACGTATCCAGCTCTCCAGGTTGCGGTCGCTTTCATCCTCGTCTTCCAAGTTGTTCACGTCATCTGGGGTGAGCATCCCCCCACTGACAAAATTGGGCTTCTTAGCAGCCTCTGCTTGATCTTGTTGAGTTGGTTTGTAACCCAACCCAAATCTATCCTCCTTCTTCTCTACAGGCAGCAACTTGCCCCACCCTTGGGCAGTCCCCTCTTCAACAACCTTCCGGGCTTGCTGATAAGATGTCATTGAGGTTCCAGGTACAGCGGATGCTTCATTTATGTTCAAGGCCTCAAACCCTTGACTCATAGTTTCATGGATCTCCCCATCCATCTCAATGTATTTGTATGTAGCCAGATGGCTAACAAAGATATCTTCCTCTCCACAGATAGTAACGACTTGGCCCTCCCACTCGAATTTTAACTTCTGGTGAAGGGTTGACGTCACGGCGCCAGCGGCGTGTATCCATGGTCTACCCAATAGACAACTGTAGGCAGACTGTATATCCATCACGAAGAAGGTCGTTTTGAAAGTCTGTGGGCCAATCGTTATAGGCAACTCAATTTCTCCCAGAACTGATCTCTTAGAACCGTCAAAGGCTCTCACTACCAAGTTGCTGGGGCGTAATGCCAATCCTTCATACTCCAGCTTCACAAGGGCTTTCTTAGGTAGGACATTGAGGGATGACCCTGTGTCCACCAATACATGAGAAAGAACTGCACCCTTACACTCCAAGGTAATGTGCAAAGCCTTGTTGTGATTGCGGCCTTCCGTTGTCAAATCAGTGTTGGTAAATCCTAGTCCATGACTAGCGTTGACATTTCCAACCACGGCCTCTAACTGATTGACGATAATCTCCTCTGGCACATAAGCTGCGTGCAAGACTTTTAGTAGTGCGTTCCGATGAGCCTCGGAGCACATTAGCAATGATAGAATGGAGATTTTGGAAGGTGTCTGGTGAAGCTGGTCCACTATCTTGTAATCACTTTTCTTTATGATTCTCATGAATTCATCAACCTCTTGATCAAAAGGGGTCTTTAAAGCTTCTTTAGCAACTTGTTCTTCTTGCACCATACTCTTCCCTTTTGCCTTGGCAGCAGCTTCTGCTTCAGCAATGGGTTTTGGAATTTGCGAGGCAAAGAGACGTCCGCTTCGAGTGAAGCCTCCGCCTCCCCCTACATTGTCTATTTGTGGCGAAGAAGTTGATGATTCCAAAGTGATTTTCTGCCCTTCGCAGTATAGATCTGATCCGTAATGCCAAGGGATGGCATTATTGCTTTCGTAAGGGACTGGCCCAGGCACTGTGATAGTGACTGGACTGATAGCAGCTGCCGAAGGGACCATGATAGTGTGTGGATCATAGTATATTGTAACTGGTGCTCTGATAGGAGTGGCATTTTGTGAGTTGTAGGCAGAATCATTTGCAGGATCATAATATATTGTAACCGTTGAGACACTTTCATTATTTGTTGTTGACGTTGTAGGAGGCACTGTTGACTGGATGGATGTTGAAGTTGTAGAAGAGACGGATGTTGATATTTGGTTCGTTGAAGTGACAGATGAAGCATTTGTTGATGAGATTGAAGAGTTGTTTGGAACGATTGTTGTTGCAGTTGTAGAAGACTCGGGAATTGTTGTTAAGGAGATTGCTGGATTTGGAGGTGTTGATGTTGTGATTTGAAGTAAGCCACTCTGGATGAGACCATCTATGCCACTTCTCAAGTTATCACACCCATTTATCGAAATGTTGCAATAACCGCACCCGAGCTCACACCCGGGGAATATCTGGCATTCAAGGAGTTGAGCTTTAATCTCTACCAGGGGTGTCCGAATCTGCCCCACACTCGTTATTAAGAAAGACGGCTTGTCTTCCTCAATAGCATTAATTCTGGGTCCACCGTGGTTGGGCATAGGGTTCTTACTGACATTTGGCGGGGGTGCAAAGTTTAGAGCTTTGGAATCCACTAGATCCTGTACTTTCATGTGCAAAGCTCTGCACTTCTCTGTACTGTGGCCAGGTGCGTTGGAATGAAAAGCACATCTGGCGCTGGCGTCATAATTTCTGGGCAGACTGGCAGGATCTGGAGGTGCCAATGTCCTTAGCTCAACCAGGTTGAGTTTCAGGAGTTGTGGCAATAATGCGGCATAAGGCATAGGGATCGGATCAATCACCCTATTGGCCTGAGATGGTCTCTGTTGAAAAGGCCTTTGCTGATTGTTGTTGCTGGTGTTGTTGTTATTATAATTTTTCTGAGGTGTATACTGATCTTGTTGCTGGTAGTGGGGTTGTTGCTGTGGTTGGTATGCTGGTTGTTGATGAATTGGAGCGGGAATAGTGACAGCTGCCACCGACCTATGAACATACTGGGGTCTGCCCCTGCTGGTATGGATAACATTAGTCTCACCAGTTCTTCTTGGGCCCAAAAAAGGCTTTCTTGGGTTGCTGGACGAGCTCGCACCATTGTCGGAAATCTTACCCATCTTTAGAAGGCTCTCAATTCTTTCTCCAGCTATGACTACATCCGCGAAGCTGGTGGAAGAAAAGGCAGCTAGCCTATCAATGTATGTCCCTTGGAGGGTGTTCATAAACATGTCGGCCATTTCCCTTTCCGACATGGGTGGTTGGACAGCAGCAGCAAGTTGTCTCCACCTCTGGGTGTACTCCCGGAAGCTTTCTCTGGATGACTGGGACATTCCCATCAGGAGGGTCCTGTTAGGAGCCATGTCCAGGTTATACTGGTATTGTCTAATGAAGGCCTCAGCCAGGTCCTTCCAACATCTGATGGTTGCTCTGGTTAAATGAGAGTACCATTCCCTTGAAGCTCCTGTTAAACTGTCTTCGAAATAAAACATCCACAGTTTTTCATCCATGGTGTATGCCTTCAGCCTCCCCAGAAAGGATTGCAAGTGGGTTCGTGGACAGGAGGTTCCGTTGTACTTCTCAAAGCACGGAGGTTTAAACTTATGGGGAATCCTGACCCCGTCCACTAATCCCATGTCCATGACATCAAAGCCCAGGGAATTTTGAGATTCCAAGGATCTTAATTTCTCAGCAATTTCATCTAGCCTTCTGTCATAGGCTTCATCCCCAGCTCCCATCACAGTGAATTGATCTTCTTGGGGGTCTTCTTGTAGTACTCTGCCTGTAGTAGCATTCCCTTGCACATTAGCAGGGATGTTGATCTCAGGGTGAAGATGAGGGCCATACACATGTGGATTAACATGAGGCTGAACCCTCTCATTGTTGCTCGTTCCACCAGTCCCTAGATGGGGGTCTTCCTGAGTCTGCCTTTCTACTAATGCTCTTAATCTTTCTTGGCTCTGTGCCAACCCATTCATCACCTCCATAAACTGGGTCATCTGATTTCTCATTTCCAATCTCTCATTGGCCATTTGAGCCCTGACCTCTGTAAGGTCCTGTTGTACCTGGTCCATCTGTATACCCGGAAGGTTGTTGCGGGTAGGATATCTGTGCGGACGGTTGAGTGGGAACACCCGACGGCGAGCAATAGTTCCTGAGCCACAACACAGTTAGTAACAAACAAAACAAAAGCCTACAAAACAAAACAAAAGGTTAGTATGCAATGCAGTATGCTTATTTGTTTCCAAGGTACCCGGCTTGGCACTTGGTTTTGACCTTTCCAGACCCCGAGGAAGATGCTTTTTGATGTTGCTTAGGAGAGAGAGATTCAAATGAAACAAACTTAATGAATACATTACAGAAAAGTGAATGATACATAGTTTGTTTTTTACAATACATGCCCCTGAGGGGTCAAAATACAACATAAAAAGGAAAAGTACAATGAAATGAAAGCAACAACAAGCAAAAGTCAGACACCAAGACCAAACTCATCCTCCTGAACTTCCTTTAGAAGTGCTTCAGTTACCGGATCAGCCGGACGCTCTGTGAGGTTCCTGATGAGAAGATTCCTGGTGGCAATAGCTGCAGTTAGCTTCTTGTGTCTGCCCTGGTCCTTTGACCTCTTCACACCAGCCCTAATCTTCAACTCCGAGATCTCTTTCTGGGCTTCTAGCAGGGCTTCCTGTTGCTCTTTTGCACTGGCCTCCAATTGCTCAATCTTGTCCTAAGTCCTCTTATCTTCCTGAGTACGAGCTTCAGTGATCCTGACCCACCTAGCTTGACTCTCTTTCAGATATAAATCAGTCCTGGACTTCTGGAACTGAGCCTCCTTGCAGGCATTCTTCAAAATCTGCTCTCCAGCCCTTAACTTCTTGATGTAGTCTTCTGACTTCTCAATCCTGGCTAGATGCTCCACCTTAAGCTTTTCCAACCTTTCAATGTCCAGCCGACCATCACTCCTCTCCCAGAGGGTCTTCTGTAGAGCCTGATTCAGATTCTCATTCCTCTCTTTCAGTTTCTCAAACTCTTCCAGGCTAACAGTGGCTGGAGGGGGTGCTGTGGATGGTCCAGGTGCATCCTCAATGGTGAAGGGTACCCAGAAATTTGAGCCCTGGCATGAGACCACTCATAGTACTGAGCTGAGGCCACATTGTTGCATCTCCCAAGAATGGCCATCCCTTTGGTCTGGACATTGTCCCAAGCCCAGGATGCTTGCCTGACAATAGCTAGATTAGGCTTAATCTCACAATAAAGGGTTTCAGCCAAGTCTTGTGCTCTTGGAGGGTGGACCAATGCATAGCCCAATTGTCTTTTGAATAGCAGTGGGTTGTAGTTGATGCAACCCTTCACTCCTATCAGAGGTACATTGGGGAACTGCCCACAACTAGTAATGATGTCCCTGCCCTTGGTGCTCTGAGTGCACCACCTGATGTCATCTGAGGTCAAAGCAATAAGTCTTCTAGCCCAATTCTTCTGTTGGTGAGGATTCAAGAATGCATCAGTCTTGGGCAAGTGTTTGAGCAGCCAGGTATGGAACAGGGGAGCACAGCATCTCACCAATCTTCCTCTTTGCTTTTCATTCCTTTGGTGAACAGAGTAGTAGAAATCTCCCAGTAAGGTGGGCACTGGGTTCCTCAGAATGAAAAGGTGAATGGCATTCTTGCTAATAAACTTAGGCTCATCTGCAAAAAGTATAACCCCATATATGCTGAGGGCTAACAAAGCACAGACTGCCTTCCACTCTCCCAAGGAGGCCTTTAGGATAGCCTGAGAAGTCAATAAATCCAAGTGTAGACCAGAGATTCCAGCCTTGGTTGTCATGTTCTGCTCAATCAGAGAAGGTTCCAGATACAGTGCCTTAGCTACTTCTTCATTGTTGGGAAAAACCATTTCTGGGTTGAAGGGGATACCACCCTTGACAGGTACTCCAACCAGTGATGAATACTCCTCCGACAAGGGTCCCAACTGAAAATTCTGGAAGGTGAAACATCTCAGAGGGGGATCATAGAACTGTAGACAAGTGTGAATCAAGCTCCTCTGGGAAGGGTCCAAATCCATAACCACATCAAGGATGCCTCCATAATGTTCTCTAAATAGTGGTATATGGTCTGGAGTAATAAGGGCCTGGACCTTCCTGATGTCAGTCAGCTCAGGCTCAAAGAAATGGTAAGAGATATTGCTCTTCTTGGGTGCCATACTGTTGAAGAAGAGCTGAGACAGATGCTGATGATGATGACTGATACTAGAAGATGGGCTACTGATAAGCTGGTGCTGGTGATGCAGGTGACTGAAGCAGGTAGCTGGTGAACAGGGGTCTAATCAGATAAAAGGGTCAAAACCAAGCCAAAATATATGATGTGGATACCCTGAAAAAACAAATAAGCAAATGTTAAATGATGCAATGATGATGTATGCAAATGATATGCAAGGGTTTGTGATCAGGCTGGATCTGATTACTGCTTTGATACAAGTCCATGTATGTTCAAGAAATCCAGATGGAGGTTCATAAGTCCAGTAACCAAGGTGGGGGACTCAAATAAAGAGTCACATGTCCAGGGTTAAAATCACAAGAACTGTCCCAAAATGGAGTACTCTTAATCAAAACAAAGTAACAGGGTATGCTGAGGTCAAGGGTACCTGCAAACCTGTAAACAGCCCAACCCCCTCACAGGTGGTGTTCTAAAACAAGGATCCTCAGACTTGGATCAGTTATGAGAAGTGTAAACACTTCTAACCCAGAGGTACAGTGTTTACAATAACCATAAAAGATCCTCCTCTAATTCACCTCAGTTTCTGAAGGTCAATACTAAAGGTCATCCAGACTTAGCAGGCTTCCCAGATAGCCCTAGCACTACAGGAAATCTGTAGCACAGAGTTCTCAAGAAGAAACCCATATCTGAACCGTGTTTCATATTCCCGCACCAGACCGAAATGGAATGGGAAAGAACATGAACCACTCTAGCCTAGGTGTCACTCAGGTCCCCGGTATAGGACCTTAAACTCTCAATAGAACCCCACCCACCAAGACAAAACCAGATCCAGCCAGAACAATATGACAGTATGTTGTATGTAAAGCTGTAAAGAAAGCAATAAACAAAACTATATATAAAGCAATAAAATAGAATAAATATACAAACACAATTAGCACATAACACCCCAGTAAACACAAATCAAACAAGCGCTAGGAGGAACCCACAAAAAGAACCAGAGGCCCTGGTTACAGTATAAGATCCCCAGCAGAGTCGCCAAGTTGTCGCTCCCAAAAGATGAGACTGAGCTCAAATGAGGTACAGACGCGAACGGTCGGCGAAAAGAGAGTGTGAGAACACACAGGAGTGAACTCACAGGAAAAGAAAGAGTCGCCAGCTAGCCATTTTTATCCCGGGGGAAAGGCAATGCTGCATAGGCCTAGAAAGATATGGATAAGACGGTTGCGAACCAGAGAGACTGAGAAAGGGGGTTGGTTACAACCTGGGAAGGTATTAGCACCCAGATTGTCCGTCGTACTCGACGAGATCCACGCTTAAAAGATTTGTGTTTTAAAGGGGTAGTGTTAGTGCAATCTGTGTATCAAAGCTGGAAAGAATGCAAGTGTCAGTGTAAAAGAAAGGTGAAGTGTATAAGAGAAGTGTCAGTGTAAGAACAAGAATGAAATGCTCAAGACTATGAGGCTCAAAGAATAAGGCTAGAGAGAGGGGGAATATACAGAGACTTTTGTTCGATAACAGTTAAGTTATGCCTACGTATCCTCTCGTGCAATGAGGAAGTCAGAACACCGTAGTTCGACCCAAAGAGACTGAAAGATAAATTGACTGATGAACTGCTTGCTTTTCTATGCTCAAGTGTATGACCTGTCTGGCTCAGGTGCTAACTGTCTTGCATTAGACGGAAGAAGCGAGTTCTCGTTTGTGAGTGAATATGATGAGAAAAGAATCCCGAAGGAGACGATTATTGTTTTTTTTTTAGTCTTTTATTGTTTTTTGAAGTTTATCATAAGTTAATGAGCTTAAGCCTAAACCAATGGGTTAGTAAACTCATCACATCTTCCCTCTGATTAGGGGTAATGAGAATACCTTAAGTGTGAAGTCAGTATCTCACACTTAATCACCATGATGCAGGATTAAGATCATTAACCTACTTGTGATTAATTAGATGTTTTTGTTGTTTTTGTTTAGTGTTGAGTAATGAGATTAAGCCATAATCAAGGATTAAACAGACTCATTACACCATCCTAATAGAAGGATAATAGATGAGAATGTTTAAGCTGAGGAAAGCTCCTCAACTTAATCCATGATTAGGGATTAAACTCATGACAAAACAAAGCCTTTATTAAGTGGATTTTAGTTAATGATAAGATGATGAAGTGAGTTTTAGGGTTTGTAAGACAACTTGAGGGGGACTTGTCCATTAACACTAGGGTTAGTCCTTCTTAACCAATTAAGGAAGAATTAGAACCCTAATGCAAGGCCCAAGTTACAAGCTTGATGTCTTGATGATTATTATATGAATTGATTAAAGGATTTAAACACATGAAGGGTTTAACACTTAGTATTAAAGTTATACACTCCATCCTAATAGAAGGATGCAGGCATAAGCTTAATCACAAAGCCTTAAAGCCTTTAGGGTTTAGTCCCTGACTATGAGGTGAGAAGAGAAGACTCAATGAGACACAAAGGTAAAGTCTAAATGGGGGACTAATCAAAACCCTAATTATTTTCATGCTTGGTTGTTCCTAAGGTTTGTGAGGTTAACAAGAGAAATTTTCAGAGGAACCACTAGGAAGCAGATGAAAGGAGCAAAGAGAAGCAAAGTAACTTACTTCATTTAAGAAGGCAAGTCACTTGAGGAAAGAAAGTAAGAAGAAGAATAAAGAGCAATCTCAATCTCAAACATAAAACAAAATGCAGCAATGATGCATAAAAGAGAGGAAAAGAGATTGTGAGAAGTGAAGGCAAATTCACTTCTCAAAGTAACTTACCACCTGAAAAGTTAGTGAAAGGAATGCAATGCTATGCAAAATGAGATGGAATGGCATGATGCAAACCAAAACCAGAAGCAAGAGTATGATGTTAATGATGTTATGAGATGACACAAACATGAAACAAGGCATGAGGATGATCATACAAACATATGGATGCAAGAGAAGCATGCTTAGAATCATGAACATGCATGAAAAGTTATGGAATGCAAATGACATACAAAAAATGGCAAATGAAAGATGCAATGATCAAACATGCTTCTAATATGTCTTACTATGTCTAATGAATCAAATGGATGCACAAAATGTTATGGCAAGTCATGGTATGTAAGCAAATGCAAGATGAATGCAAAAGGAAGCCCAAATTAGGGTTTATGATCAATGCACAAAACAAAAATCAAAACCAGAAGCAAACATCAAGATAAAAATTTGAAAATGCATTCAAGGGAACCCTAAACCTATGCAAACTCACTGCACAAAGGAGGGGACCCAATCCTTAACCTAATGAAAGTTATGAATTTCTTAAGATTTCTAGGGTTTTAAGGTACCTTGTCAAGAAAAATTCCAAACAAATTGAAAATGAAAGATCAAATCATGCCAATTTAATCCTATAAACTTCATGATATGCAAGATGCAATGCAAAAAGAATCAAAGTCCAACTCCCAAAGACTAGGCAGAAATGAATTTTCAAAGTTAGGATCAAAATAATGCCTTGAAATGAAATTAATTCCATGGAAAATTGTCAAAAGATATCAAGATCAAGAAATAAATTTGGTTTGAAGGTTGGACAATGTTTCTAAATGATTTTAAATGTTTCATGAATTTTTTTGTGATTTTTAAATACCTAAAAGTATTTTTAATTAATTAATTCTCATTAATTAATTAAAAATAATCTTTTAAATGATTTAAAAATATTTTTAAATGCAAAAAATAAAAATAAAAATGTTTTTGGTTTCTGAAAATTAATAAAAGGTTGTATAAAAATTTTCAGAATTTTTGAAAATGTTTTACTATTTTTAATAAATTGAACAAAACAAATCAAATAAAATGAAAAATAAAATGAAATTAAACTGAAAATGAGAAAGTCAGCATGATCAATGGCTGAGGTTCAAACTCACACGCGCGGGAGTGGACTTGGCGCGCATCTGGACGGCCAGTATTCAAATTCACGCAATTAAGACTAAACCCTAATTAATTAACCCTAATGACTTTCAGATGACCGGAACAGTGTTCCGGTCATCTTCTCCGGCAAGCCAAAACCACTATCTCACTGAATACGCATCAAATCATCACCAAACTCTCCAGAATCAATCTATGAACACCCCTAAGCCTAAACCCTAACTCAAACAACATTTATTTTCACTGAATCAAGAGAAACAAGCAAGAACAAATTTATGGGCAAACTTTCAGATCAAGCATACAACCTCAAAACTCAATCATTTTCAAAAATAAAAGGTTCGATGGACTCAGGGGAACATACAGATCATTTTAGAAACAAGAGATAAGAGTTCTGGAAAAATGAATTTCCATGGCTACCTGAATCGAAGCTTTGATTTCTGGCACTTTCTGGCTGGTTTCTTGCTTCCAATCAGCTCCAATGGACCTCCTGAGAAACTTTCAATGCTTGTTTGAAGTTTTTAATGGTTGGTTTGAGAGTTTGCTAAGGTTCTGCACAAAAGGGGGGAGAAATCGTATCTTGGTTTCTGGGAGTTTCAGGCTATGGTGATGGGTGGTTTCTGATCAGTGAAGCATGTTGAGTTTGTTTGTGAAGTTTGTTTGTGTGTTTGCAGCTTATGGAGAGTGTTTCGAAGAGTTTTGCAAATGGGGTGGAAAATGAGAGAGTTGTGTTCTTGGTGCTTTCAGGCTTGTGTGTTATGTGCTTTGGCTTGCTTTTGGTTTGTATAAACAAATGGGATTGGTCAGATGAGTTGATGTGTACTTTTGTGATTGGTATGGCTCAAGTTGCCAAAATGTCAAATTGGTGTAAGAGAGGCATGGGCTACTAGCTAGCCAAGGAAAAATGGGGTGTCCTGCGCAGCAAGAAGTGTGGAGATCCCTAGGATTGGTTATGAGGTCAGCAAGCAAGTGGATTCATACTTGAGTGAGTTTTTGCAACTTGCTTCACTTTGGTTTCTTTTGAAAATTCTTGCTCCATAAGTCATGAAAATGAGTGATCCCTTGGCCCATTCTGAATTTTAGATGTCACATGATCATGTTGTGAAGAAATGGTACACATTTGAGGCCTTTAGAACACTTGATCAAACCATTTTGCAAAATGTCTCTTTGGTAGAAAACTTCAAATTTTGTGATTTTAGCCAACTTTGACAAGCCATAACTTTTGATCCAAAATGAATTAGGTCATGTTCTTGTACTTTTTGAAAAGGGAATGATCCATTCTACAACTTTCATGACCAAAGTTTTTCCATTTGAAGCATTTTTGAATCAAAAAGTAAAGGTTGAAAAAGTTTCCCAAAATGGCAATTTCATTAAAAGTCAACTTTCCCAAAAAGTCAACTTTGCAAATGACTTGAAATTCTTCAATTTTGTGAACTTCCAACATCTTCCATGATCAAATAAAGATCATACACAATCAAAATGATGAAGAACACCCTTTGGTTGGGTCATTGGGGGCCTCAGATGCCCTGATTTTACACTGTCTTGCTTAGAAAGTCAACCCTTGATCAGATAACTTCCCCATTGAATTTCTTCATGAAAATTGATGTGCATGCTCCCTATACCATATAGAGACCAATAGAAACAATAATGACCAAAAAATTTGGAGTTATGGCCTTTGAAACCAAAACCCTAATTCTAGGTCATCTGTGCAGTCAAACCTGGCTCTGCTTCCATGCCATTTTCAGTTCTTGTGATTCTTTGACAATATTGAATTTGAGAGGATATAATATGCTGTTTGAACATACATGGACCCCTTTGAAGTGATTTATGACCTTTGGAGTGGCTTAAGAAGCTCTTGATTTGCTCAGATCACAAACCCTAGATGCAGATGACTTAGAAGCAATGCAGTGAATCAAAAATGTGGTATGAGATGCTATGATTGAACTTATGCATATGAAAAGATCACAAGCCATAGTGTGAATGGGTGAGGGAAAATTTGGGGTGTTTACACCAATCCGCAGGGGACCCGATAGTGCACGATATTCCCTCAGTCAACTTTATTGACTTATGAGCCTACTTCCAGCCATTGGATCTAAAGATCTGAACATGATGATATGATGAAAGCTAGCAATGCTTAGGCGTATGGTTTTAATGGTGGGATAGCCTGTGCATGATTGACATATGGGGGTCCAACCGGACGGTGACAAGTGTCAATGCCGGATTGGAACGTCCAAAGGGAATCTTATCACTCCAAACCTAATCTCTTCAGCATCCTGGCGGTGGATTTAATGGCCTTTTATTGAACTTTAATATTCTTTTATTCCCTTAAAACCTAATTAAATCTTACTTAATAATAATACAAAGAAACCTTGCAATAAGTTAATAGAACAAAAGATCAATCAGCCCAATTCTCTCTCTCTCTCTCTCTCTCTCTCTCTCTCTCTATCTCTCTTCGTACGCCCTTATCCTTCTCTCCCACCATGCTTGTTCTTCATCCAAGAAAACCCTAACACCGCCGCCGGAGCGACGACTTCCTCCTACCATGATCTAAATCGCGGATTTCCTGAACAAAACTCAACCGATTATCCTTCCTCATTACAAATCCGCTAATGGTTTCTACAACGAAACGCTTAAACGGCGGGATCGACCAAAACCGTCATAACACAAAATCAACGATTTTCAGGTAATAGTGGACGCGAATTCAAACCTGGAATCCGATGAATATCTCAAGGGATAAGTATCCTGCTCTGTTCTTGCTTCAATTTTCCTCTTCTTCGCGATTTCGTTTTTCTTTATTGTATCAACGTTGTGACCTTTTCATTTTGTGGTTGTTATAGCAACGTCGTGCCCTCTTGAAGCGTGAAGATTGAAGAACCGTTGGTAAATATCGTTGAAGTTTGGTCTTCGGATTGACGATATTGGCGAAGAAGAAAAGTCTCGTGAAGATGGTGATGATTGATCAAAGTGAAGGCTGGTCGATGAAGGGTGTAGTTGCAGAAGTGAGAGAAGATGTAAAGGATTGCTTCGGAGGATGATGACTGATGACGACTATCAAGGTACAATCGATTACGTTTTATGCATCACCATCACCTTCTTCTTCTCCTTACTATGTGTAAACACCCCAAATTTTCCCTTACCCATTCACACCATGGCTTGTGATATTTTCATATGCATAAAGTCAATCATAGCTCCTCATATTGCATATTTGCTTCACTGCATTGATTCAAAGTCATCTGCATCTAGGGTTTGTGATCTGAGCCATCCCTGAGCCATTTGAGCCACTCCAAAGGTCATCAATCACTTCAAAGGGGTCCATGTATGTTCAAACATCATATCATATCCTCACCAAGTCAAGAAAGTCAAAGAATCACAAGAACTGAGAAAGGCATGGAAGTAGAGCCAGGTTTAACTGCACAGATGACCTAAAATTAGGGTTTTGGTTTCAAAGGCCATAACTCCAAATTTTTTGGTCATTCTTGTTTATATTGGTCTCTATATGATATGAGGATCATGCATATCAATTTTCATGAAGAAATTCCATGGGGAAGGCATCTAATCAAGAGTTGACTTCTTGAGCAAGTCAGTGCAAAATCAGGGCATCTGAGGCCCCCAATGACCCAACCAAGGGGGTTCCTCCACCATTTTGAATGTGTATGATCTTTATTTGATCATAGAAGATGTTAGAAGTTCACAAAATTGAAGAATTTCAAGCCATTTGCAAAATTGCCTTTTTGGGAAAGTGACTTGTAATGTAAACTTGCTATTTTGGGAAAGTTTTTCAACCTCCTCAAATTGATTCAAAAATGCTTCAAATGAGAAAAATTTGGTCATGAAAGTTGTAGAATGGATCATTCCCTTTTCAAAAAGTACAAGAACTCATTCTAATTCATTTTGGATCAAAAGTTATGGATTGTCAAAGTTGGACAAAATCACATAATTTCAAGTTTTACACCAAAGAGGCAAAGTTGCAAAACCTCATGCCAAGGCAAAATGTGACTTCAATGTGACTTGAAAATCAGAATGCACCAAAGAATTGTCCATTTTCATGACTTGTGCATTAAGAAACTTCAAAAGGGCCAAAACTTTGTGAAATTGCAAAAACTCACATAAACCCTAATCCACTTGCTGCATTGCCTCAAATTCATTTCCATGGTTCTCCTTGATTCAAGCTGCAGCCAAGCCATGCCTTGTACCTTGACTGAAATAGCCCATACCTCTCTTACACAAAAAGTTGACTTTATGCAAAAAGACCCATACCAATCAAGCTAGGCCAGCAACAACTCTCTGACCTATCCCAACTTGATACATGTACCAAAAGAGACTCAACACATAACACAACACAGCCTGATCTCTCCCATAAGCCATAGTTTCCAAAACTCACCTTTTATGCATTTTGTTTCGAAACTCATCACACAAGCCACAAACATCAAAACAAACTTCATAGAATCACTCAACATGATCCTCTGATCATTTCCCAACCATCAATTTGCCCTGAAAAGCCCACAAACAGAAACACGATTCTTCACTCCCCTTGGTCAGAACTTCATCAATCTCAAAAACCAGCCACATTAAACTCCAACTAAACCTCAAAACATCTTCAGGGAGACCATTAGAGAAGCTTTGAAGCAAGGAGGCAGTCTGAAAGCTCCAAACTAAAAGCTTCACCTCAGGTAGCTTCGAAAATTTATTTTTCCAGAAGCTCTATTTTAAGTTCTCAACTTGTTAAGTTTGATTCCCTGAGTGCATTGAACCTTTTACTTTTGAAAATGATGAAGAATTGAGAGTGTATTGCTTGTCTGAAAGTTTCACCATTTTTGTTCATAACTTCGAATCTTAAGAATGGCTGGAAATAAATTCTGTTTGAGGGTGGATTTGGGCTTAGGGGAGTGAAAGGAACGAATCTGGAGCTTTAGAGCTCCAGAAATGGCCTAGGGAGTGAGTTGAAAATTTCTCAGGGGAGGTGTGTCCGGAGAAGATGACCGGAGGTCATTTCCGGCCACCTGAAAGTCATTAGTTCATTAAATGCGTTTAGGGTTCAGTTTGAATTTGGACCATAGATCTGGTTGACTTGTGTTGACTCCCGCGCGTTTAGAGGGCCCAGATCTTTCATTAAAACCCTAATACTAATTAATTAGATTAATTAATTAAGTTTAAATAAATACAGCCAGTTTGAATCTCAGCCATTGGATATGGCGCGGGTCAATTCCCTCCAGATTTTGTTTGAACCTCAGCCTCTGGATTTGCATACTTCTCATAAACTCAATTTTTATTTCATTTAATTTGTTTTATCTTTTACGAATTATTTAAAATAGTAAAAAATATTTAAAAATTCTGAAAATTTTTGTCAAGCATTTCATTAATTTTTAGAACCCAAAAGTATTTTTATTTTTATTTTTTGCATTAAAAATTATTTTTAAATCATTGAAATATTTATTTTTAATTAATTAATGAAAATTAATTAATTAAAAATACATTTAGGTATTTAAAAATCACAAAAAAATTCACATTACATTTCAAAACATTTAGAAACATTATCAAACTCTCAAACCAAATTTCTTTTTTGTTCTTGATGCATTTTGACAATTTTTGTTGGAATTAAATTCATTTTAAGGCAATATTTTGGTTCAAACTTTGAAAAATCCATTCTGCCTAACCCTTGAGAGTTTGATGATGGTTCTTCTTGCATTGCATCCTTCATAGCATGTAGTTTATAGGATAAAATTGGTTTGAATTGATTTTCCATTTTTAATTTGTTTTGCATTTTTCATTGTGAGGCACCCCAAAACCCTAGCCAACTTAGGAAATTCATAACTTGCAATAGGTTAAGAGTTGGATCCCCTCCTTTGGGAAGTGAACTTGTGTAGGTTTAGGGTTCTTTTGATCCCATTTTCAATTTTTTATCACATCATTTGCTTCTGGTTTTGGATTTTTGTGATGCATGTTGTATGTAAACCCTAATTTGTGCTTTCCTTTGCATCCATCTCTCATTTGCTTGCATTCAATGACTTGCCATGACATTTTGTGCATCCACATGATTCATAATACATCTTAGGACATATTAGAATCATGTTTGATCATTGCATCATTCCTTTGCCATGTTATATGTTCATTTCATCTCATAAGCATTCATGAACTTCTATGGTTCAAAGTATGCCTCCCTTGCATCCTTATGCTTGTTTGATCATTCTCATCTTTTGTCATGTGTTTGCATCATCTCTTAGCATCATTGAAATCATGTTTATGCTTTTGACTTTGGTTTGCATCATGACATTTCATCTCATTTGCATTGCATTTCATTTCTTTTGCTAACTTTTCAGGTGGTAAGTTATTTTTGGGAAGTGAATTTGCCTTCACTTCTCACAATCTCTTCTCATCTCTCTTGCATCCTTGCTGCATTATATCTTTGTATTAGAGTGATCTTTCTCATTCATTTTCATCTCTTACTTTCTTTCTTCAGGCAACTTGTCTTCTTAAGTGAAGCAAGTTGTCTTGCTTCTCTTTGCTTCTTCCTCCTTTCATCTGCTTCTCTCCTTGGTGGTTCTTTGAAGATCTTTCTCTCTTAAGCCTCATAAACCCTAGGATCTCCAAGTATGATGACAATTAGGGTTTTGATTAGTCCCCCATTTAGGTTTTACCTTTGTGTCATCTTTGAGTCTTCTTTTCTCATCTCATAATCAAGGACTAAACCCTAAAGGTTTTAAGGCTTTGTGATTAAGCTTATGCCTGCATCCTTCTATTAGGATGGAGTGTATAACTTTAATCCTGAGTGTTAAACCCTTAATGTGTTTAAATCCTTTAATCAATTCACCTAATAAATACTAAGACATCAAACTTGTAACTTGGGCCTTGCATTAGGGTTCTAATTCTTACTTAATTGGTTAAGAAGGACTAACCCTAGTGTTAATGGACAAGTCCCCCTCAAGTTGTCTTAAAAATCATAAAATCCACTTCTTAACCTCACCATTAACTAAAATCCATTTAATAAAGGCTTTGTTTTGTCATGAGGTTAATCCCTAATCATGGGTTTAGTTGAGGAGTCTTTCTCAGCTTAAATGTTCTCATCTATTATCCTTCTATTAGGATGGTGTAATGAGTCCATTAAATCCTTGATTATGGCTTAAACTCATTACTCAACACTAAACAAAAACAACAAAAACATCTAAATAATCACAAGTAGGTTAATGATCTTAATCCTACATCATGGTGATTAAGTGTGAAGTGCTTACTTCATACTTAAGGTATTCTCATTACCCCTAATCAGAGGGAGGATGTGATGAGTTTACTAACCCATTGGTTTAGGCTTAAGCTCATTAACTTATGACAAACTCAAAAAGCAATAAAAAAAATTGAAAATACAAAAACAAACAATAATCGTCTCCTCCGGGATTCTTTTCTCACCTCATTCACTCACAAACGAGAACTCGCTTCTTCCGTCTAATGCAAGACAGTTAGCACCTGAGCTAGACAGGTCATACACTTGAGCATGGACAAGTAAGCAGTTCACAAGTCAATTCATCTTTCAGTCTCTTTGGGTCGAACTACGGTGTTCTGACTTCCTCATTGCACGAGAGGATACGTAGGCATAACTTAACAGTTATCGAACAAAAGTCTCTGTATATTCCCCCTTTTTTCTAGCATTATTCTTTAAGCCTCATAGTCTTGAGCTTTGCATTATTTCCTTACACTGACACTCCTCTTATACACTTCACATTCATTTTACACTGACACTTGCATTCTTTCCAGCTTTTGTACACAGATTGCACTGACACTACCCTTTTAAACACAAATTTTTTAAGCGTGGATCCCGTCGAGTACGGCGGACAATCTGGGTGCTAATATCTTCCCAGGTTGTAACCAACCCCCTTTCTCAGTTTCTCTGGTTCGCGACCGTCTTATCCGTATTTTTCTAGGTTTATGCAGCATTACCTTTCCTTCGGGATAAAAATGCCTAGCTGGCGACTCTATTCATTTCTTCTCCTTTCGCCGACCGTTCGCGTCTGTACCCCATTTGAATTAGCCTCATTTGGTGGGAGCGACAGCTTGGCGACTCTGCTGGGGATGATTATCTTGCAACCAGGGCTTCTGGTTCTTTTTGTGGGTTTATCCTAGCGCTTGTTTGATTTGTGCTTACTGGGGTGTTATGTGCTATGTGTGTTTATGTATTTATGTTATTGCTTTATGTACAGTCTTGTTTATTGCTTTCTTTACAGTTTTATACATCATACTGTCATACTGCCATTTTGCTGGATCTGTTCTCCTGTCTTGGTGGGTGGGGTTTCATTGAGAGTTTAAGGTCTTATACCTGGGACCTGAGTGACACCTAGGCTAGAGTGGTTCATATTCTTTCCCATTCAATTTCGGTTTGGTGCGGGAATATGAAACACGGTTCAGATGTGGGTTTCTTCTTGAGAACTCTGTGCTACAGATTTCCTGTAGTGCTAAGGCTATCTGGGAAGCCTGCTAAGTCTGAATGACCTTTATTATGACCTTCAGAAACTGAGGTGAATTAGAGGAGAATCTTTTATGGTTATTGTAAACACTGCACCTCCGGGTTAGAAGTGTTTATAATTCTCATAACTGATCCAAGTCTGAGGATCCTTGTTTTAGAACACTACCTGTGAGGGGGTTGGGCTGTTTACAGGTTTGCAGGTACCACTGGCCACATCATACCCTGATACTTGTTTTGATTAAGAGTACTTCATTTTGGACAGTTCTTGTGATTTAACCCTGGACATGTGACTCTTTATTTGAGTCCCCCACCTTGGTTACTGGATTTCTAAACCTCCATCTGGACTTCTTGAACATACATGGACTTTATATCAAGACAGATAATCAGATCCATCTTGATCACAAACCCTTGCATATCATTTGCATACATCACCATTGCATCATTTAACATTTGTTTATTTGTCTTTCAGGGTATCCACATTATGTCTGACTTGGTTTTGACCCCTTCATCTGCATAGACCTCTGTTTCATCAGCTATCTACTTCAGCTATTCTCTTCAGTTGTTTGCTTCAGTTATCTTCATCATCACCAGCATCAGCCTATCAGTGGCCCATCTCCAGTACCAGTCTTGATCTTCATCAGCACTTGTCTTCAGCTCTTCATCAGCAGTCATGGCTCCCAGGGGGAGCAACATATCATACCATTTCTTTGAGCCTGTGTTGACTGGCATCAGGCAGGTCCAGTCACTTATCACTCCTGACCACATCCCATTATTCAGAGAGCATTATGGAGGTATCCTGGATATGGTTATGGACCTGGACCCTTCTCAGAGGAGCATGATCCACACATGCTTACAGTTTTATGACCCTCCTTTGAGATGTTTCACATTTTCAGACTTCCAGCTAGGACCTCTGTTGGAGGAATTTTCATCATTGATTGGAGTACCTGTCGGGGTGGGATCCCCTTCAACCCAGAGATGACTTCTCCCAGCAATGGAGAAGTGGAAAAAGCATTATACCTAGAGCTTGCTTTGATTGATCAGAACATGACAACAAAGGCTGGGATCCCTGGTTTACACTTGGATTTCTTGATTTCTCAGGCCATCCTGAAGGCCTCTTTGGGATAATGGAGGGCAGTCTGTGCATTGTTAGCCCTCAGCATATATGGGGTTGTATTGTTTGCAGATGAGCCCAAATTTATCAGCAAGAATGTCATTCATCTTTTCCTTCTGAGGAACCCAGTACCCACATTGCTGGGAGATTTCTATTACTCCATTCATCAGAGGAATGAGAAACAAAGGGGGAAGTTGGTGAGATGTTGTGCTCCTTTGTTTCATACCTGGCTGCTCAGACACCTACCTAAGACAGATGCCTTCCTGAATCCCCACCAACAGAAGAATTGGGCTAAGAGACTTATTGCTTTGTCTTCAGATGACATCAGATGGTGCACCCAGAGCACCAAAGGCAAAGACATTATCACCAGCTGTGGGCAATACCCAAATGTACCTCTGATAGGAGTAAAAGGTTGCATCAACTACAATCCTTTGCTGTTTAAAAGACAACTAGGCTATGCTTTGGTTCACCCTCCTAGAATGCAAGATTTAGCTGAGACCCTGTATTGTGAGATAAAGCCTAATCTAGCTGCTGTCAGACAGGCATCCTGGGCTTGGGACAACATCCAGACAAAAGGGATGGCTATTCTTGGAAGGTGCAATAATGTTGCTTCAGCTCAGTACTATGATTGGTCTCATGCTAGAGCTCAGATTACTGGGATGTCTTTCACCATTGAGGATGCACCTGGGCCATCCACAACACAGCCAGCAGCAACTGTCAGCCTGGAAGAATTTGAGAAGCTGAAGGAAAGGAATGAGAATTTGTCTCAAGCTCTGAAGAAGACCCTCTGGGAGAGGAGTGATGGTCGTCTGGACATTGAGAGGTTGGAGAAGCTTAAGGTAGAGCATCTGGCCAAGATTGAGAAAACAGAGGACTACATCAAGAAAGCAAGAGCTGGGGAACAAATATTGAAGAATGCCTGTAAAGAGGCCAAGCTTCAGAAGGCTAGGACTGATCTCTATCTGCAAGAAAGTCAGGCTAGGTGGGTCAGGATCACTGAAGCCCGGACACAAGAAGATCAGAGGACTCAAGCCAGGATTGAACAGTTGGAGGCCAATGAAAAGAAGCAACATGAAGCCTTGTTGGCAGCCCAGAAGGAGATTTCAGAATTGAAGCTTAGGGCTGGTTTGAAGAGATCAAAGGATCAGGACAGGCACAAGAAACTGACCACTGCCATTGCCACCAGGAACCTCCTCATCAGAAACATCACAGAGCATCCGGCTGGTCCAGTGACTGAGGCACTTCTGAAGGAGGTTAAGAAGGATGAGTTTGGACTTGATGTCTGACTTTTTGATTGTTGTTGTTTTCATTTGATGTACTTTTCATTTTGTGTTGTATTTTGACCCTCCAAGGGCATGTGTTGTAAAAACAAACTATGTATTGTTCAGTATTTGTAATATATTTTAGTTTGTTTCCATTTTTGGGATTTCTTTTCTCAACAAAGTCAAAAGCATCTTCCTCGGGGTCTGGAAAGGTCAAAACCAAGAACCAAGTCGGATACCTTGGAAAACAAATAAGCATGCTGCATTGCATACTAACTTTGTTTTATTTTGTAGGTTTCACCTTTATTTTGTTTGTTTCTAACTCTGTTGTGCCTCAGGAAATATTGCTCGCCGCCGGGTGTTCCCTCTCAACCGTACGCACCGGTACCCTACTCGCAACAACCTTCCTGGTATCCAAATGGATCAAGTACAGCAAGACCTGACTGAGGTCAGGACTCAGATGGCTAATGAAAGAGTGGAAATGAGGAACCAAATGGCTCAATTCATGACTGTAATGACTGGCTTGGCCCAGAGTCAGGAAAGGCTAAGGGCATTGGTAGAAAGACAAAACCCCGAGGAACCTCATCCTGGGACGGGAGGGACTATTAATAATGAGGGAGGTCAGCCTCATGTTAACCCACCAGTATTTGGACCTCATCTAGATCCGGAAGTCAACATCCCAAGAAATGTACAGGGCAACACTGCTGCAGGCAGGATCTTGCAAGAAGATCCTCAAGAGGAGCAGTTTACTGTAATGAGAGCTGGGGGTGAAGTCTATGATAGGAGGTTTGATGAAATTGCTGAGAAATTGAGATCTTTGGAGTCTCAAAACTCCTTAGGCTTCGATGTAATGGATATGGGGTTAGTGGATGGGGTAAGGATTCCCCACAAGTTTAAACCCCCGTGCTTCGAGAAATACAATGGAACGTCCTGTCCACGAACTCATCTACAATCTTTTCTGGGGAGACTTAAAGCATACACCATGGATGAAAAACTGTGGATGTTCTATTTTGAAGATAGCTTGACTGGAGCTTCAAGAGAGTGGTATTCACACTTGACCAGAGCTACTATCAGATGCTGGAAGGACCTAGCTGAAGCTTTCATCAGGCAGTACCAATACAATCTGGACATGGCTCCCAACAGGACCCTCCTAATGGGAATGTCTCAGTCCTCCAGAGAAAGCTTCAGGGAATATGCCCAAAGGTGGAGACAGCTTGCTGCTGCTGTCCAACCACCCATGTTGGAAAGAGAAATGGCCGACATGTTCATGAATACTCTGCAAGGAACATACATTGATAGGCTAGCTGCCTTTTCTTCCACCAGTTTTGCTGACGTAGTTATAGCCGGTGAAAGAATTGAGAGTCTATTAAAAATGGGCAAGATTTCTGATAATGGTGCAAATTCGTCCAGTAATCCCAGGAAGCCTTTTGTGGGACCTCGAAGAACCAGTGAGACAAATGCCATTCATGCCAGCAGGGGCAGACCTCAGTATGTTCACAGATCAGTGGCAGCTGTTACTATTCCAGCTCTGATTCCTCAGCAACCAGCATATCAATAACCACAACAACCACATTATCAACAGCAAGCCCAGTACCCGCCACAAAGAACCTACAACAACAACAACAGCAATCAACAACAAAGACCTTTTCAGCAAAGACCGTCACAGGCAAACAGGGTGATTGACCCTATCCCTATGCCTTATGCCGCCTTATTGCCACAACTCCTGAAGCTCAACTTGGTTGAGTTAAGGACATTGGCACCGCCAGATCCCTCCAATCTCCCAAGGAACTATGATGTCAACGCCAGGTGTGCTTTCCACTCCAATGCACCTGGCCACAATACGGAGAAGTGTAGGGCCTTGCAAATGAAAGTCCAAGATCTGGTGGATTCTAAAGCCCTCAACTTTGCACCCCCTCCAAATGTCAACAAGAATCCTATGCCTCACCATGGTGGGCCAAGGATTAATGCCATTGAGGAAGATAGACCATCTACCTTGATCACCAGTGTTGCACAAATTCGGACACCTCTGGTCGAAATTAAAGCTCAGCTTCTAGAGTGCCAGGTGTTTCCCGGGTGTGAGCTCGGTTGTGGGTATTGCAACATTGCAGTCAATGGGTGTGATAATTTGAGAAGCGGCATAGATGGTCTTATCAAGGATGGAATCCTTCAAATCTCAACAACGGCGCCTACAAATCCAGCAATTCCTTTGACAACAATTCCTGATTCTTCTACAACAGCAGCAACAATCATTCCTACCGATTCATCAATATCATCAGCAATGGCTCCATCCATCACTTCAACAAATCAAATGTTAACAACTCTTTCTTCTACAACATCAGCATCCATTTATTCAAAAGAATCTTCTACAACACCAGCAGAAATTAATGAAGATATCTCAGCAGTCACCATCTACTATGATCCATCAATTGTTCCCCCGAATAGCAACTTTCAGCAACAACCAGTGACACCTCCTGCCAGGTCACCAGTCACAATTTACTACGATCCACACACCATCACAGTACCCTCCTCTGCAGCAGTCAGTCCAGTCACCATTACGGTGCCTGGACCCGTTCCTTATGAAAGTAGTAATGCCATACCTTGGCATTATGGCTCTGATCTCTACTACAACGGGGAGAAAATCACTTTGGATTCTTCAACCACTTCTCCACAAATTGATAATGTTGGGGGAGGCGGAGGCTTCACCAGAAGCGGACGCCTTTTTGCCTCACAAACTCAAAGGCCTAATGCTGAAGCCGAAGCTGCTGCCAAGGCAAAAGGAAAGAGTGTGGTATTTGAAGAGCCGGCTGCCAAAGAAACTCAGAAGACATCTTTTGAACAAGATGTAGACGAGTTTATGAGAATCATAAAGATAAGTGATTACAAAGTGTAAACACCCCAAATTTTCCCTCACCCATTCACACCATGGCTTGTGATCTTTTCATATGCATAATTTCAATCATAGCATCCCATATTGCATATTTGCTTCACTGCATTGTTTCAAAGTCATCTGCATCTAGGGTTTGTGATCTGAGCAATCCAAGAGCCATATGAGCCACTCCAAAGGTCATCAATCACTTCAAAGGGGTCCATGTATGTTCAAGCATCATATTATATCCTCTCAAAGTCAAGAAAGTCAAAGAATCACAAGAACTGGGAATGGCATGGAAGCAGAGCCAGGTTTAACTGCACAGATGACCTAGAATTAGGGTTTTGGTTTCAGAGGCTATAACTCCAAATTTTTTGGTCATTCTTGTTTCTATTGGTCTCTATATGGTATATGGATCATGCATATCAATTTTCATGAAGAAATTCAATGGGGAAGTCATCTGATCAAGAGTTGACTTTTTGAGCAAGTCAGTGCAAAATCAGGGCATCTGAGGCCCCCAAGGACCCAACAAAAGGGTGTTCATCATCATTTTGATTATGTATGATCTTTATTTGATCATATAAGGTGTTAAAAGTTCACATAATTGAATAATTTCAAGTCATTTGCAAAGTTGACTTTTTGGGAAAATGACTTGTAATGGAAACTTGCCATTTTGGGAAACTTTTTCAACCCTTGCTTTTTGATTCAAAAATGCCTCAAATGAGAAAACTTTGGTCATGAAAGTTGTAGAATGGATCATTCCCTTTTCAAAAAGTACAAGAACTCATTCTAATTCATTTTGGATCAAAAGTTATGGCCTTGCAAAGTTGGATAAAATCATTGAAATTTCACTTTTGCACAAAATGGAAAACTTGCAATTTCTCATGGCAAGCCTTTATGTGACTTCAATGTGACCTCTAATCATCATACCAATGCAATGCATGACCTAAAATCAGAATTGGCCCAAGGGATTTCCCATTTATTTGCCTTGATTTTCACATAACAATAAGCCATTTTTTTCATGGAAGTGCAAAGAGGGATTTCTTGCAAAATCATTCTCAAAGGGTTTGTTTGACCTCTAACTGATTTCAATACATTGCCATGACTTCATGAGGCATCACACACCAAAATTCAGCAAAGTTTTCTCACATTCACATAGCCAAAAGTCATGAAATATACCAAGTGGTCAAGTTGCAAAAACCCTCCCAACTCATGATCCAAATGCAACAGTCTTTCATGAACCATCCAAGGGTTATCCTTGACCCAAGCTGATGCAGTATAGGCCAAAGAATCATCTCTGCCACAGCCCATGCTGCAAGTACACAAAACTTGACTTTTGGGCCAATCATCCCATACCAATCCCACAGTGCACACCTGCTCTCCAGATTTGTTGGGATAGTTTATGGATCACCTAAGGATCATAAAACATAACATACACAAGCCTGAAGCACACACATTGCAGCACACTCCAAAAACTGTCAAAACCTTTCCCTCTTCGAATCACACAACACAGCCATCAAACTTCAATAATTCCTTCACCAATCAACCAGAAATCATCCATAGAACAGATCCCACCCCTCACAATGATCTGAAACAGCACACACAAGAACCTCATTTCCTGCTACACCAGAACTGAACCACAAAAACTAGCCACTCTCAACCTCATTCAAGTGTTCCATCAGCCTCAGAAGGATCAAAGGAGATCATTGGCACAAAAGGAAGGCTCTGAAAGTTCATTTTCGAAGGTCTCCAGCTCAGGTACAACCTAAGAACTTTTTTCTCATAACTTCATTTTCTTGTTACAAAATGAATCTACATGTTGCACTGATCATCTGGATGTATTTAGTTTTGAAAATAAGTAAGAGATGACCATTTCATGTCACTCTGAAAGTTTGCTCGTGTTTCGTATTTTCCTTCGATTCAGGCTTGTTAATGAAAATAAATGATTTTTGGAAGAGGGGTTAGGTTTAGATTAGGGAGAAGATCATTTATGTGGAAGAAATTGCTTGTTTAGTGACCTGTAGCGAAATCTAGGGTTTGGGTTCGCCGGAGAAGACGACCGGAAGTCTTCTCCGGCCACCTGAAAGTCATTAAACCCTAATTATGTCATTAATTGTAGTTTGAATGTGGAGCGTAGATCAGGCTGACTTTGTTTGACCCGCGCGTGTTTGGATGGCCAGGATGCATCATTAGAAACCCTAATCCTCAATTAACTTAATTAATTCAGTTTAATTAATTTTAAAACCAGGTTTAGCCAGGTTTGAACTTAGGCCATTGGATGTGGCGCCAAGTCAACCTTTCCCTGCCCAGAATCAATCTGGTTCGTTCATTGTGCATACTTCTTTTTTTTTTAATTTTTATTTTCATTTTATTTGATTTATTTTGTACATTTAATTTAAAATAGCAAAAAATGTTTAAAAATTATGAAAATTTTTATCAAGGTTTTCATTAATTTTCAAAACACAAAAATATTTTTATTTTTATTTTTTGCATTAAAAATTATTTTTAAATCATTTAAAAGTTTATTTTTAATTAATCAATGAAAATTAATTAATTAAAAATACTTTTAGGTATTTAAAAATCACAAAAAAATTCATATAGCATTTAGAAACATTTAGAAACATTGTCCAACTCTCAAACCAAATTTCTTTTTTGTTCTTGATGCCTTTTGATCATTTTCAATGGAATTAAATTCATTTCAAGGCATTATTTTGTTTCAAACTTCAAAAATTCATTTCTGTCTAACCTTTGAGAGTTGGATCATGGTTCTTTTTGCATTGCATCTTGTATGGCATGTAGTTTATAGGATAAAATTGGTTTGATTTGATCTTGAATTTTCAATTTGTTTTGCATTTTTCTTGTCAAGGTACCTTAAAACCCTAGCAATCTTAGGAAATTCATAATTCTCACTAGGTTAAGAGTTAGATCCCCTCCTTTGGGCAGTGAGTTTGTATAGGTCTAGGGTTCCTTTGATTTCATTTTCAAATTTTTATCATGTCATTTGCTTCTGGTTTTGGATTTTGCTTTGTGTGTTAATCATAAACCCTAATTTATGCCTTCCTTTGCATCCATCTTCCATTTATTTGCATACCATGACTTGCCATGACATTTTGTGCATCCATTTGATTCATAACAAATCTTAGGACATATTAGAATCATGTTTGATCATTGCATCTTTCGTTTGCCATGTTATATATCTTTTGCATTCCATAACTTTTCATGAACATTCATGGTTCAAAGCATGCTTCTCTTGCATCCATATGTTTGTATGATCATTCTCATGCCTTGCCTCATGTTTGCATCATCTCTTAGCATCATTAACATCATACTCATGCTTCTGGTTTTGGTTTGCAATATCACATTGCATCTCATTTTGCATTGCATTTCATTTCTTTTGCTAACTTTTCAGGTGGTAAGTTGTTTTGAGAAGTGGATTTGCCTTCACTTCTCACAATCTCTTTTCATCTCTCTTATGCATCATTACTGCATTTTATCTTGTGTATTGGATTGAGCTTTCTCACTCTTGTTCATCTCACCTTCTTTCTTCAAGCAACTTGTCTTCTTAAGTGAAGCAAGTTGTTTTGCTTCTCTTTGCTCCTTTCATCTGCTTCTCTCCTTGGTGGTTCCTTGAAGATTTCTTTCTTAAACCCCACAAATCCTAGGAATGACCAAGCATGATAACAATTAGGTTTGATTAGTCCCCCACTTAGCTTTTACCTTTGTGTCTCTTTGAGTCTTCTCTTCTCATCTCATAATCAGGGACTAAACCCTAAAGGCTTTAAGGCTTTATGATTAAGCTTATGCCTGCATCCTTCTATTAGGATGGAGTGTATAACTTTAATCCTAAGTGTTAAACCCTTAATGTGTTTAAATCCCTTAATCAATCCACTTAATAATCATCAATACATCAAGCTTGTAACTTGGGCCTTGCATTAGGTTTCTAATTCTTCCTTAACTGGTTAAGAAGGACTAACCCTAGTGTTAATGGACAAGTCCCCCTCAAGTTGTCTTACAAACCATAAAAATCACTTCTTCATTCTATCATTAACTAAAATCCACTTAATAAAGGCTTTGTTTTGTCATGAGGTTAATCCCTAATCATGGATTAAGTTGAGGAGTCTTCCTCAGCTTAAATGTTCTCATCTATTATCCTTCTATTAGGATGGTGTAATGAGTCCATTAAATCCTTGATTATGGCTTAATCTCATTACTCAACACTAAACAAAAACAACAAAAACATCTAAATAATCACAAGTAGGTTAATGATCTTAATCCTACATCATGGTGATTAAGTGTGAGATACTGACTTCACACTTAAGGTGTCCTCATCACCCCTAATCAGAGGGAAGATGTGATGAGTTTACTAACCCATTGGTTTAGGCTTAAGCTCATTTTCTTATGACAAACATCAAAAAGCAATAAAAGACTGAAAATACAAAAAACAAACAATAATCGTCTCCTTCGGGATTCTTTTCTCATCTCATTCATTCACAAACGAGAACCTGCTTCTTCCGTCTAATGCAAGACAGTTTGCATCTGAGCCAGACAGGTCATACACTTGAGCATAGACAAGCAGGCAATTCATAAGTCAATTTACCTTTCAGTCTCTTTGGGTCGAACTACGGTGTTCTGACTTCCTCATTGCACGAGAGGATACGTAGGCATAACTTAACGGTTATCGAACAAAAGTCTCTGTATATTCCCCCTCCTTCCAGCATTCTTTTTAGCCTCATTATCTTGAGCATTTCACTCTTTCCTTACACTGACACTTCACTTATACACTTCACTTTTCTTTTACACTGACACTTGCATTCTTTCCAGCTTTGATACACAAATGGCACTGACACTACCCCTTTAAAACACAAATCTTTTAAGCGTGGATCCCGTCGAGTACGGCGGACAATCTGGGTGCTAATACCTTCCCAGGTTGTAACCAACCCCCTTTCTCAGTCTCTCTGGTTCGCAACCGTCTTATCCATCTCTTCCTAGGTCTATGCAGCATTACCTTTCCCCCGGGATAAAAATGCCCAGCTGGAGACTCTATTCATTTCCTTTCTCCTTTCGCCGACCGTTCGCGTCTGTACCCCTTCTGACCTGTGGTGTCATTTTGGTGGGAGCGACAGCTTGGCGACTCTGCTGGGGACTCCGCACCTACAAATCCAGCAATCCCTTTGACAACAATTCCTGACTCTTCTACAACTGCAACAACAATCATTCCGACCAATGCATCATTATCATCAACAATGGCTCCGTCCATCACTTCAACAGATCAGATGTCAACAGCCATTTCCTCTACAACATCAGCACCAATTTATTCAGTGGAATCTTCTACAACGCCAACAGAAATTGATGAAGATATTTCAGCAGTCACCATTTACTATGATCCATCATATGTTCCTCCAAACAACAACTTTCAACAACAAGCAGTGGCATCTCCTGCCAGGTCACCGGTCACCATTTACTACGATCCGCGCACCATTTCAGTACCTTCCTCTGCTGCAGTCAGTCCAGTTTCCATTACGGTGCCTGGACCAGTTCCATATGAAAGCAGTAATGCCATACCTTGGCATTATAGCTCTGATCTTTACTGCAACGGGGAGAAAATCACTTTGGATTCTTCAACCTCTTCTCCACAAATTGATAATGTTGGGGGAGGCGGAGGCTTCACTAGAAGCGGACGCCTTTTTGCCTCACAATTGCAAAGACCTAATGCCGAAGCAGAAGCTGCTGCCAAAGCAAAGGGAAAGAGTGTGGTATTTGAAGAACCAATCATCAAAGAAACTCAGAAGACATCCTTTGAGCAAGATGTAGACGAGTTTATGAGAATTATAAAGAGAAGTGATTACAAGGTGGTGGATCAGCTTCACCAAACTCCCTCAAAGATCTCCATATTATCCCTGCTGATGTGTTCTGAAGCTCACAGGAACGCATTACTGAAAGTCTTGCACGCAGCATACGTGCCAGAAGAGATCACTGTTAATCAGCTAGAAACCGTGGTAGCAAATGTCAACACCAGTCATGGACTGGGCTTTACCAACGCTGATTTAACAACTGAGGGACGTAACCACAACAAGGCTTTACACATCACTCTAGAATGCAAGGGTGTTTTTCTATCCCATGTACTGGTGGACACTGGGTCTTCACTCAATGTTCTACCAAAGAAAGCCTTGGTGAAGCTGGAGTATGATGGCTTGGCATTGCGTCCAAGTAATTTAGTGGTGAGAGCATTTGATGGCTCTAAAAGATCATTGCTTGGGGAGATTGATCTGCCTGTGATGATTGGCCTGCAGACCTTCAAAATTACCTTCTATGTGATGGACATTCAGCCGGCCTACAGCTGTTTGTTGGGTAGACCTTGGATCCATGCCGCTGGCGCTGTTACGTCTACCCTTCACCAGAAGCTGAAATTCGAGTGGGAAGGCCAGATCATCACCATCTGTGGTGAAGAGGACATCTTTGTTAGCCATTTGGCTACGTACAAGTACATTGAAATGGATGGAGAAATCCATGAAACCATGAGCCAGGGGTTTGAGGCCCTGAACATTAATGAAGCATCCGCTGTACTGGGAACCTCCATGACGTCTTATCAACAAGCCAGGAAGGTTGTTGAAGAGGGTACTGCCCAAGGCTGGGGCAAGCTGCTACCTGTGGAGAAGAAGGAGGACATATTTGGGTTGGGTTACAAACCAACTCAACAAGATCAATCAGAGGCTGCTAAGAAGCCCAATTTTGTCAGCGGGGGAATGCTCACCCCGGATGCAGTGAACAACTTGGAAGATGGGTCGGAAGATGAACGCAACCTGGAGAGCTGGATACGTCCAAGGATCCCTGGGAGCCCCGTCTCAAACTGGTCTTCCCAGGAAATTATAAGGGTTACTCCTGCAGAGTAATTATTATTTCCTGTATATTTTAAGCATGCATCAAGTCTTGCATCTTGCCCAAGATGACAAGACTCATTTTGTAATCGGGCCATCTTGTAATTTTGTGCAAACAGATCAATCAATGAATATCGGACATCTTTTTCAAATGAGTCTTTTTCTTTTCCGCTCACTGTTTTTCATTTTTCTTTTTGTACAAAAATAAAATGGCAATGTTTTCAAAATGATAACTTTACTTCACTTTTTCTAAACAAAGATTAAAATCGATCACTAAAATGAACAATCTAAACCCTTGCAGAGAGTGCCTTTCAGACTGCACCGACAACAGCACAGCTATGGCTTCGTATGACTTTGACAATCCAATCAATCAAGCTGATGAAGGGGTTGAAGAAGATTATGAGCTTCCTGAAGAATTAGCCAGGTTGTTAAGGCAAGAGGAGAAGGTTATCACTCCTCATCAGGAGGAGGTCGAAACGATTAATCTTGGTACGGATGAAGATGTGAAAGAGGTTAAGATCGGGGCCTGCTTACAAGACTCAGTGAAAGAGCAACTGATTGACCTGCTTCGTGAATATGTGGATGTGTTTGCTTGGTCTTATCAGGATATGCCAGGGTTGGACACCGATATTGTAATGCACAAGCTGCCTTTAAAAGAAGATTGTCCGCCAGTAAAACAGAAACTGCGCCGTACTCGCCCAGATATGGCAATGAAAATAAAGGAAGAGGTACAAAAACAGTGGGACACCGGGTTCCTTGCTGTGACTAGCTACCCGTCGTGGGTTGCTAATATTGTACCTGTGCCTAAGAAAGACGGCAAGGTGAGGATGTGTGTGGATTACCGGGATCTGAACAGAGCCAGCCCGAAAGATGACTTCCCTTTACCTCACATTGATGTATTGGTCGACAATACGGCTCAGTTCTCGGTGTTCTCCTTCATGGATGGATTTTCAGGATACAATCAAATCAAAATGTCACCTGAAGACATGGAGAAGACAACTTTCATCACACCCTGGGGCACATTCTGCTACAAGGTGATGCCATTCGGACTGAAGAATGCTGGAGCTACTTATCAACGGGCTATGGTAACATTATTCTATGACATGATCCATAAAGAAAATGAATGTTATGTGGATGACATGATTACCAAGTCCCTCACAGAAGAAGACCACCTGGTGAATCTGCTGAAGTTATTCAAGCGTCTGAGGAAGTACCAACTGAAGCTGAACCCCAACAAGTGCACATTCGGGGTACGGTCTGGTAAGCTGCTAGGATTTATTGTAAGTGAGAAAGGGATTGAAGTTGACCCTGATAAAGTCAAAGCCATTCAAGAAATGCCTGCACCAAAGACTGAGAAAGAAGTTCGGGGGTTCTTAGGTAGATTGAACTACATTTCAAGGTTCATATCTCACCTTACGGCAACCTGTGAGCCTTTGTTCAAGCTGTTAAGAAAAGAACAAACGGTCAGGTGGAACGAAGACTGCCAGAGGGCTTTTGAAAAAATCAAGGAATACTTGCAAGAGCCTCCTATCCTTATGCCTCCAGTTGAAGGAAGACCTCTAATCATGTACTTGACAGTATTAGAAGAGTCAATGGGGTGTGTGCTGGGCCAGCATGACGAGTCTGGTCGAAAAGAGTATGCAATATACTACCTAAGCAAAAAGTTTACCGACTGTGAACAACGTTATTCACTACTCGAGAAAACTTGCTGTGCTTTAGCGTGGGCTACTCGCCGACTAAGGCAGTATATGTTGACCCACACTACTTTATTGATATCAAAGATGGACCCGGTTAAGTACATTTTTGAGAAGCCATCACTTACCGGACGGGTTGCAAGATGGCAAATGATTCTCACAGAATATGACATTCAGTACACCTCTCAAAAGGCCATCAAGGGCAGTGTATTGTCTGATTATCTTGCTGAGCAACCCATTGATGATTACCAGCCTATGAGATTTGACTTCCCTGATGAAGACATCATGTTCATAAAAGCAAAAGATCATGAAGAGCCTGTTCACACTGAAGGGCCTGACCCAGAAGAAGAATGGACTATGATATTTGATGGGGCTGTTAACATGAATGGTTGTGGTGTTGGTGCAGTACTCATTACGCCTAAGGGAGTTCACCTGCCTTTCTCGGCAAAACTCACTTTCAACTGCACTAACAACGAAGCTGAATACGAAGCTTGCATTATGGGTCTTGAGGAAGCCATTGACCTCAGGATCAAGACTTTAACTGTGTTCGGAGATTCAGCTCTGGTAGTTAATCAAACCAATGGCAAATGGTACACACACCAGGATCATCTGATACCTTACAGGGATTATACAAGAAGGTTATTGACTTTCTTCACAACAGTCAAGCTTGAGTACATCCCTCGAGATGAGAATCAGTTTGCAGATGCTCTGGCTACCATTTCATCCATGATCAAAGTTCAAACCGCCAACTTTGTACCTCGGATTTCAGTGTCCAGACATGACAGGCCAGCATATGTGTTCTCAACAGATGTTGTTAAAGATGATAAGCCTTGGTTCCACGACATCAAATGCTTCTTGGAGGATCAAACATACCCACCTGGGGCATCTTCCAATGATAAGAAGACATTAAGAAGGCTAGCTGGCAGTTTCTTCCTGAATACTGGTGGTTCCCTATACAAGAGAAACTTTGATATGGTGCTTCTCAGATGCGTCGATAGAACAGAAGCAGACTTGTTAATGCACGAGGTGCACGAAGGATCTTTTGGTACCCATGCAGGAGGGCATGTCATTGCCAAGAAGTTGCTAAGATCGGGCTACTACTGGATCACAATGGATGCCGACTGTTGTGCATATGCCAGAAAATGCCACAAATTCCAGATTTATGCGGATAAAGTACATGTGCCTCCAAATCCTCTGAATGTGATGTCTTCACCCTGGCCCTTTGCCATGTGGGGCATTGATATGATTGGCAAGATTGAACTGACTGCTTCAAACGGCCACAGGTTCATCCTGGTTGCCATTGACTATTTCACCAAGTGGGTTGAAGCAGCTTCATATGCAAATGTTACAAGGCAAGTGGTAGCCCGATTTCTGAAGAGAGACATCATTTGTCGGTATGGAGTTCCCGAACGAATTATTACTGATAATGGTTCCAACTTGAACAAAAAAATGATGGCAGAACTGTGCCGGGACTTCAAGATCCAACACCACAATTCTTCTCCTTACAGGCCAAAGATGAATGGCGTTGTTGAGGCAACAAATAAGAATATCAAGAAGATTGTGCAGAAGATGGTAGTTACCTACAAAGACTGGCATGAAATGCTACCATTTGCCTTGCATGGGTACCGTACGTCAATCAGGACATCCACTGGGGCAACACCGTATCAACTTGTGTATGGTATGGAGGCAGTCCAACCTGTTGAAGTTGAATTACCCTCCTTACGGGTATTAATGGATGTTAAGCTGAACGAAGCAGAGTGGGTCCGGTCCCGATATGAACAACTGAGTCTGATTGAAGAGAAAAGATTAGCTGCAGTTTGTCATGGACAGCTGTATCAGAAAAGAATGAAGAAAGCCTTCGATCAGAAAGTCAGGCTCCGAGAGTACCAAGTAGGAGATCTTGTGCTGAAAAGACTACTCCCTCCTCATAAAGACCACAGGGGCAAGTGGACTCCGAACTATGAAGGACCATTCGTAGTAAAGAAAGTTTTCTCCGGTGGAGCACTCATGCTCAGTACTATGGATGGTGAAGACTTCCCGTCCCCTGTGAATTCAGATGCAGTTAAAAAATACTTCGCATGAAAATGACCCGCTGGACATAAAAACAGAATGTAAGTCCAGGCAAAAATAGGGCATCCCGGCTATAAACACCCCAAATTTGCCCTCACCCATTCACCATGGTTTGTGATCATTCTCATATGCATAAACACAATCATATCATCTCACATCTCATTTTTGATTCACTGCATTGGTTCTAAGTCATCTGCACCTAGGGTTTGTGATCTGAGCAATCCAAGGGCTTCTTGAGACACTCCAAAGGCCACCAATCACTTCAAAGAGATCCATGTGTGTTCATCTATCATATTACATCCTCACAAAGTCAAAAATGCAAAGGAATCACAAGAACTAGGGTTTGAGTGGATGCAGAGCCAGGATTGACTGCACAGTTGACCTAAAATTAGGGTTTTGGTTTCAGAGGCCATAACCCCAAATTTTTTGGTCATTCTTGTTTCCATTGGTCTCTATGTGGTATAGGGAGTATGCATATCAATTTTCATGAAGAAATTCCATGGGGAAGTCATCTGATCAAGGGTTGACTTTTCAGACAAGTCAGTGTAAAATCAGGGCATCTGAGGCCCCCAATGACCCAACCAATGGGTGATCTTCATCATTTTGAGTGTATATGATCTTTATTTGATCATGGAAGAAGGTTGAAGTTCACAAAAATCAAGAATTTAGGGTTTTTGCAAATGTTGACTTTTTGGGCATAGTTGACTTTTCAAGAATGCTTCATTTTAGGTCATTTTTCAAGCCTTGATTCTTGATCCAAAAATGCTTCAAATGAAAAAACTTTGGTCATGAAAGTTGTAGATCTCATCTTTCCCTTTTCAAAAAGTACAAGAACATGATCAAACTCTTCTTGGATCAAAAGTTATGGTGTGGCAAAGTTGGCCAAAACCATTGATTTTCAAGGCATGCCTCAAATGGAAATTTTGCAAAATCATGGACCAAAGCCAATTGCAACTTCTAGTTCATTTCAAATCAGTATGCAAACATTCTCTAAGTCATAAAAATCAGAATTGAACCAAGAATGTCCATGAATTATGGCTTGTGGGATTAGGAAATCACATGTGAACCAAAAAGCCAACAACTTGCAAAATCATCATTGTGCTTCTACCACTTGATGCATTGGATGCTGCACTTTGGCTAGCCTCTCACCTCACCTTGCTGCACCAGAACCAGCCCATGTACTAGCTATAGATCAACCCATACTTTCCTTACACAAAATTTGACTTTTTTGCAAAAGGTGACTTACCAATCAATAAAGCACATGTCCAATCATCTGACCAATGAGAGAGGTTTATGTGGACAAAGAGCAAGCCATTCCATACATCTAGCAAGGCTGAAACACTCTCATTAAACACATACACAAAACACACTCCAGCTGCATATTCCTTCGAATCTGCCTCCACAGCATACAAACACAAAAACCATATTCACCAATCATCTTGCCATGCTTCATTAAGTAGAAACCACCAAAGTTCAAGCCTGAAGCCAGCCTGACCTGAGCTTCACCATTCCTCCCCTTCCAAACCAGAACTCTTCGAATCCCTTCATCCAGCCATCAAACACTTCATTTTTCTTCACCAACAAGTCAAGCATACCACAAGGAGTCAAAACCACCCTTCACTTTGATCTGAAGCTGCCTGTACACAGATCCCCATTTATGCTACACCAGAGTTGGATCTTTCAAGCCAGCCACTCTCCAAGCATTTTGAGCCTCATTTTGTCCTCAGGAGGTTCAAGGAAGCAAGCCTGTGCAAAAGAAAAGTCCAGAGAGCTCATAAACAGAGAAGCTTCATCTCAGGTGAGCTTCATGAACATTTTTCCCAAAAACTAGTTTTTTAGTTCTTTTATGATGCCCTATGTTCCCCTGATCATGAATGTATGCTTGCTTTTGAAAATAGTGTAGAAACCAGCATGTATGAAGCTTTTGAACATTTGCCCGTGTTTTACTTTTTGTTTCGATTCAGGCTCATGAGAGAAAATAAATGGAATTAGGGTGAGGGTTATGGTTTAGATGGATGAGAGAGTCATTTTGGTGGAAGAGATTTGTTGTTTGGTGACTTGTAGAGGAATCTAGGGTTTTGGCTCGCCGGAGAAGACGACCGGAAGTCTTCTCCGGCAGCCTGAATGTGATTAGGGCTAAACCTCATTAATTAACGAACTTTGAATTCTGGCCATTGATTTGCTTCTCCCGCGCGTGTTTGGACGGCCTGGATGGGTCATTAAACCCTAATCTTGCTTAATTAAATTAATCATAATTAATTAAATCAGCTTTGAACCACAGCCATTAGATCACGCGCGTTTTAGAACTTTGAATCTGGGCCTTGGATTGTGCATACCCCCAGTCTTGTTGACTTGCACGCAGGGCCTTTGGATCTTTCAACTTTCAATCACAGCCACTCACACTGCATACTTTGTATTTTTATTTTATTTTCTTTTCATTTTATTTGCATAATTTATTAAAAATAGTAAAAAATGCATAAAAATTATGAAACTTTTTCTTCTGAGTTTTATTAATTTTTATGACCCAAGAATATTTTTATTTTTATTTTTCTCATTAAAAAAGTATTTTTAAATATTTAAAAGATTATTTTTAATTGATTAATGGAAATTAATTTATTAAAAATACTTTTAGGTATTTAAAAATCACCAAAAAATTCAAGAAATGTTCTAAGACATTTAGAAACATTGTCCAACCTTCAAACCAAATTTCTTTTTTGATCTTGATGCATTTTGAGAATTTTCCTTTGAATTAAATCATTTTTGGTGCATTATTTTGATCATAAGTTCAAAAATTCATTTCTGCCTATCTAAGAGGGATTGGACATTGGTTCTTCTTGCATTGTTTTGTGTCTAGCATGTAGTTTCAAGGATTAAATGGCCATGTCTTGTTTCATCATTTTCAAATTGTTTGACATTTCTTTTGTTTAAGAGCCCTAAAAACCCTAATAACTTAGAAAATTCATAACTTGAGATGGGTTAAGAGTTGAGACCCCCCCCCCCCTTGGACCTTGGTTTAGTATGGGGTTAGGGTTTCTTTGAGTAGCATTTTCCATTTTTTATCTTAGGGTTTGCTTCTGTTTTGGTTTTTTTTGTTTGTTGTTTGATTCATAAACCCTAATTTGGGCTTTCATTTGCATACCTCTTGCATTCTCTTGCATAACATGACTTGTCTTAGCATTTCAAGCATTCTTGTGATTCATTTGACATCTTAAGACACATAGGAAGCATGTTTGATCATTGCATCACATATTTGCTATGTCATTTGCTTTGTATGCTTCATAACTTTCCATGCTTGTTCATGCTCCTTAACTTACATCACTTGCATCCATGATCTTGTATGAACATCTCCATGCCTTGCCTCATGCTTGTAGCATCTCATAGCATCATTATCATCATCAACATGCTTCTGGTTTTGTTTTTTCATCATATCACTTCATCTCATTTGGCATTGCATTTCTTTTCTAACATTTCAGGTGGTAAGTGATGCTGAGAAGTGAATTTGCCTTCACTTCTCATATCTTTTCTTTTCATCTCCCTTGCATCCATTGCTGCATTTTTGTTTGTGTTTGAGTTTGAGCTTGCTCATTCTTGTTCTTCTTACTTTCTTTCTTCAAGTGACTTGACTTCTTGAATGAAGCAAGTCACTTTGCTTCTCTTGATCCTGTTCATCTGCTTCCTGGTGGTTCCATTGAAGATCTTCTTGGTGAAACCTCACAAACCTTAGGAACAACCAAGCATGACAATGATTAGGGTTTTGATTAGTCCCCCCTTCTTAGTTTTACCTTTGTGTCTCTTTTGAGTCTTCTCTTTCTCACCTCATAATCAGGGACTAAACCCTAAAGGCTTTAAGGCTTTGTGATTAAGCTTATGCCTGCATCCTTCTCTTAGGATGGAGTGTATAACTTTAATCCTAAGTGTTAAACCCTTAATGTGTTTAAATCTCTTAATCAATTCACTTAATAAGTACCAAGACATCACACTTGTAACTTGGGCCTTGCATTAGGGTTCTAATTCTTCCTTAACTGGTTAAGAAGGACTAACCCTAGTGTTAATGGACAAGTCCCCCTCAAGTTGTCTTACAAACCCTAAAATTCACTTCTTCATCTCACCATTAAATAAAATCCACTTAATCAAAGGCTTGTTTTGTCATGAGTTTAATCCCTAATCATGGATTAAGTTGAGGAGCTTTCCTCAGCTTAAACATTCTCATCTATTATCCTTCTATTAGGATGGTGTAATGAGTCTGTTTAATCCTTGATTATGGCTTAACCTCATTACTCAACACTAAACAAAAACACCAAAAACATCTAAATAATCACAAGTAGGTTAATGATCTTAATCCTATACCAAAGGTGATTAAGTGTGAGAATCTGACTTCACACTTAAGGTACTCTCATTACCCCTAATCAGAGGGAAGATGTGATGAGTTTACTAAATCCATTGGTTTAGACTTAAGCTCATTAACTTATGACAAATTTCAAAAAGCAATAAAAGATTGAAAACACAAAAACAAACAATAATCGTCTCCTCCGGGATTCTTTTCTCATCTCATTCACTCACAAACGGGAACTCGCTTCTTCCGTCTAATGCAAAACAGTTTGCACCTGAGCCAGACAGGTCATACACTTGAGCATAGACAAGCAAGCAGTTCACAAGTCAATTCATCTTTCAGTCTCTTTGGGTCGAACTACGGTGTTCTGACTTCCTCATTGCACGAGAGGATACGTAGGCATAACTTAACGGTTATCGAACAAAAGTCTCTGTATATTCCCCCTCTTTCCAGCTATATTCTTTAAGCTTCATTATCATGAGCATTTCACTCTTGTCCTTGCACTGACACTTTCATACTTCACATCACTTCACACTTTTGCACTGACACCTGTACATCTCTTCCAGCTATTTCATACACAGATTGCACTGACACTACCCCTTTAAAACACAAATCTTTTAAGCGTGGATCCCGTCAAGTACGACGGACAATCTGGGTGCTAATACCTTCCCAGGTTGTAACCAACCCCCTTTCTCAGTCTCTCTGGTTCGCAACCGTCTTATCCATCTTTTTCTAGGTCTATGCAGCATTACCTTTCCTCCGGGATAAAAATGCCTAGCTGGCGACTCTTTTCATCTCCAGTGAGTTCACGGCTATGTGTTCTCATTGTCCCTCTCGCCGACCGTTCGCGTCTATACCTTCATCTGATCCTATTTTCATTTGTCGGGAGCGACAGCTTGGCGACTCTGCTGGGGAGCCTTATATTGCAACCAGGGCTTCTGGTTCTTTTTGTGGGTTCCTCCTAGCGCTTGATTGATTTGTGCTTACTGGGGTGTTATGTGCTTATTTGTGTTTGTATGTATTTTATCTTTGATTTATGTACAGTTTGCTTTTCTGCTTTCTTTATTGTTTTTGCATTATACCATATTGTCATACTGTACTGCTGGCTGGATCTGGTTTTCCTTTGGTGGGTGGGGTTCTATTGAGAGTTAAGGCCCTATACCTGGGACCTGAGTGACACCTAGGCTAGAGTGAATCATGTTCTTTCCCATTCCATTTCGGTCTGGTGCGGGAATATGAAACACGGTTCAGATATGGGTTTCTTCTTGAGAACTCTGTGTTGCAGATTTCCTGCAATGCTAGGGCTATCTGGGAAGCCTGCTAAGTCTGGATGACCTTTAGTATTGACCTTCAGAAACTGAGGTGAATTAGAGGAGGAATTGTTATGGTTATTGTAAACACTGTACCTCCGGGTTGGAAGTGTTTACACTTCTCATAACTGATCCAAGTCTGAGGACCCTTGTTCTAGAACACCACCTGTGAGGGGGTTGGGCTGTTTACAGGTTTGCAGGTACCTTGACCTCAGAATACCCTGTTACTTTGTTTGTTAAGAGTACTCCATGTTGGACAGTTCTTGTGATTCTAAAACCCTGGACATGTGGCTCTTTATTTGAGCCCCCCCACCTTGGTTACTGGATTTATAGACCTCCATCTGGATTTCTTACACACTTGGACCTATATCAGGGCATTTGATCAGATCCAGCTCAGTCACAGACCCTTGCATATCATTTGCATACATAATCATTGCATCATATTGACATTTGCTTATTTGTGTTTCAGGGTATCCACTTTCATCTTTGGTTTTGGTTTTGACCCCATCTTCAGCACTGACCTATCTTCATCAGCATTTGCTTCAGCTATCTACTTCAGTTATCTGCACCATCCAACCAGTGGCTCATTCTTCAGTGTTAGCATCAAGCACCTGTCTCTACTCATCTTCAGCATCATGGCTCCTAAAAAGAGCAACATCACCTATCACTTTTTCCAGCCAGAGCTATCTGACATCAGGAGGATTCAGACCCTGATCACTCCAGATCACATACCTTTGTTCAAGGAGAGTTATGGAGATATACTGGACATGGTTATGGATCTGGACCCTTCACAAAGGAGCCTCATCCACACCTGCATTCAGTTTTATGATCCTCCACTGAGATGTTTTACTTTTCAAGACTTTCAGTTGGGCCCCTTATTGGAAGAGTACTCCTCATTAGTTGGTATGCCTATCAGGAGAGAAATTCCTTTCAACCCTGAGATGGTCTTTCCTGCTAATGGAGAAGTAGCAAAGGCTTTGCATCTGGAACCTGTTTTGATTGAGCAGCATATGACCTCTAAAGCTGGAATCCCTGGCTTTCATCTGGACTTCTTAATTTCTCAAGCTAGTCTGAAGGCTTCCCTGGGGGAGTGGAAAGTTGTTTGTGCTTTGTTGGCCCTAAGTGTATATGGAATTGTGTTGTTTGCAGATGAGCCTCGATTCATTAGCAAGAATGCAATCCATCTGTTCATTCTGAAGAACCCAGTGCCAACTTTATTGGGAGATCTTTACTATTCAGTGCATCAGAGGAATGAGAAGCAGAGGGGAAGGTTAGTGAGGTGTTGTGCTCCATTGTTCCATACTTGGCTTCTCAGGCATCTACCCAGGACAGACGCATTTTTAAACCCTCATCAGCAAAGCAACTGGGCTAAGAGACTCACTGTTCTAACTTCAGCTGATATCAGATGGTGCACTCAAAGCACCAAGGGCAGGGATATCATCACCAGCTGTGGGCATTTTCCTAATGTGCCTTTGATAGGAGTTAAGGGTAGTATCAATTACAACCCTCTGCTGTTTAGACGACAATTGGGCTATGCACTGGTCCACACTCCTAAGGCACAGGATTTGGTTGAGACTCTCTATTGTGAGAACAAGATTAGTTTGGCTGTTGTTAGGCAGGCTGCCTGGGCCTGGGATAATGTTCAAACCAAGGGAGTCACCGTTCTGGGGAAGTGTAATAATGTGGCATCAGCACAATATTATGAGTGGTCCCGTGCCAGGGCCCAATTCTCTGGAATGCCCTTTACCATAGAAGACATGCCTGAGTCATCTTCAGCACCACCCCCTGCCACCATCAGTTTGGAGGAGTTTGAGAGCTTGAAGGAAAGAAATGAGAAGCTAACCCAGGCTTTGCAGAAGACCCTCCGGGAAAGGAGTGAAGGTATGAGGGAGATTGAGAGATTGGAGAAGTTGAGAGTGGAGCATTCGACTAAGATTGAAAAGTCTGGGGATTATATCAAAAAGTCTAAAGCTGGTGAACAAATCCTGAAGAATGCTTGCAAAGAAGCCCAGTTCCAGAGGGCAAGAACAGACTTGTACTTGAAGGAGAGCCAAGCCCGGCGGGTCAGGATCACCGAGGCTCGTACCCTGGAAGACAAGAGAGTTCAAGACAAGATGGAGCAACTTGAAGCTAGTGCGAAAGAACAACAAGAAGCCCTGGCAGCAGCCCAAAGGGAGATATCAGAATTGAAGGTCAAAGCAGGAGTGAAGAGGTCAAAGGACCAAACTCAGCACAAAAAGCTAGCAGCAGCTGTTGCAACCCGGAACCTCCTTATCCGGAATCTCACGGAGCGTCCGGCTGATCCTGTGACCGAAGCACTTCTCAAGGAAGTTCGTGAGGATGAGTTTGGTCTTGGTGTTTGACCATTTGTTTGTTGTTTCTTTCTTTCCATGTACTTTTATTTTCTTGTACTGTATTTTGACCCCTTAGAGGGCTTGTGTTGTAAAATGAACAAGTTGTATTATTTCACCTTATGTAATATATTCATGTTAGTTTACTTCGGAAGCAACATTCAACAGCATCTTCAAGGGTCTGGAAGGGTCAAAACTGAAGGCCAAACCGGATACCTTGAGAACAAATAAGCATAACTGCATTGCATGCTAACCCTTTGTTTGTTTTGTAGGTTTTTGTTTTGTTGTTGCTAACCTCTGTTGTCATCTCAGGAACTATTGCTAGGCGCCGGGTATTTCCCCTCAACCGTCCGCACCGTTATCCAACCCGAAACAACCTTCCGGGAATTCAGATGGATCAGATGCAGCAGGACCTTACTGAGGTCAGAAATCAAATGGCAAATGAAAGGCTAGAAATGAGGAATCAAATGACTCAGTTTATGGAAGTTATGAACAACATGGCTCAGAGCCAAGAAAGATTGAGAGCCATGGTGGAAAGGCAGAATCAAGAAGAGCCCCATGTGGGAACTGCTGGCACAAGTAACAACGAGAGGGTCCAACCTCATGTCAATCCCCCAGTTTTTGGACCCCATCTCCATCCAGAGGCCAACATCCCTGTCAATATACAAGGGACTACCACAGCAGGGAGGGTACTACAGGAAGGCCCTCAAGAAGACCAGTTCACAGTAATGGGAGCTGGGGAAGAAGCTTATGATAGGAGATTGGATGAGATAGCTGAGAAATTGAGGTCCTTAGAATCTCAAAACTCTTTGGGCTTCGACGTCATGGATATGGGCTTGGTAGACGGGGTCAGGATCCCCCATAAGTTCAAGCCTCCTTGCTTTGAAAAGTATAATGGGACCTCCTGTCCCCGAACTCATCTACAATCATTTCTGGGAAGGCTGAAGGCCTATACAATGGATGAGAAATTGTGGATGTTCTATTTTGAAGATAGCTTGACAGGAGCATCGAGGGAGTGGTACTCCCATCTGACGAGAGCAACTGTAAGATGCTGGAAGGACCTGGCAGAGGCCTTCATCAGACAGTATCAGTATAATCTCGACATGGCACCCAACAGGACCCTCCTAATGGGAATGTCACAGTCTTCAAGGGAGAGTTTCCGAGAATATGCCCAGAGATGGAGGCAACTGGCTGCTGCTGTTCAACCACCTATGTCTGAACGGGAAATGGCAGATATGTTCATGAACACCCTTCAGGGAACATATATTGACAGGTTGGCTGCTTTCTCTTCCACTAGCTTTGCAGATGTTGTCATAGCCGGGGAGAGAATTGAAAGCTTGTTAAAAATGGGAAAGATCTCAGACAACGGTGCAAGCTCGTCCAGTAGTACAAGAAAGCCTTTTGCAGGCCCGAGAAGAACTGGCGAGACCAATGCCATCCATTCAAACAGGGGCAGACCCCAGTATGTTCAGAGGTCAATAGCAGCAGTCACCATTCCTGCTCCAGCTCATCCTCAGCCAGTCTATCAACCTCCTCAGCAAAACTATCAGCCGCAACCTCAGTACCATCAGCAAAATCAGTATCCTCCAAGGAATTACAACAACAGCAACACCAACAACAACAGTCAACAGAGGCCATTTCAGCAGAGGCCTTCTCAAGCTAACAGAGTGATCGATCCAATCCCAATGCCATATGCTACCTTGCTGCCACAACTTCTGAAACTCAACCTGGTTGAGCTAAGAACGTTGGCACCTCCGGATCCCAACAGTCTACCCAGGAACTATGACTCCAATGCTAGGTGTGCCTTCCATTCAAACGCACCTGGCCACAGCACAGAAAAATGCAGGGCTCTGCATATGAAGGTACAAGACCTGGTAGACTCCAAGGCTCTGAATTTCGCACCACCACCCAATGTCAATAAAAATCCTATGCCAAACCATGGTGGTCCCAGGATTAACGCTATTGAAGAAGACAAACCGTCTTATTTAATAACCAGTGTGGGACAGATCAGGACACCATTGGTAGAAATCAAGGCTCAACTCCTGGAATGTCAAATGTTCCCGGGGTGTGAGTTGGGTTGTGCTTACTGCAATATCTCTGTAAATGGGTGCGATAATTTGAGGAATGGCATAGATGGCCTTATCCAGAGTGGCCAGCTTCAGATCACCACATCATTTCCAACAAATCCAGCAATATCATCAGCAACGGTTTCAGAACCTCCTACAACTGCAGCAACTATTGTTCCTGACAATTCTTCGGCTTCATCAACAAGTACGTCATCCATCATCTCAACCAATCAGTTTTCAACAAATTTTCCTGCTACAACTTCAGCTTCACTCCATTTTGAACCTCCTACAACAACAACATCATTTCTTCCGACAATACCTCCTACAACTCCAGCAACAAATCATGAAGATGTCTCTACTGTCACAATATTTTATGATCCTGAGAACAACTCTGCCTACCATTCAGAAGGTGCTGCTCCCATCAGAGCACCAGTTACAATCTTTTATGATCCACAAACAATTACAGTCCCTTCAGCAGCAACAATCAGCCCAGTCACTGTCACGGTGCCTGGACCAGTACCATATGAAAGCAGTAGGGCCATCCCTTGGCACTATGGCTCTGACGTATACTGCGAAGGAAAAAGAATCACTCTTGAAACATCAACACCTGCACCACAAGTAGATAATGTGGGGGGAGGCGGAGGCTTCACTCGAAGCGGACGTCTCTTTGCTCCACCAATTCAAAGACCTACTGCCGAAGCAGAAGCTGCTGCCAAGGCAAAAGGAAAGAGCCCGGTGCAGGAAGATCAAGCTGTTAAGGAAGCCTTGAAGACGCCGTTCGATCAAGAAGTTGATGAGTTTATGAGAATCATCAAAAAGAGTGATTACAAAATTGTGGATCAACTTCACCAAACGCCATCCAAAATCTCTATCCTCTCACTGCTTATGTGCTCCGAAGCCCATCGGAATGCACTACTCAAGGTCTTGCACGCAGCTTACGTGCCTGAAGAGATTACTGTCAACCAGTTGGAAACCGTGGTTGGAAATGTTACTGCTAGCAATGGGCTAGGGTTCACCAATACTGACTTGACAGCGGACGGCCGCAACCACAACAAAGCCTTGCACATAACCATGGAATGCAAAGGAGCTGTCCTTTCTCATGTGCTGGTACACACAGGTTCGTCCCTGAATGTCTTACCAAAGAAGGCTCTGGTGAAGTTAGAATATGATGGACTGGCATTGAGACCCAGCAACCTGGTAGTAAGAGCCTTTGATGGTTCTAAGAGATCGGTTCTGGGAGAGATTGAGCTACCTGTGACAATTGGCCCACAGACCTTTAAAACTATCTTTTATGTGATGGACATTCAGCCCGCCTACAGCTGTTTGTTGGGTAGACCCTGGATTCACGCCGCCGGCGCAATAACGTCTACCCTTCACCAAAAGTTAAAATATGAGTGGGAAGGCCAAGTTGTCACAATCTATGGAGAGGAGGACATTTTTTTCAGCCACCTGGCAACCTATAAGTACATTGAAATGGATGGGGAGATCCATGAAACAATGAGCCAGGGGTTTGAAGCCTTGAATGTGAATGAAGCATCTGCTGTATCTGGGATATCCATGTCATCATACCAACAAGCCCGGAAGGTTGTTGAGGAAGGAACTGCCCTAGGCTGGGGCAAGGTTTTAGCTGTGGAGGAGAAGAAGGACAAGTTTGGGTTGGGTTACAAACCAACTCAACAAGATCAAGCAGCGGCTGCGAAAGAGCCCAATTTTGTGAGTGGGGGGATGCTTACCCCTGATGCTATCAATTGTCTGGAAGACGAGCTGGAAGACGAGCGCAACCTGGAAAGCTGGATTCGTCCAAAGATCCCGGGGAGCAGTGTCTCGAACTGGTCTTCCCAGGAAATTATAAGAGTTACTCATGCAGAGTAATTATTATTTCCTGTATTTTATAAGCATGCATCAAAGTCTTGCATCTTGCCCAAGATGACAAGACTCATTTTTAATCGGGCCATCTGTACTTTTTTGTGCAAACAAGATCAATTAATGAAATATCAGACATCTTTTTGCAAACGAGTCTTTTTCTTTTTGTTCACTGTTTTTCCATTTTTTTTCTTTTTGTACAAAAAATGAATGGCAGTGTTTTCAAAATGACAACTTCATTTCACTTTTCTAAATAAGACTAAAATCAGATCACTAAAATGAACCAACTTAACCCTTGCAGAGAGTGCCTTCCAGACAGCACCGACAACAGCACGGCTATGACATCGTATGACTTTGACAATCCAATCAATCAAGCTGATGAAGGGGTTGATGAAGAATATGAGCTTCCTGAAGAGCTAGCCAGGTTGTTAAGGCAAGAGGAAAAGGTTATTACCCCTCATCAGGAGGAGGTTGAAGTGATCAATCTTGGCACAGGTGAAGACGTGAAAGAGGTTAAAATCGGGGCCTGCCTACAAGACTCAGTGAAGAAGCAACTGGTTGATCTACTTCAAGAGTATGTGGATGTGTTTGCTTGGTCGTATCAAGACATGCCAGGGTTGGATACCGATATCGTTGTGCACAAGCTGCCTTTGAGAGAAGAGTGCCCACCGGTTAAACAGAAACTGCGCCGAACTCGTCCAGATATGGCTATGAAAATCAAGGAGGAGGTACAAAAGCAATGGGACGCCGGGTTCCTTGCTGTGACTAGCTATCCGCCGTGGGTTGCTAATATTGTGCCTGTGCCTAAGAAAGACGGCAAAGTAAGAGTGTGTGTTGACTACCGGGATCTGAACAGAGCCAGCCCGAAAGATGACTTCCCATTACCTCACATTGATGTATTGGTAGATAACACGGCTCAGTTCTCGGTATTCTCCTTCATGGACGGATTTTCAGGGTACAATCAGATTAAAATGTCACCTGAAGACATGGAGAAGACAACATTCATCACACCTTGGGGCACGTTCTGTTACAAAGTGATGCCATTCGGACTGAAGAATGCTGGTGCAACATATCAACGGGCTATGGTGACACTATTCCACGATATGATCCACAAGGAAATCGAGTGTTATGTGGATGACATGATCGCCAAGTCCCTTACAGAGGAAGACCATCTGGTAAATCTGCTCAAATTATTCAAGCGTCTGAGGAAGTACCAACTGAAGTTGAACCCCAACAAATGCACATTCGGGGTGAGATCTGGTAAGCTGCTGGGCTTTATTGTAAGCGAGAAGGGGATTGAGGTTGACCCTGATAAAGTCAAAGCCATCCAAGAGATGCCTGCACCGAAAACTGAGAAAGAAGTTCGAGGGTTTTTAGGTCGATTGAACTACATTTCCCGGTTCATATCTCACCTAACAGCAACCTGTGAACCCTTGTTCAAATTGTTGAGGAAAGAGCAAACGGTCAGGTGGAATGAAGACTGCCAAAGGGCTTTTGACAAGATCAAGGAATACCTGCAAGAACCTCCAATCCTTATGCCTCCAGTTGAAGGAAGACCTCTGATTATGTACTTGACAGTATTAGAAGAGTCAATGGGGTGTGTGCTGGGCCAGCATGACGAGTCTGGTCGAAAAGAGTATGAAATATACTACCTAAGCAAAAAGTTTACCGACTGTGAACAACGTTATTCACTGCTCGAGAAAACTTGCTGTGCTTTAGCGTGGGCTGCTCGCCGACTGAGACAGTATATGTTGACCCACACTACTTTGTTGATATCCAAGATGGACCCAGTTAAGTACATCTTCGAGAAGCCAGCTCTTACCGGGCGGGTTGCAAGATGGCAAATGATTCTTACAGAATACGACATCCAGTACACATCTCAAAAAGCCATCAAGGGCAGTGTACTATCTGAATATCTTGCTGAGCAACCCATTGATGACTACCAGCCTATGAGATTTGACTTCCCTGATGAAGACATCATGTTCATAAAAGCAAAAGATCATGAGGAGCCTGTTCATACTGAAGGGCCTGACCCAGAAGAAGAATGGACTATGATGTTTGATGGGGCTGTTAACATGAATGGTCGTGGTGTTGGTGCAGTACTCATTACACCTAAAGGAGTTCACATGCCATTCTCGGCAAAACTCACTTTCAACTGCACTAACAACGAAGCTGAATACGAAGCTTGCATCATGGGTCTTGAGGAAGCCATTGACCTCAGGATCAAAACATTGACCGTATTCGGGGATTCAGCTTTGGTAGTCAATCAGACCAACGGAAAATGGTATACACACCAGGATCATCTGATACCTTACAGGGATTATACAAGAAGGTTATTGACTTTCTTCACAACAGTCAAACTTGAGTATATCCCTCGGGATGAGAATCAGTTTGCAGATGCCTTGGCTACCATTTCGTCCATGATCAAAGTTCAAGCTGCTAGCTTTGTACCTCAGATTTCAGTATCGAGACTTGATAGACCAGCATATGTATTCGCAGCAGATGTTGTCAAAGATTATAAGCCTTGGTTCCATGATATTAAGTGCTTCTTGGAGGATCAAACATACCCACCTGGGGCATCTTCCAATGATAAGAAGACCTTGAGAAGGCTTGCTGGAAGTTTCTTTCTGAACACTGATGGATCTTTATACAAGAGGAACTTTGATATGGTACTCCTCCGATGTGTTGACAAGACGGAAGCAGATTTGTTGATGCATGAAGTGCATGAAGGCTCTTTTGGTACCCACGCTGGAGGACATGCAATGGCTAAGAAGTTGTTAAGATCAGGCTATTATTGGATCACAATGGATGCAGACTGTTGTGCTTATGCCCGAAAATGCCACAAATGCCAGATCTACGCAGATAAAGTGCATGTGCCTCCTAATCCTTTGAACATAATGTCTTCACCCTGGCCTTTTGCCATGTGGGGCATTGATATGATTGGCAAGATCGAGCCAACTGCTTCAAACGGCCACAGATTCATCCTGGTCGCCATCGACTATTTCACTAAGTGGGTTGAAGCAGCCTCATATGCAAACGTCACAAGACAAGTGGTAGCCAGATTTCTGAAGAGAGATATCATCTGTCGATATGGAGTCCCCGAGCGAATCATTACTGATAATGGTTCCAACTTAAACAACAAAATGATGGCAGAGCTGTGCCGGGACTTCAAGATCCAACATCACAATTCTTCTCCTTACAGGCCAAAGATGAATGGTGCTGTTGAGGCGGCAAATAAGAATATCAAGAAGATTGTGCAGAAGATGGTAGTCACCTACAAAGACTGGCATGAGATGCTACCATTTGCCTTGCATGGGTATCGCACATCAATCAGGACATCCACTGGGGCAACACCTTATCAACTCGTGTATGGTATGGAAGCAGTCCTACCAGTTGAAGTTGAATTACCCTCCTTGCGAGTCTTGATGGATGTCAAACTGAGTGAAGCAGAATGGGTTAGGTCCCGATACGAGCAACTGAGTCTGATTGAAGAGAAAAGATTGGCTGCAATCTGTCATGGGCAGTTGTATCAGAAAAGAATGAAGAGAGCCTTCGATTAGAAAGTCAGGCACCGAGAGTACCAAGTAGGGGATCTTGTGTTGAAGAGAATCCTCCCTCCTCATACAGACCACAGGGGCAAATGGACTCCAAACTACGAAGGACCATTTGTGGTAAAGAAAGTCTTTTCTGGTGGAGCACTCATGCTCAGTACCATGGATGGTGAAGACTTCTCGTCCCCTGTGAATTCAGATGCAGTTAAAAAATACTTCGCATAAAAATGACCCGCTGGACATAAAAACAGAATGTAAGTCCAGGCAAAAATAGGGCATCCCGGCGAGTCAAAAACAGAATAAAAGACTCGGGCAAAAATAAGGGAAAAATAAACAAAAATGTACACCCGCTGAGTTGAAAAGCCGCATTGGACAACTCAGGCAAAAATGGGTATCCCGATGGATTGAAAACCCGAAAGGGCGATCCATGCAAAATAGGGGAATAAGCGAACAACTGCACTCTGAATTCGTCTGTATCACTTACAACTTGGAAAGCTTCGACAGAATCAAGCTTCAATCAGAATCAACTTTCTCCAGAAGGCAAGACGAGAAGAAAGTCAAAAGTCATACGAGTCATAGCGGAAGAGGAAGCTCCTTAAAGCGTCATCAACACTGCCAGCACTTTGTTTCTCAATTTGTGACAATCTCCTCATTTCAGGAGATATGTTTCTTTGACTGTATCTTGCCAATTCAGGGCACATGAATTAATAAAATCAGATTTTTCAGTCATGTTTCGTTTTGTATATTTTTTATTTTGCAAAGGATGTCTGATGTCTCTAAAAAATATCAATTGCATAAGTACAGATGTTTTTCTCCAAAAAATATATAAAACACATGCTTACAGGGAATATAGTTACTCTCGAAAGTACTTAACTCCTATAGCGGAATCCAGTAAAGGATACCTCGGGACCTTTTGTGCGTTTCCTTATCTTTGCAGGATCGCAGGTATACAGGACACAACTTGGGGCATGTAAGCTTCATCCCGGCAAGCTGGCAAATCAACAAAAGATCTCAGCATCCGAAATGCTCTATCCCCGGCCGAGTTGCCTCCTGTTGCTCTCCCCAGCTGAGTTGCCTCTCATAATACCTCAGCCGAGTTGCCATTTCATCCTCAGCTGAGTACAGGAGTCAGGGAATCATCTCCCCACAGAATCCTCAGCCTCTATCCGGAAGAGCAACGCACGAAGAAGTCACAACAGAGTACAGAAGGTTTCTGCAAACCCCAGCTGGGTCCCACATTACAAGGATATGTCAATCAGTGGCATATATATCCCCAAGTGGATACATCTCACCAGATCTACCAATGATCTCATCCCCAGCTGGGAGGTCCATTTCAAACAGATCAGCCAGAGATCTTCGCAGCAACGGGATCCGAATCCCGGTTTGATATCTTTGCATAATCATGGCATTTGCATCATACTATCCCCTCAGAGCGTAGCATTCCGTCTAATACGGAGCATTACGGCAAAAATCCAACGCATAGCATAATCATAAGCCATGCTGTGAACCAACATTTGTGAATAATAACAGTTCATCATCATTGTACAGAAATCCTCACCAGAGTCCCAGCAAAAAAACAGTTGCCTCTCAAATCACAAACACTACCATATACACCTTTTGATACCCGTCCGTATCATCACTCCCCAGTAAAGTCGCCTGAACACTCTTTACAAGCAAGATTACCCGTATTACAGATACTTTCTTGACATCCGTCCGTGTCAAATCACCCGCAGAAAGCCAAAGACACCCTCTTTGCACTCACATATACCCATATATAATCCTTTGACACCCGTCCGTGTCATATCCCCAGCAGTCATCTATACTTTGTATATCAGATACTTGTTTATATTACACTCTTCTCCTTTTGACACTCGTCCGTGTCGCTCTCCCCAGCAGTTAAAACACTCATATACTCACTACTCACGATACACTTATACAGATACTCGTCCGTATCTTGTATACACCATCACTCATCTCCCCACAGATTCGACAGTAGTCCTTGTTCTTTGTTAACCAGTTGGTACTCGTTCGTATCATCATCTCAGAACATTGCGTCTAATGCTTGTTTCTACATGATACTCGTCCGTATCATAGACTTAAGGATGCTCGTCCGCATCTTTAACCCATACACTGTGTCAAACACTTTTGTCTTCTTGAATATAGACACTCGTCCGTGTCTACTATTCCCCAGAAGAGTCCCTTCAGATTCAACACTCGTCCGTGTTCTTTGTTAACCCGTCGATACTCGTCCGTATCATCATCTCTGAACATGTGTCAGTTTGTTTCTACATGATACTCGTCTGTATCATAATCTAAGGATGCTCGTCCGCATCTTTAATCTATACACAATACCAAACACTTATACTTTCCTTTCTTGGTTGTGAACGCTCGTCCGTGTTCACTATATCCCCAGTAGATCGCCAACAAAGCAAATCTATTCCTTTTTATCTAACACTCGTCCTGTGTTATGATAAACCCTGAGAGCAGCCGTCCCCTGCTGAGTGGTCGTCCTCCACTTCTTGATGGTCGTCCTCCATCATGCTCGTCCGATGGCCGTCCCCATCGTTGATCTTTTTCTAGCAGCCGTCCCCTGCTAGGTGGTCGTCCTCCACCTTTTGATGATCTTCCTTCATCACTTTATCCAATGGCCGTCCCCATTGTTGATTTTGGTTATCTGACACTCGTCCTGTGTCATGATAAGCCTTGAGAGCAGCCGTCCCCTGCTGAGTGGTCGTCCTCCACTTCTTGATGGTCGTCCTCCATCATGCTCGTCCGATGGCCGTCCCCATCGTTGACCTTTTTATCCGGCATTCGTCCAATGTCGCGATATTTTCGGCAGCCGTACCCTGCCAGGTGGTCGTTCTCCACCTTTGATGGCCGTCCCCATCATATTTCTTTTATCCCCAACAGAGCAGCCGTCCCCTGCTAGGTGATCGTCCTTCACCTTTGATGGCCGTACCCCATCATCTGTTTATTTCATTTATTCTTTAGCCCGATGGCCGTCCCCATCGTTGGTTACTTTGCTTTATGAACTTGATGGTCGTCCCCGTCATGTTTCATTAATCCCCAGAAAATTTTACAGCTTTATCCTGATGGCCGTCCCCATCACAATTTGATTTTCCCCAGCTAGTCGGCCGTCCCCGTCTTGGCTTTACCTTTTATCCCCAGCATGTCGGCCGTCCCCGTCATTGCGTTGTTTCCCGCTTTACAATATACTTTATTTTCCTTTACAATCTATATCCCTTTTCTTCTTCGTTCTGTGAGTGCAAATTTTGGACTGTCTTTGGTATTCAACCACAAGTTATCTTGTTTGCCTGATAAGCCGTTACTTACATCCTGCACAGCTAACTCATGTTTGAATAGGGGCAGCTGTAAACACCCCAAATTTGCCCTCACCCATTCACCATGGTTTGTGATCATTCTCATATGCATAAACACAATCATATCATCTCACATCTCATTTTTGATTCACTGCATTGTTTCTAAGTCATCTGCACCTAGGGTTTGTGATCTGAGCAATCCAAGGGCTTCTTGAGCCACTCCAAAGGCCACCAATCACTTCAAAGAGATCCATGTGTGTTCATCTATCATATTACATCCTCACAAAGTCAAAAATGCAAAGGAATCACAAGAACTAGGGTTTGAGTGGATGCAGAGCCAGGATTGACTGCACAGTTGACCTAAAATTAGGGTTTTGGTTTCAGAGGCCATAACCCCAAATTTTTTGGTCATTCTTGTTTCCATTGGTCTCTATGTGGTATAGGGAGTATGCATATCAATTTTCATGAAGAAATTCCATGGGGAAGTCATCTGATCAAGGGTTGACTTTTCAGACAAGTCAGTGTAAAATCAGGGCATCTGAGGCCCCCAATGACCCAACCAATGGGTGATCTTCATCATTTTGAGTGTATATGATCTTTATTTGATCATGGAAGAAGGTTGAAGTTCACAAAAATCAAGAATTTAGGGTTTTTGCAAATGTTGACTTTTTGGGCATAGTTGACTTTTCAAGAATGCTTCATTTTAGGTCATTTTTCAAGCCTTGATTCTTGATCCAAAAATGCTTCAAATGAAAAAACTTTGGTCATGAAAGTTGTAGATCTCATCTTTCCCTTTTCAAAAAGTACAAGAACATGATCAAACTCTTCTTGGATCAAAAGTTATGGTGTGGCAAAGTTGGCCAAAACCATTGATTTTCAAGGCATGCCTCAAATGGAAATTTTGCAAAATCATGGACCAAATCCAATTGCAACTTCTAGTTCATTTCAAATCAGTATGCAAACATTCTCTAAGTCATAAAAATCAGAATTGAACCAAGAATGTCCATGAATTATGGCTTGTGGGATTAGGAAATCACATGTGAACCAAAAAGCCAACAACTTGCAAAATCATCATTGTGCTTCTACCACTTGATGCATTGGATGCTGCACTTTGGCTAGCCTCTCACCTCACCTTGCTGCACCAGAACCAGCCCATGTACTAGCTATAGATCAACCCATACTTTCCTTACACAAAATTTGACTTTTTTGCAAAAGGTGACTTACCAATCAATAAAGCACATGTCCAATCATCTGACCAATGAGAGAGGTTTATGTGGACAAAGAGCAAGCCATTCCATACATCTAGCAAGGATGAAACACTCTCATTAAACACATACACAAAACACACTCCAGCTGCATATTCCTTCGAATCTGCCTCCACAGCATACAAACACAAAAACCATCTTCACCAATCATCTTGCCATGCTTCATTAAGTAGAAACCACCAAAGTTCAAGCCTGAAGCCATCCTGACCTGAGCTTCACCATTCCTCCCCTTCCAAACCAGAACTCTTCGAATCCCTTCATCCAGCCATCAAACACTTCATTTTTCTTCACCAACAAGTCAAGCATACCACAAGGAGTCAAAACCACCCTTCACTTTGATCTGAAGCTGCCTGTACACAGATCCCCATTTCTGCTACACCAGAGTTGGATCTTTCAAGCCAGCCACTCTCCAAGCATTTTGAGCCTCATTTTGTCCTCAGGAGGTTCAAGGAAGCAAGCCTGTGCAAAAGAAAAGTCCAGAGAGCTCATAAACAGAGAAGCTTCATCTCAGGTGAGCTTCATGAACATTTTTCCCAAAAACTAGTTTTTTAGTTCTTTTATGATGCCCTATGTTCCCCTGATCATGAATGTATGCTTGCTTTTGAAAATAGTGTAGAAACCAGCATGTATGAAGCTTTTGAACATTTGCCCGTGTTTTACTTTTTGTTTCGATTCAGGCTCATGAGAGAAAATAAATGGAATTAGGGTGAGGGTTATGGTTTAGATGGATGAGAGAGTCATTTTGGTGGAAGAGATTTGTTGTTTGGTGACTTGTAGAGGAATCTAGGGTTTTGGCTCGCCGGAGAAGACGACCGGAAGTCTTCTCCGGCAGCCTGAATGTGATTAGGGCTAAACCTCATTAATTAACGAACTTTGAATTCTGGCCATTGATTTGCTTCTCCCGCGCGTGTTTGGACGGCCTGGATGGGTCATTAAACCCTAATCTTGCTTAATTAAATTAATCATAATTAATTAAATCAGCTTTGAACCACAGCCATTAGATCACGCGCGTTTTAGAACTTTGAATCTGGGCCTTGGATTGTGCATACCCCCAGTCTTGTTGACTTGCACGCAGGGCCTTTGGATCTTTCAACTTTCAATCACAGCCACTCACACTGCATACTTTGTATTTTTATTTTATTTTCTTTTCATTTTATTTGCATAATTTATTAAAAATAGTAAAAAATGCATAAAAATTATGAAACTTTTTCTTCTGAGTTTTATTAATTTTTATGACCCAAGAATATTTTTATTTTTATTTTTCTCATTAAAAAAGTATTTTTAAATATTTAAAAGATTATTTTTAATTGATTAATGGAAATTAATTTATTAAAAATACTTTTAGGTATTTAAAAATCACCAAAAAATTCATGAAATGTTCTAAGACATTTAGAAACATTGTCCAACCTTCAAACCAAATTTCTTTTTTGATCTTGATGCATTTTGAGAATTTTCCTTTGAATTAAATCATTTTTGGTGCATTATTTTGATCATAAGTTCAAAAATTCATTTCTGCCTATCTAAGAGGGATTGGACATTGGTTCTTCTTGCATTGTTTTGTGTCTAGCATGTAGTTTCAAGGATTAAATGGCCATGTCTTGTTTCATCATTTTCAAATTGTTTGACATTTCTTTTGTTTAAGAGCCCTAAAAACCCTAATAACTTAGAAAATTCATAACTTGAGATGGGTTAAGAGTTGAGACCCCCCCCTTGGACCTTGGTTTAGTATGGGGTTAGGGTTTCTTTGAGTGGCATTTTCCATTTTTTATCTTAGGGTTTGCTTCTGTTTTGGTTTTTTTTGTTTGTTGTTTGATTCATAAACCCTAATTTGGGCTTTCATTTGCATACCTCTTGCATTCTCTTGCATAACATGACTTGTCTTAGCATTTCAAGCATTCTTGTGATTCATTTGACATCTTAAGACACATAGGAAGCATGTTTGATCATTGCATCACATATTTGCTATGTCATTTGCTTTGTATGCTTCATAACTTTCCATGCTTGTTCATGCTCCTTAACTTACATCACTTGCATCCATGATCTTGTATGAACATCTCCATGCCTTGCCTCATGCTTGTAGCATCTCATAGCATCATTATCATCATCAACATGCTTCTGGTTTTGTTTTTTCATCATATCACTTCATCTCATTTGGCATTGCATTTCTTTTCTAACATTTCAGGTGGTAAGTGATGCTGAGAAGTGAATTTGCCTTCACTTCTCATATCTTTTCTTTTCATCTCCCTTGCATCCATTGCTGCATTTTTGTTTGTGTTTGAGTTTGAGCTTGCTCATTCTTGTTCTTCTTACTTTCTTTCTTCAAGTGACTTGACTTCTTGAATGAAGCAAGTCACTTTGCTTCTCTTGATCCTGTTCATCTGCTTCCTGGTGGTTCCATTGAAGATCTTCTTGGTGAAACCTCACAAACCTTAGGAACAACCAAGCATGACAATGATTAGGGTTTTGATTAGTCCCCCCTTCTTAGTTTTACCTTTGTGTCTCTTTTGAGTCTTCTCTTTCTCACCTCATAATCAGGGACTAAACCCTAAAGGCTTTAAGGCTTTGTGATTAAGCTTATGCCTGCATCCTTCTCTTAGGATGGAGTGTATAACTTTAATCCTAAGTGTTAAACCCTTAATGTGTTTAAATCTCTTAATCAATTCACTTAATAAGTACCAAGACATCACACTTGTAACTTGGGCCTTGCATTAGGGTTCTAATTCTTCCTTAACTGGTTAAGAAGGACTAACCCTAGTGTTAATGGACAAGTCCCCCTCAAGTTGTCTTACAAACCCTAAAATTCACTTCTTCATCTCACCATTAAATAAAATCCACTTAATCAAAGGCTTGTTTTGTCATGAGTTTAATCCCTAATCATGGATTAAGTTGAGGAGCTTTCCTCAGCTTAAACATTCTCATCTATTATCCTTCTATTAGGATGGTGTAATGAGTCTGTTTAATCCTTGATTATGGCTTAACCTCATTACTCAACACTAAACAAAAACACCAAAAACATCTAAATAATCACAAGTAGGTTAATGATCTTAATCCTATACCAAAGGTGATTAAGTGTGAGAATCTGACTTCACACTTAAGGTACTCTCATTACCCCTAATCAGAGGGAAGATGTGATGAGTTTACTAAATCCATTGGTTTAGACTTAAGCTCATTAACTTATGACAAATTTCAAAAAGCAATAAAAGATTGAAAACACAAAAACAAACAATAATCGTCTCCTTCGGGATTCTTTTCTCATCTCATTCACTCACAAATGGGAACTCGCTTCTTCCGTCTAATGCAAAACAGTTTGCACCTTAGCCAGACAGGTCATACACTTGAGCATAGACAAGCAAGCAGTTCACAAGTCAATTCATCTTTCAGTCTCTTTGGGTCGAACTACGGTGTTCTGACTTCCTCATTGCACGAGAGGATACGTAGGCATAACTTAACGGTTATCGAACAAAAGTCTCTGTATATTCCCCCTCTTTCCAGCTATATTCTTTAAGCTTCATTATCATGAGCATTTCACTCTTGTCCTTGCACTGACACTTTCATACTTCACATCACTTCACACTTTTGCACTGACACCTGTACATCTCTTCCAGCTATTTCATACACAGATTGCACTGACACTACCCCTTTAAAACACAAATCTTTTAAGCGTGGATCCCGTCGAGTACGACGGACAATCTGGGTGCTAATACCTTCCCAGGTTGTAACCAACCCCCTTTCTCAGTCTCTCTGGTTCGCAACCGTCTTATCCATCTTTTTCTAGGTCTATGCAGCATTACCTTTCCTCCGGGATAAAAATGCCTAGCTGGCGACTCTTTTCATCTCCAGTGAGTTCACGGCTATGTGTTCTCATTGTCCCTCTCGCCGACCGTTCGCGTCTGTACCTTCATCTGATCCTATTTTCATTTGTCGGGAGCGACACCGGCGAGTAAAAAACAGAATAAAAGACTCGGGCAAAAATAAGGGAAATAAATAAAAAAATGTATACCCGCTGAGTTGAAAAGCCGCATCGGACAACTCAGGAAAAAATGGGTATCCCGATGGATTGAAAACCCGAAAGGGCGATCCATGCAAAATAAGGGAATAAGCGAACAACTGCATTCTGAATTCGTCTGTATCACTCACAACTCGATAAGCTTCAAAAGGAGCAAGCTTCGTTCAGAATCAGCCTTCTTCAAAAAGCAAAATGAGAAGAACGTCAAATGTCATACGAGTCATAGCAAAAGGAAGCTCCTTGAAGCGTCATCAATATTGCCAATAACATTTATTTCTCAATTTGTAATAATCTCCTCATTTCAGGGGATTTGTTTCTTTGACTGTATTTGCCAATTCAGGGCACATGAATTAATAAAGGCAGATTTTTCAGTCATGTTTCGTCTCGTACATTTTTTTCATTTGCAAGAATGTCCGATGTCTTTAAAATACTGATTGCATAAATACAGATGCTTTTCTTCTAAAATACGTGCGTGCAGGAAATATACTTACTCCCGGGAGTGTCTAACTCTTATGATGGGATCCAATAAGGGATACCTCGGGATTACTTGTGTGTTTCTCTGACTTTTCAGGATTGCAGGTATTCAAAGCACAGCATGGGGCATGAAAACTTCATCCCAGCAGTCTGGCAAATCACCATCTACTCAATCTTAGCACCGGAGGTGTTTAAACCCCAGCTGAGTTGCCACTTGTCACTTCCTCCGCAACCAAGTACAAAAGCCAGGGAACCATCTCCCTACAGAGTTTCAGCCTCTATCCAGAAGAGCAATGCCTGAAGATCTCACAACAGAGTGACGAAAGCTTCTACAAACCCCAGCAGGGTCCTTCATTACTAAGATAGGTCTATCAGTGACCTATATCCCCAAGCAGAGTCCCATATGTCAGATCTACCAATGATCTCATCCCTAGCTGGGATGTCCACTTCAAGTAGATCAGCCGGAGATCTCCACAGCAACGGGATCCAAACCCCGGATCGGTATCTTTGCATAATCATAGCATCTGCATCATATTCTCCCCACAGAGCGTAGCATTCCGTCTAATACGGAGCATTACGGCAAAAATCAGACATATTGCATAATCATAAGCCCTGTTTCTGAATCAAACACTTACGAATATTGGCAATTCATCAAAGATATACAGAAAACTCTCCAGATCCCCCGGCAGAAAGCCAAAGCATTTTCCTTACACTCATAAATACAAATGCACACTCCTTTTGGCACCCGTCCGTGTCATGATTCCCCAGTAAAGTCGCCCGGGCATTCTTTACAAACAGACACTTATTACATATCCTTCTTGACACCCGTCCGTGTCATATCCCTAGCAGGAAGCCAAAGCGTCCTCTTTGCACTCACAGATACATATGTCTACAGATTCCCTGACACTCGTCCGTGTCACCTTCCTCAGCATGGAAACCTAAAACATTCTGTAAACCATACACTTGTTTATATTACACTTTCCTCTTTTGACACTTGTTCGTGTCACTCTCCCTAGCAAGTTTAACACTCCCGTATGCCACTCGTACTTGTTACTCCTATTTCACCCATACAGATACTCATCCGTATCTTGTACATCACTCAAATCCCCTCAGATTCGACACTCGTCCGTGTTCTTTGTTAACCAGTTGATACTCGTCCGTATCATCATCTCAGAGCATGCGTCAAGCGTTTGTTTCTACCTGATACTCGTCCGTATCACAGTCTTAAGGATGCTCGTCCGCATCTTTAATCCATACACATGCCAAACACTTATGTCTTCTTGAATTTAGACACTCGTCTGTGTCTACTATTCCCCAGAGGAGTCCCCACAGAATCAACACTCGTCTGTGTTCTTTGTTAACCAGTTGGTACTCGTCCGTATCATCATCTCAGAACATGCGTCAGGCGTTCGTTTCTACCTGATACTCGTCCGTATCGTAGTCTTAAGGATGCTCGTTTGCATCTTTAATCTATACACCGTACCCAAACACTTATACCTCTCATTCCTTGGATATAGACACTCGTCCGTGTTTGCTATCTGACATTCGTCCTATGTCATAATACTGTCGGCAGCCGTACCCTGCCAGGTGATCGTCCTTCACCATTGGATGACCGTCCCTTATCCTTTCCTCAGCGGAGTCTCCATTATTGGAACCCTTTTCTATCCGGCATTCGTCCTATGTCGTGATTTTTTTTTAGCAGCCGTACCCTGCTAGGTGATCGTCCTTCACCTTTTGATGATCGTCCTTCATCATTTTTATCCGATGGCCGTCCCCGTCGTTGATCTTGTTATCTGACATTCGTCCTATGTCATGATAAACCCTGAGAGCAGCCATACCCTGCTAGGTGATCGTCCTTCACCTCCTGATGATCGTCCTTCATCATGCTTATCCGATGGCCGTCCCCATCGTTGACCCTCTTTATCTGACATTCGTCCTATGTCGCGATACTTTTGGCAACCGTACCTTGCCCGGTGATCGTCCTTCACCCTAGATGACCGTCCCTCATCTTATCCCCAACAGAGCAGCCGTACCCTGCTAGGTGATCGTCCTTCACCTTTGATGACCGTACCTCATCATTTATTTCATTTACCTATAATCCCCAGAGAATCTTATAGCTTTACCCGATGGCCGTCCCCATCATAATCTCTTATATCCCCAGCTTGTCGGTCGTCCCCGTCATTGTTTTATTTCCCGCATTTTCCCCAGCATGTCGGTCGTCCCCGTCATTGCTTTATCCCCAGCAGTCGTCCTCTGCTCGACGGTCGTCTCCCATCGCCCGCATTTTATAATATACTTTATTTTCTTTTACAATCTATATCCCTTTTCTTCTTCATTCTGTGAGTGCAAATTTTGGGACTGTCTTTGGTATTCAACCACAAGTTATCTTGTTTGCCTGTTAAGCCGTTGCTTACATCCTGCACAGCTAACTCATGCTTGAATAGGGGCAGCTGTAAACACCCCAAATTTGCCCTCACCCATTCACACCATGGCTTGTGATCTTTTCATATGCATAATTTCAATCATAGCATCCCATATTGCATATTTGCTTCACTGCATTGTTTCAAAGTCATCTGCATCTAGGGTTTGTGATCTGAGCAATCCAAGAGCCATATGAGCCACTCCAAAGGTCATCAATCACTTCAAAGGGGTCCATGTATGTTCAAGCATCATATTATATCCTCTCAAAGTCAAGAAAGTCAAAGAATCACAAGAACTGGGAATGGCATGGAAGCAGAACCAGGTTTAACTGCACAGATGACCTAGAATTAGGGTTTTGGTTTCAGAGGCCATAACTCCAAATTTTTTGGTCATTCTTATTTCTATTGGTCTCTATATGGTATAGGGATCATGCATATCAATTTTCATGAAGAAATTCAATGGGGAAGTCATCTAATCAAGAGTTGACTTTTTGAGCAAGTCAGTGCAAAATCAGGGCATCTGATGCCCCCAAGGACCCAAACAAAGGGTGTTCATCATCATTTTGATTATGTATGATCTTTATTTGATCATAGAAGGTGTTAGAAGTTCACATAATTGAATAATTTCAAGTCATTTGCAAAGTTGACTTTTTGGGAAAATGACTTGTAATGGAAACTTGCCATTTTGGGAAACTTTTTCAACCCTTGCTTTTTGATTCAAAAATGCCTTAAATGAGAAAAATTTGGTCATGAAAGTTGTAGAATGGATCATTCCCTTTTCAAAAAGTACAATAACTCATTCTAATTCATTTTGGATCAAAAGTTATGGCCTTGCAAAGTTGGATAAAATCATTGAAATTTCACTTTTGCACAAAATGGAAAACTTGCAATTTCTCATGGCAAGCCTTTATGTGACTTCAATGTGACCTCTAATCATCATACCAATGCAATGCATGACCTAAAATCAGAATTGGCCCAAGGTATTTCCCATTTATTTGCCTTGATTTTCACATAACAATAAGCCATTTTTTTCATGGAAGTGCAAAGAGGGATTTCTTGCAAAATCATTCTCAAAGGGTTTGTTTGACCTCTAACTGATTTCAATACATTGCCATGACTTCATGAGGCATCACACACCAAAATTCAGCAAAGTTTTCTCACATTCACATAGCCAAAAGTCATGAAATATACCAAGTGGTCAAGTTGCAAAAACCCTCCCAACTCATGATCCAAATGCAGCAGTCTTTCATGAACCATCCAAGGGTTATCCTTGACCCAAGCTGATGCAGTATAGGCCAAAGAATCATCTCTGCCACAGCCCATGATGCAAGTACACAAAACTTGACTTTTGGGCCAATCATCCCATACCAATCCCACAGTGCACATCTGCTCTCCAGATTTGTTGGGATAGTTTATGGATCACCTAAGGATCATAAAACATAACATACACAAGCCTGAAGCACACACATTGCAGCACAATCCAAAAACTGTCAAAACCTTTCCCTCTTCGAATCACAGAACACAGCCATCAAACTTCAATAATTCCTTCACCAATCAACCAGAAATCATCCATAGAACAGATCCCACCCCTCACAATGATCTGAAATAGCACACACAAGAACCTCATTTCCTGCTACACCAGAACTGAACCACAAAAACTAGCCACTCTCAACCTCATTCAAGTGTTCCATCAGCCTCAGGAGGATTAAAGGAGATCATTGGCACAAAAGGAAGGCTCTGAAAGTTCATTTTCGAAGGTCTCCAGCTCAGGTACAACCTAAGAACTTTTTTCTCAGAACTTCATTTTCTTGTTACAAAATGAATCTACATGTTGCACTGATCATCTGGATGTATTTAGTTTTGAAAATAAGTAAGAGATGACCATTTCATGTCACTCTGAAAGTTTGCTCGTGTTTCGTATTTTCCTTCGATTTAGGCTTGTTAATGAAAATAAATGATTTTTGGAAGAGGGGTTAGGTTTAGATTAGGGAGAAGATCATTTCTGTGGAAGAAATTGCTTGTTTAGTGACCTGTAGCGAAATCTAGGGTTTGGGTTCGCCGGAGAAGACGACCGGAAGTCTTCTCCGGCCACCTGAAAGTCATTAAACCCTAATTATGTCATTAATTGTAGTTTGAATGTGGAGCGTAGATCAGGCTGACTTTGTTTGACCCGCGCGTGTTTGGATGGCCAGGATGCATCATTAGAAACCCTAATCCTCAATTAACTTAATTAATTCAGTTTAATTAATTTTAAAACCAGGTTTAGCCAGGTTTGAACTTGGGCCATTGGATGTGGCGCCAAGTCAACCTTTCCCTGTCCAGAATCAATCTGGTTCGTTCATTGTGCATACTTCTTTTTTTTTTTTAATTTTTATTTTCATTTTATTTGATTTATTTTGTACATTTAATTTAAAATAGCAAAAAATGTTTAAAAATTATTAAAAATTTTATCAAGGTTTTCATTAATTTTCAGAACACAAAAATATTTTTATTTTTATTTTTTGCATTAAAAATTATTTTTAAATCATTTAAAAGTTTATTTTTAATTAATCAATGAAAATTAATTAATTAAAAATACTTTTAGGTATTTAAAAATCACAAAAAAAATCATATAGCATTTAGAAACATTTAGAAACATTGTCCAACTCTCAAACCAAATTTCTTTTTTGTTCTTGATGCCTTTTGATCATTTTCAATGGAATTAAATTCATTTCAAGGCATTATTTTGTTTCAAACTTCAAAAATTCATTTCTGTCTAACCTTTGAGAGTTGGATCATGGTTCTTTTAGCATTGCATCTTGTATGGCATGTAGTTTATAGGATAAAATTGGTTTAATTTGATCTTGCATTTTCAATTTGTTTTGCATTTTTCTTGTCAAGGTACCTTAAAACCCTAGCAATCTTAGGAAATTCATAATTCTCACTAGGTTAAGAGTTAGATCCCCTCCTTTGGGCAGTGAGTTTGTATAGGTCTAGGGTTCCTTTGATTGTATTTTCAAATTTTTATCATGTCATTTGCTTCTGGTTTTGGATTTTGCTTTGTGTGTTGATCATAAACCCTAATTTATGCCTTCCTTTGCATCCATCTTCCATTTATTTGCATACCATGACTTGCCATGACATTTTGTGCATCCATTTGATTCATAACACATCTTATGACATATTAGAATCATGTTTGATCATTGCATCTTTCATTTGCCATGTTTTATGTCTTTTGCATTCCATAACTTTTCATGAACATTCATGGTTCAAAGCATGCTTCTCTTGCATCCATATGTTTGTATGATCATTCTCATGCCTTGCCTCATGTTTGCATCATCTCTTAGCATCATTAACATCATACTCATGCTTCTGGTTTTGGTTTGCATCATCACATTGCATCTCATTTTGCATTGCATTTCATTTCTTTTGCTAACTTTTCAAGTGGTAAGTTGTTTTGAGAAGTGGATTTGCCTTCACTTCTCACAATCTCTTTTCATCTCTCTTATGCATCATTACTGCATTTTATCTTTTGTATTGGATTGAGCTTGCTCACTCTTGTTCATCTCACCTTCTTTCTTCAAGCAACTTGTCTTCTTAAGTGAAGCAAGTTGTTTTGCTTCTCTTTGCTCCTTTCATCTACTTCTCTCCTTGGTTGTTCCTTGAAGATTTCTTTCTTAAACCCCACAAACCCTAGGAATGACCAAGCATGATAACAATTAGGTATGATTAGTCCCCCACTTAGCTTTTACCTTTGTGTCTCTTTGAGTCTTCTCTTCTCATCTCATAATCAGGGACTAAACCCTAAAGGCTTTAAGGCTTTGTGATTAAGCTTATGCATGCATCCTTCTATTAGGATGGAGTGTATAACTTTAATCCTAAGTGTTAAACCCTTAATGTGTTTAAATCCCTTAATCAATCCACTTAATAATCATCAAGACATCAAGCTTGTAACTTGGGCCTTGCATTAGGGTTCTAATTCTTCCTTAACTGGTTAAGAAGGACTAACCCAAGTGTTAATGGACAAGTCCCCCTCAAGTTGTCTTACAAACCATAAAAATCACTTCTTCATTCTATCATTAAATAAAATCCACTTAATAAAGGCTTTGTTTTGTCATGAGGTTAATCCCTAATCATGGATTAAGTTGAGGAGTCTTCCTCAGCTTAAATGTTCTCATCTATTATCCTTCTATTAGGATGGTGTAATGAGTCCATTAAATCCTTGATTATGGCTTAATCTCATTACTCAACACTAAACAAAAACAACAAAAACATCTAAATAATCACAAGTAGGTTAATGATCTTAATCCTACATCATGGTGATTAAGTGTGAGATACTGACTTCACACTTAAGGTATCCTCATCACCCCTAATCAGAGGGAAGATGTGATGAGTTTACTAACCCATTGGTTTAGGCTTAAGCTCATTTTCTTATGACAAACATCAAAAAGCAATAAAAGACTGAAAATACAAAAAACAAACAATAATCGTCTCCTTCGGGATTCTTTTCTCATCTCATTCATTCACAAACGAGAACCTGCTTCTTCCGTCTAATGCAAGACAGTTTGCATCTGAGCCAGACAGGTCATACACTTGAGCATAGACAAGCAGGCAGTTCACAAGTCAATTTACCTTTCAGTCTCTTTGGGTCGAACTATGGTGTTCTGACTTCCTCATTGCACGAGAGGATACGTAGGCATAACTTAACGGTTATCGAACAAAAGTCTCTGTATATTCCCCCTCCTTCCAGCATTCTTTTTAGCCTCATTATCTTGAGCATTTCACTCTTTCCTTACACTGACACTTCACTTATACACTTCATTTTTCTTTTACACTGACACTTGCATTCTTTCCAGCTTTGATACACAAATGGCACTGACACTACCCCTTTAAAACACAAATCTTTTAAGTGTGGATCCCGTCGAGTACGGCGGACAATCTGGGTGCTAATACCTTCCCAGGTTGTAACCAACCCCCTTTCTCAGTCTCTCTGGTTCGCAACCGTCTTATCCATCTCTTCCTAGGTCTATGCAGCATTACCTTTCCCCCGGGATAAAAATGCCCAGCTGGCGACTCTATTCATTTCCTTTCTCCTTTCGCCGACCGTTCGCGTCTGTACCCCTTCTGACCTGTGGTGTCATTTTGGTGGGAGCGACACAAAGTGGTGGATCACCTTCACCAAACTCCCTCAAAAATCTCCATATTATCCTTGTTGATGTGTTCTGAAGCTCACAGGAATGCATTACTGAAAGTCCTGCACGCAGCATACGTGCCAGAGGAGATTACCGTTAATCAGCTAGAAACTGTGGTAGCAAATGTCAACACCAGTCATGGACTGGGTTTTACCAATGCTGACTTAACAACTGAGGAACGTAACCACAACAAGGCATTACACATCACTCTAGAGTGCAAGGGTGCTGTTTTATCTCATGTACTGGTGGACACTGGGTCGTCGCTCAATGTTCTACCAAAGAAAGCCTTAGTGAAGCTAGAGTATGATGGCTTGGCACTGCGTCCGAGTAATTTGGTGGTGAGAGCTTTCGATGGCTCTAAAAGATCAGTGCTTGGGGATATTGATCTGCCTGTGATGATTGGCCCGCAGACTTTTAAAATTACCTTCTATGTGATGGACATTCAGCCGGCCTACAACTGTTTGTTGGGTAGAGCCTGGATCCATGCCGCTGGCGCTGTTACGTCTACCCTTCACCAGAAGCTGAAATTCGAGTGGGAAGGCCAGATCATCACCATCTGTGGGGAAGAAGACATCTTTGTTAGCCATCTGGCTATGTATAAGTACATAGAAATGGATGGAGAAATCCATGAAACCATGAGCCAGGGGTTTAAGGCCCTGAACATTAATGAAGCATCTGTTGTACTGGGAACTTCCATGACGTCTTATCAGCAAGCCAGGAAGGTTGTTGAAGAGGGTACTGTCCAAGGCTGGGGCAAGCTGCTGCCCGTGGAAAAGAAGGAAGACAGATTTGGGTTGGGTTACAAACCAACTCAACAAGATCAATCAGAGGCCGCTAAAGAACCCAGTTTTGTCAGCGGGGGAATGCTCACCCCGGATGCTGTAAACAACTTGGAAGACGAAGAAGAAAGCGACCGCAACCTGGAGAGCTGGATACGTCCAAGGATTCCGGGGAGCCAAGTCCTTAACTGGTCTTCCCAGGAAATTATAAGGGTTACTCCTGCAGAGTAATTATTATTTCCTGTATTTTTAAGCATGCATCAAAGTCTTGCATCTTGCCCAAGATGTCAAGACTCATTTTGTAATCGGGCTATCTTGTAATTTTGTGCAAATAGATCAATCAATGAATATCGGACATCTTTTGCAAACAAGTCTCTTTTTTTCGCTCACTGTCTTTTCATTTTTCTTTTTGTACAAAAATAAAATGGCAATGTTTTCAAAATAAATAACTTCATCTTTCACTTTTTTAAACAAGATTAAAATTGATCACTAAAATAAGCCAATCTAAACCCTTGCAGAAAGTGCCTTGCAGACTGCACCGACAACAACACAGCTATGACTTCGTATGACTTTGACAATCTGTTTCACCCCAAAATTTGCCCTCACAAAACAAGACTTTGTGTGTTAAGAGATTCACAAGGTTCACAAGATTCACAAGACCTCTCATGAGGTTCACAAGATTCACAAGACCTCTCATGAGGTTCACAAGATTCACAAAACCTCTCATGAGGTTCACAAGACATCTTATGAGGTTCACAAGGTTCACAAAGTTCACAATTAGTCAGAAGATTTGACAATTCCCTCAGACAATGCATCCTCATAAGCAGTGCATCCAAAACTAGGGTTTTGACTTTAATCAGGCTAAATTAATTTCCAATACTTCAAGTGAGCTTCATAACATCTTATATGTGTTTAAGAACCCCCATGACAAGTTTCAGAACTTTTCTCAAAGGTTTGCTCAGTCAGATGATCAGATAAGTCAAAATCAGTCAAAGCAGTTAAAAAGTCAAACTGAGGTCAACTGTGGTCAAACCAAAGTCAAACTTCATGATTTTTTGCCAACATCAAGTATATGAAGTAAAATTCATCATTTGATCAAGAGTTGATCATGATTCATCAAGGAGATTTCAGATCATCAAGAATCAGGAGTTTCTAAATTAGGGTTTCTTCAGGAAAAGTCAACTGAACTTTGACCAGCCATAACTTTCACATGCTTCATCAAATTTTTCCCATCCAAAACTCATTTTGAAGGAAATTGAATTCTCTACAACTTTGTGTCTCACAAGCCAAGCCCAAAAATGCTTCATTTGGAAGGTATGAGCTAAGACATTATAGGTCCTTTTAAAAGTCAACAAAAAGTCAACAACTTCAAAAGAGCATAACTTGAGAATGGTAAAAGGTATGGACATAAAACCAATGGGGTTGGTTAGAGTACTCTTTAAGCTTTCTAAAATGTCCAAGAACACCCTCATATCATTAAAATTGAAGGATTTGTGCCCTTGCTAAGTTGGGAAATTTTTGGGTGGTTTATGAAGTAAATATGGTCTTAAAACCAAAATTCTTCAAATGGGCTGAACTTTTTGTGACCCAAGGTGTTCCATGACATCATGCACGAAATTTATTTAATATTTTCATTATTTTATTTTATTTATTTTATTTTTTATTATTTTTTATATTAAAAATCATTTTAAATTCAAATAAAATATAAAATATGAAGATTTAAAATATATTTTGATTCTAGAAGGTCATAAATATGAATTAGATCAGATTGATGTGCAATTTATGGTGATTGTCTTAAGATAGAAAGGTTTCATTCAAGAATATATGAAATTCAAAGCATGATCTTTTTCAATCTCTTGAATCCAAAAAGTCCAAACAACCATTCAATTTTTTGACCTAATTTCATTTACTATAAGTACCTAAACACATCACAATGCATAGGACACGAAATTGCTGCCTCAAGAGTAAGTTCCAAACTTCAAAAAATCCTTTAAAAGAATTTTCGGTTTCAACCCTAGAGGAGGTTTCAAGGTATTTTAAGAACATCACAAGCTTCCCTGGACATCCCTGAATCGAAACCAATATTCACATGCATCTGAACCATGACCTAATGCATAATCCGAAGCATACATGTTCTTAATATGTTTTTCTTCGATTCACTAAATTTACTTGTTTATAATGAATTTTAGATATGTATTGATGTTTGTTGTTGTCTATAGATGGTTTCTGGACTGTTTGGTGAAGAACTATGGCCGAATCGTGAAAACACCATAGTTAGGGTTTTGAGCTCTAAATTGGGATTCTGTGATTCACTTAATTTAAATTGATTCTAAGACCATAATTGAATTGTATGAAGGTTGGGGATCATAACCATGTAACTAATTTGATGAATCGTTGCATATTGATGAGTGTATGAGATTGGCAGGTTTTGTACGCATGAAAATTCGTAGGAAACTTCCCAACAAATTTCGCAGGAAAACCTGCGAAAATCCAAGGAAGAAGATGAAGTCAGCGCGCCAAATTCTATATTCAAAATTTATTATAATATTTTATGTTATGTTGTTGGTGTTATATCAGAACAGGTTGCTAGCTCAGTTGGTTAGTGTGTGCGCGTTTGAGGTTGAGGGTCCTGGGTTCGAATCCTCCCAGGCCCTTTTGCTTTGTTTTGCTTTTTGTTGTGATTTTACAGGTGAAGAAACAAAACACATTGGCCTCCATCCCATATCACCTGCGCGCGCGTAGCCCAGTGGCTGGCTTGTTGGTCTTAAGGGTGTGAAAGCACAGGGACTGGGTTCGAATCCCAGCCCAGGTAAGTTTTTTTCACTTTTTCTTGTTTTTTATTTAATTTGTTTATATTATAATTAAATAAATTTAAATGATAAAAATAAATGTTTATATTATTTTCTTTTCTATAATTCAAAATTCATATTTTTTTCAAAAAATTTTAAAACTTTATTAGTAAAATTATTTAATATTTATTTTGTTGTATATTATTAATATTATAATTTTGTATAATTAATTTATATTAGATAATTAACCCTAATTTATTTTTCTAAACTTATAAACCCTAAATTATTTATGTTAACATTTTCACATAAAACCCTAATATTTTTATAAACCTTAATTATATTATAAATTTATTAATTTGTAAATTTTAATTATGTACATTATTTTATAATTGGTTTATAATTATTATTGAATATAGTTTTCACATGTAAATAATTTAATTAAATAGTAAACCCTAATTTATTTTTTCTAAAATAGTTAAAAAAAACCTAATTTTATTTTGTAAATTTAATTTATTATTATGTATGCTTATAATCAAATATTTTTTATATGTGTATAAAATTAAATAATTAGACTATTAATCATATTTTATTAGTATATAATTGTCATTTAAGATTCTTAAAAAAATATATTTATTTGATTAATTGTGAATTTTTAATTTATACTATTATACTAACCACATTATATTTATTTATTTTGTTTATTATTATTAACTTTCTTATATTTATTTTTACTTATTATTACTAACCCACTTAATTATTTATTTATTTGCTTATTTAATTTATTTTAATTATTATTATAATGTAATTGTATCCCTTATGTAATAGTTGTAGTAATTTTTATTATTTATTTTTAAATGCTATGGTTAGTAAAATAGGGAGTGTAAAACATGTTTGTATGTAAATTTGAATTTAGATCATTAAAATTTAAAGATAAATATCTGAATTGGTACACTCACACACGTAAGTCGATCCTGGATCGCCATCTCACTTCTTAAGGGTTACCTCTCAAGTTGCCTAAACAAAAGGTCAAGTAAGGTGTAAAGCAAAGTCCCTCATCTTATATCATATAGTCCCTTAATAGATAAAAAGATCAAGTCCCTTCATGGTTGCCTTCGTAATGATCTTGTCCCTTTCGAATAAAGATGATAAGTCCCTTCGAATTGCTTATACACCTCACAGTTGCCTAAATAACAGATGTCCCTTCATTTGTCCCTCATACATCCAAGGTAATGACTACCTATTCCTTAATAATAGGGATAGTCTTACCATTTAAAGGATATTTAAGAACAGAAAAGACTTAACTTATGGTAGGTTCCTCTTATGTACTTACTCACACTTCAAAAACATTTCAAACACTTCACATTTTTTCAAACAAATTTTCAAAACAAAGACTTTATATATATCCGTACATGGATCATTATAAAGTACTTAAAGGAAATTTTATTCACACACTACACTTTTCAAAACAATTTAAAGTGAGCTAAGTAACTAAGAGCCCATGGATAATCATGGATGTAAAGGGTGCTAACACCTTCCCTTTTACATAACCTACCCCCCGAACCCAAAAATCTTTTAAAAGGTCTTTCCTGTTCTTTTATGCCTTTCCTTTGGATAAAATAAAAGTCGGTGGCGACTCTTGTTATCCGCAACATAACTAAAGTCAGTTCTCCCACCGTGTTACACAATCCAATCAATCAAGCCGATGAAGGGGTTGAAGAAGATTATGAGCTACCTGATGAGCTAGCCAGGTTGTTAAGGAAAGAGGAGAGGGTCATCACTCCTCATCAGGAGGAGATTGAAACGGTTAATTTTGGTACAGAAGAAGAGGTGAAAGAATTTAAGATCGGGGCCTGCTTACAAGATTCAGTAAAAGGACAACTGATTGATATGCTTCGGGAGTATGTGGATGTCTTTGTTTGGTCTTATCAGGATATGCCGGGGTTGGACACCGATATCGTCATGCACAAGCTGCCTTTAAAAGAAGACTGCCCACCAGTAAAACAGAAGTTGCGCCGTACTCGCCCAGATATGGCAATGAAGATAAAGGAAGAGGTACAAAAACAGTGGGACGCCGGGTTCCTTGCTGTAACTAGCTATCCACCATGGGTTGCTAATATTGTACCTGTGCCTAAGAAAGATGGCAAGGTGAGAATGTGTGTGGATTACCGGGACCTGAACAGAGTCAGTCCGAAAGATGACTTCCCTTTACCTCACATTGATGTATTGGTTGACAATACGGCTCAATTCTCGGTATTCTCCTTCATGGATGGATTTTCAGGATATAATCAGATCAATATGTCACCTGAAGACATGGAGAAGACAACTTTCATCACACCCTGGGGCATGTTCTGTTATAAGGTGATGCCATTCGGACTGAAGAATGTTGGTGCAACTTATCAACGGGCTATGGTGACATTATTCCATGACATGATCCATAAAGAAATTGAGTGTTATGTGGATGACATGATTGCCAAGTCCCTCACGGAAGAAGACCATCTGGTAAATCTGTTAAAGTTATTCAAGCGTTTGAGGAAATACTAGTTGAAGTTGAACCCCAACAAGTGCACATTCGGGGTGCGATCCGGTAAGTTGCTGGGATTTATTGTAAGCGAGAAAGGGATTGAGGTTGACCCTGATAAAGTCAAATTTATTCAAGAAATGCCTGCACCGAAAACTGAAAAAGAAGTTTGAGGGTTTCTAGGTAGATTGAACTACATTTCAAGGTTCATATCTCACCTTACAGCAACCTGTGAGCCTTTGTTCAAGCTGTTAAGAAAGGAACAAACGGTCAGGTGGAACGAAGACTGCCAAAGGGCTTTTGATAAAATCAAGGAATACTTACAAGAGCCTTCAATCCTTATGCCTCCAGTTGAAGGAAGACCTCTAATCATGTACTTGACAGTATTAGAAGAGTCAATGGGGTGTGTGCTGGGCTAGCATGACGAGTCTGGTCGAAAAGAGTATGCAATATACTACCTAAGCAAAAAGTTTACCGATTGTGAACAGCGTTATTCACTGCTCAAGAAAACTTGTTGTGCTTTAGCGTGGGCTGCTCGCTGACTAAGGCAGTATATGTTGACCCACACTACCTTGTTGATTTCAAAGATGGACCCAGTCAAATACATTTTTGAGAAGCCAGCACTTACCGGACGGGTTGCAAGATGGCAAATGATCCTCACAGAATATGATATTCAGTACACATCTCAAAAAGCCATCAAAGGCAGTGTATTGTCTGATTATCTTGCTGAGCAACCCATTGATGATTACCAGCCTATGAGATTTGACTTCCCGGATGAAGACATCATGTTCATAAAAGCAAAAGATCATGAAGAGCCTATTCACACTGAAGGGCCTGACCCGGAAGAAGAATGGACTATGATGTTTGACGGGGCTGTTAATATGAACGGTCGTGGTGTTGGTGCAGTACTCATTACACCTAAAGGAGTTCACATGCCTTTCTCGGCAAAACTCACTTTTAACTGCACTAACAACGAAGCTGAATACGAAGCTTGTATTATGGGTCTCGAGGAAGCCATTGACCTCAGGATCAAGACTTTGACTGTGTTCGGAGATTCAGCTCTGGTAATCAATCAAACCAACGGCAAATGGTACACCCACCAAGATCATCTGGTACCTTATAGGGATTATACAAGGAGGTTATTGACTTTCTTCACAATAGTCAAGCTTGAGTATATCCCTCGAGATGAGAATCAGTTTGCGGATGCTCTTGCTACCATTTCATCCATGATCAAAGTTCAAGCTGCCAACTTTGTGCCTCGGATATCAGTGTCCAGACTTGACAGACCGGCATACGTGTTCTCAACAGATGTTGTTAAAGACGATAAGCCTTGGTTCCATGACATTAAGTGCTTCTTGGAGGATCAGACATACCCACCTGGGGCATCTTCCAATGATAAGAAGACTTTAAGAAGGCTAGCTGGTAGTTTCTTCCTGAATGCTGATGGTTCCTTGTACAAGAAAAACTTTGATATGGTACTCCTCAGATGCGTTGATAAGGCAGAAGCGGACTTGTTAATGCACGAGGTGCACGAAGGATCCTTTGGTACCCATGCTGGAGGGCATGCAATGGCTAAAAAGTTGTTAAGATCAGGCTACTACTGGATCACAATAGATGCAGACTGTTGTGCTTATGCCAGAAAATGCCATAAATGCCAAATTTATGCGGATAAAGTGCACGTACCTCCCAATCCTTTGAATGTAATATCTTCACCCTGGCCCTTTGCCATGTGGGGCATTGATATGATTGGCAAGATTGAACCAACTGCTTCAAACGACCACAGATTCATCCTGGTTGCTATTGACTATTTTACCAAGTGGGTTGAAGCAGCTTCTTATGCAAATGTTACGAGGCAAGTGGTAGCCCGATTTCTGAAGAGAGATATCATCTGTCGATATGGAGTGCCCGATTTCTTATGCAAGTTGGTTGATACTCGATACTACGCTCATTGAGATTCTAAACTTGGAGGGTTTTGGTTGGCAAGTAAGTTGCCTACTGAACAACCACCCTTGTGAAGGATCAATGATTTTGAGATCCCTTAGAACCTGGTTACTTTTGTAGGACAGGATGAACCAACTAACTTCAGGGGAGGGTACTTACCTTTAAACCTCATGCAAGCCTCTAAACCTAGGGCTATGGTGTGACTTGTTTGTGTGTGCCACATTTCTGTGATTGAGCATAACATCATAACATCATCATGCATCATAAGCATAGCATTTTCACTAACCATTTCAAGGACCAAAGGATTTATCTTTGTTCTTTGTTGCAGGTCATGGCTTCTGCTCGTAGAAACACTATCAGGATCAACTTTGTAGGGATACCAGCTAAGCTTAAAGAGTTGGTTTCTCAAGTTTCTGAACACTCCCAGTTCATCAAGAGACATGGTCACCTATTGGATCTAGTCACCTCAGGATTCAATGAAGACATGATGAGTGTTCTGTTTCAGTTCTTTGATCCTAAGCACCATTGCTTCACATTCCCCGACTATCAGCTGGTTCCTACAATGGAAGAGTTCTCTAAACTTCTGGGTATAACTGTTCTTGATCAAAGACCCTTCACAGGCTTAGAGAAAGAGCTTAAACCAGAGGTTATTGCTGTAGCTCTACATCTGAAGAAGTCAGACATTGTTTTAGAAACGAGAAGCGGAGTTAAGGGTATTCTTGCTAAGGTGTTGATAGAGAAGGCTCAAGTGTTCTTGAAGGCTATGAGTTATGATGCTTTTGAGGAGATCTTAGCCTTGTTGATTTATGGCTTAGTGTTGTTTCCCAATCCAGATCAGTTCATAGACGTTCATGCCATCAACATATTTCTGAGTCACAATCCAGTGCCTACATTGCTTGGAGACATCCTACACTCTCTTCACACTCGTACTACAAAGGCACGAGGAACTCTGATGTGCTGCATACCTCTGCTATATAGGTGGTTTATTTCTCACCTTCCTCGATCAGTGATGAAGAATGAACAAGGGTTCAGGTGGTCCAAGAGGATTATGTCACTTTCACATTCTGATATTCATTGGTGTTCTAGATATATGGAGAATGTTACTATCATTGACCGTTGTGGGAAGTTTCCTAATGTGTCACTTCTAGGCATAAGAGGAGGCATTACTTACAACCCATCCTTAGCTTTACGACAGTTTGGTTATACTCGGAGTAATGGTCCTCATGACATGTTGATTCAGGGTATTGTGTTTGACTACGACAACGATCTGCAAGGTTATCGTCAAAGGTTCATACGAGCATGGGGAAAAGTGAACAAGGTTGACAGCAAGACTCTGGAACCCAAGTACACTATTCCAATGGAAGCTTACCTCAGATGGGTGCGATCTCGTGCTCAGACTCTTATGATGCCATATCCTGCCATCCTGCCTGTTACTATGGAGCCTGTTGCTAAAGGGGATACTTCTTATACCATCCTTCACCCAGATATGCCCACTGACATGGAAGACTTGCAGAGATCCTGGATCCAGTTGAAGGAGCAAAGGGATACTTTCGAGGCTCATTATAAAGCAAGTCAAGAAAGAATCCTGGAGCTGACAAAGCAACTTCACGAGGAGCATAATCTCAACTCATACCTCAACACAAAGAGGAAACGTCCATGGGAGACTTAAAACCCCATCTTTTGTATTCATTTCATTTTTATTGTAAGCCCAAGGGGCAAAACAAATTTATTACTAATAAAAGTTCACTTTCTTGGTTGTTTAAGCAAATTTAAATCCTGCGGTCCTTGAAAACATTGCATATGCATTTACATATCATACCACTGCATCACAGGTTTATTGTGCACAAGTTTCTTATCTTCTCGCTGTTTATTTCAGCAATGGCTCTTGAACAAACAGTCAAAGATCTCCAGGCACAAAATGCACAGTTCCAAGAGCTGATCCTGAACTTGTCCAAGGGGCAGGATGAATTGAAGACACTGCTGGCCAAGAAGACTAAGAAGACTATAAGGTCAGGTGGCCTGATCAACATGGGAAGAAGATTCAGAGGTCCTGTCAAGACCAAAGAACAGGTTGAAGATTATGAGTCTGAAGAGTCTGAGAAAGAGGGAGGCAGTCTCCATAATACAATGGGGGACTCTGATTCTGAAGCTAACTACTATCATGAGCCCAATGAAGATAAGTTCAAGATGCTGGTGGATAGAATGGATGCTATGGAATTACAAAAGTCTTCTGGGCTGGATTTTGAAGACCTGAGTTTGATATCTGGGGTGGTTATACCCATTGGTTTCAAGGTTCCTACTTTCGTAGTTTATGATGGTGTCTCTTGTCCCAAGCTGCATCTGAGGTCTTATGTCAGGAGAATCCAACCTCATACTGCTGATAAGAAGTTGTGGATCCATTTCTTCCAAGAGAGCTTATCTGGAGCTCAATTGGAATGGTACTATCAGTTGGAGAGTGTCAACATCCGTGATTGGAATGATCTTGCTGAGGCTTTTTATAAGCAATATCAATACAATGCTGACCTAGCCCCTACTCGCATGCAACTACAAAGCATGTCTATGGGTGCTAAAGAAAACTTCAAGGAGTATGCTCAGAAGTGGAGAGACTTGGCTGGAAGAGTACAACCCCTTCTAACTGACAGGGAGTTAGTGGATATGTTCATGTGCACGTTGAATGGTCCTTTTTACAGTCATCTCATTGGAAGCTCATCATCTGGCTTCACCGAGTTGATAATGACAGGAGAGCGCGTAGAAAGTGGTATAAGGAGTGGCAAGATCCAGGTGGGTGCTTCTTCATCCAGTACTACAAAGAAGCCCCCTAGTGGTAAGAAAGAGTTGAATGCTGTTTATGGTCAACCTGGTCGTAATAGGAGGCATCAGTCTGTGAGTGCAGTTCATATCTCCAATCCAACTCCTGCAACAACAGAGCCACCCCAGGGCAATCAACAGAGGACTAGAAGGCAGTTCACTAAGATCAACATGTCACTAGCCCAAGCCTTGCAACACTTGTTGAAGGGTGAACTTATCACTTTGAGGGACCCTCCTCAGAATCCCAATGTTACCTCTCCCAGGTACAATCCTAATGCACGATGTGCATATCATTCAAATTGTCAGGGACATGATACCAATAGTTGTTGGGTATTGAAGAATAAAATTCAGGATATGATTGATGCTGGAGAGATTGAGTTTGACCCTCCGGGTACTCCAAATGTGATTACTGTTCCCATGCCAAATCATGAGAAGACTGTCAATGCCATTGATGAAGTTTCACATATTTCCTCAGTTGCAGATTTGACTACACCATTGTCTATTATTAAGAAGAAGTTAGTACAAGCTGGGTTCTTTCCAGGTTGTCGTGAAGATTGTGTCTATTGTGCTTATAAGCCGGATAGTTGCTGGAGGTTGAAGGACGAAATTCAACGCCTCATGAATAATTACACCATAGTGTTTGAAAGGACACCACCTTCTGTGGAGAGTATGGTTGATCATATAACTAAAGGTGCGAAGGTTGAAGAGGTGGATATGGTTGATAAAGTGCCGGTAAGGATTACTTCTAAGGGCCCTGTCAAAATCACTCATGAGGGTCCAATTAAGATTACTGCTGAAGGCCCTGTGAAGATTGTTGCTGAAGCTAGAGTGGCTCCTATGATCATTACCACTCCGGGTCCTATTCCATATACTTCTGATAAAGTTGTGCCTTGGCATTATGGTTCCGATGTTTATATCCATGGTGTTAAGCAGGAACCCTTAGCTGATACACTTGTTGCTGATGAAAACATTGATGTTGACAATATTGCTGGATCTAGTAAGATCACGAGAAGTGGAAGAATTTTCTCTCCTCCAGCTACCTCCAAGAATACAGTTACTCCAACTACTACCTCCACTACTGATGCCCAGGGCAAAGGTCCTGTTATTGAACCTATACCAACTGATGTGCCAGCTGCTGATGATCTTGCTAATCAGATGGAAGAAGTACTGAAGATCATTCGCAAGAGTGATTGTGACATTGTTGATCAATTGGGGCATACTCCCTCCAAGATTTCTATGTTGTCTTTACTATTGTGTTCTGAGGCTCATGCCAAGGCCTTGATTAAATTTCTGAAGACTGCTCATGTACCAAATGAGATTTCTGTAGACCAGTTCGAAAATTGTGTTGCACACTTGACCTATGATAATGGGTTAGGTTTCTCCGACGCTGATTTGACTCCGGCCAAGAGGGATCATAACAGGGCTCTACATATCTCTATTGAATGCATGGGCACCACCCTGTCACATGTATTAATAGACAATGGTTCCTCTCTGAATGTGTTGCCCAAAGAAGTTCTGAACAAGCTTAGCCCTGAAGATGCTGTGTTGAAGCCCAGTAATATAGTGGTGAAAGCTTTTGATGGCTCGAGAAGAGTGGTGCATGGAGAAATTGATCTCCCAATCAAAGTAGGTTCTCAGGTCTTCAATGCTACTTTTTATGTCATGGATATTCGTCCTTTTTATTCTTGTTTGCTTGGGCGTCCCTGGATCCATGGGGCAGGTGCTGTAACTTCTACTTTACATCAGAAGCTGAGATATCCAGTAGAAGGGAAAGTTGTCACTGTTTACGGAGAGGAAGGATACATAATTAGCCATGTGAACACCTTTAAATATCTTGAAGTGGAAGGTGAATATGTTGAAACTCTGTGCCAGACATTTGAAGTGGTTCCTTGGATTGTTAATAATTATGAAGCTCCTCCTGTGGTCAAGAAAGTTCCTGTGATCACCAGAGTACCTCCTACAATGGCCTCCCTTAAAGATGCTAGAGCTGTGGTGGATGAAGGTGGTTGTACTATTTGGGGTCAGCTTCCTGACATTCCTTACAAGTCTGACAAATTTGGTTTGGGTTTCACTGCAGAGTCCCAGAAGGCTGTTCGTCGTGCTCGTGCTGTTTGTATCACAAATCAGGGGATTATGAAGAATCAGATCAATGTTGTGGGTGACTATGATGAAGACTACAACTTGGATGCTTGGATTTTTCCTACTGTGGGTGTTGGGCTCAATAACTGGAAGGCTGAAGATGTTATTCCTATCTCCTTTAGTCAGGAGTAAATACTATTACTGTGTTGTTACTTTTAAAGTTTGTAATTTTTGAACAATTAAACTCTTAAGCCTTGTGCCTTACCCGGGACACAATGGTGTGCTTGTTACGGGATGTCATTTCATTTGCATACTTCATTCAATAAAAATCAGTGGACGTTTCGTTTTCGTAAATATTGTGTTCCTTGTCTTTCTTTTATTATTTTCTTTTATCAGCTATGTGTTCTTACACACACCCACATCACTAAAATGCAGATCCTCATCCACTCTGGATCCAGTTGATAACAGTTCTACTATTGCCAATTATAATTTCGAGAATCCGATCTATCAAGCTGAAGATGGGAATGAGGATGATTGTGAAGTACCTGTAGAGCTTGCTAGGTTGTTACAACAAGAAGAGAAAGCTATACAGCCACATGAAGAGCCAGTCAAAGTTGTGAATCTGGGAACTGAAGAAAACAGGAAAGAAGTCAAGATAGGGGCTGAATTAGAAGATAGTGTCAAAAGCAGATTGATTCAGATGTTACATGATTATGTGGAGATCTTTGCTTGGTCTTATGAAGGTATGCCAGGGTTGGATACAGACATTGTGGTTCACCGTTTACCAGTGAAAGAAGATTGTCGTCCAAAGAAGCAGAAGGTTCGTCGCATGCGTCCTGAAATGTCAGAGAAGATTAAGGCAGAGGTGATGAAACAGTTTGATGCAGGGTTCTTAGCTGTGACTTCTTATCCTTAGTGGGTTGCAAATGTGGTACCGGTACCTAAGAAAGATGGTAAGGTACGTATGTGTGTGGACTACAGGGATTTGAACAAGGCCAGCCCCAAAGATGACTTTCCACTTCCTCATATTGATGTTCTGGTAGGCAACACTGCTCAGCATAAGGTATTCTCTTTTATGGATGGTTTCTCTGGTTATAATCAGATCAAGATGGCACCTGAAGATATGGAGAAGACGACATTTGTTACACAGTGGGGCACCTTTTGCTATAAAGTGATGCCATTTGGTTTGAAGAATGCTGGAGCAACATATCAGCGTGCTATGGTGGCTTTGTTTCATGATATGATTCATCATGAGATAGAGGTGTATGTGGATGATATGATAGCCAGGTCTCAGAATGAAGAGCAACATCTTGATCATCTGCATAAGTTGTTTGAGAGGTTGAAGAAATACAAGTTGAGATTGAACCCAAACAAGTGTACTTTTGGAGTTAGATCTGGTAAGCTCTTGGGTTTCATTGTCAGTGGAAAAGGTATTGAAGTAGATTCTGCAAAAGTGAAAGCTATACGAGAAATGCCAGCTCCCCGTACTGAGAAGGAAGTTAGAGGTTTCTTGGGACGATTGAATTACATTGCAAGATTTATTTCCCAATTAACTGCCATCTGTGAGCCAATCTTCAAATTTTTGAAGAAAGATCAGGTGATGGAATGGAATGATGAGTGCCAAACTGCCTTTGATGAAATCAAGAAATATTTGCTAGAACCTCCAATTTTGATGCCACCAGTTGATGGAAGACCCTTGATTATGTACTTAACAGTGTTAGACAACTCAATGGGGTGTGTATTGGGGCAACATGACGAGTCTGGTCGAAAAGAGCAGGCAATATACTACCTTAGCAAAAAGTTTACCGACTGTGAAACAAGATACTCACTGCTCGAGAAAACTTGTTGTGCTTTGGCATGGGCTGCTCGCCGGCTAAGATAGTATATGTTGACTCATACTACCTTATTGATTTCGAAGATGGATCCAATCAAGTACATATTTGAGAAACCTACTCTCTCCGGAAGAATAGCAAGATGGCAAATGATCTTGACAGAATATGACATACAGTATACTACTCAGAAGGCCATTAAAGGAAGTGTTGTGGCTGATCATTTGGCTCATCAAGCAGTGGATGATTATCAGTCAATGAGTTTTGAGTTCCCTGATGAAGACATTATGATTATTACCAGAGAGCCTGGACAATATGACGGACCTGAACAAGGATCCCGATGGACCATGGTTTTTGATGGAGCTTCTAATGCACTTGGTAATGGTGTTAGTGTTGTGATCAGTTCCCCTGAAGGTTGTCATACCCCGATTACTGCCAGACTTTGTTTCTATTGTACCAATAACATGGCTGAGTATGAGGCATGTATCCTGGGTATTAAAGCTGCCATTGATATGAAGATTCAGTTCCTAGACGTGTATGGAGATTCAGCCCTGGTAGTAAGTCAGATTAAAGGAGATTGGGATACCAAACATGATAATCTCATTCCTTACAGAGAGCATGTGTTGTCTTTGATCCCACATTTCAAAAATATTACTTTTGGACATATTCCACGAAGAGAAAATCAGTTGGCAGATGCATTAGCCACCATGGCATCCATGTTTGAGATCAGCTGGGATGATGAAGCTCCCAAGATTACTATTGGTAGATTTGAGAAGCCTGCATACTATAATGAGATTGACACTGAAGAAGCAGAAGAGAAGCCTTGGTTCTATGAAGTGAAAAGATATCTTGAAGCCCAGGAGTTCCCTGAAGGGGCATCTGTCAAAGATAGAAAGTTTCTGAGAAGGTTTTCTGCTAAGTTCTTTTTGAGTAATGGGATTTTGTACAAGCGCAATCATGATTCAACTTTGATTCGTTGTGTGAATAAGAAGGAAGCAACTGAGATTATGGAAGACATGCATGATGGGATCTTTGGCACTCATTCTAGTGGTCATACTATGGCAAAGAAGATATTGAGAGCAGGTTACTATTGGTCTACCATGGAAGCTGACTGCTATCAACATTCTAGAACGTGTCATAAGTGTCAAATATATGCTGATAAAGTACATATACCTCCATCACCATTGAATGTGTTGACTGCTCCTTGGCCCTTTGCCATATGGGGCATTGATATGATTGGTGAGATCAAGCCTACTGCTTCCAATGGGCATCGTTTCATCCTGGTTGCTATTGATTACTTTACAAAATGGGTGGAGGCAGCTTCATTTTCATCTGTGACTAAGAATGTGGTGGCTCGATTCATTAAGAATAATCTTATATGTAGGTATGGCATCCCTGAAAGGATTATTACTGACAATGGCTCTAATCTGAACAACACTATGATTATGGATCTCTGCACGCAGTTCAAGATTAAGCATCACAACTCTTCTTCGTATCGTCCGAAGATGAATGGGGCAGTTGAAGCTGCTAATAAGAACATTAAGAAGATTATACAGAAGATGATTGTCACTTACAAGGATTGGCATGAGATGTTACCATTTTCTCTTCATGGTTATCGTACCACAATACGTACTTCAACAGGGGAAACTCCATTCTCCTTAGTCTATGGTATGGAAGCAGTTCTGCCGATTGAAGTTCAGATCCCCTCCTTAAGAATCATGAAGGATGCAGGCTTGGATGAAGATGAGTGGATTCAGACCCGACTTGACCAGATAAATTTGATTGATGAGAAGAGGCTAGCAGTAGTTTGTCATGGCCAGATGTACCAGAAACGAATGATCAAGGCTTTCAACAAGAAGGTTAAGCCAAAGGTATATCAGGCTGGTGACTTGGTAATCAAGCGTATCATATTACCACAGGGTGATCCTAGGGGCAAGTGGACTCCTACATATGAAGGACCATTTGTGGTCAAAACAGTATTCTCAGGAGGTGCCATGATACTTACTACTATGGATGGTGAAGACTTCCCACAACCTGTAAACGCAGACATAGTTAAAAAATACTACGCATAAAAAAGAGACCCGCTAGGTTGACTGGCCTAGGCAAAAATGAGGGCATCCCGGCGAACCAAAAGGGTTCGGGCAAAAATTAGGGATATATATATAAAAAAAATGTACACCCGGCAAGTCGAAAACCTGAAAAGGCGGCTTGGGCAAAAAAGGGTATCCCGGTGGATTGAAAACCTGAAAGGGCAATCCAGGCAAAAATTAGGGATTAAAGCGTATGACTATGTCTCGTTTGGATCACCCATGTAACTACAACCAGTTGTGCCACTTAATCAAGCTCATAAAGCTCAATCCAATTGTTTCTGTCTAAACAGCAGAAGATGAGATACTTGAAGATAATGGCAATAGTAGAATTGAAACTTAATAGGATTATTTCTCACATAGCTGATTTTCTTTGTTTTGTAAAGTTTTACGACGAATTCCTCTTACTAGGATTTCTGTCTCCTTGTACAAACTTACCCATGTACGGGTCATTTTGTGATATAAATAAAATTCCATCTTTGAATCCAGATTTACTTTTACCCTATTTACATAAGCGAAACGTCCATTGGTTGTGTTTGAATGTATGTATGCTTTTGAATATGATTGATATTTACCAGAAATGCATGAAAATACAGTAATAGTATTTACTAAGGACGAACGAGGGAAGTAATTCAACGAAGCTTCGCCACGATACAGCTACAAATCCCCCAGTAGGGCAAATCCATAAATACTTTGAGTTGCATCTCCCCTGGAATTTATATCCATCTCTTTTATCCTCATACGGATAGACGGGAATTTATTCTTCCAATAGGAGTACGACGAACGAAGACGGGAGGTTAGGTATACCTTACTATCGAACGAAGACGGGAGGTTATGTATACCTTACTATTGAACGAATACGGGAGGTTATGAATATTATATTATCAAACAAAGCGAGTTCCCCATATTCTTCAGCAACAAATCGGGATTTATTTTCCCTGGCCAGCAGTTGTTATACGAAGATATCCAGGCGTTTCAAGCTGCATAATACATACATACATCATTTACATCATACCATAACATACATATCCATAATTACATAATGAATTACTTAAGTGCATCACACTATACATGCATACATAATGCATAAACTAATATTATCTTGCAAAATTTTATATACATTATGATATTTGCATCAAACTAATCTTGTTTTTCAGATTAATTCTCCAGCAGACAAACAATATCAATAACTTATACTTCAGGACGTTGTTTATCCTCCTGAAAGCTATCATGACTTTGGGCCGTTGTTTATCCTCCCAAAAGTTATACTTATACCTCATGACGTTGTTTATCCTCCTGAAAGCTACCATGACTTTGGGCCGTTGTTTATCTTCCCAAAAGTTATACCTTTACCTTGGGCCGTTGTTTATCTTCCCAAAGGTGATCTCATTATCTCGGGACTTCGTTTATCTTCCCGAAGGCTATCTTGAGACGTTGTTTATCTTCTCCAGAGCCATATCGTTTACTTTGGGCCGTTGTTTATCCTTCCAAAAGTTATACATATACCTCAGGATGTTGTTTATCCTCCTGAAAGCTATCATTACCTTGGGTCGTTGTTTATCTTCCCAAAAAGCTATATCTTCATACTTTGGACTACTTTATTCTCCAAGATATATATTTGAATAACTTTTCTCCAAGTGGCATCTTTAAGCCCACTCAAGCATATACAACTAGTCATCAGTATCACTCTACGCACCGATGAGTGCAAATTTTTGGGCTTTTGTGTTCAATCCCCTTCAACCTTCCAGGTCACGACTGGCACATATGCCAATCTAACCCCTCAGGTTTCAGAAAATTGAACAGGGGCAGCTGTTGCACCCCAAAATTTGCCCTCACAAAACAAGACTTTGTGTGTTAAGAGATTCACAAGGTTCACAAGATTCACAAGACCTCTCATGAGGTTCACAAGATTCACAAGACCTCTCATGAGGTTCACAAGATTCACAAAACCTCTCATGAGTTTCACAAGGTTCAGAAGACATCTTATGAGGTTCACAAGGTTCACAAAGTTCACAATTAGTCAGAAGATTTGACAATTCCCTCAGACAATGCATCCTCCTAAGCAGTGCATCCAAAACTAGGGTTTTGACTTTAATCAGGCTAAATGAATTTCCAAGACTTCAAGTGAGATTCATAACATCTTATATGTGTTTAAGAACCCCCATGACAAGTTTCAGAACTTTTCTCAAAGGTTTGCTCAGTCAGATGATCAGATAAGTCAAAATCAGTCAAAGCAGTTAAAAAGTCAAACTGAGGTCAACTGTGGTCAAACCAAAGTCAAACTTCATGATTTTTTGCCAACATCAAGTATATGAAGTAAAATTCATCATTTAATCAAGAGTTGATCATGATTCATCAAGGAGATTTCAGATCATCAAGAATCAGGAGTTTCTAAATTAGGGTTTCTTTAGGAAAAGTCAACTGAACTTTGACCAGCCATAACTTTCACATGCTTCATCAAATTTTTCCCATCCAAATCTCATTTTGAAGGAAATTGAATTCTATACAACTTTGTGTCTCACAAGCCAAGCCCAAAAATGCTTCATTTGGAAGGTATGAGCTAAGACATTATAGGTCCTTTTAAAAGTCAACAAAAAGTCAACAACTTCAAAAGAGCATAACTTGAGAATGGTAAAAGGTATGGACATAAAACCAATGGGGTTGGTTAGAGGACTCTTTAAGCTTTCTAAAATGTCCAAGAACACCCTCATAGCATTAAAATTGAAGGATTTGTGCCCTTGCTAAGTTGGGAAATTTTTGGGTGGTTTATGAAGTAAATAGGGTCTCAAAACCAAAATTCTTCAAATGGGCTGAACTTTTTGTGACCCAAGGTGTTCCATGACATCATGCACGAAATTTATTTAATATTTTCATAATTTTATTTTATTTATTTTATTTATTATGATTTTTTATATTAAAAATCATTTTAAATTCAAATAAAATATAAAATATGAAGATTTAAAATATATTTTGATTCTAGAAGGTCATAAACATGAATTAGATCAGATTGATGTGCAATTTATGGTGATTGTCTTAAGATAGAAAGGTTTCATTCAAGAATATATGAAATTCAAAGCATGATCTTTTTCAATCTCTTGAATCCAAAAAGTCCAAACAACCATTCAATTTTTTGACCTAATTTCATTTACTATAAGTACCTAAACACATCACAATGCATAGGACACGAAATTGCTGCCTCAAGAGTAAGTTCCAAACTTCACAAAATCCTTTAAAAGTGAATTTTCGGTTTCAACCCTAGAGGAGGTTTCAAGGTATTTTAAGAACATCACAAGCTTCCCTGGACATCCCTTAATCGAAACCAATATTCACATGCATCTGAACCATGACCTAATGCATAATCCGAAGCATACATGTTCTTAATATGTTTTTCTTCGATTCACTACATTTACTTGTTTATAATGAATTTTAGATATGTATTGATGTTTGTTGTTGTCTATAGATGGTTTCTGGACTGTTTGGTGAAGAACTATGGCCGAATCGTGAAAACACCATAGTTAGGGTTTTGAGCTCTAAATTGGGATTCTGTGATTCACTTAATTTAAATTGATTCTAAGACCATAATTGAATTGTATGAAGGTTGGGGATCATAACCATGTAACTAATTTGATGAATCGTTGCATATTGATGAGTGTATGAGATTGGCAGGTTTTGTACGCATGAAAATTCGTAGGAAACTTCCCAACAAATTTCGCAGGAAAACCTGCGAAAATCCAAGGAAGAAGATGAAGTCAGTGCGCCAAATTCTATATTCAAAATTTATTATAATATTTTATGTTATGTTGTTGGTGTTATATCAGAACAGGTTGCTAGCTCAGTTGGTTAGTGTGTGCGCGTTTGAGGTTGACGGTCCTGGGTTCGAATCCTCCCAGACCCTTTTGCTTTGTTTTGCTTTTTGTTGTGATTTTACAGGTGAAGAAACAAAACACATTGGCATCCATCCCATATCACCTGCGCGCGCGTAGCCCAGTGGCTGGCTTGTTGGTCTTGAGGGTGTGAAAGCACAGGGACTGGGTTCGAATCCCAGCCCAGGTAAATTTTTTTCACTTTTTCTTGTTTTTTATTTAATTTGTTTATATTATAATTAAATAAATTTAAATGATAAAAATAAATGTTTATATTATTTTCTTTTCTATAATTCAAAATTCATATTTTTTTCAAAAAATTTTAAGACTTTATTAGTAAAATTATTTAATATTTATTTTGTTGTATATTATTAATATTATAATTTTGTATAATTAATTTATATTAGATAATTAACCCTAATTTATTTTTCTAAACTTATAAACCCTAAATTATTTATGTTAACATTTTCACATAAAACCCTAATATTTTTATAAACCTTAATTATATTATAAATTTATTAATTTGTAAATTTTAATTATGTACATTATTTTATAATTGGTTTATAATTATTATTGAATATAGTTTTCACATGTAAATAATTTAATTAAATAGTAAACCCTAATTTATTTTTTCTAAAATAGTTAAAAAAAAACTAATTTTATTTTGTAAATTTAATTTATTATTATGTATGCTTATAATCAAATATTTTTTATATGTGTATAAAATTAAATAATTAGACTATTAATCATATTTTATTAGTATATAATTGTCATTTAAGATTCTTAAAAAAATATATTTATTTGATTAATTGTGAATTTTTAATTTATACTATTATACTAACCACATTATATTTATTTATTTTGTTTATTATTATTAACTTTCTTATATTTATTTTTACTTATTATTACTAACCCACTTAATTATTTATTTATTTGCTTATTTAATTTATTTTAATTATTATTAAAATGTAATTGTATCCCTTATGTAATAGTTGTAGTAATTTTTATTATTTATTTTTAAATGCTATGGTTAGTAAAATAGGGAGTGTAAAACATGTTTGTATGTAAATTTGAATTTAGATCATTAAAATTTAAAGATAAATATCTGAATTGGTACACTCACACACGTAAGTCGATCCTGGATCGCCATCTCACTTCTTAAGGGTTACCTCTCAAGTTGCCTAAACAAAAGGTCAAGTAAGGTGTAAAGCAAAGTCCCTCATCTTATATCATATAGTCCCTTAACAGATAAAAAGATCAAGTCCCTTCATGGTTGCCTTCGTAATGATCTTGTCCCTTTCGAATAAAGATGATAAGTCCCTTCGAATTGCTTATACACCTCACAGTTGCCTAAATAACAGATGTCCCTTCATTTGTCCCTCATACATCCAAGGTAATGACTACCTATTCCTTAATAATAGGGATAGTCTTACCATTTAAAGGATATTTAAGAACAGAAAAGACTTAACTTATGGTAGGTTCCTCTTATGTACTTACTCACACTTCAAAAACATTTCAAACACTTCACATTTTTTCAAACAAATTTTCAAAACAAAGACTTTATATATATCCGTACATGGATCATTATAAAGTACTTAAAGGAAATTTTATTCACACACTACACTTTTCAAAACAATTTAAAGTGAGCTAAGTAACTAAGAGCCCATGGATAATCATGGATGTAAAGGGTGCTAACACCTTCCCTTTTACATAACCTACCCCCCGAACCCAAAAATCTTTTAAAAGGTCTTTCCTGTTCTTTTATGCCTTTCCTTTGGATAAAATAAAAGTCGGTGGCGACTCTTGCTATCCGTAACATAACTAAAGTCAGTTCTCCCACCGTGTTACACAATCCAATCAATCAAGCCGATGAAGGGGTTGAAGAAGATTATGAGCTACCTGAAGAGCTAGCCAGGTTGTTAAGGCAAGAGGAGAGGGTCATCACTCCTCATCAGGAGGAGATTGAAACAGTTAATCTTGGTACAGAAGAAGAGGCGAAAGAAGTTAAGATCGGGGTCTGCTTACAAGATTCAGTAAAAGGACAACTGATTGATATGCTTCGGGAGTATGTGGATGTCTTTGCTTGGTCTTATCAGGATATGCCGGGGTTGGACACCGATATCGTCATGCACAAGCTGCTTTTAAAAGAAGACTGCCCACCAGTAAAACAGAAGTTGCGTCGTACTTGCCCAGATATGGCAATGAAGATAAAGGAAGAGGTACAAAAACAGTGGGACGCCGGGTTCCTTGCTGTAACTAGCTATCCACCATGGGTTGCTAATATTGTACCTGTGCCTAAGAAAGATGGAAAGGTGAGAATGTGTGTGGATTACCGGGACCTGAACAGAGCCAGTCCGAAAGATGACTTCCCTTTACCTCACATTGATGTATTGGTTGACAATACGGCTCAATTCTCGGTATTCTCCTTCATGGATGGATTTTCAGGATATAATCAGATCAAGATGTCACCTGAAGACATGGAGAAGACAACTTTCATCACACCCTGGGGCATGTTCTGTTATAAGGTGATGCCATTCGGACTGAAGAATGCTGGTGCAACTTATCAACGGGCCATGGTGACATTATTCCATGACATGATCCATAAAGAAATTGAGTGTTATGTGGATGACATGATTGCCAAGTCCCTCACGGAAAAAGACCATCTGGTAAATCTGTTAAAGTTATTCAAGCGTCTGAGGAAATACCAGTTGAAGTTGAACCCCAACAAGTGCACATTCGGGGTGCGATCCGGTAAGTTGCTGAGATTTATTGTAAGCGAGAAAGGGATTGAGGTTGACCCTGATAAAGTCAAAGCCATTCAAGAAATTCCTGCACCGAAAACTGAAAAAGAAGTTCGAGGGTTTCTAGGTAGATTGAACTACATTTCAAGGTTCATATCTCACCTTACAGCAACCTGTGAGCCTTTGTTCAAGTTGTTAAGAAAGGAACAAACGGTCAGGTGGAACGAAGACTGCCAAAGGGCTTTTGATAAAATCAAGGAATACTTACAAGAGCCTCCAATCCTTATGCCTCCAGTTGAAGGAAGACCTCTAATCATGTACTTGACAGTATTAGAAGAGTCAATGGGGTGTGTGTTGGGCCAGCATGACGAGTCTGGTCGAAAAGAGTATGCAATATACTACCTAAGCAAAAAGTTTATCGACTGTGAACAGCGTTATTCACTGCTCGAGAAAACTTGATGTGCTTTAGCGTGGGCTGCTCGCCGACTAAGGCAGTATATATTGACCCACACTACCTTGTTGATTTCAAAGATGGACCCAGTCAAATACATTTTTGAGAAGCCAGCACTTACCGGACGGGTTGCAAGATGGAAAATGATCCTCAGAGAATATGATATTCAGTACACATCTCAAAAAGCCATCAAAGGCAGTGTATTGTCTGATTATCTTGCTGAGCAACCCATTGATGATTACCAGCCTATGAGATTTGACTTCCCGGATGAAGACATCATGTTCATAAAAGCAAAAGATCATGAAGAGCCTATTCACACTGAAGGGCCTGACCCGGAAGAAGAATGGACTATGATGTTTGACGGGACTGTTAATATGAACGGTCGTGGTGTTGGTGCAATACTCATTACACCTAAAGGAGTTCACATGCCTTTCTCGGCAAAACTCACTTTTAACTGCACTAACAACGAAGCTGAATACGAAGCTTGTATTATGGGTCTCGAGGAAGCCATTGACCTCAGGATCAAGACTTTGACTGTGTTCGGAGATTCAGCTCTGGTAATCAATCAAACCAACGGCAAATGGTACACCCACCAAGATCATCTGGTACCTTATCGGGATTATACAAGGAGGTTGTTGACTTTCTTCACAACAGTCAAGCTTGAGTATATCCCTCGAGATAAGAATCAGTTTGCGGATGCTCTTGCTACCATTTCATCCATGATCAAAGTTCAAGCTGCCAACTTTGTGCCTCGGATATCAGTGTCCAGACTTGACAGACCGACATACGTGTTCTCAACAGATGTTGTTAAAGACGATAAGCCTTGGTTCCATGACATTAAGTGCTTCTTGGAGGATCAGACATACCCACCTGGGGCATCTTCCAATGATAAGAAGACTTTAAGAAGGCTAGCTGGTAGTTTCTTCCTGAATGCTGATGGTTCCTTGTACAAGAGAAACTTTGATATGGTACTCCTCAGATGCGTTGATAAGGCAGAAGCGGACCTGTTAATGCACGAGGTGCACGAAGGATCCTTTGGTACCCATGCTGGAGGGCATGCAATGGCTAAAAAGTTATTAAGATCAGGCTACTACTGGATCACAATGGATGCAAACTGTTGTGCTTATGCCAGAAAATGCCATAAATGCCAGATTTATGCGGATAAAGTGCACGTACCTCCCAATCCTTTGAATGTAATATCTTCACCTTGGCCCTTTGCCATGTGGGGCATTGATATGATTGGCAAGATTGAACCAACTGCTTCAAAAGGCCACAGATTCATCCTGGTTGCTATTGACTATTTTACCAAGTGGGTTGAAGCAGCTTCTTATGCAAATGTTACGAGGCAAGTGGTAGCCCGATTTCTGAAGAGAGATATCATCTGTCGATATGGAGTGCCCGAGCGAATCATTACTGATAATGGTTCCAACTTGAACAACAAAATGGTGGCAGAACTATGTCGGGACTTCAAGATCCAACACCACAATTCTTCTCCTTACAGACCAAAGATGAATGGCGTTGTAGAGGCAGCTAACAAGAATATCAAAAAGGTTGTACAGAAGATGGTGGTTACCTACAAAGACTGGCATGAAATGCTACCATTTTCCTTGCATGGATACCATACGTCAATCAGAACATCCACTGGGGCAACACCGTATCAGCTTGTTTATGGCATGGAGGCAGTCCTGCCTGTTGAAGTTGAATTACCCTCCCTGCGGATATTGATGGATGTTAAACTGAATGAAGCAGAATGGGTCCGATCCCGATACGAACAACTGAGTCTGATCGAAGAAAAGAGATTAGCTGCAATCTGTCATGGGCAGCTGTATCAGAAAAGAATGAAGAAAGCCTTCGATCAGAAAGTCAGGCTCTGAGAGTACCAAGTAGGAGATCTGGTGCTGAAAAGACTCCTCCCTCCTCATACAGACCACAGGGGCAAGTGGACTCCGAACTATGAAGGACCATTCGTAGTAAAGAAAGTTTTCTCTGGTGGAGCACTGATGCTCAGTACTATGGATGGTGAAGACTTCCTGTCCCCTGTGAATTCAGATGCAGTTAAAAAATACTTCGCGTAAAAATGACCCACTGGACATAAAAACAAAATGTAAGTCCAGGCAAAAATAGGGCATCCCGACGAGTCAAAAACAGAATAAAAGACTCGGGCAAAAATAAGGGAAAATAAAATGAAAAAAAATGTACACCCGCTGAGTTGAAAAGCCGCATTGGACAACTCAGGCAAAAATGGGTATCCCGGTGGATTGAAAACCCGAAAGGGCGATCCACGCAAAATAAGGGAAATAAACGAACAACTGCATTCTGAATTTGTTTGTATCACTTGCAACATGGCAAGCTCCGAAAGGTTCGAGCGTCGGTCAGAATCAGCCTTCTTCAGAAAGCAAGATGATAAGAACGTCAATGTCATACGAGTCATAGCGAAAGGGAAGCTCCTTGAAGCATCATCAACATTGCCACCGTCTTTTATTTCTCAATTTGTAACAATCTCCTCATCTCAGGGGATCCGTTTCTTTGACTGTATCTTGCCAATTCAGGGCACGTAAATTAATAAAATCAGATTTTCAGTCATGTCTCGTCTCGTACATTTTATTTTCGTTTGCAAAAATGTCTGATGTCTTTAAGATATTGATTTGCATAAATACAGATGCTTCCTTTCTAAAAAATACATGCTTACAGGAAATATGTTTACTCCTAGGATGGCCTAAACTCCTATGACGGAATCCAATAAGGAATATCTCGGGATGCTTGTACGTTTCTTTGTCTTTACAGGATTTGCAGGTGTTCAAAGCAACATGGGGCATGAAAGCTTCTCCCCAGCAAGCTGTCTACTCAGTCTATCTCTCGATTAGCACCGGGGGTGCTTTCTCCCCAGCTGAATTGCCAGTCATCATTCCTCCTCAGCCCGATGCAAAGACCGGGAACCATCTCCCCACAGAGTTTCAACCTCTATCCAGAATAGCAACGCCTGAAGATCTCACAACAGAGTGACGAAAGCTTCTACAAACCCCAGTTGGGTCCCTCGCTACTAAGAAAGACCTATCAGCGATCTATTGTCCCAAGCAGAGTCATATGTATCAGATCAACCAATGATCTCATCCCCAGCTGGGATACCCACTTCAAGCAGATCAGCCAGAGATCTTCACAGCAACGGGATCCGAATCCAGGATCGGTATCTTTGCATAATCATAGCATTCGCATCATATTTTCCCCATAAAGCGTAGCATTCTGTCTAATACGGAGCATTACGGCAAAAATCAAACATATTGCATAATCGTAAGCCATGTGTCGAACTGAACACTTGTAAAAATGACCATCCATCAGACAACATACAGAATATTTCCTAATTCCTCACCAGAAAGCCAAAGCATTTTCCCTTTACCCTCACAAATACAAATACATGCTCCTTTTGGCACTCGTCTGTGTCATTTCCCCAGCGGAAAGCCAAAACGTCCCCTTTGCACTCACAGATACATATATATACAATTCCGTGACACCCGTCCGTGTCACCATCCCCAACATGGTTACCTAAACATTTGAGAACCATATACTCGTTCATAATACACTTTTTCTGACACCCGTTCGTGCCCCACTCTCCCCAGCAAGATAAACACTGGTCTGTGTCTCACTCACCGCTTTCTACTCATACAGATACTCGTCCGTATCTCGAATACACCACTTAAATCCCCTCAGAATCGACACTCGTCTGTGTTCTTTGTTAACCAGGTGATACTCGTCCGTATCATCATCTCTGAACATGCGTCAAGCGTTTGTTTCTACTGATACTCGTCCGTATCATAGTCTTAAGGATGCTCGTCCGCATCTTTAATCTATATATCATGTCAAACACTTATGTCTTCTTGAGTTTAGACACTCGTCTGTGTCTACTGTTCCCCAGAAGAGTCCCAACAAATCCCAATGAATTATTTCCTTTCTATCTGACATTCGACCTATGTCATGATACCTTTCGGTAGTCGTACCCTGCCAGGTGATCGTCCTTCACCTTTTCGATGATCGTCCTTCATCACCCCCAGTGGAGTCTCTATTCATTAGAACCCCTTTCTATCCGACATTCGTCTTATGTCGTGACATTTTTAGCAGCCGTCCCCTGCTAGGTGATCGTCCTTCACCTCCTGATGATCGTCCTTCATCATTTTATCCGATGGCCGTCCCCATCGTTGATCTTGTTATTTGACATTCGTCCTATGTCATGATAAAACCCGAGAGAAGCCGTCCCCTGCTAGGTGATCGTCCTTCACCTCTTGATGATCGTCCTTCATCATGCTTGTCCGATGGTCGTCCCCATCGTCGACCCTTTTTATCCGGCATTCGTCCTATGTCGTGATGCTTTCGGCAGCCGTACCCTGCCAGGTGATTGTCCTTCACCGTTAGACGACCGTCCCTCATCTTTCCCCCAACAGAGCAGCCATCCCCTGCCAGGTGATCGTCCATCACCTTTGATGACCGTACCTCATCATCTGTTCCATTTATTTCTTCAACCCGATGGCTGTCCCCATCATGTACCTTGAATCCCCAGAGAATTTTTGTTACTTCATTTTGATGGCCGTCCCCATCATAATCTCTTATATCCCCCGCTTGTCAGCCTTCCCCGTCATTGCTTTGTTTCCCGCATCTTCCCCAGCATGTCGGTCGTCCCCGTCACTACTTTATCCCCGGCAGTCGTCCTCTGCCCGACGGTCGTCCTCCGTCGCCCGCACTTTATAAATATACTTTATTCTCTTTAACAATCTATATCCCTTTTCTTCTTCATTCTGTGAGTGCAAATTTTGGACTGTCTTTGGTATTCAACCACAAGTTATCTTGTTTGCCTGTTAAGCCGTCGCTTACATCCTGCACAGCTAACTCATGTTTGAATAGGGGCAGCTGTAAACACCCTAAATTTTCCCTCACCCATTCACACCATGGCTTGTGATCTTTTCATATGCATAAAGTCAATCATAGCACCTCATATTGCATATTTGCTTCACTGCATTGATTCAAAGTCATCTACATCTAGGGTTTGTGATCTGAGCCATCCCTGAGCCATTTGAGCCACTCCAAAGGTCATCAATCACTTCAAAGGGGTCCATGTATGTTCAAACATCATATCATATCCTCACCAAGTCAAGAAAGTCAAAGAATCACAAGAATTGAGAAAGGCATGGAAGCAGAGCCAGGTTTAACTGCACAGATGACCTAAAATTAGGGTTTTGGTTTCAAAGGCCATAACTCCAAATTTTTTGGTCATTCTTGTTTCTATTGGTCTCTATATGATATGAGGATCATGCATATCAATTTTCATGAAGAAATTCCATGGGGAAGGCATCTGATCAAGAGTTGACTTCTTGAGCAAGTCAGTGCAAAATCAGGGCATCTGAGGCCCCCAATGACCCAACCAAGGGGGTTCCTCCACCATTTTGAATGTGTATGATCTTTATTTGATCATAGAAGATGTTAGAAGTTCACAAAATTGAAGAATTTCAAGCCATTTGCAAAATTGCCTTTTTGGGAAAGTGACTTGTAATGTAAACTTGTTATTTTGGGAAAGTTTTTCAACCTCCTCAAATTGATTCAAAAATGCTTCAAATGAGAAAACTTTGGTCATGAAAGATGTAGAATGGATCATTCCCTTTTCAAAAAGTACAAGAACTCATTCTAATTCATTTTGGATCAAAAGTTATGGATTGTCAAAGTTGGACAAAATCACATAATTTCAAGTTTTACACCAAAGAGGCAAAGTTGCAAAACCTCATGCCAAGGCAAAATGTGACTTCAATGTGACTTCTATGCATTACACAAACATGAACCATGACTTGAAAATCAGAATGCACCAAAGAATTGTCCATTTTCATGACTTGTGCATTAAGAAACTTCAAAAGGGCCAAAACTTTGTGAAATTGCAAAAACTCACATAAACCCTAATCCACTTGCTGCATTGCCTCAAATTCATTTCCAATTCTCCTTGATTCAAGCTGCAGCCAAGCCATGCCTTGTACCTTGACTGAAATAGTCCATACCTCTCTTACACAAAAAGTTGACTTTATGCAAAAAGACCCATACCAATCAAGCTAGGCCAGCAACAACTCTCTGACCTATCCCAACTTGATACATGTACCAAAAGAGACTCAACACATAACACAACACAACCTGATCTCTCCCACAAGCCATAGTTTCCAAAACTCACCTCTTATGCATTTTGTTTCGAAACTCATCACACAAGCCACAAACATCAAAACAAACTTCATAGAATCACTCAACATGATCCTCTGATCATTTCCCAACCATCAATTTGCCCTGAAAAGCCCACAAACAGAAACACGATTCTTTACTCCCCTTGGTCAGAACTTCATCAATCTCAAAAACCAGCCACATTAAACTCCAACTAAACCTCAAAACATCTTCAGGGAGACCATTAGAGAAGCTTTGAAGCAAGGAGGCAGTCTGAAAGCTCCAAACTGAAAGCTTCACCTCAGGTAGCTTTGAAAATTTATTTTTCCAGAAGCTCTATTTTAAGTTCTCAACTTGTTAAGTTTGACTCCCTGAGTGCATTGAACCTTTTAATTTTGAAAATGATGAAGAATTGAGAGTGTATTGCTTGTCTGAAAGTTTCACCATTTTTGTTCAAAGCTTCGAATCTTAAGAATGGCTGGAAATAAATTCTGTTTGAGGGTGGATTTGGGCTTAGGGGAGTGAAAGGAACGAATCTGGAGCTTTAGAGCTCCAGAAATGGCCTAGGGAGTGAGTTGAAAATTTCTCAGGGGAGGTGTGGCCGGAGAAGATGACCGGAGGTCATTTCCGGCCACCTGAAAGTCATTAGTTCATTAAATGCGTTTAGGGTTCAGTTTGAATTTGGACCATAGATCTGGTTGACTTGTGTTGACTACCGCGCGTTTGGAGGGCCCAGATCTTTCATTAAAACCCTAATCCTAATTAATTAGATTAATTAATTAAGTTTAAATAAATCCAGCCAGTTTGAAACTCAGCCATTGGATATGGCGCGGGGTCAATTCCCTCCAGATTTTGTTTGAACCTCAGCCTCTGGATTTGCATACATCTCATAAATTCAATTTTTATTTCATTTAATTTGTTTTATCTTTTACGAATTATTTAAAATAGTAAAAAATATTTAAAAATTCTGAAAAAAAATTTCAAGCATTTCATTAATTTTTAGAACCCAAAAATATTTTTATTTTTATTTTTTGCATTAAAAATTATTTTTAAATCATTTAAATGTTTATTTTTAATTAATTAATGAAAATTAATTAATTAAAAATACATTTAGGTATTTAAAAATCACAAAAAAATTCACATTACATTTCAAAACATTTAGAAACATTATCAAACTCTCAAACCAAATTTATTTTTTGTTCTTGATGCATTTTGACAATTTTTGTTGGAATTAAATTCATTTTAAGGCAATATTTTGGTTCAAACTTTGAAAACTCCATTCTGCCTAACCCTTGAGAGTTTGATGATGGTTCTTCTTGCATTGCATCCTTCATAGCATGTAGTTTATAGGATAAAATTGGTTTGAATTGATTTTCCATTTTTAATTTGTTTTGCATTTTTCATTGTGAGGCACCCCAAAACCCTAGCCAACTTAGGAAATTCATAACTTGCACTAGGTTAAGAGTTGGATCCCCTCCTTTGGGCAGTGAACTTGTGTAGGTTTAGGGTTCCTTTGATACCATTTTCAATTTTTTATCACATCATTTGCTTCTGGTTTTGGATTTTTGTGATGCATGTTGTATGTAAACCCTAATTTGTGTTTTCCTTTGCATCCATCTCTCATTTGCTTGCATTCAATGACTTGCCATGACATTTTGTGCATCCACATGATTCATAATACATCTTAGGACATATTAGAATCATATTTGATCATTGCATCATTCCTTTTCCATGTTATATGTTCATTTCATCTCATAAGCATTCATGAACTTCTATGGTTCAAAGCATGCCTCCCTTGCATCCTTATGCTTGTTTGATCATTCTCATCTCTTGTCATGTGTTTGCATCATCTCTTAGCATCATTGAAATCATGTTTATGCTTCTGACTTTGGTTTGCATCATGACATTTCATCTCATTTGCATTGCATTTCATTTCTTTTGCTAACTTTTCAGGTGGTAAGTTATTTTTGGGAAGTGAATTTGCCTTCACTTCTCACAATCTCTTCTCATCTCTCTTGCATCCTTGCTGCATTATATCTTTGTATTAGAGTGAGCTTGCTCATTCATGTTCATCTCTTACTTTCTTTCTTCAGGCAACTTGTCTTCTTAAGTGAAGCAAGTTGTCTTGCTTCTCTTTGCTTCTTCCTCCTTTCATCTGCTTCTCTCCTTGGTGGTTCTTTGAAGATCTTTCTCTCTTAAGCCTCATAAACCCTAGGATCTCCAAGTATGATGACAATTAGGGTTTTGAATAGTCCCCCATTTAGGTTTTACCTTTGTGTCATCTTTGAGTCTTCTTTTCTCATCTCATAATCAAGGACTAAACCCTAAAGGTTTTAAGGCTTTGTGATTAAGCTTATGCCTGCATCCTTCTATTAGGATGGAGTGTATAACTTTAATCCTAAGTGTTAAACCCTTAATGTGTTTAAATCCTTTAATCAATTCACCTAATAAATACTAAGACATCAAACTTGTAACTTGGGCCTTGCATTAGGGTTTTAATTCTTCCTTAATTGGTTAAGAAGGACTAACCCTAGTGTTAATGGACAAGTCCCCCTCAAGTTGTCTTACAAATCATAAAATCCACTTCTTAACCTCACAATTAACTAAAATCCATTTAATAAAGGCTTTGTTTTATCATGAGGTTAATCCCTAATCATGGGTTAAGTTGAGGAGTCTTTCTCAGCTTAAATGTTCTCATCTATTATCCTTCTATTAGGATGGTGTAATGGGTCCATTAAATCCTTGATTATGGCTTAAACTCATTACTCAACACTAAACAAAAACAACAAAAACATGTAAATAATCACAAGTAGGTTAATGATCTTAATCCTACATCATGGTGATTAAGTGTGAAGTGCTTACTTCATACTTAAGGTATTCTCATTACCCCTAATCAGAGGGAGGATGTGATGAGTTTACTAACCCATTGGTTTAGGCTTAAGCTCATTAACTTATGACAAACTCAAAAAGCAATAAAAAAATTGAAAATACAAAAACAAACAATAATCGTCTCCTCCGGGATTCTTTTCTCACCTCATTCACTCACAAACGAGAACTCGCTTCTTCCGTCTAATGCAAGACAGTTAGCACCTGAGCCAGACAGGTCATACGCTTGAGCATGGACAGGTAAGCAGTTCACAAGTCAATTCATCTTTCAGTCTCTTTGGGTCGAACTATGGTGTTCTGACTTCCTCATTGCACGAGAGGATACGTAGGCATAACTTAACAGTTATCGAACAAAAGTCTCTGTATATTCCCCCTTTTTTCCAGCATTATTCTTTAAGCCTCATAGTCTTGAGCTTTGCATTATTTCCTTACACTGACACTCCTCTTATACACTTCACATTCATTTTACACTGACACTTGTATTCTTTCCAGCTTTGATACACAGATTGCACTGACACTACCCTTTTAAACACAAATCTTTTAAGCGTGGATCCCGTCGAGTACGGCGGACAATCTGGGTGCTAATACCTTCCCAGGTTGTAACCAACCCCCTTTCTCAGTTTCTCTGGTTCGCGACCGTATTATCCGTATTTTTCTAGGTTTATGCAGCATTACCTTTCCTTCGAGATAAAAATGCCTAGCTGGCGACTCTATTCATTTATTCTCCTTTCGCCGACCGTTCGCGTCTGTACCCCATTTGACTTAGCCTCATTTGGTGGGAGCGACACTATGAGTCTCAATTTTTTTTTCATTTCTGTTGCAAGACTGATGAGTATTTGGAAGAAGAGGACGATTGGAGGAGAGTGAGAAAACCAGAAATGCTGAAGGAGAATCCAGGAGGAGAAACTATGAAGATGAAGGTCTTAGAATAGAGAAATGGGGAGGAGTGATGAAGAATCAGGGGAAATGATGGAGAATCAATGAAGGTGAAGAGAATGGGGATGAAGGAAAGTAAAGTTCATCCTGTAACACCCTAATTTTTGCCCTAAGATTTCTTTGCATTTCATCTGCATTTTTGCATACAAACAAGATCGCACTGGTTTCAAGTTTCTCCTCAGATGAAGGGTCTATGCTTCGTAGGGGATCACCTTTGTTTTTATTTCTTTATTTGTTTATATTTACTGACTTCTAACCAAAATACCAAAAATATGTGGTAGTCTGTTTCTCCTTTTTATTGTCTGTGTTGCAGGTTTTCAAAGATAAGACAGTGATTTCAATCCAGATGCGTTTGTTCAGTTACAATTCGATTCAAATGGACGGTTGACCTAATCTTGGTCAAACTATCAAATAGATTGTTCAACTGCAAGTTATGTGTGCCAGTGGTTTATTCCTCAGATAGTGTGCGTTTCCAAAAATTCAAAGTTGTGTTGTGTACAAAAGTCATCAGATTATCAAGAAATGTTGCGTGTGAAGTCTGGTTTGATTCATCAGTTCACCAATGATTCATCTGAGGATTTATTTTCCTCAGTATGGATTCAGTCTATCAGGGAAATAATCAGACAGTTTTTAGACGATTTAAATGGTCGTGGCTTGATTGACAATTTATTCAGTGATTCAGTGAAGGTCGTGTTCATTCTATCAGTGGCTTGTGCAAGAAGAAATTGAGATATTGGCTTTGGGGCTAAAAAATAAGAGAAATCCTTGCTTCGCCCATTTGTCCATTATTCGAATTATTCCTATTATTCACCTTTTAATTTCCATTTTTTTTCATTCCTTTTTATCCATCTTTCCATTTATCCATATCCATTTTTCATCCACATATATTCTAAACCGATTATCCATTTTCTTTATCTATTTTTTTAAACCATTATCCATCTCCACAATATTCATCCCATTTTTTTATATCCATTTATTCATTTTCTTATTTCCAAATTATACAAATCCATTTTCATATTTTTGCCTTAATCCATTATGCATTACATGTACAAAATATTACCAAATTCTACAAAGCCCATTATTTTCTTTAGTCCATTTATTTTATGCCATGTAAATTGAAAAATAAAAAAAAAAGGAAAATAAAAAAGGTGATGAAGTCATGTTTCCCTTTTCCAGCTTTTCAAACCCCACGTGAAGCCTACACAAGCCTTTCCCAGCCGTAAAAACAAATCATCCATCAGCCAGCCTTTTCCTGCATGCCGCAGCCACACAAGCCCAAGCGAACAAAACAACAAAACACCAGCTTCACTTCATCAAGCCAATACTTCAGGCCAACAACAACAACTACAGCCAGATTCACATCATCACAACACAAGCAAAACTCACATCAAGCCGCATCCAAACTACACTCACACGCGAACCTGCGGACAAAACACACAAGCCACAACAGCTTTTCTGCACGCAGCTCAAGCCAACGTCAACACGCCTTCCGCACCTGAAAAAATGAAAGCATTAAACGCATCACAAAATCACTAAAACGCAGCTGAAGCAAGTACCCAAAACACACAACCTCATGACACAACGCGCGCGGCACGTAAAACGCAATCCAGCAGCAACAACATGCGGAAAATTCCCAGCAAGCTTCGAATAAGACTTTGCAAGCCAAGCTGTTACTCTCATCAAAACGCATACATCAGCACACAAAACGCAAGTCTCAAAAGGCATCACAGCAAATCAAAACGCACAGGCCGAAAACTCAGCAGTGAGCACGAGAAGTTCATGACCCCCAAACGCGCGCAAAGTCTCCAAAACGGCATCCAACCCCCATCCTCTTCCTTCTATAAATTGGGCTTCCCTCTCTCCATTTTCTCAAGCTCTTCGGCCCCTAGAAACCCTGCCCAAACCGAATCACATTTCAATTCCAAACTTTCATAATCTTCATCAAATACTCACAATAAATCCTGCGATTCGAAATTCATCAGTCAATCAAATCAAACCTTCAATTTAATCTTCACCCTCAAATCACCTTCAACACCAAAACCGGATTCGCAAATTAAAAGAAGAAGAAGAAGTTGAGAAAAGTATTTTGAGGAGTAATCGATAGAATTGAGTGAAGAACTGACTCATTCACGGCGGAATCTGTTGAAGCCATTGATTTTCAAAGTTGAAGAAGGTGAGGAAGAACAGTACCGTGTTGTTTGGTTACACGAAGAAGAGGATTCTGCGTTTTGTTTTTTTTTCATTTTTCTTTCTTTATGAGTTTTCATGTGTATGAGTTGGTTTGGGCCTTGATGGATCCACCATCACCAACCCCTCGGATCTGCTATTTTCCCCCCTTGACTTTTCTTCCTTTTCTTTTTTTTTATTATAAAAAATTAAAGTGGATTGGGCCTATGATTTACGTTTGAATCTGTTTTACTATTCAGACACCTATTGCTTGCGTTTTCTTTCCCCCCTCCATTTTGTTAATTTTTTTTATATTATTATTATTAGTTTTGTTCTTTAACATTTTGTTTTCAAATGCTATTTTGATAAAAAAAAATAGAAAAAAAGTATTTTAGAAAAGATTTTAGAAAAAGATATTTTAGGAAAAAGATTAAAAATATTTTAATTCTTTTATGGATTTATTTTAGATCCATATTTCTTTTTCATCTCTTATTTTTTTGTTTTGGTCGATGACAATCTCCGATTCGTAGATTGTTGTTTTTTCGAAGAGGTTTAATCTTCATTATTTCAAATCTATGGATGAATGATCATTTGGATCATTCTCCATACTTTGAGATCGTGATAGGTTGCCTTCGATAAATTCAATGAAAATCTCGATTAAGATTAGACCGTTCTTTTTCTTTTAGTGTGGCATTTTTTCGGAGAATGATTAATAATATCATTTCTCTAACATGTATTAGCACGAATATTTTCCACTTTAATTAGTGGTGGCCGGCCTCATTTGTAGGGTAATTACTTCGTAAATTACTCGGCGATTGCTTAACATAGACCTAAATTTGTCCCGATTCGAAATAAGATCCACTTGGATCCGGTTGCCTCGATTTTTTATTATCTTTCGTGGTTGTGCTTGATTAAGTTCATCATACCACTTATATGTAAATATTATAATACTGTGAATATAATCCATTTAAATTCAATCTCTCGCACCTTATCCTCTTTATTTCAATTTCTCGCTCCTTATCTCTTTTATTATGCTATTATCATATTATATCATATATCATATTGTTTATGTTTATATTGTTGCTTGTGATTTTTCTTTTGTCCACTTGGACACAAAACACTAATAAAGGATTAAACATTAAAAAATATTGGTGACTTTAATTTCGGACTATGGTTACTATCCTTAGCATTGGAGTTTGGACTTAGATTTTAGGATCTCTCCCTTTGCTCAAGTTGTGATCGATTGAAGACCTTAGCCTCGAATTAACTTCATTTGTCTTTGAAGATGGAATTCCGTTTACTTTGAAGAAATGTTCATAATATGGTTTGATCGCTCTTCTCTTAACTTTTAAATTCAAGTATTAGGATAGTCCCTTCATCTCCTCCCACTTCTTAAATTTTCAAATCTTCTCCCTATTTTCAAATCTTCTTTGTTTTCAAACTTCAAACGCTTTCGCAACCAAACCTTGACTTAGGTCAAGTGATTTTATCCTTTTCATTTTATTTTCTTAATAAACTTTAATCCATGTAAATATATCGAAATCATTTTCTTAAATACTTTAAAAAATCCAAAAACTCACTCAATTGTTTTTGTGCCTTTGTGCACTTTTCTTTTTATATGTTTAGATATGATTCATTCTTTTTAGCGGAATTATTCGCTAAAGAATGACGACTTATCTCTACATTTTAAAATCCATTCAACTCATTATTTCTTTTCAAATTTTGTACCACGAACTACGAGGTTTTGATCTCGCATTGCACTTTGTGGATACGTAGGCATGAGGCGTTAAAACCTCTTCAAACACAAAATCTTAAAAAACATTCTTCTCCTCATCTCTTTAATCATTTTCAAGCAAACCAATTTCAAACCAAAAAGCAATAAATATGTCAAAGGGCTCCCATGGAGTACCACGGACAAATCGGGTGCGTAAAACCTTCCCAATTTGTAACCAATCCCCTTACCCGTTCTCTGTGTGTTTCTTTTAGCTTTTGCTTTTAGATTCCTTAGGTTTTTGTTCGTTCTTTTGACCTTTTCCATTTGGAAATAAATAAAAGCGCGGTGGCGACTCTGTGTACCTTGAGTTAAGTTAATCAATAGCTTACACTCATGATTTTACCGCTACACATCCCCCAAAATCATGAAGAAGGTGATTCGATTTATATCAGCGAGATTAGAAGGCTTTAGTGAAAACTCAGGTGAATTTTCTGGAAGTTTTCTGTTATGAAGTTTGTTAGGGTCAGTTTCAATCAGTTAGGGTTAATTTCTCTTCTGTTACGATCCAGTTGTATATCTGCTACCTAACTGAGCTATCAGTTCTTATATTTCCCTCAGTTTTCTTTGGCTTTCTGATTATTCTAGTATGTAACTCAACTTTCAATATCCATTGAAAAATGGTTTCTGAATTTTTTCTACGATATTTTCCTTCTGATTTCTTCATGTTGAAATTGTGTAGCTGACATTTGGTATTGGTCTCCTATAACGAGTATTGATTGTTGAATCCTCTTTTTCTTCTTAGTAGTTTTTTTCATGGAGCGACAGAATCGTGTTGTTGATGAGCGAATGAATCAGGCTTGTAGTTGCGAGTTTGTCGCGATGTTGAATTTTTACTACAGGTATTAATTTTATGCAGAGTTGTCCTTCTTCTTCTATCTTTTCCGCGATCGGTAATTAATGTTTTTTTTCTTTTGTGGGATCTAATTTCATTTTTAAAACAAACTTGTTGATATCGTTGCGTGTGTCGCTCCCGATAAATGGGAAATGGCCCAGATAAAGGTACAGACGCGAACGGTCGTCGAGAAGAACAATGAGAACACACAGCAGTGAACTCACTGGAGATGAATAGAGTCGCCAGCTAGGCATTTTTATCCCGGAGGAAAGGTAATGCTGCATAAACCTAGAAAAGATATGGATAAGACGGACGCGAACCAGAGAGACTGAGAAAGGGGGTTGGTTACAACCTGGGAAGGTATTAGCACCCAGATTGTCCGCCGTACTCGACGGGATCCACGCTTAAAAGATTTGTGTTTTAAAGGGGTAGTGTCAGTGCAATTTGTGTGTAAAAGAGCTGGAAAGATGTACAGGTGTCAGTGTAAAAGAAAGTGATGTGTATATATACAGTGTCAGTGTAAGGACAAGAATGAAATGCTCAAGATCATGAGGCTTAAAAGAATAAAGCTGGAGGAGGGGGAATATACAGAGACTTTTGTTCGATAACTGTTAAGTTATGCCTACGTATCCTCTCGTGCAATGAGGAAGTCAGAACACCGTAGTTCGACCCAAAGAGACTGAAAGATGAATTGACTTGTGAACTGCTTGCTTGTCAATGCTCAAGTGTATGATCTGTCTGGCACAGATGCAAACTGTCTTGCATTAGACGGAAGAAGCAAGTTCTCGTTTGTGAGTGAGTGAGATGAGAAAAGAATCCTGAAGGAGACGATTATTGCTTGTTTTTGTGTTTTCAGTCTTTTATTTCTTTTGAAAGTTTGTCATAAGACAATGAGCTTAAGCCTAAACCAATGGATTTGGTAAACTCATCACATCTTCCCTCTGATTAGGGGTAATGAGAATACCTTAAGTGTGAAGTCAGATTCTCACACTTAACCACCATGGTGTAGGATTAAGATCATTAACCTACTTGTGATTATTTAGATGTTTTTGGTATTTTTGTTTAGTGTTGAGTAATGAGATTAAGCCATAATCATGGATTAAACAGACTCATTACACCATCCTAATAGAAGGATAATAGATGAGAATGTTTAAACTGAGGAAAGCTCCTCAACTTAATCCATGATTAGGGATTAAACTCATGACTAAACAAGCCTTTATTAAATGGATTTTAGATTAATGGTATGATGATGAAATGAATTTTATGATTTGTAAGACAACTTGAGGGGGACTTGTCCATTAACACTAGGGTTAGTCCTTCTTAACCATTTAAGGAAGAATTAGAACCCTAATGCAAGGCCCAAGTTACAAGTGTAATGTCTTGATGATTATTAAGTGAATTGATTAAAGGAGTTAAACACATTAAGGGTTTAACACTTAGGGTTAAAGTTATACACTCCATCCTAAGAGAAGGATGCAGGCATAAGCTTAATCACAAAGCCTTAAAGCCTTTAGGGTTTAGTCCCTGATTATGAGATGAGAGGAGAAGACTCAAAGAGACACAAAGGTGAAACTAAGAGGGGAGACTAATCAAAACCCTAATCATCGTCATGCTTGGTTGTTCCTAAGGTTGGTGAGGTTTACAGGAGAAGTCTTCAATGGAACCACCAGGAAGCAGATGAAAGGATCAAGAGAAGCAAAGCAACTTGCTTCATTCAAGAAGTCAAGTCTCTTGAAGAAAGAAAGTGGGAGAAACAAGAATGAGCAAGCTCAATCTCAAACACATATAGAAATGCAGGAATGGATGCAAGAGAGATGAAAATAAAAGTTATGAGAAGTGAAGGCAAATTCACTTCTCAACCTTACTTACCACCTGAAATGTTAGAAAGAAAAGCAATGCAATGCTAAATGAAATGAAATGACATGATGAAAAACAAAACCAGAAGCATGTTGATGATGATAATGATGTTATGATATGCTACAAGCATGAGGCAAGGCATGGAGATGTTCATACAAGATCATGGATGCAAATGATGCAAGCTAAGGAGCATGAACAAGCATGGAAAGTTAGGAAGCATACAAAGCATACAACATGGAAAATGCAAGATGCAATGATCACACATGTTTTCTATATGTCTTAAGATGTCAAAGGAATCACAAGAATGCTTGAAATGCTAAGACAAGTCATGTTATGCAAGAGAATGCAAGAGGGATGCAAAAGAAAGCCCAAATTAGGGTTTAAGGATCAAACATCAAACAAAAACCCAAAACAGAAGCAAACCCTAAGATAAAAAATGGAAAATGCCATCCTAAGAAACCCTAAACCTATACTAAACCAAGGTCCAAAGGGGAGGTCTCAACTCTTAACCAATCTCAAGTTATGATTTTTCTAAGATATTAGGGTTTTTAGGGCTCCTAAACAAAAGAAATACCAAACAAATTGAAAATGAGGAAGCAAATCATGGCCATTTTACCCTAGAAACTACATGCCAAACACAAAACAAAGCAAAAAGAATCAATGTCCAACTCTTCTCTAATAGGCAGAAATGATTTTTTTTGAACTTATGATCAAAATAATGCACAAAATATGATTTAATTCAATGGAAAATTCTCAAAATGCATCAAGATCAAAAAAGAAATTTGGTTTGAAGGTTGGACAATGTTTCTAAATGTCTTAGAACATTTCATGAATTTTTTGGTGATTTTTAAATACCTAAAAGTATTTTTAATAAATTAATTTCCATTAATCAATTAAAAATAATCTTTTAAATATTTAAAAATACTTTTTTAATGATAAAAAATAAAATAAAAATATTTTTGGGCCATAAAAATTTATAAAACTCAGAAGAAAAAGTTTCATAATTTTTATGCATTTTTTACTATTTTTAAATAAATGTGCAAATAAAAAGAAAAGAAAATGAATTAAAATCAGATAAAAGGGAAAGTAATCAGGATGGAAGGCCAGGATTGGGTCTGGATTCAAATTCGTTGACCAGCGCGCAAATGAAGGGTCCAGATGGCTTCTGATCAGATTAAATTAATTATGGATTAATTAATATAAACACGTGGATTAGGGCATAATCAGGAAGATCCAGGCCACACACTCACGCGCGAAGTCAACGGGTCAAAGGCCATCAACGCTCAGAATTCAAACTTGAGTTAATTACGTGATTAGGGCACAAATCACTTTCAGGTGGCCGGAGAAGACTTTCGGTCGTCTTCTCCGGCCAGCATCTCCCCTGAAAATCCCCAAAACCCCTCAAATCGTAACAAAAATGAAACCTAAGCATCCAGAAATGATTCCCATGATCCCCTGAACTAAAACCCTAAGCCAAAACAAATTTATATTTCCCCAAAACCATGAATCGAAACAAATAAATCTTAGGTCACGCAAGCTTCAGAAGCTGATTAAATACTCATTTCAACACCATTTCAAAAACCAAAAGCACCAGGACACTCAGTGAAGCATAGAGAACAAGTTTATAACAATAAAAATGATTTCTGGAAAAATAATTTTCAAGCTACCTGAGATTCGAAGCTTTCACTTTGATGACTTTCTGGCCACTTCCTTCAGTGCAATCCACTCCACTTGATCCCCAGATGATGTTTGAATGCTTTGGAGGAGTTTATGTTGGCTGGATGAGGAGTTTGACAAGCTTCTGCTCAAGCTCAGTCAGAAATGGCAATGGAGTTTCAGGCAGTTTCAGGTCATGGTGAATGGTTGTTTGTGGTCCAGATGATGTGTGGAGAAGGTATGTGGTGTTTGTTTTGATGTTTGTGAGCTAGGGAGAGAGATTCGAATGGAACTGCAAGTTGAGGTGAAGAATGGCAGTGGGGTGTTCTTGCTTGTTTCAGGCTTGGCTCTTGGTGCTTTGAGGTCTATGAAGTATGGTGAGTTGAAGTGTGGAAATGGTTTGAGTGTTTGATGGCTGGGCAGAGAAATTCGAAGACAAATGCAGCTTGGTGTGTTTTTGTGTATGTGATCAATGAGAGTGTTTCAGCCTTGCTAGATGTATGGAATGGCTTGCCCTTTGTCCACATAAACCTCTCTCATTGGTCAGTTGATTGGACATGTGCTTTATTGATTGGTAAGTTACCTTTTGCAAAAAAGTCAAATTTTGTAAGAGAGGGCATGGGCTAAGCTCTAGCTAAGTACAAGATATGGTTCTGGTGCAGCATGGTGAGGTGAGAGGCTAGCCAAAGTGCAGCATCCAATGCATCAAGTGGTAGAAGCACAATGATGATTTTGCAAGTTGTTGGCTTTTTGGTTCACATGTGATTTCCTAATCCCACAAGCCATAATTCATGGGCACTCTTGGTTCAATTCTGATTTTTATGACTTATAGAATGTTTGCATACTGGTTTGAAGTGAATTAGAGGTCACAATTGACTTTGGTTCATGATTTTGCAAAATTTCCATTTGAGGCATGCCTTGAAAATCAATGATTTTGGCCAACTTTGCCACACCATAACTTTTGATCCAAGAAGAGTTTGATCATGTTCTTGTACTTTTTGAAAAGGGAAAGATGAGATCTACAACTTTCATGACCAAAGTTTTTTCATTTGAAGCATTTTTGGATCAAAAATCAAGGCTTGAAAAGTGACCTAAAATGATGCATTCTTGAAAAGTCAACTATGCCCAAAAAGTCAACATTTGCAAAACTTCCAAATTCTTGATTTCTATGAACCTCAACCTTCTTCCATGATCAAATAAAGATCATATACACTCAAAATGATGAAGATCACCCATTGGTTGGGTCATTGGGGGCCTCAGATGCCCTGATTTTACACTGACTTGTCTGAAAAGTCAACCCTTGATCAGATGACTTCCCCATGGAATTTCTTCATGAAAATTGATATGCATACTCCCTATACCATATAGAGACCAATGGAAACAAGAATGACCAAAAAAAATTTGGGGTTATGGCCTCTGAAACCAAAACCCTAAATTTAGGTCAACTGTGCAGTCAAACTTGGCTCTGCATCCATCCAAACCCTAGTTCTTGTGATTCTTTGGAATTTTTGACTTTGAGGAGATGTAATATGATACTTGAACACACATGGATCCCTTTGAAGTGATTGGTTGCCTTTGGGGTGGCTCATGATGCCCTGAGATTGCTCAGATCACAAACCCTAGGTGCAGATGACTTAGAATCTATGCAGTGAATCAAAAATGAGATGTGAGATGATATGATTGTGTTTATGCATATGAGAATGATCACAAGCCATGGTGAAAAGGGGTGAGGGAAAATTTGGGGTGTTTACAGCTGCCCCTATTCAAACATGAGTTAGCTGTGCAGGTTGTAAGCGACGGCTTAACAGGCAAACAAGATAACTTGTGGTTGAATACCAAAGACAGTCCAAAGTTTGCACTCACAGAATGAAGAAGAAAAGGGATATAGATTGTAAAAGAAAATAAAGTATATTGTAAAGTGTGAGCGACGGAGGACGACCGTCGAGCAGAGGACGACTACTGGGCAAGGAGCAATGACGGGGACGGCCGACATGCTGGGGATAAAAGGTAAAGCCAAGACGGGGACGGCCGACTAGCTGGGGAAAATCAAAATATGATGGGGACGACCATCAAGATAAAACTGTAAAAATCTCTGGGGATTAATGAAACATGACGGGGACGGCCATCAAGTTCAAAAAGGTAAAGCAACCAACGATGGGGACGGCCATCGGGCTAAAAGAAAAGAAAAAGGGACCACGACGGGGACGGCCATCGGGTTAAAGAATAAATGAAATAAACAGATGATGGGGTACGGCCATCAAAGGTGAAGGACGATCACCTAGCAGGGGACGGCTGCTCTGTTGGGGAATAAAGGAATTATGATGGGGACGGCCATCAAAGGTGGAGGACGACCACCGGGCAGGGTACGGCTGCCGAAAATATCAACGATGGGGACGGCCATCGGATAGAAAAGGTCAACGATGGGGACGGCCATCGGACGAGCAAGATGGAGGACGACCATCAAGAAGTGGAGGACGACCACTCAGCAGGGGACGGCTGCTCTCGAGGTTTGTCATGACATAGGACGAATGTCAGATAACCAAAATCAACAATGGGGACGGCCATTGGATAAAGTGATGAAGGACGATCATCAAAAGATGGAGGACGACCACCTAGCAGGGGACGGCTGCTAAAAAGATCAACGATGGGGACGGCCATCGGATAGAAAAGGTCAACGATGGGGACGGCCATCGGACGAGCAAGATGGAGGACGACCATCAAGAAATGGAGGACGACCACTCAGCAGGGTACGGCTGCTCTCGGGGTATCATAACACAGGACGAGTGTTAGATAAAGGAAAAAGCTTTGTTGGTGATCTACTGGGGATACAGTGAACACGGACAAGTGTTCACAACCAAGAAAGGAAAGTATAAGTGTTTGATATTGTGTATAGATTAAAGATGCGGACGAGCATCCTTAAGACTATGATACGGACGAGTACCATGTAGAAACAAATACTGACATGCGTTCAGAGATGATGATACGGACGAGTATCACCTGGTTAACAGAGAACACGGACGAGTGTTGAATCTGAAGGGAATCTTCTGGGGAATAGTAGACACGGACGAGTGTCTATATTTAAGAAGACAAAAGTGTTTGACACAGTGTATGGATTAAAGATGCGGACGAGCATCCTTAAGACTACGATACGGACGAGTATCATGTAGAAACAAACACCAGACGCAATGTTCTGAGATGATGGTACAGACGAGTACCAACTGGTTAACAAAGAACAAGGACTACTGTCGATTCTGTGGGGAGATAAGTGATGGTGTATACAAGATACGGACGAGTATCTGTATAAGTGTATCGTGAGTAGATATAGATGAATGTTTTAACTGCTGGGGAGAATGACACGGACGGGTGCCAAGAGAGAAAAGTGTAATATGAACAAGTATCTGCTATACAAAGTATAGATGACTGCTGGGGATATGACACGAACGGGTGCCAAGAAAGTGTATATAAGTATGTGTGGGTGCAAAGAGGATGTCTTTGGCTTTCTGCTGGTAATATGACACGGACGAGTGTCACGAAGTATCCGTAACACAGGTGATTTTGCTATAAAGAGTGTTCGGACGACTTTACTGAGGAGAGGTGACACGGACGGGTGTCAAAAGGAAATATGCTGGTATTTGTGAATATGAGGCAACTGTTCTTGCTGGGATTCTGGTGGGGATTTTTGGGGAAGTATTCTGTATTCTGATGATTGATTATTATTTACAAGTGTTGATTCCGAACATGGCTCGTGATTATGCTATGCGTTTGATTTTTTGCCGTAATGCTCCGTATTAGACGGAATGCTACGCTCTGAGGGGATAATGTGATGCGAATGCCATGATTATGCAAAGATATCAAACCGGGATTCGGATCCCGTTGCTGAGGAGATCTCTGGCTGATCTGTTTGAAAGGGACCTCCCAGCTGGGGAAGAGATCATTGGTAGATCTAATAAGATGATATTTGTTTGGGGATACGGGTCACTGATAGACCTATCTTAATAAATGTGAGGCCCAGCTGGGGTTTGCAGAAGCTTTCCCCACTCTGTTGTGATCTTCATGCATTACTCTTCTGGATAGAGGCTGGAACTCTGTGGGGAGATGGTTCCCTGACTTCTGTATTCAGCTGAGGATGACACGGCAACTCGGCTGGGGAATTATGAGAGGCAACTCAGCTGGGGAGAGCAACAAGAGGCAACTCAGCTGGGGATAGAGCATTTCGGATGCTGAGATCTTTTGTTGATTTGCCAGCTTGCTGGGATGAAGCTTTACATGCCCCAAGTTGCGTCCTGTATACCTGCGATCCTGCAAAGATAAGGAAACGCACAAAAGGTCCCGAGGTATCCTTTACTGGATTCCATCATAGGAGTTAAGCACTCTCAAGAGTAAGTATATTCCCTGCAAGCATGTGTTTTATTATCATCATTTTTGGAGAAAAGCATCTGTACTTATGCAATTGATTTTTAGAGGCATCAGACATCCTTTGCAAATAAAAATATACAAAACGAAACATGACTGAGAAATCTGATTTTATTAATTCATGTGCCCTGAATCGGCAAGATACAGTCAAAGAAACAAATCTCCTAAAATAAGGAGATTGTTATAAATCGAGAAACAAAATGCTGGCGGTGTTGACGACGCTTTAAGGAGCTTCCTCTTCTGCTATGACTCGTATGACAATGACGTTCTTCTCGTCTTGCTTTCTGAAGGAAGCTGATTCTGATTGAAGCTCGATTCTGTCGAAACTTTCCAAGTTGTAAGTGATACAGACGAATCCAGAGTGCAGTTGTTCGCTTATTCCCTTATTTTGCATGGATCGCCCTTTCGGGTTTTCAATCCATCGGGATACCCATTTTTGCCTGAGTTGTCCAATGCGGCTTTTCAACTCAGCGGGTGTACATTTTTTCATTTATTTCCCTTATTTTTGCCCGAGTCTTTTATTCTGTTTTTGACTCGCCGGGATGCCCTATTTTTGCCTGGACTTACATTCTGTTTTTATGTCCAACGGGTCATTTTATGCGAAGTATTTTTAACTGCATCTGAATTCACAGGGGACGGGAAATCTTCACCATCCATGGTGCTGAGCATCAGTGCTCCACCAGAGAAAACTTTCTTTACCACAAATGGTCCTTCGTAATTTGGAGTCCACTTGCCCCTGTGGTCTGTATGAGGAGGGAGGATTCGTTTCAGCACAAGATCTCCTACTTGGTACTCTCGGTGCCTGACTTTCTGATCGAAGGCTTTCTTCATTCTTTTCTGATACAACTGCCCATGACAGATTGCAGCTAATCTCTTCTCTTCAATCAGACTCAGTTGTTCGTATCGGGCCCGAACCCATTCTGCTTCACTCAGTTTAACATCCATTAGTACCCGCAGAGAGGGTAATTCAACTTCAACCGGTAGGACCGCTTCCATACCATAAACAAGCTGATACGGCGTTGCCCCGGTGGATGTCCTGATTGATGTGCGATACCCATGCAAGGCAAATGGTAGCATTTCATGCCAGTCTTTGTAGGTGACTACCATCTTCTGCACAATCTTCTTGATATTCTTATTTGCCGCCTCAACAGCACCATTCATCTTTGGCCTGTAAGGAGAAGAATTGTGGTGTTGGATCTTGAAGTCCCGGCACAGTTCAGCCATCATCTTGTTGTTGAGATTGGAACCATTATCAGTAATGATTCGCTCGGGAACTCCATACCGACAGATGATATCTCTCTTTAGGAATCGGGCTACCACTTGCCTTGTAACATTTGCATATGAGGCTGCTTCAACCCATTTGGTGAAATAGTCAATGGCGACCAGGATGAATCTGTGACCATTTGAAGCAGTTGGCTCAATCTTGCCAATCATATCAATGCCCCACATAGCAAAGGGCCAGGGTGAAGACATTATGTTCAAAGGATTGGGAGGCACATGCACTTTATCTGCGTAGATCTGGCATTTGTGGCATTTCCTGGCATAGGCACAACAGTCTGCATCCATTGTGATCCAATAGTAGCCTGATCTTAACAACTTCTTAGCCATTGCATGTCCTCCAGCATGGGTACCAAAGGAGCCCTCGTGCACTTCATGCATCAACAAGTCTGCTTCTGTCTTATCAACACATCTGAGGAGTACCATATCAAAGTTCCTTTTATATAAAGACCCATCAGTGTTCAAGAAGAAACTACCAGCAAGCCTTCTCAAAGTCTTCTTATCATTGGAAGATGCCCCGGGTGGGTATGTTTGATCCTCCAAGAAGCACTTAATGTCGTGGAACCAAGGCTCATCATCTTTGACAACATCTGTTGCAAATACATATGCTGGCCTGTCGAGTCTGGACACTGAAATCTGAGGTACAAAGTTAGCAGCTTGAACTTTGATCATGGACGAAATGGTAGCAAGAGCATCTGCAAACTGATTCTCGTCCCGAGGGATATACTCAAGCTTGACTGTTGTGAAGAAAGTCAATAACCTCCTTGTATAATCCCTGTAAGGTATCAGATGATCCTGGTGTGTATACCATTTGCCGTTGGTCTGATTGATCACCAAAGCTGAATCTCCGAATACGGTCAATGTCTTGATCCTGAGGTCAATGGCTTCCTCAAGACCCATAATGCAAGCTTCGTATTCAGCTTCGTTGTTAGTGCAGTTGAAAGTGAGTTTTGCCGAGAAAGGCATGTGAACTCCTTTGGGTGTAATGAGTACTGCACCAACACCACGACCATTCATGTTAACAGCCCCATCAAACATCATAGTCCATTCTTCTTCTGGGTCAGGCCCTTCAGTGTGAATAGGCTCTTCATGATCTTTTTCTTTTATGAACATGATGTCCTCATCAGGGAAATCAAATCTCATAGGCTGGTAGTCATCAATGGGTTGCTCAGCAAGATATTCAGATAGTACACTGCCCTTGATGGCTTTCTGAGAGGTGTACTGGATGTCATATTCTGTAAGGATCATTTGCCATCTTGCAACCCGTCCGGTAAGCGCTGGCTTCTCAAATATGTACTTGACTGGGTCCATCTTCGAGATTAATAAAGTAGTGTGGGTCAACATATACTGTCTCAGTCGGCGAGCAGCCCACGCTAAAGCACAGCAAGTTTTCTCGAGCAGTGAATAACGCTGTTCACAGTCGGTAAACTTTTTGCTTAGGTAGTATATTGCATACTCTTTTCGACCAGACTCGTCATGCTGGCCCAGCACACACCCCATTGACTCTTCTAATACTGTCAAGTACATTATCAGAGGTCTTCCTTCAACTGGCGGCATGAGGATTGGAGGTTCTTGCAGATATTCCTTGATCTTGTCAAAGGCCTTCTGGCAATCTTCGTTCCATCTGACCGTTTGTTCTTTTCTTAACAGCTTGAACAAAGGTTCACAGGTTGCTGTGAGGTGAGATATGAACCGTGAGATATAGTTCAATCGACCTAAGAACCCTCGAACTTCTTTCTCAGTTTTTTGTGCAGGCATCTCTTGGATGGCTTTGACTTTATCAGGGTCCACTTCAATCCCTTTCTCGCTTACAATAAAACCCAGCAGCTTACCAGATCTCACCCCGAATGTGCATTTGCTGGGGTTCAACTTCAGCTGGTATTTCCTCAGACGTTTGAACAATTTGAGCAGATTCACCAGGTGGTCTTCCTCTGTGAGGGACTTGGCAATCATATCATCCACATAACATTCTATCTCTTTGTGGATCATATCGTGGAATAATGTGACCATAGCCCGTTGATACGTTGCACCGGCATTCTTGAGCCCAAATGGCATTACCCTGTAGCAGAACGTGCCCCAGGGTGTGATGAAGGTTGTCTTCTCCCTGTCTTCAGGTGACATTTTGATCTGGTTGTATCCTGAAAAACCATCCATGAAGGAGAATACCGAGAACTGAGCCGTATTATCTACCAATACGTCAATGTGAGGTAATGGAAAATCATCTTTCGGGCTGGCTCTGTTCAGATCCCGGTAATCAACACACATTCTTACTTTGCCGTCCTTCTTAGGCACAGGTACTATATTAGCAACCCACGGAGGGTAGCTAGTTACAGCAAGGAACCCGGCGTCCCATTGCTTTTGTACCTCTTCCTTGATTTTCATAGCCATGTCTGGACGAGTACGGTGCAGCTTCTGTTTGACTGGAGGGCATTCTTCTCTCAAAGGCAGCTTGTGCACCACAATGTCGTTATCCAACCCTGGCATGTCTTGATACGACCAAGCAAACACATCCACATACTCTTGAAGTAGATCAACCAGTTGCTTCTTCACTGAGTCTTGCAGGCAGGCCCCGATTTTAACTTCTTTCACGTCTTCATCTGTACCAAGATTGATCACTTCAACCTCCTCCTGGTGAGGGGTAATAACCTTTTCCTCTTGTCTTAGCAACCTGGCTAGCTCTTCGGGAAGCTCATATTCTTCTTCAACCCCTTCATCAGCTTGATTGATCGGATTGTCAAAGTCATACGATGTCATAGCCGTGCTGTTGTCGGTGCTGTCAGGAAGGCACTCTCTGCAAGGGTTAAGTTGTTCATTTTAGTGATCTGATTTTAGTCTTATTTAGAAAAGTGAAATGAAGTTGTCATTTTGAAAACACCGCCATTTATTTTTTGTACAAAAAGAAAAATGGAAAAACAGTGAACGGAAAGAAAAAGACTTGTTTGCAAAAAGATGTCTGATATTTCATTAATTGATCTTGTTTGCACAAAAAGTACAGATGGCCCGATTACAAAATGAGTCTTGTCATCTTGGGCAAGATGCAAGACTTTGATGCATGCTTATAAAATACAGGAAATAATAATTACTCTGATCGAGTAACTCTTATAATTTCCTGGGAAGACCAGTTCGAGATACTGCTCCCCGGGATCTTTGGACGAATCCAGCTTTCCAGGTTGCGCTCCTCTTCCAGCTCGTCTTCCAGACAGTTGATAGCATCGGGGGTAAGCATCCCCCCACTGACAAAAACAGGCTCTCCAGCAGCCTTTGCTTGATGTTGAGTTGGTCTGTAACCCAACCCAAATTTGTCTTTCTTCTCCTCCACAGCTAAAACTTTGCCCCAGCCCAGGGCAGTTCCTTCCTCAACAACCTTCCGGGCTTGTTGGTAAGATGACATGGAGATACCAGATACAGCAGATGCTTCATTCACATTCAAAGCTTCAAACCCCTGGCTCATCGTTTCATGGATCTCTCCATCCATTTCAATGTACTTATAGGTTGCCAGGTGGCTGACAAAAATGTCCTCCTCTCCACAGATTGTGACAACTTGGCCTTCCCACTCATATTTTAACTTTTGGTGAAGGGTAGACGTTATTGCGCCAGCGGCGTGGATCCAGGGTCTACCCAACAAACAGCTGTAGGCGGGCTGAATGTCCATCACGTAAAAGATAGTTTTAAAGGTCTGTGGGCCAATTGTCACAGGCAGCTCAATCTCTCCCAGAACCGATCTCTTAGAACCATCAAAGGCTCTTACTACCAGGTTGCTGGGTCTCAATGCCAAACCATCATATTCTAACTTCACCAGAGCCTTCTTTGGTAAGACATTCAGGGACGAACCTGTGTCTACCAGCACGTGAGAAAGGACAGCTCCTTTGCATTCCATGGTTATGTGCAAGGCTTTGTTGTGGTTGCGGCCATCCGCCGTCAAATCAGTATTGGTGAACCCTAGCCCATTGCTAGCAGTAACATTTCCAACCACGGTCTCCAACTGGTTGACAGTAATCTCTTCAGGCACGTAAGCTGCGTGCAGGACTTTAAGTAGTGCATTCCGATGGGCTTCGGAGCACATAAGCAGTGAGAGGATAGAGATTTTGGATGGCGTTTGGTGAAGCTGATCCACAATTTTGTAATCACTCTTTTTGATGATCCTCATAAACTCATCAACTTCTTGATCGAACGGCGTCTTCAAGGCTTCTTTAACAGCTTGATCTTCCTGCACAGGGCTCTTCCCTTTTGCCTTAGCAGCAGCTTCTGCTTCGGCGCTAGGCCTTTGAATTGGTGGAGCAAAGAGACGTCCGCTTCGAGTGAAGCCTCCGCCTCCTCCCACATTGTCTATTTGTGGTGCAGGTGTTGCTGTTTCAAGAGTGATTCTTTCTCCTTCGCAGTACACGTCAGAGCCATAGTGCCAAGGGATGGCCCTATTGCTTTCATATGGTACTGGTCCAGGCACCGTGACAGTGACTGGACTGATTGCTGCTGCTGAAGAGACTGTAATTGTTTGTGGATCATAAAAGATTGTAACTGGTGCTCTGGTGGGAGTAGCACCTTCTGAATGGTAGGCAGAGTTGTTTTCCGGATCATAGAATATCGTGACAGTGGAGACGTCTTCATGATTTGTTGCTGGTGTTGTAGGAGATATTGTCGGAAGAAATGATGTTGTTGTTGTAGGAGGTTCAAAATGGAGTGAAGCTGACGTTGTAGCAGGAAGATTTGTTGTGAACTGATCGGTCGAGATGATGGATGAAGTGCTTGTTGATGAAACCGAAGAATTGTCAGGAACAATGGTTGCTGCAGTTGTAGGAGGTTCTGAAACCGTTGTTGATGAGATTGCTGGGTTTGTTGGAAATGATGTGGTGATCTGAAGCTGGCCACTCTGAATGAGGCCATCTATGCCATTCCTCAAATTATCGCACCCATTTACAGAGATATTGCAGTAAGCACAACCCAACTCGCACCCCGGGAACATGTTGCATTCCAAGAGCTGAGCCTTAATTTCTACCAATGGTGTCCTGATCTGTCCCACACTGGTTATTAAATAAGACGGCTTGTCTTCTTCAATAGCGTTAATTCTAGGACCACCGTGGTTTGGCATCGGATTCTTATTGACATTGGGTGGTGGTGCGAAATTCAGAGCCTTGGAGTCTACCAGGTCTTGTACCTTCATATGCAGAGCCCTGCATTTTTCTGTACTGTGGCCAGGTGCGTTTGAATGAAAAGCACACCTAGCGTTGGAGTCATAGTTCCTTGGTAGACTGTTGGGATCCGGAGGTGCCAACGTTCTTAGCTCAACCAAGTTGAGTTTCAGAAGCTGTGGCAGCAATGTAGCATATGGCATCGGGATCGGATCGATCACTCTGTTAGCTTGAGATGGCCTTTGTTGGAATGGCCTTTGTTGACTGTTGTTGTTGGTGTTGCTGTTGTTGTAATTTCTTGGAGGATACTGATTTTGCTGATGGTACTGAGGTTGCGGCTGATAGTTTTGCTGAGGAGGTTGATAGACGGGTTGAGGATGTGCTGGAGCAGGAATGGTGACTGCTGCTATTGACCTTTGAGCATACTGGGGCCTACCCCTGTTGGTGTGGATGGCATTGGTCTCGCCAGTTCTTCTCGGGCCTGCAAAAGGCTTTCGTGTACTACTGGACGAACTTGCACCGTTGTCTGAGATTTTTCCCATTTTTAACAAGCTTTCAATTCTCTCCCCGGCTATGACAACATCTGCAAAGCTAGTGGAAGATAAAGCCGCCAACCTGTCAATATAGGTTCCCTGAAGGGTGTTCATGAACATATCCGCCATTTCCCGTTCAGACATAGGTGGTTGAACAGCAGCAGCCAGTTGCCTCCATCTTTGAGCATATTCTCGGAAACTCTCCCTTGAAGACTGTGACATTCCCATTAGGAGGGTCCTATTGGGTGCCATGTCTAGATTATACTGATACTGTCTGATGAAGGCCTCTGCCAGGTCCTTCCAGCACCTAATAGTTGCTCTTGTCAGATGGGAATACCACTCCCTCGAAGCTCCAGTTAAGCTGTCTTCGAAATAGAACATCCAAAGCTTTTCATCCATTGTATAGGCCTTCAGCCTTCCCAGAAATGACTGTAAGTGAGTCCGGGGGCATGAAGTCCCGTTGTATTTTTCAAAGCAAGGAGGCTTGAACTTATGGGGGATCCTGACCCCGTCTACCAAGCCCATATCCATCACGTCGAAACCCAGAGAGTTTTGAGACTCTAGGGATCTTAACTTCTCAGCTATCTCATCCAATCTTCTATCGTAAGCTTCTTCTCCAGCACCCATTACTGTGAACTGGTCTTCTTGAGGGTCTTCCTGTAGTACCCTCCCTGCTGTGGCAGTCCCTTGTATATTGACAGGGATGTTGGCCTCTGGATGGAGATGGGGTCCAAAAACTGGGGGATTGACATGAGGTTGGACCCTCTCGTTGTTACTTGTGCCGGCAGTTCCCACATGGGGTTCCTCTTGATTCCTCCCTTCTACCAAAGCTCTGAGCCTCTCCTGGCTTTGAGCTAAATTGTTCATTACTTCCATGAACTGTGTTATCTGAGTTCTCATCTCCAACCTTTCGTTGGCCATCTGGTTTCTGACCTCCGTAAGGTCCTGCTGCATCTGATCCATTTGAATTCCCGGAAGGTTGTTTCGGGTTGGATAACGGTGCGGACGGTTGAGGGGAAATACCCGGCGCCTAGCAATAGTTCCTGAACATCACAACAGAGGTTAGCAACAATAAAACAACACCTACAAAACAAACAAAGGGTTAGCATGCAATGCAGTTATGCTTATTTGTTCTCAAGGTATCCGGTTTGGTCTTCAGTTTTGACCCTTCCAGACCCTTGGAGATGCTGTTGAATGTTGCTTCCGAAGTAAACTAACATGAATATATTACATAAGGTGAAATAATACAACTTGTTCATTTTACAACACAAGCCCCTCAAGGGGTCGAAATACATCACAAAAAGTAAAAGTACATGGAATAGAAACAACAACAAGCAAATGGTCAAACACCAAGGCTAAACTCATCCTCACGAACTTCCTTGAGAAGTGCTTCGGTCACAGGATCAGCCGGCCGCTCCGTGAGATTCCGGATAAGGAGGTTCCGGGCTGCAATAGCTGCTGCTAGCCTCTTGTGCTGAGTTTGGTCCTTGGACCTTTTCACCCCTGCTTTGACCTTCAATTCTGATATTTCCCTCTAGGCTGCTGCCAGGGCTTCTTGTTGTTCTTTTGCATTAGCTTCAAGTTGCTCCATCTTGTCTTGAACTCTCTTGTCTTCCAGGGTACGAGTCTCGGTGATCCTGACCCACCGGGCTTGACTCTCCTTCAAGTACAAGTCTGTTCTTGCTCTCTGGAACTGGGCTTCTTTGCAAGCATTCTTCAGAATTTGTTCACCAGCTTTAGACTTTTTGATATAATCCCCAGACTTTTCAATCTTAGTCAAATGCTCCGCTCTCAACTTCTCCAATCTCTCAATTTCCCTCATACCTTCACTCCTCTCCCGGAGGGTCTTCTGCAAAGCCTGGGTTAGCTTCTCATTTCTTTCCTTCAAGCTCTCAAACTCCTCCAAACTGATGGTGGCAGGGGGCGGTGCTGAAGATGACTCAGGCATGTCTTCTATGGTAAAGGGCATTCCAGAGAATTGGGCCCTGGCACGGGACCATTCATAATATTGTGCTGATGCCACATTATTACACTTCCCCAGAATGGTGACTCCCTTGGTTTGAACATTATCCCAGGCCCAGGCAGCCTGCCTAACAACAGCCAAACTAATCTTGTTCTCACAATAGAGAGTCTCCACCAAGTCCTGTGCCCTAGGAGTATGGACCAGTGCATAGCCCAGTTGCCTTCTGAACAGCAGAGGATTGTAATTAATACTGCCCTTAACTCCTATCAAAGGCACATTAGGAAAATGTCCACAGCTGGTGATGATATCCCTGCCTTTGGTGCTTTGAGTGCACCATCTGATATCTGCTGAAGTTAGAACAGTGAGTCTCTTAGCCCAGTTGCTCTGCTGATGAGGGTTTAGGAATGCATCTGTCCTGGGTAGATGCCTGAGAAGCCAAGTGTGAAACAATGGAGCACAAAACCTCACTAACCTCCCCCTCTGCTTTTCATTCCTCTGATGCACTGAATAATAAAGATCCCCCAATAAAGTTGGCACTGGGTTCTCCAGGATGAACAGATGGATTGCATTCTTGCTAATGAATCGAGGCTCATCCGCAAACAATACAATCCCATATATACTCAAGGCCAGTAAAGCACAAACAGCTTTCCACTCTCCTAGAGAAGCTTTCAGGATAGCTTGAGAGATTAAGAAGTCCAGATGAAAGCCAGGGATCCCAGCTTTAGAGGTCATATGCTGCTCAACCAAAACAGGTTCCAGATGCAAAGCCTTTGCTACTTCTCCATTAGCAGGAAAGACCATCTCAGGGTTGAAAGGAATTTCTCTCCTGATAGGCATACCAACTAATGAGGAGTACTCTTCCAATAAGGGGCCCAACTGAAAGTCTTGAAAAGTAAAACATCTCAGTGGAGGATCATAAAACTGAATGCAGGTGTGGATAAGGCTCCTCTGTGAAGGGTCCAGATCCATAACCATGTCCAGTATATCTCCATAACTCTCCCTGAACAAAGGTATGTGATCTGGAGTGATCAGGGTCTGAATCCTCCTGATGTCAGATAGCTCTGGCTGGAAGAAGTGATAGGTGACATTGCTCTTTTTAGGAGCCATGATGTTGAAGACTGAGTAGAGACTGGTGCTGATGACAATGCTGAAGTGATGAGCCACTGGTTGGCTGATGCTGGTGATAACTGAAGCAAGTGCTGATAACTGAAGCAGGTGCTGGTGAAGATAGGTCAAAACTGAAGATGGGGTCAAAACCAAAACCAAATGAAGATGGATACCCTGAAACACAAATAAGCAAATGTCAATATGATGCAATGAGTATGTATGCAAATGAAATGCAAGGGTCTGCGACTGAGCTGGATCTGATCAAAACTCTGATATAGGTCCAAATGTGTTCAAGAATTCCAGATGGAGGTCTACAAAACCAATAACCAAGGTGGGGGACTCAAATAAAGAGCCACATGTCCAGGGTTTAGAATCACAAGAACTGTCCCAAATTGAAGTATTCTTAAAACAATCAAAGTAACAAGGTATTCTGAGGTCAAGGTACCTGCAAACCTGTAAACATCCCAACCCCCTCACTGGTGGTGTTCTAGAACAAGGATCCTCAGACTTGGATCAGTTATGAGAAGTGTAAACACTTCCAACCCGGAGGTACAGTGTTTACAATAACCATAAAAGTTCCTCCTCTAATTCACCTCAGTTTCTGAAGGTCAATACTAAAAGGTCATCCAGACTTAGCAGGCTTCCCAGATAGCCCTAGCATTGCAGGAAATCTGCAACACAGAGTTCTCAAGAAGAAACCCATATCTGAACCGTGTTTCATATTCCCGCACCAGACCGAAATGGAATGGGAAAGAATATGATTCACTCTAGCCTAGGTGTCACTCAGGTCCCAGGTATAGGACCTTAACTCTCAATAGAACCCCACCCACCAAAGGAAAACCAGATCCAGCCAGCAGTACAGTATGACAATATGGTATAATGCAAAAGCAATAAAGAAAGCAGTAAAGCAAACTGTACATAAAGCAAAAAATAAATACAAGCACAAATAAGCACATAACACCCCAGTAAACACAAATCAAACAAGCGCTAGGAGGAACCCACAAAAAGAACCAGAAGCCCTGGTTGCAATATAAAGATCCCCAGCAGAGTTGCCAAGCTGTCGCTCCCGATAAATGGGAAATGGCCCAGATAAAGGTACAGACGCGAACGGTCGGCGAGAAGAACAATGAGAACACACAGCAGTGAACTCACTGGAGATGAATAGAGTCGCCAGCTAGGCATTTTTATCCCGGAGGAAAGGTAATGCTGCATAAACCTAGAAAAGATATGGATAAGATGGTCGCGAACCAGAGAGACTGAGAAAGGGGGTTGGTTACAACCTGGGAAGGTATTAGCACCCAGATTGTCCGCCGTACTCGACGGGATCCACGCTTAAAAGATTTGTGTTTTAAAGGGGTAGTTTCAGTGCAATTTGTGTGTAAAAGAGCTGGAAAGATGTACAGGTGTCAGTGTAAAAGAAAGTGATGTGTATATATACAGTGTCAGTGTAAGGACAAGAATGAAATGCTCAAGATCATGAGGCTTAAAAGAATAAAGCTGGAGGAGGGGGAATATACAGAGACTTTTGTTCGATAACTGTTAAGTTATGCCTACGTATCCTCTCGTGCAATGAGGAAGTCAGAACACCGTAGTTCGACCCAAAGAGACTGAAAGATAAATTGACTTGTGAACTGCTTGCTTGTCAATGCTCAAGTGTATGATCTGTCTGGCACAGATGCAAACTGTCTTGCATTAGACGGAAGAAGCAAGTTCTCGTTTGTGAGTGAGTGAGATGAGAAAAGAATCCCGAAGGAGACGATTATTGCTTGTTTTTGTGTTTTCAGTCTTTTATTTCTTTTGAAAGTTTGTCATAAGACAATGAGCTTAAGCCTAAACCAATGGATTTGGTAAACTCATCACATCTTCCCTCTGATTAGGGGTAATGAGAATACCTTAAGTGTGAAGTCAGATTCTCACACTTAACCACCATGGTGTAGGATTAAGATCATTAACCTACTTGTGATTATTTAGATGTTTTTGGTATTTTTGTTTAGTGTTGAGTAATGAGATTAAGCCATAATCATGGATTAAACAGACTCATTACACCATCCTAATAGAAGGATAATAGATGAGAATGTTTAAACTGAGGAAAGCTCCTCAACTTAATCCATGATTAGGGATTAAACTCATGACTAAACAAGCCTTTATTAAATGGATTTTAGATTAATGGTATGATGATGAAATGAATTTTATGATTTGTAAGACAACTTGAGGGGGACTTGTCCATTAACACTAGGGTTAGTCCTTCTTAACCATTTAAGGAAGAATTAGAACCCTAATGCAAGGCCCAAGTTACAAGTGTAATGTCTTGATGATTATTAAGTGAATTGATTAAAGGAGTTAAACACATTAAGGGTTTAACACTTAGGGTTAAAGTTATACACTCCATCCTAAGAGAAGGATGCAGGCATAAGCTTAATCACAAAGCCTTAAAGCCTTTAGGGTTTAGTCCCTGATTATGAGATGAGAGGAGAAGACTCAAAGAGACACAAAGGTGAAACTATGAGGGGAGACTAATCAAAACCCTAATCATCGTCATGCTTGGTTGTTCCTAAGGTTGGTGAGGTTTACAGGAGAAGTCTTCAATGGAACCACCAGGAAGCAGATGAAAGGATCAAGAGAAGCAAAGCAACTTGCTTCATTCAAGAAGTCAAGTCTCTTGAAGAAAGAAAGTGGGAGAAACAAGAATGAGCAAGCTCAATCTCAAACACATATAGAAATGCAGCAATGGATGCAAGAGAGATGAAAATAAAAGTTATGAGAAGTGAAGGCAAATTCACTTCTCAACCTTACTTACCACCTGAAATGTTAGAAAGAAAAGCAATGCAATGCTAAATGAAATGAAATGACATGATGAAAAACAAAACCAGAAGCATGTTGATGATGATAATGATGTTATGAGATGCTACAAGCATGAGGCAAGGCATGGAGATGTTCATACAAGATCATGGATGCAAATGATGCAAGCTAAGGAGCATGAACAAGCATGGAAAGTTAGGAAGCATACAAAGCATACAACATGGCAAATGCAAGATGCAATGATCACACATGTTTTCTATATGTCTTAAGATGTCAAAGGAATCACAAGAATGCTTGAAATGCTAAGACAAGTCATGTTATGCAAGAGAATGCAAGAGGGATGCAAAAGAAAGCCCAAATTAGGGTTTAAGGATCAAACATCAAACAAAAACCCAAAACAGAAGCAAACCCTAAGATAAAAAATGGAAAATGCCATCCTAAGAAACCCTAAACCTATACTAAACCAAGGTCCAAAGGGGAGGTCTCAACTCTTAACCAATCTCAAGTTATGATTTTTCTAAGATATTAGGGTTTTTAGGGCTCCTAAACAAAAGAAATACCAAACAAATTGAAAATGAGGAAGCAAATCATGGCCATTTTACCCTAGAAACTACATGCCAAACACAAAACAAAGCAAAAAGAATCAATGTCCAACTCTTCTCTAATAGGCAGAAATGATTTTTTTTGAACTTATGATCAAAATAATGCACAAAATATGATTTAATTCAATGGAAAATTCTCAAAATGCATCAAGATCAAAAAAGAAATTTGGTTTGAAGGTTGGACAATGTTTCTAAATGTCTTAGAACATTTCATGAATTTTTTGGTGATTTTTAAATACCTAAAAGTATTTTTAATAAATTAATTTCCATTAATCAATTAAAAATAATCTTTTAAATATTTAAAAATACTTTTTTAATGATAAAAAATAAAATAAAAATATTTTTGGGCCATAAAAATTTATAAAACTCAGAAGAAAAAGTTTCATAATTTTTATGCATTTTTTACTATTTTTAAATAAATGTGCAAATAAAAAGAAAAGAAAATGAATTAAAATCAGATAAAAGGGAAAGTAATCAGGATGGAAGGCCAGGATTGGGTCTGGATTCAAATTCGTTGACCAGCGCGCAAATGAAGGGTCCAGATGGCTTCTGATCAGATTAAATTAATTATGGATTAATTAATATAAACACGTGGATTAGGGCATAATCAGGAAGATCCAGGCCACACACTCACGCGCGAAGTCAACGGGTCAAAGGCCATCAACGCTCAGAATTCAAACTTGAGTTAATTACGTGATTAGGGCACAAATCACTTTCAGGTGGCCGGAGAAGACTTCCGGTCGTCTTCTCCGGCCAGCATCTCCCCTGAAAATCCCCAAAACCCCTCAAATCGTAACAAAAATGAAACCTAAGCATCCAGAAATGATTCCCATGATCCCCTGAACTAAAACCCTAAGCCAAAACAAATTTATATTTCCCCAAAACCATGAATCGAAACAAATAAATCTTAGGTCACGCAAGCTTCAGAAGCTGATTAAATACTCATTTCAACACCATTTCAAAAACCAAAAGCACCAGGACACTCAGTGAAGCATAGAGAACAAGTTTATAACAATAAAAATGATTTCTGGAAAAATAATTTTCAAGCTACCTGAGATTCGAAGCTTTCACTTTGATGACTTTCTGGCCACTTCCTTCAGTGCAATCCACTCCACTTGATCCCCAGATGATGTTTGAATGCTTTGGAGGAGTTTATGTTGGCTGGATGAGGAGTTTGACAAGCTTCTGCTCAAGCTCAGTCAGAAATGGCAATGGAGTTTCAGGCAGTTTCAGGTCATGGTGAATGGTTGTTTGTGGTCCAGATGATGTGTGGAGAAGGTCTGTGGTGTTTGTTTTGATGTTTGTGAGCTAGGGAGAGAGATTCGAATGGAACTGCAAGTTGAGGTGAAGAATGGCAGTGGGGTGTTCTTGCTTGTTTCAGGCTTGGCTCTTGGTGCTTTGAGGTCTATGAAGTATGGTGAGTTGAAGTGTGGAAATGGTTTGAGTGTTTGATGGCTGGGCAGAGAAATTCGAAGACAAATGCAGCTTGGTGTGTTTTTGTGTATGTGATCAATGAGAGTGTTTCAGCCTTGCTAGATGTATGGAATGGCTTGCCCTTTGTCCACATAAACCTCTCTCATTGGTCAGTTGATTGGACATGTGCTTTATTGATTGGTAAGTTACCTTTTGCAAAAAAGTCAAATTTTGTAAGAAAGGGCATGGGCTAAGCTCTAGCTAAGTACAAGATATGGTTCTGGTGCAGCATGGTGAGGTGAGAGGCTAGCCAAAGTGCAGCATCCAATGCATCAAGTGGTAGAAGCACAATGATGATTTTGCAAGTTGTTGGCTTTTTGGTTCACATGTGATTTCCTAATCCCACAAGCCATAATTCATGGGCACTCTTGGTTCAATTCTGATTTTTATGACTTATAGAATGTTTGCATACTGGTTTGAAGTGAATTAGAGGTCACAATTGACTTTGGTTCATGATTTTGCAAAATTTCCATTTGAGGCATGCCTTGAAAATCAATGATTTTGGCCAACTTTGCCACACCATAACTTTTGATCCAAGAAGAGTTTGATCATGTTCTTATACTTTTTGAAAAGGGAAAGATGAGATCTACAACTTTCATGACCAAAGTTTTTTCATTTGAAGCATTTTTGGATCAAAAATCAAGGCTTGAAAAGTGACCTAAAATGATGCATTCTTGAAAAGTCAACTATGCCCAAAAAGTCAACATTTGCAAAACTTCCAAATTCTTGATTTATATGAACCTCAACCTTCTTCCATGATCAAATAAAGATCATATACACTCAAAATGATGAAGATCACCCATTGGTTGGGTCATTGGGGGCCTCAGATGCCCTGATTTTACACTGACTTGTCTGAAAAGTCAACCCTTGATCAGATGACTTCCCCATGGAATTTCTTCATGAAAATTGATATGCATACTCCCTATACCATATAGAGACCAATGGAAACAAGAATGACCAAAAAAAATTTGGGGTTATGGCCTCTGAAACCAAAACCCTAAATTTAGGTCAACTGTGCAGTCAAACTTGGCTCTGCATCCATCCAAACCCTAGTTCTTGTGATTCTTTGGAATTTTTGACTTTGAGGAGATGTAATATGATACTTGAACACACATGGATCCCTTTGAAGTGATTGGTTGCCTTTGGGGTGGCTCATGATGCCCTGAGATTGCTCAGATCACAAACCCTAGGTGCAGATGACTTAGAATCTATGCAGTGAATCAAAAATGAGATGTGAGATGATATGATTGTGTTTATGCATATGAGAATGATCACAAGCCATGGTGAAAAGGGGTGAGGGCAAATTTGGGGTGTTTACAGCGTGTTCTTGATGATTGATCTGCAGGTTGTTGAAGAGCTGAGGACGGAGATGAGTTGGTTCTGATGGTGAATGGTGTAGAGCAAGGAATTGAAGAGAAATTTTCTGCTGCAAATTTTTTCATGTTGTTCTGTTATTTCTGTTACATTAGTTTCTACTGGAATTTTCTGAATTTAGTGTTACATTTCATCTTCTTGTTATGGGAAACATTTTTTTCGGTAACACTTGTATTTTGCAATGAACTTGATCTAGCCCAATGAAGTTGTGAAAATACTCAATATTTCTTTACATCCATTTTTCTTCTTTCTTTCTGTTTGTATATACCACTTATATCCTTAGATTTCAATGAAATTGGTTATAATAATAATAATAATTAAAAGCCGGTAGAAATAACCAAGATAAGCCCCATTTCATACAATCTGATATCCAACCGAGATTTCCATTTAGTTCAACTTAAAACCGCACAATTCGTCTTGAGCTTGGATGTGGCTAATTGTTCTCAAAACCAAATTAAAACCAAACATTGACTCAACACTTTAAAATAATTATTTGAACCAACCATGGAAACAAATTGAAATATCTATAAAATGAACCTGAACATAGCCCATGATCAACCAATTCCTTAAGATATTTTAACTGACGATTACAACATAATTGAAATATGGAGGATCACATATCGGATTTTGGATCCATGGCACTAGATGAGCTTGAATCATTTGTGGTCTTATACCATCCTTCAAATTAAGTTTTTATTCTCATTTTTCCCTCACAAATAATCTGTATTTCAAATAAGCAACTGAGATGACGACAGTAAGTCTACAATTAGTCCCTTATATCCCGTCTCCATGTTCAGTAGGATGTCTGCCTCGATGGCCAAGGATCTTAACATACACAAAATAACGACATGAGGGAGCTCTAAAGATGCATATAAGGCTTAAAATGTAAGAGAAGTATGACCACCAGGATGTCCTTGCCATGAACATCTAACCTCATAATCTTCAAATTGGGTATGCTTATTAGGTTCAAATTTAGATAAGAAAGTCTTGGTTCTCCTGAGTCCTCCAAACAATACTGAAGAAAATGACCTTGTATCTTGATAGAGGAAAGCCTGGTAACTGGATGGATCTTTGACAAAGAAAATGCTTATGATGATGTGGGTACAACACTCTTTGTCTCCACCCGAGTGTAATAGTCGGATAAATCACTTATGAATATGAGAATCCCAGTAAAAAAAATGCTTCGATCCCATGCCTTAGGAAGCCAATGAAATGCATGATTACAATATTATAACCTAATGGAGAATGCAGATGAATGTGGAGCATAAAGCCAGCTAGTGTTAATAAATATGAGGGCAAATCTTGGGGTGTTACATCCTCCATTGGATCTTTTTAATCTTTGATGAAGATCATTTTCTCAGTTATTCATTATTTCTCCAAGCAAGTTTTTTACCAAGTGGTATTTAGTGGACGTCCCCCATTAGATCATTTTCCTCAATCGTTTGTTGATTTCCCCAATCAATTTTACTCTTTATACTAGCATTTCTCAACCAGGTTGTCATACCATCCTTTTGGTGGTAACGATTATTTTATTTTCATTCACCCGGTATTCCTTTTGGTGGAGGGGGTCGTCATACCAACCTTTTGGTGGTAGTGATATTTAATTTTTAGTCACTCGGTATTCCTTTGGTGACGGGGGTCGTCATACCATCCTTTTAGTGGTAGAGATATTTAATTTTCATTCACCCGGTTTTCCTTTTGGTGGAGGGATTTGTCTTACCATTCTTTTGGTGGTAGCGATTATTTAATTTTCAGTCACCTGGTTTTCCTTTGGTGACGGGGTCATCATACCATCCTTTTGGTGGTAACGATATTTAATTTTCATTCACCCGGTATTCCTTTTGGTGGAGGGGGTCTTCATACCATCCTTTTGGTGGTAGCGATATTTAATTTTCATTCACCCGGTATTCTTTTTGGTGGAGGGGGTTGTCATACCATCCTTTTGGTGGTAGCGATATTTAATTTTCAGCCACTCGGTTTTCCTTTGGTGACAGGGGTCGTCATACCATCCTTTTGGTGGTAAAAATTATTTAATTTTCATTCACCTGGTATTCCTTTGGGTGGAGGGGGTCGTCATACCATCCTTTTGGTGGTAACGATTATTTTAATTTTCTATCACTCTGCATCCAGATCGATCGTCCAGATCGAGTGTCGGGGTCGCCTTATCATCCTTTTGGTGGTAGCGATTATTTAATTTTCTATCACTCGACATCCAGATCGATCGTCGAAGATCGAGTGTCGGGGTCGCCTTATCATCCTTTTGGTGATAGCGATTATTTAATTTTCTGTCACTCGGCATCCAGATCGATCGTCCAGATCGAGTGTCGGGGTCGCCATATCATCCTTTTGGTGGTAGCGATTATTTAATTTTCTGTTACTCGACATCCATATCGATTGTCGAAGATCGAGTGCCGGGGTCGCCTTATCATTCTTTTGGTGATAGCAATTATTTAATTTTTTGTCACTCGACATCCAGATCGATCATTGAAGATCGAGTGTCGGGGTCGCCTTATCATCCTTTTGGTATTAGCGATTTTTTTATTTTCAGTCAACCTGTTTCTTTTTGTGTCACCCATCTTTCCAGTTTTAATCATCAATCTTTCATCATTTTCTTTCTTTTCAGACAAATTCGGAGTCTTATAGTATCTAATTGTCTTATACCTTGGAAGTAGTGAACGCGAGCCAGTTCATCTTACTCGGTCTAAGCCAATTCGATAGGGGCAACAGTCATATCCCAAATTTTTGTCCTACCCGCATATTTATTTTTATTAAAAAAAATCCATTCTATTATTTTCCTTTTATATTATTACCATTTATTTCTTTTTTTTTCTTCCTATTTTGATATTATTTACCTTTTATTTTCTATCATTATTTTTTTTTCTTGTACTATTGTTATTACTATTTTTTTCTATTATTTTTAATTCTTTATTATTATTATTATTATTATTATTATTATTATTATTATTATTATTATTATTATCTCTACTTTTATTTTCTACTTTTATTTCTATTCTTAATGTTGTTATTATTATTATTATTATTATTTTATATTATTACTATCTTTATTTTTATTTTCTTTATTATTATAGTTATCAAAATCCAATTACACCTATATATTAAAAAAAAAAATCAGGATCCTCATGTCCCAACGTTCTCAGTTTTTTTTCAATTAAATTGGACCCACTTCTCCTTCCCCTCATTCATAGCTCACTCGAAATGAAATTCACAAGCGACAAAAATTTCTTCATCACAAATCAAAGAGACTCGCACACTCTGTAAGAATTGAGACTTACACCTTCTCGTACGCCATCCGCACACAACAACGAAATTTCCGCATAACTACAACAGCTTTTCACAGCATTTTCATGGAATATTTTTCAATAATCTTTTGCACCAAGTCTCCCCAAATCACCATTCAATCAGCTCTATAAATCCACCTTCATTCTTCATCATTCAGTAAGCTTGGAGAGCCTAAAATTTCTCTGCTAAAATTGAAACAAAACACATTCCAAGCTTCAAAAACAATAAAAAATACCAGATATAAAAATAAACCAGAAAATCCATCAAACCAACTTCACCCTGTTCAGTTTCACGCACACCTTCATAACCTCATTAAAACCCATCCTTTAACCCACATCACGCCAACCAGAACAAACAAACCCTATCAGCGAAACCTGTTAAAACCGAAACATACGCTTTACTTAAACAAACAAATTCAAACCAAAGAAAAACAAAAAAAAAAAAAGATGAGAAGAACAGAAACTGAGAAGCCATAAACCACCAAGCCATCCAAAACCGAGTGCAAACCCCCTCCATTGAACCAAAACGTCACCACCAAGCCAGCCCTTTCGAAAATGCAGAACCCAAATCCTCCACCATTACCGCCGCGAGAGAGTTGAGCGAAAACAAACGCAAACACACTACTGAGACCTGAACGAGATCTATCCGCCATCACATAACCCAAACCGCCGTATTCCAAAACCGGAAAAAAAAAACATAACTGAGATCGTAGATAGTGATAGTAGAGAGAGACCTGAGTGCGAGATTGAGAGTTTGAGAAACATAGTGAGAGAGCTCGATTGAGAGCGATTCTTCGAAATCAAACAAACTGAATCGAGAGAGATTCACGGAAACGGAAACCACTGAGGTGGTTTCTTTGATTTTTATAATTTTCTACTACTGACTCTTATTAGTTTCCATCGTTTTCTTTTAAAAACTTATCCTTATTTTCTGTTTTATTTTTGTAAATTTTTTATTCTTTTATTTTGGGTAACTGGGCTCAATCCTCAGCCCATGGTGATATTCCTATCCATACCACTAACCTTGTGCACATACCCTCAGTTCTTGCCTTTTTATGTTTTTTTCTTCTTCTGTTTTGATGTTCAAAATATGGGTTTAGAAGCCCATCTGAATTCACTACACACACCCACATTGCATGCGATGAACCCCAGCCCTTCTCTATTTTATTTTTTAACTTTTATCATCTTGTTTCTTTTTTAATTCTATAGTTTATTTTTTCTAATTTTTATTTGATAATAGTTTCTTTTAGAAAAATGTTTTAAAAAAATATGTATTATTAATTTCTTTTTTTATGGCCGATGATATAACAAACGGTCGAATTGCGTCCGATTTCATTAAGTCGAAAAATTCGGTTAATATGAGGCCTATTTATTTAGTTTATTTTTATTTATCATTTTATTTCATTTGATTTCGACAAAACCATCCAGTTTAATTTATTTTATTTAACCGCTTTATTTTATTTGTATGGTCGATGAATATCTAATATCTTGAGATTCGTCGCAAGTTGACTTGAAGTCTCGATTAATGATGAGACCATTTTTCTCATTTAATTTAGTTTACTTTATTTTATTTTATTTTTCACATTTCAACATAAATGGTCGACTCCTCATAGAACGGTTCTAAAATTGAATCGTTTCTCAGGTAGTTAATGAGCCATATTTCGACGTATCCAAAAAGGTCCAACGCCTCCGAATAGTTGCCTCCGAATAAAAAGGTCCAACGCCTCCGAATAGTTTGGTACACTGCACGCACGCTTTCTCTTGGGCAAATTATAACGAGACCCTTTATTTCATGCAATCCCGTGTATTTATTTTGTATCCATCCCCCAATTTAATGTATGTTATTTACTTTTTCTGCTTAGTTCACGAACCATTGGTCCAACGCCAAGTGGTTGCACTCGCACACATCTACTTTTTTTTCCAGTTATCGTACGTTTATTATGATCCACCTAACCTTGCGAGCCGAGCGCATTGTGCCTCGCTAACAAACCACAAAATAAAACTACATTTGCATTTACCCTTTAACCTAAAAAAAACAAAAGCGTTTCTTTTTAGATCCAAACCCTTGATCCAACGTCAAGCGGTCTTAGGAAATAAAACACATTAATAATACGAGAAGAATTGTACGCCACGAGCCTTAAGCGGTAGAAAGGAGGACTACGATTTGTCGTTACTCACTCCGATTATTTCGTCGTTGGATGCTGGTCTGGATCGAGCGGAATAAACTACCCATAGTCTTTAGTGCAATTCAACTCCTAAATCCTTTCATCGAAGAAAGGTAATAAAATCAACAACCATAACCTGTGGTAGGCCGGACTACGAGGCTCTGACTTTCCCATTGCACGTGGGAGTACTTAGGCACAAGGATCTCAATCCTTGCCGAGAACCTAGGATCAATCAAACTTATAATTCAAACGCATTTCCCTCTAGCAAGTAATTCATTAAGCATAGACATCCTTTCGCGCCTGACAACTTAGATGGTTCCCATCGAGTACGATGGATGTAGGGAGTGCTAATACCTTCCCCCTGCATAACCGACTTCCGAACCCAGCCAATGGTTGCGATACCTTTGTCTTTATCCTCCTTTTCGACGGGTTTTATCTATATCTTCCCTTTCCCCTCTTGGGAATAAATTAGAATTAGGTGGCGACTCTCATGTCTTCCCAGCGCGCGACTCTTCTCTTTAGATCGCGTAAGGTCATATTTTTCAGGGTGCGACAAAGATTGATTCGAACAAGTTCAAAGTAATTTAGAACTTATTTCATTCTTATTAAGATATTTGTATGAGCAAGTCAAGCTTGGTGGATATTCATTTAAGCTGTGAATCGGTGGCTTTAGAGGGTGGGTTCATGTTCATTATTCAAGGTGTTAAAGTTTAAAAATTAAAGTTGATGGTTGTTGTTTCAGTTGGGAGTTATCTAGTCCTAGTTGTTCTCATTTTATCAGAGTTGTGTGGAAAACAATGCAAGTTGGTTTCGAATTAATGATTGAGTGTTTGTGGTCGTGTGCATATTGGGGGAGTTGCATATCCATTTTTGTTAAAATCATTCATTATCAGTTTATATTCAATTATCCAATTTATTAACATTCAATCCATTTATCCATATAACCATTTCCTAAACCAATTTTCCAGGTCCAAATTCCATTTCCAAATCACATTTTAAATATCCAATTTCATCATCCAATTATCCAATTTGAAATTTTGGTATTATATATGTGATGTCGAAGGCGGTGTCACAACATTACAATCTTAGTATTAACAAGATAAAATCATTATAAAGAAAAGCAGTAAAAACACAATGGATTGTTAATCTAGTTTGGTGCAAACTCACCTACTCTGGGGGATACCAAGCCAAGAAGGAAATCCACTATTAGTAGTATCAATTCAAAGCCTAAACAATCCAAGTTTACAACTTCTCACTTGAACTTACCCAGTGCAACTTCTACCTAGAAATCAACATCTACATATGAGAATTCACCATCTCATTCCTCCTTAATCACACACTGTGATAATCAACCAATTCTTTCTAAGAAAATAGAAGAACACTCTTCCAAAACACAACACCTTGATCTTGCTTAAAGGCTTTGATCAAGAACAAACATTCATACTTAAAAGCGTAGAGTGGACAGAATTACAACTCAAATATTCAGTCCAATTCAAACATCTAGGTGATGTATGAATGGCTCACAAATAAAACACACGCAAAAGAAAACCCTAACACTCAAAAGCAATTTTCTTTACACAAAACACAATATTTCGTCTAAAGTAATTAGGTTAAACATCCAATAATATAGAGTATTTTGAATGGGCATGGATCTGATCAGAAACTTCCTCAAAAAGATCACATGAATCAAGCAAGAAAAGATCTGCAATAATCTCCAAATGATAATATTATTCTACATATGCAGCCAAACCAAGAACCTTCAAACTCCCCTTTTGGCAAATTGTGGCTAAAAACATTATAACCACTAGACAACCAAAAGGAACCAACCATCAGAGATCAAAGCAGAAGAAGAAATAAGAAACAACATTCGGGTTGCACAAAGTAGAATACCTGGTAACACAACACCCACTCACAACAGCAGTTCCCCTCAACCAATCAACCAGACATAGCAAAAGAACAACCAAGGCAGATTTAGCTAACTCTCCTCCTTTTTAGCCATAATATGATAACCATACTAACAACTTTTCCCCCATAACACAAGATTAGTACTCAACAAGGAGAAAGACCACACCAGCTTCTCATATCAGCATTGGAAGCAACATCACCAGTCTTTTTTGCATCAACTTACTCTCCAGGGATAATGTTCTCAACATCATCTTTAATATTATATCCTGAGACATTATCAGACCCAACAACAGTCTTCAATTTATTCTTAGCAATAGAAACAACAGAAACAAATTTTTCTTTCCTTGTCTTGATCTTTATGTCACCATCTGGATTCATACTTTTGATCCATTCATCATTAAGAGGTACAAAATAACACAATTGCAATAGGAGAACTGAAACATCTTGACTATTTTCCCATACAACTTCAATTGCTATAGATCATCATTGATGCAAATCCCTAGCTTATCTCTCAGGATTTCAAACTGATTATCATCCAAAGCTTTTATGAAAATGTCAGCCAGTTGTAAATTAGTGGCTACATGTTCTAAAGCAACAATCTTTTCTTCAACCAGTTCTCTGATGAAATGATTACGAATATCAATATGCTTGGTTCTGCTGTGTTGAGTAGGATTCTTGGAAATGTTGATAGCACTCAAATTGTTGCAGTACAATGTCATGACATCTTGTGAGACAATGTATTCTATCAGCATTTGCTTCATCCAAACCAACTGAGAACAAGTGCTTCCAGCAGCTATGTATTCAGCCTCAGTTGTGGATAGAGAAACACAATTTTGATTCTTACTGAGCCAAGATATTAGATTATTTTCCAAAAAGAAGCATCCTCTAGATGTTCTTTTTCTATCATCAGCACATCCTTCCCAGTCAGCATCACAATAACCATTTAGCTCAGAATTGGAACCATAAGAGTATAGCATACCATAATCACATGTACCATTGACATACTTCAATATTCTTTTGACTTGGTTGATATGACTCACTTTGGGATCAACTTGATACCTTGGCACAAACTCCTACGGAAAAGGCAATGTCAGACCTGCTTGCTATTAGATATAATAAGCTTCAAATCATACTTCTGTAGAGACTTTGATCCACATTGACACCCTTTTCATCTTTAGACAACTTCAGATGAGTAGGAGCAGGTGTTCTTTTGTGACTAGCATTCTCCATTCCAAATTTCTTAACTATATTCAGACTGCATTTGATTGACAAAATGTTGAACATCTCCTCAGACATCCCACCAAACACAATATCATCAACATAAATTTGAGAAATCATGAGCTTCTTTCCTTCTTCTTTCAAAAAGAGAGTCTTATATATGCTACCTTTTTTGTAGCCATGTTCAACAAGAAATTATGTAAGTCTCTCATACCAAGCTCTTGGAGCTTGTTTTAATCCATATAGATCTTTCCTTAGCTTATAGAGATGATTAGGTAAATTAGGGTCAATGAATCCTTTGGTTGTTCCACATAGACTTTGTAACAGCCCGGACCCCTTGCAAGGAAATCCCGAGACTACTACCTCATGACCTTCTCTACCCCCTCACTAGTAGAGTTTTTGCCTTATGTGGGAATCGAACCCTGTACCATGGGGTTCAAGTACATGTTCAATCCATTTCCACTACTACTTGAGCTACATTTTTTGTAACAGCCCGGGTCCCCCAAAGGGAAATCCCGGCACAGCCACCTCACGATCTTCTCTACCCCCTCTCTAGTAGAGTTTTTTCCTTCCATGGGAAGCAAACCCTGTACCTTGGGATTCAAGTACATGTTCAATCCATTCCCACTACAACTTGAGCTACTAGCTCAATTGGTAGTGGGAATGGATTGAACATGTACTTGAACCCCAGGGTACAGGGTTCAATTCCCATGAAAGATAAAAACTCTACTATAGAGGGGGTAGAGAAGATCGTGAGGTGGCAGTGCTGAGATTGCCTTGTGGGGGACCCGGGCTGTTACATACTTCCTCATTCAAGTAACCATTCAAGAAGGCACTCTTGTCATCCATTTGATATAGTTTTAATTTCAAGATGCAAGAAACTCCAATAAGTAATCTAATAGATTCAAGTCTGGCAACAAGAGCAAAGGTTTCATCAAAGACAATTACCTCAACTTGAGTGTATCCCTGAAAAACCAGATTTGCCTTATTCCTTGTGACAACTCCCTATTCATCAGATTTGTTCTTGTACACCCACTTTGTACCAATCACATTTGATCCTTCAGGCGTTGGGACAAGATTCCAAACTTCATTCCTCTTGAATTGAGATAATTCCTATTGCATAACATTAATCCATAATTCATCAATTAATGTTTCTTTAACATTCTTTGGCTCTATCTTTCAGACAAAACAAGAGTTAGAGATTATCTCCCTTGATCTTGTGCTAAATCCTTTATCCAACTCTCCTATGATGAGATCTTTAGGATGATCTTTCTGAATTCTGATAGAGGGACCTTTGTTGGTCTGACTATCTTCAGGCTTAGAACCAAAGGGTTGTTCATCAATACTTTTGTCTTCAGTTTCTACTGGAGTTGCATTCTAGAATGTTTCAACATCATCCAGGACATCGACTTCTTTGTTCAAGTCTTGATCATCAACAACAACATTTATAAACTCCATCATTACTTTAGTTCTGGAGTTGTAAACTCTATAGGATTTGTTGTTGGTAGAGTATCCTAGAAATATTCCTTCATCGCTCTTTGGATATAATTTTCTTCTTTGTTGACGATCTGCCAGGATATAGCATTTACTTCCAAAGACATGGAAGTATTTCACAGTAGGTTTACTTCCTTTCCATAATCCATACAAAGTAGCTAAAGTATCTTTCCTCAAGGTAACTTTGTTGTGAATGTAACATGCAGTATTCATTGCTCCAGCCCAGAAATGATAAGGTGATTATTGTGCATGTATCATGGATTTAGCAGATTCTTGTATAGTCTTGTTCTTGTGTTCTACAATTCCATTGTGCTGAGGAGTAATGGGATATTAGAATTCGTGACTAATTCCTTTAGAGGAGCAAAATTCAGCAAACATGGCATTCTCAACTTCCTTCCATGATCACTTCTGATTCTCATGTCATTGCTTTCCTTTTCTCTTTGAAGTTTTTGACAGAGATCCCTGAAGACTTCAAAACCTTATGACTTTTCTTTGATGAATGTAATCCAAGTGTATCTTGAATAGTCATCCACTAGAACATAAACATATTTCTTTCCACCAAGACTTTCTACCTGTATAGGTCCCATCAAATCCATGTGAAGAAGTTCTAAGACTTTTGAGGTGGTAAGATGTTGAATCTTATGATGTGATATCTTAGTCTTCTTTCCTACTTGGAATTCCCCACAAACTTTTCCTTCTTCATAAGGAATCCCTCTGACAGCTTCCATGGATATGATTCTATTCACCTACTCTGGGGGCTACCAAGCCAGAAACGAAATCCAATATTAGTAGTATCAATTCAAAGCCTAAATAGTCCCAATTTACAACTTCTCACTTAAACCTACCCAGTGCAACTTCTACCTATAAATCAACATCTAGATATTAAAAATCACCATCTCACTCCCCCTTAATCACACATTGTGATAATCAACCAATTCTTTCTAAGAAAACATAAGAACACTCTTCCAAAACACAACACCTTGATCTTGCTTAAAAGCTTTGATCAAGAACAAACACTCATGCATAAAAGCTTATAGTGGACAAAGTTACAACTCAAAAATTCAGTCCAATTCAAACATCTAGGTGATGTATGAATGGCTCATAAATAAAACACACGCACAAAGAAAACCCTAACACTCAAAATCACTTTTCTTTACACAATACACAATATTATGTCCAAAGTAATTAGGTTAAACATCCAATAATATAGATATTTTGAATGGGTCGGGATCTGATCAGAAACTTCCTCAAAAAGATCACATGAATCAAGTAAGAAAAGATCTTCAATAATCTCCAAAAACTAACGCATAACAGCTTCTGTATTTGACAGCAAAACTCCCTTGATTTTCGCACATTCTGGAGAAAATCAAATGACTAAACACCTGCTAAGAATATACATAAATTAAATCAAAACTTTCGGTATTAGAAAGTTCCAGAATTGTCAAAACAGATGTTACAACATCTGATTTGGCATCACACTGCACACCAAAAGATCTTCAAGCATATCAAGGACATCTTACAAGACATCAAGACAAATGCTAATATTTTTCTACATATGCATCCAAACCAAGAACCTTCACAATTATCCAATATCCATTTATTCAAAACTAAATATCCATTATATCCATTTTTATATACCCACTTCATTTCCATAACACATTTTAATTATCCATTCTAAAAAAATTTATTATAAACAATTTCAAATTCAATTCATATTTCCAATCCATTCCCCATTCAATATCCAAATTTTCATAATCCAATACCCATTCATTAAATTCATTCCCGTTAGTCAATATTCCAAAAAAAATCCAAACTATTTTCTTAATATATTTTTTTAATATCCATTTTAAGTGTTAGATGATGGAACTGATCTAGAAGGGGGTTGAATGGATACCTTTAAAAAAATCCAACTTTTAAAATTTGTTTGAAAAAAGGGTTGTGAAAGCTCCCTGGAAAAATCATGTCTAAAATTTATTTAGTCACCGCTGATCAGATATGCGTAATGAAACCAGATAAGATGCTAAAGATAAATGAATCAATATCTCACTAATTAATCACTTAAACCTTACACAATTTATTTAACCACTTCTAACAATGTTAAAAGAGATTAAAATAGCACAAGGACAATGAAATAGTTTATTTTGAATTTTGTCAAACACTCGGTGGGCACACCACACCAAGCTTGTTTTGCTATTATTTGTAGTGCAGAATTATTCTCAAGTTACTATCAATTTGATAGAAACAATTTCACAAACACCTAGAGTGCACCCAACTTTGCAAAACAGAATTTATGAACCAACGGTGTGTGCAAAACCCTGAAATCACAATGATCTTGGAGGAAAACCCCTCAAGGTTTATTCAAGAAAAACCCAAAGATCTCTCAACCCAAACTGAATTTACAATTCCTATGTTTGAACGTTATCACCGCAAATCATGCCCTTTGATCAACAAAAATGTTTATGTGTAATTTTTTATGAATGCTATAGAGAATGAAGATGATGAGAGAATGTGTGTATCTTTTTCACTTTTCTTGTTGCCACTAAAAACTGAGACTCTTTGATATTTATATGATAATAGTTGGCTTAATGAATGAGTGGAAATGTTAACGGAAAAAAGAAGAAAAAAATTTGTGCTAACTTACAGAATAAGTCGACTCATTCACTCAGGTCATTCGACCTGTTTGGACCCGAAAAAAGTGGGAAAATTGAACATTTAATGAGTCGACCTCCTGATTGGTCTCAGTTGACCTATTTGGACCCGAACAAAATTGCTTATTTTTGGGATTTAATGAGTCGACCTATGACTATAATGAGTCAACTCGGTTTGTGCAAAATGCCAAAAAAAACTTCTTTTGATGAGTTCTGAGACTATGCACTCATATGTACTAAAATAAGGTCAATCCAAATGAGATGAGAATATTATGTTAAAGAGGAAAATAGATTTACGGTGATACCAACAAAATTTCAACAAGCTATACTTTTGACATCATTAAAATTTATTATACATATCTGTCATACCCTAAATTTTGACCCTAATATATATAACTCATCAAAGGAAATCCACTGACCAAAGGACTGTACCAGACTGGTTTGAACATTATCCCCGTATTGGATCAAGATTCTTGAGTCCCTCAGAGGATTCAAGCAAAGGACCAATCATTAATGCATAATATTTTCAAACTTTCAATCACCAATCAAATGGTTAAGGAATCTCAAATGATGGAAAATCTTTCAAGGACTGCACAATATTTTTAGTGATCTGGGCCCTGAGCCATCACAATCACCAATTAGGGTTTCAGTCATCTGAGTCCTCTAGATGAAATTTTTCATAGAGAAAGGAGCCAATACCTCCACATAATAAAGAATTTTTACATGAATTTTATAAGCCATTTACAAGTACAAAAGGTGCAGTGATCAAAGACTACAAGATTAGGGTTTCACATTGCCCATATTAGGGTTTTTGACTAATCGGGGAACCAAAAGTCAAAGTTTTCATATGGACGGAAGTCTATACCATAGGAAATGGTTTAAATAGATCATATACATCATAGAAGTTCATTCATAAGGTCAAAATACCTCAACGGATGTCCAGTCAAAAAATCAGAAAACCAGGGGTATCCAATGTAATTTCAATCTGGACCAAAAAGACAAAGTTTGACTTTTTCACCTAAAATGATCCTCATGACCTATATTACAAGAATATATTGTCCATGAATGCATTTGATCATATAAAAATCAGAATTTGAAGATAACTTGTAAAAGGGACAACCTTTGAAACTTAGAAATTTTTCTAAGTTATGGGAAAGAGTGTTCAAGTGGCCTACTTCCAAGCATCATAACTTGTGATCCAAACATCATATTTTGGTGAACCAAGGCTCAAATGAAAGATCTCATAACAAAATAAAAATAATTCAACTACAAGAAACTCCAATTCATTATGGATTTTAAGTTGAAGATGGATCAAAATCAAGAAAAATACTAATTTTCAACACTTAGAAAAAATTTGCCTAAGTGTAAAATCAGCAAAACACCAAAACTTGGAGGGATATTCACCTAGTTCCAAGATGATTCAAATCCTTTTCAAAACACCAATGTTTTTCAAATGATGCCAACAATTCAAAGAATCAATTGGCATGAAAAGATCTTGCTTGTACATGAAGAAATCATGGATCAAAGTGGTCATCTCAAGTTGTTTTGCAAAAAAAAAAGATTTTTCACAAACTTGTGAAATCTGAATTTTTATTCAAAGTACAATGTCATGTGGGTTTAAGCATCTAAACAATCATTATAAACCTGAGCAAACCTGCAAATTCATGATTACACCATGGAATTCACCAAAATGACATTCTTAAATTTCAACATTATGCATTTTGATCCAAGGGTCACCAAGCTCCAAAATGGCATATTCTTGGATCTCTTGTTAAACAAGAAATAGGTGGACACAATCCAAGCATAAAACTTCTAAGGAATGTGAAATTTGTTGTTGCAATAATTAAGCTATTTGAGAAGTTCATCATCACATGTGTAAGAGATATTTTCATAAACCATGACTCAGAATTGTGACCTCATCTCTTCAATAATTAAGGGCAAAGAAATCTCAACATCTTTGCCTATAAATAGAGACCTCATTCCATCATAAAAATTACACCAAAGCCTCTGATCTCCAAGCTTTCTCTCATTTGCTCTCAAAGACTCAAAACTTGACATTTTAAGCAATCACTACTAGTTTTTGAGTTGTGGCCACTATCAACTCAAACCAATTGTAAACACACATCACATATTATGTTTATCAGGTGTTCAAACACTTAGATCACCTCTAGAACACTTCTAACCTAGAATCATACTTCAAAACCTCAAAGAAACCTTGTTTCTGCAACTTGAAGATCAGAAGTTGATCCAGCCATTTGCAATCAAGCCCAAGGGTTCAAACACACTCCATATGGTGTAGGGAAGTTGTCCATATTATCACAACATCTTTGTAACACCTACAACTTGAAATTACAACTCCAACTGCAAGCTCAAGTTCAGGTAAGCCTCAAACTTGGCTAAATCATTATCCATGCATATTTCCTCACACTATCTTTTTGCCATATGTGCGTAATCATATTCTAAATAATTACCCTCAATCAATTTTGCAAAATCATCATGTAGAATTTCATGAGGCTCAAGCCAAATTAGGGTTCTTTAGTGTTCATCACTATTTTTTTACTCTACACTTAAAATAAATGAAATTAATTGGTACCATTGGGTTCATGGTATCAAAACGAGCAATTTTGATGTTTATTTCGTCATAAATGGATGTTTATTCCATGAGATACGATTGGTTTTGCAAATCTGGGAAAACTGAGTCATGGCGTGTGTTCTTGGCTTGTTCTTGGCACCATTTTTCAAAAAAATTGAATATTTGAATTTTGTGATTTTATTTAATTCATTCCAAAATTAATTATTTTGAATTTAAAATGATTATTTTTTCATTAATTCTAAAAAAAATGTTTAAATATTTTATTCCATAAAAAATTTCCAAAAATATATATTTTTTAATATATTTTGCTTTTTTTTAAAGAATTAATTTATAATTGTTTTTACACATTTTAAAATGATTTTTTCTCTTGATTTTTCAAACACAAATGAATCTCAAGATATTCTATGGTTAAAATATGAATTTTCAAACTTTGATCCAATAATTTTCTTGTTTTGCATTAGTGTTTGAAATTTATCAAATATTTCAATATTTTATTTCAAATAATATTCAAAATATTTAAAATTAGGGTTTTGACTTTCATACTGTAATACCCTAATTTTTTTCCTAAGATTTCTTTGCATTCTTCATCTGCATCTTGCAATACAAACAAGATCACACTGGTTTCTCGGTTATTCTCGGGTGTAGGTTTATGGCTCACAGGGGAACACCATTTGCTTTTTTTTATTTATGTGACCTAACCATTAATTAAAATCCAAAATATTCTTTTGTTAATCATTTTCCAGGTCAAAAATGCCAAAAATAGTAGTCCCACAACTCGAATAAATTTCACAAATAAAAGTCGAAGTTGATCCACAAATAATTCAAATTTATATGATCAAGGATTTCTCAATTTAATTGATTTATCCAAGGAATTCAAAGGTTCATGTGTTTATTTCCATGTCTTCTTTGACACGCAAAAGAATCAAGTCGAAACAATCGAACAATCTAAATTAAACAAAATATTCAAAGTTTGATCTGGTTAACCGGTTAACTAATGCGTTGTCGCTCCCGACAAATGAAAATGGATCAGATGAAGGTACAGACGCGAACGGTCGGCGAGAGGGACAATGAGAACACACAACCGTGAACTCACTGGAGATGAATAGAGTCGCCAGCTAGGCATTTTTATCCCGAAGGAAAGGCAATGCTGCATAGACCTAGAAAAAAGATGGATAAGACGGTTGCAAACCAGAGAGACTGAGAAAGGGGGTTGGTTACAACCTGGGAAGGTATTAGCACCCAGATTGTCCGCCGTACTCGACGGGATCCACGCTTAAAAGATTTGTGCTTTTAAAGGGGTAGTGTCAGTGCAATCTGTGCATAAAATAGCTGGAAAGAGATGTACAGGTGTCAGTGTATGAGAAGTGTGAAGTGCATAAGTGAAGTATGAAAGTGTCAGTGTAAGGAAAAGAGTATGCTCAAGATCATGAGGCTTAAGAGAATAATGTTGGAAGGAGGGGGAATATACAGAGACTTTTGTTCGATAACCGTTAAGTTATGCCTACGTATCCTCTCGTGCAATGAGGAAGTCAGAACACCGTAGTTCGACCCAAAGAGACTGAAAGGTGAATTGACTTGATGAACTGCTTGCTTGTCAATGCTCAAGTGTATGACCTGTCTGGCTCAGGTGCTTACTGTCTTGCATTAGACGGAAGAAGCGAGTTCTCGTTTGTGAGTGAAGGTGATGAGAAAAGAATCCCGAAGGAGACGATTATTGTTTGTTTTTGAGTTTTCAGTCTTTTATTCCTTTTTTGATGTTTGTCATAAGTTAATGAGCTTAAGTCTAAACCAATGGATTTAGTAAACTCATCACATCTTCCCTCTGATTAGGGGTAATGAGAATACCTTAAGTGTGAAGTCAGATTCTCACACTTAATCACCTTTGATGTAGAATTAAGATCATTAACCTACTTGTGATTATTTAGATGTTTTTGGTGTTTTTGTTCAGTGTTGAGTAATGAGGTTAAGCCATAATCAAAGATTAAACAGACTCATTACACCATCCTAAAAGAAGGATAATAGATGAGAGTGTTTAAGCTGAGGAAAGCTCCTCAACTTAATCCATGATTAGGGATTAAACCCATGACAGAACAAGCCTTTGATTAAGTGGATTTTATTAATGATATGATGATGAAGTGAATTTTATGATTTGCAAGACAACTTGAGGGGGACTTGTCCATTAACTCTAGGGTTAGTCTTTCTTAACCAGTTAAGGAAGAATTAGAACCCTAATGCAAGGCCCAAGTTACAAGTGTGATGTCTTGATACTTATTAAGTGAATTGATTAAGAGATTTAAACAACTTAAGGGTTTAATACTTAGGATTAAAGTTATACATTCCATCCTAAGAGAAGGATGCAGGCATAACCCTAATCACAAAGTCTTAAAACCTTTAGGGTTTAGTCTCTGATTATGAGGTGAGAAGAGAAGACTCAAAGAGAGACACAAAGGTAAAAACTATAAAGGGGGACTAATCAAAACCCTAATTCATTATCATGCTTGGTTGGTCCTAAGGTTTGTGAGGTTTGCAAGAACAATCTTCAAAGGAGCCACCAGGAAGCAGATGAACAGGATCAAGAGAAGCAAAGTGACTTGCTTCATTCAAGAAGTCAAGTCACTTGAAGAAAGAATGTAAGAAGAAGAAGAATGAGCAAGCTCAAACTCAAGCACATATAAGAATGCAGCAATGTATGCAAGAGAGGTGAAAAGAAAAGTTATGAGAAGTGAAGGCAAATTCACTTCCCAAGTTACTTACCACCTGAAATGTTAGAAAGAAATGCAATGCAGTGCTAAATGGGATGAAATGATATGATGAAAAACAAAACCAGAAGCATGTTGATGATGATAATGATGTTATGATATGCTGCAAACATGAGGCAAGACAATGGGGATGTTCATACAAGATCATGAATGCAAATGATGCAAGCTAAGGAGCATGGACAAGCATGAAATGCTATGAAGTATACAAGGCAAATGACATGGCAATCATGAGATGCAATTATCAAAGATGCTTCATACATGTCTTGAGATGTCAAATGAATCAAGAGAATGCACAAAATGCAATGACAAGCCATGTTATGCAAGAGAATGCAAGAGGGATGCAAGAGAAGGCCCAAATTAGGGTTCATGGATCAAACATCAAACAAAAACCCAAAACAGAAGCAAACCCTAAGATAAAAAATGGAAAATGGCACCCAAAGAAACCCTAGACCTATAACAAACCACTGCCCAAAGGGGAGCTCTCAACTCTCAACCAAACTCAAGATATGAATTTTCTAAGTTATCAGGGTTTTTTAGGGTGCTCAACAAAACAAATGCCAATCAATTAAGAAATGCAAGATCAAATCATGGCCTTTTTATCCTTGAAAATACATGCAAAATTGAAAACAATGCAAGAAGAATCAATGTCTCAACCTTCACCAATAGGCAGAAATGAGTTTTTAAACTTGTGATCAAAATAATGCATAAAAAATGATTTAATTCAATGAAAAATTCTTAAAATGCATCAAGATCAAAAAAGAAATTTGGTTTGAAGGTTGGACAATGTTTCTAAATGTCTTAGAACACTTCATGAATTTTTTGGTGATTTTTAAATACCTAAAAGTATTTTTAATCAATTAATTCCCATTAATCAATTAAAAATAATCTTTTAAATATTTAAAAATGCTTTTTTAATGATAAAAAATAAAATAAAAATATTTTTGTGTCATAAAAATTAATAAAACCTTAAAGAAAAAGTTTCATAATTTTTATGAATTTTTAACTATTTTAAATAAATTATGCAAGTTATTTAAAGAAAAATGAATAAAAATTAAATAAAATAAAAAATAAACAGATTGGGTGGACAGGATGCGCTCTGAGTTCAAAGGCATTGACTGCGCGCCAGAATGAAAGGCCTAGATTCAAACTTCTAAAACTTAATTAATTAATTTAATTAAACCTGATTATGAATTAATGATGCAATCCAGACCACACACACGCGCGCGGGAAAGATGATCCAATGGTCCACGTTTGAACTTTGCCCTAATTAATTACACTTAACCCTAATCACTTTCAGGCTGCCGGAGAAGACTTCCGGTCGTCTTCTCCGGCCAGCCCTCACCTGAGAATCCTCAAACTTCCTAAAAACGTAACATAAATGAAATCTAAGACCAGAGAAATGTTCCTCTCCTCCTCACGAATCAAACCCCTAACCTAAAACAAATTTATATTACCTAAACAAGCTGAATCGAAGAGGGAAAGTTCTAGGTCACGCAAGCTTCAGTCACGAATTAAACACTCAAATCAACACCATTTTCGAAACCAAAGGTACCAGAATGATCAGGCAAGCATGAAGAACAAGTTTGTAACAATAAAAGTCACTTCTGGAAAAATTAATTTCAGGTTACCTGAGATTTGAAGCTTTCAGTTTAGGAACTTTCTGGCCACCTCTCTTTGTGAAAACCACTCCACTTGATCCCCCAAAGATGCTTGAATGCTCAAAATGAGTTTGTGTTGGCTGGAGAAGGAGATTCGAATGGAACTGCTTCAAGCTCAGTCAACAATGGCTATGGTGATTTTGGCACTTTCAGGTCATGGTGATGGGTTGTTTGAGGTCCATACAATGTGTAGAGAAGATCTGTGGTGTTGGTTTGTGTGTTTGTGAGCTAGGATGGAAGATTCGAAAGTTTTTGCAAACTGAAGTGAGAAATGGCAGTGGGGTTTCTTGGCTGTTTCAGGCTTGGGTTTTGGGTGCTGGATGGTCTATGAAGTGTGTGGAGTTGAATGATGAAGAAAGTTTTAGTGTTTGATGGCTGTGTTAAAGGATTCGAAGCAAGCTGCAGTTAGGAGTGTTTTTGTGAATGTGATGAATGTGTGTGTTTCAGTCTTGGCTTGTGTTATGTTTTGCTTGCAAATTGATAACATATTTTAATCCAAGTGGCCAGAGGATGTGACTTGTGCAGCTGTGATAGGTAAGTTTGCTTTTGCATAAAAGGTCAACTTTGTGTAAGATAGGGCATGGGCAAGGTCTAGGCAAGTACAAGGCATGGCTGGCGCAGCAAAGGTGAGGGAGAGAGGCTGGCTTGACTCAAGGATCAATGCAGCAAGTTGGTGAGAAGATCATGAGTGTTTTGCAACTTGGTTAGCTTTATGGATTTTCATGAATATGCCTTGTTACACAAACCAAACCATGGGCAAACTAGATCAAATTCTGATTTTTGTAACTTAAAGAATGTTCACATGCTGGTTTGAAGTGGATTAGAGGCTGCATTTGGCTTTGGTTCAAGACTTTGCAAGATTTTCATTTGGTGCATAACTTGAAAAACAATGATTTTTGCCAACTTTGCATTGCCATAACTTTTGATCCAAGAAGAGTTTGATCATGTTCTTGTACTTTTTGAAAAGGGAAAGATGAGATCTACAACTTTCATGACCAAAGTTTTTCCATTTGAAGCCTTTTTGGATCATGAATCAAGGCTTGAAAAATGACCTAAAATGATGCATTCTTGAAAAGTCAACTATGCCCAAAAAGTCAACATTTGCAAAAACCCTAAATTCTTGATTTTTATGAACTTCAATCTTCTTCCATGATCAAATAAAGATCATATACACTCAAAATGATGAAGATCACCCATTGGTTGGGTCATTGGGGGCCTCAGATGCCCTGATTTTGCACTGACTTGTCTGAAAAGTCAACTCTTGATCAGATGACTTCCCCATGGAATTTCTTCATGAAAATTGATATGCATACTCCCTATACCATATAGAGATCAATGGAAACAAGAATGACCAAAAAATTTGGAGTTATGGCCTCTGAAACCAAAACCCTAATTTTCAGTCAACTGTGCAGTTCATCCTGGCTCTGCATCCACTCAAACCCTAGCTCTTGTGATTCCTCTGCACTTTTGACTTTGAGGAGATGAAATATGATATAAGAACACACATGGACCCCTTTGAGTTGATTGGTTGCCTTTGGAATGGCTCAAGATGCTTTGGGATTGCTCAGATCACAAACCCTAGGTGCAGATGCCTTAGAAACTATCCAGTGAATTAAAAATGAGATGTGAGATGATATGATTGTACTTATGCATATGAGAATGATCACAAGCCATGGTGTGAATGGGTGAGGGCAAATTTGGGGTGTTTACAGCTGCCCCTATTCAAACATGAGTTAGCTGTGCAGGGTGTAAGCGACGGCTTAACAGGCGAACAAGATAACTTGTGGTTGAATACCAAAGACAGTCCAAAATTTGCACTCACAGAATGAAGAAAAAAAAAGGGATATAGATTGTAAAAGAAAAATAAAGTATATTATAAAGTATAGGCGACGGAGGGCGACCGTCGAGCAGAGGACGACTGCTGGGTAAGGAGCAATGACGGGGACGGCCGACATGCTGGGGATAAAAGGTAAAGCTAAGACGGGGACGGCCGACTAGCTGGGGAAAATAAAATATCATGATGGGGACGGCCATCAAGATAAAGCTGCAAAATTCTGAGGATTAATGAAACATGACGGGGACGGCCATCAAGTTCATAAAGGTAAGGTAACCCACGATGGGGACGGCCATCGGGCTAAAAAAGAAAAGGGACCACGACGGGGACGGCCATCGGGTTAAAGAATAAATGAAATAAACAGATGATGGGGTACGGCCATCAAAGGTGAAGGACGATCACCTAGCAGGGGACGGCTGCTCTGTCGGGTATAAAAATGATGGGGACGGCCATCAAAGGTGGAGGATGACCACCTGGCAGGGTACGGCTGCCGAAAACATCAACGATGGGGACGGCCATCGGATAGAAAAGGTCAACGATGGGGACGGCCATCGGACGAGCAAGATGGAGGACGACCATCAAGAAGTGGAGGACGACCACTCAGCAGGGTACGGCTGCTCTCGAGGTTTCTCATGACATAGGACGAATGCCAGATAACCAAAATCAACAATGGGGACGGCCATTGGATAAAGTGATGAAGGACGATCATCAAAAAGGTGGAGGACGACCACCTAGCAGGGGACGGCTGCTAAAAACAACGATGGGGACGGCCATCGGATGAGCATGATGGAGGACGACCATCAAGAAGTGGAGGACGACCACTCAGCAGGGTACGGCTGCTCTCAAAGGTATCATAACACAGGACGAGTGTTAGATAAAAAGGAAATTTGTTGGTGATCTACTGGGGATAAAGTAAACACGGACGAGCATTTACATCCAAGAAACAAAAGGTATAAGTGTTTGGTATTGTGTATAGATTAAAGATGCGGACGAGCATCCTTAGGACTATGATACGGGCGAGTATCATGTAGAAACAAACTAACACATGTTCAGAGATGATGATACGGACGGGTATCAACCGGTTAACAGAGAACAAGGACTACTGCCGAATCTGTGGGGGGGGTGAGTGATGATGCATACAAGATACGGACGAGTATCTGTATAAGCGTACCATGAGTGTTGAGTATTGTATTGTATAGATGAGTGTTTATCTGCTGGGGAGAGTGACACGGACGAGTGTCAGGAGAGAAAAGTATGATATTAACAAGTGTATGGGTGATGAAGGTGTACGCGACTGCGCTGGGGATATGACATGGACGGGTGTCAAAAAGGGTGTATATAAGTATATGTGAGTGCAAAGAGGATGTCTTTGGCTTTCTGCTGGGATACGACACGGACGGGTGTCAGGACGTATCTGTAATACGGGTGATTTGTTTGTAAAGATGTTCGGGCGACTTTACTGGGGAAGTGATGACACGGACGGGTGCCAAAAGGTGTATATACTGGTGTTTGTGATTTGAGAGGCAACTGCTTTGCTGGGACTCTGATGGGGATTTTTTGTATAATGATGATGAACGGTTTGTTATTCACAAGTGTTTCTTCAGAACATGGCTTATGATTATGCTATGCATTTGATTTTTTGCCGTAATGCTCCGTATTAGACAGAATGCTACGCTCTGGGGTGAATATGATGCCAATGCTATGATCATGCGAGGAGGCACAGATCCGGGATTCGGATCCCGCTGCCGCGAAGATCTCCTGTTGATCTGCTTGAAGTGAACATCCCAGCTGGGGATGAGATCATTGGTAGATCCAATGATGTATCTGCTCGGGGATATATGTCACTGGTTGACATAATCTTGAAAATACGGGACCCAGCTGGGGTTTGTAGAAGCTTTCTGTACTCTGTTGTGACTTCTCCGTGCGTTGCTCTTCTGAATAAAGGCTTGAAGCTCTGTGGGGAGATGATTCCCTGATTTCTGTATTCTGTTGAGGAAGAATGGCAACTCGGCTGGGGAATTGAGAGGCAACTCAGCTGGGGAGAGCAACAAGAGGCAACTCAGCTGGGGATAGAGCAATCTTGGATGCTGAGATGGAGTGTATGCTGATTTGGCAGCTCTGCTGGGGAAATGGGCACCTTCTAGTGCCATGTGGAAGATAGACCGAGTTGATAATGATTCGCTTACTTGCTGAGACGTAACCTGCATGCCCCAGGTTGCGTTCTGGATACCTGCAATCCTGCAAAGATAATGGAACGTACAAAAGGTCCCGAGGTATCCCTTACTGGATTCCGTCATAGGAGTTAAGTACTTTCGAGAACAATCACATTCCCTGTAAGCATGTGTTTTTATTTTTAGAGAAAGGCATCTGTACTTATGCAATTGTATTTTTAGAGATATCAGACGACTCTTTGCAAAACATAAATGTAAAAACGAGACATGACTGAAAATCTGATTTTATTAATCCATGTGCCCTGAATTGGCAAGATACAGTCAAGGAAACAAATCTCCTGAAATGAGGAAATTGTTACAAATTGAGGAATGAAGTGCTGGCGGTGTTGACGACGCTTTGAGGGAGCTTCCTCTCCTGCTATGACTCGTATGACAATGACGTTCTTCTCGTCCTGCTTTCTGGAGAGAGTTGATTCTGATTGAAGCTTGATCCTTTGAAGCTTACCAAGTTGTAGGTGATACAGACGAATTCAGAATGCAGTTGTTCGCTTATTCCCTTATTTTGCATGGATCGCCCTTTCGGGTTTTCAATCCATCGGGATACCCATTTTTGCCTGAGCTGTCCAATGCGGCTTTTCAACTCAGCGGGTGTACATTTTTTCATTTATTTCCCTTACTTTTGCCCGAGTTTTTTATTCTGTTTTTGACTCGCCGGGATGCCCTATTTTTGCCTGGACTTACATTCTGTTTTTATGTCCAGCGGGTCATTTTACGCGAAGTATTTTTTAACTGCATCTGAATTCACAGGGGACGGGAAATCTTCACCATCCATGGTGCTGAGCATCAGTGCTCCACCAGAGAAAACTTTCTTTACAACGAATGGTCCTTCATAATTTGGAGTCCATTTTCCCCTGTGGTCTGTATGAGGAGGGAGGATTCTTTTCAGCACAAGATCTCCCACTTGGTACTCTCGGTGCCTGACTTTCTGATCGAAGGCTTTCTTCATTCTTTTCTGATACAACTGCCCGTGGCAGATTGCAGCCAATCTTTTCTCTTCGATCAGACTCAGTTGTTCGAATCGGGACCGAACCCATTCTGCTTCACCCAGTTTAACATCCATTAATACCCGTAACGAGGGTAGTTCAACTTCAACAGGTAGGACTGCTTCCATACCATATACAAGTTGATACGGTGTTGCCCCAGTGGATGTTCTGATTGATGTGCGATACCCATGCAAGGCAAACGGTAGCATTTCATGCCAGTCTTTGTAGGTGATTACCATCTTCTGCACAATCTTCTTGATATTCTTATTTGCCGCCTCAACAGCGCCGTTCATCTTTGGCCTGTAAGGAGAAGAATTGTGATGTTGGATCTTGAAGTCCCGGCACAGTTCTGCCATCATTTTGTTGTTTAAATTGGAACCATTATCGGTAATGATTCGCTCGGGCACTCCATACCGACAGATGATATCTCTCTTCAGAAATCTGGCTACCACTTGCCTTGTAACATTAGCATATGAGGCTGCTTCAACCCACTTGGTGAAATAGTCAATGGCGACCAGGATGAATCTGTGGCCGTTTGAAGCAGTCGGCTCAATCTTGCCAATCATATCGATGCCCCACATGGCAAAGGGCCATGGTGAAGACATGATGTTCAGAGGATTGGGAGGCACATGCACCTTATCTGCATAGATCTGGCATTTATGGCATTTTCTGGCGTAGGCACAACAGTCTGCATCCATTGTGATCCAGTAATAGCCTGATCTTAACAACTTCTTAGCCATGGCATGCCCTCCAGCATGGGTACCAAAGGATCCTTCGTGCACTTCATGCATCAGCAAATCTGCTTCCGACTTATCAACACATCTGAGGAGTACCATGTCAAAGTTTCTTTTGTATAAAGACCCATCAGTGTTTAGGAAGAAACTACCAGCAAGCCTTCTCAAAGTCTTCTTATCATTGGAAGATGCCCCAGGTGGGTATGTCTGACCCTCCAAGAAGCACTTAATGTCGTGGAACCAAGGCTTATCATCTTTTACAACATCTGCTGCAAATACATATGCTGGTCTATCAAGTCTTGACACTGAAATCTGAGGTACAAAGTTAGTAGCTTGAACTTTGATCATGGACGAAATGGTAGCAAGAGCATCTGCAAACTGATTCCCGTCCCGAGGGATATACTCAAGTTTGACCGTTGTAAAGAAAGTCAGTAACCTCCTTGTATAGTCCCTGTAAGGTATCAGATGATCTTGGTGGGTGTACCATTTCCCGTTGGTTTGATTGACTACCAGAGCTGAATCTCCGAATACGGTCAATGTTTTGATCCTGAGGTCAATGGCTTCCTCAAGACCCATAATGCAAGCTTCGTATTCAGCTTCGTTGTTAGTGCAGTTGAAAGTGAGTTTCGCCGAGAAAGGCATGTGAACTCCTTTTGGTGTAATGAGTACTGCACCAACACCACGGCCATTCATGTTAACAGCCCCATCAAACATCATAGTCCATTCTTCTTCCGGGTCGGGCCCTTCAGTGTGAATTGGCTCTTCATGATCTTTTGCTTTAATGAACATGATGTCTTCATCAGGGAAGTCAAACCTCATAGGCTGGTAGCCATCAATGGGTTGCTCAGCAAGATATTCAGATAGTACACTGCCTTTGATGGCTTTCTGAGATGTGTACTGTATGTCGTATTCTGTGAGAATCATCTGCCATCTTGCAACCCGTCCGGTAAGAGCTGGCTTCTCGAAAATGTACTTAACTGGATCCATTTTTGAGATTAGTAAGGTAGTGTGGGTCAACATATACTGTCTCAGTCGGCGAGCAGCCCACGCTAAAGCACAGCAAGTTTTCTCGAGCAGTGAATAACGCTGTTCACAGTCGGTAAACTTTTTGCTTAGGTAGTATATTGCATACTCTTTTCGACCAGACTCGTCATGCTGGCCCAGCACACACCCCATCGACTTTTCTAATACTGTCAAGTACATGATTAGAGGTCTTCCTTCTACTGGAGGCATGAGGATTGGAGGTTCTTGTAAGTACTCTTTGATCTTGTCAAAAGCTTTCTGGCAATCTTCATTCCACCTGACCGTTTGTTCCTTTCTTAACAGCTTTAACAAAGGTTCACAGGTCGCTGTAAGGTGAGATATGAACCGCGAGATGTAGTTCAATCGACCTAAGAACCCTCGAACTTCTTTCTCAGTTTTCGGTGCAGGCATTTCTTGAATAGCCTTGACTTTATCAGGGTCAACCTCAATCCCCTTCTCGCTTACAATGAAGCCCAGCAGCTTACCGGATCGCACCCCGAATGTGCATTTGTTGGGGTTCAGCTTTAGTTGGTACTTCCTCAGACGCTTGAACAACTTCAGCAGATTCACCAGGTGATCTTCCTCTGTAAGGGACTTGGCGATCATATCGTCCACATAACATTCTATTTCCTTATGGATCATATCATGGAATAATGTCACCATAGCCCGTTGATATGTTGCACCAGCATTCTTGAGCCCAAATGGCATTACTTTGTAGCAGAACGTGCCCCAAGGTGTAATGAATGTTGTCTTCTCCATGTCTTCAGGTGACATCTTGATCTGATTATATCCTGAAAATCCGTCCATGAAGGAGAATACCGAGAACTGAGCCGTGTTATCCACCAATACGTCAATGTGAGGTAATGGGAAATCATCTTTCGGGCTGGCTCTGTTCAGATCCCGGTAATCAACACACATTCTTACTTTGCCATCCTTCTTAGGCACAGGTACTATATTAGCAACCCACGGCGGGTAGCTAGTCACAGCAAGGAACCCGGCGTCCCATTGCTTTTGTACCTCTTCCTTGATTTTCATAGCCATGTCTGGGCGAGTTCGGCGCAGCTTTTGTTTCACTGGTGGGCATTCTTCCCTCAAAGGCAGCTTGTGCACAACTATATCGGTATCCAACCCTGGCATATCTTGATACGACCAAGCAAACACATCAACATACTCTTGAAGCAGATCTATCAGTTGTCTCTTCACTGAATCCTGCAGGCAGGCCCCGATTTTAACCTCTTTCACGTCTTCATCGGTACCAAGATTAATCACTTCAATCTCCTCCTGGTGAGGAGTAATAACCTTTTCCTCTTGTCTTAACAACCTGGCTAGCTCTTCAGGAAGCTCATATTCTTCTCCAACCCCTTCATCAGCTTGATTGATTGGATTGTCAAAGTCATACGATGACATAGCCGTGTTGTTGTCGGTGCTGTCAGGAAGGCATTCTCTGCAAGGGTTAAGTTGGTTCCTTTTAGTGATTGATTTTAATCTTGCTTTTAGAAAAAAGTGAAATGAAGTTATCATTTTGAAAACACCGCCATTTATTTTTGTACAAAAAGAAAAATGGAAAAACAGTGAGCATAAAAGGAAAAGACTCGTTTGCAAAAAGATGTCTGATATTTCATTAATTTAATCTTGTTTGCACAAAAGTACAGATGGCCCTGGTTACAAAATGAGTCTTGTCATCTTGGGCAAGATGCAAGACTTGGATGCATGCTATATAAAAATACAGGAAATAATAATTACTCTGCTCGAGTAACACTTATAATTTCCTGGGAAGACCAGTTCGAGACGCTGCTCCCCGGGATCTTCGGATGAATCCAATTCTCCAGATTGCGCTCCTCTTCCAGCTCGTCTTCCAAACAGTTGATAGCATCGGGGGTAAGCATCCCCCCACTGACAAAACCAGGTTCTGCAGCAGCCTTTGCTTGATGTTGAGTTGGTCTGTAACCCAACCCAAACTTGTCCTTCTTCTCCTCCACAGCTAAGACCTTGCCCCAGCCTTGGGCAGTTCCTTCTTCAACAACCTTCCGGGCTTGTTGATAAGACGACATTGGGGTACCAGATACAGCAGATGCTTCATTCACATTCAACGCTTCAAACCCCTGGCTCATTGTTTCATGGATCTCTCCATCCATTTCAATGTACTTGTAGGTTGCCAGGTGGCTGACAAAAATGTCCTCCTCTCCACAGATTGTGACAACTTGACCTTCCCACTCAAATTTTAACTTTTGGTGAAGGGTAGACGTTATTGCGCCGGCGGCGTGAATCCAGGGTCTACCCAACAAACAGCTGTAGGCGGGCTGAATGTCCATCACATAAAAGATAGTTTTAAAGGTCTGTGGGCCAATTGTCACAGGCAGCTCAATCTCTCCCAGAACCGATCTCTTCGAACCATCAAAGGCTCGCACCACCAGGTTGCTGGGTCTCAATGCCAATCCATCATATTCTAACTTCACCAGAGCTTTCTTTGGTAAGACATTCAGGGAAGAACCTGTGTCCACCAGCACATGAGAAAGGACAGCTCCTTTGCATTCCAGGGTTATGTGCAAGGCTTTGTTGTGGTTACGGCCATCCGCTGTCAAGTCGGAATTGGTAAACCCTAGCCCATTGCTAGCAGTAACATTTCCAACCACGGTTTCCAATTGGTTGACAGTAATCTCCTCCGGCACGTAAGCTGCGTGCAGGACTTTAAGTAGTGCATTCCGATGGGCTTCGGAGCACATAAGCAGTGAGAGGATGGAGATTTTGGATGGCGTCTGGTGAAGTTGATCCACAATTTTGTAATCACTCTTTTTGATGATCCTCATAAACTCATCAACTTCCTGATCGAATGGAATCTTCAGGGCTTCTTGGGCAGCTGGATCTTCCTGCACCGGGCCTTTTCCTTTTGCCTTGGCAGCAGCTTCTGCTTCGGCAGTAGGTTTTTGAATTGGTGGAGCAAAGAGACGTCCGCTTCGGGTGAAGCCTCCGCCTCCCCCCACATTATCTACTTGTGGTGCAGGTGTTGATGTTTCAAGAGTGATTCTTTTTCCTTCGCAGTATATGTCAGAGCCATAGTGCCAAGGGATGGCCCTATTGCTTTCATGTGGTACTGGTCCAGGCACCGTGACAGTGACTGGACTAATTGCTGCTGCTGAAGGGACTGTAATTGTTTGTGGATCATAAAAGATTGTAACTGGTGCTCTGGCGGGAGCAGCACCTTCTGAATGGTAAGCGGAATTATTTTCAGGATCGTAGAATATGGTAACAGTGGAGACATCTTCGTGATTGATTGCTGGAGTTGTAGGAGGTACTGTTGGAAGGACTGTTGTTGTTGCTGATGGAGAGTCGAAATGGAATGAAGCTGAAGCTGTAGCAGGAGAAACTATTGAAAACTGATCATTTGGAAGGACAGGTGAAGTACTTGTTGATGGTGCAATAGTTGTTGTAGTTGTAGGAGGGTCTGAAACTGTTGTTGATGAAGTTGCTTGATTTGCCGGAAATGATGTAGTGATCTGCAGTAGGCCATTCTGAATAAGGCTGTCAATGCCGTTCCTCAGGTCCTCGCACCCATTCCATGAAATATTGCAGTAGGGGCACCCTAGTTCACACCCTGGAAATATGTTGTTTTCACGGAGTTGAGCTTTGATTTCCACCAATGGTGTCCTGATCTGATCCACACTGGTTATGAAATAAGACGGTGTGTCTTCTTCAATTGCGTTAATTCGAGGACCACCATGGTTTGGCATTGGGTTTTTGTTGACATTGGGCGGCGGTGCAAAATTCAGAGCCTTGGAGTCTACCAAGTCTTGTACCTTCATATGCAGAGCTCTGCATTTTTCTGTACTGTGACCAGGTGCGTTTGAATGGAAAGCACACCTAGCATTGGAGTCATAGTTTCTTGGTAAACTGTTGGGATCCGGAGGTGCCAACGTTCTTAGCTCAACTAGGTTGAGTTTCAGAAGCTGTGGCAGCAAAGCAGCATACGGCATTGGAATCGGGTCGATCACTCGGTTAGCTTGGGATGGCCTTTGTTGGAATGGCCTCTGTTGATTGTTGTTGTTGGAGTTGTTGTTGTTGTAGTTTCTTGGAGGATATTGATTCTGCTGATGATACTGAGGTTGTTGTTGGAAGTTTTGTTGAGGAGGTTGATAGATTGGCTGTGGATGAACTGGAGCAGGGATAGTGACTGCTGCTATTGTCCTTGGAACATATTGGGGCCTACCCCTGTTGGTGTGAATGGCATTAGTCTCGCCAGTTCTTCTCGGGCCCGCAAAGGGCTTTCTTGTACCACTGGACGAGCTGGCACCATTATCAGAGATCTTTCCCATTTTCAACAGGCTTTCAATTCTCTCCCCAGCTATGACAACATCTGCGAAGCTGGTGGAAGAGAAAGCAGCTAACCTGTCAATATACGTTCCCTGGAGAGTGTTCATAAACATATCTGCCATTTCTCTCTCAGACATTGGTGGTTGAACGGCAGCAGCCAGTTGCCTCCACCTTTGGGCATATTCTCTGAAGCTCTCTCTTGATGATTGTGACATCCCCATTAGGAGGGTCCTATTGGGTGCCATATCCAGATTATACTGATACTGTCTGATGAAGGCTTCTGCCAGGTCCTTCCAGCATCTCACAGTTGCCCTCGTCAAATGGGAATACCATTCCCTAGAAGCTCCAGTCAAACTATCTTCGAAGTAGAACATCCAAAGTTTCTCATCCATTGTATAGGCCTTCAGCCTTCCCAGAAATGACTGCAAATGAGTCCGGGGGCATGAAGTCCCATTATACTTTTCGAAACAAGGAGGTTTGAACTTATGGGGGATCCTGACCCCTTCTACCAGCCCCATGTCCATGACGTCGAACCCCAAAGAATTTTGAGATTCCAGTGATCTCAACTTCTCAGCTATTTCTTCCAACCGCCTATCATATGTTTCCTCTCCGGCACCCATTACTGTATACTGGTCCTCCTGAGGATCTTCTTGAAGTACTCTGGCTGCGGTGGCTGTTCCTTGAACATTTGCAGGGATGTTAACCTCAGGATGTAGATGTGGACCAAACACAGGGGGGGTAACATGTGGTTGCACCCTTTCATTATTACTGGTGCCTGCAGTTCCTACATGAGGCTCCTCTTGATTTTGCCTCTCCACCATGGCCCTCAGTCTCTCCTGGCTCTGAGCCATGTTGTTCATAACTTCCATGAACTGTGTCATCTGCGTTCTCATTTCTAACCTTTCGTTTGCCATCTGGTTTCTGACCTCCGTAAGGTCCTGCTGCATCTGATCCATCTGAATTCCCGGAAGGTTGTTTCTAGTTGGGTATCTGTGTGGCCTGTTGAGAGGAAATACCCGGCGGCGAGCAATAATTCCTGAACATCACAACAGAGGTTAGCAACAACAAAACAAAAACCTACAAAACAAACACAAAGGGTTAGCATGCAATGCAGTTATGCTTATTTGTTCTCAAGGTATCCGGTTTGGTCTTCGGTTTTGACCCTTCCAGACCATTGAAGATGATGCTGTTGAAGTTGCTTTTGAAGTAACCCAGATGGAAACTAACACAAATATATTACAAAGGTGAAATAATACAATTTGTTCATTTTACAACACAAACCCTCAAAAGGGGCCAAAATACATCACAAAAAGCAAAAGTACATGGAAGAGGAACAACAACAAGCAAATGATCAAACTCCAAGGCCAAACTCATCCTCACGAACTTCCTTGAGAAGTGCTTCGGTCACAGGATCAGCCGGACGCTCCGTGAGACTTCTGATGAGAAGGTTTCTTGTTGCAACAGCTGCAGTCAATTTCTTGCTCTGACTTTGGTCCTTAGACCTCTTCAATCCTGCTTTGATTTTCAGCTCTGATATTTCTTCCTGGGCTGCTGCCAGGGCCTTTTCCATCTGCTCCATCTTGTCCTGAACTCTCTTGTCTTCTAGAGTACGGGCCTCAGTGATCCGGACCCACCTGGCCTGACTCTCTTTCAAATACAAGTCTGTTCTTGCTCTTTGGAACTGGGCTTCTTTACAAGCATTCTTCAGAATCTGCTCACCAGCTTTAGACTTGTTGATATACTCCCCAGACTTCTCAATCTTGGTCAAGTGTTCCACCCTCAATTTCTCCAATCTCTCAATCTCCCTCACACCTTCACTCCTCTCCCTGAGGGTCTTCTGCAAGGCTTGAGTTAACTTCTCATTCCTTTCCTTCAAGCTTTCAAACTCTTCCAAACTGATAGTGGCAGGGGGTGGTGCTGAAGATGACTCAGGCATGTCTTCTATGGTGAAGGGCATTCCAGAGAATTGGGCCCTAGCATGGGACCACTCATAATATTGGACTGATGCCACATTGTTGCACTTCCCCAGAATGGTGATTCCCTTAGTCTGAACATGATCCCAGGCCCAGGCAGCCTGCCTAACAGTTTCCAGACTAATCTTGTTCTCACAGTAGAGGGTCTCAACCAAATCTTGTTCCCTAGGAGTATGGACCAGTGCATAGCCTAATTGCCTTCTGAACAGCAGAGGGTTGTAATTGATACTTCCCTTAACTCCTATTAAGGGCACATTGGGAAAGTGCCCACAGCTGGTGACCATATCTCTGCCCTTGGTGCTCTGAGCACACCATCTGATGTCTGCTGAAGTTAGGACAGTGAGTCTCTTAGCCCAGTTGCTTTGCTGATGAGGATTGAGAAATGCATCTGTCCTGGGTAGATGCCTGAGGAGCCAAGTATGGAATAATGGAGCACAAATCCTCACTAATCTTCCCCGCTGCTTCTCATTTCTCTGATGGACTGAGTAATAGAGATCACCCAGTAAAGTTGGCACTGGGTTCTTCAAGATGAACAAGTGGATTGCATTTTTGCTGATGAATCGAGGCTCATCTGCAAACAGCACAATTCCATATACACTTAAGGCCAACAGAGCACAAACAGCTTTCCACTCCCCCAAGGAGGCCTTCAAACTAGCTTGAGAAATCAGGAAGTCCAAATGAAAACCAAGGATCCCAGCTTTAGAGGTCAAGTGTTGTTCAATCAACAGAGGTTCCAGGTGCAAAGCTTTTGCTATCTCTCCATTGCTGGGAAGGACCATTTCAGGGTTGAAAGGGATTTCTCTTTTGATAGGCAAACCAACCAAATATGAGTATTCTTCCAGAAGAGGCCCCAACTGAAAGTCTTGAAAGGTGAAACATCTCAATGGAGGATCATAAAACTGAATGCAGGTGTGGATGAGGCTTCTCTGAGATGGGTCCAGATCCATGACCATGTCCAGTATATCTCCATAACTCTCCCTGAACAAGGGTATGTGATCTGGAGTGATCAGGGTTTGGATCCTCCTGATGTCTGACAAGTCTGGTTGGAAGAAATGATAAGTGATATTGCTTTTCTTTGGAGCCATGATGCTGAAGACTGAGTAGAGTAAGTGCTGATGAAGATGCTGAGGAGAGGGCCACTGACTGGCTAGTGCAAGTAACTGAAGTATATGGCTGACAAACTGAAGCAAGTGCTGGTGGAGATAGGTCAAAACTGCAGATGGGGTCAAAACCAGAACCAGATGAGAAGTGGATACCCTGAAACACAAATAAGCACATGTTAATATGATGCAATGAGTATGTATGCAAATGAAATGCAAGGGTCTGTGACTGAGCTGGATCTGATTAACTGCCTTGGTATAGATCCATGTGTGTTCAAGAATTCCAGAAGGAGGTCTAAAAATCCAGTAACCAGGGTGGGGGACTCAAATAAAGAGCCACAAGTCCAGGGTTCAGAATCACAAGAACTATCCAACATGGAGCATTCTTAACAAAGTCAAAGTAACTGGGTGTTCTGAGGTCAAGGTACCTGCAAACCTGTAAACAGCCCACCCCCCTCACAGGTAGTGATCTAGAACAAGGATCCTCAGACTTGGATCAGTTATGAGAAGTGTAAACACTTCTAACCCGGAGGTACAGTGTTTACAATAACCATAACAATTCCTCCTCTAATTCACCTCAGTTTCTGAAGGTCAGTACTAAAAGGTCATCCAGACTTAGCAGGCTTCCCAGATAGCCCTAGCATTGCAGGAAATCTGCAACACAGAGTTCTCAAGAAGAAACCCATATCTGAACCGTGTTTCATATTCCCGCACCAGACCGAAATGGAATGGGAAAGAATATGATTCACTCTAGCCTAGGTGTCACTCAGGTCCCAGGTATAGGACCTTAACTCTCAATGGAACACCCACCCACCAAAGAAAAACCAGATCCAGCCAGCACAGTATGACAGTATGAAAAATATAAAGCTATAAAGAAAGCAATAAATCAACTGTACATAAAGCAATAAACAAAATACAAATATACAAACACAAATAAGCACGTAACACCCCAGTAAACACAAATCAAACAAGCGCTAGGAGGAACCCACAAAAAGAACCAGAAGCCCTAGTTGCAGTCTGTCATATCCCCAGCAGAGTCGCCAAGCTGTCGCTCCCGACAAATGAAAATGGATCAGATGAAGGTACAGACGCGAACGGTCGGCGAGAGGGACAATGAGAACACACAACCGTGAACTCACTGGAGATGAATAGAGTCGCCAGCTAGGCATTTTTATCCCGAAGGAAAGGCAATGCTGCATAGACCTAGAAAAAAGATGGATAAGACGGTTGCGAACCAGAGAGACTGAGAAAGGGGGTTGGTTACAACCTGGGAAGGTATTAGCACCCAGATTGTCCGCCGTACTCGACGGGATCCACGCTTAAAAGATTTGTGCTTTTAAAGGGGTAGTGTCAGTGCAATCTGTGCATAAAATAGCTGGAAAGAGATGTACAGGTGTCAGTGTATGAGAAGTGTGAAGTGCATAAGTGAAGTATGAAAGTGTCAGTGTAAGGAAAAGAGTATGCTCAAGATCATGAGGCTTAAGAGAATAATGCTGGAAGGAGGGGGAATATACAGAGACTTTTGTTCGATAACCGTTAAGTTATGCCTACGTATCCTCTCGTGCAATGAGGAAGTCAGAACACCGTAGTTCGACCCAAAGAGACTGAAAGGTGAATTGACTTGATGAACTGCTTGCTTGTCAATGCTCAAGTGTATGACCTGTCTGGCTCAGGTGCTTACTGTCTTGCATTAGACGGAAGAAGCGAGTTCTCGTTTGTGAGTGAAGGTGATGAGAAAAGAATCCCGAAGGAGACGATTATTGTTTGTTTTTGAGTTTTCAGTCTTTTATTCCTTTTTTGATGTTTGTCATAAGTTAATGAGCTTAAGTCTAAACCAATGGATTTAGTAAACTCATCACATCTTCCCTCTGATTAGGGGTAATGAGAATACCTTAAGTGTGAAGTCAGATTCTCACACTTAATCACCTTTGATGTAGAATTAAGATCATTAACCTACTTGTGATTATTTAGATGTTTTTGGTGTTTTTGTTCAGTGTTGAGTAATGAGGTTAAGCCATAATCAAAGATTAAACAGACTCATTACACCATCCTAAAAGAAGGATAATAGATGAGAGTGTTTAAGCTGAGGAAAGCTCCTCAACTTAATCCATGATTAGGGATTAAACCCATGACAGAACAAGCCTTTGATTAAGTGGATTTTATTAATGATATGATGATGAAGTGAATTTTATGATTTGCAAGACAACTTGAGGGGGACTTGTCCATTAACTCTAGGGTTAGTCCTTCTTAACCAGTTAAGGAAGAATTAGAACCCTAATGCAAGGCCCAAGTTACAAGTGTGACGTCTTGATACTTATTAAGTGAATTGATTAAGAGATTTAAACAACTTAAGGGTTTAATACTTAGGATTAAAGTTATACATTCCATCCTAAGAGAAGGATGCAGGCATAACCCTAATCACAAAGTCTTAAAACCTTTAGGGTTTAGTCTCTGATTATGAGGTGAGAAGAGAAGACTCAAAGAGAGACACAAAGGTAAAAACTATAAAGGGGGACTAATCAAAACCCTAATTCATTATCATGCTTGGTTGGTCCTAAGGTTTGTGAGGTTTGCAAGAACAATCTTCAAAGGAGCCACCAGGAAGCAGATGAACAGGATCAAGAGAAGCAAAGTGACTTGCTTCATTCAAGAAGTCAAGTCACTTGAAGAAAGAAAGTAAGAAGAAGAAGAATGAGCAAGCTCAAACTCAAGCACATATAAGAATGCAGCAATGTATGCAAGAGAGGTGAAAAGAAAAGTTATGAGAAGTGAAGGCAAATTCACTTCCCAAGTTACTTACCACCTGAAATGTTAGAAAGAAATGCAATGCAGTGCTAAATGGGATGAAATGATATGATGAAAAACAAAACCAGAAGCATGTTGATGATGATAATGATGTTATGATATGCTGCAAACATGAGGCAAGACAATGGGGATGTTCATACAAGATCATGAATGCAAATGATGCAAGCTAAGGAGCATGGACAAGCATGAAATGCTATGAAGTATACAAGGCAAATGACATGGCAATCATGAGATGCAATTATCAAAGATGCTTCATACATGTCTTGAGATGTCAAATGAATCAAGAGAATGCACAAAATGCAATGACAAGCCATGTTATGCAAGAGAATGCAAGAGGGATGCAAGAGAAGGCCCAAATTAGGGTTCATGGATCAAACATCAAACAAAAACCCAAAACAGAAGCAAACCCTAAGATAAAAAATGGAAAATGGCACCCAAAGAAACCCTAGACCTATAACAAACCACTGCCCAAAGGGGAGCTCTCAACTCTCAACCAAACTCAAGATATGAATTTTCTAAGTTATCAGGGTTTTTTAGGGTGCTCAACAAAACAAATGCCAATCAATTAAGAAATGCAAGATCAAATCATGGCCTTTTTATCCTTGAAAATACATGCAAAATTGAAAACAATGCAAGAAGAATCAATGTCTCAACCTTCACCAATAGGCAGAAATGAGTTTTTAAACTTGTGATCAAAATAATGCATAAAAAATGATTTAATTCAATGAAAAATTCTTAAAATGCATCAAGATCAAAAAAGAAATTTGGTTTGAAGGTTGGACAATGTTTCTAAATGTCTTAGAACACTTCATGAATTTTTTGGTGATTTTTAAATACCTAAAAGTATTTTTAATCAATTAATTCCCATTAATCAATTAAAAATAATCTTTTAAATATTTAAAAATGCTTTTTTAATGATAAAAAATAAAATAAAAATATTTTTGTGTCATAAAAATTAATAAAACCTTAAAGAAAAAGTTTCATAATTTTTATGAATTTTTAACTATTTTAAATAAATTATGCAAGTTATTTAAAGAAAAATGAATAAAAATTAAATAAAATAAAAAATAAACAGATTGGGTGGACAGGATGCGCTCTGAGTTCAAAGGCATTGACTGCGCGCCAGAATGAAAGGCCTAGATTCAAACTTCTAAAACTTAATTAATTAATTTAATTAAACCTGATTATGAATTAATGATGCAATCCAGACCACACACACGCGCGCGGGAAAGATGATCCAATGGTCCACGTTTGAACTTTGCCCTAATTAATTACACTTAACCCTAATCACTTTCAGGCTGCCGGAGAAGACTTCCGGTCGTCTTCTCCGGCCAGCCCTCACCTGAGAATCCTCAAACTTCCTAAAAACGTAACATAAATGAAATCTAAGACCAGAGAAATGTTCCTCTCCTCCTCACGAATCAAACCCCTAACCTAAAACAAATTTATATTACCTAAACAAGCTGAATCGAAGAGGGAAAGTTCTAGGTCACGCAAGCTTCAGTCACGAATTAAACACTCAAATCAACACCATTTTCGAAACCAAAGGTACCAGAATGATCAGGCAAGCATGAAGAACAAGTTTGTAACAATAAAAGTCACTTCTGGAAAAATTAATTTCAGGTTACCTGAGATTTGAAGCTTTCAGTTTAGGAACTTTCTGGCCACCTCTCTTTGTGAAAACCACTCCACTTGATCCCCCAAAGATGCTTGAATGCTCAAAATGAGTTTGTGTTGGCTGGAGAAGGAGATTCGAATGGAACTGCTTCAAGCTCAGTCAACAATGGCTATGGTGATTTTGGCACTTTCAGGTCATGGTGATGGGTTGTTTGAGGTCCATACAATGTGTAGAGAAGATCTGTGGTGTTGGTTTGTGTGTTTGTGAGCTAGGATGGAAGATTCGAAAGTTTTTGCAAACTGAAGTGAGAAATGGCAGTGGGGTTTCTTGGCTGTTTCAGGCTTGGGTTTTGGGTGCTGGATGGTCTATGAAGTGTGTGGAGTTGAATGATGAAGAAAGTTTTAGTGTTTGATGGCTGTGTTAAAGGATTCGAAGCAAGCTGCAGTTAGGAGTGTTTTTGTGAATGTGATGAATGTGTGTGTTTCAGTCTTGGCTTGTGTTATGTTTTGCTTGCAAATTGATAACATATTTTAATCCAAGTGGCCAGAGGATGTGACTTGTGCAGCTGTGATAGGTAAGTTTGCTTTTGCATAAAAGGTCAACTTTGTGTAAGATAGGGCATGGGCAAGGTCTAGGCAAGTACAAGGCATGGCTGGCGCAGCAAAGGTGAGGGAGAGAGGCTGGCTTGACTCAAGGATCAATGCAGCAAGTTGGTGAGAAGATCATGAGTGTTTTGCAACTTGGTTAGCTTTATGGATTTTCATGAATATGCCTTGTTACACAAACCAAACCATGGGCAAACTAGATCAAATTCTGATTTTTGTAACTTAAAGAATGTTCACATGCTAGTTTGAAGTGGATTAGAGGCTGCATTTGGCTTTGGTTCAAGACTTTGCAAGATTTTCATTTGGTGCATAACTTGAAAAACAATGATTTTTGCCAACTTTGCATTGCCATAACTTTTGATCCAAGAAGAGTTTGATCATGTTCTTGTACTTTTTGAAAAGGGAAAGATGAGATCTACAACTTTCATGACCAAAGTTTTTCCATTTGAAGCCTTTTTGGATCATGAATCAAGGCTTGAAAAATGACCTAAAATGATGCATTCTTGAAAAGTCAACTATGCCCAAAAAGTCAACATTTGCAAAAACCCTAAATTCTTGATTTTTATGAACTTCAATCTTCTTCCATGATCAAATAAAGATCATATACACTCAAAATGATGAAGATCACCCATTGGTTGGGTCATTGGGGGCCTCAGATGCCCTGATTTTGCACTGACTTGTCTGAAAAGTCAACTCTTGATCAGATGACTTCCCCATGGAATTTCTTCATGAAAATTGATATGCATACTCCCTATACCATATAGAGATCAATGGAAACAAGAATGACCAAAAAATTTGGAGTTATGGCCTCTGAAACCAAAACCCTAATTTTCAGTCAACTGTGCAGTTCATCCTGGCTCTGCATCCACTCAAACCCTAGCTCTTGTGATTCCTCTGCACTTTTGACTTTGAGGAGATTAAATATGATATAAGAACACACATGGACCCCTTTGAGTTGATTGGTTGCCTTTGGAATGGCTCAAGATGCTTTGGGATTGCTCAGATCACAAACCCTAGGTGCAGATGCCTTAGAAACTATCCAGTGAATTAAAAATGAGATGTGAGATGATATGATTGTACTTATGCATATGAGAATGATCACAAGCCATGGTGTGAATGGGTGAGGGCAAATTTGGGGTGTTTACATGCGTTAACTGATAAACCAGTGCGAAATTTGAATTTTTTTTCTTCAAATTTTAGCACATCTTAGTCATTGATCTCATTGGAATATTCTGGATCCATTTCCTTCTTAATTCTCTATATCACTTTGATCATTTTCCACCATAAACCCTCACTAATCACCACTCTTTTACATTTCCCTCCAAATTTGAATTTCAAAAGCTAATTTTGAATTTTCAAAGCAAGCTCCATTCCACCAAATTATCATACCTAAACTCTTCAAATAGAGGCATTTTCTCATTGAATTCTCAAGCTTTTGATAGCCAACAAATCTCTTGCAAAATATCCTTCCAAACCCCAAAATCAATAAAGTTCACTTTTCCCTCTTTTTGAAAGTTATAAAGAACTCCCCTTGAATTCTTGATCAACTTTGAGTTAAAATTTCATCCTATTCTTTTTTGTTCATCAATTTCAGTAGATCAAGCTTGATATTGGATCAATTTGAAGAGTTCTTTTGGTAATTCATCTTCTTTCATGGTTTTATCTTCATCATCAACATTCAAGATGTAGATCTTTGGTTACTTTAGTTGTTGATCTTATGGATCATAAATTATTGTTTGATTTCAGGGATTTCACTGGTTTTTAACTTTAAAATTCGTGTCAATTTAGTTCATGATCATATGTTTTTTGGAAGTGTTTTTTGAAAGAGGATCGTGCTGAATTGTGGCTATTTTTCTGCTACTGGTGCAGTGTTAATCGATTAACTATTTTCAGTACAAAATGGTTAACCGATTAACCAAGGTTGTTTTTGCACCAGAATTTGAAATTCAGTTGTGTTAACCAATTAACCAATTGGTTAACCGATTAACACTGCTCCAGAAGCTGTTTTTGGCTTGTTTTTTACTTGATCTTGGTTCCTCTTTCTTCTTCTTCTTCATCCTTCTTATGTTTACCTTGGAGACATTTTTTGGACTTATTTCTCTTTAATTTCAATAGACTTTGGGTGTAGATTAGAGTGGTTAAAATTCATTAGTCCAAATCTACCTCTAAGTGAATTATTTAATTCACTTTAGGTATTTTGCATTAGTAAGATATTTTCAAACTTGAATCCACCAAGATGAGTGATTGAACTTAAAGATGAAAGAATACCATAATTGAAACTCAATTTGGTATTCATCTTTATTTTCGTGCGGTATTGCTTTCGGATGGCGATTTACATATCGTTTATATCGCATGCATTAGCACAAATATCGTTCACCTTAATTGGTGTTGGCCGACCTCATTTGTAGGGAAATTACTCCGTAAATTACTTAGCAATTTCTTAACATAGACCTAAATGTGCCCCTACTTCGGAATAAAAATCCAATTGTATACTTTCACTTTTGTGGACCGGACCTCGTGTTGGTCGCGTAATCCCAAAGTGATTGATCTTTTTGCGTTAAGATCCAAGACTTATGAAGTTTGATGCATAGTTGCTTTGGGTCTCCCAATCTTCTTTCAAATTTCATTGAATTTGGATTTAATCGCCTTGATTGATCATTATAGTGTAAGATACTAAGCGGAATTGGTTGCCTTTTCGATTTTTGGTACTAAGTACCTTGGTTACTCTTTTGGTTGTGGATGATTAAGTTCACCATACCAATATTATTATTATTATTATTACTATACTAACATTTTAATTTCCTTCTCGCACCTTTATCTCCTTTATTTTTATTATGCTTAATATCGCTTTATCTCCATTATCATGTTTATATTTTTGTTATTATTTTGTTGTGTTGATTTTTCTTTTGTCCACTTGGACACAAGATATTAATAAAGGATTAAACCTCTAAAAAACTTGTGATCTTGATCTTGAACTATTGGTTATTATCCTTTGCATTGGAATTGGAGTTTTGGACTTAGATTCTAGGGCACCTTCCTTTTGCTTTGATATTCATGAAGTTGGTAGTTTGCCTTTATTTGGTCATTTTCTAGCTTATAAGGATGGAACTCTTATGCTTATAAATGGGAAGTATCATCCAGTTTGGTTAGATATTTCCTCCTTTATCTCTTTTATTTTCCTTTTAGGATAGTCTCTTCATCTCCTCCCCTTCTTAAATTTTCAAAACTCCTCCCTCTTTTCAAAAACTTCATTGTTTTCAAACTTTAAACCGCTTTCATAATCAAACCTTTACTTATGTCAAGCAATTTTTACCTTTTCTTTTATTTTCTTAAATAAATGTTAAATCATGTAAGTATATCAAGACATTTTTCAAAAGACCATAAAAAATACAAAACTCATCAAATATTTGTGTGCCTTTGTGCACTTTTCCTTTTAAACTTTTTTTACATGTTTAGATATGATTCATTCTTTCAAGCGGAATTATTCACTAAAGAATGAAAACTTATCTTTACATTTTAAAATCAATCCAACACACTAATTTTTCACTCTTTGTACTACGAACTACGAGGTTTTGATCTCGCATTGCATATTGTGGGTAAGTATGCATGAGGTGGCAAACCTCTCCAAACACAAAAATATTAAAAATTAATTCTTTTCTCATCTCTCCACTCTCTTTTACAAACATTTTTCAAACCAAAAGCAATAAATTTTTCAAAGGATTCCCGTGGAGTACCACGAACCATTTGGGTGCGTAAAACCTTCCCATTTTGTAACTTATCCCCTTACCCGGTTCTCTACTTGTTTCTTTAGCTTTTTGGTTTTAGATTCATTAGTATTTATTCGCTCTTTTTCCTTTTCCACTTGGAATAAAATAAAAGCGCGGGGGCGACTCTATTTACTTTGAGTTAAGTTAAATAATAGCTTACACTCATGATTTTACCGCTTCACATACCCTCAATTTGACTTTTGTCACACTTTTGGGCCTCTATTAGAGTGTAAGACCCATCCCTTGTTGAAAAATGAACCATTGGGGTTCATCTGATCCATTTTCAAAAACTCGGCGCAATTGCCTTTTTCACCGCATTAAGTTTTCATATCTGAATCTTTTTCTGTGAATATTTTTACACATAACCATTTTTTTCTAAAATAAGTTGTCAAAATGTGTCATGAGGAATACTTTGTGTTTAGGACTCATTCTTTCTATTTTAAACTTTCTCTGATCTGTTTTAAAACTCCGTCAGGCTTCCATATAAGTCATGAACTCATCAATTGTTTCTTAAAATGGATTTCAATATCTTATACAGAGATTATGAGCCCACTTGTTTACAAAACCCGTTTTTTTTTCATTTTTATGACTAAAGATCTAATACACCAGCAACTAGACTGAGCTTAACTTCAGTGAACTGCTTTCTAGGCTATAGGAAGCTTTTCAGCACCCAAGTCCTAGTATGTGTATGAAATCATCAAATAATTGATCAACAAAACAAATTTCATATGCATCCTTATGTTTAATCCCTATTATTGGCTTCAGAGCCATCTTCCCTATTGTTGTGCTTGCTTAGAATAGAACTGTGTCCCAAAATTATCTTTCTTCACGTCATACTAAAGCAAAGTTAATAAAATACTTCTTAATTACAAAGAGAATGCAATGTAAAAAACATTTGTAATCTTTGTCCCTCGGGATTTTGGGCCTCTACTTCCGAGTATAACCTCCAACTTCATTTTTAATAAAAACAACTTAAGAATATTCAAACTATATCAAAGACATACTAAACATTGTTAAACACATTCACTGACACTTTTATCTGTTTGCATGCATCTTTATTATTTATACTTGCATCACTACTAGAATTTAAGCAATCGGGTTACTGTCACCAGACCTAACCTTTGAATAACTAGAACCAAACTAGGACAAAACATAGCCTCCTCTTGGTCTTCATTCAAGGACCCTTAAGCCTCTTAAATGTGCCTCCTCTCAGGCTTAGATGTTACTCAGCCTTCCCCAACCTCCTTTTGGGCTTTACCCAAGGACTCATGAGCCTCATACAAGTAACCTAGCCACCTCTTGGGCTTAAATACAAGGACCCTCTCAGGCTTCCTAAAAGTATAAGAACAAACCTTAGAATCAATCACATACAATAGTCTCCCTCTCCCTGATGGAAGAATAAGCTAGCCTCCTCTTGGGCTTTGTACAATTGAATCCCCCTAGACAAAGGAATGTCTAATGACCAAATCTCTTATAAATTTCCAATAGACCAAACACTCTTCATATAGAGTCAGTCTCTCAAAAAAATTCGATCTCCCATCTTAGGCTTCATAAAAGATACAGATAATCAAGAGTCAGACTCTCATAAATAAGCTTCACACCTAAGCTTCCAAATCAGGACACGGATAAAACTTTCCCAACAGAGTCATTTTTCTTCCTTTAGCTTCAACCTTGGGTTTCAATCAAGGCACAAATAAAACAAATCATTACCTCCTTAGAGATGACAAATTCTCTCTACTGGGTACATTTTAGCTTCAACATTGGGCTTCAATCAAGGAACATACAGTCAAACACTTTATAGTCACTCAAAATCAGTCATATTCTTGGACTTTAACTAAGCTAACAACCAAAATATAGTCATAGTCTTGGACTTTAACAAAGTTAACATCAGTCATAGTCTTGGACTTTAACTAAGCTAACATCAGTCATAGTCTTGGACTTTAACTAAGCTAACACCAGACATAGTCTTGGACTTTAACTAAGCTAACAACATCAATACAATCATAGCCTTGGACACTAACTAAGTTAAACATCTAACATTTCTTGAGCTATGCAAATCAAGATAACCCATTCAACTGTCTTGAGTTATGCAATTCAGGTCAAACCATTCAGTCCTCGTTGAGCTATGCAATTTAGGGTACACATTCAGCCTTTCTTGAGCTATGCAAATCAAGATACCATTTAGTTTATGCCTTGAGCTATGCAATTCAAGCAACCAACCAACCAGTTACAAACAATTGTTTTTCAGCTTCAATCATGGGCTTTGATCAGGAAACAAACAGACTTTTCAGCTTTGATCAAGACACAAATCAAAATTTTAAGCATCAACATCCTATGTTTTAACTAGGATACAAATAAACCCTTTCCTCCTAGCTCTAGCCTTTTAGGAGGAACTACGATGCTCTGGTCCCTCAATTCTCTTTTTGGGGGTACGTAGGAAAAAGGTCGTAAGATCTTTGCGAGCACACCAAACAAAAACAATAATTAGGTTTCTAAACCTAATAAAAACATCAGAAAATTATGATGATACAGAAACACAAAACATCAACATCACCCAATCAATCAGCACTCATCTCATACCTAGACCCATATCAAAGAAACCCCCATCAATATCAAAAAGAACAAAATTTTCACTAATCCAAGAGTTGAAATAAGCTAAAGAAGAACCCAAAACCATGTGGGCATCTATTAAATAACAGTATGCAAAGTGAGTGAGTTTAAGATATCTTTTTGCTTCCATAACCAGCTTCACCAGGAAAAAATAAGAAATCAGAATGTAGCAAAACTACGATAGTGATTAAAGACCACAAAAATCGAGCTACAATATTACCCTCACATACTCTCCCTTTTTTATGATGGAAAAACAAGCACTTTGAGACACATTTCTCCCCCTGAATTCATAATCCATCTGTTGTACCCCAAAATTTTCCCTCCCACAATTAAGGCAATGTATCTCAAGATTTCTCTCAAGGTTCACAAGGTTCACAATTGGTCAAAGGGATTGAAGACAAAACCTCCTCCTGAACAATGGATCCAGAACTAGGGTTTTGAACTTCACAAAGCTAAATGGACTCCCAAGGCCTCAAGTGAGCTTCATAACATCCCACATGTCTTCAATAATCCTCATGTCAAGTTTCAGAGCTTTCTCAATAAGTTTGATCAGTTAAATGTTCAAGTATTCAAAAATCAGTCAACTTAGTAAAAAGGTCAAACTGAGGTCAACTGTGGTCAACTTAAAGTCAAACTTCAAGATTTTTTGCCAACATCAATATTTTGAGGTAAAATTAATCATTGGATCAAGGATTGATCATGATTCATCAAGAAAATCTCAGATCATCAAGAATCAAGAAATTTCTAAATTAGGGTTTTCATAGTAAAAGTCAACTGAACTTTGACTAGCCATAACTTTCACATACTTCATCAAATATTTCCATTCCAAATCTCATTTTGAAGGAAATTTAATTCTCTACAACTTTATGTCTCACAAGCCAAGCCTAAAAATGCTTCATTTGGAAGGTATGAGCTAAAACATTATAGGTCCTTTTGAAAGTCAACAAAAAGTCAACTTTTTCCAAAGCTCATAGTTTGAAAATGGTAAAAGATATGGACATGGGACCAAAATTATTTGTTAGAGGGCTCTCTAAGATTTCTAAAAAGTCCAAGAACACCTTCATATCCTTAAAATTGAGGGAGTTGTGTCTTGTCAAAGTTGGGAAAATTTCAAGGGGTGTATGAAGCAAAAAAGGCCTTAACTTTAAATTATTCCAAATGGGCCCATATAATTGCAACTCAATCTCAAAGATAAAGTCATGCACGACCCAATGACCATTTATTCTGATTTTTTAAATTTAATTTTATATTATTTTGGATTTTATTTATTAAAATTCAATTTTAATGAAAATAAAATATGAAAAATCAAATAATAAATCAAATCTATGTTCTAGAAACTTTTAAACAACATTTAAAGTGATTAGATGCCATCCAATTTCGTGCAATTCTATTTTGAAAGGGATTTATTTGATTTTTTGACAAAAATAGAATTGGGATTTCTTCATGATCAAGTAATACCAAGATGCACCCAAGGCCCGAAATTCTTTGACCTAATTACATCCTTACATATATACAAACATGAAAAAATGCATAGGGGACGAATTTTTGCAGAAGAGAGGCATTTTCAAAAACCAAAAAATCTTCAAAAAAACTCATATTCAGATTTTTGGTAAGAGGCAGTTGCAAGGCAAAACAAAGGTTGCAACACATTCCTGGGTGTTCACTGAACACATCTACATCGTTTACATCATCCAAAGCATCCTCATATGCCATGACCGGACTCTTTTTACATGTGTTTTAAAAAAAATAGATTCCATACTTCTAACCATTATAAGCTGATTTTGTTGTTTGATTCATGTTTTGTATGACCTAAGGATGCTTTCTTGACAAGTTGATTGAAAGTTTAGGGCCTGATGCATGAAACGCCATTACTAGGGTTTCAAAGCTCGATTTGGGGTTTCATGAATTAATGAATATAAATGAATTATAATAACATAATTAAACTGTAAATGGTTTGAGGATCTTGTTGGTGTGTTCGATTTTGAAAAAATTTGCAGGTTTCATGGCCGTTGACAAGAACCTATGTATTCCTACAAAACTGGAATCGCAGGAAAAATCGCATCTAAACGCGTATGAATTTTTGCAGGAAATTTAGAGAAGATGAAGATAATGGTGCCATTCTGAGATTTTCAAATTTTAAGTTTTATATTTTATTTATTGTTTCTATTTTATTACAAATAACGCATGTCAGTCCAGTGGCAATAGCGCGCGTATGTGAGAGGAATGACCTGGGTTCGATCCCAAGTCTCCATATATTGTTTTTTTTACTTTGTTTCATTTACAAATTTAATATATTATTTTCTTTGCCCAGGTATTGTTCACAAGAGACGCGTTGGCTCAAGTGGCAAAGGCTTGGTTTGGTTATCCTGAGGGCAAGGGTTCAAATCTTGCCTCAGGCGGTTTTGGCTTTAATTTTCATTATAATCTTTAGTTTTATTTTATATATAATTATTGTCTAACATTATTACCCGTGCGCAGGTGTCCCAGTGGCTAGGGATTGGGCTAGTGAAGTGAAGGTCAAGGGTTCAAACCCTAGTTTTGGCATTTTGAGGAAGAAACATGGGTTATTTCTTTTTTTCTCTAAACTTCTCTAATTTCTTTATTTTTTTTTTTAAATTAATTAATCCTAAAACTTTTTTCAAAAAAAAATAACTTAAACTAATTCTAATTTATTTTTTAAAAAAAATTACCTTTTTCTTAAAAAACTCCATTAATATTTTTTTTATACAACCATTTTGTTTTCTTTAAATATTGATATTTTTTTATATAATTTGACTAATTTGTAAATAAAAACAATAACTTAGTTTATATTTTCTAAAAAAATGCTTAATAACTTTATTTTATTCTGATTAAATTTCTAATTATTACTTTAATCATAATTCTATATAATTAAACTTTTCCTTATATTTTCATAAATTTAATAATAATTTTGTATATATTTAGTTTTGTATATTTTTCTAAATTAGTTCATTATAATTAATAACTAGTTTAATTTTCTCAAAAACAAATCTAATTTTCTTAAATTAACCCTAACCCTAAAATTTATTTCAAACCTTAGCCTTTTTTTGAACCCTATTTTTTTCAAACCTTTAAAAGCATCTCAAACCCTAAACCTTTGTCCTCCTTTTTATGTTATTCATATAATTTGCCTTGTTATTGTTGCTCTGAAAGTTTTCCTTCGCCATTATAATTATGTAATTGTTTCTCACCTGTAAATTTTCATATTTTTCGCCTCATAATTATGTAACTGCCTTGAAGCATTGTAATAGTTTAGGAATTTCTTATTTTTGCCTTTAATTTTTCGCCATTTATTTTTATTTGATAATTGTGTGGTTAGTAAATAGGGAGTGCAAAAACCTAATTGATAAAAAAAAAGGACTTAGATAACTTAATTAAAAAAATTTAAATATTTGAATATAATCACTCACACACGTAAGTCGATCTATGATCGCCGTCTGCACCTCCTAGAGTTACCCTTCTTAAAGTTGCCTTAAAAAGATATATGGTCAAGTCCCTCGAAAGTGGTGGTGTCTTAAGCAAAGTCCCTTCAAACAAAAATCATCAAGTCCCTCCTAGATTAAAACATCATGTCCCTACGAGGTTGCCTACGATATAATGATCTTGTCCCTTCGGTAAAGATGATAGTCCCTCCAAATTGCTAGAGACACCCCTTAAGTTGCCTTTGTTGACCATAAGATGACCCTACGTCTGTCCCTCAAATAAATCCAAGGTAATGACTACTTATTCCTTAATAATAGGGACATTCTTACCCTTGAAAGAACATACAAGAACATGAAAGACTAGTCTAGGGTAGGTACCTCTTAGTTACTTGCTCACACTTCAAAAAAAAAAATTCACGCCCCACTATTTTTCAAACATCTTCAAAAATAAGGCTTTGTATACATCCATACGAGGATCATTACAAAGTACTTAGACAAATTTCTAAACACACACTACACTTTCCTAATTCAAACAAATAAGTGAGCCAAGTAACTAAGAGCCCATGGATATAAAGGGTGCTTACACCTTCCCTTTATATAACCTACCCCCTGAACTCAAGTCTTTAAAAATAGGTCTTTCCTGTTCTTTTATGCCCTTTCCATATGGATAAAATAAAAGTCGGTGGCGACTCTTGTTATCCGCAACATTTATAGAAAGTCAGTTCTCCCACCGTGTTACACCATTCATCTCCCCTTTTGACAACATCAAAAGGAAATCATGGAAACAATAAAGTTAAATAATCGTGAGAAACATATCCAGATAGACATTATAATCAATTTTCTTTATCAAACATACACATATTATGATGATAAAGAAAAGATAAAACTTAAATAAGAAACCATAGAATAACATGATTGCTATGGCAAACAAAGTACACATAATAAACATGAAACTTAAAGAAAGTTCCAGAGAAAACATAATGCAAAACAAATGTAAACACAAGGAAATAAAGAAAACATGCTATGTGATATGCTCTAATCACTTAAGGCCTCCTCTCCTCTTGAGAATGCTCCCTTCTTCGAAAAACAAATGGATGTCGATCATCTTCATACCTCTTGGTAAATTGGGTGAAGTTAGTGTTGAGGGTATTGAAAGCTTCAGTTTGTGCTTGAATAAGATCTTGCAATTCAGTATACCGCTCATCTTGTGCTTGATGAAAGGTTTATTGTTGAAGTTGCATGGCCTGAAGCATGGTTATCACATATGAGTAGTCGGTAGGTTGAGATGGTGGAGTGGAGGACTGAAAGAAGTGGCAATGTGAGTCCACCCAATATGCTCTCATTCTTCCCAACCTTGATTGTCATGGGAAATAGATTATGCAGCACCAGAACCCAACTAATTAGCATGGTTATCATCATCAGCATCCATATCATCTTGGCCCTCAGCCACACCATCCTCTTGAGCATCTTCAAAATCATCATTTGCATCATCATCATCACCAGCAGTACCTGCCTTTTTAACATATCGGTAATGTTGCTCTTTAGGATCCCAAATGTGGCCCATGAGACTTAAGGTTCTTTTGCATAAATTCCTGATATTCAGGAATAAGAGTGAAATTTATGTTTTCCACAACTATCTCAGTTTTGTTGATGATGGCTTGAATAAGTGGGGAATAAATCAATGCAACCTTCTTCTTTTCTTTAAGAGCAAACATCCTACTAACAATGTAATGAGGCCAATTGACTTTGATCTTGTTCTTAAGAATGTAAATCAAATGCACTTCACTAATATCAACCCAAGAATAGCCACCCTTTTTGGGACGAAAGTTGTGCGTTAAAAACCAATGTAAGATACGCTTAGTGGGCTTCACTTTACCAGTTGAAGTAGATGTAGGAAATAAATCACTTTGAACAAATTCATCATCAAAAGGTTTCTTAAGCATCTCATTGAGTTCTTAACGAAAATTATAACCATCCACACGGTTCGAATCAGTAAGCAACACTCATGTATTATTTGTCAGAGAAGTTCCTAATAATGATTCACATACATGAGCACTGACACCATACATTTTATCACTCATCCTAAAGTTAAACTCATATCCTTTGAATTTACCAACAAGACCGATATAGAACATATTAATCATTTCTTCATTATATTCAGTGTTGCAAGACAAGAATGGATTAATTTCTTGAAAATCAACCATCTCAACAATATGATAAATGTGCATGTTGCTAGAAGCCAGCCTAGAATATACATATTGCCTAATAACCTTCCTAGCCCTAAATTTCTTATCATAAGTGTCATGAAGATCATTGGGTAGGAGTGAGAGAACATTTACCAGAAGAGTTGATTTGGATGATGTACCTCTGATTAATCGTTTAAATGGAGGTCTTGAAGAAGCCATGAAAATGGAGTGAAGAACTTTGAGCTTGAGAGAATTTTAGGTTTTTTGGGAGAGGAAGGAGAGGAATTAATGAAATGATGTTATGGAATGAAATAAAATGTAATGAATATAAAATGTCAAGTTTTGAAAATTGGCATAAATGGGTTCATGAACCCATGAGCCGACCTAGGGAAAAGAGGGAATAGAAATGGCGCATCTTTTCAGACTCATAAAGACAATTTGTATCAGAATGAGTCGGCCTCTCAAGGAGAATGAGTCGACTCATTTAGTTTAAAAGTTTGAGTCAGTGCATTGCCTCTTAATGAGTCAACCTGGTAGGTTCAAAAAGGCCCAAAACACATAAAATGGTTTATTTATAAAAGTAATCTTTCTAAATTTTCATGTATTCATATATGCATCTATGATAATAGTGGTGAAATAATAAATAAAACACATCACATCCATATACACATATAAAAATACATCAATGATGTTGGTTCACATACACATATTATTGTGGATCTAGATCAAGTTGAAAACAAATTAGTAAGCATTAGGATTAGAATGATATCACCTTTTACAAATAAGAATAGTGATGCACTCACATAGCTTGAGAAACATGACATAAATAAGCAAGAGTATAGAGCAAACACATAATATAATTATAAGCGATTCGTGATATCGAGAATACCGAGTTTCCTACGGATATGGAAGAAAGGATCTGTGGCTAATGGTTTAGTGAAAATATCGGCAAGTTGATTTTTACTTTCAACATACTCGAATACCACATCACTTTTTTTACATGATCCATAAGGAAATGATGGTGAATTTCGATATGTTTAGTGCGAGAATGTAATACAAAATTTTTAGAAAGGTTAATGGCACTAGTGTTGTCAAATAAAATAGGAATACATTCAAGATTGACGTTGAAGTCAAGCAATTGTTGTTTGAGCCACAAAACTTGGGCACAACAATTACTGGCCGCAACATATTCCGCCTTAGCAGTTAACAAAGCAATGGAAACTTGATTTTTGTTATGCCAACTTACAAGAGAATTTGAAAAGATGTGGAATGTGCCACTGGTGTTTTTCTATCCATTTTGCAACCGGAAAAATCGAAATCAGAATAACCCACCAAAGAGAAATCAATACACTTGGAATAACACAAACCAAACTTAGATGTACCATAAAGGTATCTAAGAATGCGTTTAACAAATTTTAAATGTGATTCCTTAGGACATAATTGAAATATAGCACACATACACACACTAAACATGATATGTGGACGATATGTGGTAAGATAAAGAAGAGATCTGATCATATCTCTATACCTTTTATGTCCACATCTTTACCTTTCTCATCTCTATCCAAGCTTGATGCGATAGGCATTAGTGTATCAATCGCTTTGAAATTTGTCATATCAAATCGCTTTAGTAGCTCATTGCAATACTTTGTTTGGCTTATAAAGGTTCGTTCCTCAAGTTGTTTAATTTGAAGTCCGAGGAAATAATTGAGCTCCCCTGTCATACTCATCTCAAATTCACCTTGCATTGAGCTTGAAAATTCCTTGACCAACCTTAAATTAGTAGACCCAAAAATAATATCCTCTACATAAACTTGAACCAAAATAGAATGTTTTCCTTCCCATTTAATGAAAAGAGTAGTGTCAGATTTCCCTCTTAAAAATCCTTGATTAAGTAAAAATTTGCTAAGGTATTCATACCAAGCTCTTGGAGCTTGTTTGAGGCCATACAAAGCACGTTTAAGCTTGTAAACGTGGCTAGGATTTTCATGACTTTCAAAACCGGGAGGTTGTCATTCATACACTTCTTCATTAATGTATTCGTTAAGAAAAGCACTTTTGACATCCATTTGATATAGTTTACAATTTTGTGAACATGCAAATGTGAGTAAAAGGCGTATAGCCTAAAGGCGGGTGACCAGAGCATAATTCTCCTCACAGTCAATGCCCTCCTATTGGTTATACCCTTGAGCAACAAGATGAGCCTTGTTATGAGTTATAGTTCCTTTTTCGTCCATCTTGTTCCTAAATACCCATTTAGTGCCTATTACTCGATGACCTCGCAGAGGAGGGACAAGGTCCCAAACTTCATTTCTCTTGAACTGATTTAGTTCCTCTTGCGTAGCTAAAAACCAATGTTCATCGAGTAAGGCATCTTTGGAATTTTTAGGCTCAATTTGAGAAACGAAAGAAAAATGATAACAAAAATTACTTATCCTTGAACGTGTAGTAACTCCCTTTGATATATCTCTAAGAATGTTGTCAATGGGATGATCCTTTGAGGTTTTCCATTCCAATGGGAGATCGTCTTGATTAGTTGAATGATTCTCCTCTTCAATTTTAGATTTTTTATCCCGCTCCTCCTCAGCTTTATCTGGATGGATTCAACACTCGATATTTCTTGATCTTTAAGAATATCCTAAGAGGAAACACCTGCACCATTAACACAAATATCTTTTCTGACAAATTTCGGATAAGATTCATCAAATGATACATGCACAGATTCTTCAATGATATGTAATCTTTTATTGTATACTTTATATGTTTTACTTGAATTAGAGTATCCGATAAAGATACCTTCATCGGCTTTTGAGTCAAATTTGCCAAGATTTTCTTTACTGTTGGTTAACACATAACGTTTACAACCAAACACATGGGATGTGAAACATTTGGCTTACTACCTTTTAAGAGTTCATAGGGTGTTTTATTAAGAGTAGGATGGATAAGCATCTTATCCAAAACATAACACGTCGTACTTATGGAATTCATCCAAAAATATTTAGGAAGACCATTCTAATTGATCATAGTTCATCCAAGCTCCTTTAAAACTCGGTTTTTGCTCTCCACAACCCCATTTTGTTGTGGAGTTATAGGAGCGGAGAAATTATGATCAATTCCATGTTTATCACAAAATTCTTCAAAGAGATGGTTTTCAAATTCACATCCATGATCGCTTCGGATAGTAACAATACTAGTGTTTAGTTTACTTTGAGATAGCATGGCAAACTTTTCAAATGCCGAAAAAGTGTCATTTTTACTAGCTAAAAAATAGTCCAACAAAATCTTGAATAGTCGTCTACAATAACAAATCCATAATAGTTTCCACCTAGACTCTTAATTCTAGATGGACCAAATAAATCCATATGAAGCAATTAAATGGGTATAGACGTTGAAACAATGATTTTGGATTTAAATGAGATCCTTGTTTGCTTTCCCATTTAGCATGCATCACAAAGATGATTTTTGGTAAATTTGATTTTGGGTAGACCAACTACTAAATATTTTGAGACTATTTTATTTAACAAGTCAGAGTTGATATGTGCTAAGTGAATATGCCAAAGCTAAGAGACATCACTCTTGGAGACAAGACACTTAGGGTCATTCACGGACACTTCATTTAAGTCAAGCATGTATACATTATTGACTCTCAAGCCCTTAAACACATCATTCTTTTTATCATTATGTTCAATTATGCAACACTCTTTTGAAAAGGATGCTTTATATCCTTTGTCACATAATTGGATAATGCTAATAAGATTGTGCGTAAGACCTTCAACTAAAAGGACATTGGAGATAGATGTAGACGAGGGATTACCTACACTACCTTTTCTGAGTATAGCTCCCTTGTTATTATCACCATAGGTTACAAATCCCTTCTTCTTAGCCATAAATTCAAAGAATAAGGAAATGCCATCCATCATATGCCTTGAGCACCCATTATCGAGAAACCATCTTCTCTCCGTAGCCTCAAGACACTCCACCTACAAGTTTAAACAAGGGAAAAAGGTACCCAATTTTCATTGGGTCCTTGTGTGTGAGTTAAACATTGGTTTCATTTGGGCAACCATTTGAAAATGCATTTAGGTACCAAGAATCTCCTAAAACTATATTTAGCAATAGTGTGTCCCCAACAATAAAGACAAGTCAAGTTTGGTTTAGTGACATATTTGCTTATCTAATCTCTTACCACATAAGTGTATTTTTGATATGGGTTATTCAAGGAATTTCTAAAGTTAGATCGATCAATAGAAAATGTCATTTTTGGTTGTGATACTTTATCCAATTTGGTTTGAATAGTTTTGACCTCTTTTTGCCAAATGCAACAATTTTCACAACTATGAAAATTGAATCTTTATCGCTTGTCTTATTTAATAGGATCCACCATAGACCGCTTAAGAGCTTCCAATTCTTTTTTATAATCGGACATTTTATTTCTCCAAATGTGAAAAAATAAGTTTATTGGAGGCAAGTCATTTAAAAACTTTTTTAGCTCTTGGTGGAGAACTTTAAAATTACTAAGTAATCGGTGTAACACCCCAAAATTTTCCCTCTCATTTTCATAAAATTTAGCATACAATTCCCATACATTGCATTGAATTTAAATCAAAAGAAAAGAAAGCATACATTTATTGGTTGAAGCCTAAGGCATGTGGTTAGTGGTTCATCAAAGTGTATGATTATCCAAGTCCAAGAACAAGAGCCAAGTGTCTCTCAACAAGTCTCAAGTAATATCTCACATCCCACACAACCTCAAATGATACTTCAAGTTATTGGAAGGTGTAGATTGATCCAGAAGTCCAAGAAGTGCAACATCTCCTACACAACTGGCCCAAATTAGGGTTTTGGTTCCAATGGGTATCTTGAAGTATTTTTGGTTCTAACTTGTCCCCATGGTCTTCTATATGTTACTAAGTATTCATGAATGAAATTTGGTGGATTGGTTCCTTGAGGAAGGATTTCAACCAGGCAGTTACTTCTGATCTAAGTAATAGTCAACAGTAGAGAAAGAAAAGTCAAATATGGATTCTTAAGACCTAAATCATGATTTTCAAGTTCCTATATCTTCATATGGTCCTAAAATGTCAAGATTTCCATCATTCATCAAGAATCAACTTGACTTTTCACAATAAAAAATGCTTCAAAAAAATTTTTTCCAAACATGAAAGTTAAATATCATTCTCTCCTCTTTTCAAAATGTACTAGATCACTTCCATATCATTTGTGAATATCAAGTTATGATCAAAAGACTCAAGGGTGGTTTTAGGGTTTTTTCACATGTACTAAATCTTCCACTTTTGCAAAAAGGCCTCTAAGTGACTTGTATTGATTTTAACTTGCCAATTCAGTTCACAAACTCAAAGTACATCTCATTTGAAGCAAATTTGGCTTTTGAATCATTCCATTTCATGGCTTATTTCTCATGAAATTTTCAAATGCCTAAAATGCAAAAGGATTCAAAAATTGAAAACCAAGCAACCACAAGCCATGCATTCAATCCAATGTTGATAAGGGGTTAATATGGAAGCTTAACATGCACATGATCATGCCCATGCACGTGTGATTAGCCATGAACACTCCAAGTTGCATTTTTTCAAAATCACTCTAAACTAACTAACCATGGATCCAATGGATCTCTAACCATGGTTAGGCCCAAAATTCACCAAATAAAAGCTCTTAAGCCCACTGGTTAGAGTTAGAGTTCAACAGATTTTCAGATTTCACTACAATTTCACAAACTTTATCTTCTTCGATTCTCTCTCCTCACAAGGTTTTCTTGAGTTTTCTCTTCACGTTCTTGCTCAGTGAAGTTCAGAGAACAAGAATCAATCAACATTTAGAGCTCTAGTCAAGGATTTCACCAAGTCAAGTTCAAGATCCTCTTCTTTCAAATCTCAATATTCAAGCTGAATTCAAGCTCTAATTGCATTTATTTTGCAATTAGAGGTTCAAAGGACTTGCTATGCAGCTTCCAGATGGATTTCTAGGAGTACTTTCACTTCTGTAAGTTTCAGGTTGGTGCAATTTTCGAACTCATGGATATTGAATTTTATGTGTGCTTTGTGTTCTTGGTGATGTAGTGGTTACTCTAATATGCTTAGATTAAAAAATGAACGTGTATTATGGATGTTATGTGGATCCAAAAAATTTCAGATCAAACTTACTTTCTTTGATTTTCCTTATCCTTGCATTATTTGAGAAAACAAAGGTGATATTTGGATTCAGAAAGTGATTTAGATTTGATATGTGGTGTTAGTTTGTGTTTCTGGAAAAAAAAATAGGTTGGGGCCACCGGAGACGGTGATCGGAGCTAGGGCTCCGGCACCTAAGTTTATTACAATTGAACGGAGGGATTTTTAAAGAAGATAAAATCTTGTGCGTCCATTTTTATGATCCAAGGGCTATAGTAATGCCAACACATTAAAATCTCACATGTTGATCACGTGGCTTCAGTTATAACAACTAATCCACTTGTAATTTCCCCTATGTTACTTAGCATGCGCGTGTGATCTATACCATACATCTGGCTTACTTTTGATCTTATTGACTTAACTGAGTGCGTTTAATTGATCCAATGGTGTAGATTGAGTCTTTTAGTTGAATGAGTTCCACATGTATTTTGGTTGACTTGCGTTGGGTTTTGGTTGGGCTCAAATTGTTATCCCCTCCCCCTTGATTGAGCCCATGGATATTTTTAATGTGTTATTTGCTATTCCTGAACCCCCATGCTTGGTTTTCACATTTTTTTATTTCATTTTCATGTAGTTTTACAATTTAATTTTCTAAAATCATTCGAAATCCTATGTGCTTGGTTACTTGTAATTGAAGTTACTTTTCATGAACTTTATTCATCGCTTCCTTAACCCTAATTGCTTGAAGGAATTTATGTCATTATTTGGGGTCACTTTTAGGGGTTTTATATGTTTGTTTAGACTCTTATAAGCCTGGTTTGATCACTTATAGGTACATTTTACTTTTGTTTACCTTTTGGTTTGTATGATGCATGTTTTGTTCATGTTTGACCTAACTCTTTCGTGTCCTTCATCCCATGCTTCTTATGCTTACTTGTATGCATTTCACATGCTCATATCCTCATCTCATTTGCATTATACATCAAGTATGCCTCTAAATTCATGCAAAATCATTCATATTGGTGTGTCATATTGCATAATTTGTCATTCATTTCAAGTATGAAACACATTTGCCTTATGTGACTTTCTTCTAGATGTTTGGTGAATTGTTTGAACTTGTTTGCTATATGAACTTAACATGATTGTATGTGCATATTTAACATGTCATCCTCATCATGTACTACTGACCTTCTTCACCTTATAATCATATTTCTCACTCATTTGACTTTCATCTTAACTTGTGTTCATTCTTACATGATACATGCTTACTGCTTCTTACTTCTTCTTCATCTTAATCCTTCAATCAATTGATTATTTCTTAACATGACTTGTATACTCATTTATAAGTATCATATGACATTAATAAAGGATGCATGCTACTGACTTATATCATCTCATATCATTCATTCACATTTAACTTTGACCTTTGCCTTACTTGTTTCTTCTTATATGAATGTGTGAATGCCTTCTTCTCTTCATCTCTCACTCTACCATGAATTAATCTATGAAATTTGGTATGATCATTTAGGATAACATCAGACATTCTAATTTGATATAAGATTCTAACTTTGGTTCTTCTCATGTGCTTTCATTCATGTTTGTACTCTTTTGCATCCTTACTTTTTCATATATGGTTCCTTAGAACTTATTTGCCACTTTAGTGTTTCTTTGCATTTGCTTGATTTGGTTTAGTTTCTTTGAGCTTCTTAAAGTTCATTTAAGGTTAGGTTCTGAATTGTAAGATTCATAGACCCTTAGATTCATTCCATTTGATTCTTGTGTGTGTTTAGCTTTTATTTCATGTCTTATGAACTATTGTGTTTCATTCGCTAACACTTTCAGGGGCTAATGGTAAGTCAAGTGTGTGGAAATGCTTCCAAATTCCAACCTCTCTCTCTCTTCTTTTATATTTCAATCTTGTGTTTGTTTAAGCATACAAGATACTTTGATTTACATAATTGATCTCTTCCCCATTTAGAAGCAACTTACCTTCCATCTTGGAAGTAAGTTGTCTTCTAATCCTTTTCTTCTTCTTATTTCTTCTTTTCTTCTCTCCTTCTTCTTCATTAGGATAGATATCTTCAAACCATAATAACTTAAGATATACAATCATGATAACGTACTTAGGTTTAGTCTCCCTTAGACTTTTTACCTTTTGAGATCCTTTTGGTGCTTTCTCTTTCTTTCATCTCAAAACAAAAGCAAAACACCAAATAAAGGTTAAGCTTTCTCATGTGCCAAGGGACTTTACAATCGAATACTTGCACACATTCCATATGGGGATGAGGTGTAGGGTATTTATCATGATTAATAAGTCTTAGCATGAGGATGCTTCACAAACATAAACTAAAAAACACTTCTTAATCCAAAAGCAACAAAAAGATTTAATAAGTAAAATAGGCTAGTGTGCTTGAGCCTTAGGCTTTGGAAATAGGTTTGGGGATCATCTCCTCACCTAGGTGTTCTTCTTATTCGTTCCATTTCAGGGTGATGTAAGAAGTACACACTTTATTGAATGAGACTTGGATACAGTCTCCTATGAAAAATTTTCAATAAAAGCTTCTAAAAAACTCCAAACCAATAACAAGTGTCTCTTGTTCGGGAGTTCTCTTCGCATCTCATTCACTATCAACAAAAGAACTTGCTTCGACTTGTCTCTCGCAAAACGGTAAACGCACTTGTTCCAAACGAGCCTGTAACACCTGAGCATAGGCATAAGCAGTTCAATCATAAAAAACACAAACAAAAAAACTTCCTCCCTAGTTAGGGGAACTACGTTGACTCTGATTCTTATTCCTTAAGAGATAAGTAGGCAGTGGGGTAGGGCCCATTCGAGCATAATTCTTTCTTTTCCCTACATTTTTCCCATTCTTTTTTCCTAGTACAGCAGTAGATGAAGAAGATGCTTATACCCTTTGAAACAGTACAAGCAAGCGTGGAACCTGTCGAGTACAAAGGACGTGAAGGGGTGTTAATACATTCCCTTCACGTAACCGACTCTCTTACCCTTTCTCTTTGGTTCACAAGACCTCGTTCTTTCCTTTCTCTCAGGTTTGTGTAGCATTACCTTTCCCTTTCCTTGGGATAAAAATGTCTAGCTGGCAACTCTTCTTCTTTTTCCACGCCACTTTCGTGTATGTACTAGGATGAAAATCCCGGGAGCGACAATCGGGATAAGATAATTTATAAAAGTTGACATATTTAGCATGTCTCACTTGTGTTTTTCCCCTTTTATGATCCATGAGATAAATATTAACTTTCTCTTCTTCATCACTTGAGTTTCCATTGCTTGAGACTTCACTATCGCTTTTCCAAGCAATATAAGCTCTCCTTGCCTTTCCACCCTTCTTGTGATATTTTTCTTTGCCTTTGTCCTTATTCAACAATGGACACTCCGGTTTATAGTGACCAACCTTTCCACAATTATAGCATGACCCTTTTGACTTGGTACTTTTACTTTGATCTTGCTTAGAGGGATTTTATTGCCTTCTATAATTGACAAGATGTTTATCTGAATGAGAGATTTTATTCTTCCTAAGATATCTATTGTATCTTTTTACAAATAGCCCCATATCTTCATTTGATTCTTTATCTTCGTCATTAGAATCACTCTTACACTCATCATTGGTGGATGATTGTAATACCCCATATTTTAATAAATGCTCTGGATAATATTAATTAAGATTAATAGGGTTCCGGTGTGCTCTGAGAGTTTTCAACTTAAATAATTAAAGCAACCGAAGAACTTAAATTTATTAATTAGTATTATCTGACTCATAGGTTTTATTAAATAGTTGACTCAGAGACATTTTTGGATACCCTCAATTTGGACTCATTAGTTAGTTTTACTAACTAATGACAGTATAACTTTATATTTTTCTTTTCTTCCCTCACTTGTTACAAAAGTTGGAAACAAGGGTTTGTGAATAGAGAAAGAGAAGAGAAAGGAAGGAAAAAGGAAGAAGAAAACCTAGAACTCGAGATCAAGAATCATCATCATCTCTAAATAGATTCATCTCAACTTCTTCATCAAACTCCTCTTCATTATTAGAGGTGGGTTCTAGTTAGTACTTTTGTTTTAGAAGTTTTTCTTGAGTTTAGAGTTTTAGGACAATTTGATAAAATTGTTAAATCAACGATCTAAACGGTAGAAATACTGAAATAATTGGGTAGTATAGTCGGGTTGCATGTATGTTGAATCTACTATGATTGCTTGGATGATCCATTTTGTTTTGATTGAGTTTGGATGGGTTTTATATGAGAAAACGCACATTTTCAACTTCTAGTACAGCAGTAACCGGTTACCCACCTGGTAGTAATCGGTTACCTTTAAAAAACTGGGTTTTTGCACATATTTTATACTAGTAATCGGTTACCCTCCTGGTAGTTACCGGTTACCACTGTTGTGTTCAGAAAAATAATATTTCTTATAAAATTCATAACTTTTTACTCGGGTGTCCGATTGAGGCAAACTTTATATCGTTGGAAAGCTATGACAACGTATTATCCAATGGTAGAGGAAAATATTACTTTTGAAGTGAAAATTATTAATTTATTTTATGACGATTAAAATGTTGATTATGTATTTGTGATATGTTACATGATTATGCATGCTAACCAATAAATATTACGAGACTACTTAATTAAAATGAGTTAAGTAGAGTGAGGAAGACTTACCCCATATCAATAGTAGAACCTAGTTATGACTAGGAATTTGATATAAACTAGATGGTGATTCTCGGACGTTCGATGCTTAGAGAAGTATCTTAGTCGAGTAATGATCTAGTGGTGAGTGAGGCACCATATGGAACATGTGTGTGAACCCGTTTGGATGTGTTATTTGTGGAAAAGGTTAACAGGCCTTAGGAATGTCATACGCATTCCCATTTGAGTGAAGTCACGTAATCGAAATCGTTTTCCCTGAGATGTCGTTTCATGAGCCAAGGGCTCCTCTGGAATATATGCATGGTTACTTGGCAGGTTTGATTCCCGCGTGTAGTACGAATGGAACATATATACATATATATATATATATATATATATATATATATATATATATATATATATATATATATATGTAGAGACTTGTGGTGGTTAATGGCCCACGTGAAGTGAAGATTGTAAGGTTTATAGAACTTCAATCCGAATCCATTTTGTATGCCAAGTAAGTACAAGGATCCATGACTCGTGCCGACTCTTAGACGTAGGAGAGGACAGGAATAGGGGATGCTTTTTGGTTTCCGGATTAGTGATACTTTCAAGTTGTTGAACTCAAGACATGTTTCCATATGAGTGGGAGATTGTGAACTCAAAGTCTAGATTTTTCCCCGACTTGAGTAGGATTTTGTAGAACCTTGTAGAGCTGAGAGAATCCATAAGATAGGGAACTCACTGAGATGTTGATATCTCACCCCACTATTGTTGTTGCTTTTCAGGTTTTATTTGCAGGTTGATTTACAAGTGGAGCTATGTTCGGGATGTTTCAAGAGAAGCATAGATTTAGTTTCCGTTGTGTATTTATCTTTGTACAATAATGGATATTGTTTTGATCTTAGTATTTTTATTTTAGTATGATTTACATGTCTTGTACAATAGTTTGTATTATGTTTTAGTATTGGTCAAGAGTGTGAATTATGCTATTAGGCACTTATGATGGTGTCAGTACCAATTAAACTCTTGTATAATGATATTCTAGGTATTTATTATATGGAGCGTTTCAATGATTTAGAACTAGAAGCCTTCAATTCAATAGACTTTTTCTTCTCGGTGTCTTTGGATTTCTCTTTCTTTTCTTTCATTTCACTTTTTTCATGCTTTTTGAGATTCAAGAGTTCTTGCTCATGTTCTTGTAACTTTCCTAATAATATAGTCAAGTCCAAGGTTCTTAAGTCATTAGCTTCCTTGATCGTCGTGACTTTAGGTAGCCATTCCCTAGTAAGATATCTCATAATTTTGTTAGTAGCAACATCATTGGGATTAGTTTTATCAAGAGCATTTAAGCAATTTATTAGATGAGAGAATCGATTTCCTAATTCCCCAATTGTTTCCCCTTGGTTCATATGAAAGAGATCAAACTCATGTGTCAAGGTATTGATTCTAGCTAGTTTAACGTCGTCAGTTCCCTCATGGGAAACTTGTAATATATTCCACATAGCTTTAGCACTAATACAATGTGAAACTCTATAATATTCATCAGATGCCAAAGCGGAAATGATCATATTTCTAGCTTTCTAATCGTAATTATGGTTATTTTCATCTTTTTCTTCTCATTGTGCTTCAGGTTTAGGTACTTCAACGTTATCCAAGTTGGTCATAGTTATTTGCATGGGACCATCTTGGATAACCTCCCATATCTTTCTATCAACATAGTTGATATTAATACGCATTCAATCCTTCTGGTGACTATAGTTTTCTCCGGTGAAAACGGGCGCTCTATTATACGCCTTTGTTGGATCGTTATCCATTTTCTAAAAAGTTATATGTGAAGCACTAAATGAACCGGTGCTCCTGATACTAGTTGTTAGACGATGGAACGGATCTAGAAGGGGATTGAATAGATCCCTTTAAAAAAAATTCCAACTTTTAAAATTTGTTTGAAAAAGGGCTACGAAAGCTCCCCGAAAAAATCACGTCTAAAATTTATTAAGTCACCGGTGATCGGATATGCGTAGTGGAACCAAATGAGTGCGAAAGATAAATGAATCAATAGCTCACTAATTAATCACTTAAACCTTACACAATTGATTTAACCAATTCCAACAATGTTAAAAGAGATGAAAATAGCACAAGGACAATGAAATAATGTATTTTGAATTTTTTTCAAACACTTGGTGGGCACACCACACCAAACTTGTTTTGCTACTATTTGTAGTGCATAATTTTTCTCAAGTTACTATCAATTTGATAGCAACAATTTCACAAACACCTAGAGTGCACCAAAATTTGCAAAATAGAATTTTCAATGTTACATTATTTCAAATTGTCCAGAAATATAACGAATAGAGAAAAACAAAGAACATACGGATTTGTTTAGGCAGTTCCCCTATCGTCCTCGCTAAGGGTACCTCTGCCCCCAATTCAAAAATTGAATTGGGATATGTATTAAAAATGCAATGTTCTTACAAAGAGAAATTAGAAACGAAAAACCAATCCTAATTGTTGTAGAAGCTATGTTTCTCTTCGAGCAAACCTCTGATTGTTGCTCCCTTCTTGCAAGAATCCTTGATTCTTTAAACTTCGAGCATGACCGCTTTGAGTCGATACGAGTGAACCCACACCTTCTTTCACAATACTTCGGTTACCATGATATGGTTGAACAATCTCTTCAATCTTCAAACCTCTTCCCTCAGCTGAATTTATGAACCAATGATGTGTGCAAAACCCCCCAAATCACAATGATCTTGGAGGGAAAACCCTCAAGATTTATTCAAGGTTTATTCGAGAAAAATTCACAGATCTCTCAACCCAAACTGAATTTACAATTCCTATGTTTGAACGTTATCACCATAAATCATGCACTTTGATCAACAAAAATGTTTATGTGTGATTGTTGATGAATGCAATAGAGGATGGAGATAATGAGAGAATATGTGTATCTATTTCACTTTTCTTGTTGCCACTGAAAAATGAGACTCTTTGATATTTATATGTTAATAGTTGGCTTAATGAATGAGTGGAAATGTTACAGAAAAAAGAAAACAAATTGCGCTAACTTATAGAATGAGTCGACTCATTCACTCAGGTCACTCGACCTGTTTGGACCCAAACAAAATTCGGAAAAACTGAACATTTAATAAGTCGACCTCCTGCCTAAATGAGTCGACTCATTTTTGTGAAAAACTCAGGAATGAGTCAACCTAGTGATTAGTCTCAGTCGACCTGTTTGGACCCAAACAAAATTACTTATTTTTGGAATTTAATGAGCCAACCTATGACTATAATGAGTTGACTCATTTTGTGCAAAATGCCAAAAAAATCCTTTTGATGAGTTCTGAGACTATGCACTCATATGTACTAAAATAAGACCAATCCAAACAAGATGAGATAGTTATATTAAAGAGGAAAGTAGATTTACGGTGATACCGACCAAATTTCAACAAGCTATACTTTTGACATCATTAAAACCTATTATACCTGTTTTTTTTAATATCCATTTTAATATTCAATCCTTTCCAAATTCCGATCTTTCAATATCCATTTCATTTTTGTAAACCAATTCTAATTTCCATTTTTAGAAGTCTAGAGCCCATTTACATTTTTAGAAAAAAAAAATCAAAAAATAGTTATCATGGTCCAAAGAGGGAAGCGCCGATTTCGAGGTATCGGCATACCAGTTTGAACATGCGAATGAACGCCAACACGTTTGGGTGAAGTTGAGAGGGAGCCAACTCAAGCTATGTGAAAACTTCCCCTTCAAAATCCGTGAAGGGCAGCCGAAACCCATCCTCCTTGAAAGTAAATTTGTACATTGGGAAGAACTTGCCCAGATAGACCGAGCATATTTTGTGATGGCTTTTCAGCGTGAAGGCTCCCCAATTTACGAGGGTATTTGTTGCCCGGTCCTCAAGGATGCTAAAAGCGTCAGAGTCATCCTCGGTTAAGACCGATCTAGTTTCTAGAGGCTCTTGTATAATCCAAGCATAATCTGGTTCGGGAATATTTACATCAGCGTCCTTGTCAAGCCGAAGGACCTCCTCGTTGGGGATCACCTCGTTTGTTTCAGCCATTTCACCTAAAAAGCAAAGGAAAACAGTGAATTCGACGATAAGATCAAACCCACCCTTCCACCGGAAGAAAAGTGAAAAGGCGAAGAAAATCTCGAGGACATTTCCTCGAATTAGGATATTCCCTACAATAAACTCGTCCCTCTCCCCGACATATGGGAAAACCTAGATGAAGTTCTTGAGTCTTTAACCAGAAAACTCATAGATTCATCGGGAAATTCATGTGTTCATCGAAGAACACATGAACTTCAACCGAAAAACTCATATCTCGCTAGAAAATTCAAGCGATTTTTCAGAAATTGCCTTATATCTCTATGCATTAACAAGAAATCTCCTAAATCCAGAAAAAAGGAAAGAATAAGTTACTTGAAGATGAAGAGGATGGCGGTGGTTGACGAAGGAGAAGATGAACTCTGGTGAAAGAAGAGGTGCAATAAGTTGTAGAGCAAGAGATGGGGAGGAAGCAAAAGTGTTGAAGTATTTCAAATGAGCCTTTCCCCAGACTTTTTATAGCCAAACCCATGCACAGAGAAGCAAAAACGAGGGTCATCATTGCATATCAAACCCTAGATTCCCTAGGAAATAATGAGCCTTCACGCGTGGCACACCAAAAAGTCACATGTTTTTTTTTCCCAAGGTTTGACTTGACATGTTCCAAAGCACCAAATCTGCAACCATCCTTTCAAATCCCTTTCGATCATGACCTCACGTAAACAACTTCCGGGCAAATCCTCGTTGCAATTGCCGCGAGCATACCCTCAAGCAAAAAAGCTTTGTTCTGTCAAACATATCCTCGTATGAAAATTTTGCTCTTTGTTCCATTGCATTTCTCACAGACATGACCCCGGGGGATCTTTGAAGCAAAATTGCAAGCGTTTGCACGCCCCTTCGACGATGTGTCTGGTCACAAAACGACCATGCATGAAGTTCATTCATCTCGACACGTGAATCGACTCAAGCCATTGCTCCTGCGTCCAAGAACAACGACTTGAGGGCTTTTATTCTGGACTGAACTAGAAAATGGCCCTTAATTGGGCAAGGCCCAATCCAGTAGTAAGGCCCAATAAGGATCCAATGCCAACTAGTTGTTCGAGCACTTCCTCCACGTGTACCACTAATAGCACATGGCCAACTAACCTTCGAAGATCTCACGAGCAGTTGACCTGGGTGAAGACCATGTGTTAGGTCTTCGCTGCTTTCACGCAGACCCTGGCAGTCTCCCATTATGGGCCTAACAATTCAACCAAAATGGGGACATTAGCCCAGCGCTAGGGGACTCCTATAAATACCTTCTTTCACTAGAGAGTTAGGTATTATAATTCATACTTTAGCATCGGAGTGTCTTGCAGGTACAACCCCCTCATCTCCTACAATCACCATTGCAGTCCAGTGTTACAGACCAAGACAATCCATTCTAATCAGGCAAGATCTGATCCCTATTAAGGGTTTAACGAATATGTTCTCCTTTATGGGTGGCAAGGATCACACATAAGGATCCAACTAATTTTATCTCCTTTATGGGTGGAATGGATCCCACTTGAGGATCCATCAATATGATCGCCTTTATAGGTAGCAACGATCTCATTTAAGAATCAATGATATGATCGCATCTATGAGCAACAAGGACCTCTCTTGAGGGTCCAATGAATATGTTCTCCTATATGGACGGCAAGGATCCCACTTAAAGATCTAACGAATTTGATCGCCTCTATGGACAAGGATCCCACTTGAGAATCCAACAATATGATCGCTTTTATGGATGGCAATGATCCTATTTAAGGATTTAGTTATATGATCTCCTATATGGGAGACAAGGATTCCATTTAAAGATACAATGATATGACCGCTTCTATGGACAACAAAGATCTCATTTAAGGATCCAACAATACGGAGATACAATGGTATGACCACTTCTATGGACAACGGAGATACAATGGTATGACCGATTCTATGGACAACGAAGATCTCATTTAAGGATCCAACAATATGGTCGCCTTAAGGATCCAACAATATGGTCGCCTCTATGGACGGTAAGGATCCCATTGGGGATCCAGCGATTTTGATCGCCTCTATGGAAAATCTTCTCTTGAACTATTGAAGAGAGACGAAACCACACCATATACACCCCTAGTTTACACGCCCAAAAGCAATTTTGACACAATACTGAGATATCTTTCATTCAAATAACTTATATTGTAAATGTATCACTTCATTTTGAACCCACTTTTATCCAAAATCAATTCTACAAAATTAATGAAAACAAAATCAATTTCTCATCACCATAGAATTTAACACATACTTTTCCCTATAAAACCACAGTTTTAAATAATGGTCAATCAAGAAGACCCTTGCATCATTTGAGAAACTTGGGTCTAGAATAAACGTTGTACCTACATCTGGAATATATCATATTGCATGATTACACCATCACAAACAATTGAAGCTTTTTCATCTATAATCTTCTTGTCATTAGTACAGTAGTATTTGATTGAAGGATCAAAAACTAACAAATATGGAAAATCATAATCAGAAACCACTGTCTAGACAGATATTACTTTAATCTTCTCTGCTCACTATTAATAATCCACATGGCATGAGAACCTTGGTTTTATGTATGGAGAATTACACTCATGCTGGCAAATGAAGCTTTCGGTTGTTCTTCCAACTGCATGGAAATATTTTCAAATGCTCAAAACAAACATGAACAAGGATTGTTAATATAAGTAAAATGGACCTGAGAAGTAGGCCAGTTTTACCTTTGGAAATAGTAATAGAAGAAGTCAGCATAGAGCAGTGTTTGAACAAGCCCAGAAACCCATGCTGCAAAAGAGTGTATCAAAATTACTCAGAAAGACAATTTCAGAATACAGTGAAATTCACTTGGCAACTATCATGTTTGCATGTTTGATTTCTATGCAGGGAAGACAAAATAGAATTGATAGATATTTTAAAAGGTTTGCACGACCATGCAAGGTGCCTTTGAAAGTCATTTGAGCAGTAAGAAACATGTTAACGAGGGTACGAATGTGTCCTTTAATCTGAAATTGAGATTGTGCGATAAAGAGGCACACATTCCAAACCATAAACCATTAAACAAAATAGAGATTCATACTTATCCAATGGACAAAGTGGGGCTCGGTAAAGTAGCGATAGATCCAGTTGAGAATGTATAGTGCTCTGTAACCACTGCATTTGACAGGCAAAATAGTATTATAAATATCAGATTTTATATTAAGTAGACTTGAAAAGTAATTGGAAATGAGTTTAACAAGCTCATAAGAGTTGATTCACATGCACATATATCACATCAAGAACCAATCCTAAAGAAATTACATACAAATGAAGTTATTTACTGAAATAATTCCCAAAAGATTTGCAAAACCTGAACAAAACTATTAATCTTCATTAGGCCCTCATATAGTTGACATTACCGAATGCCACTTTGGATGTAGTTCGTGATTAACTTATATATAATCAAGCAAAATGCAGACTAAAATCTGGTCAAACTTAACAATGACTTCAAAGAAAAGACTTGATTAACCGATATCTGTTTATATGTCACTCTTGGGCATTGAACAGATCATATAACCTTGGCAAACTAAGGGAATTGTTTTGGTTGGGATATGTAAATCTTATTTTCATTTTCATTAATAATTACAAAAATGTCACCATGTTTATATTTTGTTTCCTGTTCTCAATGATTTATATAGAAAACAATAAGAACTGCAAAATGAAACAAATCGTTGAAAACAGGAAACAAACTGAAAATAAATGACAAGTCAGTAAGTATTAGCAATAATAATAACATAAATTGAAAGGAAAAAAAAATCCACAACCCAAATGCATCCTAAATTTTGCATCAGAGTTCTTAGGTATTAAAGCCGGAGAGCTAAAACATGTGCAAATGGTTTTACTCTGATATACCATTGCTTGTTTTTTCATGATACTATGCCCCTTCAGCAGAGCTAATTGCATTAACTTGAAAACCTTAATAAGCAGACTTTGCTTTTCCATGTATAAAAACTGTCTTCATTAGTTATGCCTACAGTTTATTTAGGTGAGTTTGAATCACTGTTTAGGAATCTGTACCACACATCATATGAAATGCAATGATTTTCTTCATGTGAATCATTATTTGAGGCTAGGCTATTAATCTCAGATAGGGGTGCATTGCGCAAAGCCCCCAAAATGCTATAGTGGCATTGCAAGATGGCCATTATTGTGAAGATTAAAAAACAACGTATATAGTAAAGATAAATTCCAACAGCATACATTTTCCATAAAAATGAGTTCCCATCAAAATCAAATTATAAAAGTATTCACGCACAACATCATCCTCATTCTCATCGATATTAACCCAGACATATACGCATCATTAGAGTCTTTCTTTTTATCATAACTCTCTTGCAGTATTTGTTTAATATCAGCCGGCATTTTCCTACAAGATTTTACTTCTCCCCTTATTACCAAATGATGCTTCTTAGATCGTGTCATTCCTTCTGTTGAAGGGGTGCTCACAAAAACCACCAACAGTAAGTTTTCTAGCTCTGGTCTTTATAAGAGTTCCACTGCCAACCAATATCAAGGTTGTTACTAATAGATTTGAAATAACCTTTGTTGCTGGATGTTGGTGTTAGACTTGCAGTGGCATAGGATGATGATGCCACGGTTATCAAAAAGAGAAACAGGGAAAGGCAAACAGAACAGAGGTCGTAGCTGTGAAACAGAGCAAGGAGAAGGGGCAAAGCAGAACAAAGAATCGGAAGAGAAAGGCGGAACAGAGGCAAACAAAGAAGAAGCAGAGGAGAATGACAGCACACGGTGAAGAAACAGATGAAAACGGCAAAGAATGCAGAAGACACAGTGGAAAACGACACACAGGAGAACGATGTAGAAAATGAAAAAAAACAAATAATGGAACTAAAGAAGCATAGCATGTGGGGGTTAAATATCAGGTCAATAAAAGGGTGGGAAAGACCAACATGTTCTTAATTTTATTAAAAACTACATTTCAAAATATTAGGGTTTACAATTTTGTTCAAAATTGAGAATAGCGGCAATCAAACCGCAATGGCATTGCTATTACGCCGATACGCCACTATAACAGCGCTATGGCGGGCTATTGACAACCTAGATTTGCAGAGTATTACTTCAACAACTTAGAACTGTATCAAACTGCAACAATGAGTTGCATCTTCTCCTAAATGCAACCACTACTAACCTTGTCCTATGCAGGAACAAATATAAAGTAGAAAATTCTTCTACTTATTTGGCTATTGATCAGTAGTTTGGTTGAAATACCTCCAGAAGATAATAGCTGCTAATTACAATACTAATGCAATAACAAGAACCATATAAATCATAGTAATGTAGAATGTTAAAACTCGGATAAAGAACCATAGCTTACCCAAGAAGAAAGACATATTGTCCTGTCAAGTTGTCAATGTTTCTAGTTCTCTGCAGAAGTACTAGCTGAGGAAGTATAGCTACAGCTTCCAAATACAAGGAAAATGTCCACACCACCTATTTCATGCATAAGTGGTTTTAGAAAAGCAAATGAAAGTTAAAGTAATGCAAATTTGGCTCTTAAGAACAGCCAAACATGTATGGTAGCACACAGCTACAGAAGTTAAATAACAATGAATTTATACTAACCTCCTTAAATGTAAATTTCTCATTAATAAGTAGGGCCAAGAGTAAGCAAGGCAATACAAGAAAATAGTGACGGAAGGTATCCTGATCTTTGTCGTATGATCTACGAACAATTTTGTGGTACCTCATGTACCACACAATAGAGAATGAGCTTCCCAAGAATATCAACTTCATAACAGTATTATATAGAGATATGTAATTCGTAAGGATATCTAAGTAGCGAGCGGCGAAAACAAGTGCGTAGAGTTCTTGAGTTTTCAACGAGACACCTGCATATAAATAAGTAGCATCCAAAGTCAAAGAAAAACACACGCAGTCCTCTTTTTAACAAAAAATTAAACTAGATCAGTCACCTAATGCCCAAAAAATGAAAAATAAAACTCCTGATAAGCAGATATCTACTCCTCTAATGAATTACTTTATTCTTAATCACTTCGATTCTTTTTTTTCTTCATCTGGTAATGAATAAAACAGTCATTGATCATCCATAAACAGAAAACAAAAGACAAAGCTGAGGGAAAAATATTAGCATATATTCTTAGTAATAAAAAATAAAAGGGGTCTTTTACTTTTATCATAATATTTTAAGCAATCACATTACTTTATCTCAATGGAACCATGAACAGTACTTGAGTTTAAGAAGCAAGAAAAGTACTGATCTTCAATTACCTAAGCAGCGCCCCAACATATAACTACATTACTCACAAAAGACTTGCAGCTTCCTCATTCATCTACATCTCTAACTACATATATCCCTACATATCAGTCTCATTACTCGAATTTTACATACATACAACTTTCAAATTTACCATACCTATCTCAAAAAGAAACTTGAAAAATAAAGATCACCCGTAGTTAACACATGCAATTTCCAGAACATACTCAAACTATTAACATTGCACTTCGAGATTAACTTAAGGAGTCTTTTGACCAATAAGCGCACTGACAATGACATTTGTCTGAACTGTCATACATCAAGACACACCTAATCTCAAAAGTGTTCATTCATATGTGTGTCTTCATGGATGCAGATTCCATGCAGTCACGGTACACACATTCACGCATTTAGAGTGTTACTGACCACCGTTCAATCAAAACCAGACTGTCCTAATTTAAGTGGTAAATTTTAAACTATGATAAAAATTAAAATCTGTATTTTCTAGATCATCAAATCTTGATTGAACGGTCACTAATTCTTCGAATGCGTGTATATGTGTACAGACCAATTGCAGGAAATCCAATTTCATGTCTTCATAGAATGGTCAAACATTATCTAAATCCCAAACAAAAGGCACACCACAACTTCCTCCACAATATCAAATACCAAAGAATGCTTCAGCAACACTTAATAAACCAGAAAACCAAAATCCACAGTAATAATAACTAGAAACACTTATCCTAACAACGAAAACCCTAACAAAGGGAAATTTCAAAGCAATGCCTAAAATCTCACTCCATAAAACCTCACCAACATCATCTATTTCAAAATCGACACAAAAATATAACAAACCATCACAATAATGTCAACAATAGAAAGAAAAAATACCAGCACACGATTTGATGGTATGGATCTTGAGAAGAAGGACGAGGACGCTAGCCAAATGGGTCATATCCCCAGCTAACCTGAAAATATTCATCTTCGTCTAGATCTGAAATTGCTCGATCTGGATTTTTTTTTCTTCTCCAACTACGGGATGCGTTACGGTTGCAACAACCGTTTTGAGGCGGTGTTTTGGGCACTACTGTGAAGGTGTGTGTGGCTGTTGGATAGAAGATACAAACATAGAGAAGACTTCAGAATATGCTACCAGTCGTACTCTTGCTTCTTCTCTTTTTTTTCTCTCCTCTATGTTTTTTTTAATTATTTACCTTTTTTTATTACTAAAACGTTTTTTTATGGCAATTTTCATTTTTACCATTTTTGGTAAGGGGATTTTTTATACAACAATATCTTATTAAGTTACTTTAATTTTTACGATTTTAATGAGATATAATTTTATTTAGTTTTAATTAGTGTGAGGGTCTTTAATTTAATTTGATTTTGATGTTAAATTTTGAGCCAAAAAATGTTAAGTTGATTAGTGTGAGGGTCTTTAATTTAATTTGATTTTGACGGTAAAAGTTAAAATAGTGAGTTAATGAATATTTTATAAATGTATAATCATTTTCATTCAAAAGTAAATTGTAAATAGTATAATGTCTTGTGTTTTTTAGGGTTTACCTTCATCTTCTTCATCTTTATTTTGTTCAAATTTTCTCTTCGATGTCAAAGATTTACAGCAGTGCTTCAATATCAAAGATTTTCCTCTTCAAACTCCAACGGCCTTTCACGTTGATCTACACAATTTTTCTGAAGGTCCTGAGCCTTTTCCATTTTCTCTTGAATCATCCTTATTTTCTCGGTGATTTCCTAGATAATCTCAGGTCCAAGAATTCTTTTATCACCAATTTTCGTCTAACACAAAGGCATTTTACACTTTCTCTCATAAAAGGCTTCATAATGTGTCATCTTGATGCTTGAATGGTAGTTATTATTGTAGGAGAATTCGATCAAGGATAAGTGGTTCTTTTAATTTCATCCATTATCCAAGAAACATGCCCGTAATATATCCTCGGCGGTTTAGTTATTTTCGTTTGTTCATCCGATTGAGGGTGATTCGAGGTACTAAGATTAAAATACGCCACAAATGCATGATGAAAAGCCTTCCAAAACCTAGAAGTAAACTTCGGGTTTCAGTTAGACATAATATTATTCGGTACACCATGCAATCGGACAACCTTCGCAATGAACAACCTTTCTAGGGGGATGCCTTGTACATAGTCTTGACGGGTAGAAAATGAGCTCACGTAGTTAACCCATCAACAATTACCCAATTTAAATTTTGACCGTCAAGCGTATGAGGTAAACCCACTATGAGATCCATTAAGATACTTTTCCACTTCCATTCGGGTATTTTCAAGGGTTGCAACATACCAATCGGTCTTTGATGTTTAATATTCACCTATTGACATACTAACAAGTTGGCTACATATTCTACAATATTTATCTTCATACCGTGCCACCAAAAATTCTTATTCAAATCTTGGTACATTTTAGAAAAACCATAGTGAATGGTGAAATTACTCGTATGAGCTTCTTTCAGGATTTCTCTCTTCAAATATGAATCATTTGGTACACACATCCTCTAATTAAACAAAAAAGCTTCATTCATAGCTTGGGTGAAGTCTGGATGGTCAACCCTAGATTGCAACTTTGAATATACCCATTGGATTTGTCTTATTTTTTCCCTCAGGTCACATGTGATACTCAAGTTGCTAATTAGAACTATTGTCTGAGTCTATGCAAATTGTAGGTCAAGGCTCCAAAATATTTCCAACAAATCATGCTCTAACACCATCGACTCAGTTTATGCATATCCTTGTTACTCAGAGCATATGCTACCTTGTTGTCTTTTTTTTAATGGTACTTTAACTTGGAGTCTTACTTTTTTAGATATTTCATCCACCTTCGCTGACAGATATTCAACTCTTTTTTATCAAAGAGATACTTCAAACTCTTGTGATCACTAAACATTTCAAAGTGTACTCCATATAGGTAATGTGGCCATATTTTAAGTTCAAAGATGATCGCAACCAGTTTAATATCATGCGTTGGATAATTTTCTTCATAGGTTTTCAATTGTTGAGATGCATATGATACGACCTGGACATTTTGCATTATGACACATCTAACTCTTTCTTCGAAGCATCACAAAACATCTCATATTTCTAATTAGGATCAAGAATTAATAGAGCGGAAGCATGTCGCGGTGATAAACGGGTGTCATACCCCAAATTTGTCATACTTGTATACTGTTTTATTTTCGTTTTCACCTTTATACAGAAAAAAATCCAAAAAATATGTCATTTCTACAGGGTTTCGTTCAGGTTTGTCGTGCGCGCAGTACTGAAAATCACTGTGTGTGTGGAGGTCGTTTATTCGATTATCACTTTCATTTTCCATTAACAATTCTCAATCCCATTTTTTTTATTATCACCAAATTTTATTTTATTTTATTTTCATATTTCTAAACCACTTTTTTTATAATTTCTCATCCATAATCCGTATATAAAAAAAACCAATATTTTGTTTAAACCCATTACTTTTTATTAAGCCCATTATCTACCCAAAATATAAACAAAATTCATTAATATTTTGTTATCATTATTACCTTTATTATTATTCTCACCCATTATAAAAAAAAACCATTTCATTATTATTATTTCTTATTATTATTATTATTATTATTATTATTATTATTATTATTATTATTATTATTATTACTTTTATTTCTTTTATTATATCTATTATTATTTTATTCTTTTTTCAATTTTATAAACTCAATATTTTTTCCTCTTCATATCACATCATTTCACATAAACAATTCAAAGTCAGCAGCTCCACTGCAATACCAGCAATTTCACGTCATGACCCGCCAATTTCCTTTTTTTCAACTTTCTATTGACCCCACCTAAAAATAATCAGCCTACACTTTCTCCACACAACAAACTTTACATGCTGCATCACATGATCTTCACGCAGCAAGGACGTACAATCCAAAACCACTAAAATTTCACACCCAAACACAACGCACAACAACCTTGTAATATTTCTTCCATCCTCGTCAAATAACAGCTCAGCAAGAATATCCTATCCAAATCTTTGCTCACAAATTCCCTTAACACCCTCATACTCTCTACTCTATAAATCCACCCCTCATTCACACAGAAAATCAAGTTTGGAAAACCTGTGAAAACCCTCCAAGAATAAAAAAAAACCAAACTTCAAAAAACCTTTCATAAATCAAAAACACAGCCAACATAATACCTCTATATATTGTTCCTCTTCATTAACAACAACAAAACCTTCGTTATTACTCACCATCATCCTCACAAAATCTTAAACCATCTTCAGACTATATTCATCACTATCATAAACAACCATACAACCAAAAAAAATCGAAACAGAGGTTGAGAGATCAAAGAGCAAACACCATACCTCACACAGAGTACGCGATTCCGAACCAAAACCAGAAAAAGCCAAGACGGTGCAAAACCACCAAACACAAACTCAAACACCAAAATCGAGCAGAAGCGAAAATCACGGACACGAACCTTCAAAAAACACAGATCGCCGAAAACCACCCAAAAACCACCGCGAAAAAACGAACTGAACGAGAGAGATCTAGACTGGGATAGAGTGTGATTCGAGAGAGGGAGGCGGTATTGAAACTTACAGTGACGATGGGTTTCTTCTTTATGTTATCGTGTTTTTGAAAGAGGAGTTTTCGTTGGCTTTTATTCTTCTGCGTTTTTATGTCATTGATATTGATCTTTTACTTCACCCTTGTTTTTTTTTGTTCCCTTGTATTTTTTTTTAAAAGACCTTGCTTTTTTTATTTTATTTTATATAAAACCTATTTTGGGCTCGGTTAGCCCACGAATCTAGATCCTTACTTTGTACACACCACACTTACACACGCACCTCCCCCTTAGTTTTTTTATGTTTATTAATGTTTTTTTGCTGACTTTTGGGCTTAGCCATGTTGCCTTGTTAATCACACCAACTAAATCAGCGACACCCCCCTTCTGTTTTTTAATTTCATTTTTTCTTTTGTTTCTTGGTTTTAATTTTAACCTTTTTCTTTTTAAATTTTTATTGTTAAAGTTGTTAGATTTATTAAATCTTCTTTTATTTTTGTGGGCCGATGATATAAAAAATGGTTGATTTTGGTCCGATTTCATTAAATCGGATAGAATAAATCAATATGAGGCCAAATTAGTTTAGTTTATTTTTGTTCATTATTTTATCTCGACTAATTTTTCTTTTGGCAATTTAATTTAGTTTATTTTATTTTATAGTTTATTTTATCGTTTTATGGTCGATGAGCATCTAAGTAATCTTGAGATTCGTCGCAAGCCGACTTGAAATCTCGATTAATGATGAGACCATTTTAGTTTATTTTATTTAGTTTACTTTATTTTATTTTTTGCATTTCAAAATCGACGCTCCACTCCTCATAGAACGATTCTAAACATTGAATTGGTTCTAAGGTAGTTAAAGAGCTACATTTTGACGCCTCCGATTTAATTTTTAAGGTCCAACGCCTCCGAATAGTTAGGACACTTCACACACGCTTGCTCTTGGGCCAATACAATGAAACCTTTTATTTCGTGCAATCTCGTGTAACTTACATGTACCCCTCTCTCATTCCTTTGTACGCACTTTATTTATTTTCCGCATTTATCGTTTAGATCGCTAGGAGCACACTTAGGGACTAGTTTAGATCTCGTTTAGTTCGCGAACCCTCGATCCAACGCCAAGTGCTTACACTCACACACACTTGCACTTATTTTTTCAGTCATGGTTTCGTTTCTCTGGGAGCACCCTTAGGGAATAGGAATCAGATCCACCAAACCTTGCGAGCCGAGCGCACTGTGCCTCGCTAAACAAACAATAAACCTCAATTTGCATTTACCCGTAAGTCGAGTGCTTCACGCATCGCAATCAAACCTCAATAAAAAACCAAAACATTTCTATTAGATCCAAACCCTTGATCCGATGTCAAGTGGTCATTAGGTAATAAAGCACTCTAATAATACGAGAAGAATTGTACGCCACGAGCCTTAAGTGGTAGAAAGGAGGACTACGAGCTTTCGTTACTCGCTCCGATTATTTCCGTTGCAAGACGCTTGGCTTATTGGTTCAGAATAATCACCTCTACCCATAGTCTTTAAGGAGTCGTATCCAACCTTATTTGATTCAGGTAAATTTTTGAGGACGGGAATATTCTAAGTGGGGGAGAGTTGTAACGTCCTATTTTAATATGACTAATTATTTAATTGCGTAAAATCGATTATTTTCTTTATTTTAATTTTTGGTGTGAATTATTAAGTTTAGTGACGTGTCGGAGGAACTTATTTGACGAAAATGTCGGTCTTATTGAATTAATCGATTTTTATAGGATAAACTAGAATTAGTTATAATTTAATCAATTAAATAAATTAAAATAATAAGAAATTATGAGGTTCAAGGACATGGTGGTCATTAAAAGAATAAGTAAGGGTATTTTTGAAATTTGGTAATTAAGATATAAGGGTTACATGAGGGAGTTTGAGATTTTTTTCCAGAAATGGACGGCTTGCGCCACCCAACCTCATTAACAGAGATGGCTTGCGACACCTAGGGATTAAGAATCAAAGAATTAATTAAAGTAAAGTGAAAATATAAATGAATTATTTAATTAGGTGATGGAAGATCAATGTGGTTGGTGCCGCATATTTTAGTGGCAGGCGCCACTTTATAAAAGGTGTGAAATCAATGTGGCATGAGCCACATTCAAAAGTGGCTTGCGTCACTCCCCTCTTTTGAGAGGTGGCTTGTGCCACCTAGATACCTTTAGGAGGTGGCTTGCTCCACCTGGTGGTTATGCCACTCAGTGAGTTTTGGGATGGCCAGTGCCACCCCTGTGCGGCCTGTGCCACCCAGAAAAAAAATGAATATCATGTTTTCTGTTGTATGCAGTTTATGTAACTTTCATCCTGATTAATTCTGAAAATCTATCTTTTATAAAAATCAGAAGCTAACTGTAAACAATAGAAAAAATAGTATATTTTGTGAACTAAATAGTGAAATTTAAGTGTAATAACAGTGGATGTATTGTGATGAATGTTTTATGTCAAAAGAAATAAATATGAAGTTCCACTGTTGTGAATTGTGTGCTATTGATGTTGTTGAATATGATGTGAATTTCCACTATTGTGTGAAGTTGAATACATGCTATAAGTTGCTATGATTTTGTGACGCTATGGAATTGTGAAATACTTGTTGTACGATTAGTTAATAAAATCGTAACTGTAAAATTGAAGTGTATGATTGAATGATGATGTGTTTTGACTAGCCGTGGTTGATTTTATTATTATGCGCATCATGCATTCATAGCATTGGTTAGGACGAATTGTCCAATGATGTTTTGCAGGATGAAGATCCAGTGATGAATTTTAGGACGGTAATGTCCAGTGACAACCTTAATCCTATAGTGCGGATTAAGTGCAAACTGAGGTGTGCTCTGGTTCCAAGCGGGAACCGATCCTACTGGTGGGGATCTTTGGAGATAACGATGACTAAGTCATCAGTGATGGTTTGGTACCGCATGCATAGAGTCTTGAGTTTCTTTAGCATTATGGTTTGACATTTTATTATGTGACGAGTGTTGTTTGAGTATTATAATGATCTTGACGAGTTATATGATGAATATGAGTATGTTATTGGTATCATTATTATGATACTTTAACCCTGTCAGTTTCCTAAATATTTTATAATGATTATGATTACTCACCCTTTCTGTTTGGAATTGTTGCCTCTTTCGTGGGTAACTTGCAGGTAATCAAGAGTAGTGTCGGAAGCTTAGGAGTTGCTTCAGGGTATGTCGGTTTACTTCATTGAAGTAAAATGGGTCTTGCTCTGATACGTGACACCGGGATTTTGGAATTTTCCTATTTAGAATATTTCATGTTTTGTTGTTTTGAAGTTTTGAGATGTTTTGATGACTTTCCTTTATTTGAAGCTTTCATTTATAAACCTTGAGATGTTTTGAACCATGTGATTTTCTGAGATATACCTTAGGGTATTGTTTTCAATTGTTAAGGAAGTTTGGAACTTTAATCCGCTGCGATGATTTTTATTTTATGTTTTTAAATATGTTGTTATTTTAATGATGAAAACCTTTAAACCCGTGTTACAGAGCAGGAACCTTTTTTTTAAAGATGTTTTTATGAAGATGTGACATCCATGATTTTTGATGAGAAACTTATTTTCCTTAAATAAGTCGCATTTTTATTTGGGGTATAGACGGGTGTTACATTCCCGCAAGGAAGCTTCGAATCGGTTGTGGTTGAAACTTAGGATTAAGGAGATTTTTCTAATTCAAAAATCTAGGATTAAGTGGATTAATGATGGTGATAATAATTCTAGGTTCTTTCATACTATCATGAAGGAGAGAAGAAGACGAAATAATATTGGTTTTATCAATTCGGAGCATGGAGTTTTAACTTCGGTTAAGGAAGTAAAGAATGAAGTTCACTATCACTTTGCTTCTAAATTCTTAGAACCGGAAGGTAATAGACCTTTATTGGAAGGAATTACTTTTAAGGCTTTTAATCAGGAAAATAGAGTTTTTCTTGAGCGTCCATTTTCGGAGGAGGAGATTAGGGAGTCCGTTTGGAGTTGTGATGGGTTTAAAAGTCTGGGACCCGATAGTTACTCTTTCTTTTTCTTAAAGAAATGTTGGCACTTTATAAAGAAAGACTTTTGTAGGTTCTTTAGAGAGTTCCATGGTGGAGCAAGGTTATCTAAAGCTATCGTCTCCTCTTTCCTTACTTTGATTCCTAAAAGAAATAATCCCTTGGATCTAGATGAGTATCTTCCTATTTGTCTTGTAGGATGTTTGTACAAGGTTTTATCGAAGCTTTTGGCGGCAAGACTAAAGGGGGTTATTCACTTGATCATATCTCTTTGCCAAAGTGCTCTCGTCCCGGGTAGATGATAACTCAAATTTGTATCGATTATTTAGTATAGTTTCTGATCATTTATGTTATTAATTTATATATTTTGAACGATATTACACGAGTTTTGTGTCTGTTTTGCAGATATTTGATTAAACCTGACTTTTGGAAGCAAATAATGAAAATGAGACTTATTGGACAAGAAATGGAGCAAAACAGAAGAAAACAGAAGAAGAAAATGAATTTTCTGCAAACTCAACTGTGGGACAATCGTCACACATGAGTGTCGACTGTCACACATGAGTGACGACCGTCACCAATCCAGGATGACCGTCCCAGCTTCAAGTTGAGCGTCACAGGCCCAAGTTGGTCGTCACAGCTTCAAGTTGAATGTCACAATTAAATTTCCAGAAACTTATTTACGTATCAGAATTCAAAATAGAAAGATGTTATGTGTTTTCTTCTCATTCAACAGAGAGATTATCTCTACCCTAATCAACCTCAGTCCAAGCTTATCAATCAAAGCCCAAGCTAAATCCATTCCATCAAGTTCTCAACAAACCAAACCTTGGAGGCTATAAATAGAAGCTACTGCAAAGCTCAAAGGGACTTTCGTTCATACCCCAAATTTCTGCCGCATTGTCGTTCGAAGTTTAGATTTATTTTTCCAGCATCGCTTTTATTTTTGCATTACCAAACCTAAGTGATAGTTTCCATCATTAGGAAGCTATCACTATTTTAATTGTTTCTAGCCACTGCATATTTGTTTTAACTTATAAGTTTCCTCAAGCTTGGTTGATCAAGAACATTGCAACCAGGTTTCTATTTTGAATGCTTTATTGTTTAATTATTATTACATTTATTATTATGCAATTCTTCTTCTTCTATCTTTCTTTGTTTTTATTTAATATGTCTAGCTAAACCATTAATCGGTATGTAATTGTTTAACCGAAACGAATTTGATAGAACTAGACTAATATCTTAAATTAAATTACTTTCCGGTTTCAATATCTTAATATAAACAACTTTCGTTACGAGAGTAAGAGAGTATAAAAGATTTGGATTAACACCACGGGAGTGTGAGATCATAATCAGATAGATGAAATCGGGTATTGTTTTAAATACAGCGGAAGCACTTTAAAACCAATTAGAACCTTTAGGTTTCCAAAAAATATTTCTAACTTGAATTGACACAGCGAGAGCGCTCAATTGAACTTAGGGATATAGTAATAGGCAAGACCATGAAAGTGTGAGTTAACGACTTTTAAACCGACAATTTCTACGGAGAGATAACTTAATAAACCTAAATAAGCCGACCCTCTATTGATTCGCGAAGGCAAATCAATTACGTATCGATATCCTTATTATTAATTTAACTTAATTAATTTCTCACCTTCTAAAACTAAAAATATCACTCGCCTTAGCTAAACATAGTAACACCCAATAACGCTAGGTTGATTATCGAGTCTTTGTGGGATCGATATCTTTTATTACTATGTGATAGACTGTGCACTTACAGTTAATAACCGTTAAACTCAGAAAGTCGTGATCAAGTTTTTGGCGCCGTTTCTGGGGACTTAGATTTAGTCAATAATGCAATTCGTTGTTGCGCCATCTAGACTAAGGCAACAAATTTACCTTTCCTTTGTCGATTGTATACCCAATACTCACTCCCGAGGCGAAGAGTTAGAACCCCATATCGACGAAGTAGAACGTTTCATAAGTTTGAGACGCCGAACTGAACCCAACGAAACCTTTATTCATGAAGATATTATACTAGAACCAGATGAAGAATCCATCATGGCCGAAAATGGATGAGCACCACGTTCACTTAAGTCCTATGCGACTCTAAATCAACAAGAACCGCACAACAGTATTGCCACACCAGCCATAACCCGAAACGATTTTGAATTGAAACCTTCATTACTGCAAGCTCTACAACATAACAAGTTTTCCAGGAATCCTACGGATGATCCTAATAAGCATCTGACAAAGTTCGTGCAATACGCAGATATAGTAAAAGTGAATGGTGTAATCCAAGACGCAATAAGACTGAGACTCTTTCCATTCTCTTTAAAAGATAGAGCTTGGGCATGGTTACAATCGCTATCATCCAACTCTGTCACAACATGGGAAGAACTGAAGAAAGTATTCTTATCTCGATATTTCCCGCCACGCAAGACAACTATGCTGAGAGCTGAAATTAATGGATTTCGACAGAAAGATGCCGAATCACTTTACGAAGCATGGGAATGATACAAGGATTTGTTAAGATTATGTCCACACCATGGATTTGAAAATTGGGTAACCATCATAACCTTCTATAATGGACTTCTATACAACACTAGGATGAAGATAGACGTTGTCGCGGACGACACTCTTATGGATAAACCATACGAAGAAACCTACAACCTCATTGAGAACATGGCTCAAAATCATTGCCAATGGGAAGGAGAAAGAACACCTGTAGAGAAGAACCAAACTAAAGGAGGAATGTACGAAGTGAATCGTTTCGATCACGTAAATGCCAAGATGGATGCCATAGCTCAAAAAATTGATAACTTGGCCATAACACCACCAACCATTATGGCTACAATGACTCTGAATTGTGAAATTTGTGGAATCCCAGGACACATATCACCTGAATGTCAACTTCTTGCCGGATTAACCACATATCAGGTGAACTATGCTCAAGGAAAACCTTATTTTGATACCTACAACCCAAGATGGAAGAATCATCCAAATTTCTCTTACAAGAACAACAATGCCTTGTATGCGCCTAACCAAGCACCAACTGTACCACCAGGATACCAAAAAGCTGCCGCACCCAATCCAAACGCTCCTAGAAAATCAAACCTTGAACTGATGATGGAAAACTTCATTACTACACAAACTCAAACAAACAAGGATTTCCTGAACCATAACATCTATACTAGTGAGTAGATCAAACAATTGGTGACCAGAGTAGATGCATTAGCTACTCATAGTAAGATGTTAGAAACCCAAATCTCTCAAGTAACCCAACAACAAGCATTTATTGTTGCCCCAGCTGGAAAATTTCTTGGACAACCACAACCAAATCCTAAAGGTCATGCAAATGCAGTTATACTAAGAAGCAGAAAAGAATTGGACGGACCTGCCGATCCTAGAACCAAAAACCCGACCATGTATCAACAACCTGAGAAATCAACTGCGAAAAATGATAAACCACGAGAAAAGGAAATACCTTATGTACCTCCACCACCATATAAACCACTGATTTCGTACCCCCAACGGTTGACAAATTCTAAAACTATAGGACAATTCAAGAAATTTGTAGAGCTTCTGAAATAGTTAAACATCACCATACCCTTCACAGAAGCTATTACTCAGATGCCCTTGTACGCTAAATTTATAAAATAGATCTTATCTAACAAAAATAAAATCTAGGAGAATGAAACAATTACACTTACTGCTGAGTGTGGCGCGATTATTCAAAATAGCATGCCTCCTAAACTAAAGGATCCAAGAAGTTTCTCTATTCCTTGTGTAATAGGAAAGTTTGTCATAGACAAACCCCTATGTGATTTAGGAGCAAGTATAAGTGTTATGCCATTATCAATTTGCAAGAAACTGGATATGGGACAACTGAGACCAACCAAGATGTCAGTTCAACTAGCCGATCGTTCAGTAAAATTCCTAGTTGGCATTCTAGAGAACGTTCTTGTACGAATAGGTCAGTTCTACATCCCAACTGATTTCATAATCATGGACATCAAGGAAGATGCTAAAACCCCTATTATACTAGGAAGATCATTCTTAGCCACAGCCGGAGCTATCATCGATGTAAAGAAAGGTAGGCTGGCATTCTAAGTAGGAGAGGAGAAAGTCGAATTTATTCTAACCCAATTCCTCCAAGCTCCAGCCATGGACGATGCATGTTACCTTATAGACGTCATTGATGAATGCATACGAGAAATGGAAAAAGAAGAGACTACCTACTCTGACATAATGAAAATCCCATCTTCTGAGATCTTCGGAGATGATAATTTGAAAGAACTTTACCAGGACGAAAGCCAAATTGAATGCTTAGCTCTTACACCTGATCATATGCCATGCCCGAAGAAACTCGATGTTGAACTTAAGGCGTTACTTAATAACCTTATATACGAATTCCTCAATTCAGAACTTAAAAGACCAATTATAGTGAATGTGGACTTAGGACAGCTCGAGACAGAAAAACTTTTAGACGTCTTGAGGAAATACCCAACTACGTTAGGATATAACATATATAATCTAAAAGGAATAAGTCCTTCAATATGCATGCACCACATTATGCTAGAGGAAGAATGTAAGACCTCTAGAGGACCTCATAGAAGGATTAATCCGATTTTAAGTACTTTAGTCAGGGACGAGGTTAAGAAGTTACTAGACGTTGGAATTATATATCAAATATCTGACAGTCAGTGGGCCAGCCCAATGCATATCGTACCAAAGAAGGGAGGCATTACTGTCACTAAGAACTCAAAGGGCGAGTCTATAACACAAAGAGTAGTAACCAGGAGTAGAATGTGCATCGATTATCGAAAACTGAACAAAGCTACTCGGAAAGATCATTTTCCTTTACGCTTCATCGATCAAATGTTGGAAAGATTAGCCAAACATTCTTACTTTTTCTACATAGATAATTACTCAGGATTTTTCCAAATTCCTATTCATCCTGACGACCAAGAAAAGACAACATTCACATGCCCCTACGGAACATTCGCTTACCGTTGTATGATATTCGGTTTATGTAACGCTCCAACAACATTTCAACGATGTATGATGACGATTTTTGTTGATTTCATAGATGACATCATGGAAGTGTTCATGGATGACTTCTCTGTATGCAGACAAAGCTTTGAAGGATGTCTATCTAACTTAGATATGGTAATAGAGAGATGCATAAAAGTGAATCTTGTACTAAATTGGGAGAAGTGCCACTTTATGGTCAGACAAGGGATAGTTTTAGGACATGTGATATCTAACAGAGGCATCGAGGTAGATAAAGCAAAGATAAAAGTAATAAAAGACCTCCAACCGCCTAAAACCGTTAAAGAAATAAAACGTTTCTTAGGACACGTCGATTTTTACCGACGATTCATTTAGGGATTTTCCAAAATCACTAAATCGTTGACTGGTTTACTAATGAAGGACGTTGAGTTTGTCTTTAACGAAGACTACTTAAAAGCATTTGAAACACTTAAAACAACCATCATCACTGCACCCATCATGCAACCACCCAATTGGACTCTACCATTCGATATTATGTGTGATGCGAGTGATTATGTTGTAGGCACAATCATAGGCTAAAAAAAAGATAATAAACTTCACGCAATATACTACACAAGCAGAACTTTAGACCCTGCTCAGATGAATTACGCTACAACAGAAAAAGAACTCTTAACAATCATGTTCGCACTTGATAAATTTCGTTCTTACCTAGTAGGAGCTAAAATAATCATATATACCGATCATGCAACCATTAGATACCTTCTAAGTAAAAAATACGTGAAGCCTAGATTACTAATATGGATCTTATTACTACAAGAGTTTGATTTGGAAATCAAGGATAATAAAGGAACTGACTACGTAGTAGCAGACCACTTATCACGTATGGAAGGAATTAAACCAGACCCGATACCAATTAATGATGATTTCCATGACGAACGTCTTATAGATAAACTTAAGAGTGATATATCTTCCTTGACTCTAGATGAACAAATCCAAGAAGAAATAATGGAAGAGATTTATGTACAAACCACTCTACCATGGTATGCTGACATAGTAAACTATTTAGCTGTCGGGGTACTTCCACTAGATCTCACATACCAACAAAAGAAGAAATTCTTCCATGATTTAAAACAATACTACTGGGATGACCATTGCTTTCCAAGCAAGGACCCAATGGTATTTACCGTTGATGTGTCCCAGAAGAAGAAATGGATAACATAATTTCTCATTGTCACTCCGCTCCTTACGGTGGACATGCAAGCACTTCAAAGACTTGTGTGAAGATCCTTCAATCAAACCTATTTTGGCCCACTCTTTGGAAAGATGTTCACCTTTCCATTCTAAATTACAATCGATGCCAACGCACTGGTAACATCTAGAGGCGCGATGAGATGCCCTAAAAAGGCATTCTTGAAATGGAAGTTTTCGATGTTTGGGGAATTGACTTTATGGGACCATTCCCATCTTCTTTTGGAAATAAATTTATACTCGTCGTTGTTTATTATGTTTCGAAATGGATCGAAGCTATAGATTCTCCAACAAATGACATACGAGTACTCATGAAGCTTTTCAAAAATATTATTTTCCCGAGATTCGGTGTACCAAGACTCGTCATAAGTGACGGAGGTTCCCATTTCATATCTAAAATATTTGATAAGTGTAACACCCCAAAATTTTCCCTCTCATTTTCATGGAATTTAACATATCACATTGCATACACAATTCCATATCATGGCACAAAGCATTGCATCATAACAATCATAACTGAGGCATAGGCCTTGTGATCAACGACTGAAGAAATTGATGATCATCCAAAAGCAATAAAAGGGTCACATGGCTTCTCAACACTATTTAAAGGGTCAACAACATCCCACAAGATTTCATTTGACTCCCCAACTCTTAGGAAGAAGTAGATTGATCAAAGAAATTCAAGCAGTGCAACACCTCCTAACAAAAGGGGGTGAAATTAGGGTTTCTGATTAATAGAGATTCTCAATGAAATTTTTGGTTCAAAATTAATCTCATTGTTTCTGAAATTCTGGGATCAGATATGTGATGTCGAACCAGATGTTTAGACACTGAAATCCTAAACAAAAATTAATGAGCTAGTAAATTAAATGACACAGGAAATCGTTAACCCAGTTCAGTGTATCTCCACACTTACATCTGGAGGCTACCAAGCCAGGAAGGAAATCCAATTTAAGTAATATTAATTATGGAGTTAAACCAATCAGTTTAATCCTTCACTTAATATCTACCCAAGGCAATTTCTACCTAAGACTCTACTTAGATATGAGTACCTACTCACTCCCCCTCAATCACACAGTGATCTTTACAATGATTAATAAATTTGAAGTCACACTTCAGACACAACAGCTTGATCTTACTTAAAAGTTTCAATCAAGACACAATTCACTTATTGCTTAAAAGCTCATAAAGTGACTAACAAACAATTAAAACCTACTAGCTTCATAAACACCCTTGACAGTCTTCTTAAATTCGTAATCTTTTCTTGAGTGTTTCAGTTCCTTAAATAGATGCTTGGTTTGTGGGCTTTTTGCAAATTATCCAGACTTTGATAAATCCCACAGTCATCTCCTTGAATTAGGGTGAGTTAGTTTGTTATCTCCTTGAATCAAGGTGAGTTAGTTATTCTGTTACACTGGAACCAGATAACTAAGCTTCCTAAAGATGCGTCTTGGAGTGCTTATCCTTTTACAATTAATTCCAGATATTTTCTCCTGAATTTAATCACTTCTGTTACGCATCATTTAAGTCAGATAGCAGGTTTGTGATGTCACAACATCTGGTGTGACATCCTGATGTCCTGAACTAAGTTCATAACTTTTACTTTGTTTGTTAATGTCACAACATCTGGTGTGACATCCTGAACTAAGTTCATAGCTTCTTGTTTGTCAAAAATTCTGCCAATTCTTAACATCAATTAGCATCAGAGCAGGCACCCTGCCTGTATAACTGGGTGAGATCTAGGGACTGCAAATTTTGGGAACATGGACAGAGATGTAGGATCTGTGAATCGACCACCTATCTTGGATGGATCCAACTATGATTACTGGAAGCCAAGAATGGTAGCACTCTTGAAATCTCTTGATAGCAGGGCTTGGAAAGCAGTTAACAAAGGATGGGAGCACCCTGTCAAAGACAATAAGGATGGGGAAAAAGTGATGAAGCCTGAAGAAGAGTGGAGCAAGGAGGAAGAAGAGTCAACACTTGGAAATTCCAAAGCCTTAAATGCCTTATTCAATGGCATTGACAGGAACATATTTAGGCTTGTGCATCACTGTGAGCTGGCCAAGGATGTTTGGGACACTCTCAGAACTACTCATGAAGGAACATCAAAGGTGAAGATGTCAAGACTTCAACTTCTCACCACCAAGTTTGAGAACTTGAGGATGAAGGAAGATGAGACCATTCATGAGTTTTACATGAAAATCTTGGAGATTGCTAATACTTCTGGTGCCTTGGGAGAGAAGATGAGTGATGAAAAGTTGGTAAGAAAGATTCTCAGATCACTGCCAAAGAGGTTTGACATGAAGGTTACTGCCATAGAAGAAGCTCAGGACATCTGCACAATGAAGGTTGAGAAGCTCATTAGTTCCCTTCAAACCTTTGAGATGGGAATGAATGATACAATTGTGAAGAAAGTCATGAAGCAGGCTCTGAGGACAACTTATCAGAATCAATTGCTATGCTTGGAAGACAATTTAACAAAATTCTCAAAAGAATGGACAACAGGCCCAGACCAAGTGGAAGAAACTCAACCTCTGAGAATAAAAGACCTTATGACTCTAATAGAAGGTCAAACTATGATGAGAAGACTAACCAAGGAAAAGGGATCCAATGTCATGGATGTGAAGGGTATGGAAACATTAGAAGTGAATGCCCAACCTATATAAAGAAGCAAAAGAAAGGTCTCTCTGTGTCCTGGTCAGATGAAGACCCAAGTAGTGAGTCAGAAGAAGAATCTGCAAAGCACATCACTGCTCTAGCTGGAGTATGTGAAACTGAAGGGGGATCCAGTGATGAGGATCTGACATTTGAAGAGCTTGAAGCATCTTACAGGATGCTGTGTAAAAGGAGCACTGAAGTATGCATGGAAAATAAACAGCAGAAGAAGCAGATTGAGGAATTAAAGGCTGAAAAGGCAAGTCATCTAGAGATCATTGACACTTTGAAAAGTGAAGTCAGCCTACTCAACTCCAAAATGGAGCATATGTCCAAATCTGTCAGAATGCTGAACAGTGGCTCAAACACATTGGATGCCATTCTCAACAACAACAAGCACTCAGGGGATAGGACTGGGCTGAGATTTAATAAAGCTCAAAACTTTGAGGCTAGCACCAGCCAAACAACTCCAAATCCCATGAAGTCAAACAAGATGTTCAAGCAGATGTCTCAACATCATGACAAAAACATGATGAAAAAGAAATATCAAAGATGGAGATGCCATCACCGTGGAAGGTTTGGTCACATCAAACCTTTTTGCTACAAACTGCATGGATACCCAAATCAGAGTTATCAGCACCTTCCTGAGCAGAAGACAGAGGTCACCAAGAAAATTTGGATACCTAAAACTAGTCTTTATACTGATCAAAGCTACCAGTACATACCTAAGAACAAGTTCACCAGGCAACCTTGGAACTCTAGAGATGGACACTACCCAGGGCATATGCATCAAAGGAAACCTCACAACAGGCAAAAATGGTTCAAGCAGGTTGTTGCCTCTATAGCACACACATCTCTCAGAGTATCTACTAAGGAAGACTGGTATTTTGACAGTGGCTGCTCAAGGCACATGACTGGACTGAAGAATCTGCTGGTAGACTTAAAGTCACACTCATCCATCTATGTAACCTTTGGAGATGGAGCAAAGGGGGAAATCAAGGGAGTTGGGACCCTGGACTGCTCAGGTGTACCAAGTCTAGATGGTGTGCTGTTGGCAAAAGGATTAACTGCTAACTTGATAAGCATAAGTCAGTTATGTGACCAAGGTTACAGTGTCAACTTCACCAAAACTGAGTGCATAGTTTCTGATAAAGAACAGAAAGTTGTCATGAGAGGAGCCAGATCTAAAGACAACTACTATATGTGGGAACCCCAAGATTTCAGCCTCACATCTACTTGTTCCTTAGCCAAAGAAGAAGAAGTGAAGCTGTGGCATCAAAGACTGGGTCATCTCCATCTCAGAGGTATTTAAAGATCTGTGCCTTAGGATCCAAAGAGAAAAAGCAAGCTGTGTGGTCAGAATAAGAAGTGATCATGGAAAGGAGTTTGAGAATAAAAAATTCTCAGACTTCTGTTCTTCAGAAGGGATCAACCATGAGTATTCTTCTCCCATCACCCCTCAACAGAATGGGATTGTTGAAAGGAAAAACAGAACTATTCAGGAGTCAGCTAGAGCCATGATTCATGCCAAGAAGTTACCCCTGTATTTTTAGGCTGAAGCTATGAACACAGCATGCTACATCCACAATAGAGTCACACTAAGAAAGGGAACTTTATCCACCATCTATGAAGTCTGGAAGGGTAGAAAACCTACAGTCAAGTACTTTCATGTATTTGGAAGTAAGTGTTACATTCTGGATGATAGGGATCAAAGAAGGAAGATGGACCCTAAGAGTGATGAAGGGATATTTCTTGGATACTCCATAAATAGCAGAGCTTACAGAGTATTTAACTCCAGAACCAAGGTTATAATGGAGTCAATAAATGTGATTATTGATGATACCTATGCAAAGACAGATGTTGCTGATGATGTTGGAACATCTGCTAACAATCAAACTGAAGTTGAAATAGAAAGTGATAATCTTGACTTCACTGAGACAAGGTCAGAGCAATCCAACAAACCTCCCTCCATCAGAATTCAGAAAGATCATCCTAAAGAACTGATAATTGGTGATCCCAACAGTGGTGTCATCACTAGATCAAGAGAGATGATCTCAGGATCCTGCTTTGTTTCAAAGATAGAACCTAAGAACATCAAGGAAGCTCTGAATGATGAGTACTGGATCTCTGCTATGCAGGAAGAATTAGGCCAGTTTACAAGGAATGAAGTATGGGATCTTGTTCCTAGGCCTGATGACATTAATGTGATTGGCACTAAGTGGGTGTACAAAAACAAGTCTAATGAGCAGGGAGTAGTCACAAAAAACAAGGCTAGGCTTGTAGCTCAAGGATATACACAAATTGAGGGGGTAGATTTTGATGAAACTTTTGCACCAGTAGCAAGACTTGAATCCATCAGACTACTCCTAGGAATTGCTTGCATCCTAAAGTTCAAACTATTTCAGATGGATGTTAAAAGTGCCTTCCTAAATGGGTACCTTAATGAGGAAGTATATGTGGAGCAACCAAAGGGATTTGTTGATCCAAGCTGTCCAGACCATGTATATAAGCTGAGGAAGGCTCTGTATGGTCTAAAGTAAGCTCCCAGAGCATGGTATGAAAGACTGACCACCTTTCTCATTAAACATGGATACAGGAAAGGAGGAATAGACAAAACACTATTGGTAAAGGATGAAGAGGGACAGGTTATGATTGCTCAGATATATGTGGATGACATAGTGTTTGGTGGGATGTCAGACAAGATGGTTAAACATTTTGTGACTCAAATGGAGTCTGAGTTTGAAATGAGCCTAGTGGGAGAACTAACTTACTTCCTTGGACTACAAATCAAACAGATGGAGGACTCCATGTTCATATCCCAAAGCAAGTATGCAAAGAACACTGTCAAGAAGTTTGGGATGGACAATGCAAGTCACAAGAGAACACCTGCCCCCACTCATTTAAAACTGACAAAGGATGACAAAGGTGAGAGTGTGGACCAAAGCTTGTACAGAAGCATGATTGGGAGTCTACTATATCTTACAGCTAGCAGACCAAATATAGCCTTTGCAGTAGGTGTGTGTGCTAGGTATCAAGCTGAACCAAAAGTGAGCCATCTAAACCAGGTTAAGAGGATCTTGAAATATGTAAATGGTACTTGTGACTATGGCATAATGTACTCTCATGGTTGTGAACCAATCCTCACTGGATTTTGTGATGCTGACTGGGCTGGAAGTGCTGATGATAGAAAGAGTACATCAGGAGGATGCTTCTTTATAGGGAACAATTTAATTTCTTGGTTCAGTAAGAAACAAAATTGTGTGTCCTTATCCACTGCTGAAGCTGAATATATTGCAGCTGGTAGCAGTTGTTCACAGCTGGTATGGATGAAACAAATGCTCACAGAATACAATGTCCCACAAGATGTCATGACATTGTACTGTGACAATTTAAGTGCTATTAATATCTCCAAAAATCCTATCCAACACAGCAGAACTAAGCACATAGATATCAAATATCACTTCATCAGAGACCTTGTGGAAGAGAAGGTAATCACATTAGAGCATGTAGCCACAGAGCTGCAATTAGCTGACATATTTACTAAGGCTTTGGATGCTACCCAATTTGAAAACCTAAGGGGTAAATTGGGAATCTGCATATGTGACATATAGCAGTTATGGAGAAGTGCCAGCATGTCTCATGACATCGTGTGGCATGATCACCAGATGGCAGCACTAGTCTGGTCAATAACTGTTTGTATTCCAATCTTAAAAATTTCAATAGCAACGGATTCTATATATGTACAAACGTGCTTTCAACTCCTCACATCCTCATTAGCACCACTGAACGTTTTGCATGCTATAGCTGAATCTCTAAACTCATCCAAATCTATCAAACCTTTCAACATTTCCTCTACAATCGAAAAAATGTCTCAACATCAGAACCCTAACTCCATTGATGAGGGTCTCAATCAAGAAGACGTAGTGAACGCAACTCCAATATCTGTAGTACCAATGGATGCTACTCCTATAAATGTGATCAGAGGAAGCATTCCTATTGCTCAAAAGCCCAGGACTCCCCATGCAAGAAGACCTAAGGAGTCAGTCTTCAGCAAGAGTAAGGGAACCCCTTCATCGTCCAGTACCCCCAAAGCATCTGCTTACGTGGACGCATCAATCAAATAGCTTGTAACCAGGATCCTGGCGGAACAAAGGGTTATGCCTGGGGTGTCAGTTCCCCTGAACAATATACCTGCTCCTCAAGATGATCCAAGCAACCAGGCTGAAGAGGACATACCTGCTCCACAGGATGTCCCAAGAAATGTTGAAACATCTGAGGGCCAGGACAAAGCCCCAAATGATGATGATAAAACTACTGATGATCAAGCTCCTGATGATCAAGCTGCTAAGAAAGAGGCTTCCCAACCTCCACCAGTTGAAAACCTGGATGATGACTCTGACACAGAGATCATAGCTTCTGTTAATCCTAGCATAACCAAGAGGCTTAGGGCTAGGAAGGATAAGAAGCTAGCTGCTCATGCAACTCCTGAGAAGAGACATGTAACTCCTAAGAAGGACAAGGTCAAAGCTGCTTTTGGACCTACAAAACAATGGAGTAAGGTCAGCACTCAGAAGAGGAAGGCCACAATTCCATCTGACTCTGATGTTGAGGAGGATGTCCCAACATCCCAACCCAGAAAGAGGCCAGCACCTCCTAGGACTGCCACTGCTGTCCCTGAGGCACCCCTGGACAATGTGTCCTTCCACCATGTCTCCAGTGTAAGCAAGTGGAAGTATGTCTATCAACGAAAGGTGGCTCTGGAAAGAGATCTGGGTAGCAATGCCCTGGAATGCACTGAGGTAATTAATTTAATCTCCAATGCTGGTCTATTCAAAACTGTCTCCAACTTTTCTCCTTGTTATGAACTGCTGGTCAAAGAGTTTATAGTTAATCTACAAGAAGGGTGTGCTGATGGGAAATCTGAGGATTTCAGGAAGGTATATGTCAGGGGAAGATGTGTAGATTTTTCTCCTAGGGTGATAAATCAAACATGCAGGAACCTCAGCAATCAAGCTTCCAATAGCCTTCCCATCACTGTTTTGTGGAGTAATTCTCAACCAATATCCAGGAATCCTTACTGACAAGGATTCTGTCTGTAAGAGGGAGAGTCCACTGTCCTTTCATTACAAACTGTTTCTGGGCCATCATGCTGCAGATGTTGAAGCACCAGGTGGGACATTTGCTGTCAAAACTCCTATATCAAAGGCAGTCCTAATTGCAGAGCTCAGGAAAACCTGCAAAGAGCTGGATGAAAGGAAGAAGAAGCTTGAGGACATAATTCAAAGATTGGAGCTGGAAGAGGTTGCTGGGAATGTTGATGAATCTGATGCTGAGTCTGAGAATACAGAAGATATAGAGTATATTGAGTCTGAGTGAAGCTGTGTGTGGTGGAAAATGTATTGTCTGTTTTGCTTTGTATTTCTGAATGTTTTTTTTCTGTTTCTGTTTCTGTAATATTTGGCCCCAAATTTATGTCTAACAAGGGGGAGAAGTGTATTGAACAATGTTGCTGCTGTTACTGTCTGGTTGATGAACAATGCTGATGTTATATTTTTGTCTTCTGAACTAAGTTATATTTGAATGTTCATTGGTATATCAAAGTCTGTTGAACAAGTCATAGCAGTATACATACATGTTTGAGGGGGAACAAAAAAGAACTCTGCTGCTCTCTGACAAACAAGAAGCTATGAACTTAGTTCAGGATGTCACACCAGATGTTGTGACATTAACAAACAAAGTAAAAGTTATGAACTTAGTTCAGGACATCAGGATGTCACACCAGATGTTGTGACATCACAAACCTGCTATCTGACTTAAATGATGCGTAACAAAAGTGATTAAATTCAGGAGAAAATATGTGGAATTAATTCTAAAAGGATAAGCACTCCAAGGCGCATCTTTAGGAAGCTTAGTTATCTGGTTCCAGTGTAACAGAATAACTAACTCACCTTGATTCAAGGAGATAACAAACTAACTCACCCTAATTCAAGGAGATGACTGTGGGATTTATCAAAGTTTGGATAATTTGCAAAAAGCCCACAAACCAAGCATCTATTTAAGGAACTGAAACACTCAAGAAAAGATTACGAATTTAAGAAGACTGTCAAGGGTGTTTATGAAGCTAGTAGGTTTTAATTGTTTGTTAGTCACTTTATGAGCTTTTAAGCAATAAGTGAATTGTGTCTTGATTGAAACTTTTAAGTAAGATCAAGCTGTTGTGTCTGAAGTGTGACTTCAAATTTATTAATCATTGTAAAGATCACTGTGTGATTGAGGGGGAGTGAGTAGGTACTCATATCTAAGTAGAGTCTTAGGTAGAAATTGCCTTGGGTAGATATTAAGTGAAGGATTAAACTGATTGGTTTAACTCCATAATTAATATTACTTATATTGGATTTCCTTCCTGGCTTGGTAGCCTCCAGATGTAAGTGTGGAGATACACTGAACTGGGTTAACAATTTCCTGTGTCATTTAATTTACTAGCTCATTAATTTTTGTTTAGGATTTCAGTGTCTAAACATCTGGTTCGACATCACATATCTGATCCCAGAATTTCAGTTTCCCATATGATATTAAGTGTCTAGGGTTGAAATTTCATCCATTTAATCATTTCAAAGGGTCTTCAATTGGTCAGTTACTTGAAAATCAAGAAATTAGGGAAAAGTCAATTATGCTGAAGAATAAGTCAACTCCTTACTTTTTGAGGTCAAATTCATGAAATTGAGGTTACAATGGGTCCATGGACCAAATTTGATTAATAAATGATGGAGGGGTCCTTAAAAATCAAGAAAATCAAGACTTACCATTTTTGGAAAATTAGGATTTCCAAAAATGGCAAGTTTTGGCCATTTTTCAGTCAAGTTCAAGAGAGGCATACTCCCAAAAGAAAAGTCAAATGAAAATTCCACTTGGTCTGTTTGAAAGTGGGCATCCTAAGCTTTAAATCCATAGGTGGAACATGTTCATGGGATTAAAATTTAAGAAGTTATGATCAATCAAAATTTGAGCAAACTAGGGCAAAAACCAAGTCATGCCTTACATCCTGCGCGCGCCAGGCAAGGTATTTCTTCTAACATGTGGTGTTCAACATGTCAAGCAAAATTACTCCATCAAGGAGGCTTCAAATGAATTTTATTTGAACATCAAAGTTGTTCATTGGCATGTCCTCTACAACTTTGATGTTTAGAGAATTTTTGTTTGATCAATGGTTTGGGAAATATGAATGGTCAAAGTGGCAATCTCAAACTGATTATTTCACATACATATTTCCCAAGGCATGCCCATCATTTTCAGGCCTACGTATGCAGTCTTGATGCATTAAATTCAATGATAGTTTTGAGTGACTTAGAGGCCATATCCCATCTTGGAGTAAACATCAAACTTGTTCTATGTTCCATTATCTTCAATTTGATCACAAGAATTACTTCAGTTGATGCCTTGAGCTTGAAGTTTTGCATAAGGGAAGATCATAGTTTGCATCCTGGTTTCTTGTAGGCTAAGGCATTGAATCATGAACTGGTTTTATTCAATTCAGGCTTACAAACTTCAATTACCATGTTATGATCACAAGGATTCATTTAAAGAGTTCAAAGGATCTTATGCATGCCCATATATACTAGCTGCCACGTACTTCATGAGAATCAAGTCAATGATACACTTTCAAGCATTTGAAATCAAGCTGCATTGGATTATTTCATTACATATCAACAAGCTGGTATCACCATAAGTGTCATGAGCATCACCATATTGGATCCAGCTCGAGCAAAACCAGTTCAGTTGCACCACTTGCTTCTCTCACCTTCAATTCACTCCAACTCACCATAACTAACTCTAAACAAACTTGACTCAGTTGACTATAGTTCCAAATGTTAATTGTAGTGAGTTAGGAGCTTAACCATGGATATAAAAAAATGCAAGCTAACTGAATTCAAAACCACTTCCATTTGATCAAAATCACACAAAGAATTCATCAAGTTCTCTCTGAATTTTCTTCTAGTTTAGCTCTGCATTTGGCTTCGAGTACTCATCAATCTTCACCCACAAGCATAAATCATCATCCATTTTCAACATCATAACATTCTAACCAAGTTCCATGGCTGAATCCAGTTGAAGTTCCAAGAGTGCACTTCTGCATATCTCTGCGTTTTGTTGGAATTCTAACTGATTTTCATCAATTATATTGCACTCTTCATCCATTCATCTTCATTATCATCTCCTGATCATTATTCATGGAGGAATCAGCTTGAATGCTCAAGAATAGGTGTGTTCGCAATCTCTTCATTTTCTCCAATTCAGCAAGGATTCAAGCACTTTGAGCCTCTATTGCACTCAGTCAAGGATCAAGATAAAGTTTGAAGCATAAAAAGAATCTCCTCCCTGGCTTTCAATTTTTGAACCTCTGCATTTTCAGGTTTCCTCTTGAATTCCATGTGCATTTTTTGGCTTTTTTTTGCTTGAGTTGCATTATTTATGACTTGATAGAAGCTTACATTGATCTGGCTAATGTAGAAGCATACTTCAAGCTCTTTGTTTTGATGACGTCAACATTATTCAAGATCATTCCAGATTGCAAAAAGTCGAGATGACAACAAACGATCAAGACCATGGCTATGCATCATCAATGGAATGTTTCCGATCGATTCAAGCTTTTGTGCTACACTTTCAAGACTTGTCTCAAGGCTTAGGTATATCAATAATTACTTCTTAAATATGATATACAAGTGTTCAACATAATCTTCATAATTTTTAATGCATGTGCATATCTTTTGAAAAGAAATTGGAACTGGTTTAACACTTTAAACAGAAATATTTTTCTGTATTTTAACAGTGTTAACCGGTTAACCATATGGGTTAACCGGTTAACGGTAGCAATTTTTCAATTCTGTGGTAACGTTCCTAGGCGTTAACCGATTAACCTATTTGGTTAACCGGTTAACACTGTAGAAATGTTGAAAAATTGTTTCTCTTCAAATTCAAATATTTTGTTAAAGTTATACCTCTTCATAATTTTATTTCATAAGTTTTTATACCTTTTCAAAAGAAATTCTTTTTAAATTTTCATACCTTTTTGAATAGGTGTTTCAACTATTATAAATTCTAAAAATTTCAAATTCATAAACACCTCCTAGACAATTTCAAATATTTTCATACAATCAAATTCACTTTATTCAAATTCTTTTCATCTTTCAAAAGTGTTCATAAGTTCATCTATTTCATATTTTGTCTTGAACACTTGTGTTGAATATTTATTAGTGAATTCTTGATTATAGGAGAAGATCAATTTTTATTGATATCTTTTATTGTACTCTCACTCAAAACAATACTATAGAAAGTATCTTTCTATTTTGTGACTTGTGTTCCAAGGATTGTTTGGACATAAGGGTAAGTGTGGCAAGATGATTGTTCTTGCACACTTGTTTGTATAGTTTGCTAGAAAGTAGGCTTCACCATTGAAGGTGTCATAGGTTGTACTGTTCTAAAGAAAACTAGTGGAAATCTCTTTCGTGTTGAAAGGGGACTGGATGTACCTTCGGAATGTGAAGGGAACCAGGATAAACCTCCGTGTCTTCTTTACTTTTCTGCTTTACAATTTTTGTTCTTTAAACCGTAAAAGCAAAATCCATCCATCAGAGAAAAAGAATCGAGAAAATTTTGATAACACCTAATTCACCCCCCTCTTAGGCGCATTCTGATTCTACAATTGGCATCAGAGCAGGTTTAGGTAACCTATTCCTATAAGATCCTTATGGCTTCCGCAAACTCGAATCCTGTTTTCAAAGATGGTGGAAGTAGCAACAAGCCTCCGCTCTTCTCCGGCGAATACTTCGATTTCTGGAAAATCAGAATGAGGGCACATCTTGAAGCCCAAGGAGAAGGCATATGGGAAGCAATCGAAGAAGGTCCACATAATCCCGTCAATGTGATCAACGGTGTTGGAACGACGAAGTTGAAGAATATGTATGATGAAGATGATAAAAGGAAGATCCTAAATGAGAAGAAAGAAATCAACATACTTCAAAGCGCTCTTAGTATGGACGAATTTTTTCGTGTATTACAATGCAAATCGGCGAAGGAGATCTGGGATACTTTGGTAGAAACACATGAAGGAACAACAAAAGTTAAAAGATCAAGGCTTAACACGTTGAGTCAAGAATATGAAATGTTCCGCATGTAGCCCGGAGAATCTATTGTGGCTTTACAAAAAAGATTTGTTCATCTAACCAACCATTTGATTGCACTCGGAAAGACCTTCACCAACTATGATCTTAATTTGAAAGTTCTAAGGTCTTTGACAAGGGAATGGCAACCGAAAGTGACCGCAATCTCGGAGAAGAAGAGTCTCTCAACAATGACATCTGCATCTCTATTCGGCAAACTTCAAGAGCACGAGTTAGAACTTGGAAGGCTCGAGAAGCATGAAATTCAAGAGAAAAAGTTCAAAGGAATTGCTTTGAAGATTGACACGAAGGATGACAAAGATGACGAGATCTCTGAAGATGAGAACTTCATGCTTCTTGTTAAGAAGCTTGGTAAGTTTTTCAACAAAAATAATAATTCTTCTTTTCCTAAAAAGAATAAACATTTCAGGAAGAAGGATGCATCCACATCGAATCAAGAAGTCACATGCTATGAATGTGGAAAGCAAGGTCACATAAAACCGGATTGTCCAAGACTTGCGAAGAAAGGAGGATTCAAAGGCAAGAAGGACTTCAAAAATAAAAAGGCTTATGTCGCATGGGATGACAATGAAATTAGTTCCTCATCGGAATCAGAAAGCGACGAATGTGCAAATATGGCATTAATGGCGTCACATCACTCCGATGAAGAAAATGACAAGGTTAGTAGTAACTTTTCAATTTATGAAAATGATGCACAAGAAGTCATAGATGAACTTCTAAAGGAATGTAAGACTTTGTACAAAAATATTTCATCCCAAAAGAAGAAAATATTATCTTTATAAGAACAAAATGCATCTTTTGAAAAATACATTGAAAATGAAAAACAAAAGATGAAGGATGAAAAACAAAGCCTTACATGTAAGAATTGTGAGTCATTGTCCTTTCAAATTGTTCAACTCAAAAGAGTTTTAGAAAGATATGAAAAATGTCAAATTGGCTTGGAGAAAATTCTTAGGCACCAAAGATATCCAAATGATAAAAGTGGCCTAGGATATTCTAAGTTTTCCAAACCAAGCACAAGTGAAACCGTTTTCGTAAAAGCTAGTGAACAAATTGTTAAGAAAAAGACTAACAATGCTAAAAATATGCATCAAAGTCATAAAAGGAAAAGGATTATTAAGAAACAAAAATATGTTCCTAAATTTAAAAGTCAATTTCAACCTATTTGCTTTTATTGTGGAATCAAAGGCCATACACCTAATGCTTGCTATGTGTGCAACATTGGTGTTGCTAAAGGGCATTATGTGTGGGTTGAAAAGGGTACTAACTATCAAGGACCCAAAGCAATTTGGGTACCTAACAAAACTTGACTTTTTTTTGTAGGTATGCTTGAAAACAACTTCTACACAATGGTATCTCGATAGCGGTTGTTCAAAGCATATGACGGGCGATATCAACAAATTTTCAAGTCTAACACTTAAGGCCAAAGGATACGTTACTTACGGTGATGATAATAAAGGAAGAATTCTTGGAGTTGGAACCATTGGTGCATCTCCTCATACAATCATCGAAGACGTCCTTTATGTGGAAGGCCTTAAACACAACCTTCTTAGCATAAGTCAATTGTGTGACAAAGGGTTCCGAATCAACTTCACAAAGGAGGAATGTTTGATAGAACACGAAGTCACTCATGAACTCTTGCTAAAAGGTAAACAATTTAATAACATTTTTATGATTTATTTTGATGACTCTCTCTTGAAGGTGAAGTTCTTAATGGCAAACAACAACGATGCATGGCTTTGGCATAAGAGGATTGCTCACATTCACATGGAGCACTTGAATAAATTATTAAAGCATGATCTAGTTGTTGGTCTTCCAAAGATGAAGTTTATCAAGGATAAGCTTTGTGACGCATGTCAAAAAGGGAAGCAAACCAAAACATCCTTCAAGACCAAGAAAGTGATATCTACTACAAGACCACTACAATTGTTACATATGGATCTTTTCGGTCCATCAAGAACAAAAAGCTTCGGAGGTAACGTTTTTGCACTAGTTATTGTTGATGATTTCTCTAGATATACTTGGACTTTGTTTTTAGTGCAGAAAAGTGATGCCTTTAAAGCATTTAAGAAGTATGCCAAGCAAATTCAAAAAGAGAAGTCACTCTCAATTGTTTCCATAAGAAGCGATCATGGTGGCGAATTTCAAAATTCATCATTTGAAGATTTTTGTGAAGAGCATGGAATCTCTCACAACTTTTCCGCACCTAGGACTCCTCAACAAAACGGTGTCGTAGAAAGGAAGAATAGGGCACTAGTGGAACTTGCAAGGACAATGCTTAGCGACTCAAATATTCCTAAATATTTTTGGGCGGATGCGGTTAGCACGACTTGTTTTGTAAGTAACCGTGTCAATATTCGACCTATTCTCAAGAAGACCCCTTATGAGTTGTTCAAGGGAAGGAAACCCAACATATCTTTCTTCCACATATTCGGTTGCAAATGCTTCGTTCTCAACAACGGTAAGGACAACCTTGGTAAGTTTGATGAGAAATCCGATGAAGGTATTTTTCTTGGATATTCTCTATCAAGTAAAGCTTTTAGAATTTTCAATAAACGCATTCTTACCATTGAAGAATCCATACATGTTTCGTTTGATGAGACTAACCCCTCGAAAGAGGATAATATTATTGTGGATGATGATGATGTAGTAGATCTATCACAACAACAAAAGGAGATATCAAAGGAACAAGCAATATCACAAGAAGATAAGTCACCAAACATTGAAGAACATCAAGATCTTCCAAAAGAATGGAGAACTCATAGAGATCACCCGATAGATAAAGTGATTGGTGATATTAGCCAAGGCGTTGCAACTCGACTCAATCTCAAGGATGCTGCCTCAACATGGCGTTCGTGTCTCAAATTGAACCAACAAAAATCGATGAAGCCTTAGGCGACGATCAATGGATAATAGTTATGCAAGAAGAACTCAACCAATTCGAAAGGAACCAAGTTTGGACTCTTGTACCAAGACCGGACAACAAACATATCATAGGCACAAGATGGGTGTTCAAGAACAAACTTGACGAGAATGGGATCATAGTTCGTAACAAAGTAAGATTGGTCGCACAAGGCTACAACCAAGAAGAAGGAATCGACTTTGATGAAACATTCGCTCCGGTAGCAAGGTTAGAAGCAATTAGATTATTACTTGCTTACGCTTGTTCTATGAATTTTCAGTTGTACCAGATGGATGTCAAAAGTGCTTTCCTAAATGGTTACATCAATGAAGAAGTCTACATCAAACAACCTCCCGGTTTTGAAGACTTCAAGAATCCCTCTCATGTCTACAAGTTGAAGAAGGCTCTCTATGGCTTAAAGCAAGCACCAAGGGCTTGGTATGATCGCCTTGGCAACTTCCTATGTGAGAAAGGTTTTACTAAAGGAAAGGTTGACAAGACTTTGTTCATCAAGAATCTTAAGGGTAACACCTTACTTGTTCAAGTCTATGTCGACGACATCATCTTCGGTTCAACAAACAAAGATCTCTGCAAAGAATTCTCTCTTATGATGCAAGGCGAATTCGAGATGTCCTTGATGGGAAAAATGAACTACTTCCTTGGTTTACAAATCAAGCAAACAAAGGATGGCATCTTCATCAACCAATCCAAGTATTGCAAGGAGTTATTGAAAAGATTTGATATGGACAATTGCAAAGAAATGTCTACTCCAATGGGATCCGGAACGTATGTTGATCAAGATCTTTCCGGCACTTCAATAGATATTACAAAGTATCGAGGTATGATCGGTTCACTCTTATATTTGACGGCGAGCCGTCCTGACATTATGTTTAGTGTTTGTTTGTGTGTCCGCTTTCAAGCTAATCCGGAGGAATCACATCTCACTGCCGTGAAGAGGATCATGAAGTATCTCAAAGGAACGACACACGTCAGACTATGGTATCCTAAAGGTAGTACTTGTTCTTTAATTGGTTATTCTGACGCTGATTATGCAGGATGTAAGACCGATAGAAAGAGTACAAGTGGTACTTGTCACATTCTCGGGAATGCACTAGTGTCGTGGGCATGCAAGAAGCAAGCATGCGTTGCACTTAGCACGGCCGAAGCGGAGTACATTGCAGCAGGAAGTTGTTGTGCTTAAATCTTGTGGCTTAAACAACAACTTCTCGATTTCGGTATAGATCTCGGTTGTATCCCTCTCCGGTGTGACAACACAAATGCCATCAATATCACGAAGAACCCGGTCATGCATTCAAGAACAAAGCACATTGATATCCGACACCATTTCCTTCGAGATCATGTTTTAAACGGAGATGTAGATGTTACGTTCGTGGATACACACAATCAACTCGCCGACATATTCACAAAACCGTTGGCTAAAGAGCAATTCTACAAGATTCGACGAGAACTTGGTATTCTCAATGAAGGTGACATCTAACCTTTACTTTAAAATTGTTTATTGTATGTCTTTTTTGCATTTTATGTATGTTTGTTCATTTCTTAGTCATAAAAGGCTAGCACTCACTTTTCACCGTTTTTCGTTTTTCTCACTTTCGTATACCCGAAAATAATCGGTTTCAAAAACGTTTTTGATCGAAAGTTGCGTTTTGATGAGTGCTAACTCTTTATAAAATTTTTTTAATGAAAAAGTGATTATTTTTTGTCTAAAACATGCTGCTGGATTTTTCAAAAAATTCAATTTTTTTAACCGTTAACCGGTTAACCTATTACGTTAACCGGTTAACCTATTACGTTAACCGGTTAACATATCCAAAACATGGATTTCCAGCGCAGGTTTCAGATTCTGTTTTTATTCTTTTTGTTTTTATTATGTTTTTGTTATATATGTGTGTGTTCATATATGCTTTCATACTAAGTTGCATCTTGCTGAATTTTATGCTGTATTTTTCATGGTTATGCTTGGTCCTCTCTTCCTTTTTGCTAATGACAAAGGGGGAGAATAGCTTTGGTTTCTAACATCTCTCTGTGCAGAATTTTGCATCTGTTTAGATAGGGGGAGCTACTGGACATAGGGGGAGAAGCAAGTCTAGAACATCATTGATCGATCAAAGCTTGTACGCAAATTCGCTCGGTTGTCATCATCAAAAAGGGGGAGAATGTAGAAGCATACTTCAAGCTCTTTGTTTTGATGATGTCAACATTATTCAAGATCATTCCAGATTGCAAAAAGTCGAGATGACAACAAACGATCAAGACCATGGTTATGCATCATCAATGGAATGTTTCCGATCGATTCAAACTTTTGTGCTACACTTTCAAGACTTGTCTTAAGGCTTAGGTATATCAATAATTACTTCTTAAATATGATATACAAGTGTTCAACATAATATTCATAATTTTTAATGCATGTGCATATCTTTTGAAAAGAAATTGGAACTGGTTTAACACTTTAAACAGAAATATTTTTCTGTATTTTAACAGTGTTAACCGGTTAACCATATGGGTTAACCGGTTAACGGTAGCAATTTTTCAATTCTGTGGTAACATTCCTGGGCGTTAATCAATTAACCTATTTGGTTAACCGGTTAACACTGTAGAAATGTTGAAAAATTGTTTCTCTTCAAATTCAAATATTTTGTTAAAGTTATACCTCTTCATGATTTTATTTCATAAGTTTTTATACCTTTTCAAAAGAAATTCTTTTTAAATTTTCATACCTTTTTGAATAGGTGTTTCAACTATTATAAATTCTAAAAATTTCAAATTCATAAACACCTCCTAGACAATTTCAAATATTTTCATACAATCAAATTCACTTTATTCAAATTCTTTTCATCTTTCAAAAGTGTTCATAAGTTCATCTATTTCATATTTTGTCTTGAACACTTGTGTTGAATATTTATTAGTGAATTCTTGATTATAGGAGAAGATCAATTTTTATTGATATCTTTTATTGTACTCTCACTCAAAACAATACTATAGAAAGTGTCTTTCTATTTTGTGACTTGTGTTCCAAGGATTGTTTGGACATAAGGGTAAGTGTGGCAAGATGATTGTTCTTGCACACTTGTTTGTATAGTTTGATAGAAAGTAGGCCTCACCATTGAAGGTGTGATAGGTTGTACTGTTCTAAAGAAAACTAGTGGAAATCTCTTTCATGTTGAAAGGGGACTGGATGTACCTTCGGATTGTGAAGGGAACCAAGATAAACCTCCGTGTCTTCTTTACTTTTCTGCTTTACAATTTTTGTTCTTTAAACCGTAAAAGCAAAATCCATCCATCAAAGAAAAAGCATCGAGAAAATTTTTATAACACCTAATTCAACCCCCCTCTTAGGCGCATTCTGATTCTACAGCTAGTTGATAGGCATCATAGATGCTTAGAACTAGTTTTTAGGTTGAAAGTTCATGGCTTCGATTTGCACTGTTTAAGCATGATAAATGAGATTGGAACTTGGATTCTTAATGTACTCAATGTCACAAAAGTTTCTATGGTCTTAGATCTTGTTTTAGTGGAGGTTTCAAGTTTTCCCTAATCAGAGGTCACCGGAGAAGATGACCGGAGGTCATCTCCGGTGACCTGAACAGTGCCCTAACATTATGTCCAACTTTAAAATGTGACCATTGATCTCTTTCAATCCAACGCTTCTGATGATTCCAACGAATAAATGACGCATGCCTGAGTCACGTGGCTTTATAAGTGACTGATTGTGTTGAATGCGTGTCATCCACCCCCATATCATATGTCTCCCAATCAGATCCATGGAATGTGTGTACTTTGACTCCCTTAGAGCGCGTCAGATCAATCCTTGGGTCCTGGTTAAAATCAACGATTGACTAAGTCCACCATAAACTTTGTGAATTCAGCGCATCTGGATTTGGGCTTCAGTTTATATCCACACCCCTTGCATAAAAGCCCAGTAATTTGAACTGAATTTCATTCCTTTCTACACCTTTGGCCATGACTATTCCATTTCTTTTCATTTTATTTCCAATTCAGTTTTAATTCATAAAAAATGGTAAACTTCATCTAAAAATAATGAAATAATTCACACATCATTTTTAACATTTTCCCAAATTTTTCATATTTTCTTTATTTTATTTTTATTAATATCTGAGTCAGAATTAATTTTCCAATTAATTCCTTCTTATTTTTCTCATTTTTTTGACCAATAGCTCTTCTCCATTTTATTTATCCCAAATGAAAAATGATATTGATTCCATTCCTTTTGGTTTAGTCAGGGGACACCTTAAGGTCCTTAGAAACATTTTTCTCATATTTTTAGGTCACATTTGGTCTATTGTTGGGTCCATTCTTTGAGCTTGTTTCTTTAAAACCCTATTTCACTTGGTGTGATTGTTTGATTGAGTTAAAATGAATTTTTTTGTGAGATATTTTAGAGGTTGGTTAGTCCTTGGTTTATGACTTTGAATCTTAAGTTTCATAATCTTTCCATGTCATTTGATATTTTTAGGTACCTTGTGTTATAAGCCACATTTTGGTCCTTATTTTCTCATCCTTCTCTTCCATTTTAATACGACATTTATGCCATTCATTTGAGGTTCTAAATTTCAGTTCCTCAGGTCCCATTTGATGTCTTTAGATCACTTGTATCCATGATAGGTTATCACACTTTGAATTTTTTGGCTGCTTGGTCTCTAAGTTACATATGTATTCATGTATGTCACCTTCACCCTAATTCTCATTCTTCTTCCATCTTAATACTTTTAATTCAACTTTGTAAGGATGGTGTCCATGATATATCATTATTATGCATCTTGTAAGTTTCCCACGCACATTGTCGTGTATTCACTCCATTGCATAAGTCTTGGTGCTTCATTTAGTTTCATTTGGTACTTTAAGACTTCAAAATCAACTTCCTTGTTCCTTAACCCTAATGCCATTCATTATAGTTCATTTGTGGTTAATTTTTGAGTTTAAACTTCATCTTAACTTTTCATTGAGCCCCTGGTTTTTGTATGGGAAGTTCAAGTTTCATTGATCATGTTTGACTTTTTCTTTCTAAGTCCTTGTTTCTTGTGAAATCACATGTTCAATTCTTATCATCCTTTCTTCCTTCCATCCTACTTGAATTTCTCTCACTTGAATCTATTTGTTCTTACTTTGGTTCACATTTTGAGACACTTTCATTGAGTGTTAGGTTCTGGTTTTTACATTCACATTTGACCTAATTCAAGTTTGCCTTGCATAATCATTCAACTTCTCCATCTAATCTCACCTTGATTTCCATTAGGGTTTAGTATTTCATTAGGACATAAATTGTGATTTGTTTGATCTTGCAACCTTAGAATGCTTTAATAGGGTTTAGCTTCTGACTTTAGAAATCTCTTATCATATAGGATCCTTTAGTTTTAGGTCTTAACCCTAAGAAACCTTTGGGTGCTTTCTTTTAGCTAGTGTGAGCTTTAATTGAGATTTTGCCATGCTTTATGTTTTCAAATTGATTTGTAAAGCTAACCTTTGTTTTGTAGGGAGGTTGAGGTAAGCCTTGTTTATACTACTTCTTCCTCATCTTCTTTATACTTTCAAAATGTTTTTGCCTTAGCACTTTTGTGCTTTTCTTGTATAGGTTTCCCCTTTTTAGAAACAACTTAACTTCCTTAGGAAGTAAGTTGAGTTTAATTCTCTTTTCTTCTTTTCCTTTCCTCATTAAGATTAGAAAACCACACAAACCATAGGGTCTCGCATGCAGTAAACAACTTAGGGTTGGTCTTAGTCCCCTTAGTTTGTCCTTTTGCAACTTGAGTCTTTCTTTCTAATCTCATAAAGAAAAAACAATAAAACACCTAATAAAGGTTGAATGTTCTCGTACGACAGAAGACTTTGTCATGGGTTACTTATACACGTCCTGTTTCGGGGCGAGGTGTAAGGCATCTACTACGATGAACAAGTCTTAGTATGAGAATGTTTCCCAAACAAATTCAAAACACTTCTCTAAAAGACAAAGCAAACAATAAACATCTTTGCCTGCATGAATTCTCTTCTCATCTCATTCACTCTAAACGCGAACTCGTGACAACTTGTCTCATTTGCAAGACGATAAACACACTCGTTTAAGGCGAGCTTGCAACACCTAAGCATAAACATAAGCAGTTCGATCTCTAAGAAATACAAACAAGTTCCATCCTTAGTTAGGCTAACTACATCGAATCTGATCCTCATTTTCTCGATGAGGTACGTAGGCAGCAGGGTAGGGCCCGTTCGAGCACATTCTTTATTTTCCCTACGTTTTCCCCTTTTCTTTTCGATCTCTTTTTCCAATTTCTTTTTCTCATTTCAGTTCCAGTTAGCAGTTAATTTGTTCAGAAGCTTCAATTTCTCATCCTTTGAAACAGACAAACAAGCATGGATCCCGTCAGGTACGGCGGACGATCTGGGGTGCTAATACCTTCTCAGGTCGTAACCGACTCCCGAACCCAGATCTTTGGTTCGCAGGACCTTGTCCTTTCCTTTTCTCTTTGGTTTGTGCAGCATTACATTTCCTATTCATTTGGGAAAAAAATGCCTGGCTGGCGACTCTACCTTTTCCGCGCCACTTTCGCGTTTGTACTAGGATGAAAATCCCGAGAGCGATAGCTGGCGACTCTGCTGGGGATCGAACCCAGAATCTTTGGTTTCCCCTTTGAGAGTCAATCCTAGCGCATGTTTGTTTTTATTTCATTGGGTGTTTGTCTGTGTGTTGATGTGTGTTTATTTACTGTTATTTACAGTTTTTACTTTACGACATTTATTTACCGCTTTCAGTATTTATTTTCCATGCATCATATATATTGTACTGTGCTGGTTTGGTTTTTTGTGTGGAATGGGAGTTATTATGAGATAAGTCAAACATCCGACTTGAGTACACCATAGGATTAGCATGGACAGACATTGTACTCGCATGGTTACATGATGAGTGACGATGTGTTCCACACCCAGATTGCGACCGTCTCATAACTATTTTGTGTGGGGGTTTTCCCCACTTCAGGGTACGACCTTGATAGTTATGTGCATCTGGTGACCAATCTTTGAGGACCTTAATGGAAACACCCCTCTAAAGTGATGATAGTGGCATACCACATTTGTTGGCAAACCCACTCGCATATGAGGGCCCACTTGGAACTCATATAGGATGACCTGGTTCTCTCATAGGAATCCAGTTAAGGCAAACTGTTTGTATGATGATAGTACTATATCCTAAGGGCTGAATGTACTATTGTTTCTCGATTTAGTGCTTGAAGCTGGGGACTTATGAGGGGTGATTGTTTCCTTGGACTCAGCTGAGACCTCCCTGAGTAGTACATAATGCCAAACCGATTCCCTGATTTGGTCATGAGCCATTTCTCAGAAATGGTGAACTTATTATTGCTATTCAGCTTTGAGAGTCTGTGATGTTGACCCGAGTAGCACACCCGTGAAATGGGAGGGGTTTACAGGTTTGCAAGAACCCTAAAACTTCCAACATACCCACTTTGCCAGTATTGTTCAGTATTGTGATTTGGTTCTTTGGTTCCTTGGTCCTGAGATCCGGGATTTCTTTTCTGAAAATTGATATTATGATTGTTATTGTGACCTTGCACAAACACATGATTTTATGATCAACACACCACAGACACGTCACTGATCACATGCCTTGCCTTGCATAAACATCATTACATCATTAGTCATTTGTGTTCTTTTTTACTCTCAAGGTTCATACTACTCCCGGTTCCCGGTCATACTCATGCTTCAGAAATGGAAGACGTCCGAAAGAAGAATGTGTACTATAAGTTCTTTGATACCAAAGTGGATCTGATCAACCAGATGGTGTCTCTTATTACCCTGGGTCATCTGGGATACTTCAAGGAGAAATATTTTGATATTCTGGATCTGGTGGTTAATCTGGATAGTTCTCAGAAGAGTGTCATTTATACCTTGTTGCAGTACTACGATCCGCGGCTCAGATGTTTCACTTTTCATGACATCCAGTTAGGCCCATTGCTTGAAGAGTATTATGAGATTTTAGGGGTTCCACTCAAAGATCAGATTCCCTTCAACTCAGAGATGACCAGACCAACTCATCTTGACATTGCCAAAGCTCTTTATTTGAGCTCATCAGAGGTATATGATAATCTGAATGCTACTAAAGCTGGGGTACTTGGCTTTTCTCTAGAGTTTCTAGTTAGAAGAGCTGGAGAACTTATTGTGGCAAAACAGTGGGATTCAGTTTGTGATATCCTAGCATTATCCATATATGAGATCGTCCTGTTTGATGATATGGATAAATTCGTGGACATGAATACCATCCATTTTCTCATGCTGAAGAATCTGGTACCCACTCTCCTGGGTGATCTATACCATTCAGTGTATTACATGAATGAGAAGAAGTGGGTGGTCTAGTTAGGTTTTATGCTCCTCTATTCTACAGATGGTTTATGAGACACCTACCTACCACTGAGGCTTTCACTAATCCTGATGCAACTTGGGCCCAGAAACTGAGTACGTTGTCTGCAAAAGACATTAGATGGTTTACTTTGAGGCTGAAAAGGAAGAACTTTATCGCTAGATGCGGAAACTATCTCAACGTGCCTTTGTTAGTAGTATCAGGAGGCATCAATTACAATCCCATCCTCCTAAGAAGACAGTTGGGATACACACTCAAAGAGGTTCCCGAAGAATCAGAGTTATTCCAGACTTTCTACTTCCCAGTGAAGGATAACCTTCTGTTGGTTAGGAAAGTTGCAGGTTCCTGGAAATTGATCAGAAGGAAAGGGATAGCATGCTTGGGCAAGAGCAACAATCAGATGTTCCCCGAGTTCAAAGTCTAGATAAGGGAGAAACATCAAGTGTCCCTAATCCCCTTCTCTGCACGGGTTCCACCTCCTGCTACTGTGCCATTGGAGGATTACCAGAAGTTGGAGGCTTTGGTCCAACAACTTAGAGCTGAAAATCAAGAGACTGCCAATTCTTTCCAAAAGCTGATGATTCAGAACAAAAAGCTAGATGAGAGAGCTCATCAAGCTGAAGAGATAGTCAAGCTCAAGCAACAAGACTTTGAAGAAAGAGAGCTCTACTTCAAGAAAAGAATGTTGGCTGAAACCCACAAGGCGAGTCAGTGCTAGAAGGATAAGAAAACTTTAGACAAAGCTAACGAAGTTGTGACCCTTTGGTAAGAGAAATGGGAGGATAATCTGAAAAAAATAGAAAGAGATAGAGATTGGGTATAAGTTGAAGATCAAAAATCTCCAGGAGCTCCTGGCTGAACAGGAAGAGCTACTGTACAAAGTCCATGAGCAAAGAAGAGACTACCTTCAGAAGATGGCAAAAAGTCAACAAGCAGCTAAGGACATTCAGAAGGAGGAAGAAGAGCGAAAGCTTCGGGCCAATGTTAAGAAAGTTAAGACTGAGCCGAGCCCTAGAAAAGAAAGGGAAGATATGTTCCTACAACAGATCAACGAACTGCATGCTTCCTTTGATCTAAGGGGTCTTCTTATTCAGAAGCCCATCCAGGAGCCGAATCATCCAGACATAGACCAGTTGTTCCAAGCCGTCAAGCGTCTTAGCTGGAGGTTGCAAGACATGGAGCTTGCTAGGGTTTAGTCCCATACTTTTGTACATGGATTACCCACATGCTTGTTGTGGGATTCCTCTTTACTTTACTTTGATATTCTCTTGATGTAAGAATTGGCACCCTTCGGGGATGCTATTATCTTCATATCTCAGTTTATGATATGTTTGACTTGGTTTGAATCTCTTGCTCCGACACGGGGTACTAAGCACCAATTCACCACGACTATCATCTTATTTGAATATCATGCGGGGTCTTCTTCCCTAAAATTTGAAAAGGCTGTCTGAATTATCAAATACCAGAACAGGAATGTAAAAAACCTTTAGAATGAAAAGAACACAACATTGCATGCATTCATGTCATTTGCATTTTTTTCTTTTGTAGGTTATCCGGGTTTCTTAACTTATCTGCATTTACAGGAAAGATTGCGAGAGCCTCAAAGACTCGTTTTCTTAGGCATGATATCACTTCACACTGGTACGCTATTCGCCGTAATCAAAGGCACATCATGGATATAGTACAAACCAAGCTGAGCGAACTTCACACCAGGATGGGGGAGTTCATGACAATGATGCAGGGTATAGCCCTGGGCAGCAAGAGATGAGGGTTGATATGCAAAGGCTTAACCCCCCACAAACAAATCCTCTGGTGGTCACCATGGATGCTCAGGGAAATTTGATCAACAACAACAGAGGGGATGAACCTCCAGCTCAAGAGATTGGTGGCCCTATTCCTATCCTCGTAGAGGATCGCCAAGAAGACCAGTTCACCTTGGTCAATGATGATATGGGTTTTGGCATGGGTGGCATCTCCTAAGAATTTCAAATGTTGGTTGAGAAGGTGAGGGCCTTGGAATGCAGAGATACTCTTGGCATTGACATTTCTGACATGGGCTTGGTTTCAGGGGTGGTCATCCCTCCAAAGTTCAGACCTCCAGGTTTCGACAAATACAACGGAAACTCTTGCCCTAAGACTCACTTGCAAGCCTTTTATCGCAAGATCGCTTCACATACCAAAGATGAGAAGCTTTGGATGTACTATTTCCAGGACAACCTATATGGGGGCTCACTAGAATGGTACATGAAACTGGAGAAGAACTATGTTCGCAATTGGAAGGAGCTTGGGGAGGCTTTCCTCAAGCAGTACCAATATAACATCGACATGGCTCCCAGCCGGACTCAACTACAAAGCCTATCAGAAAAGAACTCGGAAAGCTTCAAGGACTAAGCATAGAGGTGGTGCGAGGTAGCAGCCAGAGTTCAACCCCCGTTGCTGGAAAGGGAAATGGTTGACCTCTTCATGGATACTCTCCCTGGGCATTTCATGGAAAGACTGGCAGGCTATTCCTCTAGTGGTTTTTCCGATATCATCTTAACGGGCGAGAGAATTGAAAGTTGGATGAAACAAGGAAAAATTTAGAGCAGCAGGGCATCAACCTCCGGGGTCAAGAAGCCTTTTGTGAAGCAAAGGGAAGGAGAAGTCGGGGCCATATATACTCAAAAGAAGAGGGGAACCAGAACACTTATCATCAGGCAGCTCATGTCACTATTTCTGCTCTTGCTAATCAGCAACTGGTTTAGCAACCTCAGCAACAGCGTCAGCAGAACTACCAGCAGCAGAGGGCTCCCCGTCAATACTATCCTCCCAGACCAAAGGATAGGAATTTTGAGACGCCTCCGATGTCATACTCCCATTCATTACAAAACCTTCTTCAACTTCAAATGATCCAGTTGAGAACCCTGCAGCCTCCAAAGTCAGGTTAGCTCCTAGTAGGTTATGATGCTAATGCTCGTTGCGAGTTCCATTTTGGAGCTCTTGGCCATAGCACTGAGAGTTGTCAATCTCTCAAGCATGTCATTCAGGACTTGATAGATTCCAAGGCGATCAACTTTGCTCGTACCCCGAATGTGCTACAGAACCCCATGCCTAATCATTGAAGGATCGCAGGAGGTGTTGATAGTGGCGAATGTTTGAATCTGATATCCGATGTCAATACCTTGAAGAATTCATTGTTGGCTGTGAAGGCTTGCTTAGCAAAGAATAACATATTTTCGGGTTGTGAAAATGGCTGTTCAGATTGTGTTAATTCTGATGATGGTTGTGACCGATTGAGATCGGGGATACAAAATATGATGGACGAAGGAAGTATACAGTTTGAGAGGATCGTGAAAGAGGACGAAGTATCAATTGTTACGATTTACTATAATCCAACACAATTTCTTGCACCAGTAAAGGTGGCACCAATAAGCATTACTACTTATGGACCAATTATGTACCAAAGCGAGAAGGTTGTCCCATGGAATTATGGGGGAGAAGTTTATTACAATGGTTAGAAACAAAACATGGCCATATCCAGTTCATCTCCGCACCAAGTTGAGAATGTTGGGGTTGGAGGAATCACTAGGAGTGGTAGACTGTTCGCACCAGAGACATTAAGAAACAATGTGTTACCACCGAAGGACAATGCTGAGGCTCAAGCCTAGGCCAGGGGCAAGCAACCCATGACAAGTGAGGCTCCTGTGTCAACTCCAGAGCCTGATATCACCTTTGACAAGGAGGCAGAAGAATTTATGTGAATAATAAAAAAAGGGCGATTACAAGATTGTTGATCACTTGCAGCAAAATCCTTCTAAGATTTCAATCTTATCCCTGTTGATGTGTTCAGACTTACACAGGAATGCTTTATTGAAGATATTGAACAATGCATATGTGCCGCAAGATATATCTGTAAATCAGCTTGAGACAATGGTGTCAAGTGTGAATACCAATCATGGTTTAGGATTTACATATATGGGCTTAACTTCTGAGGGACGCAGCCACTACCAAGCCCTACACATTTCTATGGAATGTAAATGAGCTATGCTCTCTCATGTACTTGTGGATACAAGGTCATCTTTAAATGTACTTCCTAAGAAAGCATTGATTAAGCTGGATTACGATGGGGTGGTGCTTAGGCCAAGTGATTTGGTCATCCGAGCATTCGACGCTCGAAAAGGTCAGTGTTTGGAGAAGTGGAACTTCCGATCAAGGCGGGACCATAAATTTTCAGTATAACCTTCTACATTATGGATATCCAACCAGCATACAATTGTTTGCTGGGACGACATTGGATACACGCAGCATGGAAGTTTCTTCTACCCTCCACCAGAAGCTTAAATTTGTATGGGAAGGACAAATTGTGACAGTGTGCAGGGAAGAAGATATCTTCATCAGCCACTTGGCCTCGTTCAAGTACATAGAGATGGATGGAGAGATTGTCGAAACTCCTTGCCAAGCCTTCGATCCCATCAGGACTGGAAGTACATCATCGTCAGTCGCCTTATCAGAGGATACGAAGAAAGGAGCATCCATAACCTCCTACAAGCAAGCCCTAAAAGTTGTGGAATCAGGTGCAAATGAGGGCTGAGGAAAAATGATTGAAGTCCCAGAGAAGAAGGATATGTTCAGGGTTGGCTATCAACCTGGTTAGTTAGCACCAGATCAAAACGCTAGAGGTCAGAAAGGCCTAATTACCTTCACCAGTGCGGGATGGTTACGACCACGTTTGTACAGTGCAGGAAGAAACGGTTGATAGTGAATGCAAATTGGATGAATGGATAAGGCCCTGTGTTCCAGGGATGCAAATCAACAATTGGTCGGCCGAAGTAGCTCATTGTAAGGGATTATTGTTCATGATGCAATATCATATTCATTAATAAAGAGGATGTTTTTACATTCATTCATGTGTTCCATGTCTTTCATTTTTTAATAAAAATAAATGGCAATGTTTTTCCATGTCTTCCTCCATTTCTAAAATCTAGCATGAATCATCATTCATGCAGATGCTTCTCATCGGGTCTCATCAATGACGACCTTGCTATGGCTCAATATGACTTCGAAAAACCGATCTACCTAGCCGATGAGGAAGGAGAAGATGATTGTGAACTACCCGAAGAACTAGCCAGATTGCTCAAGCAAGAGGAGAAGATGATTCAACCACACGAGGAAGCCATTGAGGTGATAAACCTGGGTACCGAAGAAGACAAGAAAGAGGTCAAGATCGGGAATGCGTTGGAAGAACCTGTCAAGAGCCGATTGATCTCCATGCTCCGAGAATATGTCGACGTCTTCGCCTGGTCTTACCAGGACATGCCCGAGTTGGATACCGATATTGTAGTGCACAAGCTGCTACTCAGAGAAGACTGCCCACCGGTGAAGCAGAAATTGAGACGAACTCGACCTGATATGGCCATCAAAGTCAAGGAAGGTGCAAAAGCAGTTTTATGCCGAATTCTTGGATGTGTCGAGGTATCCTCCATGGGTTGCGAACATTGTGCTAGTTAAGAATGTGCGGGGATTAACGGGACCTGAATCGGGCAAGCCCTAAAGATGACTTCATGTTGCCACATATTGACGTGCTAGTTGACAACACTGCCCAATTTTCTCTGTGTTTTCCTTCATGGATGGCTTCTCGGGCTATAATCAAATCAAAATGTCGCTAGATGACATGGAGAAGACTACATTCATTATCCCATGGGGCACCTTTTGTTACAAAGTAATGTCGTTTGGTTTGAAAAATGTTGGAGGAACATACCAACGGGCAATGGTGACACTATTCTGACGCTCCCTGGATTTCCATTCTGGTACAAACGCGAAAGTGGCGCGGAAAAGAGGTAGAGTTGCCAGCCAGGCATTTTTATCCCGAAGGAACGGGAATGGTAATGCTGCACAAAGCGAAGAAAAGAAAAGGAAGGACACAGGTCTTGCAAACCAAAGAGACTAGGTTCGGGAGTCAGTTATGACCTGGGAAGGTATTAGCACCCCAGATCGTCCGCCGTACCCGACGGGATCCACGCTTGCAAATAAACTGTTTCAAAGGGTGAAGAACTGAAGGCTGCTGCAAAAATAAGAAAGACTGGAACTGGATAAGAAAAGAAAAGGGGGAAAATGTAGGAAAAATCAAAGAGTGTGCTCGAACGGGCCTTACCCCGCTGCCTACGTACCTCATCTGGACATGAGGATCAGAGATGTAGTAGTTTCCCTAACTAGGGGTGGAAAAGATTGTTTATGTCTTAAGGCTTGAACTGCATATGCCAATGCTCAGGTGTTGCAAGTTCGAACGACGAGTGTGTTACAGTCTTGCAAAATGACAAGTAGGAGCAAGTTCGTACGTAAGGAGTGAATGAGGTGAGAAGATAATTCCCGAAGGAGACGCTTATTCTTTGTTTGCGTTTTTTATGAGTTTTTATGAGTGTGGCACAAGAGAATGAAATTAAACTCTTTTCCATGGAATGTGTACTTGCTACTACATTCCAAGATGGAATAATAGAACAAGCACACAAAGTAAGGAGAATTTATCCAAGACTTATTTCCAAGGGCAAAGGCCTAAGTTCATTGACTTGTTGAACTTATTAGGAGTTTTAGTGATTAAAATGAAGAATTATTTTTTAGGGTTTTTCTTGATGAAGATGACCTCATGATTAGACTTGTGCATCATGCTAGACAAATGCACTATTCCAAGATGGAATGAATACATATGCCCCATGGAATAAGGCTATTACACAAGAAGTCACTTCTTTCTTTATTAATGTTTTTTAGGTTTTTTGTTTTGATATGAGAAGAGAAAGAACCAAAGGAACAAAAGGCAAAAGTCTAATGGGGAAAGACTAAATCTAAAGTTATCATGCAAAAAGTGGTCCTAAGGTTAGTGTGGTTTGAAACTATTCTAAGAGAGAAGAAGACCAAAGAAGAGGAGAAGAGAAGCTAGAGAACAACTTACTCCTCTAAAGGAGGTAAGTTGCTTCTAAGGGGGACAGAGAAAAGTTGAATTACATGATGGCATAAGGCACATCAAAAACCACAAAGTAGAAAGCAAATTAAAAGAGAAGAGATGAAGAGTTGAAATATGGATAAACATCCACACTTCTCTTACTATGAGCCCCTGAAATGTTAGCAAAATTCCAGCACACATACATCAACACAATTCATGGAATTAACATGCTCAAAGCTCTAGAAAACAAAGTCAAACAAAATGCCAAGCTTTGCAAATACATAAATTTACGCATCGAGAACATGAAGGCATACATCAACTAGCAAGCAAATCACCCTAAATTAGCATATTCAATGATCATACAATGATCCATGGCAATTAAGACAAGTAAGGGAATCAAACAAGCTCAAAACAGCTCAAAAGAATCACTCTGCTTCAGTGTTAACCGGTTAACCAAAGCGTTAACCGGTTAACCGGTTAACCAGTTCAAACCTGCAGAAAACAACACAGAAAACAGGTGCGTTAACCGGTTAACCAAAGCGTTAATCGATTAACACTGTGAAAACAACAACAATTCTTGCAGAAAATCAGCTCAAAACTAGCTTATCCAAATAATTCCACAACATACCAGCAACCAATTATGCATGAAATAATAGGATCAAATCACATTAATCAATATCATTAAGCTCATGAACATTAACACATAGATCCGGTTGCAAATCAATAAATCAATTCTAGAAAAACAAGCTAATACACAAGCACATGGTGGATCCAAGCACAAGCATGCAAATAAGCTAAAAAAACAGAGCTAGATCTGAATTTAACCAACCTACAAAGCTGAGGTATGCTTTGGTAATTGTTGTTTGAGCTAGAAATGAGGAATTGCACGGACAACTTTGAAGATCCGGTGCTAATCTTCACACATCATGCAAAATAAATGCAAGCAAGGGATCTTGATGCAGAATTTTGGCTCCAAAAGCACTTCTAATCTCCAAATCAGATCTGAACCAAGTAGTGAAACCGGCAAAATGATGCAAAGAAGCTATGGATGGAGGTCTAGTTTTAAGATCTGCAAACTTTAATGCAAAATTTTGTGATCTTCAAAGAGGAACTTTGAGTGATTTGGAAAATTGGGAGAAAAAATGAGAGAATGGTGAGAGAGGAGTGAGAATTCAGAAAAATGAGAAGTGAATTATGAGAGAGCCCCCTCTTGGTTTGGAGGGAAATGGAATAAATATGGTTTAGGTTTGGGGCCCAAAATTTTGGTTTGGGATCCAAAAAAGAGGTTTGGGATTAGCTTAGAAAGTGATTAGGATCTAGCCTTGGAATTAGGCTTGGCAAAGTCATCTAGATCCTTCTCCATAATTTCCAATTAATTCAAAATGAATAAAAATCAGAAAAATATGAAAAATTGGAGCCAAAAACATGCTGAAAATGCTACTGGAATTCAAAATTCGCAGTCGTTAACCGGTTAACCAAAGTGTTAACCGATTAACGCTAGTGAATTTTGAATCCTCCCTCCTTTTGGTGGGAAACTTCAAGAATAACCCGGTTCCAACCGTTCTGATTTGATTTTGATCCTCAATCTTTTGTTAGGGCTTTGACCATGATACCAAGCTTGTGCAAAAGGTCCTGTGAGCTTTCGGCCAGGTCACCATGCTTTTGACTTTGCCTTGTAAGATCACGAGTTCTCGGATAATTGATCATATGCCTTATGCCAGAATATGTGAGTAATATGCTTCATCTTTCTATGCAAAATGCTAAGGATATGACATCCTGATGATGATTATGATATGATGATGATGCTAAAAAGAAGAGGGCAAATTTGGGGTGTTATAGCTGCCCCTATTCAAGCAATTGTTAATCTGAAAAGGACAGTAGCACGGCTATCGCCCGTTCAAGATAAACTATGGTTGAATACTAAGAAGACCTGAAATTTGCACTCTGCTGGAGAATGCAAGCAATGGGAAATAAACTCAACCAAATGACGCTTTGGATGACTGAAGTGAAGACGAAACAGACGAGCTCCTTCCAAATTGAATTGTTACGTCGGATAAGAAAAACTTAGACAGACGAGTCTCTCTTCGAGCAAACCTGTTACGCCAAGAACTGGACATACAAGCCCTCTTCAACTAAACATGTTACTCCAGGAACTGGACATACGAGCCCTCTTCATACATTTTATCAAAACATATGACTTGAGACAGACGAATCTCCTTCGGATAACCCCTTACGCCAGGACCGGTGATGCACTTAAGTCTGTGGGATAGACACGCATAATCAGGATAGACGAACCCTCTTCATATATCCTCCATAGATATATGGTCTAAGACAAACGAGTCTTCTTCGAGCACACCTGTTACGCCAGGTGTAACATTAGGATTTGACGAACCCTCTACACAAATCTTGCGTAGGTAAGTGGTCTCTGAGACAGACAAACCTCCTTCAGAAATCCTGTTACGCCAGGACCGGTAACCATTTTGACATTTAATATCCCACCGTCAGGAATTCAAACCTCTTCAACACAGACGAGCATTGGATGATCATCAAGAGAACACGGACGGGTGCCATAAGTCAATGATACAAACGAATATGAGACGATGATCCAAGAAACGCAGACGAGCGCTTCTGGCGATGATACAGACGAATATCAGCCACTGGTATAGGCGAATACCAGAAACCCAACACAGACGGGCATTTGGAGTAGCAATACAGAAGAGTACCAGAAATCCAACACAGACGAGCATTTGGAGTAACAATACAGACAAGTACCAGAGCAACTATCAAATCAGTACATATGGATATAAGCTAACACAAACGAGTGTGAAGGACGATACAGACGGGTATCCAGACAATGCAAACGAGCCTCAAACAGATACCAAACACAGACGAGTGTTGGGGAACGCAGACGAGCAATAGCCAAATATCAATCACAGACGAATGATGGGGGAATGCAGACGAGCAACAAGAGAATAATCAAACACATATGAGTATTGGGGAATGCGTACGAGCATCAAACAACTACCAAACACAGACGAGTGTTGGGAATGCAGACGAGCAAAATCAGATACCAAACACAGACGAGTGCCAGGGAATGAAGACGAGCACTGAGCAAAGTGCGAACACAGACGGGGGTCGAGAATGCAGACGAGCATCAACAAAGTACGAACACAGACGAGGGTCAAGAATGCAGACGAGCATCAAATGAATCTCAAACACAGACGAGTGTGGGGAAATGCAGACGAGCATCAAACAAGGTGCCCTGATTAGCAACAATAATCACGGCTCTACAGGGGATAATTGGGTCAAGAGGCTTTGACGATGCTTGACTCTGGCTAAGGGGAATGAACAACTGTCTATATAATCACAATGGCCAATAATAAATTGGCGACTTCTCTGGGTAATATTTCCATGATGGGAGTAAATCCCAATTATGAACTCTGAGGGGATATCCATCTTCAAACTCGGCTGGGGAAGACGCTCAGTCCAGACTCTAGCTGGGGAGAGAATTCTGAAAGTTCTGACTCTATGGGGAAACCAGGCGTGTAACGCCCGTTTATTTAATTAATTAATTTAATTAAATATAAGTGAATTACGTTGTGTTGATTTGTGATGTTTTGTGTATTCGAAGTTGATTTCCAAAATATCAGAATAATTCGTGGATGTTTATAAGTTGATTCAAGTTGAATTTATTAAATAAGTTGATTTAAGTTGTAGATAATAATATTGAATATTTTGCGTTTATAGTTGATTATGTTGATTTGGTAGTTTGGGCAATTTATTTGATAGTCGGTGATTACTCGGTTTAGTCGGGAGAAATGATATTCGAATTAATATTATGGAATTATGAGAATATTGATTTAAGTGGGTCTAGTTGTGGCGTGGATGGTAGAAGTCGTGGGGGTACGAATTAGAAAGCCCAATTAAGATTGATTTATAATAATTATTATTATAATAAAAAGAAAAATAAAGAGGAGAATTAGTCAAGAGGAGAAGTTGGAATCAGTAGAAGTTGAGAAAAGGGAATCGTGAAAATTAGGGAAAACGAGGAAAAAGTATTAGAGAAAAATAAAGGTTTTAGAGGAGAGAAAACAACTTGGGAGAAAAGAAGGAGAAAGAAGGATTCATGTTCATATCTTAATTTTCGCACATTCGGTACAACTTCCACTAAACAGGTGATAACTTTTTACTCGTAATTCTGATTAAAGCGATTCTTGAATTTCTGGAAAGCTTACGAAATTCCCTTCGATTTGATATATAATTTCGTGTCAATAAGTTCTATATTGAAGGAGAAAAATGCATTTGAAGTTTGGAAGTTCATGCTGGAAATTGGTCAAATAGTAGTTACGGGATTGATGGTGATGAAGGCTGAATTTTGGTCAACATAGGAACTCAATGGCAGCATGTTCGTATTTCTAATCTCCATGGATGAAAGAGGAGAGGAAAAGGGCAACATATGCAAAGGGGTTGGAAATTCGATCGGAGATTCGAAGCGGTCATCGATTAAGGTAAGGGTGGGGTTCGAATTATATAACCGGGATTATGATTATTAATATGTGAGATTGGGGTTATATGATTTTCGTATTCTCTATCGTTAAATTTGTGTTAATTGGTGTTGCTCCGATTTATAGTGGCAAACAAATGTTTCCATGGTATAATAGTACAATTGATTCATGAGTTTCGTTGTGGAGTAATCGGTTGCTGGACAAAACAAATTAATTTGGGGACGGAACCCCTAAACAAAGGGTAGCGCAGGCCACCCATGTAAGAAATAGCTAGGTGGCGCAGGCCACATCCCTGGTAGTGGGGGCCACCCCAAATTGTGTGATTTTAAGTGTGGTTTTAAGTGGTGCTTTAGGTGCAGAAAGTTCTGGTCCATATGAATTTATCTTAATTCATTTAATTATTCTACGTTTTCTGTATGTAAATAATGGATATAGTAGTAGCATATAAATAAGTAATCTTCCGTAGTGGTGTTTTGGCTGAACATTTGGAAAGAAATAATAACGTAGTAGATAAACCAGTAACATGTTTTATTAGAAGTAGAAACAAGTTTTAGCAAATAATTTTGGTTGCAGCAGAAAATGAGTTTAGCAGGTTTGGAACATTTTAACAGAGTATGAATTGAACATGCAGAGGTAGTTTTGTAGCAAGGTTTAATTTAAAGACAGTCTAAATTAATGGCAGAAAAAGGTGAATATTGGTAAGTTGGAATTGAGAAGGATAAGTGGAATTTATCAGTAGTTATAATAGAAGATTAAGTAGTGACGAATTAACCGGTTTAATTGATCTAAGCGGAAAATTTAGTTATCCAGAATTTAACAAAAATTGTCGAGTTAGTTCGGAATAATAAATAGGCGATTTTCGTCGGTGTATTTTGTTATTTAATGTTGAACGTGTGTATTTTCTAGTATAGTTTCTTATGTTGTTTTGTCCCGGTTTGGGAGCATTTTTAAGTTAAAGGTCGAATGACCCATGTTGATTATTTGAGTTGTAGGTCGTAAGACCAATGTTGATGTTCAAGTTGTAGGTCATATGACCAACGTTGAAAGTTGTAGGCCTATGGCTAAAGTTGAATCGATGTTGAATTAAAGTTGCGATGTTCTTTGTTGTATGTTGTTGGAGTTGATTGTTGTGATGTGTTGAGTCGTTGTATCATGGCATACACTGCATTTCTAAGTTGGAGCGGATGCTCACCACGTTGGCCTGGATTGGCAAATTTATTAAGTTGAAGGCTTATGCCTTGCAGATACCTCGATAACCTGGTATATTTTAAGTTAGGAGTTTTACTCCAATGGTACCACATGCATATGCACAGTCGAGTCACATTACGTGTCACATTAATTATGTTGTTTGTGTTGTTTATGTTGCCAAGTTGATAAAGTTGTTCTTGTTGCTTACGTTGATAAAGTTGTGTATGTTGCTCAAGTTGAATAAGTTGGTTATGTATATTCAAATTGATTATGTTGCTAAGTTGATTATATTATTATGTTGGACAAGTTGATTATGTTACTAAGTTGATTATATTATTATGTTGGATAAATTGATTATATTGCTAAGTTGATTATATTATTATGTTGGACAAGTTGATTATGTTACTAAGTTGATTATATTATTATGTTGGATAAATTGATTATGTTGCTAAGTTGATTATATTATTATGATGGATGAGTTGATTATAGAATATGTCGCCTGAGTTGTTTATATATTTATGTTTGTAAAGTAGATTATGTTGATATTGAAGAAGTTGAGTATGTTGTATATGTTCGTTGAAGTTGAGGAAGGTGTTTATGCTAAGTTTATAGTTGGAATTGATTATGTTGATGTGTGAATTAAGATGATAAAATATGTTGGTTGTTTGGGGTGTTTAGTAAGACGTTGTTGTGGATAGTGTGAAAATTGTATGATTCTATCTAGCGTATTAATTATCATACTCTTGTTTATATGGTTCGATATCTCACCCCTTTTCGGTTGTTGAATGTTACCTTGATTGGTAACGTGCAGGTATTCCAATTTAGAGTTGCTTATTTTCGTAATCAAGTCGGTGTCGTCGCTCTGATACGTAACACTCGGGGGATGAACGCTTAGTTGTTTTGTTATTATATTATGTTGTTGTTGAGTTAAGTTGTTTCAATGCGAAATATGTTATTACCAAGTTGATCGGTTGAATAAGATGTTAACTGATGCAAAGTTGAATATTGTGAATCTGCTGCCTATTTGTAAAAGTTGTTTTATTTCAAGGAATTGAATAAGAGTTGACATTATAGTTTCATCCTATTTGAAAGTGTTATGTATCGATGTTCATGAAATTAAATGAACTTGTTAAAGTTGAAAAAAATGTAGCATCCTGTTTTGTTGTTGAATTTTGAAACTCTGATTTATGATTTTTCCGCCGGGTAGATTTGGGGTGTTACAAGGCGCACAACTGCTCGTTGGGGATAATTTTACTTGTGGAAAGATAATCCGCTTGGGGATGAGAGCTCTTCAATTAGCCTTAGAATTCTGCTGGGGATTCTACTTGCACTAGCTCAGCTGGGGAGAATTCTCTGCTCTACTGGGGATAACCATGTCTTTTTGTGAAGAACAACCTCCGCTTGGGGGGAGATGACACCATCCTGCAAAACCTGCAACAACAGTATACACACATGTGCCCTGGGACTTACGTGGTATGATCTGTTCATCCATTGTCACCCGACACTCAAAGATGGTTTTAATTGTTTCCCTGCAATGTCAATTTTCTTAGAAAAATCAACATGTTTCGAATGCAATGCTCTTTTTGCCAAAAATTCAGGACATTTTTGCAAACAAAGTAAACAAAACATAACACAACTTTTGACTGAATGTTCATTCATTGAGGGGCATCTGAATAGGCAAAGTTTTACATCAGGAAGCAACTACCTGGAAAGAGGTAACTACCATAAAATTGAGTAAAGAAACTATCCTAATGGAAATGTACACGGCATTCCAATGAGTTTCCTTCCTGCTATGACCAACATGTCTTCAAGACTTTCTGTTCTTGCCTTTGCTTTCTGAAGAAGATGAGGAGACTGATTCATATCCTTCTGATATTGTCAGACTGTTTGAAACGACGATTTGGTTCAGATTACCCGGATCGCAATTGTTCACTTATTCCCTTGTTTTGCGTGGATCACCCTTTCGGGTTTTCAATCCATCGGGATACCCTTTTTTGCCTGAGCTGTCCGATGTGGCTTTTCAACTCAGTGAGTGTACATTTTTTCCATTTATTTCCCTAATTTTTGCCCGAGCTTTTTATTCTGTTTTTAGCTCGCCGGGATGCCCTTTTCTTGCCTGGACTTTAATTCTGTTTTTGTGTCCAGCGAGTCTTTTATGTGAAGTATTTTTTAACTGCGTCCGAGTTAACAGGAGACTAGAAATCTTCTCCATCCAAAGTAGTGAGCATCAGCGCCCCACCAGAGAAAACTTTCTTCACTATGAATGGGCCTTCGTAGTTTGGGGTCCACTTGCCCCTGTGATATGAACCTAGAGGGATGATCCTCTTGAGTACAAGCTCGCCTACTTGATACTCGCGAGTACGTACTCATTGGTCGAATGCTCGCTTCATTCTCCTCTAATAAAGCTGACCATGACAGATAGTCGCTAATCTCTTTTCCTCAATTAGGCACAACTGATTATATCGAGCACGTACCCACTCAGCCTCATCAAGCTTCACATCCATCATCACACGTAATGAAGGAATTTATACCTCAACAGGCAAGACTGCCTCCATGCCATACACCATGGAGAAAGGAGTTGCTCCAGTTGACGTCCTGACAGACGTTCGGTATCCCTGCAGCACGAATGGTAACATCTCATGCCAATCTTTGTAGGTGACAACCATCTTCTGCACAATCTTCTTAATATTCTTGTTAGCTGCCTCTACTGCGCCATTCATCTTTGGCCAGTAAGGAGAATAATTGTGATGTTGAATCTTGAAGTCCCGACACAGTTTTGCCATTATCTTGTTGTTTAAATTGGAGCCATTATCAGTAATGATTCGACCGGGCACTCCGTATCTGCAAATGATGTCTCTTTTCAGAAATCTGGCTACCACTTGGCGAGTGACATTGGCATAAGATGCTGCTTCGACCCATTTGGTTAAGTAGTCAATCGCAACAAAGATGAAACAATGACCATTTGAAGAAGTAGGCTCTATCTTCCCGATCATGTCAATGCCCCACATAGAAAAGGGCCAAGGATATGACATAATGTTGAGCGGGCTAGGAGGAACATGCACCTTGTCTGCACAAATCTGGCATTTGTGGCACTTACGGGTGTACGAACAACAGTCTGCATCAATTGTTAGCCAATAGTACCCTGATATCAACAACTTCTTAGCCATAGCATGTCCTCCTGCATGAGTACCGAAGGATCCCCCGTGGACTTCCTGCATTAACAAGTCTGCTTCGTGTCTATCAACGCATCTGAGAAAGACCATGTCAAATTTCCTCTTATACAGAACCTCGTCTGCATTCAAGAAGAAGCTAGCAACGAGTCGTCTCAAGGTCTTCTTGTCATTAGATGATGCCCCAGCTGGATATTCTTGTTTTTCCAGGAAAAACTTAATATCAAAGTACCAAGGTTTCTCATCAGACACTACGTCTACAGAGAAAGCATAAGCTGGTGCGTCAAGCCTGGAAATGTCAATCCTGGGCACATAGTTCCAACACAAGACTTTGATGGACAAAGAAAGAGTAGCCAATGCATTGGCAAATTGATTTTCATCTCGTGGTATATTTGAAGCTTAACTGTTGTGAAGAACGTCAACAGTCTTCTAGCATAATCCCTATAAGGAATTAAGTGTTCTTGATGTGTATACCACTTGCCGGTAATCTGGTTGATAACGAGGGTTGAATCTCTGAATATATCGAGGGTCTTAATCCAAATATTAATAGCCTCCTCTATTCCCATTATGCACGCCTTGTATTCTGCTTCATTGTTGGTGCATCCAAAAGTAATTTTGGCAGCGAAGGGAAAGTGAACACCTTCGGGAGTGATAAGAACAACACCAACTCCACGTCCGTTGATATTGACTGCCCCATCAAACATCAACTTCCATTTGGATTCAGGGTCAGATCCTTCCTCCGGAAGTGGTTCCTTGCAATCTCTTGCCTTGAGGTACACGATGTCCTCATCAGGGAAATCAAACTTCATTGGCTGATAATCGTCTTCAAGCGGTTGCTGTGCAAGATAATCTGACAATACACTTCCTTTGATGGCTTTCTGGGAAATATATTGTATGTCATACTCTGTTAATATCATTTACCACCTTGCAACCCTTCCGGTTAATGCTGGTTTGTCGAAAATATACTTGACAGGGTCCATTTTTGAGATTAGCAATGTGGCATGGGTCAACATGTACTGTCTCAGTCGGCGAGCAGCCCATGCCAAAACGCAGCAAGTTTTCTCGAGCAGTGAATAACGGGATTCACAGTCGGTAAACGTTTTGCTAAGGTAATAAATAACATGCTCTTTTCGACCAGACTCGTCATGTTGGCCTAACACACACTCCATCGACCCTTCAAACACAGTCAAGTACATGATAAGTGGTCTTCCTAGAACTGGAGGCATTAGAATCGGAGGCTCCTGCAAATACTCTTTTATCTTTTCAAAGGCTCTTTGACAATCCTCATTCCACCTGACCATTTGTTCTTTTCTTAACAATTTGAATATTGGCTCGCATGTGGTAGTTAGATGAGATATAAACCGAGAAAGGTAGTTCAATCTCCCTAAAAACCCACGCACTTCTTTTTCTGTTTTCGGTGCAGGCATGTCTTGTATTGCTTTTACTTTTGTAGGATCTACCTCAATTCCCCTTTGGCTAACGATGAAACCCAGCAATTTACCGGAACGCACTCCGAAAGTGCACTTGTTTGGATTCAACCTCGGTCTATACTTTATCAATCTGTCAAACAACGTTTTGAGATTGACCAGATGCTCTTCTTCGTCCCGGGACTTGGCAATCATATCGTCCACATAACATTCAATTTCCTGGTGTATCATGTCGTGGAACAAAGTTACATAGCCCGTTGATACGTTGCCCCGACATTCTTCAACCTAAAGGGCATAACCTTATAACAGAATGTACCCCACGGGGTAATGAACGTCGTTTTCTCCATGTCTTCCGGTGCCATCTTAATCTGATTGTACCTGGAGAAGCCATCCATGAAAGAAAATACCGAGAACTGAGCGGTGTTATCTACCAGCACATCAATGTGAGGTAATGGAAAGTCATCCTTTGGAATTGCTCTATTTAGATCCCGATAATCGACGCACATCCGGACCTTGCCATCTTTCTTTGGTACAGGCACAATGTTAGCTACCCAAGGTGGGTAACTAGTTACAACAAGGAACTCGGCATCCCACTGCTTTTGAACTTCCTCCTTGATCTTCATCGCCATATCAGGGCTAGTTCTTCTAAGCTTTTGCTTTACAGGAGGACAATCTTCCTTTAGTGGCAGCTTGTGCACAACAATGTCGATATCCAACCCCAGCATATCCTAATACGACCAGGCAAATATATCCACATATTCACGTAGCATACCAATCAACTCCTTCTTTACCTCGGCCTGCAAACTGGCCCCAATCTTTATCTCTTTCTTTACATCCTCAGACCCGATGTTGATGATCTCTATTTATTCCTGATGAGGCTGAATGACCCTTTCCTCTTGTTTCAACAACCTAGCCAATTCTTCCGGGAGTTCACAGTCTTCCTCAACCCCTTTATCAGCTTGGTAGATAGGATTGTCGAAGTCATGCATAGTCATAGCAGGAACGTTATCACAGGAATCTGAATGATCAGCACTGCACAAATGATGTGCTTATTTCAGAATCTATTTGTTTTTTTCAAGAGACGCAAAACAAAAACACAGGAGAAAGAAAACATTGCCATTTTATTTGTTTTTTGTGAAAAATTTTAAAAACGAAAGAAAGAGAACACAATTTGCTTGTAAAATGTCCTTCATTTCATGGAAAAAGTAAATGCATTAAACATGGTGGCCCTACAGATGGATCCATGCACCTTGGGAAGAGTGCAGGATTTGACATGCAGTATGATAAAAATGGAAACAAGAAAATTACTTTGACTGCCAAGTAACTTGAACGAAATCTTCAGCAAACCAGTTCCAGAGCTCCTCCCCAGGTACGCATGGATGAATCCAGTTATCCAAGTCGCAGTCACTACCCCCTTCTGCATCTGTAGCACAAACATGGTTGTAGTCGAGCATTCCAGCGCTCGTGAATGTTATGGACTTACTACCTTGAGACCAGCTGGACTGACCAGGTTAATATCCGAGACCGAACTTGTCATCCTTCTTTTCCACTTCTAACAGCTTACCCCGACCCTGGGCATTTCCGGATTGGATTACTTCCTTAGCTTGCTTATAGGAGTAGATAGGAGTCCATTCATTCTCATTGCTCTGAACTGCAGCAATTGGAGACAAAGTACTAACATTGACCGTCTCAAAAGACTGACAAAGTGTCTCATGGATCTCCCCGTCCATTTCCACATACTTGAAGGTCGACATATGGCTTACGAAAATATCTTCTTCACCGCATACAGTAACAACCTGACTGTCTACCACATACTTCAACTTCTGATGCAATGTGGACGTTACTACGCCAGCAGCATGAGTCCAAGGACGTCCCAGCAAGCAGCTATAATAGGGTTGAATATCCGTAACATAGAATGTACTCTTGAATACCTGAGACCCAATCTTTACCGGTATCTCCACCTCCCCAAACACAGATCTTCGTGACCCATCAAAGGCTTTCACAATCAAATCACTGGGTCGCAGGACAATGCCATCAACATTCAGCTTCATTAAGGCCTTCTTAGGGAGCACATTGAGAGAAGAGCCTGTATCTACCAAGAAATGTGATATAACAACACACTTACACTCCATGGTGATGTGTAAGGCCTTGTTTTGATTGCGCCCTCTGAGGTGGGATCTTTATTTGTGAATCCCAACCCATGACTGGCGTTCACACTGCCTACTACAGCTTCCAACTGGTTAACAATTATCTCTTGTGGTACATACGCCATTTGCAAAACTTTCAGCAAAGCCTCCCGATGAGCTTGAGAACACACTAACAACTACATAATGGATACCTTGGACGAGGTATGATTCAGCTGTTCAACCACCTTATAGTCACTTTTCTTAATTATTCTCATGAACTCTTCGACTTCTTTTTCAAAAGTGCCCTGACTAGTGGCAGGAGTTGTCACATCCTCAGTCACTATCTGCTTACCCTTAGCCCTTGCAGCAGCCTCAGCTTCGAGATCACCTCTAAGAGCTTGAGGAGCAAAGAGACGCCCACTCCGAGTAAACCCACCAACTCCTCCGACATTCACAACAGTCAGGTCAATTGTCACTGCTTTACTTTCCACTTTCTGACCTTCTACGTACACGTCTGAGCCATAGTGCCAATGGATGGCCTTGTCATCAACATAGGGAACTGGTCCTGGAATAGTAATGGTCATTGGACTCACTTCTGGAGCATAGATAGTCACCAGCTCTCTCCGGGCAGGAACTTCGGCAGGGTCAAAATAAATTGTCACTGTAGACACACAATCATCCCTGTTGTAACCCTTGTCAAACTGTAGAGACCCCTCGTCAATTAAATATTGCAGCCCGACTTTCAGACCCACACAACCATTAACTAAATTCATGAAACCCTCGCAGTCAAAATCATAACCTGGGAAAACCTTCCCTTTCAACAATCCGTCTTTCACCACTAACAAGGAAGTCTTTACTTCATCTACATTCAAAATCAGGTTCAACCTCTCGCCACCATTAACGACGTTTATCCAGGCCCTCCATGATTTGGAATGGGGTTTGATGTAACATTTGGAGGCGGTGCGAAGTTAATTGCTTTCAAATCAATCAAGTCTTGGACCTTATGTTGTAATGCCCTGCACTTCTCTGTTGAGTGCCCGGGAGCTCCTGAATGAAATGCGCATCTTGCATTAGCATCATACCCCACTAGAAGCTCTCCAGGTGGTGGCGGTGCTAATGTCCTCAACTGAACCAAGTTCAAATCTAACAATCTCTGGAGTAGAGCTGTGTATGTCATTGGGATGGCCTCAAGCACCCTGTTAGTTGGACGAGCTTGTCTCTACTGATAGGGTCTTTGTTGATAGTTATTGCGTTGCGGTTGTTGCTGTTGTTGTTGTGTTTGTTGCATAGGACTTGTTGGAATGGTGACAACTGCCACCTGCTCGTAAGATCCCCTGTTTCCACGGCCCCGACCTCAGCCATACACAACATTAGTTTCTCCCTCTCTTCTTCTTGGAGGTCCATTTAAAGCTCTTCTAACACCGCTTGAGCTACCTGCACCGCCGTCTTGGATCTTTCCCATTTTCAGCAGAGTTTCAACCCTTTCTCGAGCTATCACGATATCATTAAATTTTGTTGTTGAACAAGATGCCAGTCTCTCAATAAATACCCCATGTAGTGTTCCCATAAACATGTTTTCCATTTCATTCTCTAACAAGGGAGGTTGTACTCGAGCAGCAAGTTGACGCCATCTCTGGGCGTACTCTTTGAATCCTTCTTTAGCACTCTGAGACATTGTCTGCAACTGGATACGATTTGGAGCCATATCCAAACTGTACTGATACTGCTTCACAAATGCCTCAGCTAAATCCTTCCAGCTTCGAATATTGACCCTACTCAGCTTCATGTACCATTCCAAGGAAGCCCCTACAAGACTATCCTAGAAGTAATACATCCACAACTTTTCATCATCTATATGCGCAACAATCCTTCCCACAAAAGACTGAAGGTGAGTTTTCGGGCAAGCCGTACCGTTGTACTTATCAAAATTAGGGACCTTGAAATTGTAGGGAATTCTCACCCCTAGCACTAAGCCCAGATCAGTGATGTCAAACCCCAGAGAACTCTGAGATTGAATGTCGCGAATTTGCTCAACCATTTCTTCAAACCTCCTATTCATATCAATCCCCTGGCCTTCCGCCTCATCCAGCAAAGTGAACTGCTCGTCCTGCCCATCCATCTACATATTATTCACTCCATCATTGATAATAGTGACCCCTGGTTACACTACAGGGATTTCAACGTGATGGGCGCCAGCCCCGTTGCAATTACCTCCTTTTGTTGTCCCATTGTTCCTAGCTTGATTATTCTCCACCATCTCGCGCAAACGCTCCTGCGTTTGACCCATCCCAGCCATGAGGGTCATGAAGTTTTCCATTATTGTCCTTAAATCAGCCATATCTGCTTGCATCTGATCCATTGCTCTATCTCTGTTCACCTTTGTAGGGTATCTGTGTACAGTTGACTGTCTCTGAACCTTCTTGGGAGCTATAGTTCCTGAAATGGCATTAGCGTTAGAAAACTGATGAATTACCCGCAAAACAACAAACACGTTATATGCATGCAATGTAACTATTCATGTTTCCACGTCCAGGCATTAATATGCCCCAGTTCTGGTATTTTTGACAGAAAATACTCCAGATATCCTTTTGGAAACTAGCTTTTCAAACTCTTTTGAGAAGTATTCAGACCCTGATGGCTTCGGACAAACAACTTTGCTCATTCAGAAACGGTAACTGGAAAGTATCATTGCATAACGTGAACAAACTACCAACAACCAGAGTCATAGACATAAACAGAATTCCCAAAGGGTTACAATTCAATACACAAAACAAAAAGATAAAGCAAGACTCCTACAACAAGCTTGTAGGTAGTCTGGATACAAACAACAATAAACTAAAACCCTAGGCTAAAAGAAGATTTAGGCTCCTCTTCTGCAGTCACCACCCCTGTCCGGTTCTTCTTGACGCCTGCTCTCAGCTTAAGATCTGCAATCTCCTTCATTGCTTCCTCCAAGGCTAGATGGATCTGCACCAATTGTTGAGTCTTTTCCCTTCGTATCTTGTGAACTTGTTCTACCTCTTCTTTCTTGAATGCCATTTGCACCTCAAAGAACTCTTCCTGTTCTTTGTACTTCTTCTGCTCATGTTCTCTTTGGCCCTGCAACTAAGTAATGGATTGACGAGCTTCTCTAAGAGTCTTCAAAATCTTCTTATGCCCCGCTTCTCTTTTTGACTCTGTTAAACCCAATCTCTGAAAATGAGCTTCTCTCCCAGAAAACTAATTTTCTTTAGCTTATAAAGTAGCCTGCATCTTTTGTACCTTTTCCTCTACTTCTTGCTTAGCATGATTAGCACGGTGATACAAGCTATCCATTTCACCATTCTCTACCCATACCTTGTGCAACTGAGCTTCCAACTTTTTGTAATCTTCAAGAGAAACGGTGGTTTGTACTGGTACTTATTTTGGGTACAGTGGAGCCTCAATTGAAAACGGAAGGAAAATGTGTCAACCCTACCTTGTATCCAAGCAGCAAAAGAGGGATAAGTCGTGGGGTCTATCTTTCCAAATTCTTTCTTACCCTCCTTAACCTTTGTTTCCCAAGCTTGAGATACTTGAATAACTAACTGCTCATTATCTTCAGCCGGAAAATACAAAGTCTTAGCTATTTCATCATGGAGGATCCTTCAGGGGATAGCCAAATTGTTTTCTAGACAACATAGGGTTATGACTTATCACTCATTTCCTACCTAACAAAGGCACATAAGGAAATTCACCACACCTTGTAATAAACTCCTTCCCCACTAAGTTTCGGCTACATCCCTAAGCTATATCATCATATGTTAGCCCCATCAACCTTCTAGCCCACTTCCAATCTTGCCTAAGATCTTTGAACGGTCCTGACTTTGAAAGTTTCTTGGCAAACCACTCAGCAAACAATGGAGCACAACAATTTACGTACCCCTTTCTCTTCTCATTTCTGTGATGGACACCAAAGTAAAAGTCTCCCAACAACGTAGGCACCGGGTTTCCTTTAATAAAAAGGGTGATAGCCCCCAAGCTTACCCATCCTTTCTCTCCTGGGAACAGACTTATCCTGTATACCATTAATGCTAACAGCGCACTGAACTCTAACCACTTCCCTCCAAAAGAAAACATGTGAGCTTTTGTGATAAGAAAATCCATAGTAAATCCCTTCCCCTTGCTAGCTTCCAACTCCATCTTCACTCTGAGCATACTCAAATGACAAGCACCTGCTATATCCTTGTACAGAGGACACTTCTCTGCAGCATAATAGGGAACACCATTCTTGATAGGAATCTTCAGGATGTCAGCAATCTCTTCCATAGTAGGGGCCAAGACATAATCAGCAAACACGAAAATTCTCAACTGAGGGTCATAAAACTGCAAAAAAGAATGAAGGTTATCTCTCTGATCAACAATAGGTTTGTTCATGTAACCCAAGATCTTCCCATACCGGCTTCTGAAATCATCTGAAACCTTGTCCCTCATCAAGCCCACCAGTTTCTGAATACCCTCAATTTCTGGTTGCGGGAAAGTGTAATGAGCATTCCTTTTTCTGGGTATCTCTTGGACTTTTGTCATCTGGAGAAATAATGAATACCAGAACTAGGTACAAAGAATAAATGATAACCTGAAATGGAAACACAAACAGTTAATGCAAGTATGATGCGATGCAATGCAAGCATATGATCAACAACTAATATTGTCTGGATACGGAATACTGGACCTAAGTGACCAAGAACCAAGATCCTTTGAATAAAGCCCCATGAACTAGAATTCAGTCTCAAATAAGCCCCGAATCAGATATCTGAAATCCATGTAGCCATATCAAATCATAGAACTGTACTGGAAATGAGGTATGATGAGGTCAAGGGTTCCTGCAAACCTGTAAACCCCTTCCCAATCTCACAGGTGTGCTCCGGGTCAAACATCACGGACTCTCAAAGTCGAATAGCAATAATACATTCACCATTTCCGAGAAATGGATCATGACCAAATTAGGGAATCGGTTTGGTATTATGTACTACTCAGGGAGGTCTCAGCGTGAGTCCGGGAAAACAAGCATCCCTTATAAGTCCTTAGCTTCAAGCGCTGGAATCGAGAAACAATAATACATTCATCTCGAAGGGTACAATACTATCGTCATACGACCAGATGCTTTGACTGAGTTCCTATAAAAGAACTAGGTCATCCTATGCGAGTTCCCAGTGGGCCCTCGGGTGCGAATGGGTTTGCCACAGAATGTGGTCTGCCACTGTCACCACTGGAGAGGGATGTTTCCACAAAGGTCCTCAATGACCGGTCCCCAGATGCACATAACTATCGAGGTCGTGTAAATATCCAAGAAAGATTCTTGCATCAAAACACTTCCAAGACGGTCGCAAGTCTGGGTGTGGAACTCACTACTACCAACATAGCAAGATGCCATGAAGCCAAAGTGATTGTCCATGCTAAGTCCTATGGTGCACTCGAGCCCCGGTTACGAGCTCATCTCTCAGTAACAATTCCCAATCCCACAGAAAAAAGGAAACCAGCACAGCTAGACAGTCCAGTATATACATATGATGCATGAAAATAAATACTGAAAGCAGTAAATAAATGTTGTAAAGTAAACTGTAAATAAACAACAATAAATAAACACGCAACAACAAACAATCAACACCCAAAGAAACAGAAATACACAAGCGCTAGGATAGACTCTCAAGGGAACCAGAGATACTCTAGTTAGAAAGTACCCAACAGAGTCGCCAGTTGTCGCTCCCTGGATATTCATCCTGGTACAAACGCGAAAGTGGCGTGGAAAAGAGGTAGAGTCGCCAGCCAGGCATTTTTATCCCGAAGGAATGGGAATGGTAATGCTGCACAAACCGAAGAAAAGAAAAGGAAGGACACTGGTCCTGCGAACCAAAGAGAGTGGGTTCGGGAGTCGGTTACGACCTGGGAAGGTATTAGGAACCCAGATCGTCCGCCATACCCGACGGGATCCACACTTGCAAATAAACTATTTCAAAGGGTGAAGAACTGAAGGCTGCTGCAAAAAAAAAGACTGGAACTGGATAAGAAAAGAAAAGGGGGAAAATGTAGGGAAAATCAAAGAGTGTGCTCGAAAGGGCCTTACCCCGCTGCCTACGTACCTCATCTGGACATGAGGATCAGAGACGTCGTAGTTCCCCTAACCAGGGGTGGAAAAGATTGCTTGTGTCTTAAGGCTTGAACTGCCTATGCCAATGCTCAGGTGTTGCAGGCTCGAACAACGAGTGTGTTACCGTCTTGCAAAATGACAAGTAGGAGCAAGTTCGTACGTAAGGAGTGAATGAGGTGAGAAGAGAATTCCCGAAGGAGACGCTTATTCTTTTTTTGAGTTTTTTATGAGTTTTTATGAGTGTGGCACAAGAGAATGAAATTAAACTCATTTCCATGGAATGTTTACTTGCTACTACATTCTAAGATGGAATAATAGAACGAGCACACCAAGTAATGAGAATTTATCCAAGACGTATTTCCAAGGGCAAGGGCCTAAGTTCATTGACTTGTTGAACTTATTAGGTGTTTTAGTGATTAAAATGAAGAATTATTTTTTAGGGTTTTTCTTGATGAAGATGACCTCATGATCATACTTGTGCATCATGCTAGACAAATGCACTATTCCAAGATGGAATGAATACATATGCCCCTGGAATAAGGCTATTACACAAGAAGTCACTTCTTTCTTTATTAATGTTTTTTAGGTTTTTTGTTTTGAGATGAGAAGAGAAAGAACCAAAGGAACAAAAGGCAATAGTCTAATGGGGAAAGACTAAACCTAAAGTTATCATGCAAAAAGTGGTCCTAAGGTTAGTGTGGTTTGTAACTATTCTAAGAGAGAAGAAGACCAAAGAAGAGGAGAAGAGAAGCTATAGAAATACTTACTCCTCTAAAGGAGGTAAGTTGCTTCTAAGGGGGAAAGAGAAGAGTTGAATTACATGATGGCATAAGGCACATAAAAAACCACAAAGTAGAAAGCAAAGTAAAAGAGAAGAGACGAAGAGTTGAAATGTGGATAAACATCCACACTTCTCTTACTATGAGCCCCTGAAATGTTAGCAAAATTCCAGCACACATACATCAACACAATCCATGGAATTAACATGCTCAAAGCTCTAGAAAACAAAGTCAAACAAAATGCCAAGCTTTGCAAATACATGAATTTACGCGTCGAGAACATGAAGGCATACATCAACCAGCAAGCAAATCACCCTAAATTAGCATATTCAATGATCATACAATGATCCATGGCAATTAAGACAAGTAAGGGAATCAAACAAGCTCAAAACAACTCAAAAAAATCACTCCGCTTTAAGGTTAACCGGTTAACCAAAGCGTTAATCGGTTAACCAGTTCAAACCTGCAGAAAACAACACAGAAAACAAGTGTGTTAATCGGTTAACCAAAGCGTTAACCGGTTGACACTGTGAAAACAACAACAATTCCTGCAGAAAATCAGCTCAAAACCAGCTTATCCAAATAATTCCACAGCAGACCAGCAACCAATTATGGATGAAATAATAGGATCAAATCACATTAATCAATATCATTAAGCTCATGAACATTAACACATAGATCCGGTTGCAAATCAATCAATCAATTCAAGCAAAACAAACAAATACACAAGCACATGGTGGATTCAAGTATAAGCATGCAAATAAGCTAAAAAAATAGAGCTAGATCTGAATTTAACCAACCTAGAAAGCTTAGGTATGCTTTGGTAATTGTTGTTTGAGCTAGAAATGAGGAATCGCGCGGAAAACTACGAAGATCCGGTGCTAATCTTCACACATCATGCAAAATAAATGCAAGCAAGGGATCTTGATGCAGAATTTTGGCTTCCAAAGCACTTCTAATCTCCAAATCAGATCTGAACCAAGTAGTGAAACCGGCAAAATGATGCAAAGAAGCTATGGATGGAGGTCTAGTTCCAAGATCTACAAACTTTAATACAAAGTTTTGTGATCTTCAAAGAGGAACTTTGAGTGATTTGGAAAATTGGGAGAAAAAATGAGAGAATGGTGAGAGGGGAGTGAAAATTCAGAAAAATGAGAAGTGAATTATGAGAGAGCCCCTCTTGGTTTGGAGGGAAATGGAATAAATATGATTTAGGTTTGGGGCCCAAAATTTTGGTATGAGATCCAAAAAAGAGGTTTGGGATTATCTTAGAAAGTGATTAGGATCTAGCCTTGGAATTAGGCTTGGCAAAGTCATCTAGATCCTTCTCCATAATTTCCAATTAATTCAAAATGAATAAAAATCAGAAAAATATGAAAAATTGGAGCCAAACACATGCTGAAAATGCTGTTGGAATTCAAAATTCGCAGCCGTTAACCGGTTAACCAAAGCGTTAACCGGTTAATGCCAGTGAATTTTGAATTCTCCCTCCTTTTAGTGGGAAACTTCCTGATTTGATTTTGATCCTCAATCTTTTTTTTAGGGCTTTGACCATGATACCAAGCTTGTACAAAAGGTCCTGTGAGCTTCCTGCTAGGTCACCATGCTCTTGACTTTGCCTTGTAAGATCACGAGTTCTCGGATAATTGATCATATGCCTTATGCCTGAACATGTGAGTACTATGCTTCATCTTTCTATGCAAAATGCGAAGGATATGACATGCCGATGATGATTATGATATGATGATGATGCTAAAAAGAAGAGGAAAAATTTGGGGTGTTACATATTCCATGACATGACTTATCACGAGATTGAAGTCTATATTGATGACATGATTGCGAAGTCACACATATAAGAAGAACATCTAGTCAACCTAGCCAAGCTTTTTGACAAGCTTTGGAAATTCAGATTGAGGTTAAACCCGAATAAGTTCATATTTGGGGTGCGGTTCGGAAAGCAGATGGGCTTCATTGTTAGAGAAAGGGGGATTGAGGCCGACCCTACAAAAGTGAAAGCAATCCAGGAGATGCCTGAGCCAAGAACTGAGAAGGAAGTACGTGGCTTCTTAGGGAGGTTGAACTACATCGCACGGTTCATTTCTCACCTAACATCTACGTGTAATACCCTAAAATTTTTCCTCTTATTTATTGCCAACCTCAAGTTATTTATGCTTCATCATCTTGCATATCCGTTCATATTGCATTGCATTCAAAAAAAAAAATAATCATCATCATTTGCATGTGCATGAGGCATGTGATCAAGTGATACTTATCAATCTTGGAGCTCATGGAAGAAAATAATACCACAAAAATAACCCAAACCATTTCCAAGCTAACCCACCAAAAGAATGAAAAATTCATTTTTTTCACCCGTTAACCGGTTAACGCCTGAGGTTAACCGGTTAACGGGCGCGAATTTTGAATAAAAACTTCAAAATTTAGTTGGTTTCTCTTTTCCTTCCACTTTCTTCCTTCATTTCTTCCTCCTTGTTTCACACCCCACTTTCACATTTCATTTCACTTGAAACTTCTACCACATTCTAGACCCTTCAACACTCTTCCAAGGAATATTCCAAAGAATATTCCCTAAACTCTAACCAACTTTAACTAACTCCTACTCTTAGCTTAGGACCCAAGCATAAACCCTAAGCTAACCCTCATCCAAACCTAACCACTATAAAAAGATCCCTTCACTCCAAAAAAAAGGTCTTGGCTTCACTTCCACCATTTTTTCTCAATTTCTCTTCATCTCTCTCAATTCTCTCAAACTTTTCCTCAACTTTTCTCCATTACTAAAGCTTCTTCACAAAAGCTTCTTCAAGTTTCACATTGAAACTTGAGGAGTTTGAAGCTAAACCTCCATTCAAGCATCAATTTCATAGCTTATTGGATAAGTTGCAAGCTGTTTTGGATTGATTTGAGCTTATTGGAAGAGATTTTGCAAGTGTTCATCAAGATCTTCACCAATTGCATTTATTTTGCATTTCACGGATCGAAGTTTGAAGCCTCTGGTTTTCTCTTCTCTCGCTTTTCGATCAACTCGCAACAATCACCAAAGCAATCCTCCGCTTTGTAGGTTGGTGAATCCGAAACCGCTTTTCGCTTTTAATTTATTCACTTCAACTTGCGGTACGACATTCTTTAATCATTTGCTTGCATTCTTGATCGTTGTTACAATTTGCTTGCGATTTGCTTATTTTGATTGTTAGTAGCTAGGTTTGTAGCTTATTCTTGATACTAATAGGTGTTAGGAATCCATATTTGAGTAGAAAATTCGTGCTAGCATGTTCATGGATGTAATAGGATTCTCTAGAAGTAAGTTAGTGGCTGAAAGTGCTAATTTCGTGGCTTATTGTTGCATTTTATTCAGTGTTAACCGGTTTACCCCTAGGGTTAACCAGTTAACACGTGATTTTCATACCTATTTGCTGGTGTTTTAGGGCCGTTAACCGATTAACCTCCTGCGTTAACCGGTTAATGCAGTTCAAAATTGAAAAGTTTGTTTGTTTCATTGCTTGCTTGCTTTTAATTGTGCCTTTAATCTTCATAGGTTGATAGAGCATGATTTTAGGGAATTTTCAAGATCGTTTTAGGTGTTTGATTCCATAGTTTCGAGTCGTTATTACATGCACATTCGTTAATTTTTTGATTTCATGCTTAATTATGAAATAATGCATAGAGAGATTTATGTATGTTGTTTCCATTGTCAAAGTCATTGATTAGCATGTAAATATGTGTTTTGCATTCTGTTTTACCTCACTTTCATGATCCATGCATGTTTCGATAACTTGAACGCATAATCACATGTTGCATTGCATAATTGCATGTTGCATTTTGCTTGAAAACGTATAATCACATGCACATTCGTTCTTTCTTGCTTGCTTGATTACAACTCCTTGTTGACACCAATTCTGAATTTCTGCATCAAAATGCATGTGTGCTTGTTGATTCATGGTGATGCATGTTCACACTTTCATCCTTGTTTGCTTGTTTGCCTAAATCTTTAAAATGAATGTTGTTTGCTTTTGTGCTTTTTGTGCTTTTTTTTATCAACAATATTGCATATGTTCATATCCATGTTCATATTCATGTTAATTTCATTTAATCATGTTATGTGATGTATGTGCATGATTTGTTACTCATCGTGTGCGTAAATAAAAATAAGTCAAATGATGAATCATGATCAATACTTGATCAAATGATGAATTTAACCTCATAATATTGATGTTGACCAAAAATCTTGAAGTTTGACTTTGAGTTGACCACAATTGACTTTCTGACCAAGTTAACTGATTTTTAGGTATTTGAGCATCTGACTGACCAAACTTGTTGGGAAAGCTTTGAAACTTGACATGAGGATTATTTAAGGTATATGGGATGTTATGAAGTTATTTGAAGCCTTGGAAGTCCAATTTTCTTGAGGAAACTCAAAACCCTAGTTCTAAGATCCATTGTCCAGGAGGAGGCTTTGTCTGGTGAAACCTTCAATCCTTTTGATCAATTGAGAATCTTGTGACTATTAAGAGACCTTTTGAATTATATGATCTAGAATATGGGAGGGAAAATTTTGGGGTACAACACATGTTCACACTTTCATCCTTGTTTGCTTTTTTGCCCAAATCTTGAAAATACATGTTGTTTGCTTTTGTGCTTTTTGTGCATTTTTTTATCAACAATATTGCATATGTTCATATCCATGTTCATATTCATGTTAATTTCATTTAATCATGTTATGTGATGTTTGTGCATGATTTGTCACTCATTGTGTGCATAAATAAAAATAACTCAAATCTGTCTCACTTTTCATAGTTGCATTATGAAATTAGAGCTTAAAAAACATGTTGCATTCATGTTGTTTTGACTTTTTACACCTATTTTTCATGCTGATTGTTAGCTGTAATAAGTTGTTTGAATTTTTGCATTGCATTTGGTAGCTGTTTGTGCAATAGGAGCTGTAGTAGCTGCTGGATTTTTGCTTTGCATAGTTTTAGGCCCCTTAGACTTAGGATTGAGTCTAGATTAGGTCTTAGATGAATTAGGTTTTGTTTAGTACTTGCTTACCTCATTCCTTTTATTATGTTTATCCTACTAACCTTTGTTTTGTAGGGAGGTAAAGGTAAGTTCACACAACTTCATCCTTTTAATTCCTTTATGCTTTCAAAGTGTTTTTGTTTTAGCTTTTTGTGCCTAGTTTATACAACTTCATGCTAATCCCCTTTAGAAACAACTTAGCTTCTTTTGAGAAGTAAGTTGATTTCTAATTCCCTCTTCTTTTCCTTTTCTCATTAGGATTAAGAAACCGCACTAACCTAGGTTCATCCATGCACGATACACTAGGGTTTTAGTCTCCCCTTAGACCTTTTTCCTTTGGTTCGCTTTGCTTTCTTTCTCATCTCAAAGAAAAGTAAAAAACACCTAATAAAGGTTGATCTTCTCGTACAACACGAGACTTTGCCGTGGTTTACTTATACACGTCCCATTTCGGGGCGAGGTGTAAGACATCTACCACGATGAACAAGTCTTAGTATGAGAAGGTTCACAAACAACAATCTCAGAAAACACTTCTTTAAAAGACAGTAAACAAACAACACTTGTCTTTTCCTTCGGGAATTCTTTTCTCCCCTCATTCACTCTAAACGCGAACTTGCGACGACTTGTCTCTTTGCAAGACGGTAACACACTCGTACCAGATGAGCCTGCAACACCTAAGCATAGACATACGCAATTCAGCTCTAAAAACCATAAATAGTTTTCGCCTTAGTTAGGCGAACTACGTTGACTCTGAATCTCATTTTCCCGATGAGGTACGTAGGCAACGGGGTAGGTCCAGTTCGAGCACACTCTTTTATTTTCCCTACATTTCCCCCTTCTTTTCATTTTCTTTTTCCAGTTCCCTTTCTCATTCCTTTCCAATAGCGGTTTTTCTTCAGCAGCATCTTATTTCTCACTTTTTGAAACAAACTAATAAGCGTGGATCCGTCGGATACGGCGGGCGATCTAGGGTGATAATACCTTCCCAGGTCGTAACCGACTTCCGAAACCAAATCTTTGGTTCTTAAGACCTCGTCCTTTCCTTTTCTCTTCGGTTTGTGTAACATTACCTTTCCCATTCATTCGGGATAAAAATGCCTGGCTGGCAACTCTGACGTTTCCGCGCCACTTTCGCGTTTGTACTAGGATGAAAATCCCGGGAGTGACAGTTGGCGACTCTGCTGGGGATCGAACCCAGAATCTCTGGTATCCCTTGAGAGTCAATCCTAGCGCCTGTTTGTTTATGTTTCGTGGGGTGTTTACCTATGTGCTGTTGTGTGTTTATTTACTGTTTTATTTACAGTTTTTACTTTACAACATTTATTTATCGCTTTCAGTATTTATTTTCCATGCATCATATATACTGGACTGTGCTGGTTTACATTTTTTGTGTGGATGGGAGTTACTGTGATATAAGCCAACTACCTGACTCGAGTGCACCATAGGATTAGCGTGGACAGACATTGTACTCCCATGGTATCTCACCATGATGAGTGGCGATGTGTTTCACACCCAGATTGCGACCGTCTTGGAACTATTTTGTGTGGGGATTACTCCACTTCAGGGTACGACCTTGATAGTTATATGCATCTGGTGACCGATCATTAAGGACCTTAGTGGAAACACCCCTATCCAGTGATAACAGTGGCATACCACATTTTTTGGCAAGCCCACTCGCATTCGAGGGCCCACTAGGAACTTTCATAGGACGACCTGGTTCTCTCGTAGGAATCCAGTTAGAGCAAAATGTTCATATGACGATAGTATTGTACCCTTCAGGATGAATGTAATATTGTTTCTCGATTTAGTGCTTGAAGCTGGGGACTTATGAGGGATGCTTGTTTCCTTGGACTCAGCTAAGACCTCCCTGAATAGTACATAATGTCAAACTGATTCCCTGATTTGGTCATGAGCCATTTCTCAGAAATGGTGAACGTATTATTGCTATTCGGCTTTGAGAGTCTGTGATGTTGACCCAAGTAGCACACCTGTGAGATGGGAAGGGTTTACAGGTTTGCAGGAACCCTAAAACTTCCAACATACCCATTTCACTGGTATTGTTCATTATTGTGATCTGGTTCTTTGGTTCCTTAGTTCTGAGATCCGGGATTTCTGTTCAGAGAGTTGATGTTGTGATATTGTGACCTTGCACAAACACTAGGTTATTTTGATATGCATATCATGGACACGTCACTGATCACATGCCTTTCATTTTATAAGCATCATGACATCATTAATCATTGTGTTATTTTCCATTCTCAGGGTTCATACTACTCCCGGTTCCCAGTCATACTTCTGCTTTGGAAATGGAAGACGTCCGTAAGAGGAATGTGTTCTACAAGTTCTTTGATACCAAAGTGGATATGCTCAACTAGATAATGTCTCTTTTTACCTCGGGTCATTTGGGATACTTCAAGGAGAGATATGGTGACATTCTGGATCTGGTAGTCAATCTGGACAGTTTCCAAAGGAGTGTTATTCATACTTTGTTGCAATACTATGATCTGCGGCTCAGATGCTTCATGTTTCCTGATTTCCAACTGGGTCCATTGCTTGAAGAGTATTCTGAGATTTTGGGGGTGCCTCTTAAAGATCATATTCCCTTTAATTCAGAGATGACCATACCAACTCATCTTGACATTGCCAAAGCTCTTTATTTGAGCTCATCAGAGGTATCTGATAATCTGACTACTACTAAAGCTGGGGTGCTTGGTTTTCCTTTGGAGTTCTTGGTGAGAAGAGCTGGAGAACTTGCTGTAGTTAATTGATGGGATTCAGTTTGTGCTATCCTAGCATTGTCTATACATGGAATCATCCTCTTTGCTGATATGGATAAATTCGTGGACATGAATGCTATCCATTTGTTTGTGTTGAAGAATCATGTGCCCACTCTCCTGGGTGATCTCTATTATTCAGTGCATTACAAGAACGAGAAGAAGCGGGGTGGTTTAGTTAGGTGTTACGCTCCTCTATTCTACCGATGGTTTATGAGGCACCTACCCATCGCAGAAGCTTTCAGTGATCCCAAGGTGATCTGGGCCCATAAGCTAAGCAAGTTGTCTTCCAAGGACGTCAGGTGGTTCACTTTGAAGTTGAAAGGAAAAGATCTCATCTCTAGCTGTGGGGGTTATCCCAATGTTCCACTCTTAGGAGTAGTTGGGGGCATCAATTACAACCCCATTCTCCTGAGAAGACAATTGGGATATGCACTCAAGACTGTTCCCAAAGAATCAGAGCTAGTTCAGACCTTCTATTTCTCCGTGAAGGATACTCTTCCCTTGGTCCGAGAAGCTGCAGTTGCTTGGAAACTTGTCAAACGGAAGGGTATAGAGCGCTTGGGAAAGAGCAACAATCAAATGTTCCCTGAATTTAAAGCCTGGATAAGGGATAAGGCTCAAGTATCCCTAATCCCTTTCTCTGCACTAGATTCACCTCCTGCAACTGTGCCATTGGAGGATTAACAGAAGTTGGATACCTTGGTCCAACAACTTAGAGCAGAAAATCAAGAGGCCAACAATTCTTGTCAGAAGCTAATGATTTAGAACCAGAAGCTAGAGGAGAGAGCTTATCAAGCTAAAACGTTAGTCATGCTCAAGCAGCAGGACTTCAAAGAACAAGAGCTCTACTTCAAGAAGAGAATGTTGACTAAAACCCACAAGGAGAGTCAGCGCCGGAAGGATAAGAAATCCTTGGATGAAGCTAACGAAGCTGTGACCCTCTAGAAAGAGAAGTGGGAGGACCATCTTAGAAATTAGAAGGAGATAGAGATCAGGTATAAGCTGAAGGTCAAAGGCCTTCAAGAGACTCTGAATAAGTAGGGAGAGCTGCTATAGAAAGCCACAAGAAACGAAGAGACTACCTTCAGAAGATGGCCAAGAGTCAGCAAGCAGTTGATGACATCAAGAAAGAGCTAGAAGAGCTGAAGCTTCAGGCTGATATCAAGAAAGTAAAGACTGAGTCGGGCCCTAGCAAAGAAAAGGAGGAGGTATTCCTACAACAGATCAACAAACTGCATGCTTCCTTTGATCTAAGGGATCTTCTTATTCAAAAGCTCATTCAGGAGCCGAATCATCCAGACATTGCCCAGTTGTTCCAGGTCATCAATCGTTTTAGCTGGAGGCTGCAAGACATGGAGCTTCCTATGGTTTAGTCTCATACTCTTGTACCTGGATTACCCACAGGCTTGTTGTGGGACTCCTCTTTACTTTGCTTTTCTATTCTCTTGATGTATGAATTGGCACCCTTTAGGGACGTTATATTCAGATCTCAGCTTATGATACATTTGATTTGGTTTGAATCTCTGGTTGTTATCTCTCGCACTAACACGAGATAATAAGCACCATTTCTCCACGATTATTATCTTATCTGAACATCATGCGATGTTTTCTTCCCTAAATCTGAAAAGGCTATCTGAGTTCTCGAATACCGGAACGGAAACGTAAAAAACCTTGAGAATGAAATGAACACAGCATTGCATGCATATCATTTGCATTTTTTCTTTTGCAGGTTATCCAGGGTTCTTAACTTATCTTCACTTTCAGGAAATATTGTGAGAGCCTCAAAGACTCGTCTTCTCAGGCATGATATCCCTTCACACCAGTATGCTACTCACCATAATCAAAGGCACGTCATGGATATAATACAAACCGAGTTGAACGAGCTTCGCACCCGGATGAGGGAGTTCATGACAATGATGCAGGGTATCGCTATGGGGTAGTAAGAGATGAGGGCTGCTATGGAAAGGCTTAACCCCCCGCAAACAGATCCTCCGGTGGTTACTTTGGACGTTCAAGGAAACCCAATCAACAACAGAGGGGATGAACCTCCAACTACAGAGATTGGTGGCCCTACTCATGTCCTTGTACAAGACCGTCAGGAAGATCAGTTCACCCTGGTCAACGAAGATATAGGGTTTGGTACTGGAGCTAACAACCAGGACTGCCAAATGCTGGTTGAGAAGGTAAGGGCTCTGGAATGCAAAGATACTATCGACATCGATGTTTCCGACATGGGCTTGGTTCCAGGGGTGGTTATCCCTCCAAAGTTTAGACCTCCAGGTTTTGACAAATACAACGGCAACTCTTGCCCTAAGACTCACTTGTAAGCCTTCTATCGCAATATTGTTGCACATGCCAAAGACGAGAAACTCTAGATGTACTACTTCCAGGACAACCTGTCTGGGGGTTCAGTGGAATGGTACATGAAACTAGAGAAGAACTTTGTCTGTAATTGGAAGGAGCTTGGGGAGGCTATCCTTAAGCAATACCAATATAACATTGACATGGTGCCCAACCGGACTCAGCTACAAAGCCTGTAGCAAAAGAACTCTGAAGGTTTCAAAGACTATGCGCAAAGGTGGCGTGAGGTTGCAGCCAGAGTTCAACCCCCGTTGCTGGAAAGGGAGATGGTTGATCTCTTCATGGATACCCTCCCAGGGCATTTCATGGAGAGACTGGCCAGCTGTTCCTCCAACGACTTTTTTGATATCATCTTAACGAGCGAGAGAATCGAGAGTTGGATGAAACAAGGAAAGATTTAGAGTGGCGGAGCGTCAACCTTCGGGGTCAAAAAGCCTTTTGCGAAACAAAGGGAAGGAGAAACTGGGGTTGTATACGCTCAAAAGAAGAGGGGGAATCGAAATTCTTATCATCAGGCAGCTCTTGTCATGATTTATGCTCCTGCTCATCAGCAACAGGTTCAGTTGAACTACCAACAACAGAGGTCTCCTCGTCCGTACTATCCTCCCAGGCCAAAAGATATGCATATCGAGAAGCCTCCGATGTCCTACTCCCAGTTGCTACAGAATCTTATTCAGCTTCAGATGGTCCAATTTAGAACTTTGCGGCCTCCACACCCAGGGCAGATTCCTGAAGGCTATGACACTAATGCCCGCTGCGAGTTTCACTCTGTAGCTCCATGCCATAGTATTGAAAATTGTAAAGCCATTAAACACAAGGTGCATGATTTGATAGACTCCAAGGCGATCAACTTCGCTCCAACCCCGAATGTGCTACAAAACCCCATGCCTGACCATGGAAGGACCGTAGGAGCGGTTGATAGTGGGGAATGTTTGAATCTGGTATCTGACGTCAATGCCTTGAAAACCTCATTGTTGGCTGTAAAGGCTTGCCTGTCTAAGAAGGACATATTTCCAGGTTGTGAAAAAGACGGTTCAGACTGTGTCAATTCCGATGATGGTTGTGACCGATTGAGATCAGGAATACAGAGAATGATGGACAAAGGAAGTATACAGTTTGACAAGATCATGAAAGAGGACGAAGTATCAACTATTACGATTTACTATAATCCAACACAAGTTCCAGCACCAGCAAGGGTGACACCGGTAACCATTACTACTTCTGGACCAATTCTGTACTAGAGTGATAAAGCTATCCTGTGGAACTATGAGGGAGAGGTTTATTAAAATGGTCAGAAGCAAAACATGGCCACATCCAGTTTATCTCCGCACCAAGTTGAGAATGTCGGGGTCGGAGGATTCACTAGAAGTTGTAGACTGTTTGCACCAGAGGCATTAAAAAATAATGTGTTACCACCGAAAGACAATGCAGAGGCTAAAGCCAAGGCCAGGGGTAAGCATCCTATGACAAGTGATGCTCTAGTGTCGACTCTGGAGCCTGATATCACCTTTGACAAGGAGGCGGAATAATTCCTGAGAATAATAAAGAAAAGTGATTACAAGATTGTTGATCACTTACATCAAACTCCCTCTAAGATTTCGATCTTATCCTTGTTGATGTGTTCACAATCACATAGGAAAACTTTATAGAAGATCTTGAACAATGCATATGTGCCGCAAGATATATCCGTAAATCAGCTAGAGATGGTAGTGTCAAGTGTAAATGTCAGTCATGGTTTGGGATTTAAGAATATGGACCTGACAATTGAGGGACGTAGCCACAACTGCGCTCTACACATTTCCATGGAATGTAAAAGAGTTGTGCTCTCTCATGTGCTTGTAGACACAGGGTCATCCTTGAATGTACTTCCTAAGAAAGCATTGATTAAGCTAGATTATGACGGTGTTGTGCTTAGGACAAGTGATTTGGTCGTCTGAGCATTCAATGGCTCGAAAAAGTTAGTATTTGGAGAGGTGGAACTGCCGATCAAGGTAGGACCACAGGTATTCAATTCTACTTTCTACGTCATGGATATCCAACCGGCCTGCACCTTCTTGTTAGGACGACCTTAGATACACGCAGCAGGCGCAATGTCTTCTATTATTCACCAAAAGCTTAATTTGTCTGGGAAGGACAGATTGTGACAGTGTGTGGGGAAGAAGATATATTCATCAGCCACTTGGCTTCGTTAAAGTACGTAGAGATGGATGGGGAAATTGTCGAAACTCCATGCCAAGCCTTCAAGCCCATCAAGACCGTAAATACATCATTGTTAGCTACCTTGTTAGAGGATACATAGAAAGGAGCATCCTTAGTGTCCTACAAGCAAGCCCTAAAAGTTGTGGAATCAGGTGTAAATGAGGGCTGGGGCAAGATGATTGAGGTCCTAGAGAAGAAGGATATGTTCGGGGTTGGTTACCATCCAGGTCAGTCAATACCAGGGCAAAGCACTAGAGGTCGGAAGGGCCCAATTACCTTCACCAGTGCGGGATGGTTTGATCACCGCAACGTCTATGCAGTGCAGGAAGAAACGACTGATAATGATTGCGAAATGGATGAGTGGATAAGGCCCTGTGTCCCGGGGATGCAACTTAACAACTGGTCGGATGAAACGCTCATCACCGTCACTCAACCAGAAGAGTAATTGTTTTATGTTTCTATTCTCTTGTATGCAAGCTCTATGCCTTGCCCGTGGCATAACAGCTCATTGTAAGGGTTCATTATTCATGATGTAACATCATAATCATTAATAAAGTGGACGTTTTTGCATTCATTCATGTATTCCTTGTCTTTCATTTTTTCGTTAGTAAATAATAATAAATCGAAATGTTTTTCCACGTCTCCCACTTATTCTAAAATCTAGCATGAATCATCATTCATGCAGATGCTCCTCATCGGGTCTCATTAGTGATGACCTGTCTATGGCTCAGTATGACTTCAACAATCCGATCTACCTAGCCGAAGAGGAAGGTGAAGAAGATTGTGAACTACCCGAAGAACTAGCCATATTTCTCAAGCAAGAGGAGAAGATGATTCAGCCACGCGAGGAAGCCATTGATGTGGAAAACTTGGGTACTGAGGAAAACAGGAAAGAGGTCAAGATCGGGGCCACGTTGGAAGAACCTGTAAAGAGTCGCTTGATCTCCATGCTCCAAAAATATGTCGATGTCTTCGCATGGTCTTACCAGGACATGCCAGGGTTGGATACCGATATTGTAGTGCACAAGCTGCCACTCAGAGAAGACTGCCCACCGGTAAAGCTGAAACTGAGACGAACACACCCTGATATGGCCATGAAAATCAAAGAAGAGGTTCAAAAGCAGTTTGACGCTGGATTCTTGTCCGTGATAAGTTATCCTCCATGGGTTGTGAACATCGTGTCGGTTCCTAAAAAGGATGGTAAAGTCAGAATGTGTGTGGATTATCGGGACCTGAATCGGGCGAGCCCCAAAGATGACTTCTCGTTGCCACATATTGATGTGTTAGTTGACAACACTACCCAATTCTATGTGTTTTCTTTCATGGATGGCTTCTCGGGCTACAATCAGATCAAAATGTCTCCAGATGACATGGAGAAGACTACATTTATTACCCCATGAGGCACCTTCTGTTATAAAGTGATGACGTTTGGTTTGAAAAATGCTGGAGCTACATACCAACGTGCAATGGCGACTCTATTCCATGACATGATTCATCACGAGATGGAGGTCTACGTCGATGACATGATTGCGAAGTCACAAATAGAAGAAGAACATCTAGTCAACCTAGCCAAGCTATTTGACAGGCTTCGGAAGTTCAGACTAAGATTGAACCCGAACAAATGCACATTCGGGGTGCTTCCGGAAATCTGTTGGGCTTTATGTTAGCGAAAAGGGAATTGAGGTCGACCCTGCGAAAGTAAAAGCAATTCAGGAGATGCCTGAGCCGAAAACTGAGAAAGAGGTACGAGGCTTCTTAGGGAGGTTGAACTACATTGCATGGTTTATATCTCACCTAACAGCCACATGTGGGCCTATTTTCAAACTTCTGAGGAAGAATCATGCCATCGAATGGAATGATGACTGCCAACAAGAATTTAACCGGATTAAGGAGTACTTGCAAGAATCTCCGATTCTCATGCCTCCGGTGTCAGGGAGACCTCTAATCATGTACCTCACGGTACTCAAATGATCAATGGGCTATGTGCTGGGTCAGTAGGACGAGTCTGGTCAAAAAGAGCATGCAATCTATTACCTTAGCAAAAAGTTTACCGACCATGAGACTCACAACTTACTGCTCGAGAAAACTTGTTGCACTTTGGCATAGGCTGCTCGCCGACTAAGACAATACATGCTGACTCATAACACCCTGTTGATTTCCAAGATGGACCCCGTTAAGTACATCTTTGAAAAGCCAACTCTAACCGGAAGAGTAGCCTGATGGCAAATGATTCTGACAGAATATGACATCCAGTACACTTCACAAAAAGCCATCAAGGGCAGTGTGTTGTCCAATTATCTGGCCCAGCAGCCAATTGATGATTATCAGCCAATGAGGTTCGAATTTCCGGATGAGGACATCATGTTCCTCAAGTTGAAAGACTGAGAAGAACCACTCCCGGAGGAGGGGCCAGACCCCGAATTCAAATGGAGTATGATGTTTGACGGAGCCGTTAGCATGAACGGTAGTGGAGTTGGTGTTGTCATTATCTCGTCAGAAGGGATCCATATGCCTTTCACTGCCCGGGTGACTTTCAAATTCACTAACAATGAAGCAGAGTACGAAGCCTGCATAATGGGGATCGAGGAGGAAATCAATCTGAGGATCAAGAACCTCGAGATTTTCGATGATTCGGCTATAGTCATCAACCGAGTTAACGACAAATGGTTGGTTCATCAACCTCATTTGACTCCTTACAGGGACTATACCTGAAGGTTGCTAACTTTCTTCACGAAGGTCAAGCTGCACTACATACCTCGGGACGAGAATCAGTTTGTTGATGCCTTGGCAACCTTGTCTTCCATGATTAAGGTTCATCAAAAGAACTATGTTCCTAGAATCGATGTATCTCGTCTTGAGAGACTGACATATGTATTTGCAGTTAACAGTACTGATGATGAAAAACCCTGGTACTACGATATCAAGCAATTTCTGAAGTCTCAAGAATACCCGGCAGGGGCATCAAGCAAAGACAAGAAGACCCTTAGGAGGTTGGCAGGCGGGTTCTTCTTAAACCAAGATGTTGTTCTCTACAAACGGAACTTTGACATGGTCCTGCTCAGACGCGTGGATAGACACGAAGTAGACCTGTTAATGCAAGAAGTTCACGAAGGCTGCTTCGGTACCTATGCTGGAGGGCATGCTATGGAATAAAAAACTTCTCAGATCAGGGTATTATTGGATCACTATGGAATCTGATTGTTTTAAATACTCCCGCAAGTGCCACAAGTGCCAAATATACGCTGATAAGGTGCATGTGCTTCCAAATCCATTGAGTGTCATGTCTCCCCCTGACCTTTAGCCTTGTGGGGCATTGATATGATTGGCAAGATTGAGCCAACTACTTCTAACAATCACTATTTCATCCTAGTTGCCATAGACTATTTCACGAAGTGGGTTGAAGAGGAGTCTTATGCCAATGTCACCAAACAGGTGGTAGCCCGATTCATCAAAAGGGATATCATCTGCCAGTATTAAATTTCCAAGAGAATCATTACTGACAATGGTTCTAATCTCAACAATAAGATGATGGCATATCTATGTCGGGATTTCAAGATCGAGCATCACAACTCTTTGCCGTATCGCCCAAAGATGAATGGCGCCATCGAGGCGGCCAACAATAACATCAAGAAGATCGTTCAGAAGATGGTGTTGACATACAAAGATTGGCACGAGATGCTACTGTTTGCACTGCATGGGTACCGGATGTCGGTGCACACCTCAACAGGGGAAACCCCGTTATCACTTGTATATGGTATAAAGGCAATCCTACCAATCAAAGTTGAGATCCCTTCGTTGAGATTAATGTTGGACGTCAAGCTTGAAGAAGCTGAGTGGCTCTGATCCAGGTACAATCAACTGAGCCTCATTGAAGAGAAACGCCTAGCGGCTGTATGCCATAGACAGTTGTATCAACGGCGGATGAAACATGCTTTCGACCAGAAAGTACGACCTCAACGGTACATACTAGACGATCTAATGCTGAAAAGGATTCTTCCTCCTAACACAGATTATAGGGGCAAGAGGTCACCCAACTATGAAGGTCCATTCGTGGTTAAAAAGGTCTTCTCAGGCGGAGCCTTGATGCTAACAACCATGGATGGTGAAGACTTCCAATCCCCCGTCAATGCAGATGCAGTGAGAAAATATTTCGTGTAAAGAGACCCGCCAGACAAAAACAAAATGAAGGTCGAGGCAAAAATGGGCATCCCGGTGAGCCAAAAATAGAATAAAAGGCTCGGGAAAAAGTTAGGGAAATATCTGAAAAGATGTACACTCGCTGAGCTGAAAAGCCACACTGGACAACTTAGGCAAAAAAGGGTATCCCGGTAGATTGAAAACCCGAAAGGGAGATCCACGCAAAAAAGGACTAAAACGAACCACTGCGATATGCGAGATCTGTGATGCATCGCCAGCAATCAAAGGTAATCCAAAGGTTGAGGATCAATTCAATCATCTTCCTCCAAGTGAAGCGATCAGAGAGTCTCGAGGATATACAAGTCATAACCGGGTCGGAGCTTGATGAGACTTGTTTTTTCACATTGCCATTAGGATAGTTTATTTTCCTTTTGTGCAATTTCCTATTTCTAGGGATTTCTTCCCGGTATAACGCATATTCATGGCCATTCTTCCATCAATAAAAGCGCCATTTCATTCAAATTTGTTTCCGCATGTTTTTTTTTCATTTTCCATTGATTGATTGCAAAAACGTCCAACAAATTATGATAAATATTGCTTTGCAAATTCATGAAGGCCTTATAACACATGAAGGAGAGTAAAAAAATTTGACACATATTTGATGTGTTGAGTGACTGGGATGGTGATTCAGACCATGAACCTGGGGCATGCAGGCCAAACTAACTCTCACTTCACAGGTACTATCAGTCGTGTTCATTAACATGCATGTACATGCATTCCCAACAAAGCCATGGCTAGAACAGAGCTTCAAGAAGCCTATTCCTCAGCAGGTTTCATTAAGCGTGACTCCTGAGCAAGTCTCATCAGATCGTCCCCTCTCCAGCAGAGCCACAACAAAGAGAATAATACTTCCCGAGCAGAAGGGTATCGTCACTTCTTATCCCCAATGGAAGACGCCTTCCACTTCTCATCCCCAACATACACATCCTACCTTTCACTCCCAGCAGGAGGTGATCAAAACTCTTATTTCCAACAGGAGAAATCCCCAGTAGAGTTCTCCATTATCCCCAGCAGGTTTGGGAAATGGAAATCTTCCTCGACATGACAATAGAAGGTCGTGGTAGTTCTCCCTAATCAGAGAGCCCTCCTTCAACAGAGGAGTATCCCCAATCATAGTCTTTTTTATCTCCAGCAGTACGGGAGAATTCATCATTCCCCAGCAGAGATGTAGATATAGAAGAGCTCGATAGTCCTCTTATTTGCCCAACAATATTCGTCGTTTTCCCCAGCAGGTTCGCCAAATAAAGTCCAATCCTCATTGGCACCTCTACCCCAAGAAAAAGGTGGTGCACCTAAGGGATTCCCCCAACAGATGTCTTCCTCTGCGAGGTACCAACACATCTGATTCCCCAGCAGGGTCAGAAAAATATCACTTCCCCAACAGAGTTCGGTGGGTAGCGTACCTTCCAAGTCAAGTTCATCCTCAACAGGGTCTTGGCTCTCCAATCTCAAAGTCCAATTTATTTTTGGCAATGAAGGCAGTTCAGAGCCAGTGTATCAAAAACTATTCCCTGTAGAGTCGGATGTTCCACAGGGATTCATCACAATCAATGCAGAAATTGGTTCTTCCCCAGCGAAGCCGACAAGGATACATGTTGTCTCCTCATCAAGAAACCATCTTTGAATTTGAATTTAGTAATCATCATTACAGTTGCATCCTCAAAAAGCGTAGCATTTCCATTTTTAAGGAGCATTACGCCATGGAAAAACTCAAACATATGCATACGAGGCATAAACCAGTTTTGGTACCTTGCACAAAAGCCCGAAACATCAGTTTTTCAATCAGACTGGAGTATCCCCATGGAGTGCCGAGTTCATTTCCCAGTGTGGTTATTTCTACCAAGTCTTGTTTGTTCTACCCAGTTGAGTCTCCGTTTAAGTACAACGGTCTCTTCTTTTTCGTGTCTCCGTTTCAGTACAACGGCCGTGTCGTGGGTAATCATTTAAGTACAATGATCCCATTTCTTTGACTTCATCTAAGTACGATGATTTCAATTCCTAGATTTCATTTCAGTACAATGGTATCGTGTTTGAGTCTCGATTAAGTACAACGACCTCATTCTATTCGCGTCTCCGTTTCAGTACAATGGTCGCGTCGCGGGTAATCGTTTAAGTACAACGACCCCGTTTCTTTCGAGTTTCCATTTAAGTAAAATGGGGTCTTGTCTTTGAGTCTCGTTTAAGTACAACGGTCTCATTTTTTGCATCTCCGTTTAAGTACAACGGTCGCGTCGCGGGTAATCATTTAAGTACAATGATCCCGTTTCTTTGAATTCATCTAAGTACGATGATTTCAATTCCTCGATTCCATTTTAGTACAATAGTCTCGTGTTTGAGTCTCGTTTAAGTACAACAACCTCATTCTTTTCGCATCTCCGTTTCAGTACAACGGTCGCGTCATGGGTAATCGTTTAAGTACACCGATCCCGTTTCTTTTGAGTTTCCATTTCAATACAATGGTCTTGTCTTTGAGTATCGTTTAAGTACAACGGTCTCATTTTTTCGCGTCTCTGTTTTAGTACAACGGTCATGTCGCGGGTTTTCGTTTAAGTACAACAATCATGTTTCTTTCGAGTTTCCATTTAAGTACAATGGTCTCATTTTGAGTCTTATTTAAGTACAACAGGCTCACTTGCCTCGGTCACGTGTCAGGTTATCGTTTAAGTACAATGATCCCGCTCCTTTCGTGATTCCATTTAAGTACAATGGTGTCACGTCCTTCCGATCCCGTCTAAGTACGATGGTTTTATTCCCTTTGAGTCATCATTTAAGTATAATGAGCTCATTCCCTCTTGTCCTGTCCTAGGTCAGCGACATGTTTCAAGATGTCATCCGAGAGTGACACTTGTTCTCAACTCATTTCATCTCCCACAAAGTGAAAATTTTCCGGTTTATTCGGGTATTCAATCACTTTATACCTTGAAAGTCTGAAAGGCGTTTCTATCATCCATTCAGGTCTATAGATGATTGAATAGGGGCAGCTGTAATACCCTAAAATTTTCCCTCTTATTTATTTCCAACCTCAAGTGGTTTATGCTTTGTCATCTTGCATATCTGTTCATATTGCATTGCATTAAAGAAAATAAAAATAATCATCATTTGCATGTGTATGAGGCATGTGATCAAGTGATACTTATCAATCTTTGGAGCTCATGGAAGAAAATAATACCACAAAAATAACCCAAACCATTTCCAAGCTAACCCACCAAAGGAATGGAAAATTCATTTTTTCAACCGTTAACCGGTTAACGCCTGAGGTTAACCGGTTAACGGGCGCGAATTTTGAATAAAAACTTCAAAATTTAGTTGGTTTCTCTTTTCCTTCCAATTTCTTCCTTCATTTCTTCCACCTTGTTTCACACTCCACTTTCACATTTCATTTCACTTGAAACTTCTACCACATTCTGACCCTTCCACACTCTTCCAAGGAATATTCCCAAAACCCTAACCAACTTTAACTAACTCCTACCCTTAGCTTAAGACCTAAGCCTAAACCCTAACCTAACCCTCATCCAAACCTAACCACTATAAAAAGACCCCTTCATTAAAAAAAAGGTCTTGGCTTCACTTCCAACAATTTTTTCTCAATTTCTCTTCATCTCTCTCAATTCTTTCAAACTTTTCCTCAACTTTTCTCCATTACTAAAGCTTCTTCACAAAAGCTTCTTCAAGTTTCACATTGAAACTTGAGGAGTTTGAAGCTAAACCTCCATTCAAGCATCAATTTCATAGCTTATTGGATAAGTTGCAAGCTGTTTTAGATTGATTTGAGCTTATTGGAAGAGATTTTGCAAGTGCTCATCAAGATCTTCACCAATTGAATTTATTTTGCATTTCGTGGATCGAAGTTTGAAGCCTCCAGTTTTCTCTTCTCTCGCTTTTCGATCAACTCGCAACAATCACCAAAGCATTCCTCCTCTTTGTAGGTTGGTGAATTCGAAACCGCTTTTCGGTTTTAATTTATTCACTTCATCTCGTTGTACGGTATACTTTGATCGTTTGCTTGCGTTCTTGATCGTTGTTGCGATTTGCTTATTTTGATTGTTAGTAGCTAGGTTTGTAGCTTATTATTGATACTAATAGGTGTTAAGAATCAATATTTGAGTAGAAAATTCGTGCTAGCATGTTCATGGATGTAATGGAGTCTTTAGAAGTAAGTTAGTGACTGAAAGTGCTTATTTTGTGGCTTATTGTTGCATTCTGTTCAGTAGGGGTTAACCGGTTAACACATGATTTTCATACCTGTTTGCTGGTTTTTTAGGGCCGTTAACCCGTTAACCTCTTGCGTTAACCGGTTAACGCTGTTCAAAATTGAAAAGTTTGTTTGTTTCATTGATTTCTTGCTTTTAATTGTGCCTTTAATCTTCATAGGTTGATAGAGCATGATTTTAGGGAATTTTCAAGATCGTTTTAGGTGTTTGATTCCATAGTTTCGAGTCGTTTCGACATGCACATTCGTTAGTTTTTTGATTTCGTGCTTAATTGTGAAATAATGCATAGAGAGATTTGTGTACGTTGTTGCCATGTTCAAAGTCATTGATTAGCATATAAATAAGTGTTTTACATTCTGTTTTGCCTCACTTTCATGATCCATGCATGTTTCGATAACTTGAACGCATAATCACATGTTTCATTGCATAATTGCATGTTGTGTTTTGCTTGAAAACGTATAATCACATGCACATTCTTTCTTTCTTACTTGCTTGATTACAACTCCTTGTTAACACTTCTGAATTTCTGCATCAAAATGCATGTGTGCTTGTTGATTCATGGTGATGCATGTTGTAACACGGTGGGAGAACTGACTTTTTATTTATGTTGCGGATAGCAAGAGTTGCCACCGACTTTTATTTTATCCATAGGGAAAGGGTATAAAAGAACAGGAAATACCTTTTTTAAAATTTTAAGTTCGGGGGGTAGGTTATATAAAGGGAAGGTATAAGCACCTTTTATATCCATGGTTATCCATGGGCTCTTAGTTACTTAGCTCAATTATTTATTTGAAAAATATGTAGTGTGTGTTTAGAAAAAGTGAGGTGCAAAGAGTATTTTGAAAAAGTGAGCAAGTATCTGAGAGCTACCTACCCTAGATTGGTCTTTCGTATTCTTTTATTTCCTTTCAAGTGTAAGACTATCCCTACTATTAAGGAGTAGGTAGTCATTATCTTGGATTTTGTTAAGGGACGAGCGTAGGATCATCGTATGGTCAATGAAGACAACTTATATGGGTGTCTTTAGTAATTCGTAAGGAATATCATCATTGACTTGATCTTTTAATCTGGAAGGGACTATGCTGATTTATTTGTTAAGGGACTTTGCTTTTAAAGACACCCTCACTTTCGAGGGACTTGACCATTTGTTTTAAGGCAACTGAGAGGGGTAACCCTAGGAGGTGCAGATGGAGATCGTAGAATGATCGACTTACGTGTGTGAGTGTTATTTTCAAATATTTATCTTATTATTTTTATTATCTAAGCCTTTTTTATTTCATTAAATCTTGCCAAGCCCTAAATTTACTAACCACGCAAATCAATATAGGATCAATAGCAGGAATTTAAATGGCAGGAAATAAAATGGCAGAAAATAAAATCCTAACTATTACAACGCCTCGGGGCAGTTACATAATTATAATGGTGGAAAAATAAATGATACTTCAAAGTAGTAATAATAAACAGGTAGTGAATATCACAAAAATAAATTAGTGAGTAGTTAGCAAAAAATAATGGTTAATAATAATAATTATATTAAGGAAAAAGTTAGGTTAACCATAGTTAAAACAAAAACTAAAAACTAAAGAAAATAACAAAAAAATGGCCAAAATACCTGGGGTGGGAATTGAACCCACGCCCTTGCTTTTCATCTCAAGCCTCATGTCCTTACCACTGGGCTACATGTGCATGGATGATAAGCATCTGGAACAAATCAATAATATGGAAAAAATAGTAATATGGTTAGTTAAATAAAAAAAAATCGTTGAAGGCAAGGTTCGAACCCCTGCCCTCAATGCCACCAGTACTATGTCTCAACCACCACACCACAAACGCCTTTCTGATATCAATATGAAATAAATAAAATAAAAAAAGACATTAAATTTGAATTCCAGATTGGCGCCTTTGGTCTTCATCTTCTTCCTTTTACCTGCGAATTCACCTGCGCGATTTCTTGCGATGTTTCCTGCGAATTCAATTTCATAGGAAACCCTATGTTCCTTCAAATATCATGAAACCTATAACATTTTATCAAATTGATCACACCATTGTGATCCCCACATCATTCACAGTTTATTTATATCATTAGAATTCATTTATATTGGTTAAATCACAAAGCCCTAAATCGAAGCTCAAAACCCTGATTATGGTAACTATCGTATATGACCATGGAGCTTCGAATGGTTCATCCAGAAAGCTTCTATGCTTCAAAACAAACACAAAACAATGATCAAAGTTAGTTTATGATGCATAAAATTAGGAAATCGAAAAATTAAAAAGTAAGAACAAGAATGATTCGGATTATGCGTTTTAGCATGATTCGGATGTTGTAGATGGTTGGGACATGTTCAATGATCATCATATAATGGATAGCAACCTTTAGAATACCCTCAAATTGTCTCTAACTCAAAAACCAAATGTGACTTTTCTCTTGAAAATTTTGGTTTGAGAATGTGCCTCTAATGTCTCAATTTCCTCCCCTCTGCCTTGTGTTAGGTTTGTGTATATACCATGAAGAGAATTAGGTCAAATTATGGGCCTTTTACAATGGATATGCATTACTTGATGATAAATAAATCTTCTTACTATTTTTGTCCAAAAATCAAATATTCTTATCCCATAATGACTTTGCACGAATTTGGATGCTCTCAATCACTTTAAATATCAAATATTTGATCCCAAAATAAATTATGAGATCAAATATTTGATTTTCATATTTGATTTTTATTAAAATTGAATTTTAACAATTAAAATCCAAAATAATATAAAATAAATTATAAAAATCAGAATGAATGGTCATTGGGTCATGCATGACTTCATCTTCAAGTTTGGGTTGCAATTTATGGGCCCATTTGGGAAAAAATGAAGTTATGGCCTTTTTTGCTTCATACACCCCTTAAAAATCATCAAACTTTGACAATGCATAATTTCCTCAATTTTAATGCTATGAAGGTGTTCTAGGATTTTTTAGAAATCCTAGTGTGTCCTCTAACCAACCCTTTTGGTACCATGTCCATATCATTTATCATTTTTAAATTATGAGCTTTGGAAAAAGTTGACTTTTTGTTGACTTTCAAAAGGACCTATAATGTTTTAGCTCATACCTTCCAAATGAAGCATTTTTAGACTTGGCTTGTGAGACACAAAGTTGTAGAGAATTGAATTTCCTTTAAAATGAGATTTGTATGGGAAATTCTTGATGAAGTATGTGAAAGTTATGGCTGGTCAAATTTCAGTTGACTTTTCCTATGTAAACCCTAATTTAGAAACTTCTTGATTCTTGATGATCTGAGGTTTCCTTGATGAATCATGATCAATACTTGATAAAATGATGAATTTAACCTCATAATATTTATGTTGACCAAAAATCTTGAAGTTTGACTTTGAGTTGACCACAGTTGACCTCAGTTGACTTTCTGACCAAGTTAACTGATTTTTAGGTATCTGAGCATCTGACTGACCAAACTTGTTGGGAAAGCTTTGAAACTTGACATGAGGATTCTTTAAGGTATATGGGATGTTATGAAGTCAATTTGAAGCCTTGTAAGTCCAATTTGCTTGAGGAAACTCAAAACCCCAGTTCTAAGATCCATTGTTCAGGAGGAGGCTTTGTCTGGTGAAACCTTCAATCCTTTTGATCAATTGATAATCTTGTGACTATTAAGAGAACTTTTGAATTATATGATTTTGAAAATGGGAGGGAAAATTTTGGGATACAACACATGTTCACACTTTCATCCTTGTTTGCTTTTTTGCCCAAATCTTGAAAATACATGTTGTTTGCTTTTGTGCTTTTTGTGCATTTTTTGATCAACAATATTGCATATGTTCATATCCATGTTCATATTCATGTTAATTTCATTTAATCATGTTATGTGATGTTTGTGCATGATTTGTCACTCATTGTGTGCATAAATAAAAATAACTCAAATCTGTCTCACTTTTCATAGTTACATTATGAAATTAGAGCTGTAAAAAACATGTTGCATTCATGTTGTTTTGACTTTTTACACCTGTTTTGCATGCTAATTGTTAGCTGTAATAAGTTGTTTGCATTTTTGCATTGAATTTGGTAGCTATTTGTGCAATAGGAGCTGTAGTAGCTGCTGGATTTTTGCTTTGCATAGTTTTAGGCCCCTTAGACTTAGGATTGAGTCTAGATTAGGTCCTAGATGAATTAGTTTTTTTTTTGTACTTGCTTACCTCATTCCTTTTATTATGTTTATCCTACTAACCTTTGTTTTGTAGGGAGGTAAAGGTAAGTTCACACAACTTCATCCTTTTAATTCCTTTATGCTTTCAAAGTGTCTTTGTTTTATCATTTTGTGCCTAGTTTACACAACTTCATGCTAATCCCCTTTAGAAACAACTTAGCTTTTTTCGGAAGTAAGTTGATTTCTAATTCCTTTTTCTTTTCCTTTTCTCATTAGGATTAGAAAACCGCACTAAACTAGGTTCATCCATGCATGATAACACTAGGATTTTAGTCTCCCCTTAGACCTTTTGCCTTTGGTTCGCTTTGCTTTCTTTCTCATCTCAAAGAAAAGTAAAAAATACCTAATAAAGGATGATTTTCTCGTATGACACAAGACTTTGTTGTGGGTTACTTATACATGTCCCATTACGGGGCGAGGTGTAAAGCATCTACAACAATGAACAAGTCTTAGTATGAGAAGGTTCACAAACAACAATCTCAGAAAACACTTCTTTAAAAGACAGTAAACAAACAACACTCGTCTTTTCCTTCAGGAATTATTTTCTCCCCTCATTCACTCTAAACGCGAACTTGCGACTACTTGTGTCTTTGCAAGACGGTAACACACTCGTACCAGACGAGCCTGCAACACCTGAGCATAGACATACGCAGTTCAGCTCTAAAAAACATAAATAGTTTCCGCCTTAGTTAGGCGAACTACGTCGACTCTGATCCTCATTTTCCAGATGAGGTACGTAGGCAGCGGGGTAGGGCCCGTTCGAGCACACTCTTTTATTTTCTCTACATTTCCCCCCTTATTTTCATTCTCTTTTTCCAGTTCCCTTTCTTATTCCTTTCCAGTAGCGGTGTTTCTTCAACAACATCTTATTTCTCACCTTTTGAAACAGACTAACAAGGGTGGATCCCGTCGGGTACGACGGACGATCTGGGGTGCTAATACATTCCCAGGTCATAACCGACTTCCGAACCCAGATCTTTGGTTCGCAGGACCTCGTCCTTTCATTTTCTCTTTGGTTTGTGCAACATTACCTTTCCCATTCATTCGGGATAAAAATTCCTGGCTGGCGACTTTGACTTTTCCGTGCCACTTTCGCGTTTGTACTAGGATGAAAATCCCGGGAGCGACACTACGTGCGAACCTATTTTCAAACATCTGAGGAAGAATCAGGCCATCAAATGGAATGATGACTGCCAACAAGCTTTTGAACGAATCAAGGAGTACCTGCAAGAGCCTCTGATTCTCATTCCTCTAGTGCCAGGGAGACCTCTAATCATGTACCTCACAGTGCTCGAGGGATCAATGGGTTGTGTAATGGGTCAGAAGGACGATTCTGATCGAAAAGAGCATGCAATCTATTAACTTAGCAAAAAGTTTACCGACTGTGAGACCCGCTACTCACTGCTTGAGAAAACTTGATGCGTTTTGGCATGGGCAGCTCGACGACTAAGGCAATGCATGCTGACTAATACCACTCTATTGATTTCCAAGATGGACCCCGTTAAGTACATCTTCGAAAAGCCAACTCTAACAGGAAGAGTAGCTTGGTGGCAAATGATTCTGACAGAATACAATATCCAATATACTTCACAAAAAGCTATCAAAGGAAGTGTATTGTCGGATTATTTGGCCCAACAGTCAATTGATGATTAACAGCCAATGAGGTTTGAATTCCCGGATGAGGACATCATGTTCCTCAAGTCAAAGGATTGTGAAGAACCACTCCTGGAGGAGGGGACAAACCCCGGATCCAAATGGAGTCTGATGTTTGACGGAGCCGTTAACAAGAACGGTAGTGGAGTTGGTGTTGTTATTATCTCGCCAGAAGGGATCCATATGCTTTACACTGCTCGTTTGACATTCGAATGCACTAACAATGAAGCAGAGTATGAAGCCTGCATAATGGGGATCGAGGAAGCAATTAATTTGAGAATCAAGAACCTCGAGATCTTCGGTGATTCGGCTCTGGTTATCAACCAAGTTAATGGCAAATGGCTGGTTCATCAACCTCATATGACTCCTTACAGGGACTATACCATGAGATTGTTAACTTTCTTCACGAAAGTCAAGTTACACTACATACCACGAGACGAGAATCAATTTGCTGATGCTCTGACAACCTTATCTTCCATGATTAAGGTTCACCAAGAGAACTATGTGCCTAAAATCGATGTGTCTCGTCTCGAAAGACCTGCATACATGTTTGCAATTGACACTGTTGACGATAACAAACCATGGTATTATGATATCAAGCAATTTCTGAAGTCTCAGGAATAACCGGTAGGGGCATCAAGCAAAGACAAGAAGACCCTCAGGAGGTTGGCAGGCAGGTTCTTCTTAAACTAAGATGATGTGCTCTATAAACGGAACTTCAAGATGGTCTTGCTCAGATGTGTGGATAGTGTCATACTCTAATATTTGACCCTAAGATTTTTCGCATCTCATCTGCATTTTGCATATAAACAAGATCGCACACTGGTTCATTTATCCTTCTCGGGTGCAGACTTATGCCTCGCAGGGGATCACCGTTTTTTATTATTTGCTTTCATTTTTTTATGTTCACTAACCATTAATCAAAATCCAAAAATATTTTTTTGTTTCCTTTTACTAACCTTTTTTCAGGAAGAGGAACCATTGAAAATGCCAAAAATAGCAGTCCTGCAGCTCGAGTGAATTTCACGGACAAAAGTCGAAGACGATCCGCAAATAATTCAAATTTTTATCTGATCAAGGATTTCCCGAGTTAATTGATTCATTCAAAGGATTTCCAACGGCCATGTGTTTACTTCTTCGACGCACAACAAGAATCGGGCCGAAGCAACCAAACAGCTATAATTGAACAAAAAAATTCAAAATTCAGCTTGGTTAACCGGTTAACCAGTGCGAAATTTGAATTTTTTATTCAAATTCAGCACCCTTAGATCATTTATTTAATTGGAGTATTCTAGATCCATTGGTTTCTGATTTCTCTACATCACTTTGATCATTTCCTACCATAAACCCTCACTAATCACCACTCTTTTCCATTTCCCACCAAAATTCCAATTACCAAACCTAAATTCAAATTACCAAAGCAAGCTCCATTCCACCAAATTCCCATACCTAAAGTCTTTAAATAGGACCATAATTTCATTCATTCACCAAGATTTAGAGAGCCAAATTCACCTTGCAAAAATTTCTACAAGCTTTTGATATCCACAAAACCTCTTGCAAAATACTCCCCCAACACCAAAATTCTCAAAAGCTCACTTTCTTTCTTTTGAAGTTATCAAGAATTCACATTTAATTCTTGATTAAATTGAGCTAAACCTTCATCCTTTCATTCTTTTGGTCATCAATTTCAGTAGATCTAAGCTTGTGTTGGTCCAATTTGAAGAAGAGCTTTTGGTAATTCATCTTCCTCCATAAACCCATATTCATCATCAACATTCAAGATGTAGATATTTGGTGCTTTTGTTTCTAGATCTTTTGGATCTTTATTTGTTGTTTGATTGCAGGGATTCCACTGTGTTTTGGTTTTAAAATTTGTGCAAATTCAGATCATGATCATCCAATGTTTGTGAAAAGGTTTCAAAATGGATCATGCTGAATTTTCTGCATTTTTCAACTTCTGGTACAACGTTAACCGGTTAACCAATTGGTTAACAGGTTAACCAGTTTCAAAACAGCGTAAATATTCAAAATCTTCTTGCGTTAACCGGTTAACCGGTTAACACAAGTCAGAATGGTGTTTTTGGCTTATTTCAAGCCCCTTTTTGGTTCCACTTTCTTCTTTTTCTTCCTCCTTTTTATTTTTACCTTGGGAAGCACTTTTGGGAGTGATTTCTCCTTAATTTCAATGAACTTTGGGTATAGATTAGAGTAGTTAATGTTCATTAATTCAAAACTACCTTTAAGTGGATTATTAAATTCATTTAAGGTACTTTGCATTAGTGATACATTTTCATGCTTGAATCCACCGAGATGAGTGATTAAACTTAAGGATGGAAGAATACCATGAATGCGGCTCAATTTGGTATTCACCTTTATTTTCGTGCGGTATTGCGTCCGGATAGCAATTTACATATCGTTTATCTCGCATGCATTAGTGTTGCACCCCAAAATTTGCCCTCACAATACAAGACTTTGTGTGCTAAGAAGGTTCACAAGGTTCACAAGCTTCACAATGTTTACAAGACCTTTCATGAGGTTCATGAAGTCTACAAGTCACTTTATGAGATTCACAAGGTTCACAAGATCCACAATGCTTACAAAACCTTTCATGAGGTTCATGGAGTCTACAAGTCACTTTATGAGGTTCACAAGGTTCACAAGACCTCCCATGAGGTTCACAAGACATCTTATGATGGTTCACAAGGTTCACAAAGTTCACAATTGGTCAGAAGAGTTGACAATTCCCTCAGACAATGCACCTCCTAAGCAGTGCATCCAAAACTAGGGTTTTGACTTTAATAAGGATAAATGAATTTCCAAGACTTCAAGTGAGCTTCATAACATCTTATATGTGTTTAAGAACCCCCATGTCAAGTTTCAAGACTTTTCTCAAAGGTTTGCTCAGTCAGATGATCAGATAAGTCAAAATCAGTCAAAGCAGTCAAAAAGTCAAACTGAGGTCAACTGTGGTCAAACCAAAGTCAAACTTCATGACTTTTTGCCAACATCAAGTATATGAAGTAAAATTCATCATTTGATCAAGGGTTGATCATGATTCATCAAGGATATTTCAGATCATCAAGAATCAGGAGTTTCTAAATTAGGGTTTCCTTAGTAAAAGTCAACTGAACTTCGACCAGCCATAACTTTCACATGCTTCATCACCAAGTCTCCATCCAAAGCTCATTTTTAAGTAAATTGCATTCTCTACAACTTTGTGTCTCACAAGCCAAGCCCAAAAATGCTTCATTTGGAAGTTATGAGCTAAGACATTATAGGTCCTTTTGAAAGTCAACAAAAAGTCAACAACTTCAAAAGGGCATAACTTGAGATTGGTAAATGATATGGACATGAAACCAGTGGGGTTGTTTAGAGGACTCTTTAAGCTTTCCAAAATGTCCAAGAACACCCTCATAACATTAAAATTGAAGGATGTGTGCCCTTGCAAAGTTGGGAAATTTTGGGTTGGTTTATGAAGAAAATGGAGGTCTAAAACCAATTTTTTCCAAATGGGCTTGCCAAATAATGACCCAATCCATACAATAACTTCATGCACGACCCAAGTCAATAAAAATCAGATTTTTTATAATTTTATTTTTATTTATTTTGATTTAATTCATTAAAAATCATTTTAAATAAAAATAAAATATGAAAGTTTAAGATTTAAATTGGATCAAGCTTCTAGAAATTCATAAATTTGATTAGAATTGAAGTGGAAAGAAAATCATGAGGATTAGCCTAAAATAGCAAGTGTTCATACAAGAATATTTGATTTTTAAGGCATAATATTTTTGAATCTTTTTATATCAAATCTTCTACACAATGACCTAGTTTTTCAGCCTCATTTGATCATCCTATAAGTACATAAGAGAACCCTAGCACAAGACACAATTTTGGAAGCCTCTCACCTTGTCTCAAAACTTCAAAAAACCACACCAAAACTTGATTTCAGTTTCCAAGTTATAGGTACTTTCAGGACAATTTAAAGATTGCAATAGCTTCCTGATGATTCATTGATCATGTAGCAACCATCATAATCATTCATAGTGCCATGAAAAGCATAAACCGAATCACGTTTTCTTCTCCTTTTGAATTTTTTTGTTTTCATATAATTAACCATTGTTGTTTGAATTTAATGCCTGATTTGTGTTTGTGATGATCCATAGATGCTTTCTGGATAGTTTTCGTGAAGCTTCATGCCCTATATTACAATCGGCCATGGCTAGGGTTAGAGCTTCAAAATTAGGGGTTCATGGAATACCTAATATAAATTGCTAATGAACTCATGTTTGGACTGTAATCATTGCATAGATCATGTTTGCAGGTTCAATTTGGTGAAATTTTACTTGTAGGATGATGTACAGGAATCGCAGGTTTAAAACGCAGGAGAATTCGTAGGAATTTTCCCAGGAAAATTCGCAGGAAATCCTACGAATTTAAGGCTGAAGACGAAGACGTTCTGGCGCGTTTTCCAGAATTTGAATATTGTATATAATATTTTATGAATTAGTTATGGTTTTGTTTCACAATTGGGTGGTTGGCCTGATGGTAAGACGTGCGCGTATGTTGCTTGTGAACCTGGGTTCGAGTCCTGGTTCCCCAAACTTTTGCTTGTTTTTTCAGTTTAATTATTAAGTATTATATATTATATATTATGGTCAATGCTTTAACAGGTTCGCTCATCTAGCTGGGACGGTAACGTTTGGTGTGTTTGCTATGAAGGTCCTGGGTTCGATCCCCCCAGGCCTTTTGTTTTTTTTTCATTATTTTCCTGATTGTTAGTTTGAAGGAACAAAACCAATTGAAGGCTCTTTCCTTTCACCTGCGCGCATGTAGCCTGGCTGGTTTTGCATCTTGAGGATTGAGGTAAGGGACCTGGGTTCAAATCCCAGGTCCTTACTTTTTAGTCAATTTCATCAATTTTTTTAGATTTTACTATTATCTTCAATTTATTTATTATATTCATGTTATTTTTATTCAAATTAGTAAAAAACCCTAAAAATACATTTTCTAAAAAACCCTAATATTTTATAAACCCTAGTTTATTTTTTCTAAACAATTAAAGAACTTAATTTTATCTTGTGATTTTAATTTCTAATTTTTGCAAATATAATTGTATGATCATTTTTTTCATGTACATATCTTATTTAAAATAATTAAATACAATTATAATTAATCCTATTTTATAAATATCCTATCATTGTTTATAATTAAATATTTTCTATTATATGTTTAAGAATTGCTAATTTAACTTTTAATTATAATTTACTTTTTCATAATATGTTCATAATGTATTTAATTTGTTTATAATTTTAAATTTTTATAATAATTAATATAATTGTCCTATTAATCTTGATTAATTGTTTATATTTTCTTATTAACCTCGAATAATCATTTACATGAAATTTAATCTTTTAATTATTTCAATTGCTTATTTCATTATGTTTATATAATTATTACTAACCCCATTTATTTTAATTATTATTATTATTACTAATCATGTTTATTACTAATCTTATTTATTTTTAATTATTATCACTAACCCAATTAAATTGCTTATTGATTTTACTTATTATTTATATTTTGCTTATTTACTTATTTATTTATTTTTGCTATTTATTTAAATTGCTTTATTATTATGTAATTGCTCCTGGATGTAATTTTCTTAAATATTTAAATTATTTATTTTCTTTCATGCTATGGTTAGTAAAATAGGGAGTGTAAACATGTATGCTATTTAAAATTAATTTAGATCACCTAATTCACAAGATAAATATTTAAAATTAAACACTCACACACGTAAGTCGATCTTTGATCGCCATCTCACTTTCTAGGGTTGCCTCTCATTGTTGCCTATTCAAAAAGGTCAAGTGGGGTGTATAAAGCAAAAGTCCCTTAAAAGAAAAGTCATCTAGTCCCTTAATAATCAAAGATCAAGTCCCTTAATGGTTGCCTTTCATAATGATCTTGTCCCTCTCGAGTAATGATGACAGTCCCTCCAAAATGCTTAATACACCCTACAGTTGCCTTCATTAAACAAATGTCCCTCACTTGTCCCTCACATCCAAGGTAGTGACTACCTATTCCTTAATAATAGGGATAGTCTTACCATTTAAAGGATAAAGAACAGAAAAACTTAAACTTTAGGGTAGGTTCCTCATAGTTACTTGCTCACTATTTCAAAACAAATTTCAAATACTTCACAATTTCAAACAATTTTCAAACACAAGTTTTTTACGCATCCGTACATGGATCATTATCAAACTCTTATGAAAATTTTTATCCACACACTTCACACTTTCAAAAACAATTTAAAGTGAGCTAAGTAACTAAGAGCCCATGGATAACCATGGATGTAAAGGGTGCTAACACCTTCCCTTTACATAACCTACCCCCCGGACCTAAAAATCTTTTAAAAGGTCTTTCCTGTTCTTTTATGCCTTTCCTTTGGATAAAATAAAAGTCGGTGGCGACTCTTGCTATCCGCAACATAACTAAAGTCAGTTCTCCCACCGTGTTACAGAACTGGCGACTCTGCTGGGGACCTAATATTAAAGAGGGGTACCCTTAGGAATTAGATCACTTTAAACTTGTTTGCTTTGTTTGCTTTACTTTACTTGTTGGGTGCTCTTATGTGTGAAAGATCCTAACCCGGATCTAGTGTACCTTAGGTAAATGGCAATAGACCAAGGAAACTGTACGGCGTATACCGATATGGTTGATCTGGTGGCCATAGTTAGTGTGACTTCTTGGTTGGTGTTTATGTTCCTTAAGCAAGTTGAGGATAATATGAGGCTGCCATATGTTGTCAATGCACTAACTAACTTTTAGAACCCTAGTTATCCCATCTTGGCCTTTAGAAAGTAGTGAGGTAACCGGCTTTGGTGCAGACTGAAGTTGGTTGACACTCGATACTACGCTCATTGAGATTCTAAACTTGGAGGGTTTTGGTTGGCAAGTAAGTTGCCTTCTGAACAACCACCCTTGTGAAGGATCAATGATATTGAGATCCCTTAGAACCTAGTTACTTTTGTAGGACAGGATGAACCATCTAAACTTCAGGGGAGGGTACTTACCTTTGAACCTCATGCAAGCCTTTAAACCTAGGGCTATTGTGTGACTTGTTTGTGTGCGCCACATGTTTGTGATTGAACATAACATCATGACATCATCATGCATCATAAGCATAGCATTTTCACTAACCATTTCAAGGACCAAAGGATTTATCTTTGTTCTTTGTTGCAGGTCATGTCTTCTGCTCGTAGAAACACCATCAGGATCAACTTTGTGGGCATACCTGCCAAGCTTAAAGAGTTGGTTTCTCAAGTGTCTGATCATTCCCAGTTCATCAAGAGACATGGTCACCTATTGGATCTAGTCACTTCAGGGTTCAATGAAGACATGATGAGTGTGCTGTTTCAGTTCTTTGACCCTAAGCACCACTGCTTTACATTCCATGACTATCAGCTGGTTCCAACCATGGAGGAGTTATCTAAACTTCTGGGCATACCTGTTCTTGATCAAAGACCCTTCACAGGCTTGGAGAAGGAGCTTAAACCAGAGGTTATTGCTGCAGCTCTACATCTGAAGAAGTCTGACATTGTTCTAGAAACGAGAAGCGGAGTTAAGGGTATTCTTGCTAAAGTATTAATGGATAAAGCTCAAGTATTCTTGAAGGCCATGAGCTATGATGCTTTTGAGGAGATCTTAGCCTTGCTGATATATGGCTTAGTATTGTTCCCCAATCCAGATCAGTTCATAGATATTCATGCCATCAATATATTCCTGAGTCACAATCCAGTACCTACCTTACTTGGAGACATCCTGCATTCTCTTCACACCCGTACTACAAGGGCAAGAGGAACTTTGATGTGCTGCATACCTTTGCTTTCTAGGTGGTTTATTTCTCACCTTCCTTGCTCAGTGATGAAGAATGAGCAAGGGTTCAGATGGTCCAAGAGGATCATGTCACTTTCTCACTCAGATATCCATTGGTGCTCTAGGGCTATGGAGAATGTCACTATCATTGACCGTTGCGGGGAGTTTCCTAATGTGCCACTTCTAGGCATAAGAGGAGGCATCACCTACAACCCCTCTCTAGCTTTACGACAGTTTGGTTACGCCTGGAGTGATGGTCCACATGACATGTTGATTCAGGGCATTGTGTTTGATTACGACAACAATCTTCAAGGTTACCGTCAGAGATTCATACGAGCATGGGGAAAAGTAAACAGGGTTGACAGCAAGACACTGGAGCCTAAGTACACTATTCCTATGGAGGCTTATCTCAGATGGGTGCGATCTCGTGCTCAGACTCTCATGATGCCATACCCTGCTGTCCTGCCAGTTACCATGGAACCTGTTGCTGAAGGAGACACAGCTTATACCATCCTTCACCCAGACATGCCTACTGATATGGAAGACTTGCAGAGATCATGGATCCAACTGAAGGAGCAAAGGGATACTTTCGAGGCTCATTACAAAGCAAGCCAAGAAAGAGTCCTAGAACTAACAAAGCAACTTCACGAGGAACAGAATCTCAACTCATACCTCAACACAAAGAGGAAACTTCCATGGGAGACTTAAAACCCCATCTCTTGTACTTATTTCATTTCATTTTCTGTAAGCCCAAGAGGCAAAACAAATTTATTACTAATAAAAGTTTACCTTCTTGTTTGTTTAAGCAAATTTAAATCCTGCGGTCCTTGAAAAAATTGCATATACATTCCCATGTCATTTCATTGCATCACAGGTTTATAATTGCGCACAGGTTTCTCATCTTCTCGCTGTTTATTTCAGCAATGGCTCTTGAACAATCAGTTAAGGATCTCCAGGCACAAAATGCACAGTTCCAAGAGCTGATCTTGAACCTGTCCAAGGGGCAGGATGAATTGAAGGCACTGCTGGCCAAGAAGACTAAGAAGACTAGAAGGTCAGGTGGCCTGATCAACATGGGAAGAAGGTTCAAAGGTCTTGCCAAGACCAAAGAACCAGTTGAAGACTATGAATCTGAAGAATCTGAAAAAGAGGGAGGCAGTCTCCACAACACTATGGGGGACTCTGATTCTGAGGCTAATTACTACCATGAGCCTAATGAAGACAAATTCAAGATGCTGGTGGATAGGATGGATGCCATGGAGTTGCAGAAGTCATCTGGGTTGGATTTTGAGGATTTGAGTTTGATATCTGGGGTAATCATACCCATTGGTTTCAAGGTTCCTACCTTTGTTGTTTATGATGGGGTCTCTTGTCCCAAGCTGCATCTAAGGTCTTATGTCAGAAGAATTCAACCTCACACTGCTGATAAGAAATTGTGGATCCATTTTTTTCAAGAAAGCTTATCTGGAGCTCAGTTGGAGTGGTATTATCAGTTGGAGAGTGTCAATATCAGGGATTGGAATGATCTTGTTGAGGCTTTCTATAAGCAGTATCAATATAATGCTGACTTAGCCCCCACTCGCATGCAGCTTCAGAGCATGTCTATGGGTGTCAAAGAAAGTTTTAAGGAGTATGCTCAGAAGTGGAGAGATTTAGCTGGAAGAGTTCAACCCCCTTTAACTGACAGGGAATTGGTTGATATGTTCATGTGTACGCTGAATGGTCCTTTTTACAGTCATCTCATTGGAAGCTCATCATCTGGCTTCACTGAGTTGATAATGACAGGAGAGCGCGTTGAAAATGGCATAAAGAATGGTAAGATCCAAGTGGGTACTTCCTCATCAGGTGCTGCAAAGAAGCCTCCCACTGGGAAGAAAGAATCCAATGCTGTTTATGGTCAACCTGATCGTAATAGAAGGCATCAGTCTGTGAGTGCAGTTCATATTTCAAATCCAACTCCTACAACAACAGAGCAGCCACAGGGCAACCAACAGAGGGCTAGAAGACAGTTCACAAAGATCAACATGTCAATGGCTCAGGCATTGCAACATTTGTTGAAGGCTGAACTTATTACTTTGAAAGAGGCTCCTCAGAATCCTAAAGTTACCTCTCCCAGGTACAATCCCAATGCACGGTGTGCATACCATTCAAACTGTCAGGGACATGATACTAATAACTGCTGGGTCTTGAAGAACAAAATTCAAGATATGATTGATGCTGGAGAGATTGAGTTTGACCCTCCGGGTACTCCAAATGTGATTACTGCTCCAATGCCAAATCACGAGAAGACTGTCAATGCCATTGATGAAGATTTACATATCTATTCAGTTGCAGAGTTGACCACACCATTGGCTGTCATCAGGAAGAAGTTAGTACAAGCTGGGTTCTTTCCAGGTTGTCGTGAAGATTGTGTCTATTGTGAGTATAATCCAGATTGTTGTTGGAGGTTGAAGAATGGAATTCAGCGTCTCATGAATAATTACACCATAGTGTTCGAAAGGAGACCACCTTCCGTGGAAAGTATGGTAGATCATATTACGCAAGGTAAGAAGACTGAAGAGATTGACATGGTTGACAAGGTGCCGGTAAGAATCACTTCCAAAGGTCCTATTAAAATCACTCATCAGGGTCCAATCAAAATTACTGCTGAAGGTCCTGTGAGAGTTGTTGCTGAAGCCAGAGTGGCTCCTATGGTCATTACCACTCCTGGTCCTATTCCGTATACGTCTGATAAAGCTGTGCCTTGGCATTATGGGTCTGATGTTTATATCCATGGTGTTAAGCAGGAGCCATTAGCTGATGTGCCTGTTGATGTTGACAATATTGCTGGATCTAGTAAGATCACACGTAGTGGAAGAGTCTTCTCACCTCCAGTTACTTCCAAGAATGCAGCTACTCCTGCTGTTACTTCCACCACTGATGCTCGGGGCAAGGGTCCTGTTATTGAACCTGTACCTACCGATGTGCCAGCTGCTGATGATCTTGCTAAGCAGATGGAAGAAGTATTAAAAATCATTCGTAAGAGTGATTATGACATTGTTGATCAGTTGGGGCATACTCCCTCAAAGATTTCCATGTTGTCCTTGTTATTATGTTCTGAGGCTCATGCCAAGGCCCTGATCAAGTTTCTGAAGACTGCTCATGTACCCAATGCAATTTCTGTTGACCAGTTTGAGAATTGTGTTGCCCACCTGACCTATGATAATGGGTTAGGATTTTTTGATGCTGATTTGGCCCCTGCCAAGAGGGATCATAACAGGGCCTTGCATATCTCAATTGAATGCAGGGGCACTACCCTGTCACATGTATTGATAGACAATGGTTCCTCTCTGAATGTGTTGCCCAAGGAAGTCCTGAATAAGCTGAGTCCTGAAGATGCTGTGCTGAAGCCCAGCAGTATTGTGGTGAAGGCTTTTGATGGTTCTAGAAGAGTAGTGCATGGGGAAATTGATCTTCCAATCAAAGTTGGCTCTCAGGTTTTTACTGCTACATTTTATGTGATGGATATTCGTCCTTCGTACTCTTGTCTGCTTGGTCGTCCCTGGATCCATGGGGCAGGTGCTGTAACCTCTACATTACATCAGAAGCTAAGATATCCGGTGGAAGGAAAGGTTGTTACTGTCTATGGAGAAGAAGAATATTTTGTCAGCCATGTAAACACTTTCAAGTATCTGGAAATGGAAGGTGAATACATTGAAACTCCGTGTCAGACATTTGAAGTGGTTCCCTGGATTGTCAATGATTATGTAGCTCCTCCGGTTGCCAAGAAAGTTCCTGTAGTCACCAGAGTACCTCCAACCATGGCAATGGCCTCCCTCAATGATGCTAGAGCTGTAGTGGATGAAGGTGGTTGTACTATTTGGGGTCAGCTTCCTGATATCCCATACAAGTCTGACAAATTTAGTTTGCGTTTCACTGCAGAGTCCCAGAAGGCTGTTCGTCGTGCTCGTGCTGTTCGTATCACCAATCAAGGGGTTATGAAAGATCAGATCAATGATGTGGGAGACTATGATGAAGACTACAATCTGGATGCTTGGATTTTTCCTACTGTGGGTGCTGGGCTCAATAATTGGAAAGCTGAAGATGTTATCTCTATCTCCTTTAGTCAGGAGTAAATACTATTACTGTGTTATTGCTTTTAAGTTTGTAATTTCTTGAACAATTGAACTCTTAAGCCTTGTGCCTTACCCGGGGCACAATGGTGTGCTTGTTACGGGCTGTCATTTCATTTGCATACTTCATTCAATAAAATCAGTGGACGTTTCGTTTTCATAAATATTGTGTTCCTTGTCTTTCTTTTCTTTTATTTTTGTTTATCAGCTATGTGTTCTTACACACACCCACATCACTAAAATGCAGATCCTCATCCACTCTGGATCCTGTTGATAACAGTTCTACTATTGCCAATTATAATTTCGAGAATCCGATCTATCAAACTGAAGACGGAAATGAGGACGATTGTGAAGTACCTGTAGAGCTTGCTAGGTTGTTACAACAAGAAGAGAAAGCTATACAGCCACATGAAGAGCCAGTCGAAGTTGTGAATCTGGGAACTGAAGAAAACAGGAAAGAGGTCAAGATAGGGGCTGATTTAGAGGATAGTGTCAAGAGGTCAAGATAGGGGCTGATTTAAAAGATCACGAAGAGCCTATTCACACTGAAGGGCCTGACCCGGAGGAAGAATGGACTATGATGTTTGATGGGGCTGTTAACATGAATGGCCGTGGTGTTGGTGCAGTGCTCATTACACCTAAAGGAGTTCACATGCCTTTCTCGGCAAAACTCACTTTCAACTGCACTAACAATGAAGCTGAATACGAAGCTTGCATTATGGGTCTTGAGGAAGCCATTGACCTCAGGATCAAGACACTAACCGTATTCGGAGATTCAGCTTTGGTAATCAATCAGACCAACGGAAAATGGTACACCCACCAAGATCATCTGATACCTTACAGGGATTATACAAGGAGGTTATTGACTTTCTTCACAACAGTCAAACTTGAGTATATCCCTCGGGACGAGAATCAGTTTGCAGATGCTCTTGCTACCATTTCATCCATGATCAAGGTTCAAGCTGCTAACTTTGTACCCCAGATTTCAGTGTCCAGACTTGATAGACCAGCATATGTATTCGCAGCAGAAGTTGTCAAAGATGATAAGCCTTGGTTCCATGACATTAAATGCTTCTTGGAGGATCAAATATACCCACCTGGGGCATCTTCCAATGATAAGAAGACATTAAGAAGGCTTGCTGGTAGTTTCTTCCTGAACACTGATGGTTCCCTGTACAAACGGAACTTTGATACGGTACTTCTCAGATGTGTTGATAAGACAGAAGCAGATTTGTTGACGCATGAAGTGCACGAAGGATCTTTTGGTACCCATGCTGGAGGACATGCAATGGCTAAAAAGTTGTTAAGATCAAGCTATTACTGGATCACAATGGATGCAGACTGTTGTGCGTACGCCAGAAAATGTCATAAATGCCAGATCTACGCAGACAAGGTGCATGTACCTCCCAATCCTTTGAACATCATGTCTTCACCATGGCCCTTTGCCATGTGGGGCATTGATATGATTGGCAAGATTGAGCCAACTGCTTCAAATGGCCACAGATTCATCCTGGTCGCCATTGACTATTTCACCAAGTGGGTTGAAGCAGCTTCCTACGCCAATGTTACAAGACAAGTGGTAGCCAGATTTCTGAAGAGAGATATCATCTGTCGGTATGGAGTGCCCGAGCGAATCATTACTGATAATGGTTCCAATCTAAACAACAAAATGATGGCAGAGCTGTGCCGGGACTTCAAGATCCAACATCACAATTCTTCTCCTTACAGGCCAAAGATGAACGGTGCTGTTGAGGCGGCAAATAAGAATATCAAGAAGATTGTGCAGAAGATGGTAGTCACCTACAAAGACTGGCATGAAATGCTACCGTTTGCCTTGCATGGGTACCGCACGTCAATCAGAACATCCACTGGGGCAACACCGTATCAGCTTGTGTATGGTATGGAAGCAGTCCTACCTGTTGAAGTTGAACTACCCTCTCTGCGGGTATTAATGGATGTTAAACTGAGTGAAGCAGAATGGGTCCGGGCCCGATACGAACAACTGAGTCTGATCGAAGAGAGAAGATTGGCCGCAATCTGCCACGGGCAGTTATATCAGAAGAGAATGAAGAGGGCCTTCGATCAGAAAGTCAGGCACCGAGAGTACCAAGTGGGAGATCTTGTGCTGAAAAGAATCCTCCCTCCTCATACAGACCACAGGGGCAAATGGACTCCAAATTATGAAGGACCATTCGTTGTAAAGAAAGTTTTCTCTGGTGGAGCGCTAATGCTCAGCACCATAGATGGTGAAGATTTCCCGTCCCCTGTGAATTCAGATGCAGTTAAAAAATACTTCGCATAGAATGACCCGCTGGACATAAAAACAGAATGTAAGTCCAGACAAAAATAGGGCATCCCGGCGAGTCAAAAACAGAATAAAAGACTCGGGCAAAAATAAGGGAAATAAATGAAAAAATGTACACCCGCTGAGTTGAAAAGCCGCATTGGACAACTCAGGCAAAAATGGGTATCCCGATGGATTGAAAACCCGAAAGGGCGATCCATGCAAAATAAGGGAATAAGCGAACAACTGCATTCTGAATTCGTCTGTATCACTTACAACTTGGTAAGCTTCAAAGGATCAAGCTTCAATCAGAATCAACTCTCTCCAGAAAACAAGACGAGAAGAACGTCATTGTCATATGAGTCATAGCAGAAAGAGGAAGCTCCTTGAAAGCGTCGTCAGCATCGCCAACACTTTATTTTTCAATTTGTAACAATCTCCTCATTTCAGGAGATATGTTTCTTTGACTGTATCTTGCCAATTCAGGGCACATGAATTAATAAAATCAAATTTTCAGTCATGTTTCGTTTTTACATTTATGTTTTGCAAAGAGTTGTCTGATATCTCTAAAAATACAATTGCATAGGTACAGATGCCTTTCTCTAAAAATAAAAGCACATGCTTACAGGGAATTTGATTACTCTCGAAACACCTCTCTCTTCTCTCTTCTTAAACCGCAAACCCTTTCTCTTCTTCTTGTTCGGATTCTTTCTCTCTCAATCACAAGTTTTCTTCTCCGATTTGGATTCGGTTTCTTCCTCACCAATTTCAACTCAATTCGGATTTATGGTGATTTGGGTGTGGAGATGAGATTGAGAGAAGAAATTGAAGGTTGAAAGGGGTTTTAGGTTTGAAATGGATTTTGACAGAGGTTTAGGGTGCTCTTGAAGCTTCTTTATGGAAGGAGGATGGCTCTGTTTAAATAGGAGAAAAGATGAGGAAGAGGCTTGCGTTTTGAACGATTGCCGATTGCGTTTTGATTTTTTGTATTTTTCAGGTGTTGATCGTGTGTTACGCGTGCGTGTGTATTAGGAGGTGTTGGCTTCAGCTTTGAGTGAGAGGCTTAAGGCGTTAAGAGCTGGCTTGGGAATCATTCACGCGGATGATGCTGCTGGATTTTGTTTTCGGTTGTAAGTTGTGGCTTGTAGGATTCGTGTGCTTTACTCGTGCGGGACGGAAACGGCTTGCTGAGCTTTGAAACATTGGTTTGCAAGCTGTTTGTTTCGGATGACGTATTAATGTGAGCTTGCGGCGTACGCGGGAGCTGGCAAATTGTTGTTGTTGCTTTGCCTTGGCTTGAGAATACGGCACAAAATATTGAAGCTATTGTGGTTTGTTGCGGCATAAAGGCTTGGGGTTGGCTGATGAATTGATATGAAGAATTTGTTTGTTTTACATTTTATTCTAAAAAAAATCTAATGGACTAAGGAAATATGTATTCATGAATTATAATAAAAAAAAAGTCTTGGTATATTTTGTATGAACTTTGGGATATGGAAATATTTAGGAATATATACATGAATTAAAAAAAAGGAATATGAATTAAAATGGATTAAAATAATGGAAATTAAAATATTAGAATAAAAAGGGAACTAGGTAGAAAAATGGATAAAAGGAAATTGATTAAAACGAAAAAAATTGGAAATTGGATAAAAAAGATGAATATTTGGGATAATGAAAAACAATGATTGGAAATGGTTATGGAATATTCAAATAATCGGTAGAAAATTGGATATGAAATTGGATATCGACAAATGGATAATATTTTGGATAATATGATTTGGTAGATAATCGGAAAAAAAATGGATAAATGAGAAATGGTCATAAAAGAGATACGGACGGATAAATGGTTTAATCGGAAAGAAAAAGGCTAATGGATGGAATTTGATTTTCAAGCCCACAACGAATCCTGATTTTTCTTTCACAAACCTCCGACGGAATGAATACAGCCAATCACAAAGCCAACTGAATATTTCGCAACTCGAGCCACAACTGTCATCTGAAAACTGTCTGATTCAAGCCCTGATAATTCGAAACCAAACTGAGGAAAATAAATCCTCAGATGAATCGTTGATTAATGAACCGATGAACAGATAAACACTGAAGATTCAAACCGTAACACACTGCATGATAACTGATGAACAAACCAAACCTTGCACAGAAAACAACTGTCACACAAACCAACTTTGCACTTTGAAAACGCATTGCCTGATGAATGAATTATTGGCACACACAACTGGCAGTCAACACAATCTTTTGATAGTTTGACCAGATTAGGTCAAACATCCACTGAAAACGCATTGTGACTGAACAAACACATCTGAATGAAATTACTGTCTCATCTTCGCAAGCCTGCAACACAGAGAAGAAGAAGAACACTGCAACATATCTTTTTGTATTTTGGTTAGAAGTCAGTAAATATAAACAAATATAAAGAAGTAAAAATAATGGTGATCCCCTGCGAAGCATAGACCCACATCTGAGGAGAAACTCGAAAGCCAGTGCGATCTTGTTTGTATGCAAAATGCAAATGATATGCGAAGAAACTTAGGGCAAAAATTAGGGTGTTACAGATGGGACAATGATTCTGGGAACTTTTAGAACCCGTTGTACAGGTGCAAATAAACTCATAGTACATACCTTTTGGGAGGGTTGAACCTTTGACCTCATGCAAGCTTTGAACCTAAGCCTTGTTTGTGCTTGTGTATTCATTGCATTCACGCATCATGAAGCATCATTTTTACCAATTTATTCAAGGAACTCAGAAACTCTATCTTTGCAAATATCGTAGGTATCATCATGGACTTTGGAAGAAGAAAGACTGTCAAGTACACATTCAAAACTCCCAAACTCGAGGACTTTGTCTTTGTTTTTATTAAGCTTTGTTTGGGATTTTTGAAGATGTACTCAAGACTTTGTATCACTTTTTGAACTTAATGAAATCATATCCTTTTGATCATTATGTGTTCCTTGGTATTTGCAAATTTTTTCTTAAGTTCCTTGAATAAAATTCATTTTTCGCATTGCACTCATACATTTGGCATTTCATTTGCATTTTTTTCATATAAAACTCATTCCCGTCATCTGCTCTCCAGCTTTCACACTGAGGCTCTCACGCAAATACTACACTCGAGCTCAAGCCAGAAAGAGGATGGCTGAAAGAGACCTAGAGATGGACAGAGTTAACGAAGAGCTTACTGATATTCGTGGAAATATGGGTCAGATGATGGAAATGTTGCAGGTCATTCGAGCAAAGATGGATACCCAACAGACTGTAGTGTCAGAAATTGTTACTGCAACGACTGAGCCTCCATCATCAGTCACTACCGCTGTGACCTGGCCTCCTTTTGGGCTCCCTCATGGTTTCGTTCCCCCTCCTCATGGTTTTGCTTCTCAAAGTTTTATTCCTTCTTCTCAAGGACTGGCTACTCATGGATTCATCCCTCCTTCTCAAGGTTTTGCTTCTCAAAGTTTCATTCCCTCTTCTCAAGGACTGGCTACTCATGGATTTATCCCTCCTTCTCAAGGTTTTGCTTCTCAGAGTTTTATTCCTTCTTCCCAAGGATTTGCTGCTCAGGGTTTCTTCCCTCCATCCCAAGGTTTAGCTTCTCAAAGTTTCGCACCTCCTTCTCAGGGCATGGCATTTCCTTCCCAAGGTTTTTTGCCTCCTCCTCATGTATTTGCTGCCCAACAGACTATTCCGGTGACTAATGAAGAGAACCATGCAGTTGCTAATTTTACACCAGACATTGTGCACACCCGTGTTCAACCATACTTTAATGACCATCAGGTGTATGACGCGCCCGCTATGTCTGAAAACGGAGACGAAAAACATGAGAAAATGCAAGAGAATTTCGAAACCCTTGAAAAAAGGTTAAGAGCAATTGAAGGTGACCAGATCTTTGGGGCCGCTGCTAGAGAGATGTGTCTGGTGTCTGGATTGGTAATACCTCCAAAGTTCAAGATACCCACTTTTGATATGTATGAGGGTGCAACTTGTCCTAAGAACCATCTCTTGATGTACTATCGAAGAATGGCTGCACAGGTGGACAATGATAAATTAATGATTCACTGCTTCCAGGACAGTCTGAAGGGAATCTCCTCCAAATGGTATCTAACGCTAGACCAGTCGAAGATTCGCAGTTTCCAAGACTTGGTGTAAACACCCCAAATTTGCCCTCACCCATTCACACCGTGGCTTGTGATCATCCTCATATGCATAAACACAATCATATCATTTCACATCTCATTTTTGATTCACTGGATAGTTTCTAAGGCATTTGCATCTAGGGTTTGTGATCTGAGCAATCCCAAGGCATGTTGGGCCATTCCAAAGGCCATCAATCAACTCAAAGTGGTCCATGTGTGTTCTTATATCATATTTCATCTCCTCAAAGTCAAAATTGCAGAGGAATCACAAGGACTAGGGTTTGAGTGGAGGCAGAGCCAGGTTGAACTGTACAGTTGACTGAAAATTAGGGTTTTGTTTTCAGAGGCCATAACCCCAAAAATTTTGGTCATTCTTGTTTCCATTGATCTCTATATGGTATAGGGAGTATGCATATCAATTTTCATGAAGAAATTCCATGAGGAAGTCATCTGATCAAGGGTTGACTTTTCAGACAAGTCAGTGTAAAATCAGGGCATCTGAGGCCCCCAATGACCCAACCAATGGGTGATCTTCATCATTTTGAGTGTATACGATCTTTATTTGATCATGGAAGAAGGTTGAAGTTCATAGAAATCAAGAATTTAGGGTTTTTGCAAATGTTGACTTTTTGGGCACAGTTGACTTTTCAAGAATGCATCATTTTAGGTCATTTTTCAAGCCATGATTCTTGATCCAAAAAGGCTTCAAATGGAAAAACTTTGGTCATGAAAGTTGTAGATCTCATCTTTCCCTTTTCAAAAAGTACAAGAACATGACCTAATTCATTTTGGATCAAAAGTTATGGTGCATCAAAGTTGGCAAAAATCACTAAATTTCAAGACATGCACCAAATGGGAAACTTGCAAAATCATGCACCAAGTCAAATTGCAGCTTCTAATTGGTATCAAACCTTCACATAAACATTCTCCAAGTCCTAAAGTTCAGATTGAACCAAAGGAATCACATGTTTGTATGGCCTTTGGAGCAAGATTTTCCACATGTGAACAAAGGAAGTCAAGTTGCAAAAACTCATGATCACTTCCATCCACTTGCTGCCTAGCCTGCTGACCACTCCTAGCCTTTCTCCCTCACCTTTCTGCGCAGCCCACACCTCTTGTACTTGGCTGAAACATGACCCATGCCTCTCTTACAAGAAGTTGACATTTTGGCAAAAGTAGCCACACCTATCACAGCAGGCCAAGTCACATCAACTGACCAATAGGCTTTGTTTATGTGGATCAAATGCTGGCCATAACACACTTCAAGCAAGGCTGAAGCTCTCTCATTCCCAACATTCACAAAACACTCCCATTTGCAAGTTCCTTCGAATCTGCTTGCACAGCCACCAAACACTCAAGCCAACTTCACCATTCAACTCACCTTGCTCCATAGACCACCCAGCACCAAGAACCCAAGCCTGAAACAACTAGAATACTCCATAGCCATTTCTCACACCAAGCTGCATTTTCTTTCGAATCTCCTTCCACAAACCACAAACACACCAACAAACACCACAGACCTTCTCCATTCGTCCTCAGGACCACAAACCATCATTCACAATGGCCTGAAACCTCCAGAAACTCCATTGCCATTTCTGACCAAGCTTGAGCAGGAGCTTTCGAAACTCACTATCCAGCCAACTTAAACTCTCATTGAGCATTCAAACATCATCTGGGGATCAAGTAGAGTAGATTGTACAAGGGGAGGTGGCCAGAAAGTCCTCAAACTGAAAGCTTCGAATCTCAGGTAGCCTGAAATTTATTTTTCCAGAAATTGTTTTTCTTGTTACAAACTTGTTCTATTTGCTTCACTGATCATCCTGGTATCATTGGTTTTGAAAATGGCTTAGATTTGAGAGTTTAATTTGTCTCTGAAGCTTGCGTGCCCTAGTTTTTCTTTCTTTCGATTCAGCTTGTTTAGGAAGAATAAATTTGTTTTGAGATAGGGGTTTGATTCGTGAGGATGTGAGGATCATTTCCCAGTTTTTATTTTTCATTTTTGATACGATTTGAGAGAGTTGGGAGTTTTCAGGGGAGGTGCTGGCCGGAGAAGACGACCGGAAGTCTTCTCCGGCCACCTGAGAGTCATTTGTGCCCTAATCACGTAATTAATGTTAGTTTGAATTTGGACCTTTGATTGCCATTGACTTGTTGACTTCGCGCGCGAGGGAAGGGCTCAGATCACTTTGATTAGCCCTAATTCTTTTATTAGTTTTAATTAAATGTAATTAACTCAGAACCAATCCTGGCCACAAGATCACGCGCCAGTCAACCAATTCAAATCCTAGGCTCATCCTGGCCCTCCATTCCTCTGACTTTTATTTTTATTTGTTTTTATTTCATTTTATTTCAATTAAACTTGCATAATTATTTAAAAATAGTAAAAAATTCTTAAAAATTATGAAACTTTTTCCTAAAAGTTTTATTAATTTTTAAGACCCAAAAATATTTTTATTTTATTTTTTTATCACTAAAAAGGTATTTTTAAATATTTAAAAGATTATTTTTAATTGATTAATGGAAATTAATTAATTAAAAATACTTTTAGGTATTTAAAAATTACAAAAAAAATTCATGAAATGTTCTAAGACATTTAGAAACATTGTCCAACCTTCAAACCAAATTTCTTTTTTGATCTTGATGCATTTTAAGAATTTTTCATTGAATTAAGTCATATTTTGTGCATTAATTTGATCTTAAGTTCAAAAATTCATTTCTGCCTATTGGAGAAGGTTGAGACATTGATTCTTCTTGCATTGTTTTATGTTTAGCATGTATTTTCAAGGATAAAATGGCCATGAATTGTTCTTGCATTTTCAAATTGTTTGGCATTTCTTTTGTTAAGAACCCTAAAAAACCCTAATAACTTGTAAAAATCATATCTTGAGTTTGGTTGAGAGTTGAGAGTTCCCCTTTGGGCAGTGGTTCATTATAGGTTTAGGGTTTCTTTGGGTACCATTTTCCATTTTTTATCTTAGGGTTTGCTTCTGTTTTGGGTTTTTGTTTGTTGTTTGATCCTTGAACCCTAATTTGGGCTTTCTCTTGCATCCTTCTTGCATTTCCTTGCATAACATGACTTGTCTTTGCATTTTGTGCTTTCTTGTGATCCATTTGACATCTCAAGACATATAGAAAGCATGTTTGATCATTGCATTACATATTTGCCATGTCATTTGTCTTGTATGATTCATAACTTTCCATGATTGTTCATGCTCCTTAGCTTGCATCATTTGCATTCATAATCTTGTATGAACATCTCCATGCCTTGTCTCATGCTTGCAGCACCTCATAACATCATAATCATCATTAACATGCTTCTGGCTTTGCTTTGCATCATGTCATTTCATTTCATTTAGCATTGCATTGCATTTCTTTCTAACATTTCAGGTGGTAAGTAAACTTGGGAAGTGAATTTGCTTTCACTTCTCATAACTTTTCTTTTCATCTCTCTTGCATCCATTGCTGCATTTATGTTTGTGTTTGAGATTGGGCTTGCTCATTCTTCTTCCTCCCACTTTCTTTCTTCAAGTGACTTGACTTCTTGAAGGAAGCAAGTCACTTTGCTTCTCTTGATCTTGTTCATCTGCTTCCTGGTGGCTCCTTTGAAGATTGTTCTTGTAAACCTCATAAACCTTAGGATCAACCAAGCATGACAATGAATTAGGGCTTTGATTAGTCTCCCCTCATAGTTTTACCTTTGTGTCTCTTTTGAGTCTTCTCTTCTCATCTCATAATCAGGGACTAAACCCTAAAGGCTTTAAGGCTTTGTGATTAAGCTTATGCCTGCATCCTTCTCTTAGGATGGAGTGTATAACTTTAATCCTAAGTGTTAAACCCTTAATGTGTTTAAATCCTTAATCAATTCACTTAATAAGTATCAAGACATCACACTTGTAACTTGGGCCTTGCATTAGGGTTCTAATTCTTCCTTAATTGGTTAAGAAGGACTAACCCTAGTGTTAATGGACAAGTCCCCCTCAAGTTGTCTTACAAATCATAACAAACACTTCATCATCATATCATTAACTAAAATTCACTTAATCAAAGGCTTGTTTTGTCATGGGTTTAATCCCTAATCATGGATTAAGTTGAGGAGTTTTCCTCAGCTTAAACATTCTCATCTATTATCCTTCTTTTAGGATGGTGTAATGAGTCTGTTTAATCCTTGATTATGGCTTAACCTCATTACTCAATACTAAACAAAACCACAAAAAACATCTAAATAATCACAAGTAGGTTAATGATCTTAATCCTACACCAAAGGTGATTAAGTGTGAGAATCTGACTTCACACTTAAGGTAATTCTCATCACCCCTAATCAGAGGGAGGATGTGATGAGTTTACTAACCCATTGGTTTAGGCTTAAGCTCATTAACTTATGACAAACTTCAAAAAGCAATAAAAGACTGAAAACAAAAAAACAAACAATAATCGTCTCCTCCGGGATTCTTTTCTCATCATGCTCACTCACAAGCGAGAACTTGCTTCTTCCGTCTAATGCAAGACAGTTTGCACCTGAGCCAGACAGGTCATACACTTGAGCATAGATTAGCAAGCAGTTCACAGGTCAATTTATCTTTCAGTCTCGTTGGGTCGAACTACGGTGTTCTGACTTCCTCATTGCACGAGAGGATACGTAGGCATAACTTAACAGTTATCGAACAAAAGTCTCTGTATATTCCCCCTCCTTCCAGCTTCATTCTTTAGCCTCATGATCTTGAGCATCTTATTCCAGTTCCTACACTGACACTTTCATATCACACTTTACATTTATTTTACACTGACACCTGTACATCCTTTTCCAGCTATGATACACAGATTGCACTGACACTACCCCTTTAAAACACAAATCTTTCAAGCGTGGATCCCGTCGAGTACGACGGACAATCTGGGTGCTAATACCTTCCCAGGTTGTAACCAACCCCCTTTCTCAGTCTCTCTGGTTCGCAACCGTCTTATCCATCCTTTTTCTAGGTCTATGCAGCATTGCCTTTCCTCCGGGATAAAAAATGCCTAGCTGGCGACTCTATTCATTCTCCAGTGAGTTCACTGCTGTGTGTTCTCATTGTCCCTCTCGCCGACCGTTCGCGTCTGTACCTTCATCTGACCCGGTGTCACTTGTCGGGAGCGACAGCTTGGCGACTCTGCTGGGGACCCTTATACTGCAACCAGGGCTTCCGGTTCTTTTTGTGGGTTCCTCCTAGCGCTTGATTGATTTGTGTTTATTGGGGGTGTTATGTGCTATTTGTATGAGTATATTTGCTTTATTTACTGCTTTCTGTACAGCTTTATTTATTGCTTTCTTTACTGTTTTTTCATTTATCATACTGTCATACTGCTGGCTGGATCTGGTTTTCCTTTGGTGGGTGGGGTTCCATTGAGAGTTAAGGTCCTGTACCTGGGACCTGAGTGACACCTAGGCTAGAGTGAATCATATTCTTTCCCATTCCATTTCGGTCAGGTGCGGGAATATGAAACACGGTTCAGATATGGGTTTCTTCTTGAGAACTCTGTGTTGCAGATTTCCTGCAATGCTAGGGCTATCTGGGAAGCCTGCTAAGTCTGGATGACCTTTTTAGTATTGACCTTCAGAAACTGAGGTGAATTAGAGGAGGAATTGTTATGGTTATTGTAAACACTGTACCTCCGGGTTAGAAGTGTTTACACTTCTCATAACTGATCCAAGTCTGAGGATCCTTGTTCTAGATCACCACCTGTGAGGGGGTTGGGCTGTTTACAGGTTTGCAGGTACCTTGACCTCAGAATACCCTGTTACTTTGATTTTGTTTAAGAGTACTCCATGTTGGATAGTTCTTGTGATTCTAAACCCTGGACATGTGACTCTTTATTTGAGTCCCCTACCTTGGTTACTGGATTTTTAGACCTCCATCTGGAATTCTTGAACACACATGGATCTATACCAAGGCAGTTTAATCAGATCCAGCTCAGTCACAAACCCTTGCATTTCATTTGCATACATAATCATTGCATCATATTAACATTTGCTTATTTGTGTTTCAGGGTATCCATTTTCATCTGGTTTTGGTTTTGACCCCATCTGCAGTATTGACCTGTCTCCATCAGCACTTGCTTCAGTTTGTCAGCCATATCCTTCAGTTACTTGCACTAGCCAGCCAGTGGCCCACTCCTCAGCATCTTCATCAGCACTCTACTCAGTCTTCAGCATCATGGCTCCAAAGAAAAGCAACATCACTTATCATTTCTTCCAACCAGACTTATCAGACATCAGGAGGATCCAAACCCTGATCACTCCAGATCACATACCTTTATTCAGGGAGCATTATGGGGATATACTTGACTTGGTCATGGATCTGGACCCATCCCAGAGGAGCCTCATCCACACTTGCATTCAGTTCTATGATCCCCCATTGAGATGTTTCACCTTTCAAGACTTCCAGTTGGGCCCTCTATTAGAAGAATACTCATCATTGATTGGTCTGCCTATCAGGAGAGAAATCCCTTTCAGTCCTGAGATGACTTTCCCAAGCAATGGAGAGGTGGCAAAAGCTTTGCACCTGGAGCCTGTTTTGGTTGAGCAACACATGACCTCTAAAGCTGGGATCCCTGGATTTCATCTGGACTTCCTGATTTCTCAAGCTAGTCTGAAAGCCTCCCTGGGGGAGTGGAAAGCTGTTTGTGCTCTGTTGGCCTTAAGTGTATATGGAATTGTGTTGTTTGCAGATGAGCCTCGATTCATTAGCAAGAATGCAATCCATTTGTTCATCCTGAAGAACCCAGTGCCAACCTTGTTGGGTGATCTCTATTACTCAGTACATCAGAGGAATGAGAAGCAGAGGGGAAGATTAGTGAGGATTTGTGCTCCATTATTTCATGCTTGGCTTCTTAAGCATCTACCCAGGACAGATGCATTCCTAAATCCTCATCAGCAAAGCAACTGGGCTAAGAGGCTCACTACTCTCACTTCAACAGACATCAGATGGTGTACTCAGAGCACCAAGGGCAGAGACATTATTACAAGCTGTGGGCACTTTCCCAATGTGCCCTTGATAGGGGTTAAGGGAAGTATCAACTACAACCCTCTGCTGTTCAGGAGGCAATTAGGCTATGCACTGGTCCATACTCCTAGGGCACAAGACTTGGTTGAAACCCTCTATTGTGAGAACAAGATCAGTGTGACTGTTGTTAGGCAGGCTGCCTGGGCCTGGGATAATGTTCAAACCAAGGGAATCACCATTCTGGGGAAGTGCAATAATGTGGCATCAGTCCAATATTATGAGTGGTCCCATGCCAGGGCCCAATTCTCTGGAATGCCCTTCACCATATAAGACATGCCTGAGTCATCTTCAGCACCACCTCCAGCAACTGTCAGCCTGGAGGAGTTTGAAAGCTTGAAAGAAAGAAATGAGAAGCTAACCCAGGCTTTGCAGAAGACCCTCAGGGAAAGGAGTGAAGGTGTGAGGGAGATTGAAAGATTGGAGAAATTGAGAGTGGAACACTTGACTAAAATTGAGAAGTCTGGAGATTATATCAACAAGTCTAAAGCTGGTGAGCAGATTCTGAAGAATGCTTGTAAAGAAGCCCAGTTCCAGAGAGCAAGAACAGACTTGTACCTGAAAGAGAGTCAGGCCAGGTGGGTCCGGATCACTGAGGCCCGTACTCTAGAAGACAAGAGAGTTCAGGACAAGATGGAGCAGATGGAAAAAACCCTGGCAGCAGCCCAGGAGGAAATATCAGAGCTGAAAATCAAAGCAGGAGTGAGGAGGTCTAAAGACCAAAGTCAGAACAAGAAGTTGACTGCAGCTGTTGCAGCAAGAAACCTTCTCATCAGAGGTCTCACGGAGCATCCGGCTGATCCTGTGACCGAAGCACTTCTTAAGGAAGTTCGTGAGGATGAGTTTGGCCTTGGAGTTTGATCATTTGCTTGTTGTTGTTCCTTTTCCATGTACTTTTGTTTTTTGACCCCTTTAAGGGCTTGTGTTGTAATTTGAACAAATTGTATTATTCCACCTTTGTAATATATATTTGCGTTGGTTTCCATCCAAGTTCACTTCAAAAGCAACTTCAACAGCATCATCTTCAAGGGTCTGGAAGGGTCAAAACTGAAGGCCAAACCGGATACCTTGAGAACAAATAAGCATAACTGCATTGCATGCTAACCCTTTTGTTTGTTTTGTAGGTTTTTGTTTTGTTGTTGCTAACCTCTGTTGTGAATCTCAGGAATTATTGCTCGCCGCCGGGTATTCCCCCTCAACAGGCCACACAGGTACCCAACTAGAAACAACCTTCCGGGAATTCAGATGGACCAGATGCAGCAGGACCTTACGGAGGTCAGAAACCAGATGGCCAACGAAAGGTTGGAGATGAGAACCCAGATAACCCAGTTCATGGAAGTGATGAACAACTTAGCTCAAAGCCAGGAGAGGCTCAGAACTTTGGTAGAAGGGAGGAATCAAGAGGAGCCCCATGCGGGGACTGCTGGCACAAGTAACAATGAACGGGTGCAACCCCATGTTAACCCTCCTGTGTTTGGCCCACATCTACATCCTGAGATTAACATTCCTGCAAATGTTCAAGGAACAGCCACTGCAGCCAGAGTACTTCAAGAAGACCCTCAGGAGGACCAATTTACAGTAATGGGTGCTGGAGAGGAAACTTATGATAGACGATTGGAGGAAATAGCTGAGAAGTTGAGATCACTAGAGTCTCAAAACTCTTTGGGGTTCGACGTCATGGACATGGGTTTGGTAGACGGGGTCAGGATCCCCCATAAGTTCAAGCCTCCTTGTTTCGAAAAGTATAATGGGACTTCATGCCCCCGGACTCATTTGCAATCATTTCTGGGAAGGTTGAAGGCCTATACAATGGATGAGAAATTGTGGATGTTCTACTTTGAAGACAGCTTGACTGGAGCATCAAGGGAATGGTATTCCCATTTGACAAGGGCAACTGTGAGATGCTGGAAGGACCTGGCAGAAGCCTTCGTCCGACAGTATCAATACAACTTAGACATGGCGCCCAACAGGACTCTCCTAATGGGAATGTCACAGTCGTCAAGGGAAAGTTTCCGGGAATATGCTCAAAGATGGAGACAGCTTGCTGCTGCTGTCCAGCCACCAATGTCTGAGAGAGAAATGGCAGACATGTTTATGAACACTCTCCAGGGAACGTATATTGACAGGTTGGCTGCTTTCTCTTCCACCAGCTTCGCAGATGTTGTCATAGCCGGGGAGAGAATTGAAAGCTTGTTGAAAATGGGAAAGATCTCAGACAATGGTGCAAGCTCGTCCAGTAGTACAAGAAAGCCTTTTGCAGGCCCGAGAAGAACTGGCGAGTCCAATGCCATCCATTCAAACAGGGGTAGGCCCCAATATGCTCAGAGGTCCATAGCAGCAGTCACCATCCCTGCTCCAGCTCATCCTCAACCTGTCTATCAACCTCCTCAGCAAAGCTATCAACAACAACCTCAATATCATCAGAATCAATATCCTCCAAGGAACTACAACAATAACAACTCCAACAACAACAATCAACAGAGGCCATTCCAACAAAGGCCATCCCAAGCTAACCGAGTGATCGACCCGATCCCAATGCCGTATGCTGCTTTGTTGCCACAACTTCTGAAACTCAACCTAGTTGAGCTAAGAACGTTGGCACCTCCGGATCCCAACAGTCTACCAAGAAACTATGACTCCAATGCTAGGTGTGCTTTTCACTCAAACGCACCTGGTCACAGTACAGAAAAATGCAGGGCTCTGCATATGAAGGTACAAGACTTGGTAGACTCCAAGGCTCTGAATTTTGCACCTCCGCCCAATGTCAATAAAAACCCAATGCCAAACCATGGTGGTCCCCGAATTAACGCTATTGAAGAAGACAGACCGTCTTATTTAATAACCAGTGTGGATCAGATCAGGACACCATTGGTGGAAATCAAAGCTCAACTCCGTGAAAACCAAATATTTCCAGGGTGTGAACTGGGGTGTCCCTATTGTAATATTTCATGGAATGGGTGTGAGGACCTGAGGAATGGCATTGACAGCCTTATTCAGAGTGGCTTGCTACAGATCACCACATCATTTCCGACAAATCCGGCAACTTCATCAACAACGGTTTCAGACCCTCCTACAACTGCAGCAACCATTGTTCCCGACAATTCATCAGCACCATCAACAAGTACTTCACCTGTCCTCCCAATTGATCAATTTTCAACAGTTCCTCCTGCTACAACTTCAGCTTCATTCCATTTCGAATCTCCGTCAACAACAACAACAGCCCTTTCAACAGAACCTCCTACAACACCAGCAATCAATCATGAAGATGTCTCTACTGTTACCATATTCTACGATCCTGAAAATAATTCCGTCTACCATTCAGAAGGTGCTGCTCCCGCCAGAGCACCAGTTACAATCTTTTATGATCCACAAACAATAACAGTACCTTCAGCAGCAGCAATCAGTCCAGTCACTGTCACGGTGCCTGGACCAGTACCATATGAAAGCAATAGGGCCATCCCTTGGCACTATGGCTCTGACGTGTACTGCGAAGGAAAAAGAATCACTCTTGAAACATCAACACCTGCACCACAAATTGATAATGTGGGGGGATGCGGAGGCTTCACTCGAAGCGGACGTCTCTTCACCTCACAAGTTCAAAGACCTACTGCCGAAGCAGAAGCTGCTGCCAAGGCAAAAGGAAAGAGCCCTGTGCAGGAAGATCAAACTGTTAAGGGAGCCTTGAAGACACCGTTCGATCAAGAGGTTGATGAGTTTATGAGAATCATCAAAAAGAGTGATTACAAAATTGTGGATCAACTTCACCAGACGCCATCCAAAATCTCTATCCTCTCACTGCTTATGTGCTCCGAAGCCCATCGGAATGCACTACTTAAAGTCCTGCACGCAGCTTACGTGCCTGAGGAGATTACTGTCAACCAATTGGAAACCGTGGTTGGAAATGTTACTGCTAGCAATGGGCTAGGGTTTACCAATTCTGACTTGACGGCAGATGGCCGCAATCACAACAAAGCCTTGCACATAACCATGGAATGCAAAGGAGCTGTCCTTTCTCATGTGCTGGTGGACACAGGTTCTTCCCTGAATGTCTTACCAAAGAAGGCTCTGGTGAAGTTAGAATATGATGGATTGGCATTGAGACCCAGCAACCTGGTGGTAAGAGCCTTTGATGGTTCGAAGAGATCGGTTCTGGGAGAGATTGAGCTGCCCGTGACAATTGGCCCGCAGACCTTTAAAACTATCTTTTATGTGATGGACATTCATCCCGCCTACAGCTGTTTGTTGGGTAGACCCTGGATTCACGCCGCCGGCGCAATAACGTCTACCCTTCACCAAAAGTTAAAATTTGAGTGGGAAGGCCAAGTTGTCACAATCTGTGGAGAGGAGGATATTTTCGTTAGCCATCTGGCTACCTACAAATACATTGAGATGGACGGGGAGATCCATGAAACAATGAGTCAAGGTTTTGAAGCCTTGAATGTCAATGAAGCATCTGCTGTGTCGGGGATCTCCATGTCATCTTACCAACAAGCCCGGAAGGTTGTTGAGGAAGGAACTGCCTTAGGCTGGGGCAAGGTCTTAGCTGTGGAGGAGAAGAAGGACAAATTTGGGTTGGGTTACAGACCAACTCAACATCAAGCGAAGGCTGCTGCAGAGCCAGGTTTTGTCAGTGGGGGAATGCTCACCCCCGATGCTATCAACTGTCTGGAAGACGAGCTGGAAGAGGAGCGCAATCTGGAGAATTGGATTCGTCCAAAGATCCCGGGGAGCAGTGTCTCGAACTGGTCTTCCCAGGAAATTATAAGGGTTACTCATGCAGAGTAATTATTATTTCCTGTATTTTTATAGCATGCATCAAAGTCTTGCATCTTGCCCAAGATGACAAGACTCATTTTGTAACCAGGGCCATCTGTACTTTTGTGCAAACAAGATTAAATTAATGAAATATCAGACATCTTTTTGCAAACGAGTCTTTTTCTTTTATGCTCACTGCTTTTCCATTTTTCTTTTTGTACAAAAATAAATGGCGGTGTTTTCAAAATGATAACTTCATTTCACTTTCTTCTAAAGCAAGATTAAAATCAATCACTAAAATGAACAAACTTAACCCTTGCAGAGTGTGCCTTCCAGACAGCACCGACAACAGCACGGCTATGACATCGTATGACTTTGACAATCCAATCAATCAAGCTGATGAAGGGGTTGATGAAGAGTATGAACTTCCTGAGGAGCTAGCCAGGTTGTTGAGACAAGAGGAAAAGGTCATTACTCCCCACCAGGAGGAGGTTGAAATGATTAATCTTGGTACAGACGAAGACGTGAAAGAAGTTAAAATCGGGGCTTGCCTGCAAGACTCAGTGAAGAGACAACTGATAGATCTGCTTCAAGAGTATGTTGATGTGTTTGCTTGGTCGTATCAAGATATGCCAGGGTTGGATACCGATATTGTTGTGCACAAGCTGCCTTTGAGGGAAGAATGCCCACCGGTCAAACAGAAGTTGCGCCGAACTCGCCCAGACATGGCTATGAAAATCAAAGAAGAGGTACGAAAGCAATGGGACGCCGGGTTCCTTGCTGTGACTAGCTATCCGCCGTGGGTTGCTAACATAGTACCCGTGCCTAAGAAAGACGGCAAAGTAAGAATGTGTGTTGATTACCGGGATCTGAACAGAGCCAGCCCGAAAGATGATTTCCCATTACCTCACATTGACGTATTGGTGGATAACACGGCTCAGTTCTCGGTATTCTCCTTCATGGACGGATTTTCAGGATATAATCAGATCAAGATGTCACCTGAAGACATGGAGAAGACAACATTCATCACACCTTGGGGCACGTTCTGTTACAAAGTGATGCCATTTGGGCTCAAGAATGCTGGTGCCACATATCAACGGGCTATGGTGACATTATTCCACGATATGATCCATAAAGAGATAGAATGTTATGTGGATGACATGATCGCCAAGTCCCTTACTGAAGAGGACCACCTGGTAAATCTGCTGAAGTTGTTCAAGCGTCTGAGGAAGTACCAACTGAAGTTAAACCCCAACAAATGTACATTCGGGGTGCGATCCGGTAAGCTGCTGGGCTTTATTGTAAGTGAGAAAGGGATTGAGGTTGACCCTGATAAAGTCAAGGCTATACAAGAAATGCCTGCACCGAAAACTGAGAAAGAAGTTCGAGGGTTCTTAGGTCGATTGAACTACATTTCAAGGTTCATATCTCATCTTACAGCAACCTGTGAACCCTTGTTCAAGCTGTTAAGAAAAGAACAAACGGTCAGGTGGAACGAAGATTGCCAGAAGGCTTTTGACAAGATCAAGGAGTATTTACAAGAACCTCCAATCCTTATGCCTCCAGTTGAAGGAAGACCTCTAATAATGTACTTGACAGTATTAGAAGAGTCAATGGGGTGTGTGTTGGGCCAGCATGACGAGTCTGGTCGAAAAGAGTATGCAATATACTACCTAAGCAAAAAGTTTACCGACTGTGAACAACGTTATTCACTGCTCGAGAAAACTTGCTGTGCTTTAGCGTGGGCTGCTCGCTGACTGAGACAGTATATGTTGACCCACACTACCTTATTGATCTCAAAAATGGATCCGGTTAAGTACATTTTCGAGAAGCCAGCTCTTACCGGACGGGTTGCAAGATGGCAGATGATTCTCACAGAATACGACATACAGTACACATCTCAGAAAGCCATCAAGGGCAGTGTACTATCTGAATATCTTGCTGAGCAACCCATTGATGACTACCAGCCTATGAGGTTTGACTTCCCTGATGAAGACATTATGTTCATTAAAGCAAAAGATCACGAAGAGCCTATTCACACTGAAGGGCCTGACCCGGAGGAAGAATGGACTATGATGTTTGATGGGGCTGTTAACATGAATGGCCGTGGTGTTGGTGCAGTGCTCATTACACCTAAAGGAGTTCACATGCCTTTCTCGGCAAAACTCACTTTCAACTGCACTAACAATGAAGCTGAATACGAAGCTTGCATTATGGGTCTTGAGGAAGCCATTGACCTCAGGATCAAGACACTAACCGTATTCGGAGATTCAGCTTTGGTAATCAATCAGACCAACGGAAAATGGTACACCCACCAAGATCATCTGATACCTTACAGGGATTATACAAGGAGGTTATTGACTTTCTTCACAACAGTCAAACTTGAGTATATCCCTCGGGACGAGAATCAGTTTGCAGATGCTCTTGCTACCATTTCATCCATGATCAAGGTTCAAGCTGCTAACTTTGTACCCCAGATTTCAGTGTCCAGACTTGATAGACCAGCATATGTATTCGCAGCAGAAGTTGTCAAAGATGATAAGCCTTGGTTCCATGACATTAAATGCTTCTTGGAGGATCAAATATACCCACCTGGGGCATCTTCCAATGATAAGAAGACATTAAGAAGGCTTGCTGGTAGTTTCTTCCTGAACACTGATGGTTCCCTGTACAAACGGAACTTTGATACGGTACTTCTCAGATGTGTTGATAAGACAGAAGCAGATTTGTTGACGCATGAAGTGCACGAAGGATCTTTTGGTACCCATGCTGGAGGACATGCAATGGCTAAAAAGTTGTTAAGATCAAGCTATTACTGGATCACAATGGATGCAGACTGTTGTGCGTACGCCAGAAAATGTCATAAATGCCAGATCTACGCAGACAAGGTGCATGTACCTCCCAATCCTTTGAACATCATGTCTTCACCATGGCCCTTTGCCATGTGGGGCATTGATATGATTGGCAAGATTGAGCCAACTGCTTCAAATGGCCACAGATTCATCCTGGTCGCCATTGACTATTTCACCAAGTGGGTTGAAGCAGCTTCCTACGCCAATGTTACAAGACAAGTGGTAGCCAGATTTCTGAAGAGAGATATCATCTGTCGGTATGGAGTGCCCGAGCGAATCATTACTGATAATGGTTCCAATCTAAACAACAAAATGATGGCAGAGCTGTGCCGGGACTTCAAGATCCAACATCACAATTCTTCTCCTTACAGGCCAAAGATGAACGGTGCTGTTGAGGCGGCAAATAAGAATATCAAGAAGATTGTGCAGAAGATGGTAGTCACCTACAAAGACTGGCATGAAATGCTACCGTTTGCCTTGCATGGGTACCGCACGTCAATCAGAACATCCACTGGGGCAACACCGTATCAGCTTGTGTATGGTATGGAAGCAGTCCTACCTGTTGAAGTTGAACTACCCTCTCTGCGGGTATTAATGGATGTTAAACTGAGTGAAGCAGAATGGGTCCGGGCCCGATACGAACAACTGAGTCTGATCGAAGAGAGAAGATTGGCCGCAATCTGCCACGGGCAGTTATATCAGAAGAGAATGAAGAGGGCCTTCGATCAGAAAGTCAGGCACCGAGAGTACCAAGTGGGAGATCTTGTGCTGAAAAGAATCCTCCCTCCTCATACAGACCACAGGGGCAAATGGACTCCAAATTATGAAGGACCATTCGTTGTAAAGAAAGTTTTCTCTGGTGGAGCGCTAATGCTCAGCACCATAGATGGTGAAGATTTCCCGTCCCCTGTGAATTCAGATGCAGTTAAAAAATACTTCGCATAGAATGACCCGCTGGACATAAAAACAGAATGTAAGTCCAGACAAAAATAGGGCATCCCGGCGAGTCAAAAACAGAATAAAAGACTCGGGCAAAAATAAGGGAAATAAATGAAAAAATGTACACCCGCTGAGTTGAAAAGCCGCATTGGACAACTCAGGCAAAAATGGGTATCCCGATGGATTGAAAACCCGAAAGGGCGATCCATGCAAAATAAGGGAATAAGCGAACAACTGCATTCTGAATTCGTCTGTATCACTTACAACTTGGTAAGCTTCAAAGGATCAAGCTTCAATCAGAATCAACTCTCTCCAGAAAACAAGACGAGAAGAACGTCATTGTCATATGAGTCATAGCAGAAAGAGGAAGCTCCTTGAAAGCGTCGTCAGCATCGCCAACACTTTATTTTTCAATTTGTAACAATCTCCTCATTTCAGGAGATATGTTTCTTTGACTGTATCTTGCCAATTCAGGGCACATGAATTAATAAAATCAAATTTTCAGTCATGTTTCGTTTTTACATTTATGTTTTGCAAAGAGTTGTCTGATATCTCTAAAAATACAATTGCATAGGTACAGATGCCTTTCTCTAAAAATAAAAGCACATGCTTACAGGGAATTTGATTACTCTCGAAAATGCTTAACTCCTTTGACGGGATCCGGTAATATCTTTTTTCTCCTTCACCTCTTTTTCTGCATTTGTTCATAGATTAGTTTTCTTTTTCAGTTTCATTCAAATCTGCATAACAAAGAAAAAAGAAATATGAAACAATACTCAAAACCAGAAAATTATTAAAAAATGAGAAGAAGTCTGAATCTATTTCAAAAAAAAATCTTCATAACTTCACCTTCATCAACCAGCCACCTCCTTTTCTTCACCAAAAATCCATAAATTCTGCTTCAAACCTGCAATGCCGATACAAAAAAAAACCCTCATGTTTTATCAGAAAAAACTCAACCTTTGTTTTCAATAACCAGAACCTGAGAGAAACATAAAGCAAGAATCTATAACCATACAAACAGCACCACCCCCCTTTCTGACATTTATCACCCTTTCAAACCTCAAACAAACAACTAGACAGAACCCTCAATCTCTTCCGTCAACAACTACCAAATAAACCCTTTCCTCTTCTTCAAACCTACACCAAATAACCCTTAATAATCTAAACTGTCAAAACCTTCCTTCAAACTTTTCATAAGCCGAATCCACAGAACATACCTCACTGTTACCGCCGGCGAACCAAAGCCCTTTTCTGTTCAGATCACAGCCAAACAAATCTTCAAATAAATCGCAAACTCAGTACACAAAATAAACTCACCACAAACTCAGCATCACTGCCTTCATCCTTGTTACAAAAACTCCATCAAGAGTCTGAAACCTTTCCTAAAAACCTGCAACCTTATTCCATCCTATTCTTCAAATAAACCGAAAAATCACAAATCACAGCAGAGATGGAAAATAGAGTCTGAGAGGGATTCAACAAATCAAAACCAGAAAACTCAGAGATAATCACTCACCTTCGAAAAACCATCCAACCTCTGTTTTCAATACAACCCAACAGCATACCAATCCCAGCCAACATTCAAGCAATCACCAAACCGTAAACCACTGGCCTCACCCTTCTTACTCGAACCGAAAATCCACTCACCACCTGCCAAGCACAAACTGTAAAAAAGAGAAGAAAAATCAAAAGCAGGGAACAAACCGCAGCCTCCAATCCATCAGCCATACCTCGAAGCCTTTCCGCATCACCTCCAAACACTGTGTTTCAAATCAGAAAACACCTTAACCGAAAGCTTCCGCCGACCACCTTTCTTTAAACACAATCCGCGAAAACCCAACCGCACCTGTCACCAATCCGCGAACCTACAGCCGCAAACACAATCTCCGGCCAGCCAAACGAACACTGAACCTGAAGCCAAGCTGAGAGAAGTTTAGAAGCAAAACCTGCAGAACGAGTCAACCGTCATCCTCCTTCATCACCACTGTAAACCACTTTTCCATCAAACTCCAAACCTTCTATCCAAAAAATGCTGTGAGAAGAAAACCATCTGAATCATCTCCGGCCATCCGCGTCGGCCATCACCCAAGAACCCTCGCCGCCGTTCGCAATCACTCAAAACAAGCCGAGTCCACCATCCCCTCCGCGAACCACATCTGAACCGCGCGAAAACAGAATCAGAAGCCACCAAAAGCTGAAATCGCGAACCACCCTTTCTTCTCCGCCGTTCGCGAACCCTCATCTGAAACGGAGCACCGAACCGTGTGATCTCAACACCACCGGAACGAATCTGTCACAACCCACGTCGAGAGAGACTGAGAGGGAGCCGCGAGAGCATAACAGAACCACCACCTTCTCCATTAAACCTTCACACAAACCATCCGAAACCCTCATCGCAAACCAACCTTCCGACCACTGAAACCCAATACTCACTGCCGTGACATCACAGCCACAACCTTCAGACACGCGGCCACCGAACCCCTCTTCCAAACTTACCTCAACCCTTGGCTTCACCGTCATCCGCCGAATCCGCCATAGCCACCTTCCACAAACACAAGCCATTCACAAAAATCAAAGAAAAAGATGAAAAATAGGCCCGAGAATAAAACCTAAAAGTTTCCCCAAATTCAAAACGCCGCAAAACCGCTTCCGCTCACCCTTCCGCTGAACCTTTAAACCGCGAAGCCACCGAACCACCTTTAACAACCCGCCGTGACATCACAGCCACAACCTTCTGCCACTATAATCCTCGCGAAGGATGGGTTTTCCTTTCCTATTTTTCTCTTCTGACTCGATAAACTTTTGAAAAAGCTAAAAAATGTGATATCTGAGACTTTAGAAATGTGTTTACTGTGCTCTTCTTCCATTTGTTCCTAAACTCTTTTGATTTAATTTTGTTTATTTATTTATTTATTTTGTCTGTTGGGCAGCCCATTGTTTCCTTGATCTTACTAAACACACACATCATATAACCTAGCGCCTCCCTCACTATCTCATGTTTATTTTATGTATAAATTTCGGATTGGGCTTCCACAACCCATTAGTATTTTATATCATTTTCTATCCTCACCTCTATATCAACCGTTTGCACCCCTCATGTTATTTACTTGTTTTTTTGCCTTTTTAGTTAATGGTTTCATATAATATTTTCTTTATTTGTTTTATTAATTTGTTGTGCTATTTGATGAATCTATATTTCATTTACGTTTTAGTATTATAGTTTGTTTTTAATTTTTGGGCCGATGATATGACAAAAAGTCACGATAAATCGTTTCCGATTAATCGTGACCAATATGAGGCCATTCATTTATTTATTTTTATTCTATTTATTTTATTCCATTTAATTTATTCTATTTCAATTTATTTCACTTTATTTGTTTTCTTATTATTTATTTCTCGCACTCTTAGACCATATTAACATTAATTTTAAGATAATAAATCCTTGGTCCAACGCCAAGTGAACTTCACATACACTTCACTCACACACGTAAGTCGGTCGTTTTACGATCGCCATCTGCACAGTTCCTTACACTGCACAGCTTTTCAACTTAAGAAAATTGTCGTACTGCGTTTGTTTTCCACCTCAGCATTCTCGATCCACATATCGAGCCATAGCCCAGTTACTAAGCCTTTGTCTTATATTTCTATTTATTTCATTCAATTTATTTTTGCAAGTAGCAACCTATGCCTTAGACTTAGGAGCTTGCACCCTCATTTATTTATTTTCGTTTATGCTTTTCAATCCAAAAGGGAAAGAACTCCTGCAGTTGACTCAATGTCATAGGAAGTTTAGCCATCCCTAGTTACCTTTTTGACCTTAGCCATTAGGACCTTTTATTTTATAACTTTTTGTGACTTTCCTAAAGTCACGTGAGTGTTTTCCATAACACTTACCTTCCCCCGCGAACCTTGAGCGTAACCAAGTGTTCGTCAATCCTTAGGAGAACTACGAGTGCTCTAATTCTATACCTGATACGTAGGCATCGATGCGATGTTGTGCGAGTACCATTAGAAATAAAACCTTAGGTTCCCATAATTTTAACAAGCAATAAACAACAATAATACAAATATTAACAAGAGGTTCCCGTGGGATACTGCGGATGCTTAGGATGCTAACACCTTCCCTAGGTATAATCAACCCCCGAACCTAGTTTCTCCTCATTTAGGGTTTTTACGATCTTTTTCCCTTTTCCCTTTGGATTAAATTAAAGTCGGTGGTGAACATAAATGTTTTGTGATTCAAGCTCACTTAATAGCTTGGTATCCGATTCTCACCGCAACACATCCCTGAAAGGATTATCACTGACAATGGCTCTAATCTGAACAACACTATGATTACCGATCTCTGCACGCAGTTCAAGATTAAGCATCACAACTCTTCTTCGTATCGTCCAAAGATGAATGGGGCGGTTGAAGCTGCTAATAAGAACATCAAGAAGATTGTACAGAAGATGACTGTTACTTACAAGGATTGGCATGAGATGTTACCATTTGCTCTTAATGGTTATCGTACCACAATACGTACTTCAACAGGGGCAACCCCATTCTCCTTAGTCTATGGTATGGAAGCAGTTCTGCCCATTGAAGTTAAAATTCCCTCCTTAAGAATTATGAAGGATGCAGGTTTGGATGAAGATGAGTGGATTCAGACTCGACTTGACCAGATAAATTTGATTGACGAGAAGAGGTTAGCAGCAGTTTGTCATGGCCAGATGTACCAGAAACGAATGATCAAAGCTTTTAACAAGAAGGTTAAGCCAAAGGTATATCAGGCTGGTGACTTGGTAATCAAGCGTATCATATTACCACAGGGTGATCCTAGGGGCAAGTGGACTCCGACATATGAAGGACCATTTGTAGTTGTCGCTCCCGGGATTTCCATCCTGGTACAAACGCGAAAGTGGCGCGGAAAGGTAGAGTCGCCAGCCATGCATTTTTATCCCGAATAGGGGGAATGGTAATGCTGCACAAACCAGAAGAAAGAAAGAGGAAGGACACAGGTCCTGCGAACCAAAGAGACTGGGCTCGGGAGTCGGTTACGACCTGGGAAGGTATCAGCACCCAGATCGTCCGCCGTACCCGACGGGATCCACGCTTGCAAAAATAAATGTTTCAAAGGGTGAGGGCATGAAAGCTGCAGCAAAAGAAATGAAAATGAACTGGGAAAGAATCTGAGAAAAGAACTGAAATAAGAAATGAAAAGGAAAAATGTAGGGAAAAATAAAGATTGTGCTCGAACGGGCCCTACCCCGCTGCCTACGTACCTCATCAGGATAATGAGGATCAGAGACGCCGTAGTTCCCCTAACTAGGGGTACTAAAAGGAAAATGCTTGTGAATTAAGGCTTGAACTGCCTATGCCATTGCTCAGGTGTTGCAGGCTCGGACGACGAGTGCGTAACCGTCTTGCAAAATGACAAGTAGGAGCAAGTTCGCGCACGGAGCGAAAGAGATGAGAAAAGAATTCCCGAAGGAAAGACGTTTATTGTTTGTTTGGTGTTTTTTAGAAGCTTTTATGAGTGAAAGTTTGCATAGGTGAGTGTACTTAAGTCTTACTCAATGGGATGTGTACATCTCACATCATCCCGAAATGGAATGCGCAAGAGGCACACCTATCTATGGAGGAAATCCCCAAAGCTAGTCCCACAAGTGAAGGCTCAAGCACACTAACGTATTATCATTATTAAGTGTTTTTGTGGTTTTGATTAAGAAGTGTTTTTTAGCTTTTCTTTGTGAGGTACTCATGTTAAGACCTATCCACCACGAGTGATGACTCACACCTCGCCCCGAAATGGAACGCATGTGAGCATCTCATAGCAAAGTCTCATGTCACATGAAAGTACTCAACCTTTATTAAATGAATTAGAATTAAGTTTGAAGATGAGAAGAGAGAGAGCACCAAAGGATCTTAAAGGAAAAATTCTAAAAGGGGACTAAAATAATCCTAAATATTCACATGCATGGATGCCCTAAGGGTTAGTGAGGTCTCTATCCTAATGAAGAAGAAGAAGATAGAAGGAGAGATGAGAAAGGCCTAAGCCCAACAACAAAGGGTTAGTAACATAAACATAAGAGGAAGATGAGAATTGGAGATGTGGAACTCAATTCCCACATCTCTCACTTACCATAGCCCCTGCAATGTTAGCAAAAATCCAGCAAATTGACCAACACAATCATGGAATTAGTCATGCTCAAAGGTTCTTGTAAACAAGAAACAAACAAACATGCCAAGCATTGCAAGTACACGACTTACGCGTCGAAAACATGAAAGCATACATCAACCAGCAAGCAAATCACCCTAAAATATCATGCTTAATGATCATGCAATGATCCAAGGCAATTAGAACAAGCAAAGGGATCAAACAAGCTCAAAACAACACTAAAAAGTCATTCTGCTTCAGTGTTAACCGGTTAACCATATGCGTTAACCGGTTAACCAGCTCAAACCTGCACAAAATACGCACAAAACAGGGGCGTTAACCGGTTAACCATATACGTTAACCGGTTAACACTGATAAAACAGCAGCAAATCCTGCAGAAAACAGCATCTCAAAACAGCTTATTCAAATAAGCTTGCACCAGACCAGCAATCAATTACACATGGAAAATTAGATCAATTCACATCAATCCATATCATTAAGCTCATGAACAATAACATTCGGATCCGGATACAAATCAAACAATCAATTCATGCAACACAATCAAATACACAAACACATGGTGGATCTAAAGCACAAGCAAGCAAATAAGCTAAAAACAGAGCTAGATCTGAAATTAACCAACCTACAAAGCTGAGGTATGCTTTGGTAATTGTTGATTGAGCTGAAAACAGTAGATCTCGCGCAAAACTTTGAAGATCCGATGCTAAGCTCCACACTCCATGCAAAATAAATGCAAGAACAAGCTCTTGATGCAGAATTTTGGATCCAAAAGCACTTCTAGATCTCAAACCAGATCTGAATCTCCAATAAAACCAGCAAAGAGATGCAAAGAAGCTATGAATGGAGGTTTAGTTCCAAGATCTACACACCTCAAGGCAAGGTTGTGTGATCTTCAAAGAGGAACTTTGAGTGATTTGGAAAATTGGGAGAGAAAAGTGAGAGAATTGTGAGTGAGAGGAATGAAAATTCAGAAATGAGAGTCAAATGAGTGAGAGCCCCTTTGGTTTGGAGAGAAATGATTAAATATGGCTTAGGTTTGGGGCCCAAAATTTTGGTTTGGGATCCAAAATTATGGTTTGGGTAGTGTGATTTGGATGTAGCAATGGGATTAGGCTTGGATAAATGCTCTAGATCCTTCTCCCAAATTCAAATTAATTCAAATGAATAAAAATCAGAAAATTGGAAAATGAAGCCAAAACACACATGCTGAAATTGCTGCTGGAAATTCAAATTTCGCAGCTGTTAACCGGTTAACCATATGCGTTAACCGGTTAACGCATGGAAAATTTGAATTTCCCTCCCTTTGGTGGGAACCTTCAAAAATGGGCCTGCACCAACCGCTTCAAACAAATTTTGATCCATCTTCTCTTTCTAGGGCTCTGAACATGATACCAGGCTTGTGCAAAATGATCCTGTGAGATTCTTGCCAGATCACCATGCTCTTGATTTTGACTTGCAGATTCAGATTTTCCCAGATGACCGATCGTATGCCTTATGCTAGAACATGTGAGTGTTATGCCTCATTTTTCTATGCTAAATGATAAGGATATGGTATGCTCATGATGATTATGATATGATAACGATGCTAAACAAGAAGAGGGCAAATTTGGGGTGTTACAGCTGCCCCTATTCAATCAACTGTTAATCTGAAAAGGATGAGAGCAACGGCTATCAGACATTCGAGATAAACTGTGATTGAATACCAAGAAGACCTGAAATTTGCACTCTGACGAAGAATGCAACACTGGGAAATAAACCCAACCAGATGACGCTCTGGGGATAAGAAGGAGAGGAAAAGCAGACGAGCTTCTTCCAAGTTGAAACTGATATCTGAAATACTATCATGCTGACAGACGAGTCTTCGCATGACCTGTGACGCCAGGTACAGAGAGCGGACGAGCCCTTAAGGATCTTCAAAGTAACCTGAGATGGACGAATCTCCTTCACTAATCCTTACGCAGATAAGTGGAATAAGACGGACGAGTCTTCTTCGGATAACCCTTACGCAGGCTCCGGGAATGCATATAAGTCTTGGGATAGACATGCAATCAAGGTAGACGAACCTTCTTCATATATTATCCGCGGATATATGGCATAAGACAGACGAGTCTTCTGAGCAAACCTGTTACGCCAGGCGCCGCAACCATAATAATTGGTGCTTGAGACGGACGAGCCTCCCTCGGATTTACCTGTTACGCCAGGCCCGGTAACCATTTCGACATTTAATTCCCACTGTCAGGATTTTAAACCTCTTCAATACAGACGAGTATTGGATGATCATCAAGAGAACACAGACGAGTGCCAATAGCCAAAAATACAGACGAGTATCGGACGATGATCTGAGAAACACAGACGAGTGCTTCAGGCGATGATACAGACGAGTATCAGCCACTGGTATAGACGAATACCAGAAGTTCAAACACAGACGAGCATTTGAAGTAGCAACAGCAATATCAGGATGAACGACAAATCCTCACATTCAGGTGCGAGCTAGCACAGACGCGTGCTGAGGATGATACAGACGAGTATCTAGGCAAAGCAGACGAGCTTCAGAACACAAACGACTTCTGGGGGATAAAAGCAGACGAGCTTCAAACACACACAGACGAGTGCTGGACAGTTGCAAACGAGCAACAACAGAGAATACATATCAAGGCACAGACGAGTGCAGCGAAGGATCCAATACCAAACACAGACGAGTGTTGGGAGGTTGCATACTAGCAACAACAAATATCATCTCAGAACACATACGAGTGTTGAGGAGTTGCGGACAAACAACTATCATAACCAAACACAGACGAGTGCTGGAAATTGCAGACGAGCAATAACATGGTAACCACTTCAAAACACAGACGAATGCCGAAAATTGCAGACGAGCAAACAGCAACACAGAGCTAACACAGACGAGTGTTGAAAGATGCAGACGAGCAGCCATAAAGCAGTGATATGTCCTTGCTGGGGAAACTTGCTTAGGGATAACACATACGAGTGTTGAAGATTGCAGACGAGCAATAAACGAATGCCTGATCGGCAACAAGAGATACAACTCTGCAGGGGAGAAAAAGTCAAGAGGTCTGGATACCCACTCCGACTGAGGTGATGAATACCTGGCTGCATCATCAAATAAACCAACAATAGGGCAAATCTGCTGGGGAATATTTCACGGACGGAGGTGAAAATCAAATATGAACTCTGTGGGGGGACAGATCATCTTCAGACTTGGCTGGGGAAGCTTCCTGGGCAAATACTCTGGCTGGGGAGAGCATCTGATGATTCAAGACTCTGAGGGGATATCAGGCCCTCAATCACGCCTACTGGGAAGGACTCTTGCTGATGATAAAATACTGTTAATTCCACCTCTGATGATGACATGCTCTCAGGTACTTGCTAGGCACACTCCGCTGGGGAAGAATGGACTACTACTTCACTTGGGAAGAAGAACCTGCTTGGGCTGCTGCCAAGACTTAGTTGGAGGAAAATATCCATTTAGACAAGTCAGGCTTTCAGCTACCTGCTGGAGAAGAAATCTCTGCTTGGGGAAATACTCTACTGGGGAAGAGTAGATTGCTTGATGTGACGCCATCCTGCAACCTGCAACAACAGAAAACAACCGTGTGTCCCGGGGATTTGCATGGCGTGATCTGTTCATCCATTATCACCCGACACTCAAAGAGGGTTACAGTTTCCCTGCATGTCAATTTTCCTTTCAAGATTATCACCATGTTTAGATGCAATGCTATTTTTGCCAAAAATTCGGGACATTTTGCAAACAAAAATAAACACACACAGCTTTTTGACTGAATATTATTTTTATTGAATGGCCTCTAAATAGGCAAAGATTTACATCAGGAAGCAACCACCTGGAAAGAGGTAGCCACTATAAAAATTGAGAAAAGAAACTATCCTAATGGCAATGTACACGGCATTCCAAGGAGTTCCATTTCTGCTATGACCTGCATGTCTTCAAGACTCTCCATTCTGCTTTGGCTTTCTGAGAAGACAAGGGGACTGTTTCCTATCTTTCCGATATTGTCAAACCGTACGAAACGATGACGTGGTTCAGATAACTTGGATCACAGTTGTTCGCTTATTCCCTTATTTTGCGTGGATCGCCCTCTCGGGTTTTCAATCCACCGGGATACCCTTTTTTTGCCTGAGCTGTCCAATGTGGCTTTTCAACTCAGCGGGTGTACATTTTTTTTGTTTATTTTCCCTAATTTTTGCCCGAGCTTTTTATCCTGTTTTTAGCTCGCCGGGATGCCCTTTTCTTGCCTGGACTTACATTCTGTTTTTGTGTCCAGCGGGTCTCTTTATGCGAAGTATTTTTTAACTGCGTCCGAGTTAACAGGGGATGGGAAGTCTTCTCCATCCATAGTGGTGAGCATCAGTGCCCCTCCTGAGAATACTTTCTTCACTATGAATGGTCCTTCGTAGTTTGGGGTCCACTTGCCCCTGTTATCTGAACCTGGAGGAACGATCATCTTCAATACAAGCTCTCCCACTCGATACTCTCGAGTACGTACTCGTTGGTCGAATGCCCGCTTCATTCTCCTCTGATAAAGCTGACCATGACAGATAGCCGCTAATCTCTTTTCCTCAATTAGACATAGCTGGTTGTAACGAGCACGCACCCATTCAGCCTCATCCAGTTTGACGTCCATCATCACACGCAGTGAAGGAATCTCTACTTCAACAGGCAAGACTGCTTCCATGCCATACACTAGAGATAAGGGAGTTGCCCCTGTTGACGTCCTGACCGACGTTCGGTACCCATGCAAAGCAAACGGTAACATCTCATGCCAATCCTTGTAGGTGACAACCATTTTCTGCACAATCTTCTTGATATTCTTGTTAGCTGCCTCTACCGCACCATTCATCTTTGGTCGGTAAGGAGAAGAATTGTGATGCTGTATTTTGAAGTCCCGACATAAGTCTGCCATCATCTTGTTGTTGAGATTAGAACCATTATCAGTAATGATCCTTTCGGGCACTCCATATCTGCATATGATATCTCTTTTCAGAAATCTTGCCACCACTTGACGAGTGACATTGGCATAAGACGCTGCTTCTACCCACTTGGTAAAGTAATCAATCGCGACCAGGATGAAGCGATGACCGTTCGAAGCAGTTGGCTCAATCTTCCCGATCATGTCAATGCCCCACATAGAGAAAGGCCAAGGAGATGACATGACGTTGAGCGGATTAGGAGGAACATGCACTTTATCTGCGTATATTTGGCACTTGTGGCATTTACGAGCGAATGAACAACAGTCTGCATCCATTGTCATCCAGTAATACCCTGATCTCAGTAGTTTCTTTGCCATAGCGTGCCCTCCTGCATGGGTACCAAAAGATCCTTCATGGACTTCCTGCATCAACAGGCTTGCTTCGTGTCTACCCACGCATCTGAGCAAGACCATGTCGAAGTTCCTCTTGTACAAAACCCCGTCTGTGTTCAAGAAGAAACTAGCAGCAAGTCGTCTCAAGGTCTTCTTGTCTTTGGAAGATGCCCCTGTTGGGTATTCTTGCTTCTCCAGGAACAACTTGATATCAAAATACCAAGGTTTCTCGTCAGACACGGCGTCTACAGAGAAAGCATAAGCTGGAGAGTCAAGCCTGGAGATGTCAATTCTGGGCACAAAGTTCCAACATAAGACTTTAATTGACGAAGAGAGAGTGGCCAAAGCATCGGCAAATTGATTTTCGTCCCGTGGTATGTATTTGAGCTCAACTGTCGTGAAGAATGTCAACAGTTTTCTAGCATAATCCCTGTACGGAACTAGATGCTCTTGATGTGTATACCACTTGCCGGTAATTTGGTTAACGACGAGGGCTGAATCTCCGAATATGTCGAGGTTCTTAATCCGAAGATCAATTGCCTCCTCTATTCCCATTATACACGCCTCGTATTCCGCTTCATTGTTGGTGCAGCCGAAAGTAATTTTGGCAGCGAAGGGTAAATGAACACCTTCAGGAGTAATGAGTACGGCACCAACTCCACGACCATTGATATTGACAGCCCCATCAAACATCAACTTCCATTTGGATTCAGGGTCAGGCCCCTCCTCCGGAAGTGGTTCCTCATAATCGTTTGTTTTGAGGCACATGATGTCCTCATCAGGGAAATCAAATCTCATCGGCTGATAGTCATCCTCAAGAGGTTGCTGAGCAAGGTATTCCGACAATACACTTCCTTTGATGGCTTTCTGAGAAGTGTACTGGATGTCGTATTCAGTTAAAATCATCTGCCATCTAGCAACCCTTCCGGTCAATGCTGGTTTCTCAAAGATGTACTTGACAGGATCCATCTTGGAAATGAGAAGTGTAGTATGGGTCAACATGTACTGCCTCAGTCGGCGAGCAGCCCATACCAAAGCGCAGCAAGTTTTCTCGAGCAGTGAGTATCGGGATTCACAGTCGGTAAACTTTTTGCTGAGGTAATAAATGGCGTACTCTTTTCGACCAGACTCGTCATGTTGGCCAAGCACACACCCCATCGACCCTTCTAGCACGGTCAAGTACATGATTAACGGTCTTCCCTCCACTGGAGGCATCAGAATTGGAGGCTCCTGCAAATATTCCTTTATTTTGTCGAAAGCCCTTTGGCAATCATCATTCCACCTGACTGTTTGCTCTTTTCTTAGCAGTTTGAATATCGGTTCGCACGTGGCAGTTATGTGAGATATGAACCGAGAAATGTAGTTCAATCTACCTAAGAACCCGCGCACTTCTTTTTCTGTCTTTGGTGCAGGCATATCTTGAATAGCTTTCACTTTAGCAGGATCTACCTCAATTCCTTTTTGACTTACAATGAAACCCAGCAACTTTCCAGAACGCACTCCGAAAGTGCACTTGTTCGGATTCAACCTCAATTTGTACTTGATCAATCTGTCAAACAACTTCTTTAGGTTAACCAAATGCTCCTCTTCGTCCTTGGACTTTGCAATCATATCATCCACATAACATTCGATCTCCTTGTGGATCATGTCATGGAACAACGTGACCATTGCCCGTTGATAAGTTGCCCCAGCGTTCTTCAAACCGAAGGGCATGACCTTGTAGCAGAACGTTCCCCACGGGGTAATGAACGTTGTCTTCTCCATGTCTTCCGGCGCCATTTTTATCTGATTATAACCGGAGAATCCATCCATGAAGGAGAATACTGAGAATTGAGCAGTACTGTCGACCAACACGTCGATGTGTGGCAACGGAAAATCATCCTTTGGGCTTGCTCTGTTCAAATCTCGATAGTCAACGCACATCCGGACCTTGCCGTCCTTTTTAGGCACTGGTACGATGTTAGCTACCCAAGGTGGGTAACTAGTCACGGCAAGGAACCCGGCATCCCACTGTTTCTGTACCTCCTCTTTAATCTTCATCGCCATATCCGGGCGAGTTCTTCTCAATTTTTGCTTTACAGGAGGACAGTCTTCTCTCAAGGGTAGCTTATGCATCACGATGTCGGTATCCAACCCTGGCATATCTTGATATGTCCAAGCAAAGATATCCACATACTCTCTCAACATACTGATCAGCTCTTGTTTGACGTCGGCCTGCAGATTGGCTCCTATCTTGATTTCTTTCTTTGCATCTTCACTGCCAATGTTGATGGTCTCAATCTCCTCTTGATGAGGCTGAATAACTCGTTCCTCTTGTTTCAACAATCTGACCAACTCTTCAGGTAGGTCACAATCTTCCTCAACCCCTTCATCAGCTTGGTAGACTGGATTATCAAAGTCATGCATAGTTATAGCAGGAACGTTATCCGTGGAATCCGGATGATCAATACTGCACAAATGATGTGCTTATTCAGAATCTGCTTATTTTGAAAAGAGACGCTAATACAAAGCAAAAAAATGAAAAAACACATTGCCATTTTTATGTTGTTGTTTTTTTTTTTTTTTTTTTTTTTTTTTTGTGAAAAAGTTTAAAAACAAAGAAAGGGAGCACAATTTGTCTGAAAATGTCCTTTTATTTCATGGCAAAAATAACGATGCAATACAAAACATGGTGGCCCAGTACAATGGATCCAAACATCTTGGGCAGAATGCTGGATTTGACAATGCAGTATGCTAATAAAAGGAAACAAAACAATTACTTTGAGAGCCAGGTGACTTGAACAATGTCCTCAGCAGACCAATTTCCTAGCTCCTCGCCGGGTGCACACGGGCGGATCCAATTGTTGTCCCAGTCTCTGTCACTATCCCCGTCTTGGCTTGTCGTACAGATTTGATCGCGGTCGAGCGACCCAGCACTTGTGAATGAGATAGCTTTACCACTCTGAATAGACCCCCCAGGTTGATACCCTAAGCCGAATTTATCGTCCTTCTTTTCCACCTCCAGTAGCTTGCCCCAGCCCTGGGCATTGCCTGATTGGACGGCCTCTTTTGCTTCCCGGTAGGAATGAATTGACGTGCCTTCGTTATTTTTCTTCACCGGAGTCAAGATACTGACATCTGCCTCAAAAGCTTGGCACAAAGTCTCGTGAATTTCCCCGTCCATTTCTACATATTTAAACGTCGACAGGTGGCTGACGAAAATATCTTCTTCCCCGCAAACTGTGATGACCTGGCCATCCACCACATATTTAAGCTTCTGATGCAAGGTTGAAGTGACAGCTCCGGCTGCGTGTATCCACGGTCTGCCCAACAAGCAACTATATGCAGGCTGGATATCCATGACATAGAAGACACTCTTGAAGACTTGAGAACCTATCTTGACAGGCAATTCAACCTCTCCGAAAACCGATCTTCTTGAACCATCGAAAGCTTTAACCACCAGATCACTCGGTGTCAGAATAACCCCATCAATGTTAAGCTTCATCAGCGCCTTCTTCGGGAGCACATTCAAGGAAGAGCCTGTGTCTACAAGGACGTGAGACAGCACAGCACCCTTGCATTCCATCGTGATATGCAGTGCTTTATTGTGATTCTTTCCCTCCGAGGTGAGATCTCGGTCAGTGAAGCCTAAACCATGGCTGGCATTAACACTTCCAACAACAGCTTCGAGTTGATTAACAGTGATCTCTTGAGGAACATAGGCCATTTGAAGCACTTTCAGTAAAGCTTCTCTATGCGCGGGAGAGCACATCAACAGTGACAAGATAGAAATCTTTGAAGGCGTCTGATTCAGTTGGTCAACCACCTTATAGTCACTCCTTTTGATGATCTTCATAAACTCCTCTACCTCCTTTTCAAATGTCTTCTGCCCAGCCACAGGAGTAGTTGACTCATCATTCGCAGTCTGCTTTCCTTTGTCTTTGGACGAAGCTTCGGCCTCAAGATCCTTTCTCAGTGCAGGGGGAGCAAATAAACGGCCACTTCGAGTAAAACCTCCAACACCTCCCACATTTTCAATGGTCAAGTCAGCAACAGGTCTACTTTCCATCTTCTGTCCCGCCACGTAGACATCAGAACCATAATGCCACGGAACGGCTCTATCATCATTATACGGCATTGGCCCAGGTACAGTTATAGTCACAGGACTAATCTGAGGAGCGTAAACGGTAACAGGCTCTTGTCGAACGGGCATGTCAGCCTCATTGTAGAAGATAGTAATGGTTGACACATCATCAGCCTTTTCATTACTAATCTTGCTAAATTGCAGAGACCCATCATCAATCAACTCTTGCAAACCCGTTTTCAATTTCTCGCAGCCATTCACAACACTTATACAGTCTTCACAATCGAGAGAACAACCAGGAAACACCTGACCTTTCAACAGTCTCTCTTTCACCACCTTCAACGGCGTCTTGACTTCATCAATTCTCAGTACCAAACTCAACTTGTCATCACGCTCAACAGCATTAACTCTTGCCCCTCCATGATTAGGTATAGGGTTCGAGTTGATATTCGGTGGTGGCGCAAAGTTGATTGCCTTTGAATCCACGAGATCTTGAACTTTGTGATGCAGCGCCCTGCACTTCTCAGTTGAGTGCCCGGGTGCCCCTGAATGAAAAGCGCATCGCGCGTTGACGTCATAACCAGCTGGAAGCTCTCCAGGAGGTGGTGGTGCCAAAGTCCTTAATTGAATAAGGTTCAAGTCTAATAGTCTCGGCAACAAGGCAGCATATGTCATCGGAATAGCTTCAATCACCCTGTTAGCAGGACGAGTCTGCCTCGGCTGATAAGGTCTTTGCTGGTAGTTGGCTCTGGGTTGTTGTTGTTGTGGTGGAGGTGGCATCTGTTGTACGGGAGCTGCAGGAATAGTGACAGCAGCCACATGTTCATAAGGTCTTCTGTACCCACGACCATGGCTTCGGCCGAATACAGCATTGGTTTCACCTTCTCGTCTTCTTGGAGGTCCGCTAAAAGCTTTCCTCGCTCCATTTGAGCTACTAGCACCTGGGTCTTGTATCTTCCCCATTTTCAACAGCGTTTCGACCCTTTCTCCCGCAATGACAATATCGTTGAACTTTGTAGCAGAACTTGATGCCAATCTCTCAAGAAATACCCCCTGGAGGGTACCCATAAACATATCGGCCATCTCATTCTCTAACAAGGGTGGCTGCACCCTAGCAGCTAGCTGACGCCACCTCTGGGCATATTCTTTAAAGCCTTCTCTCGCTGTCTGAGCCATATGTTGCAACTGGGTGCGATTCGGAGCCATATCCATGTTATACTGGTACTGCTTCACGAAGGCCTCAGCGAGATCCTTCCAGCTCTTAACATTGACCCTGCTGAGCTTCATGTACCACTCAAGGGAAGCTCCCACCAAGCTGTCCTGAAAGTAATACATCCATAGCTTTTCATCGTCTGTATGCGCGGCAATTCTCCCCACATATGATTGCAGATGAGTTTTTGGGCAAGCAGTGCCGTTATACTTCTCGAAAGTAGGAACTTTGAATTTGTACGGGATTCTGACTCCCGGAACCAAACCCAAGTCTGTTATATCGAATCCCAAAGAACTCTGGGACTGAATAGCCTTAATTTGCTCGGCCATCTCTTCAAACCTCTTGTTCATTTCTACTCCTTGACCCTCGGTCTCATCAAGTAAAGTGAACTGGTCCTCCTGGTGCTCCACATGAATGTTATGCATCCCGTCATTGACTACAGTCGCCCCTGGTTGTATAACATGAGGTCCACCCTGACGTGCGCCCGCACCGGTATGATTATCAGCATTAGCAGCAGCAGCAGCGTTTCTGTTCTGATTTTCAACCAACTCTCGCAGCCGTTCTTGATTCTGCCCCATGCCGGTCATTAACGTCATGAAATTATCCATTCTCTGTCTTAGGTCTGCCAAATCTGCCTGCATTTGGTCCATGGCTCTCTCTCTGTTAACCTTGGTTGGGTACCTGTGTACTGTTGGCTGCCCCCGAGCTTTTCGAGGAGCTATAGTGCCTGAAACACAAAATACGTTAGTAACCGAGACACTACCTGCAAAACAACAAACAGGTTATATGGATGCAATGCAGTTGTTTATGTTTCCAAACACAAGTCACTTATGCCCCGGCTCCGGTATTTAGCAAAGAAAACCAGATGGGTACTGATCCTCGACTTTCAGAAACCTTTGCGGGAAACCACATTCAAACCATAATAACAAGCAAACCAAGAAATAGTGAGAAACCCCTTAACATAGATCAGCCCATTAGGCACAATAAAAACAGAATACCTCATAGAGTACGAGTTCTTACAGAGTATAAACAAACAACTAGGACTCCTACAACATGCCCGTAGGTAATCCAAATACAAAGAAAACAAACTAAGAAGCATAACCGCCGCCTGAGGATCCTGAAATTCCATCATCAGACCTGACCTTCTTGACTCCTGCCATCAACTTGAGGTCTTCAATCTCTTTGAGTGCTTCTTCGAGGGCTTGTTGACTGTCTGCAAGCTGTTGGGTCTTCTCTCTGCGAATCTTGTGGGCCTGCTCCACCTCTTCTTTCTTGTAAGCCATCTGAGTCTCAAAGAACTCCTCTTTTTCCTTATATTGCTTCAACTCTTGCTCTCTTTGTCCCTTCAACCAGACAATAGACTGACGAGCATCTCTAAGGGTCTTTGACTTCTTCTTGCGCTCAACTTCTCTTTGGGCTTCCATCATCCCCAACCTGCGGAAATGCGCTTCTTTTCCTGCAAAGTCTTTCTCCTTAGCCTCCAAAGTCGTCTGTATCTTCAGCAACTTCTCCTCAGCTTCCTTCTTGGCCCTGTTAGCTTGGTAATACAAGCTTACCATCTCGGTATTTTCAACTCTAACTGCATGTAACTGGGCTTCTAACTTCTCGAATTCCTCTAAAGGCACAGTATTAATGGACTCAACGACTGGTGCTGAAAATGGTAACAAAACTCTTCTGGCTCTGTCTTTCAACCAAGCTTCGTACCCTGGGAACGTCTGATTGTTGCACTTCCCGAAACTAGCTATTCCTTCTCCTTTGATGCTTTTCCAAGCCCCCGCAACCTTCCTCACTAAGGGCATATTATCTTTCACGGAAAAGTAGAAAATGGGGGTCAGCTTCAAATCTTCAGGCACATCTCTCAAAGCGTATCCTAATTGTCTTCTTAACAATATTGGATTGTAATTAATCCCTCCAGTTATTCCCAACAAAGGCACACTATGATAACTTCCGCAGCTGGTAATGAAACGTGCACCTTGCAGCCTCTGAGTGAACCACCTAACATCCTTGGCAAGCAACTTTTCCAGCTTCTGAGCCCATATCAGACTATGGTCACTAAACACTCCCATACTAGGCAAATGCCTCATGAACCACATGTGAAATAAAGGAGCACAGCAACGAACCAAACCTCCCCTCTTCTTTTCAGTCTTGTAATGAACCGAGTAATACAAATCCCCGAGTAAGGTAGGCACAGGATTCTTCAGCAAAAAGAGATGTATGGCGTTTATATCTATGAACTTCTCCATATCAGCAAACAAAATGGTGCCATAGATAGAAAGAGCCAAGATAGCACAGACCGCATCCCATTCTTCTTCAACAGCCAATTCTTCCGCCTTCTTTACCAGCACCTCCAAAGAAAACCCAGACACACCTCCTTTGATAATGGTCAAAGACTTCACAGTAGAAGGACTCAAATAAAGAGCCTTAGCAATAGCCTCCGGTGCTGGTCTACTCATCTCAGAGTTGAAAGGAACCTGATCTTGAACTGGCACTCCCAGGATCAAAGCATACTCCTCCAGCATAGGGCCCAACTGGAAATCAGGAAAGGTGAAGCAACGGAGCTGAGGATCATAATACTGAAGCAATGTATGAATGGCACTCCTCTCTGAAGGATTTAGCTCTATCACCACATCAAGAATACTCCCATAAGCTTTTCTGAATCTCTCTATCTGGTTGGGCGTAATCAGCTTTACCATCTTCTTCAGCAAACCAATCTTGACATCAAAGAACTTGAAGTGAATATTCTGCTTGCGAGGATCTTCCATCTTTGAAGAGAATACCGGAACCGGAAGCAGAAATATGAACCTGTGAATGAAAACAAAACAATGATTAATGATGCAATGATGCAATGCAGATGCAAATGCAAAGACATATGGTCATCTGAGACGGTCTGGAATCTGGCCACTGACAAGATCCCTCTGACAAACCAAAAGTTCACTGAGTCACCCTCTCTGATAACCACAACCCTCTGAAGAAAATCTCAGGACCATAGTATCACGAATACCAGAACCAGAAAACCAGAACTCCGGAACCAAAGTAACTGCATCATAACATGAACTGCACTGATAACAAGGGTATGATGAGGTCAAGTGTTCCTGCAAACCTGTAAACCCATCCCAAATCTCACGGGTGTGCTCCGGGTCAAACATCACGGACTCTCAAAGCCGAATAGCAATAATACTTTCACCATTTCCGAGAAGTGGCTCATGACCAAGTCAGGGAATCGGTTAGGCATTATATACTACGCAGGGAGGCCTCAGCTGAGTCCGGGAAAAACAAGCATCCCTTACAGGTTCCCAGCTTCAAGCGCTGAAATCGAGAAACAATAGTACATTCAGCCCGTAGGATACAGTACTAATGCCATACGACCAGATGCTTTGACTGAGTTCCTATAAGAGAACCAGGCCATCCTATGCGAGTTCCCAGTGGACCCTCGGGTGCGAATGGGTTTGCCACAAAATGTGGTCTGCCACTGTCACCACTGGAGAGGGTTGTTTCCACAAAGGTTCTCAATGATCGGTCCCCAGATGCACATAACCATCAAGGTCCTATCCCGAAGTGGAGGAAATCCCCACACAAGATATTTCCAAGACAGTCGCAATCTGGGTGTGAAACACATCGCCACTCATCATGCCACATGCGAGTACAATATGTCCACTCTAATCCTAGGGTGCCCTCAAGCCGGGTACTTGGCTTACCTCTCAGAAACAGTATCACCCATCCCACCAAACAGAAAACCAGTCCAGACAGTCCAGTATGATATAAATGATGCGGAAAATAAATACTGAAGACTGTAAATAAAGCTGTAAATAAAGCTGTAAATAAACAACAATAAAAATACAACAAGCCACATCAAACAAACATCACCCAAAGAAACAGCAACACACAAGCGCTAGGAGAGACTCACAGGGGAACCAGAGATTCTGGGTTCGATCCCCAGCAGAGTCGCCAGCTGTCGCTCCCGGGATTTCCATCCTGGTACAAACGCGAAAGTGGCGCGGAAAGGTAGAGTCGCCAGCCATGCATTTTTATCCCGAATAGGGGGAATGGTAATGCTGCACAAACCAGAAGAAAGAAAGAGGAAGGACACAGGTCCTGCGAACCAAAGAGACTGGGCTCGGGAGTCGGTTACGACCTGGGAAGGTATCAGCACCCAGATCGTCCGCCGTACCCGACGGGATCCACGCTTGCAAAAATAAATGTTTCAAAGGGTGAGGGCATGAAAGCTGCAGCAAAAGAAATGAAAATGAACTGGGAAAGAATCTGAGAAAAGAACTGAAATAAGAAATGAAAAGGAAAAATGTAGGGAAAAATAAAGATTGTGCTCGAACGGGCCCTACCCCGCTGCCTACGTACCTCATCAGGATAATGAGGATCAGAGACGCCGTAGTTCCCCTAACTAGGGGTACTAAAAGGAAAATGCTTGTGAATTAAGGCTTGAACTGCCTATGCCATTGCTCAGGTGTTGCAGGCTCGGACGACGAGTGCGTAACCGTCTTGCAAAATGACAAGTAGGAGCAAGTTCGCGCACGGAGCGAAAGAGATGAGAAAAGAATTCCCGAAGGAAAGACGTTTATTGTTTGTTTGGTGTTTTTTAGAAGCTTTTATGAGTGAAAGTTTGCATAGGTGAGTGTACTTAAGTCTTACTCAATGGGATGTGTACATCTCACATCATCCCGAAATGGAATGCGCAAGAGGCACACCTATCTATGGAGGAAATCCCCAAAGCTAGTCCCACAAGTGAAGGCTCAAGCACACTAACGTATTATCATTATTAAGTGTTTTTGTGGTTTTGATTAAGAAGTGTTTTTTAGCTTTTCTTTGTGAGGTACTCATGTTAAGACCTATCCACCACGAGTGATGACTCACACCTCGCCCCGAAATGGAACGCATGTGAGCATCTCATAGCAAAGTCTCATGTCACATGAAAGTACTCAACCTTTATTAAATGAATTAGAATTAAGTTTGAAGATGAGAAGAGAGAGAGCACCAAAGGATCTTAAAGGAAAAATTCTAAAAGGGGACTAAAATAATCCTAAATATTCACATGCATGGATGCCCTAAGGGTTAGTGAGGTCTCTATCCTAATGAAGAAGAAGAAGATAGAAGGAGAGATGAGAAAGGCCTAAGCCCAACAACAAAGGGTTAGTAACATAAACATAAGAGGAAGATGAGAATTGGAGATGTGGAACTCAATTCCCACATCTCTCACTTACCATAGCCCCTGCAATGTTAGCAAAAATCCAGCAAATTGACCAACACAATCATGGAATTAGTCATGCTCAAAGGTTCTTGTAAACAAGAAACAAACAAACATGCCAAGCATTGCAAGTACACGACTTACGCGTCGAAAACATGAAAGCATACATCAACCAGCAAGCAAATCACCCTAAAATATCATGCTTAATGATCATGCAATGATCCAAGGCAATTAGAACAAGCAAAGGGATCAAACAAGCTCAAAACAACACTAAAAAGTCATTCTGCTTCAGTGTTAACCGGTTAACCATATGCGTTAACCGGTTAACCAGCTCAAACCTGCACAAAATACGCACAAAACAGGGGCGTTAACCGGTTAACCATATACGTTAACCGGTTAACACTGATAAAACAGCAGCAAATCCTGCAGAAAACAGCATCTCAAAACAGCTTATTCAAATAAGCTTGCACCAGACCAGCAATCAATTACACATGGAAAATTAGATCAATTCACATCAATCCATATCATTAAGCTCATGAACAATAACATTCGGATCCGGATACAAATCAAACAATCAATTCATGCAACACAATCAAATACACAAACACATGGTGGATCTAAAGCACAAGCAAGCAAATAAGCTAAAAACAGAGCTAGATCTGAAATTAACCAACCTACAAAGCTGAGGTATGCTTTGGTAATTGTTGATTGAGCTGAAAACAGTAGATCTCGCGCAAAACTTTGAAGATCCGATGCTAAGCTCCACACTCCATGCAAAATAAATGCAAGAACAAGCTCTTGATGCAGAATTTTGGATCCAAAAGCACTTCTAGATCTCAAACCAGATCTGAATCTCCAATAAAACCAGCAAAGAGATGCAAAGAAGCTATGAATGGAGGTTTAGTTCCAAGATCTACACACCTCAAGGCAAGGTTGTGTGATCTTCAAAGAGGAACTTTGAGTGATTTGGAAAAATTGGGAGAGAAAAGTGAGAGAATTGTGAGTGAGAGGAATGAAAATTCAGAAATGAGAGTCAAATGAGTGAGAGCCCCTTTGGTTTGGAGAGAAATGATTAAATATGGCTTAGGTTTGGGGCCCAAAATTTTGGTTTGGGATCCAAAATTATGGTTTGGGTAGTGTGATTTGGATGTAGCAATGGGATTAGGCTTGGATAAATGCTCTAGATCCTTCTCCCAAATTCAAATTAATTCAAATGAATAAAAATCAGAAAATTGGAAAATGAAGCCAAAACACACATGCTGAAATTGCTGCTGGAAATTCAAATTTCGCAGCTGTTAACCGGTTAACCATATGCGTTAACCGGTTAACGCATGGAAAATTTGAATTTCCCTCCCTTTGGTGGGAACCTTCAAAAATGGGCCTGCACCAACCGCTTCAAACAAATTTTGATCCATCTTCTCTTTCTAGGGCTCTGAACATGATACCAGGCTTGTGCAAAATGATCCTGTGAGATTCTTGCCAGATCACCATGCTCTTGATTTTGACTTGCAGATTCAGATTTTCCCAGATGACCGATCGTATGCCTTATGCTAGAACATGTGAGTGTTATGCCTCATTTTTCTATGCTAAATGATAAGGATATGGTATGCTCATGATGATTATGATATGATAACGATGCTAAACAAGAAGAGGGCAAATTTGGGGTGTTACAGTAGTCAGGACAGTGTTTTCAGGAGGTGCCATGATACTCACTACAATGGATGGCGAAGACTTCCCACAACCCGTAAACGCAGGCATAGTTAAAAAATACTACGCATGAAAAGAGACCCACTAGGTTGACAGGCCTAGGCAAAAATAAGGGCATCCCGGCAAACCAAAAGGGTTTGGGCAAAAATTAGGGATATATATAAAAAGATGTACACCCGGCAAGTCGAAAACCTGAAAAGGCGGCTTGGGCAAAAAAGGGTATCCCGGTGGATTGAAAACCTGAAAGGGCAATCCAGGCAAAAGTTAGGGATTAAAGCGTATGACTATGTCTCGTTTGGATCACCCATGAAACTGCAACCAGTTGTGCTATTTACTCAAGCTCGAACAGATAAAGCTCAATCCAATCGTTTCCGTCTCAACAGCAGAAGATGAGATACTTGAAGATAATGGCAATAGTAGAATTGAAACTCAATAGGATTATTTCCCACGTAGCTGATTTTCTTTGTTTTGTAAAATTTTCACGACAAATTCCTCTTACTAGGATTTCTGTCTCCTTGTACAAACTTACCCATGTATGGGTCACTTTTTGATATAAATAAAATTCCATTTTTGAATCCTGATTTACTTTTACCCTATTTACATAAGCGCAACGTCCATTGGTTGTGTTTGAATGCATGTATGCTTTTGAATATGATTGATGTTTACAAGAAATGCATGTATGTTTAATATGATTGATGTTTACCAGAAATGCATGAAAATGCAGTAATAGTATTTACTAAGGACGAACGAGGGAAGGATTTCAACGAAGCTTCGTCGGTTCATCTTTAAAAGACAGTTACAAACCCTCAGTAGGACAAATCCATCTTCATAAAGTCACATCTCCCCTGGAATTTATATCCATCTCTTTTATCCTCATACGGATATTCGGGAATTTACCTTCCAATAAGAGTTCGACGAACGAAGACGGGAGGTTATATCTACCCTACTATCAAACGAAGACAAAGGTTATATATATCTTGCTATCCCCAGCAGACGGGAGGTTATATATACCTTGCTATCCCCGGCAGACGGGAGGTTATATATACCTTGCTATCCCCAGCAGACGGGAGGTTATATATACCTTGCTATCCCCAGCATACGGGAGGTTATATATGCCTTATTATCAAACAAGACGGGAACGAATTCCTCGTATTCTTCAGCAACGAATCGGGATTTATTTTCCCTGGCCAGCAGTGGTTATACGAAGATATCCAAGCACTTCCAGCAGTATCATATCATACATACATCATTTACATCATGCCATAACATACATATCCATGGATACATAATACATCACTTAAGTGCATCATACTATACATGCATACATAATACATAAACTAATATTATCATATAAGATGCTACCTTGTTTTCAGGATAATTCTCCAGCAAACAAACTTGTGATTATCAGGACTGCTTTATCCTCCTGAAAGTTATCATCCCTCAGGACTGCTTCATCCTCCTGAAAGCTTATTATCTCATCAGGATTTCTTCATCCTCCTGAAAGCATATCATCCATCAGGACTGCTTCATCCTCCTGAAAACACATTACTACATCAGGATTGCTTCATCCTCCTGAAAGCATATTATCAATACCTCAGGATTGCTTCATCCTCCTGATAGCTTCTTGTACCTCAGGATTGCTTTATCCTCCTGACAGCTTCTTGTACTTCAGGATTGCTTTATCCTCCTGACAGCTTCTTGTACTTCAGGATTGCTTTATCCTCCTGACAGCTTCTTGTACTTCGGGATTGCTTTATCCTCCTGAAATCATATTATTACCTCAGGACTGCTTTATCCTCCTGAAAGCATATTACTACATCAGGACTGCTTTATCCTCCTGAAAGCTATCATTATACCTCCATATTTTGGACTGCTTTATCCTCCAAGAAATGTATCTGAAGAGCTTTTCTCCAAGTGGCATCTTTAAGCCCACTCAAGCATATTCAACTAGCCATCTGTATCACTCTATGCACTGGTGAGTGCAAATTTTTGGGCTTTTGTGTTCAATCCCCTTCAACCTTCCAGGTCACGACTGGCAAACATACCAATCTAACCCCTCAGGTTTCAGAAAATTGAACAGGGGCAGCTGTTGCACCCCAAAATTTGCCCTCACAATACAAGACTTTGTGTGCTAAGAAGGTTCACAAGGTTCACAAGCTTCACAATGTTTACAAGACCTTTCATGAGGTTCATGAAGTCTACAAGTCACTTTATGAGATTCACAAGGTTCACAAGATCCACAATGCCACAATGCTTACAAAACCTTTCATGAGGTTCATGGAGTCTACAAGTCACTTTATGAGGTTCACAAGGTTCACAAGACCTCCCATGAGGTTCACAAGGTTCACAAGACATCTTATGATGGTTCACAAGGTTCACAAAGTTCACAATTGGTCAGAAGAGTTGACAATTCCCTCAGACAATGCACCTCCTAAGCAGTGCATCCAAAACTAGGGTTTTGACTTTAATCAGGCTAAATGAATTTCCAAGACTTCAAGTGAGCTTCATAACATCTTATATGTGTTTAAGAACCCCCATGTCAAGTTTCAAGACTTTTCTCAAAGGTTTGCTCAGTCAGATGATCAGATAAGTCAAAATCAGTCAAAGCAGTCAAAAAGTCAAACTGAGGTCAACTGTGGTCAAACCAAAGTCAAACTTCATGACTTTTTGCCAACATCAATTATATGAAGTAAAATTCATCATTTGATCAAGGGTTGATCATGATTCATATAGGAGATTTCAGATCATCAAGAATCAGGAGTTTCTAAATTAGGGTTTCCTCAGTAAAAGTCAACTGAACTTTGACCAGCCATAACTTTCACATGCTTCATCACCAAGTCTCCATCCAAAGCTCATTTTGAAGGAAATTGCATTCTCTACAACTTTGTGTCTCACAAGCCAATCCCAAAAATGCTTCATTTGGAAGTTATGAGCTAAGACATTATAGGTCCTTTTGAAAGTCAACAAAAAGTCAACAACTTCAAAAGGGAATAACTTGAGATTGGTAAATGATATGGACATGAAACCAGTGTGGTTGTTTAGAGGACTCTTTAAGCTTTCCAAAATGTCCAATAACACCCTCATAGCATTAAAATTGAAGGATGTGTGCCCTTGCAAAGTTGGGAAATTTTGGGTTGGTTTATGAAGAAAATGGAGGTCTAAAACCAATTTTTTCCAAATGGGCTTGCCAAATAATGACCCAATCCATACAATAACTTCATGCACGACCCAAGTCAATAAAAATCAGATTTTTTATTATTTTATTTTTATTTATTTTGATTTAATTCATTAAAAATCATTTTAAATAAAAATAAAATATGAAAGTTTAAGATTTAAATTGGATCAAGCTTCTAGAAATTCATAAATTTGATTAGAATTGAAGTGGAAAGAAAATCATGAGGATTAGCCTAAAATAGCAAGTGTTCATACAAGAATATTTGATTTTTAAGGCATAATATTTTTGAATCTTTTTATATCAAATCTTCTACACAATGACCTAGTTTTTCAGCCTCATTTGATCATCCTATAAGTACATAAGAGAACCCTAGCACAAGACACGATTTTGGCAGCCTCTCACCTTGTCTCAAAACTTCAAAAAAACACACCAAAACTTGATTTCGGTTTCCAAGTTATAGGTACTTTCAGGACAATTTAAAGATTGCAATAGCTTCCTGATGATTCATTGATCATGTAGCAACCATCATAATCATTCATAGTGCCATGAAAAGCATAAACCGAATCACGTTTTCTTCTCCTTTTGAATTTTTTTGTTTTCATATAATTAACCATTGTTGTTTGAATTTAATGCCTGATTTGTGTTTGTGATGATCCATAGATGCTTTCTGGATAGTTTTCGTGAAGCTTCATGCCCTATATTACAATCGGCCATGGCTAGGGTTAGAGCTTCAAAATTAGGGGTTCATGGAATACCTAATATAAATTGCTAATGAACTCATGTTTGGACTGTAATCATTGCATAGATCATGTTTGCAGGTTCAATTTGGTGAAATTTTACTTGTAGGATGATGTACAGGAATCGCAGGTTTAAAACGCAGGAGAAATCGTAGGAATTTTCCCAGGAAAATTCGCAGGAAATCCTACGAATTTAAGGTTGAAGACGAAGACGTTCTGGCGCGTTTTCCAGAATTTGAATATTGTATATAATATTTTATGAATTAGTTATGGTTTTGTTTCACAATTGGGTGGTTGGCCTGATGGTAAGACGTGCGCGTATGTTGCTTGTGAACCTGAGTTCGAATCCTGGTTCCCCAAACTTTTGCTTGTTTTTTCAGTTTAATTATTAAGTATTATATATTATATATTATGGTCAATGCTTTAACAGGTTCGCTCATCTAGCTGGGACGGTAACGTTTGGTGTGTTTGCTATGAAGGTCCTGGGTTCGATCCCCCCAGGCCTTTTGTTTTTTTTCCATTATTTTCCTGATTGTTAGTTTGAAGGAACAAAACCAATTGAAGGCTCTTTCCTTTCACCTGCGCGCATGTAGCCCGGCTGGTTTTGCATCTTGAGGATTGAGGTAAGGGACCTGGGTTCAAATCCCAGGTCCTTACTTTTTAGTCAATTTCATCAATTTTTTTAGATTTTACTATTATCTTCAATTTATTTATTATATTCATGTTATTTTTATTCAAATTAGTAAAAAACCCTAAAAATACATTTTCTAAAAAACCCTAATATTTTATAAACCCTAGTTTATTTTTTCTAAACAATTAAAGAACTTAATTTTATCTTGTGATTTTAATTTCTAATTTTTGCAAATATAATTGTATGATCATTTTTTTCATGTACATATCTTATTTAAAATAATTAAATACAATTATAATTAATCCTATTTTATAAATATCCTATCATTGTTTATAATTAAATATTTTCTATTATATGTTTAAGAATTGCTAATTTAACTTTTAATTATAATTTACTTTTTCATAATATGTTCATAATGTATTTAATTTGTTTATAATTTTAAATTTTTATAATAATTAATATAATTGTCCTATTAATCTTGATTAATTGTTTATATTTTCTTATTAACCTCGAATAATCATTTACATGAAATTTAATCTTTTAATTATTTCAATTGCTTATTTCATTATGTTTATATAATTATTACTAACCCCATTTATTTTAATTATTATTATTATTACTAATCATGTTTATTACTAATCTTATTTATTTTTAATTATTATCACTAACCCAATTAAATTGCTTATTGATTTTACTTATTATTTATATTTTGCTTATTTACTTATTTATTTATTTTTGCTATTTATTTAAATTGCTTTATTATTATGTAATTTCTCCTGGATGTAATTTTCTTAAATATTTAAATTATTTATTTTCTTTCATGCTATGGTTAGTAAAATAGGGAGTGTAAACATGTATGCTATTTAAAATTAATTTAGATCACCTAATTCACAAGATAAATATTTAAAATTAAACACTCACACACGTAAGTCGATCTTTGATCGCCATCTCACTTTCTAGGGTTGCCTCTCATTGTTGCCTATTCAAAAAGGTCAAGTGGGGTGTATAAAGCAAAAGTCCCTTAAAAGAAAAGTCATCTAGTCGCTTAATAATCAAAGATCAAGTCCCTTAATGGTTGCCTTTCATAATGATCTTGTCCCTCTCGAGTAATGATGACAGTCCCTCCAAAATGCTTAATACACCCTACAGTTGCCTTCATTAAACAGATGTCCCTCACTTGTCCCTCACATCCAAGGTAGTGACTACCTATTCCTTAATAATAGGGATAGTCTTACCATTTAAAGGATAAAGAACAGAAAAACTTAAACTTTAGGGTAGGTTCCTCATAGTTACTTGCTCACTATTTCAAAATAAATTTCAAATACTTCACAATTTCAAACAATTTTCAAACACAAGTTTTTTACGCATCCGTACATGGATCATTATCAAACTCTTATGAAAATTTTTACCCACACACTTCACACTTTCAAAAACAATTTAAAGTGAGCTAAGTAACTAAGAGCCCATGGATAACCATGGATGTAAAGGGTGCTAACACCTTCCCTTTACATAACCTACCCCCCGGACACAAAAATCTTTTAAAAGGTCTTTCCTGTTCTTTTATGCCTTTCCTTTGGATAAAATAAAAGTCGGTGGCGACTCTTGCTATCCGCAACATAACTAAAGTCAGTTCTCCCACCGTGTTACAATTAGCACTAACATTATTCACCTTAATTGGTGGTGGCCGACCTCATTTGTAGGGTAATTACTTCATAAATTACTCGGCGATTGCTTAACATAGACCTAAATTTGTCCCGATTTCGAAATAAAAATCTAATTGGGTACTTGCACTTTCGTGGACCGGATCTCTTGTTGATCGCGTAATCCTAAAGTGGTTAATCATATTGCATCAAGAATCGAGACTTATGAATGTTTGATGCGTAGGTGCTTTGGGTCACCCACTCACCTTTCAAATTTCATTGAATTCGGTTCGATTTGCCTTGATTAATCGCTATAGTGTAAGATGCTAAGAGGATCCGGTTGCCTTCGATTTTGGTCACTCTTTCTCTTTTGGTTGTGGTTGATTAAGTTCACCATACCATTATTATGTAAATATTATTATACTACTACTACTATTAATATTTTAGATTCTTGCACTTTAATTTCTTTTGCTATTAACATTTAAATTCTTGCACTTTTATTTGCTTTTATTTTATTTTGCTTTACTATGCTTTATTCATCCATTATCATGTTTATTATTTGCTCTTTTTTTTGTTATGTTGATTTTCCTTTTGTCCATTTGGACACAAAAACATTAATAAAGGATTAAACTTCTAAAAGACTTGTGACTTTAATTTTGGACTATGGCCATCATCATTAGCATTGGACTTGGAGTTTTGGACTTAGATTTTAGGATCTTACCCTTTGCTTGAGTTGTTATAGATTGAAGACCTTAGAGGATTTGGTTCACTTATTTTTGAAGATGGAAGTCCTATTGTTTCAAAGAATGTTCACCATACGGTTTGATCGTTCTTCCTTTAACTTTTAATTTCAAGTCTTAGGATAGTCCATTCATCTCCTCCCCTTTCTTAAATTTTCAAATCTTTTCCCTATTTCAAAAATCTTCTTTGTTTTTAAACTTCAAACTCCTTTCATAATCAAACCTTGACTTAGGTCAAGTGGTTTTACCTTTTCATCTTTTGTTTCTTAATAAATGCTAAACCACATAAGCATATCGAAACTTTCTTTTCAAAACACTTTAAAAAATTCAAACTCTTTCAATTGTTTTTATGCCCTTGTGCATGATCAGTGATATTTAGTGGTAATATTCAAGCCGGTTTTCAGCGTCTTTTGAGTCTTTTCTTATTTTGTTTGTAGTGTTTCGTTCTTGTTTTGTCTTAGTTTTCTCATTATTGCGTGCGAGTCAGTGTTTATCGTTTTTACTTTGTTTTTATCAGTGGAATGGGTTATGTGGTTGTTTCTTTGTGGTGTTTCAGGTAAATATGTAATCGGTTGTTCGAGGCGTCCGAAAGATGGTCCAAGCTTTTAAAAATGATAGAAAATGAGAGTTCAGAGACACAACACGGGTGCCAGTGTTGCACAACACGGCCCGTGTTGTGAATACCAGAAGAAACAAAGATTCTGTTCAGAAAAGGAGAAGTCAGGGTTGTGACACGGGCGCCCGTGTTGTACCACACGGCCCGTGTCATGGCAGCTGGGGAAAAGGTAATTTGGTGATGATCCAGAGGCACAACACGGGTGCCCGTGTTGCACAACACGGCCCGTGTTGTGAAGACCAGAAAGAATCTTTTGTTTTGCTGCTTCAAGGGTATTCCGGACATTTCGCAATGCTTTTTGAAGACTGATTTATATTTGATCATTATGACTGTGAGATGGTACTTTTGATTTGGGGAATTTTTGGGATAGAACGAACAGGGAGAAGAAGGATTGATCAAGAGCGGAAGCAATTGACGATCCGACAAATCCAGCATTAATTGTAATGTCTCAATTTTCTTGTTCTATTTTTATTTTTAGTTTGAACATGAGTGGCTAAACCCCCCAATGCCAGGGGGGTGTCCCTGATTTGCTTTTTGTAATGACTTTTTGAATTCTTCAATTTGGGATTATGTTTTTAGTTTCGTTTCTTTAATTCATCGCAACGTCCTTAATGCTTTATCGTTATTGGAAAATGAGATAATTGATCGTGGTTAGGATTTGGTCTGACCAACCATCCTAACCTTGTTGCGTAATTTTATCGTAAAAAAATATTACTGAGGAATTGGGATATTTTTATGAGAACCTTTTTATGTCAGAATTATTGCTTGATATTCTTCTTTGGCCATTGAGGAATCACGGTCAATGAAGAATACCAAAGGTTTTTCTTTAAAGGAATTTTGGAAAAACATTATATACTTAGGAAAGACACGTTCTAAAGCATATCTCTAAAATTAAGGAACTTATGAGTCATTGCATTGCGAATCATACACCATACCTGGCATTACCTTCATATAAGTGAAATTATTTGTTTTAAATTTACGTTTTATTCGGTTCAATTTATATAATTTTATCTCAAACCATGAGTTTTGTCCAATTGAAATTATTCATTAAGAACTTATTTTAATACGCAGTCCTTGAGATCGATATTTGGGGTTAATCCCTTCTATTACTACATCGGTAAAAATAGTACACTTGCTATTTTCCGGTCAAGTTTTTGGCGCCGTTGCCGGGGACTGCCAAAGAATTAAGTTGTTTGTGTTATATCAATTGGAATTTTGTTGCTCTGCGACTAAAATTTTACTTTACTCTCTGTATATCATTTTAATGTTATTGAAATTTTGTTTTCTAACTAGTGTCTAACTGTTTATGCGAGGTCAGGCCTCAGCTAAATTTTCTTTTGACACAGAACCAGAAAGAGCTTTGCACGAGAGACGCCACAAGGAAAGAGTTGATAGTCTGGCTAAGACTGGTTCAAGTGTCCCGTATCAGGAAACTGAGGACTATATTTTCGTTCACTCGGAGCACAGTGACTCTGATTCAAACAGAGAAACTGACCCTGAATTCAACGACATGGCAGGAAATCAACCTGCTGCAGAGAGGCTCTTAGGTGATTACGGAGGGGCAAATGCTCAACCTAACAGGATGACGATTGTTAATCAACCGGTGAATGTAGCACACTTCCAGTTGCATCCATCTACTATCCGCCAGTTAGAGAGCAAGCCTTTCTCCAGAAGAATTAATGAGGATGCAAATAAGCATCTACAGAGATTTCTTACTACTACCACTTCTTTGAAGATAGAAGGTCATTCAGAGGAGGCAAAACGACTGGTGATGTTTCCATTCACACTTACTGACGATGCTGAAGAGTGGTTCTATTCTCTTCCCGCAGCAAGTATCACAACATGGCAAGAGATGGAAACAGCCTTCCTAAACGAATACTTTCCTGCTTCAGTGTTCATCCGGAAAAGATATGATATAGTCAACTTTAAACAAAAAGAGGGTGAATCACTTGGAGATGCTTATAAAAGATTCAAAAGGTGTTTGACTTCGTGTCCTACTCATAACATGGACGCAACAGAGCAAATGCAAAACTTTGTGAATGGGCTGCGACTCAAGACAAAGCAACTGATTGATATTGCTGCAGGTGGCTCAACAAACTTTTCAACAGCCACAGGTATTAAAAGAATCATAGAAGCTATTGCTGCCAATGAACACCTTGAGTTATATGATCGCACCGTGAGTCAACCAGACGGGAAAATCGATCTTAAGCTAACAGAACAGGTTGTAAAAATGGAAGATCAGATTGCCGCAGAAGTTGAAAGAAGGTTGAAGAAGATGAATCTGGGAACTCACACAGTTGCTCAGGTTGAACCCGTTCAAGCGGTGATTTGCGAGATATGTTGTGGTCCTCACTTTGCCATGCACTGTTTGGCAACTCAAGAGCAGGTTGAGCAGATTAATATGTTGAGGCAGAACAATCCTTATGCCAACACATATAATCCGGGGTGGAAAAATCACCCAAATTTCTCGTGGAAAGATCATCAAGGGAACATCCAAAAACCGGTTCAAGGCCAACAACAGTATCAGCCCCAGCAACAACCTTATCAGCCTCCAGTGTCAAGAAAAGCTGATTGGGAGATTGCCATTGAAAAGATGGCAGCTCACAATTGTCAATTTCAAGAAGAAACAAGAAGTAATTTCAAGAACACTGGAGCCTCTATAAAGAATCTTGAGGTGCAAATGAGTCAAATTGCTCAACACCTTGCTATCCCAAATGCTCCTGGGACTCTTCCTAGTGCTACTGTAACAAATCCTAGAGATAATCATAAAGTAAATGCAGTCACAACACGAAGAGGTAAAGTTAGTGAAGAGGTTCAAGAAAATTCTGAAGTTGAAAGTCAATTGATTGAGGTTGAGCTCGAAATCAAAGAAAATGAAGAAGTTGACAACGACAAAGAAGTTACCCCAACACCGGTCATCAAAGAAAAAGCGGTTGAACCAAAACCGGTGGTCAAACTTCCGTATCCTACAAGAAACAAGAAGAAAGGGCAGCAAGAGAAGAATTTTGAAAAATTTCTTGACTTGTTCAAAAAGCTGGAATTGAATATCCCATTGCTTGAAGCTCTTGAACAAATGCCCACTTATGCCAAGTTCATGAAAGATATAATTGCTAAAAAGAGGACTATGGGAGCTGAACCTATTATTCTAACCGAAACTTGTAGTGCTATTTTGCAAGGATTAAAGATTCCGGTGAAGAAAAAAGATAGAGGAGCTGTCACCATTCCTTGCACTATTGGTGACCGATCGCTCAAGAGAGCTCTCATCGACTTGGGAGCGAGCATCAGTTTAATGCCTTTATCTATCTACAAAAAGTTAGGTATTGGTGTTGTACAAGACACTAGGATGACTCTCCAATTCGCGGACCATTCTGTGAAGCGACCGTATGGAGTTGTCCATGATGTATTGGTTAGAGTGGACAAATTTGTGTTCCCGGTTGACTTTGTGATCCTTGAAATGCCAAAAGATGAAGAAATTCCCTTGATTTTGGGAAGACCTTTCCTAGAAACCGGGAGAGTAATGATAGACATGGAAGGTGGAACATTAACGATGAAGGTGTATGATGAAGAGTTAAAAATTGATGTTAGGAACACTTTAAAGTACAAAGATGATGTGGGCACTAGTAGTAACATACAAGTGTTAGACCAAATGGAAGCTAGTGAGCATTTAGAAAATGTGTCCAAGTTACCTTTAGAGAAGGTGTTGAGTATGTCCATTTTTGAAGGTGATAAGGAAGTTGGAGATAAAGATATGGAAGTGGTTGCGATGCTTGAAAATCAACCTATCTTTAAAAGAATTAGAATGCACCGGTGGGAAGAGTTGCGACAGCCTACAACGGTTGATGAAGGCAAAGACAAGCCAAAAATATCCGAATTGAAGCAACTTCCCGAGAATCTCAAATATGTCTTTCTTGACACAGAAGAAAAATGTCCCGCTATTATTAGCGCTAATTTGAAAGTCATGCAAGAAGGTAAGTTAATTGAAGTTCTAAAAAAATTCAAGGGAGCTATTGGGTGGAAGATTGAAGACCTAAAGGGTATAAGTCCCACAGTGTGTATGCATAAAATACTGATGGAAGAAGATCACAAACCGGTTGTGCAACCACAAAGGAGATTGAATCCAGTGATGAAGGAAGTAGTGCGAAAAGAAGTTGTTAAGCTATTGGATGCGGGATTGATTTACCCTATATCCGATAGTGCTTGGGTGAGTCCGGTACATGTGGTGCCCAAAAAGGGGGGAACAACTGTTATAACAAATGAAAAAAATGAGTTGATTCCTACTAGAACCGTTACTGGGTGGAGAGTGTGCATCGATTATAGAAGATTGAATTTGGCTACGAGAAAGGACCATTTTCCGTTGCCATTCATTGACCAAATGCTGGAAAGACTAGCGGGACATGAGTACTATTGTTTTCTTGATGGCTACTCCGGGTACAATCAAATCGCTGTTGCACCGGAAGACCAAGAGAAAACGGCGTTTACATGCCCCTATGGCATTTTTGCTTACAGAAGGATGCCATTTGGGCTATGTAATGCCCCCGCCACATTCCAAAGATGCATGACTTCCATTTTTGCGGATATGCTAGAAAAACACATGGAGGTGTTCATGGACGATTTTTCCGTGTTCGGATCCTCATTTGATCATTGTTTATCTAACCTTTCACTTGTTTTGCAGCGATGTCAAGAAAGCAACTTAATATTGAATTGGGAAAAATGCCATTTCATGGTGAGAGAAGGCATTGTTCTTGGTCACAAGATCTCACAAAAAGGGATCGAAGTTGATCAAGCCAAAGTGGAAGTGATCTCTAAGTTACCTCTGCCAATCAACGAAAAGGGCATAAGAAGTTTTTTGGGACATGCGGGATTTTACCGCAGGTTCATAAGAGATTTCTCGAAGATAGCCAAACCTCTAACTACTCTGTTGGTTAAAGATAAGGCTTTCATTTTCAATAAGGAATGCAGCGACGCTTTTGAAACACTAAAAAAAGAATTAGTGTCTGCACCTATTGTTATCGCCCCTGATTGGTCCCTACCCTTTGAGATTATGTGTGATGCTAGTGACATTGCGGTGGGGGCTGTTCTTGGACAGCGGAGAGGAAAATTGCTTCATGTGATTTACTATACTAGTCATGTTCTGAACCCTGCACAGATAAACTATGCAACTACCGAGAAGGAGTTGTTAGCTGTTGTGTATGCCTTCGATAAATTCAGGCAATATCTGTTGGGTTCAAAAGTGATTGTTTATACTGACCATGCTGCTTTGAAATATCTTTTTGCTAAGCAGGATTCAAAGCCCAGGTTGTTGAGGTGGATTTTACTCCTCCAAGAATTTGATGTGGAGATCCGTGACAAGAAAGGGTGTGAAAACACTGTTGCAGATCATCTTTCTCGAATGTCACCAATTGAGGAGACGGAAGAGCAACGCCCTATAAAGGATGAGTTCGCTGACGAACACATCCTAGCTGTTATAGGGCTGCCTTGGTTTGCAGATTATGCAAACTATCTCGTTGGCGGTATTGTACCCGACGATTTTGATTCTAACAAGAGAAAAAAGTTTGTTCATGATTGCAGGTTTTATTTATGGGACGATCCGTTTCTCTACAAAAGAGGGGTGGACGGCCTTGTGAGAAGATGTGTACCTGAAGATGAACAAAAAGATGTGCTGAAAGCATGTCACGACTCTGAGTATGGGGGACATTTCAGTGGTGATCGAACCGCTGCTAAAGTCCTACAATCAGGACTTTATTGGCCATCTTTATTTAAGGATGCGCAAGAGGTAGTGAAAGAGTGTGACAGATGTCAGAGGACTGGGAATATATCAAAAAGAAACCAGATGCCCCAAAACTCTATGCTCGAGGTTGAGTTATTTGATGTATGGGGGATAGACTTCATGGGGCCGTTTCCACCGTCGTTCGGAAAAAACTATATTTTGGTGGCTGTGGATTATGTGTCCAAATGGGTGGAAGTTGTTGCATTACCCACCAATGATGCTAAGGTTGTGGTAAGATTCCTAAAAGAGAACATCTTCGCAAGGTTCGGTGTCCCGAGAGCGTTAATAAGCGACGAAGGGACACATTTCTTGAATCACCTTATGGAGAAGCTGCTGCAAAAGTACAATGTTAAACACCGGATAGCTACTCCTTACCACCCCCAAACGAGCGGCCAAGTTGAGGTATCCAATAGACAACTGAAAAAAATCTTGGAAAAGACAGTGAATTCATCCAGGAAGGATTGGTCTCTTAAGCTGGATGACGCTTTATGGGCGTACCGAACGGCTTTCAAAACGCCTATCGGTATGTCACCATATCAACTGGTTTACGGAAAGGCATGTCACTTACCTTTGGAACTCGAACATAAAGCTTTTTGGGCATCTAAGTATCTTAATATGGATTTGTCAAAAGCTGGAAGTTCGAGGATTCTTCAACTTCATGAGTTAGAAGAATTCAGGAATCGGGCGTATGAGAATGCCAAGGTATACAAAGAGCAAACAAAAAAATGGCATGATAAAAGGATTCAAAGAAAAGAGTTTTGGGAAGGACAAATGGTCCTTCTGTACAATTCAAGGCTGAAACTATTCCCAGGCAAATTAAGGTCCAAATGGTCGGGACCTTTTGTTGTTCACAAGGTATTTCCTCACGGAGCTGTTGAGATCAAAAATCAGACCAACGGAGATATTTTCAAAGTGAACGGGCAGAGATTAAAGCATTACTTCAAAGGCCAGACCACTGGTGATGTGCATGTCACTCGTCTTACCCAGTAGTACGACGGACCGTCGAGCCATGCGACGTTAAACGCAGCGCTACGTGGGAGGCAACCCACGAGTTTTTCAGTCTTACTTTTGTTTGTTTCTGTTTTGTAGGTTTTGTTTATCACTGATTTTAAGAAGGAATGAATGAGGTTTGATGTCATAGTAGGGAGATCAGAAAGTCAGAAAAACGGAAAATCAGAGGTGCAACACAGGTGCCCGTGTTGGGCAACACGGCCCGTGTTGCATGGTGCAGAAAGATGGTTGTTTTTGTGAAGATTTGAGGGATTCCAGGGATGCAACACGGCCACCCGTGTTGGGCAACACGGCCCGTGTTGCAATGTCTAGAGATGTGTTTGATTCCATGCTTTTTGAGAGGATTCCAGGGATGCAACACGGCCACCCGTGTTGTTCAACACGGCCCGTGTTGCAAGTGTTGTTTGAGATTTTTTTGAGCTGATAAATTGGACCATCCAGGGGTGCAACACGGGTGCCCGTGTTGCGCAACACGGCCCGTGTTGCTCATGCGGGAATCTTAAATTTCAAATATTTTTTGGTTTCCCAATTTTTTTCTCTGGGCCCCGCGTGTTTATTTTCATAATTTTTAATTAAAGGCTCATTAACCTAGTAATTATCACTTTTCTTTCATCTTCTCCAACCTCATTTTCTCTCTAAAAACCCTAACACCATTTCTATACCTCACAAAACCTCCATTTTCTCAAGCACCCACTCACCGAAACCTATTACTCCGTTTACGAAAATTGTTCCCCATCACTTCCTTGTCACTTCTACGGTGACCGATTCCTCTAATCTTTCAATTTTTTTTCGTGTGCTTCATTTGTACAGGTTGGAACAATGCCTCCTCGAAGAGACACCGGTAAGAATGTTGCTGAGTCTTCTCGTCCTCGCAAGAGAGCACACCGGATGCCGAATGCTCATGGCATTTTGTTCGAGGACCCGGAGCATCAAGCCAAGTATGCAAAGTTGGTAAAGCGTAAGTTGATACCGGCCCGGTACATGTGCAATGAAACTCTTGAAAATCTAGGGCTCAAATTTGAAGTCCATAGAATGTTTCACAGTATCGGGATGTTAAATTTCATGCAATATGAAGCGCCAACTTTTGAGCGCATAACCTTGGAATTTTTGAGTTCTTTACAGTTTCAGCTCAAGCACACCTGGACCGGATCCGACACTGAGTATTTCGGTACTTTGAAGTTCCGCCTATTTGACAATGATCATGTGATGTCGGTGGCTGATCTGGGGAAGATTTTAGATCTCCCAGTTTATGGGCCTGGTGCACCGCCAAGTACATTCGACGCAGGATCATTCTGGAAGGAAATCACCGGCAATACCGAGTATGCCGCGTCTGCTGCAAAAGCCTCATGCATCCATAACTCGTCCTTCCGGTACGCTCAAAAAGGGTTAGCTTATACCCTTTTCTGCCGAGGCGATAGCACAGGAGTCGCAACTCTGCGAGAGTTATACTTCCTGTATGGAATGGCAAACAATGAGCTGATTAATGTTGCGGCCTTCGCAGCAGACCACCTGAAGCGGGTAGCCAATGCTGCCTCGGGTGAGATTTCGGTTGGAGGGATGATTACACAGATTGCTCAGCATCTGGGTATAATGAGAGGTTGCTTGAAGTGCCTGCAGTGGCAGGTAAGACCAAAATTGATCTTGAAACATTGATCAACCAAGGTATGATTAAAACTGCTCATAATTATTATGCTGTGATGTCTCGTAACAAGCATTTGATTTCGTTGCCTGCGCCTAATATGATTACTATAGATAATAGAGCTAACTGGCTGTATGAGGACCCCATGCTGGGTGGTTCCGATCAGTTTGATGAGTATTTTTCAGATGAGGAGGATGCAGGGAACCAAGCTGAAGAGGTCCCGGTGCAAACTGCTGGTGGTTCATCTAACCAAGCAACTGGTCAGTGGAATGTATCCAATGACCAGTGGGACGAAATGATCAGAGAGCAGACCCGGCAAGGGGACTTAATCGATGAGCTGCATGTATGGATGCAGCAGATGAAGCTTCATGGATTTCCTCCCCAAGAGTGATAGTTGTGAGTCCCCTCCGACATTGGTTCTTCAACAGTGAGGACACTGTTGAGTTCAAGTGTGGGGGGGTTTAGTTTTTGTGTTTTCGTTTGTTTTATGTTAATCTTTGTTTATTTTTAATAGTATCGTAGTGTCGGCTTGAAGATTATAGCTTTATGTTATCTGTAAAAACACCCCTAAGTTAGCCTGTTGTGTGTTACATGTGAATTATGAGAAAGTATATAGGATGCAAGTGAAAAAGAATCCCGATGAGAAAATATGGAAAATTTTGATGTATAGGTACTACATAAGCACACTGAGTCTTCGGAATTAGGAACGAGTTCGACATGTAGATTCGTGCCATGGTGCTTTGATTTGAGAAGTAAAGCCGAAGTAGTTTATATTGATATATCTGGCTTTATCTATAATAATTGTGTGTGCAAAGTTGATCCAAAAGAAAAAAAAAAGCTTCAAGGCACCGAGAAAAAAAAATGAATAAAAACATTAGAACGATCGATCCTTCTAAGTTGGGTAACCCTCACAAGGTTATTCAACCTAACGGCGGTTGAACATAAATGTTTCCCGAAGGGACAGAAAAATCGGTGCCAACGATAAAAAGAGGAATCAATCTTGTACACATAGTGAAAATCATTAAAAGCCTTAAAAGTGATTGTCCGAATGAAAAGGGTTGAAAATCGAAAAAAATAAGACCTAAGCACGAAGCATAGTCGGAGAGGTTACCGAAAAGGGAGATTTGGATCCGTGGTTTTCCACGGTGTAGTGTTTGTGTGATATCTATACTGAGAGAAAAGTACAAAAAGAACTCATTGGGTGAATTGGAATGAAGGATCCAAGTATGAGTATCATAATTCATATTGCTAGTTTTTAAGGTGTAAATGCAGGATTTTTGCTTGAGGGCAAGCAAGAATTCAAGTTTGGGGGAGTTTGATCAGTGATATTTAGTGGTAATATTCAAGCCGGTTTTCAGCGTCTTTTGAGTCTTTTCTTATTTTGTTTGTAGTGTTTCGTTCTTGTTTTGTCTTAGTTTTCTCATTATTGCGTGCGAGTCAGTGTTTATCGTTTTTACTTTGTTTTTATCAGTGGAATGGGTTATGTGGTTGTTTCTTTGTGGTGTTTCAGGTAAATATGTAATCGGTTGTTCGAGGCGTCCGAAAGATGGTCCAAGCTTTTAAAAATGATAGAAAATGAGAGTTCAGAGACACAACACGGGTGCCAGTGTTGCACAACACGGCCCGTGTTGTGAATACCAGAAGAAACAAAGATTCTGTTCAGAAAAGGAGAAGTCAGGGTTGTGACACGGGCGCCCGTGTTGTACCACACGGCCCGTGTCATGGCAGCTGGGGAAAAGGTAATTTGGTGATGATCCAGAGGCACAACACGGGTGCTCGTGTTGCACAACACGGCCCGTGTTGTGAAGACCAGAAAGAATCTTTTGTTTTGCTGCTTCAAGGGTATTCCGGACATTTCGCGATGCTTTTTGAAGACTGATTTATATTTGATCATTATGACTGTGAGAGGGTACTTTTGATTTGGGGAATTTTTGGGATAGAACGAACACGGGAGAAGAAGGATTGATCAAGAGCGGAAGCAATTGACGATCCGACAAATCCAGCGTTAATTGTAATGTCTCAATTTTCTTGTTCTGTTTTTATTTTAGTTTGAACATGAGTGGCTAAACCCCCCAATGCCAGGGGGGTGTCCCTGATTTGCTTTTTGTAATGACTTTTTGAATTCTTCAATTTGGGATTATGTTTTTAGTTTCGTTTCCAAAATACCCACCATCCATAAAACCTATCCAAAATCCATTTTCATTTTCCTCCACCACAAACCATAAAAATCAAAACTTTATCATTTCTCTCATAAACCATTTTTCTACCATTTTCACTTCCTAAGGAGCAATCAACAATGGAGTTCAATGGATTTCTTCTTCGTGATGGAAGACCGGGTGATAGGCAACGGAAAATTATTCAGAGGCTTCAGAGTCGAGAAATTCTCTCGACTAGGTACGTTGACGATAACTGTCTGTATGCTTTGGGTATTTATCATAGTGTTTTTAATTTATTATATTTTTTAGGCTTGCATAATATTTTCGTTAATCAGGAACCTACCTATGAGAGACTGACAATTGAGTTTTTGAGTTCTTTGATATACATTGTCAGTCCTAACACTGCTAGCACTGTCGGTACTGTTATTTTTAGACTGTTTGGAATTGAATATGAATTCAGTACCAACGAGCTAACAGGCTTGTTAGGAATCCCTCATAGGGAAGGTGCGATTTGTGAGGCACCTTTGGATGCGGAATGGTCGGCCGAGGTATTTTCCTTCTGGCAAAGGCTTTCAAGTACTTCAATTAATTCTTTTGAAGGGATACTTGCATCGACCATTCACAACCCGACCATAAGAGTTTTCAGATATCTTTTGGCATGTACTATTTTTGGCCGGGAGAGTCCAAACAAGGTAAATGCTAGAGAACTCCTATTTTTGCAAGGATGCCTCACTAGAACCCATATCAATCCGGTCCCGTTTATGCTTGCACACATGGCTTTACTTACTAATAAAACAGGACCGATTGTTTTTGGAGGGCTTGTTACGTCTATTGCTCGGGCTCTTGGCCTGAACGATGAGATAGCTACACTTGAACCACTACCTCCTCGCACAATTAACTTAAAATTTCTGAAAGACATGAAATTGTGCCGAACGAGGATAGAAGGTGGTTATGAGTTGATGGTTCATGGGGTAGCTATCCCATCTGTTGCTTTACCATGCAGTAGACGTACTGATGTACGTATTGAAAGGAACTGGACCTATGATCTGAATGCTCCACCTGTTTTGGGTCCACTTCCTCCTAATATTCTCGATGGGGAGGCACATGACACTGATGAAGAGTATGATCGGAGAGAGCAGTCTCTCATCCCTCACATGTCCCCCCATCGTCCTTCACAGTCACACACCGCACCATCTTCCTCTAACCCTGTTGCAGGTGCTGCTCCTGGATTCTATGTCACCGAGGAGATGTGGCGTGATATGACAGCTAGAGAGGAAAGGCGAGACGGCCTTCTCTCTACTATTTCACAACAACTGACGGACAACATGAGCTTCATGTAACAATCGCGATTGGTTTCAGATCGTGCTTATAGCAACGTTTGCCGTACCTTGAACGATATCTCATTAGAGCAGAACCGTCAGAGAGAGTCCAACAGTCGGCACTACCAGCTTGTAGAGGCTACTCAGGGTTCCATCTTAGGTAACCTTCGAGAGGTCCGGAGTGCTCAGGCTGCCTTATCAGCACGACTCGACCGGAGGGACCAGCATCGTAGTAGATCATGTCGTTCCAGACCATCACAGCAGGACGGCGAGGGCACCAATGCTCCTCCTCAGTAGTCTTTTTCAGGTTACCCCCCTTATCTTATTTCGAAACATTGGGGACAATGTTCGATTTACGTGTGGGAGGGGATTTTATTGCTTTCTGTCATTTCCCTTTTTAGTTAATTATTTCCTTTCAGTTATTTCCCTTTTCAGTAAGTTATTTAGTTTAATTTTCTTAGATAATGCATGAGTTTGACGAGTCACCAGTATAGTGTATTTTTAGTTCATCTTCATTTTTTCCCATTTCCTTAGCCTAACCAGAAAAATTTCAAAAAGAAAATAATGTTGTTTCACATGTTTTTTGGGCTTTGAGACAAGTTTAGATTAGGATGTGGTGACTTAGGTCAACTTTTTGAAACATCAGCACCGTTTTAGCACCATTGACCTCTTGAATATAGGAATCACTCCTAAACCCCACCACCATGGCCTTTATTATCATTTAAAAAATTGTCCTAAGTAGTTTATTTTAGCAGTCAGCTCCGGCCTAAGCATGCTCTACGTAGGGGGCCGATGAACATAAGTGAATGATCCAGTGCTAATAAAAAGAAAAAAAAAGGCAAAACTCTGGGATAGGTGACCCTCACAAAGTCATTTAAACCGAAAAAAGAGAAGAAGAAAATTTTTGCCACAAAAAAAAAAAAAAAAATTTGCAGTCACCTATTGTTAGTTGGTTCAGAGGTATCTGAAACTGAACTTGGTAGGACGGATTACGATCCGATCCCCCGCAACCACAATTAGGTCAAATAAAACAGGTTTACACATGCTTATGTGCCAGAAACCTTATGTTATGGATCAGAATCACTAACCGGTCACTCTACTATGAAGCATGTACAGATAACGGGCTTAATGTGATTGCGCCTGAATGAAAAGGACACAAAAAGATGAGAAGTTAGGCCTAGGTATTGTGGGATGATATGGAGTGGTTAATATAGGATTGAAGTTTGTGTTTGTGTTACTATGGTACCCTTGGTTCACTTAGTTAGTACCTGTCACTGCATCGTGACTTGAACTTAGAAGCCCTTTAGCCCAAAGACACGTGTTGACACCATATTTTCTTGAGCTTTAATGTTTGCTTGAGGACAAGCAAAGGTTTAAGTGTGGGAGAATTTGATCACACTAAATTTCACCGTATTTCTGACTCCGATTTCGCATGCATTCTTAGCTTTTATTGTTATTTTGTTATGTTATTACTTTGTTTTCTTTTGTTTTTAGGTTTTTATTGTAATCGGGGCTTGAATCGAGAAAAGGAGCGAAAAAGGAGTGGAAACGGACGAAAACCTAGAAATTCAGCGTTTTGCACTTACGGCACCCACCGTGGCGGGCGCCATGGGGTTAGCCATGACGTGGCCACGTCTCAAGACCACTCCACAACTGCCAAGACCCACGATCCCCACTCTTCCATTCCCTATTAGTACTATGGCGGGCGCCATAGGCCTGTGGCGGGCGCCACAAGGCAAAAAAGAAGTTCCCTCCACTTTTTAGTGGAGGGGCATCCTGGTCATTTCCCGCATTTAGTTTTCCTATAAATAGGACTTTAGTTTTTCGTTTTTCTTCATCCAAACTTAGATTCCTCTAGGCATATATCCGTTTTAAAGCAGTTACCATTCCACATCGGGGTGTTTCTGCAATCGAGTGATCGAGTCTGTAATCTGTCTGTGTGATCGAGTTTTGGAGCACTCTGGAGGAAGTTAATCCTGCCGCCATTTTAATTCCAGTTCGTATTTTACTTTTCCGCATTGCTTTACTTTTATTTATTTCTCGCACTGCTTTAATTTCTTTATTATCCGCACTCTCACTTTATTTCGTTTATTTCCCTCACTCGCTTTACTTTCGTTTATTATCCGCACTCGCACTAAATTCATTTACTTTCCGCACTCGCACTAAATTCCTTTATTTTCCGCACTCGCACTAAATTCATTTACTTTCCGCACTCGCACTAAATTACTTTTATGAAAAATTATAAAAAGAACATTTACTTTATCATGTCTAACTAATTCCATAAAGGTTAGGATGTAAGGATCGTAATTAAACCAGTAATCCGTATAATTGTTCGTGGAAACACCTAAGGGCTATTTTATCTTTCAATCTAATTGTTTTTAACTATTTCAAAAACAGCCAAAAGCGCTTTGTCTAGTTCATTAGGAGTTTTTAGATTAAAAAGAAAAGAGATTTTAAAATGATTTTCGGACGCGTTAGGAAGTTTAGAGTCTGGTTCGTAAGAACCTCTTTTTACTAAGAAGTCCAGGTTAAAATACTTTTCAACTTAGTTAAGATACTACGTTTCTTAAAAATAGGTTTACTACTCTAACGCAGTACGCACCTTTTTATCCGTGACAATAGGAGGGGTTGATTAGAGAGTACAACTCGGTTCTGAATACGCGAAAGCGACAGTTCCTGTTAAATTAGTTCTTTTCAAAGGAGAAAACATTGCCCATAAGTAGTTCCATTTACAAGTACTGGATTATCATTGATTACGTGAATTACATTCGAGCCTGTCTTTTATTTATTGTTTAAAATTATTATTATTTTTACCATTGCACCCTTCTTAAAACTCCTATATTTAGTTGCCTTAGATACACACCATAACAACATGTACGATAGATTGACACTTGGTCTCTGTGGATTCGACAATCTTTTATATTACTCTGACGTGTTCGTACACTTGCGAAAAACACGCATCAATGATCTGAACCTTTGAACCTGTGTGCTTTGCGTGATCTTGTTTGTGGTTGTTGCATCTACATATTCATCATGATCATCATCATAACCATTTTACAAGGAAAACAATTCCGATTATTGCAAATATTGGAAAAAGTAAATATTCCTTTTTGTCAAGATTTTTCATGACCGTATTCTAGATGTTGACCATGTTTGCAATAATCGAGTTGTTTTTCTAAAAATGGAAGTGAACATTGCATATCATTGCATCCTCGCATATTCTTGCGTTCATCCGAGTTGTGTGGGAACTCATCTTGGTTGTTTCCTTCTTCAGTTGTCTGTTGATCCGTCAAGCAGTCTCCTCACCACATATATGGTACTAGAGCTGCTAACAGATTGAGAGCTATCAAATTGAGAATGGAAAACCAAGAACAACATAACCTGGAAGTCCGGATGGAGATTAATGATTTGAAGGCCAGTATGACCAGGCTCACTGAAATGATGCAGGTTCTGATTGCTCGAGGTGAACCACCTCAAAGGACTGTTATCTCTGAAGTTTTTACTGTTGTTTTTGACCCTCCTGTGATTCAGCAACCGACTTCTACTTGGCCAGAATTTGGGTTACCTCCGGATTACATGCCAGCTGCTTCTACTGCTCAAATGGGCGGTCCATCTGTTGTGCCACTCTTTTCAGCTCCGACTTTTGTCGAACCTCAACCTGTTGTGCACACTACTGCTCAGACTACTTATTAGAATTCTCCTTTTTTGTACCAGGATGCTGGTCCACAAGTGGAAAGTCAGGGTGAACCTGGATATATGGATGAAGTTAGAGAGCAATGTTTTACTCTTGAGAAGAGGGTAAGAGGTTTAGAAGGAAAAGATGTCTTTGGTTCTGCTGCAATAGACATGTGTTTGGTCTCTGACCTAGTTTTTCCTGATAAGTTCAAAGTTCCTGTATTCGAGAAATACAATGGTCATACTTGTCCAAAGATTCATCTGCTGATTTATTGTCGCAAAATGGTTGCACATGCCAAGGATGACAAGCTGCTTATTCATTGTTTTCAAGATAGTCTGAGTGGTGCTTCTATGAAATGGTATGTGAGACTCGAGAAGAGTCACATCCGAAGCTGGAAGGATTTGTCTGATGCTTTTGTAAGACAATATAAGTACAATCTGGACATGGCACCTGACCGTCGTCAACTTCAAAACATGTCACAGAAAGAGAAAGAATCATTCAAAGAGTACGCTAAGCATTGGAGAGATCTAGCTGCTCAAGTGGAGCCATCTTTGGCCGAAAAGGAATTAACTGGTTTGTTCATGGACACTCTTCAACCGTTCTTTTGGGAGAAAATGGTAGGAAGTGTTTCATCTGGTTTTTTTGACCTAGTCACTATTGGAGAAAGACTAGAGGAAGGTATCAAGAAAGGTAAGATTACCAATGTTGAATATTCTAATGCTGTAAGAAAGTCTCTTGGGAACTTTCAAAAGAGAAGAGATGGTGATGCTTATGCTGTTTCAACTGAGAGGAAGCCTTATCGCCCACAACAACGATATGTTCAACCATATGTAGTTGCAGTAGCTCCTGTTGTCAAAGCTCAACCAGTTCAAGCTCAAGTTCAAGTTTGAGCTCAAGCTCAGGCTCCTCATCCCGCTATTGGACAAAATCAGTATCGCAATAGGCCAAACTTTGATCCTATCCCGATGAATTACACTGACTTGTATCCTTCCTTGATTAAGAGTGGTATAATTACTACTAGGCCTCCGCCTGCTGTTCCAGATCCTCTTCCAACTAACCATAGATCGGATCTTCGTTGCGAGTTTCATCAAGGTGGAACTAGTCATGACTTGGAACATTGCTTTGCACTGAAAGCTAAAGTGCAAGAACTTATCAGGAACAACATCATTTCCTTTCATGACACTAATCCTAATGTTGTCAACAATCCTTTGCCGAAGCATGAGAAGTGAATCTTCTAGAAGAATTCAACAGTCAAATTTTCTTCAAGGCCAAAATCTCAGACAGGACAACTCATCCTTGTTGCTGATGGATCACTAAGCCATTGTTTCTTTATGTTTGCAATTTTCTTCAATTGTATTGACTTGTTTGCTTTTAAGCTTGTTTGTACTTTCATGTTGATTTTAATGAAATGAGCATTGCTTTGTTTTGATTCAATTTCATTTACTATTTGCATCTTTATGCTTTATATCTCAAAGTTCATTTTTTTCTCACAAGCTTTTACAATGATTGGAGGGAGAATGATGAAAACAAGATATCCATAATTGTTGTTAGTATGCTTTCAATTGAGACTTGGATGATGATATACAGGCATTGTTTCAAATCCCAAACACTGGAGAAATAAGGTAGTTAATCCTTTGTCAACCCCTTTGAGCCTTGAAGTTGGAGTTTCTTTCTATTCGAAAAACCCCGCAATATTAACCTGGGGATGGGTAGTTCTCAATTAATTCAGATGTGCATTCAAGTACAAGAGAATCATTCAAGACGCCTTTCAATAAAGGTTGCAATCTTGAGTTTTCCTTCACACACATCAAGAAGTGTTGAAGATGTCTCTCAATTCAAAAGTCGATGATGGTTCGCTGTAATCATTAAGCCATGCAGTCACTATCTTTCAAAAAAATGATATTGAAAAAAAATTGAAAAAAAAAATCAAAGCCCGCTAAGTCAAAACCTATGAAGGAGACTTAGGAAAAAAAATTGGGGCATCCCGCTGGCTGTAAGTTCAAATGACATAGTTCAGGTAAAAGTTAGGGATAATAAAAGAAAGATTTGTCAAGAGGTCATCAAAATCCTCAACAAAAATAATATGAGTTGACCAAAGTCCTCACCAGAAAAAAAAGGGAGAGGTGACTGCTATCTCAAAACCCTTTGGCTTATGAACCATCTTCATCTGTGCAATCCCAAATTTCTTGGAACTTGAATGCATAGGCTGAATTAATTGAATGTAGGACTGGAGTTCATCACGAAGTTGGGTTGGGTACAAATAAACTTTGAGCTTATATCCTTTGTTTCATAAACCGTGAACCAACCCTCGTTACAACCTTCAAAAGTCCTAATTGAATCCATGTTTCTTTTGAAAAGCATACTACAGCGAGGTTGCGTAAACTGACTCCCAAGTTCGTTACCAATCATTTTTTTTCTTAACTTTGCTTTATCTTTCATTTCATCTCAACCTCCGTGTGTTGACAATCTTTTCAATTACTTTACATCAATAAATTTCATTCCAAAAATGATTTTTGATTTCAAAATTTTGCATGAACTTTGCATTAAAATTACCAGGTTTGTACAAACAATTTTTATTTGCAAACAAACTTTCCTCATCAAGGAATTTTCAAACAGTTGAGAAACTTGGTCAGTGATCCTACCAAGGGGCAAGTTTTTCCCAGGTCTTATGGTTCAAGAGTTGTTGCTCAGTGCAAGTTATTCTCAGATTTGGTTAGTCAGAATATTCTCTGCAAGTTTCATACCGGATTTATCTTCTCAACATTCATTTCAAGAACTGAAGCCATGATCAGTTTATTTTCTCAACAGTCATTTCAAGATTTGATCATTATTTTCTCCGACAGTAGTCAAGGAATGAATCCATTATCAGTTTGCCTTCACCATTCATTGAACTTGGGGCAATCTTCTTCAAGAATCTCCAAGCAGCTTTTCATGACTTCTCTCAAAAGATTTTCCACTTGATACAGTTTACTGGTGTGACAGAGATATGTTCAAGAATAGTAACACCTCTAATCTCTGAGCAGAATGGCAGTGATCTATGTGTTGAGGAATCAGTCTTCCATCTTTTCCACTCCTCTAAGAGTCTAAACTGGTTGTCAAAATTTCCCTCTCATATTCTTTTCTTGGGTGTGTTATTCCCCATTTTTTATATATGTTTGCATATTTGAGTGTGTTAGTCCTTATTATGCGTTTCTCGAGGTCCTGTTGTTTTCAACATCTTACCTTGTGATCAAAGTCCAACTTACTTGGTATTTTATCTTTGCCTCTCCAGAACCTTTTATTCACCTACTTGTTGTTCTTCTACGATTTTTTGCACCTCTTTTATCTGATTGCCATTCTCGGATGTGCATAGTGAAGTCATCATTGATTTGATGTACTGTCCCAGACCTTTTTCCCATCTCATTCAGTTCTGTTCCTGAATGTTGTGATTCACATTTTATCCGATTGCTATTCTTGGATGTTGTGATCACTTTCCTTCCGATTGTTATTCTCGGATGTGCATAGTGAAGTCATCATTGATTTTATGTACTGTCCCGAACCTTTTTCCCATTTCATTCAGTTCTGTTCCTGAATGTTGTAACTCACATTTTATCTGATTGTTATTCTCGGATGTTGTGATCACTTTCCTTCGGATTGCCATTCTCGGATTTCCATGTTGGAGTCATCATTGAGTTGATGTACTTTCCCGAACTTTTCCCATTTCATTCAGTTCTGTTCCTGAATGTTGTGACTCACATTTTATCTAACTGCTATTCTCGGATGTTGTGATCACTGTCCTTCCGATTGCCATTCTCAGATTTCCATGTTGGAGTCATCATTGAATTGATGTACTTTCCCGAACTTTTCCCATTTCATTCAGTTCTGTTCCTGAATGTTGTGACTCACATTTTATCTGATTGCTATTCTCGGATGTTGTGATCACTTTTCTTACGATTGCCATTCTCGAATTTCCATGTTGGAGTCATCATTGAGTTGATGTACTTTCCCTAACTTTTCCCATTTCATTCAGTTCTGTTCCTGAATGTTATGACTCACATTTTTTTTATTGCTATTCTCGGATGTTGTGATCACTTTCCTTCCGATTTCCATTCTCGGATTTCCATGTGGGAGTCATCATTGAATTGATGTACTTTCCCGAACTTTTCCCATTTCATTCAGTTCTGTTCCTGAATGTTGTGACTCACATTTTATCTGATTGCTATTCTCGGATGTTGTGATCACTTTCCTTCCGATTGCCATTCTCGGATTTCCATGTTGGAGTCATCATTGAGTTGATGTACTTTCTCGAACTTTTCCCATTTCATCCAGTTATGTTCCTGGATGTTGTGATTCACCTTTTATCTGATTGCTATTTTCAGATGTTGTGATTACCTTTTTCCGATTGCCATTCTCGGATATCCCTAGTAAAGTCAGTAATGTCATCCTTGGATGCTTATGGTGTACTTTTTCGGGACTTGTCTCACTTCATTCAGTGCTATTCTTGGATGTTGTGATCCTTTTTGTCCAATTTCACCTCTTGGAAATGTTCGCCTCAGCTGAGCCATGTGTTAGTCTTTAGCATGCTACTTTTCCCCGTCGGAGTCTTATGCTCCTTATCCCCAGCGTTTTTTTTTTCATTTTTCATGTGTCTTTTTATTCCTCACAGAGTTCTCTGCATTTCATGTACATCTCATATGCTTTCATAACATTTTCATAGCATTTCATATCCTTTTCATATCATCTTCATATCATTTCATATCGTTTCGTTTCATTTCATTCCATTCCATTTTTTTTGCATCTTAGGATCCAAAATTTGGGTTTTTTTATATATTTAAGTATCTTCCATCTTGTCGAAACGAAGATTTCAATCTTCATTATCTCTCAATTGAAGAAACTTAAATAGGGGCATCTCTCATACCCTAATTTTTGACCCTAAGATTTTTCGCATCTCATCTGCATCTTGCATACAAACAAGATCGCGCACTGGTTCATTTATCCTTCTCGGGTGCAGGTTTATGCCTCACAGGGGATCACCGTTTTTTGTTATTTGCTTTCATTTATTTATGTTCACTAACCATTAATCAAAATCCAAAAATATTTTTTTGTTTCCTTTTACTAACCTTTTTTCAGGAAGAGGAACCATTGAAAATGTCAAAAATAGCAGTCCTGCAGCTCGAGTGAATTTCACAGACAAAAGTCGAAGACGATCCGCAAATAATTCAAATTTTTATCTGATCAAGGATTTCCCGAGTTAATTGATTCATTCAAAGGATTTCCAAGGGCCGTGTGTTTACTTCTTCAACGCACAATAAGAATTGGGCCGAAGCAACCAAGCAGCTATAATTGAACAAAAAAATTCAAAATTCAGCTTGGTTAACCGGTTAACCAGTGCGAAATTTGAATTTTTTATTCAAATTCAGCACCCTTAGATCATTGATTTAATTGGAATATTCTAGATCCATTGGTTTCTGATTTCTCTACATCACTTTGATCATTTCCTACCATAAACCCTCACTAATCACCACTTTTTTCCATTTCCCACCAAAATTCCAATTACCAAACCTAAATTCAAATTACCAAAGCAAGCTCCATTCCACCAAATTCCCATACCTAAAGTCTTTAAATAGGACCATAATTTCATTCATTCACCAAGCTTTAGAGAGCCAAATTCACCTTGCAAAAATTTCTACAAGCTTTTGATAGCCACAAAACCTCTTGCAAAATACTCCCCCAACACCAAAATTCTCAAAAGCTCACTTTCTTTCTTTTGAAGTTATCAAGAATTCACATTGAATTCTTGATTAAATTGAGCTAAACCTTCATCCTTTCATTCTTTTGGTCATCAATTTCAGTAGATCTAAGCTTGTGTTGGTCCAATTTGAAGAAGAGCTTTTGGTAATTCATCTTCCTCCATAAACCCATATTCATCATCAACATTCAAGATGTAGATATTTGGTGCTTTTGTTTCTAGATCTTTTGGATCTTTATTTGTTGTTTGATTGCAGGGATTCCACTGTGTTTTGGTTTTAAAATTCGTGCAAATTCAGATCATGATCATCCAATGTTTGTGAAAAGGTTTCTAAATGGATCATGCTGAATTTTCTGCATTTTTCAGCTTCTGGTATAGCGTTAACCGGTTAACCAATTGGTTAACAGGTTAACCAGTTTCAAAACAGCGTAAATATTCAAAATCTGCTTGCGTTAACCGGTTAACCAATTGGTTAACCGGTTAACACAAGTCAGAATGGTGTTTTTGGCTTATTTCAAGCCCCTTTTTGGTTCCTCTTTCTTCTTCTTCTTCATCCTTTTTATTTTTACCTTGGGAAGCACTTTTGGGAGTGATTTCTCCTTAATTTCAATGAACTTTGGGTGTAGATTAGAGTAGTTAATGTTCATTAATTCAAAACTACCTTTAAGTGGATTATTAAATTCATTTAAGGTATTTTGCATTAGTGATACATTTTCATGCTTGAATCCACCGAGATGAGTGATTGAACTTAAGGATGGAAGAATACCATAAATGCGGCTCAATTTGGTATTCACCTTTATTTTCGTGCGGTATTGCGTCCGGGTAGCAATTTACACATCATTTATCTCGCATGCATTAGCACTAACATTATGCACCTTAATTGGTGGTGGCCGGCCTCATTTGTAGGGTAATTACTTCGTAAATTACTCGGCGATTGCTTAACATAGACCTAAATTTGTCCCGATTTCGAAATAAAAATCTAATTAGGTACTTGCACTTTCGTGGACCGGATCTCTTGTTGATCGTGTAATCCCAAAGTGGTTAATCATATTGCATCAAGAATCGAGACTTATGAATGTTTGATGCGTAGGTGCTTTGGGCCTCCCAATCGCCTTTCAAATTTCATTGAATTTTGTTCGATTTGCCTTGATTAATCGCTATAGTGTAAGATGCTAAGCGGATCCGGTTGCCTTCGATTTTGGTCACTCTTTCTCTTTTGGTTGTGGTTGATTAAGTTCACCATACCATTATTATGTAAATATTATTATACTACTACTACTATTAATATTTTAGATTCTTGCACTTTAATTTCTTTTGCTATTAACATTTAAATTCTTGCACTTTTATATGCTTTTATTTTATTTTGCTTTACTATGCTTTATTCATCCATTATCATGTTTATTATTTGCTCTTTTTTTTGTTATGTTGATTTTCCTTTTGTCCATTTGGACACAAAAACATTAATTAAGGATTAAACTTCTAAAAGACTTGTGACTTTAATTTTGGACTATGACCATCATCATTAGCATTGGACTTGGAGTTTTGGACTTAGATTTTAGGATCTTACCCTTTGCTTGAGTTGTTATAGATTGAAGACCTTAGAGGATTTGGTTCACTTGTTTTTGAAGATGGAAGTCCTATTGTTTCAAAGAATGTTCACCATACGGTTTGATCGTTCTTCCTTTAACGTTTACTTTCAAGTCTTAGGATAGTCCCTTCATCTCTTCCCCTTTCTTAAATTTTCAAATCTTCTCCCTATTTCAAAAATCTTCTTTATTTTTAAACTTCAAACTCCTTTCATAATCAAACCTTGACTTAGGTCAACAAGAAAGTAATTACTATCCATCCAAGGTTCAACAATAAACACAAAATCCGGCTTGTGCTTTATGATAAGCCTTTTTAGAGCTAACAAAGGGGGGAGTTAGCCATACCCGTTGCATTCCAATAAAGAAAAATCATTGGGAGGATCTTGAGAAATCCACCATTGACCTTGTGGTATAGGGAACTTTTGAAGTAGAAGCCTTTCTCTTTTTGTAAGCTTTTTTCCTAGCCTTAGGCAAAACAGTCTGAAACTCATGATCTTCCTCATCAAATTTCCCCCCCTCATCCAATGCATTCCAAGATTTCTGCAGAAAGATAATATTGTCCACATTCTGAGAATCAGTCAACTGCCCATCAATAGGCGAGTTGCATCCACAAATTCATCAGAACTGTCATCAGAATTCAAGCTTTCCAAAACCTGATTAAGAATAGGTCCCACTGCATTATTGTTGCAGTTCTGTACATTTTCTGGTTGCAAAACTCCTGAACCAACTGGCACAACATCCTGAGAATCAGAAGCTGACCCTACAGAATTACCAGAATTTGGAAATTCCACCCTTAAATTATTTTGAGCAGAGACAACCTTGAAACTACTATTATTAATTCCATTGTCCTCATGCATATCAATTTCAATTTGGACATTTTCATTCTGCCTGCTAACATGGGAACAACCACATTTTTGGCTTGTTGCTTAGAAGTTCCAGCCACCCCTTCATTGACTTTACCATTGCCCTCACTGGTTCCTGGAAATTTCTGGCTGACAGATTAATTATGACCAATATGCTTACATTTTTCACAAAACCCAAGGAGGTTTACATACTCCAATAGAATTGAATTTGATTTGTATTGCATTGCATTGAATTTGCTATAAAAAAATGTAATAACAAAAAAATCGAAACTAAACAATGCAATGTTTTACTATTCCTATTTAATATAGTCTACTCATTCAATTAAAAAATGGAAATTTGTTGTATTCAATAAATTTGAGAAAAAATGGAAGAAAAAAAACCAAATAGAATTATAAAATTTTGTCATTTAAAATAAAAAATATTTAATCACAATTTTGATAATCTATTTTACTTGATTTATAAGATTGATTCTCCTATTTTAAGTTTAAATAATTTTTTCATGCTCTCATATTTTTGTACATCAAGTTAATGATTTTAAATTTTTTTATAAATAATTAGTTTCTGGTGAAACAAGACAAATTATCATATCTAAACCTATAGTAGAACTTTATAAATAAAATATAAATTAAAAAGTAAATATTTTATCAATTTTAACAAAAATATAAGAAGGGATCAAAACTGTTTATTTAATTTAAAATGTAATTTTTTTGTATTGTATAGTTTTAACCCTTTAAACAACTTATATACTTAATGACCTAGTGGGAGGGAATTCAGGTCTTAAGGGTTTGTTCCCCTGGAGTTTTTGAGTTTGAAGGAGTCTAAGATCAATTCTTAAAGGCTACGTAGGGTGAGAAAACTCTCGGATGAATTAGTCGGTACGGAAGAAAGATACCACTCTATAAAAAAAAGTTATAACTTAAAAATTTAATAATAAAATTAAAATGTAAAATAAAAGAAATTTAACAAATTTTCATATTGATACTTTTTCTAAAAGTAAAACACTCTCTTTGGACAACTTTCTCTAATACTATCTTAACTTTATTAATAAATACAAACTATTGAAATAAAAATAGATGTTTCTAATTGATATTAAAATGGAAAATTTTCTTTGTATACAATGTATTGAGAAAATGAGAATTTTCTTAAGGAAGAAAAGTAAAAAGTTTTTGAGAAAAGGTTTAAATTTACTATGTATTGAGAAAAGGTTTAAAGTAGAAAGTTCTTTGTATCCAATGTATTGAGAAAATTAAAATTTAATAATCCTATTTTAAATTTGACAAATGGAAGGAAAAAAAATTAAGTGGTAGAAATTTTTATTTTAAAATAAAAAAAATTGTAATTGCAATTTTTATCCCTTTATTTTAGTTTATTTATGAAATATATTTTTCTATTTTAAATTAGCAAAATGCTAACGAGTACTCCCAAGACATTAGTTAAAAAATTAAAAAAAAAATAAGTTGAATATTTTTAAAAGACTATAAATACATGTTTTTTCTAAAAAATATGTATATTCAATCCACTAAAAACATAAATAATTAACTTTTTTTTAAGAATTGTGTATATTCAATTATTTAAATTTTTTAACCAATACCTAGACACTGGTTAGCATAACCTTTTAAATTAACATAATTTTGGTCACACTCTCGTAATATTGCCCTTCAAATGAAGGTTCAATTTTTTAAATGAGAAGTCTCTTGTGAAACATGACAAATGATTGTATATAAATCTATTGTAAAATTTTATAAATAAAAATATAAATAAAAAAATGAATATTTCATCAATTTTTTATAATAAAAAATATGAGAGGCAGCTCAAAACTTTTTTAATTTAAATTTGGGTGTATAATTTCGTGATAGTAAAATTGAATATAAAAATTTTAATTTGGACTAGAAAACAAATATATGTTATATATGTTTTATTTATTTTAAAATGTATTTTTTTTACAATACTTTTTAAAGATTCATTGTATGCTACCAGCCCTTTAAATAACATATGACTATGTAAAAATTGACTACAAAAATTGTGTATCCAATACACTAAATGAATATTATTGACAGTAAATGATTATTTTATAGCATTAGTTAAAAAATTAAAATTTAATCATTTAAATAAAAATGTAAAAATAAAAGTAATTTAACAAATTAAAGCTCTTTCGATATTTTTTTTATAAAGTAAAACACTCTCTATGGACAGTTTCTCTAATACTATCTTTACTTTATTAATAAATATAGATTATTGAAAGAAAAAAAATTTAATTCAATTTAAAAATGGACAGTTTTTTAATTTTTTTAAGGACGGAAAAGTAGAAATTTTTCTTAATATAGCATAAATATCTATCATAATTTTTTACTAATTTAAAATAAAATATGTTTTTCTATAGCGATTAAAGATTAATATCTTATGTTGTATTTGGTTTATATTGTATTTGATGAATTTTATTTTTAGAATAACATACATAGTTTAATAAATAATTTGTCAAAATAATCTAATGCTCAGATTTATTATTATTCTAACGTAATATAACAAATAATTCGTCAAACTATTTGGCGAATGGACAAAGCAACAATTTTTTTTACACATTCGTCAATTGAGATGGTTTTAGTTAATTTTTTTGTATTTATTTTACACTTAGTCGCTAATTGAGATGACGAATGAGTGAAAATTATTTTTTTAATTTAACATGGTGTCGCCAATTGAAATGACGAATGAGTAAAAATTATTAAACACTTTCGTCATTCCAATTGACGAATTAGTGTATATGAAAAAGAAAAAAAATTGATTTGACACATTAGTCATTTCAATTGCGTGTCTTTTTTTGATAAATTTTTCAAACTTTCGTCATTCCAATTAACGAATATACTTTAAACTACGTCATTTTCGTAAATACACTCAAAATTAGATTATTTTGAAAAATTATTTATTAAACTATGTTATTCTAAAATAAATAAAAAATTGTACTATTTAATGGGTAACTTTTTATCTTTAAAAAGCCTCATTCTCTTTTTCTTTGTAATCAAGATCAAGTATATTTTGTATTCTTATCTATATATCCTTCTTTTATATATATATATATATATATATATATATATATATATATATATATATATATATATATATATATATATATATATATATATATATATATATATATATATATATATATATGAGAAAATGGGAAGTTAAGGGAAAAGTCAAAGTTTTTTTTTTTTTAAATAGAATAACCAAATTATAATTTTCTTTTCTATTTTAATGTTCATTTGTGTCCAACCCTATATTAATATTCTCTCTTAACAAGTTCTCTGGATATCTCTTCTACGTTGTACGTTAGAGAAAAAAGAGTGTGCTATCATTTCACTCTAAACATGGTGGTAGAAAAATCAAATCAATTAGAAGAGTTCAATAATTTAAGTTCAGAAAAATTAGCTGAAGTGAAAGCTTTTGATGATTCAAAAGAAGGTGTCAAAGGTTTGGTGGAGTCTGGAGTATCAAAGATCCCACGCATTTTTCACAGTGGGAAGCTAAACATCGACGAAAACTCTGCTACAGACATCAAGTTTTGTGTTCCCATTATTGATCTTGAAGACATACACAACAATCCAACTCGACGGTTAGAGGTAATCAGCGAAATTCAAAAGGCATGTCATGATTGGGGATTTTTTCAGGTGATTAATCATGGAATTCCTGTTATTGTCTTAGATGGAATGATTGAGGGAGTTCGTAGGTTTCACGAACAAGATCCTGATGTAAGGAGAGAGTTTTACACGCGTGATACAACTAAAAAAGTTAAGTATTTCTCGAACGGATCACCTTTTAGTGGCCAACCTACAAATTGGAGAGATTCATTTGGTGTTACTGTTTCTCCTGATCCATTTAAACCAGAAGAAATACCATTATTATGCAGGTAATTAAAAATATATATGTTTTTATGTTACAAGAAAATGTATATTTTTAAAATCAACATGAAAACTATCTTAACTATTGATGAGTTGATTTCATACTTGCAGAGATATTGTGATTGAGTATTCCCAAAAAATTAATGATTTGGGTTTCACTATGTTTGAGTTGTTGTCAGAGGCACTAGGACTCAACCCTTCTTTCCTCAAAGAGTTTAATTGTGCTGAAGGACACTCTATTCAGGGTCATTACTATCCACCATGCCCTGAACCCGAACTGACTTTGGGTGCTTCCAGTCACACTGATGCTGACTTCATCACATTACTTCTACAAGACCATATTGGGGGTCTTCAAGTTCTTCATGAGGGTAAATGGGTCAATGTTCCTCCAATTCATGGAGCTTTTGTTGTCAACATAGGAGATCTTCTACAAGTACGTATGAATTTTACAAATTTTATGTATTCAAAACGATATTTATATATGTTCATCGAAAACAAATGTGTCATCGGAGATTCTTCTAGGAGAATAACCCAAGTTCATATCTTCTGTAATTTCATATACTCTTACACTATTATTAATATGTGGTGCTATTTAATGACTTTCTTTTATGTTATTGCAGCTTCTCTCAAATGGCAGGTTTGTAAGTGTTTATCATCGAGTCTTATCAAAGAAAGAAGACCCAAGAATTTCTGTTGCAAGCTTCTTTGTGAATTCTCCTCATCCAATTGAAGGTGAATTAAAGATTTATGGTCCTCTTAAGGAATTGATTTCAGAAGAAACCCCACGGATCTACAAAGACATTACAATAAAAGAATTTTTGGCACATTATTATGCAAAAGGCCTTGATGGGAAATCTTCCTTGGAGCCCTTCAAAGTTTGAGTACAGCATGACATAATATTTGATATTTTCATTGAGCAGATCATAATCTATTTGAATAATTTGTCTCTTTTTTGCTATAAGCATGTTTTATATGTATCAAGTTTTGGATATTGAAATAAATGAATTATCTATGCTCGTTTGTTGGCATTTCTAAAATAAATAGGTTGAATATTTTAACCAATACTTTTTAAATTAGATAAAATACGTCCTATATTTTCACACAGAAAAAAGTTGTGTAACAACTACATGGTGAGAAAATATGGTATTAGAGACACAAATTGAATGAGCTTGTTGACTATAAATATTAAGGGAATATTCATTTCTCCTCGAAAATAGTTTGATAAAAATAATCTAGTAATGATGATATAAGGCATGCTAATTGAAATTCTTCAACTTTATGGGTTACTATATGATGTTGGTTGGAAATATAAGTGAAAAAGGTAAAGAAATGGGATTGATAAGACATATCCCCTTTAAAAATGATTTTGAAAAATTTCAAGCAAAAATCAGAGTTTAGTAAGTGAAAGCTAAAATAGCATAAGATGGAAGCATATAATCTCATCACTATGGATTATAACCAATACATTTTAATGTCATCGCTAAGAGAATGATGAAACAATGACATAAGTCAACTTGAACAATTCAAATTGCTTAATCTAAGAAATTTAATGTCTCAACTTAGACACATTGTTTAATATAATAAACTTAAGTATGACTCAATAGATTCGATGCAACGTAGACCTACGCTTACATCATAAATCACTACAAGTATGATCTTAACCTAAATGACATACAAATTATACTATGATCTATCTTTATATGCTAAACAACGAAAGTTAAAAGAGACAAGTAAGTACTAAAGTATAAAGAGATATACAGTGGTTCGATAACCAACCTCACTTTGCCTAATCTACTATTCAATGGCTTTAAACAATTGGGAAAAATAATCACGTCTTTCACTATTTTCAAGATTTAATATACAAGTATTTTGGTACAACAAAGTATCATTAATTTAGATGTTAATAACCACACATTAGCCTACACACGAATCCAATGACATCTTATTTTGTTGATGCAAATACTTAACTACTATTGCCATACCCTAAATTTTGACCCTAAGATATATGCCTCATCAGAGGAAGTTCACTTACCAAAGGACTAGGTCAGACTGGTTTGAACAGTATCCCCGTAATGGATCAGGATTCCTAAGTTCCTCAGTGGATTAAGACAAATGACCAATCATTAATATATAAGATTTTCAACCTTTCAATCACCAATCAAAGGGTTAAGGAATCTCAAATGATAAAAAATCATTCAAAAACTATACAGAAGTTTCAGTGATCTGGGCCCCGAGCCATCACAATCACCAATTAGGGTTTTAGTCATCTAATCCCTCCAAATAAAATTTTTCATGAAAAAAAGAAGCCAAGACCTCCATACATCATCGAGAAAGATTGACATGACTTTGACAAGCCATTTACAAGTACAAAAGATGTAGAGATCAAGGATTCCAAGATTAGGGTTTCAATCGAGGATCCCAAGACCAAGATTTTCCTATGGACAAGAGCCAATACCATAGGGAATGGTTTAAATAGCTCATATACATCATAGAAATCCATTCATAAGGTCAAAATACCTCAGAGGATGTCCAGTCAAAAAATTAAAAAAACAGGGGTATCTAGTATAATTTCCATCTGGACCAAAAAGTCAAAGTTTGACTTTTTCACCAAAAATGATCCTCATGACCTATATTACAAGAATATATGGTCCATGAATGCATTTGATCACAAAAAATCAGATATTTGAAGATAACTTGTAAAAGGGGCAATCTTTGAAACTTAGAAAGTTTTCTAAGTTATGGAAAAAGTGTTCAAGTACCCTACTTCTAAGCATCATAACTTGTGATCCAAGTATCTGATTTTGGTGAACCAAAGCTCAAATGAAATATCTCATCATAATCTACAAATGATTCAACTACAAGAAACTCCAATTCTTCATGGATTTTAAATTACGATTGGATCAAAATCAAGAAAAATACTGATTTTCAACACTTAGACAAAATTTGTCTAAGTACAAAATCAGCAAAACACCAAAACTTGGACGAATTTTTCACCAAGATCCAAGCTGATTTAGATCCTTCTCAAAACATCAATGTTGTTGCAAATGTTGCCAACAATTCAAAGAACCAATTGGCATGAAAAGATCTTGCTTGTACATGAAGAAATCATGGATCAAAGTGACCATCCAAAACTGTTTTGTAAGAAACAGATTTTCTCAAACTTTTGAAATCTGATTTTTTGAATCAAAGGACAATGTCATGTGGGTTTAAACATCTAAACAATCATTACACACCTAATCAAACCTACAAATTCATTATTACACCATGGAATTCACCAAAATGACATTCATGAATTTCAACATTATGCATTTTGATACAAGGGTCACCAAGCTCCAAAATAGCATATTCTTGGATCTCTTGTTCAACAAGCAATATGTGGACACAATCCAAGCATAAAACTTCTAAGGAATCTGAATTTTGTTGCTGCATAGCGGAGCTATTTGAGAAATTCATCATTTCACGTGTAAGAGATATTTTTACAAAGCATGACTTACAATTGTGACCTCATCTCTTCAAGACTTAAAGGCTAAGTAATCTCAACATCTTTGCATATAAATGATACCTCATTTGATCAGAAAAATTACACCAAAGCCTCTGATCTCCAATATTTCTCTCATTTGCTTTTAAAGACTCAAAACTTGATATCATGAGCAATCACTACTGGTTTTTGAGTTCTAACTATCCAGATATCCCAACAAACCACCAACCATATACCTCCTTCTCTACCTTTCCTCAGATTACTAGATTTACAAAAATCTAACCAAACAAAAAAACTTCCCTTAAAAGTCAAAGCCTTAACTTCCGAAAAACCTATCCAATCCGAAATTTTCTTCCAAACCAATTTTTCAACAATATAATTTAACAAAACATGGTCTTAGGTCTCTGAAGCCGAAGAGCAAAAGGAACAAATAATGTCATTATTATCAAGAATAATACATTTACCGAATAACGAAACTTTCAAAGGTAATCTTTTAAGAAACATCGCCAATCAAAAGCTTTGATTTTGAAAGGGAATGTCAATCTCCACACCTAATCCAACGCTGAAGCATTAAAATGATGAGAGCCAAACAGAATATGGGAAGAGAAAGCTAAGGTGTAGAAGGATTTAACCAAGAACATTCCATTGGGCTCACAATTCCAAAAAATCGCATCCCTTACTTCACTCTTTAATTGTTAGTGCTCCAAGAAAAAATGGAACATTGATAAACCAGATGCAGAACAGACAATAGTAGGGACTACAGATTCGCGATCCGTCAAAAAACCAGCAGCAAAAAGATCTGACACAAAGGAATGAAATTCATGCGGGACTGAGAACAACCCTACTTATGCTATGACAGACGTTGCTATAAAAAACCCGCAGGTACATAAATAGAACTTGTAGCTAGTGCAAGCATATCTAATAGACATGCAAAGGAAAATTTGTTAGCGAAATCAGTAACTAAGGGGGTTGTGCTCGACTGATGAATCTCCTCATTTTGAAAGATACAATCACCCCACATCCAAAAACCATTCTCCCACCCAGCCATTGCTACCACCGAAACATTTTGTAAACTCGATAATGAAAATAAATACATAAACAACCACTTTAGCTGACCACAACCAGCCCAGTTCGCCTACCAAAAGGAAGTACTGTATCCGTTTCCCAAATAAACACAACAAATTTTCTCCAAAAAATCATCTTTGTACGATTTAGAAATCGAGATAAGATCCAAAAACCAAAAAGAATAAGAGATTTTACGGTTTAAACTAGAGCGCCCATCCCACATCAACATACAGATGTCACCATATTTAGCCTCAAGCACCCGAAACCATAAGTCTTTTGATCCGCCGATTATCCTCTATCTTCATTTTTGTAGGAGAGACTCATTAAAAACGTCCAATCTTTAATGTAAGGCAAACAAAGAGATTTCCAATTAATCCACTGAACCCTTCTTTTCGATTCTGTGCTACCCCAAAGAAAACTACACTGGATTCTCATCATCTCCTTCCAAATTTTCACCGGGGCTTTAAAAAAGGAGAGATGTAAAGTAGATAAACTACTAAGAACCGATTTGATAAGAGTGATTCTACCTCCGAAGGACAAAAACCTACCTTTCCAACTCGAAAGTCTTTTACCAAACTTAGAGAGCAAAGGAGTCCATGAGGCAATACTTCTAGGATTAATGCCTATTGGAATTCCAAGGAAAGAAAATTGACGCGATTTTGTTCTACAAGGTTAAAATAAGCCCATGCCTCTACAAAGTTCATGTTAACATTAATGCCAACTAGTTTGCTCTTGTGAAAATTAATCCCAAACCCCAAGACTAACTCAAACACTCTAAGCACCGCTTTAATAGCCCACATATGCCTCCAACTACCATCACCCACCAAAAGCGTATTGTAACACCCCACTTTCCCATTTTAGAAAATACTTTAAAATAATACAAAATTCAGAGTTTTAAGCACCAATCGTGGAATGTCACATATAAAAAATAAAGTCAACAACAAAACCTCTTTATTATTAAAGAATTATTCACAGTGGAAAATAATCATTTTATTCAATTCATGGCAACTACCAACATCAATAATATTCATCAACATCTCTTGTGTTATAAAGTTTCAACCAAAATAGGAAAGTAACAATAATTAGAATAAGTAACATAAAAAATCTCTGAGTCCCGTGTTACGAATGATAATCATTACATGATTCGAACTGACAAAATAAAATAGTATATCCAATATACCATTTTTGCATTAAAATTAATCATATCACATATGAATTAGATTGATCAAATATGTGCAACTTATGGACGATTGACATATCGTTACTTCACCATACTATTGTCAGATTCCGAAGAATAGTCAATATCAACCATCCAAACCGTACATAATCTGATGCCAAGAAAATCAATATCCAGATTTGATTTAATTTTTGTTTACGTGTTTTAATCCAATTAAAACAAAATAACAGAAAATAAACAATCACCAGACTCATGGTTTCGTAAGTGGCTCTGATATCACTGAAGGAAAATTAGTGATATGAACGCAGCAGAAAACAAAAATTTCCCTTTAGAGATCCTTACGAAATGGTCATCATCCGTGATAGAAAAGTTACCTCTTGTGGCGATGAAACCATTGAATCTGAATCGATGGAAGATCATGAGCGTTGTACGACGAACAATGCCTCTACTCAGTCCACACGAACAGCTTCCTCCAGTCACAGTGTTAGCTGATTAGATTAAAGGTTTAGAGTGAGGGAGAGAAAAAATAGAATACGACAAGGGTTTCAAAACAACAACTGAGCTTCTGCACAAGGGTTCTATTCATAGAACTACTTGTGTGAGATTCAAGCTAAAAGCCCAACTCAATAATAATATTATTATATTATTATAATAACTATTATTATAATAAACATAATTTTATTATTATTATTATTATATTTTATAACTATTATAAAATTAATAATAACTATTATTATATCATATATAAATTAAGCATATGGTATCTTACCATACTCCGTATTCCATTCAAGTGCATCGTACCTTACGGTGTACCTTATTTATCCTACCCATTCTCTAACTGTCCTTATGTGTGTGATCCTGTAGGATTTTGATACATTGATAATTATATTAAATCATGTATTTAACATAATAAACAGTGAGCGGTATCTAGTAACACATCACTGCTACCCAAGTCACAAAATTTTCATGTTATCTGACAAAACCTTTTGTGATAGTACATGTGTGTACAATTACCCTTTTCCCCTTATGTCTATATTGAACACAAGACATATATTGTGTCATCCTTGTCTAGTTCAATATTGGGCCCTTAGACATTTACCCTGTTATGCAGGATGGACAAATTCCATCTAGGATACTCATGTCCCTCAACATGTTTTGTGAAGTACCCATCAACTGTCTTTATAATCATCTAGTTACGAATAACGTTTGATAAACAATAAAGTACTTGACTCTAGATCTAGGGTCCATAGTAGTTTCAGGTCGAAGGGTGGTATACACCACTATCACCATGAGAGTAACTTATGACACTTTGCATAACATTCTATTTAGTACTCTCATAGTGGGTCAATCCAGTATAAATATTACTCCTAATATTATTTCCTATGTCAAGATTTGATAACTCCTTATCCATGATCCATGAGATGTGATCATCAGACTATCTGCATAATAGTCTTAATTCTTTAAGGTTATCCCATTTCACATTAAAGCTCGACTATGGATGCCTTAAGAATAGTACCCTTATGTTTAATGGAATCTCATGATTTAAGTCACACTTAATATTTCATTAAACGAACTAGCTATTCTAGGGACTTTATCATTTTGGAAAAACAAACATAATAATGAAATGCCTTTTATTATTAATAAATAATTCGATACAAGTACCAAAAGTATTGGCCTTTAGGGCTTACACCAACAAGTATGTTTATTCATCCACACTCATGAGCATTCACTACTGACTTTGGTATTTATTTCATGTATTCATTCATACTTGTGTGTCATGTGTATTCATACTTCATCCATGAACCCTAACTTGCATTTATAGGAACTTATGTGAACTTTTTGTGCATAGTATGACATAGTTTGAACTTGTGAGGTACCCTAGCATCCTTAGAGACCTATAACATGTAGCTACTGATTTTGGAACTCATGTAACCCTTAGTAACCTTCAACCTTAGACTTAGGTCTTGTTTAAACCCTAGTTTCACTTTAGGAGTTGTTTGATGTTTATGTGTCTTCTTTCTTTTACTTTTGATTCCATATTCAATTTTTTAACTAACCTTTGCTTGTAGGGGATAATGGTAAGTTGAGTGTGTGTATGTGCTTCCACAAACACCTCTTCCCTCATCTCTTTAAACCTTTCTCTTGTGTGATTGTGATAAGCATCTGATGCTTCTTTGACAATTAACTTCTCTTCATCCCTTTGAATTCTTAACTCAACTTCTATCTTAGAAGTGAGTTAGAACTTGTTTCTCTTATCTCTTTTAGACTTATGTTTCTTATACCACATTTAACCCTTAGGAACATCCATGCATGATAATATTAAGGTAAGTCTTAGCCCTCTCTTAGTTTTTTACCTTTGTTTCTCTTTGAGTCTTCTCCTCTCATCTCAAAACAAATTCAAAAACATCTATTAAAAGTTGTATACCTCTTCATGTGCCAAGAACCTAATACCATGGGGTGCTTGTAAACATTCCATCTTGAAATGCGTTATAAGTTGCATAGCATGTTGAACAAGTACTTAGCATGGAGTTGTATCACAAACAAAATAAAAAACACTTCTTCATTCTAAAACAACAAAAAACACTTAATAAAGGAAGTAGGTTAGTGTGCTTAAGCCTTAAGCATTGGAAATAAGTGTGAAGGTCATCCTCATACTTAGTATGCTTCATTATCATTCCATCTTTGAGTGATATATGAAGTACACACTCCAATGTAAAAGACTTTGGTACATTCTTATATGTGAACACTTCAAATAAAAAACTCTTAAAACACTTCAAAACAGACAAGATGTATTTCATTTGAGAATTCTTTTCTCATCTCATTCACTCTCATCGTAAGAACGCGTCTCTTCATGTTCTCATACAATATGGTAATACACTTGATTCAACGAGCCTGCAACACATGAGCTAGAACATTGGTTGTTCCCTAAAAATACAAACAATCAAATTTCATCCCTAGTTAGGGGAACTACGTTGCTCTGATTCTCATACCCGTTGAGATACGTAGGCAGTGGGGTAGGGCCCATTCGAGCATAATTCTTTCTTTTCCCTACATTATTTCTCGATCTCTTTCCGTTTCTGTTCTTTCTCCAGTTCCAATTTACACTACGCCAAAATAGACTTTTAATAGCGCACCTTAGACATCGCTTTAATATGAAAGCACTGCTAAAGGTTAAAATTAAAATAAAATGCGGAAAATATTCTAAAAAAAGAGAAAAGCGCTGCTAAAAGTCATACCTTAGACAACGCTTTTTGAAAAGCGATGTCTAAGGTAGACCTTAGATAGCGCTTTCAAAAAGCGCTTTTAAAGGTATATCTTAGACAGCGCTTTTGAGGAAAGCGTTGTCTAAGGTTTTTTATATTTATAAAAAAATAAAATCAAAAGCGCTGTCTAAGGTAGACCTTAGACAACACTTTTGAAAAGCGCTGTTTAAGGGCTACCTTAGACAGCGCTTTTCACAAAAGCGTTGTCCAAGGTCTAATTAAATGAAATATTTAGAAACTCAGAATCATATTTTCATTATTTTCCACTTTCTTCTCCCCTGCGAACGCGTTACTTCTACAGTGAAAACCCTAATGAAACTCCATTTTTCTTTCTGAAACATCCATTAACACCGTTAGTGAAGGTGTTCGTCCATTAATGCCGCTTGGGAAACCTCCATTAACGCCGCCGATCGTGAAGTTACTGAGTTCGGGTGTTCATGAAGGTGTTCGTCCTCTACTTTGTTCTTCTTTTTGACTGACTTCGTCCTCTACTTCGTGAAGGTACATTTTTTTGTAGTGAATGTCATTGTTATGTTATTGTTATGTTATGGCAATGTCATTGAAATGTATTTTGATAAATATGATTTTATGAAGAATAGTGAAAATAGGCAATGTCAATGTTGATTATGTTAGGGCAAATATTTTGTGAAGAATAGTGAAAATAGTGAAAATAGACAAATATTGAATATGTTAGGGCAAATATTTCTTTGATAAATATGATTTTGTGAGAATAGTGAAAATATTGATTATGTTAGGGCAATGTCAATGTTGTTATGATTCTGTGAAGAATAGTGAAAAATCAGATTATGTATCTCTATTTTCGTTTGGATTTTACGTTATGTATATGAAATGTCGTTTGGATTTACGTTGTTTATGTAGTGAAAATATGTATCTCTTATAAGTAGTAAAACCATGGATAAAACATGGATGTCTGCCAATCAATTGTCCAAAGAGTATGAGAATGGGGTTGCAGAATTCGTTAAGTTTGTTGTTCAACACGTTAAAAACCCCATATGAATGAAATGTCCTTGCTTGCGTTGTTGTTATATTGGTAAGGTTGATGCAGATGGATTGAAATCGCATTTACTGAGGCATGAAATTAATTGAAGTTATCAGTGTTGGAAATTTCATGGTGAGAAAATTAACGAGAATGTTGAACCGAGTGGGAAAAGTAATACGACCTATGCTTCAGACGACAAAGACACGGAAACATACGATTATGATCGAGTTGAAGAGATTGTAGAAGCACTTGAAGAAGATCTTCATGATTGTCCTAAAATGATTGAGAGCTTGGTAAGAGATGCAGAGAAACCGTTGTATAAAGGTTGCACTAAATTCTCAAGACTGTCTGCGATATTAAAGTTGTACAACTTAAAGGCAGGCAATGGATGGTCGGATAAAATTTTCACATAGTTGTTGGCCCTTATGAGAGAAAGGCTACCGGAGGATAATGTTCTTCCTAATCGAACCTATGACGCAAAAAACATGTTGTGCTCTATTGGCATGAGTTATGATAAGATACATGTTTGTCCTAACGATTGCATTTTGTTTCGTAACGAATATGCATCGTTAACTGAGTGCCCTAAATGTGGTTTGTCTCGATATAAGAAAAGTTTGTCTCCAGCAAAAGTCTTATGGTATTTTCCTATAATTCCGAGATTTAGGCGCATGTTTTGTAGTGAAACTGATGCAAGACACCTGACTTGGCATGAAGATGAAAGAATTATTGATGGAAAGTATCGGCATCCGGCTGATTCACCACAATGGTCGAAGATTGATAATGATTATCCTAACTTTGGAGAAGAAGCAAGAAAACTTTGCATGACATTATCTACTGATGGAATGAATCCGCATGGTCTTCAAAGTATCTCACATACCACATGGCATGTGATTCTTATGATTTATAACCTACCTTCATGGCTATGTATGAAGCGTAAGTACATGATGTTATCTATGTTAATCTCTGGGCCTAAACAACCAGGGAATGACATAGACGTATACTTGACACCTTTGATCGAATATTTAAAGATTTTTTGGGAGAACGGTGTGGAGGTTTATGATGGATATAGGAAAGAAAGTTTCAATTTGAGGGTGATGTTGTTTGGCATAATTAATGATTTTCCAGCATACGGGAATATATCTGGGTATAACATTAAAGGTCAACGTGCATGTCCTTTTTGTGAAGACGAAACCGATACGATTTGATTGGAACTTTGTCAGAAGAATGTTTTTCTCGGTCATCGTAGATTCTTACATTCTAAACATCACTACCATGTGTGGAGAAAAGCATTCAATGGAGACACCGAACAGCGTAATGCTCCACCCGCATTGTCAGGTGACCAAGTTTTTGAAAAGGTGAAAGATGTGCGTATTGAGTTTGGTAAGCCTTTTGCACATAAGGTTGTCAAAGGTGGGTGGAAGAAGAGGGCGATATTTTTTGAATTGCCATATTAGAAGTCTTTGTACGTGAGACATTTTCTCGATGTTATGCATATTGAAAAAAATGTATTTGAAAGTGTTATCGGTACGTTAATCAATATAAAAGAAAAGTCAAAGGATGGCCTTAAAGCAAGGGAGGACATGTTAAAAATGGGAATGAGAACTGAATTAGCACCCGTGAAGAAAGGAAGACGAATATATCTACCACACCTGCTGCGTTTACTTTATCTAGAAAGGAGGAAAAAAAATTGTGTAAGTTTCTGAGTGAAGTTAAGGTTCCAGAAGGATACTCATAAGATATTAGAAGACTTGTGTCTATGAAAGACCTCAAGTTGAAGAGTTTGAAGACACATGATTGCCATTTTATAATGTAACATTTTCTACCAGTAGGTATACGTTCTATTTTGCCAGAAAAAGTAAGAAGTGTCATAACTAAATTGTGTTCTTTCTTTAGGTCAATCTTTAGTAAGGTGATCGATCCCGATATCTTACCAACATTACAAAAAGAGATTGTAATTACCTTGTGTGAGCTTGAAATGTATTTTCCTCCCTCTTTTTTTGACATAATGGTTCACCGAGTTGTTTATCTTGTGAAATAGACACAATTGTGTGGACCAGCTTATATGAGATGGATGTACCCTGCTGAGCGGTATATGAAAATATTAAAAGGGTACGTGAAATCCCGAAGTCGACCAAAGGGTTGTATTGTTGAACGATACATTGTTGAAGAAGTTGTTGAGTTTTGTACTGAATATTTATCCAATGTTCAATTGATTAGACTCCCCAAAGCTCATATTTTCGGAAAAAAGGAAGGTACACAATTAATTAGAAATAAAATTGTGACAGTATTAAGGGATGAACGAGATCAAGTGCATTTGTATGTTCTGCACAATGATAATGAGGTTGAGCCATATGTTGAAATGCACAAGGAAGTACTCTGAAGGTTAAATCCGAACAAAAATGAAAATTGGATAGTACGAGAGCACAATCAAAGTTTCATACAATGGTTAAAGGATCATATTTATTCGAAGCGCTCTTCAGATCCTGCTTCGGTAACAGAAAGGTTGAGATGTTTGGCATATGGTCCAAGTTTGCATGTGTTTTCTCATAGAGCATACACAATTAATGGATACACATTTTATACCAAAGAACAAGATGGTAAGTGTAATATGTAAAATAGTGGTGTCACCGTGCTAGCTGAAGCAATGCATATATCAAGTATGAAGGACTTAAACCCCAAATATGCAAATTTGTCCTATTTTGGAGTTATTGAGCACATTTGGGTGTTTGATTACGAGAAGTTTCAGATTCCCATCTTTGGTTGCAAATGGGTAAATAGTAGTGGTATACGAATGGATAAGTCTGGATTTTTGCAAGTTGATCTTACTAGGGTGGGGTACAAAGATGAACCTTTTATTCTAGCATCTCAAGCTAAACAAGTATTCTATGTGAATGACCCGACGAGTACAAAATGGTCTATAGTGCTTTTCTCTAACAAAGTGGTTGATGATAGCGGTGTCGATCAATGTAATATTAATGTTGAGAATGAGTCATGCATTAGACGAAATGAGTTAAATAGAAATCAAGATGAGGATCTTATAACGGATGAGTCATATATCAGAAATGATCATAACGAGGAAATTTGGATCAATTCATCCGTCCGCATTGCTAAGAAACAAGTAATTAATATTCCAACAAAGAAAAGAAAGAGATGTTAGTGAAAGAGGTAAATTATATTTGATATCCTTGGTTTCTTTATTTTTCATTTTCAATTGCTTTCATTCTAATTTAAATGTTAGTAATTTTGTAACTATAATATTGTATTCTTTTAATTGAATTACAATCTTTGTGTTGTTTCAGGACCTATATAGATTTGAAGCAATGTTTTGGTTGGATGCAAAAGTAGTATAAGTAATGATTTGTAATATGTTTAAATTGGTACATTTGTAGCAAAAGTAGTATAAGTAATATGTACATTTGTAAGTATATATGTTTGAATTGCCAATCCATTTGGAAATATAATTTTGGTGCATAAATTGGTACATTTAAATAGGCCAAATTGGATTGTTTTGAATATCCAAATTGTATTATTTTTTTGAAAAAAAATTGGTTCAAAAACAGGTCAAAATTATGGTTGAAAAACCTGGTATAAATTGTGGTTTTAAGAAAATTATATAAAAAGTTTTGTATACCTTAGACAGCGCTTTAAACAAAAAACGTTGTATAAGGTATACCTAAAAATGTCCAAAAAGCATTGTCTAATGGTGGGTCTTAGACATCGCTTTTACCAGAAGCGATGTCTGAGTTATAACTTAAAATGTCAAAAAACACTGTCTAATGGTATCATAAACATCGCTTTTCAGATTTAAAAGAGCGTTGTCTAAACCTTTAACAACGCAGGTTTAGACAGCGCTTTAAAGCGCTGTCTAAGGCCAAAAAAAGCGTTGTCTAAGGTCTTGTTTGGCATAGTGTTAGCAGCAGATGAAGCAGATCACAACACCCTTTGAGTAATACAAGCAAGTGTGGATCCCGTCGAGTACGACCGACGTGAAGGGGTGCTAATACCTTCCCTTCATGTAACTGACTTCCTTACTAGTTCTCTCTGGTTCGCGTGACTTCGTTCTTTCCTTTTCTCAGGTTTTTGCAACATTACCTTTCCTTTTCCTTGGGATAAAAATTCACGGCAGACAACTCTTCTTCTTTTTCCGCGCCACTTTCGCGTTTCTACTAGGATGAAAATCTCGGGAGCAATAACATGTAAATAGATGGATGATTGAGAATTAATTGAAATATTTGTTAACTACCAATTTATCTATAATGTAGTGTAATGATTTTTTGACATTTGAAAATAATACTTTTATCCTTCGAATAAAAATAATTGTTAATTAAAATAAATAGGTATGTTGCTGATAATGGTCCATAAAAAATAGAAATTTAGACTTTTAAAAATAATTTTTTATCACAAATAATATAAATAATTAATTAATATAAAATATATTTTTTTTTAATAATAATTTGTGAGATAGAAAATTAATTGTATATCTGACTCATTATTGAAGTGAAACAAATCCTCTACTCCACTAAAAACATAAATCAAAAACAAAACTTTGGAACACAAATAATAAACATATTCAATTAGTAAAAACCATAAAAAACTTCATCAATTGCAAGTGTTTTCCATACCAATTAATTACATATTAATAAATTAATTATAGATTAACAAATTTCACAAGAATATTCCAAATCCTATCGATTTCTATTTTTTTTTAACTCTTTGAGAGGGGAAGAAAAAGGGTAGATTTAAGTGAGGGGAGAAAGAAAGAGCAATGAAATCAATAATAATAATAATAATAATAATAATAACAATAATAATAATAATAATAATAATAATAATTGTTATTTAATAATAATAATTTGAATTTTAAAATTTAAAATGGAGGGAAAAAGAGAAAGAGAAAATTCAGTGTCACGTGTGTCGCTCCCGAAGATTCGCATCCCGTTACAAGCGCGAACGGTCGGCGAGTGGAGAAAAGAAATGAAATGAATAGAGTCGCCAGCTAGGCATTTTTATCCCGAAGGAAAGGTAATGCTGCATAAACCTAGAAAGAAATGGATGAGACGGTCGCGAACCAGAGAAACTGAGAAAGGGGGTTGGTTACAACCTGGGAAGGTATTAGCACTCAGACTGTCCGTCGTACTCGACGGGATCCACGCTTAAAAGATTGTGTTTAAAGGGGTATGTGTCTGTGCTATCTGTGTGCAAAAGCTGGAAAAGAATATACAAGTGTCAGTGCAAGAAGGTGAAGTGAAATGCTCAGGAATGAGACTTAAAAAGAATGCTGAAAGAGGGGGAAGACACAGAGACTTTTGTTCGATAACGGTTAAGTTATGTCTACGTATCATCTCATGCAATGAGTAAGTTAGAACACCGTAGTTCGACCCAAAAAGACTGAAAGATAAATTGACTGACGAACTGCTTGCTTGTCTATGCTCAAGTGTATGACTTGTCTGGCTCAAGTGCCAACTGTCTTGCATTAGACGGAAGAAGCGAGTTCTCGTTTATGAATGAGTGTGAGGAGAAAAGAATCCTGAAGGAGACGATTATTGTTTGTTTTTGATGTTTTCAATCTTTTATTGCTTTTTGTTTTTGTCATAAGTTCATGAGCTTAAGCCTAAACCAAGGGTTAGTAAGCTCACCATATCCTCCCTTTGATTAGGGATAATGAGAATACCTTAAGTGTGAGATAAACACCTCAACTTAATTACCATGATGATGTAGGATTAAGATCATTAACCTACTTGTGATTATTTAGATATTTTTGAGTTTTTGTTTAGTGTTAAGTAATGAGTTTAAGCCATAATCAAGGATTAGTGAACCTATTACACCATCCTAATAGAAGGATAATAGATGAGCACACTTAGGCTAAGGAAGATACCTCAACTTAATCCATGATTAGGGATTAACCTCATGACAAAACAAACCTTTATTAAAGTGGATTTTAATTAAATGTGAGATTAAGAAGTGGATTTTATGGTTTGTAAGACAACTTGAGGAGGACTTGTCCATTAACACTAGGGTTAGTCCTTCTTAACCAATAAAGGAAGAATTATAACCCTAATGTAAGGTCCAAGTTACAAGTTAATGTCTTAGTGATTATTAAGATGGATTGATTAATAGGTTTAAACAAATTAAGTTTTTAAAACTTAGGATTAAAGTTATACACTCCATCCTAAGAGAAGGATGCAGGCATAACCCTAATCACAAAGTCTTAAAACCTTAAAGGTTTAGTCTCTAATGATGAGGTGAGAAGAGAGACACAAAGAAGACACAAAGGTGAAAACTAAAGGGGGACTAATCACAAACCTAATTATTGTCATGCTTGGGTGTTCCTATGGTTTGTGAGGCTTGAGAAAAATCTTCAGAGAAGCCACCAATGGAAGAAGCAGATGGAAGGAGGAGAAGCAGAAGAAACAAGTTACTTACTTCACTGAAGAAGATAAGTAACTTGGAGAAAGAAAGTGAATGATGAACATGAATGAGCAAGCTCACTCTAAAGCAAAGAAAAAATGCAGCAATGATGCATAAGAATAAGATGATGAAGAGAGATGAGAAGTGAAGGCAAATTCACTTCTCAAGTTACTTACCACCTGAAAAGGTTAGCATAAGGAAAGAAATAAAATGAAAATGAAACATATGCAAAGGTAAAAACCAAAACCAGAAACAAACACATGATGCAAATGATGCTATGAGATGATGCAAAGGCATACCAAGTGTTATGAGTATTCATACAAAGAGAAAGAATGCAAATGAAGCATGTAGGAAGCATGGAAACACATGGATGTTTATGAAATGAAATGGATGCAAAATGTAACACCCTTCTACCCCAAAACAAAATATTTAAATAATATCAGAGTAATCATCGAAAAGGGTGTCACATTTCATCATAATTCAAACAAACAGTGTTCTGTCTCGTAACACGGGTTAATCAACATCAGGAATAACATAAGCATTTCGCAGCGGAATTTAAACTTCGTATTTCAAATTCATAACTTTTACTTCATAAACATAATTTTCACCATCCTGAATTTCAACATCATATAATGAGAAAACATTTATCAAAGTAATAACATAACTGTAAACAATTTAACAAATAAACCCCATCCCAGTGTTACATGACACAGAGCAGGACACATAGACCAAAACCACTTCTAAGGAACACTAAAGCACGCTCCGAGACTCATGAATTACTCCTATTGCATTGCAGGACTATTCTTCGACATCTGCAAGTTACCCACGAAGGAGGCAACATTTCCAAGCAGGCAGGGTGAGTAATCATAATATATCATAAATATATTAGAATATGGAATATAAATAAATTAGCATAAGCATGTCATAACATCTTCAACCATATAATTCAGCAACAACAACACAGTCATGAACATATTATAAAAATTCAGCAACAACAACTCCATCGTGAATTCATCCAGACATATGCAATTCCAACTATCATGATATGCAATTATGCATGTGGTACCATTTTCATCGTGAGATGGATACATGACCATCAACCCTCCACAAGGGAGCACACCATAATCATCGAGACACTTCAATCCACACAATGGGATTGAAGCAAATAAATAGGCCGAAGCCCCATCGTGAATATCATGAAATGCAATGATGCGTTACACCGTAAAATTCATCGAGAAATCAATTGCGCATCATTCGTTTAATATCAACACCTCAACATCAATTAATCATATATTTCCATCGTAATAACACGTCAAAACCTCATTTCATTAGCTACCTCAACTCATCAAGACATAACCAATCATTTCATGTTCAACAAATAATCATCATAAAATCATGTCTTTCATCCCGACAACATATCAACAATACTTCTTTATCAATCATACAACAAAACAACTTATTAGATTCAATGATACAACCAAACAACTCCCCTCATCAACAACAACAAAACGTTAATTCACAATAACATCATGTTTATAATCATAAAACCAATTTTTAACAACAAAGCAAACAACTTCCTTCATCAACAACAACAAATCGTCAACTTACATTAGAATCCTATTTATTATCATAAACCAACTCAACTATTTCTAAATATTCATCATTTAAAAATGTATCATTTCACTCATTTTATTTCATTAAATTAAAGTTCATCTCATTAGCTTTCCGACGCTTCAAACGACACCTAAATCGGAGTTACGGATCAAAAGTTATGAATTTTTCAAAATAAAAGTGCCACTGATACAGTGTTAACCGGTTAACCAAAGTGTTAACCGGTTAACACCTCATTTTTTTGCCCAAAACTCATATTTTTCACTGGTTAACCAGTTAACCAAAGCGTTAACCGGTTAACACCTGTACATAAGCAGTTTTATGCTGTTTTTACGAATTCTACACCAAAATACCTCAATTTTTCATACGAATTCATTCCAGTGCAACCCAAAACTCCTTACCAATCACAATTAATCATATACAACAACAATATATCAATTCAAACATCAAACACACCATTCTAAAACATCTTATCAATCCTAATTCACCAATTCATACTCTTATAACTCAATATATGTCATCAAACCTAACAATCACCAAAATCATACAAAACCTAATCTATTCATAAACCAATTCCTATATAATTATAATAGATTATGAAAGCTCCCCATAACTTAGATAATTTCTCCGATTGACTCTCTTCTTTGGGGTTCTCCACAGCCTCCTGACTCTGAGCTTCTCCTTTCTCTCCCTTTTCCTTCAGAGCACCTCTTTTCCCAAAAACACGATAATGTTAGAAAACTAATCGTATTCTCCTCTTTGGATATATTATCCCAGTTATATCTTTTCCAACTTTATCATCATAATTTTCACAAAAAGACCACCTTACCCTTTTCTTTAATATAATTTCAATAATAATAATAAAATAGTATAATAAAACACTATTTATTCTTATTATATAAATTATCTTATACTCCAAAATATCCAACATAACATTCATACTTCCACTTCTATTATTTTAAATAATAACCAATAATCTGACTAATACTACATGATTATTCTTATTATTAATATTATTAAAATAATTTCACCACCATGCATCGGGTCACATAACCACCAATTGTCAATTCATTCATATATCCTCAAATAAGCAACAAATACTCATAATCAAATTTGGGGTGTTACAATTCTCCCCCACTTAAAGAATTTTCGTCCTCGAAAATTTATCCGATTCAACTATTTCCACTACTTAATCCATCAACTAATCAACTTTCGACTCAGAAAGGCAACTCCACATATAATACAAACCATAACTCATCACATCAACGACAACAACAATGTGAATTCTACACAAGTGATACACTTGACAACTAGCATCGTACACAAGATAGTACCCAACTCAAGAATTCAATGATTGAAGCATTAGAACGTAATAACATACGAACACACAACTCCAACACGATATTAATACAACCAACCTCAACATCATTGTTACTCACACATGAGCAACTACACTACGCCATGCTTTCGCTGCACACTCTGATTTCCTGTAAGGTAGTATGTCTACCGAGTGTATTTCCAACTTCTTTAATCACCAATACCAACACATCAACAATACCTTTGACTTAACTCTTCTGAATTTCGTTCCAACAGGTATTCTACTCTTGTAGTTACCGAATACTTCCAACTTAGATCCCTAAGATAACAACTTCGAACATTCAACATAATTACAATCGCGACTACTTCCAAATCTTGGACAATTATTCATATACTTCTATGAATTCCCAATTATCATCATCACGACTACAAGTTTACCATCTTATAATAACACGCCTTGCAAAAATCATCTTAACTATACAACATCATTGCACCAACATAAGATACAAGGGCCTAACGAATCTCCATTAGATAACTCATACACTTCGCTTCCAATTAATTCAACTTACCGAAAACTCGATTCTTACTCATACTGACACAACCTTTTATAGATTCTTATCCAAATAGACACAACCAACCAACTATTATCCAACCAAAAATCGCACCTTAATAAACCAACTTATAATTTCACTTCTAATACTTGCAACTTAACTATGTCCGACATTCTTGTCAAATCATCGTTTTATATTTCCACCTACTTTCCCTTATAATCATCTCAAGGAAGCTTCACGTCTTATGCCACTTAACTCATCACCAAAACAACATTCAAATCCTTCAGAGTTCAACTATGAATTTTCTTATTACAATTCAATCCAAGTGCAACTTCATACTTCCCTCTTAAATTCCAACTAATACTCTCATATAATAACTTGCATCAACAAAACAAACAATACTCAAGCACTCGACTTGACTTCAACCAATTCGACGTACATACTATACTATTTGGCATGACACATATATCCATCAATTATGATTACGTCTGCTATCAACAGTAGATTAAGGGTGATCAGTTCCTCAATTTGTCAATAGACGTCCGACAACCATAACGGTGGCATAAATCATCATTACCCAACACAATAGCGTACTCCAACTTGTGCTCAGAGTCCGTAAGCATAATGATCCGCCAACTCTCCACGGCTTATCAACTCCTTCTTAGTCCCCTTAATTCCAACTTCATCAACGATACAAAACGTCCAAAAAAAATCCCATACACATTCTCTTATGTACACACATATTACCATACGACTTTCAATATCCCTCTAACATTGGAATCACTACAACAAGTACCATTCAAAGTGGTTAGCTCCAATTACAACTTCCAACCAAGTTACGATTCTTAACAACTCCAATCAAACATTCATCTTCTTCTCAACATCACCCTCATCTATCATAGGCAATTTAATTACCCTCATTCGACATAAATCGTATCTCTATGCATTCTCTGATACTAACATTTTATTATTTAATAACGTTTTCATCTTTCCAAATTTTCAGCAATAGAAGTTCAACTTCGAACACAATTATCTCTTCCAATCATGACTTTCATCCAAATTATAATTCTTAACAGCACAATTCAAACATCTGTCTTCCTCTCGACATTACTAACATCTAACATCAGTACTTTAATCATTCTAATCACATATTTATTCATTCTCCGAATACTTATGCATTCCCTCTAATACCAACATCTTATTATTTTTCCAACATTTTCATCTTTCTAAAATTCCCAGCAACACACGCTCCACTTCGGATGCAATTATCTTCTCCAATACAGACCTCCAAATCACAAAATTATATTATATCATGAAGATAAATTTGTGCAGATTCCAGAACTTCAAGAATCGCTCGAATCCGACTTACAAGTAAAAAAGTTATCCTCCTTGCAATGAGGCTGGTCGACAATTCCCGTATGCAGAATTTTCCAAAAATCAGCAGCAGACCCAACTATTAAAATGCACTTATATCCCTCATTATAAACCTCCTGAATGTAAATCTTATATTCAAACTGTAGGGAATTTTGTAAGCTTTTCAAAAAGTCCAGAACCGATTCAATCCGAATCACGGTTAAAAAGTTATGCCACTTCTCGTGACAGCTACTCCAAGATTGCAAAAACCAGAATTTTTTGAGATTGATGAATGCAATTTCCACCTCTCTCCATCTTACTTCCAAGTCCTACCAAAAAGAAATATCTTTCTCTACATCCAACTTCGAAATTGTTCGACTTTAATCCAACTACACTCAAGGCATAGCAATCTACCGACTTGATCCTTCAACTTAATTCATCAACTTGTCTTTTTTATTTTTAATAAATCCTTCTTTCATAAACAATCTCCATCCATAAATCCACGCACTTCTCAACCCGACCGATACAAATGCATGAATCCATGCTCTCGCTGGTCCACAACAACATCTCTTGAACAACCTTGCACTCTTGTAATCAACATCAACTTTGAACTAACTTCGACATTTCAACAACAGTCCAGATGTCAAGCTTCTCCCCCACTTAATTCCAACCAACACCTGCAGACAACGACTAAAACTAACAACAAGTACCAACAGTGTTTCACACACATGTTGCGTACTAAGGGATTAACAACACTAGACAACATTGGCCGGACGGACCGACCTGCTCTGATACCACTAATGTAACACCCTTCTACCCCAAAACAAAATATTTAAATAATATCAGAGTAATCATCGAAAAGGGTATCACATTTCATCATAATTCAAACAAACAGTGTTCTGTCCCGTAACACGGGTTAATCAACATCAGGAATAACATAAGCATTTCGCAGCGGAATTTAAACTTCGTATTTCAAATTCATAATTTTTACTTCATAAACATAATTTTCACCATCCTGAATTTCAACATCATATAATGAGAAAACATTTATCAAAGTAATAACATAACTGTAAACAATTTAACAAATAAACCCCATCCCAGTGTTACATGACACAGAGCAGGACACATAGACAAAAACCACTTCTAAGGAACACTAAAGCACGCTCCGAGACTCATGAATTACTCCTATTGCAATACAGGACTATTCTTCGACATCTGCAAGTTACCCACGAAGGAGGCAACATTTCCAAGCAGGCAGGGTGAGTAATCATAATATATCATAAATATATTAGAATATGGAATATAAATAAATTAGCATAAGCATGTCATAACATCTTCAACCATATAATTCAGCAACAACAACACAGTCATGAACATATTATAAAAATTCAGCAACAACAACTCCATCGTGAATTCATCCAGACATATGCAATTCCAACTATCATGATATGCAATTATGCATGTGGTACCATTTTCATCGTGAGATGGATACATGACCATCAACCCTCCACAAGGGAGCACACCATAATCATCGAGACACTTCAATCCACACAATGGGATTAAAGCAAATAAATAGGCCGAAGCCCCATCGTGAATATCATGAAATGCAATGATGCGTTACACCGTAAAATTCATCGAGAAATCAATTGCGCATCATTCATTTAATATCAACACCTCAACATCAATTAATCATATATTTCCATCGTAATAACACGTCAAAACCTCATTTCATTAGCTACCTCAACTCATCAAGACATAACCAATCATTTCATGTTCAACAAATAATCATCATAAAATCATGTCTTTCATCCCGACAACATATCAACAATACTTCTTTATCAATCATACAACAAAACAACTTATTCAATTCAATGAGACAACCAAACAACTCCCCTCATCAACAACAACAAAACGTTAATTCACAATAACATCATGTTTATAATCATAAAACCAATTTTTAACAACAAAGCAAACAACTTCCTTCATCAACAACAACAAATCGTCAACTTACATTAGAATCCTATTTATAATCATAAACCAACTCAACTATTTCTAAATATTCATCATTTAAAAATGTATCATTTCACTCATTTTATTTCATTAAATTAAAGTTCATCTCATTAGCTTTCCGACGCTTCAAACGGCACCTAAATCGGAGTTACGGATCAAAAGTTATGAATTTTTCAAAATAAAAGTGCCACTGATACAGTGTTAACCGGTTAACCAAAGTGTTAACCGGTTAACACCTCATTTTTTTGCCCAAAACTCATATTTTTCACTGGTTAACCGGTTAACCAAAGCGTTAACCGGTTAACACCTGTACATAAGCAGTTTTATGCTGTTTTTACGAATTCTACACCAAAATACCTCAATTTTTCATACGAATTCATTCCAGTGCAACCCAAAACTCCTTACCAATCACAATTAATCATATACAACAACAATATATCAATTCAAACATCAAACACACCATTCTAAAACATCTTATCAATCCTAATTCACCAATTCATACTCTTATAACTCAATATATGTCATCAAACCTAACAATCACCAAAATCATACAAAACCTAATCTATTCATAAACCAATTCCTATATAATTATAATAGATTATGAAAACTCCCCATACCTTAGATAATTTCTCCGATTGACTCTCTTCTTTGGGGTTCTCCACAGCCTCCTGACTCTGAGCTTCTCCTTTCTCTCCCTTTTCCTTCAGAGCACCTGTTTTCCCAAAAACACGATAATGTTAGAAAACTAATTGTATTCTCCTCTTTGGATATATTATCCCAGTTATGTCTTTTCCCACTTTATCCTCATAATTTTCACAAAAAGACCACCTTACCCTTTTCTTTAATATAATTTCAATAATAATAATAAAATAGTATAATAAAACACTATTTATCCTTATTATATAAACTATCTTATACTCCAAAATAACCAACATAACATTCATACTTTCACTTCTATTATTTTAAATAATAACCAATAATCTGACTAATACTACATGATTATTCTTATTATTAATATTATTAAAATAATTTCACCACCATGCATCGGGTCACATAACCACCAATTGTCAATCCATTCATATATCCTCAAATAAGCAACAAATACTCATAATCAAATTTGGGGTGTTACACAAAACATGGCAAATGTATGAAGAAATGACCTAGCAATGTTCAATCAATGTCTTAAGATGTCTAAGATGACATACAAGTGCTTAGAATGTCATGGCAAGTTCACATGTTCATGCAATGCAATGTAAGATGCAAGTGTGGATGCAAAATTAGGGTTACGTGAAAGGATGAGATGCAAATGTCAAAAAAACAGAAGCAATTCACATGATAAAAATTTGCAAATGAACTCAAAGGAACCCTAACCCCATATGATATCACACCCTAAAGGAGAAGGTCTAACTCTTAACCTAAAGAAAGTTGTGAATTTTCTAAGTTAACTAGGGTTTTTGGGTACCTTAAGAGGAAAAATGCAAATCAAATGGAAAATGCAAGATAAATTCATGACAAAATTATCCTAGAAAATACATGCTATGTGGAAAACAATGCAAAAATAACCATTGTCAAACCCTTTATGGTTAGGCAGAAAAGAAATTTTGAAGTTAGGGTTCCAAAAAGGCAATTTTATGAACCCTAAATTCAAGAAAAATGTCAAGATTGGATCAAAACCAAAAATAAATTTGTATGAATGATTTGACAATGTTTCTAAATGTCCTAAGATGCAATATGAATTTTTTTGGAATTTTTAGAAACCTAAATGGTATTTTAATTAATTAATTTCCATTAATTAATTAAAATAAACATTTAAATATTTTTAAAATAATTTTTTAATGCAAAAAATAAAAATAAAAAAGTTTTTGGTTTCTGAAAATTAATAAAAGCCATGATAAAAAATTTCAGAAATTTTTTGATCATTTTTGCTATTTTTAATAATTATATGAAATAAATACAAAGAAAATAAAATAAAATGAATAAAAATGAAAAGTAAACACATCCTAAGGCTGAGATTCAAACTCACAAGGGAGGGGTTGACTGCGCGCGTTTATGGATGGTTGGGATTGGTTCTGGCAATTAATTAGGTTTTGTAATTAATTAATCAGGTTTATTATTAATGAGCTAATCTGAGTCATTCACTGCCTAACTCTAATCCTCATCCAACGACCTAAATTCAAACTTTCCCTAATTACGTGGATTAACCCTAATCAGTTTCAGGTGGTAGGAGAAGACTTCCGGTCGTTTTCTTCGGCGAGACCAAATTGCAAACTTCTTCCCTTGGTCATTTCCAGAGCTCTAAAGCTCCAGATCACTTCCCCACATCTCCCCAAACATGAATTAAGCATCAAAACACATTTCTCATTCATCATTTTCAAGATTCGAAGAAAATCATAAAAATGGCAAAACTTTCAGACAGTCATGAAATCCTTAATACGCAACCATTTTCAAAAATAAAAACATCAGCATGATCAAAACATCACATAGATTCATTTAGGAACTTAAAATTTCATTTCTGGAAAAAAAGTTCTTGAGGTTACCTGAGCTTGAGCTTTCTCAGTTTGGAGCTTTTGGACCTTCTCTCTTGTGCAAACCCACCTCACTTGACCTCCTGATGAAGTTGCAATGCTTGGAAGGAGCTTAGAATGGCTGGATTGAGTGGTTGCACTCTTGCTACACCAGAATCGTGTTTGTGTTTGGCTGGCTTTCAGGGCTTGGTAATGGTTGGGAAATGCTCTATTGGTGATGGTGAGTTGAATGATGAAGTTTGTTTGGAGTTTTTGTGGCTGAGCAGAGTGTTTCGAAAGCTTTTGCTTTTGGGGTGATTTTGAGAAACTTGGTGTATGGAATGATCTGAGCTTGTGTGTGTTGTGTTATGAGTTGCTTTTGGTCCACATAACATTGTTTGATAGGTCAGAAAGTGGGTGGTGGCCTGTGGTGATTGGTATGAGCAAGTTGTCAAAATGTCAACATTAGGTGCACTTGAGGTATGGGCTCATGTTGCAGCTGTTTTAGGGCATGTCTTGGCTCAACAAAGATCAAGGAGAACCATGGAAAATGTTTTGGGGTGATGCAGCAAGTGTATGAGAAGTTTCATCCCCTTTTGCAAATTTGGAAAGTTTTGGCCCCTTTTGAATTACTTGAAGTTCAAGGCATGAAATGGAATGATTCTTTGGGAAATTTTGGTCACAATGCATTGTAGTATGTTTGTATGATGCTTAGAGAGTGATTAGAGGTCACAAAATGACTTGGCTTGTGAAATTGCAAAAAATCCTCTTTGGTGTGAAAGTGAAAATTATAGGATTTTTGCCAACTTTGCAAAGCCATAACTTGAGTTCCATAATGAATTAGGACTTGTTCTTGTACTTTTTTGAAAAAGGAATGATCCAATCTACAACTTTCATGACCAACAATTTTTCATTTGAAGCATTTTTGGTTGAGAAAGAGGAGGTTGAAAAACTTTCCCAAAATGGAAAGTTTCTATTACAAGTCATTTCCATTTTTGGCAACTTTTGGTTTTACTCAAATTTCTTCAATTTTGTGAACTTCCAAGCACTTCAATGATCAAATAAAGATCATATAACTTAAATTTGATGAAAAATCCAATTGGGTTCCATTGTTGGGAGTCTCAGATTCCCTGATTTTGCTCTGACTTGCTCAAGAAGTTACCCAGTGAACATATGACTTCCACAATAAATTTCTTCATCAAACTTGGTACACATGACCCTTATAACATATTGAGACTATTAGAAACAAGAATGACCAAAAAATTTGGAGTTATGGCCTCTGGAACCAAAACCCTAATTTCAGGTCATCTATGTAGTGAAACCCTAGCTCTGCTTCCATGCTTCCCAAGTTCTTGTGATTTATTGACTTCCTTGATCTTTGAGGGATATAATATGAGGATAGAACACACATGGACCCTCTTTGAATGATTGGAGACCTTTGGAGTGGCTCAGATGGATCTTTGGATTGCTCAGATCACAACCCCTAGATGCAGATGAATTTGAACTATGTAGTGAAACAAGAATGCAATATGAGATGATATGTTTATACTAATGCAAAGATGAAAGATCACAAGCCATGGTGTGAAATTAGTGAGGGAAAATTTGGGGTGTTTACAGCTGCCCCTATTCAAGCATGAGTTAGCTGTGCAGGGTGTAAGCGCCTGGCTTAATAGACGAACAAGATAACTTGTGGTTGAATACCAAAGACAGTCCAAAAATTTGCACTCACTGGGGAGAAGAAGAAAAGGGATATAAATTGCAAAATGAAGCCAATTCCAATTTAGCAGGAAATGAAGCAGATCACAACACCCTTTGAGTAGTACAAGCAAGTGTGGATCCCGTCGAGTACGGCGGAATGAATGGGTGTTAATACCTTCCCTTCATGTAACTGACATCTTTACTCGTTCTCTCTGGTTCATGAGACCTCGTTCTTTCCTTTTCCCAGGTTTGTGCAACATTACATTTCACTTTCCTTGGGATAAAAATTCCTGGTAGGCGACTCTTCTTCTTTTTCCGCGCCACTTTCACGTTTCTACTAGGATGAAAATCATGGAAACAATAACATGTAAATAGAAGGATGATTGAGAATTAATTGAAATATTTGTTAATTACCAATTTATCTATAATGTAGTGTAATAGTTTTTTGACATTTGAAAATAATACTTTTATCCTTCAAATAAAAAATAATTGTTAATTAAAATAAATAGGTATGTTGTTGATAATGGTCCATAAAAAATAGAAATTTAGACATTTAAAAATAATTTTTTTTATCACAAATAATAAAAATAATTAATTAAAATAATATATATATATATATATATATATATATATATATATATATATATATATATATATATATATATATAATAATAATAATAATTTGTGAGATAGAAAATTAATTGTATATCTGACTATTGAGGCAAATCCTCTACTCCACTATAAATATAAATCAAAAACAAAACTTTAGAACACAAATAATAAACATATTCAATTAGTAAAAACCATAAAAAAACTTCATCAGTTGCAAGTGTTTTTGATACCAATTAATTACATATTGATAAACTAATTATAGATTAACAAATTTCACAAGAATATTCCAAATCCTATCGATTTCTATTTTTTTAACTCTTTGAGAGGGGAAGAAAAAGGGTAGATTTAAGTGAGGGGAGAAAGAAAGAGCAATGAAATCAATAATAATAATAATAATTGTTAATTAATAATAATAATTTGAATTTTAAAATTTAAAATGGAGAAAAAAAGAGAAAGAGAAAATTCAGTGTCACGTGTTGTCAGGATAAAATCAATATTGGATGTGATTTATTTGAGTGATTTGTTTGAAACCAAAATATCCAAATGATAATGTAAAATAAAATAATTAAAAGGGTAAGGCATACAATTGAATTTTGAATGATAGATAGTATATTATTAATTGACTTACTACAATACACTAAATGAATATTATTGACGATAAATGATTATTTTAATGCGTTAACTTAAAATTTAATCAATTAAATAAAAATGTAAAAATAAAAGTAATTAACAAAAACAGTAATTGACATTTTTTTTAAAAGTAAAACATGAATGATAAATCACGGACTTATATCTTTACTTTATTAATAAATATAGATTACGGACGAGTACCAACTGGTTAACAAAGAACACGGACGAGTGTCGAATCTGTGGGGAATAAGTGTATATACAAGATACAGACGAGTATCTGTATAAGCATGAATGAGTATTGTGATGTATGAGCAAGACACAGACGAGTGTTCAACTTACTGGAAAAAGTGTGACACAGACGAGTGTCAGAAGAGAAAGTGTATAAGTTATGAACAAACATTTATACATGAGAGTGTAAAAGGTATTCTGGCGACCTGTGGGGATGGGATGACACGGACGGGCGTCAACAAGAGTGTATTATAACAAGTGTTTGGTTTGCAATAAGTGTTTGGGTAACCATGCTGGGGAGTGGTGACATGGACGAGTGTCAAGAAAGTGTATAGGTATCTGTAATCACAGAGGATGTTTGTGGCTTATATCTGCAGGGGAATGATATGACACGGACGAGTGTCGAAAGAGTATATATAACAGGCATTTGTGTTGGAGAGTGCAAAGGGAACGTTTTGGCTTTTATATACATTGCTGATGAAATACTGAAGGTATTTATAGGTGACTGGTTCGTATCTGACTTGTGATCATGCAAATGTTTGATTTTTGCCGTAATGCTCCGTATTAGACGGAATGCTACGCTCTATGGGAAAAAATGATGCTAATGCTATGATTATGCAAAAGAAACCGATCCGGGATTCGGATCCCGCCGTTGGAGATCTCTGGCTGATCTTCTTGGAAGGATATCCCAGTTAGGGAAGATCATTGGTAAATCTGGTAAGATGTATGGATTTTCTTGGGGGACTAGATCACTGATAGATCTATCTGGTAAGGAGAAAACCCGGTTGGGGATGAGGAAGCTTCTGTCACTTTGTTGTGTGAGAATTTCAGGCATGGCTCTTCTGGGGAGAGGCTGAAACTCTGCGGGGAGATAGTTCTTTTTGCCTTTGAGAGACCTGGCACTCTGTTTGGGGGAGGAAAGATCACTGAACGATATTCCTAGAGTTCTCTGTGGGGATCCCGGCTGGGGATGAGGAGGCCTTGACAACTCCGCTGGGGAAAAGAACTCTGGATGCTGCTTGGAGGATGTATGTTAGGGAAGTAATGCTTGGCATGCCCCATGTTGTGTATTTGAATACCTGCAATCCTGTTAAGACAAAGAAACGCACAAGTATCCCGAGGTATCCCTTACCGGATTCCGTTATGAGAGTTAGGTATTCTTGGGAGTAAATATATTTCCTGCAAGCATTTATTAAGAATGACACATTTGTTTTTATGCAAATATTATATCATGGATATTGGACATTTTGCAAACGAAACAAAAATGTACAAAACAAGATGTGACTGAAAATCTGATTTTATTAATCTGGATGCCCTGAACTGGCAAATACAGTCAAAGAAACAAATCCCCTGGAATAAGGATATTATTACAAATTGAAAAAGTAAAAGTGTTGGCAATGTTGATGACGCTTCGGCGAGCTTCCTTTGCTATGACCTGTATGACCTTGATGTTCTTCTTATCTTGCTTTTTGAAGAAGGTTAATTCTGACCGATGCTTTAACCTTTCTAAGTTTGCCGTGTTAGGAGTGGTACAGACGAATTCAGAATGCAGTTGTTCGCTTATTCCCTGATTTTGCGTGGATCGCCCTTTCGGGTTTTCAATCCACCGGGATACCCATTTTTGCCTGAGTTGTCCAATGCGGCTTTTCAACTCAGCGGGTGTACATTTTTTTCAATTTTCCCTTATTTTTGCCCAAGTCTTTTATTCTGTTTTTGACTCGCCGGGATGCCCTATTTTGCCTGGACTTACATTCTATTTTTATGTCCAGTGGGTCATTTTATGCGAAGTATTTTTTAACTACATCTGAATTCACAGGGGATAAGAAATCTTCACCATCCATAGTAGTGAGCATCAGTGCTCCGCCATAGAAAACCTTCTTTACTATGAATGGACCATCATAGTTCAGAGTCCACTTGCCCCTGTGGTCTGTATGAGGAGGAAGGAGTCTTTTCAGCACAAGATCCCCTACTTGGTATTCCCGAAGTCTGACTTTCTGATCGAAGGTTTTCTTCATCCTTTTCTGATATAACTGCCCATGACAGATTGCAGCTAATCTCTTTTCTTCTATCAGATTCAGTTGATTGTACCGAGAACGGATCCATTCTGCTTCATTCAACTTTACATCCATCAGCACCCGTAAGGAGGGTAGCTTAACTTCAACAGGTAGGACTGCCTCCATACCATACAGAAGTTGATAAGGTGTTGCCCCATTAGACGTTCTGATCGAGGTACGGTACCCATGTAAGGCAAATGGTAGCATTTCATGCCAATCTTTGTATGTAACCACCATCTTTTGCACAATCTTCTTAATATTTTTGTTAGCTGCCTCCACAACGCCATTCATCTTTGGCCTATAAGGAGAAGAGTTGTGATGTTGGATTTTAAAGTCCCGGCACAGTTCTGCCATCATTTTGTTGTTCAAATTAGAACCATTATCAGTAATGATTCGCTCGGGTACTCCATATCGACAGATGAGGTCTCTTTTCAGGAATCTGGCTACCACTTGCCTAGTGACGTTTGCATACGAAACTGCTTTAACCCATTTGGTGAAGTAATCAATGGCTACCAGGATGAATCTGTGGCCATTTGAAGCAGTCGGTTCGATTTTTCCAATCATGTCAATGCCCCACATGGCAAATGGCCAAGGTGAAGACACCACGTTTAAAGGATTTGGAGGCACATGCACTTTGTCTGCGTAGATCTGGAATTTGTGGCACTTTCTGGCATATGCACAACAGTCTGCATCCATTGTGATCCAGTAGTAACCTGATCTTAATAATTTCTTAGCCATTGCATGTCCTCCAGTATGGGTACCGAAAGATCCTTCATGCACCTCGTGCATCAGCAATTCTGCTTCTTTCTTGTCAACACATCTGAGAAGAACCATGTCAAAGTTTCTCTTGTATAATGAACCATCAATATTAAGGAAGAAACTACCAGCTATCCTTCTTAATGTCTTCTTATCATTGGATGATGCCCCAGGTGGGTATGTCTGATCCTTTAAGAAGCATTTGATGTCATGGAACCAAGGCTTGTCATCTTTTGCAATGTCCACGGAGAATACATATGATGGTCGGTCTAGTCTGGATACCGAAATCCGAGGCACATAATTGGCAGTCTGAACCTTTATCATTGAGGAAATGGTAGCTAAAGCATCCGCGAACTGATTTTCGTCTCGAGGGATATACTCAAGTTTGACTGTTGTGAAGAAAGTCAATAATCTCCTCGTATAGTCACGGTATAGAATCAGATGCTCTTGGTGAGTGTACCATTTTCCGTTGGTTTGATTGATTACCAAAGCTGAATCTCCGAATACAGTTAAAGTCTTGATCCTGAGGTCAATGGCTTCCTCAAGACCCATGATACAAGCTTCGTATTCAGCTTCATTGTTAGTGCATGCAAAGGTGAGTTTCGCCGAGAAAGGAATATGAACTCCTTTTGGTGTAATGAGTACTGCACCAACTCCTCGACCATTCATATTGACAGCCCCATCAAACATCATTGTCCATTCTTCTTCCGGGTCTGGCCCTTCAGTGTGAACAGGCTCTTAATGATCTTTTGCTTTTAGGAACATGATGTCTTCATCAAGGAAGTCAAACCTCATAGGCTGATAATCATCAATGGGTTGTTCAACTAGATAGTCAGATAGTACACTGCCCTTGATGGCCTTTTGAGATGTGTACTGAATGTCATACTCTATCAGAATCATTTGCCATCTTGCAACCCTTCCGATAAGTGCTGGCTTCTCAAATATGTACTTGACGGGGTCCATTTTTGAGCTGAGAAGGAGCTTAGAATGGCTGGATTGAGTGGTTGCACTCTTGCTGCACCAGAATCGTGTTTGTGTTTAGCTGGCTTTCAGGGCTTGGTAATGGTTGGGAAATGCTCTAATGGTGATGGTGAGTTGAATGATGAAGTTTGTTTGGAGTTTTTGTGGCTGAGCAGAGTGTTTCGAAAGCTTTTGCTTTTGGGGTGATTTTGAGAAACTTGGTGTATGGAATGATCTGAGCTTGTGTGTGTTGTGTTATGAGTTGGTTTTGTTCCACATAACATTGTTTGATAGGTCAGAAAGTGGGTGGTGGCCTGTGGTGATTGGTATGGGCAAGTTGCCAAAATGTCAACATTAGGTGTACTTGAGGTATGGGCTCATGTTGCAGTTGTTTTAGGGCATGTCTTGGCTCAGCAAAGATCAAGGAGAACCATGGAAAATGTTTTGGGGTGATGCAGCAAGTGTATGAGAAGTTTCATCCCCTTTTGCAAATTTGGAAAGTTTTGGCCCCTTTTGAATTACTTGAAGTTCAAGGCATGAAATGGAATGATTCTTTGGGAAATTTTGGTCGCAATGAATTGTAGTATGTTTGTATGATGCTTAGAGAGTGATTAGAGGTCACAAAATGACTTGGCTTGTGAAATTGCAAAAAATCCTCTTTGGTGTGAAAGTGAAAATTATAGGATTTTTGCCAACTTTGCAAAGCCATAACTTGAGTTCCATAATGAATTAGGACTTGTTCTTGTACTTTTTTGAAAAATGAATGATCCAATCTACAACTTTCATGACCAACAATTTTTCATTTGAAGCATTTTTGGTTGAGAAAGAGGAGGTTGAAAAACTTTCCCAAAATGGAAAGTTTCTATTACAAGTCATTTCCATTTTTGGAAACTTTTGGTTTAGCTCAAATTTCTTCAATTTTGTGAACTTCCAAGCACTTCAATAATCAAATAAATATCATATAACTTCAATTTGATGAAAAATCCACTTGGGTTCCATTGTTGGGAGTCTCGGATGCCCTGATTTTGCTCTGACTTGCTCAAGAAGTTACCCAGTGAACATATGACTTCCACAATGAATTTCTTCATCAAACTTGGTACAAATGATCCTTATAACATATTGAGACTATTAGAAACAAGAATGACCAAAAAATTTGGAGTTATGGCCTCTGGAACCAAAACCCTAATTTCAGGTCATTTGTGTAGTGAAACCCTAGCTCTGCTTCCATGCTTCCCAAGTTCTTGTGATTTCTTGACTTCCTTGATCTTTGAGGGATATAATATTAGGATATAACACACATGAAACCTCTTTGAATTATTGGAGACCTTTGGAGTGGCTCAGATGGATCTTTGGGTTGCTCAGATCACAAACCCTAGATGCAGATGAATTTGAACTATGCAGTGAAACAAGAATGCAATATGAGATGATATGTTTATACTAATGCAAAGATGAAATATCACAAGCCATGGTGTGAAATTAGTGAGGGCAAATTTAGGGTGTTTACAGCTGCCCCTATTCAAGCATGAGTTAATTGTGCAGGGTGTAAGCGCCTGGCTTAACAGACGAACAAGATAACTTGTGGTTGAATACCAAAGACAGTCCAAAAATTTGCACTCACTGGGGAGAAGAAGAAAAATGATATAAATTGAAAAATGAAGCCAATTCCAATTTAGCAGCAGATGAAGCAGATCACAACCCCCTTTGAGTAGTACAAGCAAGTGTGGATCCCGTCGAGTACGACGGACATGAATGGGTGTTAATACCTTCCATTCATATAACTGACTTCTTTACCCGTTCTCTCTGGTTCGCGAGACCTCGTTCTTTCCTTTTCCCAGGTTTGTGCAACATTACCTTTCCCTTTCCTTGGGATAAAAATTCCTGGTAGGCGACTCTTCTTTTTCCGCGCCACTTTCGTGTTTCTACTAGGATGAAAATCATGGAAACAATAACATGTAAATAGAAGGATGATTGAGAATTAATTGAAATATTTGTTAATTACCAATTTATCTATAATGTAGTGTAATAGTTTTTTGACATTTGAAAATAATACTTTTATCCTTCAAATAAAAATAATTGTTAATTAAAATAAATAGGTATGTTGTTGATAATGGTCCATAAAAAATAGAAATTTAGACATTTAAAAATAATTTTTTTTATCACAAATAATAAAAATAATTAATTAAAATAATATATATATATTTTTAATAATAATTTGTGAGATATAAAATTAATTGTATATCTTACCAACACTACAAAAAGAGATTGTAATTACCTTGTGTGAGCTTGAAATGTATTTTCCTCCCTCTTTTTTTGACATAATGGTTCATCTAGTTGTTCATCTTGTGAAATAAACACAATTGTGTGGACCAACTTATATGAGATGGATGTACCCTGCTGAACGATATATGAAAATATTAAAAGGGTACATGAAATCCCGAAGTCGACCAGAGGGTTGCATTATTGAACGATACATTGTTGAAGAAGATGTTGAGTTTTGTACTGAATATTTGTCCAACGTTCAATCGATTGGACTCCCCAAAGCTCATATTTTCGAAAAAAAGGAAGGTACAAAATTAATTAGAAATAAAATTGTGACAATATCAAGGGATGAATGGGATCAAGTGCATTTGTATGTTCTGCACAATGATAATGAGGTTGAGCCATATGTTGAAATGCACAAGGAAGTACTCCGAAGGTTAAATCCGAACAGAAATGAAAATTGGATAGTACGAGAGCACAATCAAAGTTTCATACAATGGTTAAAGGATCATATTTATTCGAAGCGCTCTTCAGATCCTGCTTCGGTAACAGAAAGGTTGAGATGTTTGGCATATGGTCCAAATTTGCATGTGTTTTCTCATAGCGCATACACAATTAATGGATACACATTTTATACCAAAGAACAAGATGATAAGAGTACTATGCAAAATAATGGTGTCACCGTGCTAGCTGAAGCAATGCATATATCAAGTATGAAGGACTTAAACCCCAAATATGCAAATTTGTCCTATTTTGGAGTTATTGAGCACATTTGGGTGTTTGATTACGAGAAATTTCAGATTCCCATCTTTGGTTGCAAGTGGGTAAATAGTAGTGGCATACGAATGTATAAGTATGGATTTTTGCAAGTTGATCTTACTAGGGTGGGGTACAAAGATGAACATTTTATTCTAGCTTCTCAAGCTAAAAAAGTATTCTATGTGAATGACCCGAAGAGTACAAAATGGTCTATAGTGCTTTTCTCTAACAAAGTGGTTGATGATAGCGGTGTCGATCAATGTGATATTGATGTTGAGAATGAGTCATGCATTAGACGAAATGAGTTGAATAGAAATCAAGATGAGGATCTTATAGCGGACGAGTCATATATCAGAAATGATCATAACGAGGAAATTTGGATCAATTCATCCGTCCGCATTCCTAAGAAACAAGTAATTAATATTCTAACAAAGAAAAAAAAGAGATGTTAGTGAAATAGGTAAATTATATTTGATATCCTTGGTTTCCTTATTAATCATTTTAAATTGCTTTCATTCTAATTTAAATGTTAGTAACTTTGTAACTATAATATTGTATTCTTTTAATTGAATTACAATCTTTGTGTTGTTTCAGGACCTATGTAGATTTGAATCAATGCTTTGGTTGGATGCAAAAGTAGTATAAGTAATGATTTGTAATATGTTTGAATTAGTACATTTGTAGCAAAAGTAGTATAAGTAATATGTACATTTGTAAGTATATATGTTTGAATCGCCAATCCATTTGGATATATAATTTTGGTGCATAAATTGGTACATTTAAATAGGCCAAATTGGATTGTTTCGAATATCCAAATTGTGATATTTTTCTGGAAAAAAAATTGGTTCAAAAACAGGTCAAAAATCTGGTTGAAAAACCTGGTATAAATTGTGGTTTTAAGAAAATTATATAAAAAATTTCGTATACCTTAGACAGCGCTTTAAACAAAAAACGTTGTATAAGATATACCTAAAAATGTCCAAAAAACGTTGTCTAATGGTGGGTCTTAGACAACGCTTTTACCAGAAGCGCTGTCTAAGGTATAACTTAAAATGTCAAAAAGCGCTGTCTAATGGTACCATAGACATCGCTTTTCAGATTTAAAAGAGCACTGTCTAAACCTTTAACAGCGCAGGTTTAGACAACGCTTTAAGACAAAAAAAAACGTTGTCTAAGGTCTTGTTTGACATAGTGTTAGCAGCAGATGAAGCAGATCACAACACCCTTTGAGTAATACAAGCAAGTGTGGATCCCGTCGAGTACGACCGACGTGAAGGGGTGATAATACCTTCCCTTCATGTAACTGACTTCCTTACCCGTTCTCTCTGGTTCGCGAGACTTCGTTCTTTCCTTTTCTCAGGTTTGTGCAACATTACCTTTCCCTTTCCTTGGGATAAAAAATCCTGGCAGACGACTCTTCTTCTTTTTCCGCACCACTTTCGCGTTTCTACTAGGAAGAAAATCCCGGGAGCAATAACATGTAAATAGAAGGATGATTGAGAATTAATTGAAATATTTGTTAATTACCAATTTATCTATAATGTAGTGTAATAATTTTTTGACATTTGAAAATAATACTTTTATCCTTCGAATAAAAATAATTGTTAATTAAAATAAATAGGTATGTTGCTGATAATGGTCCATAAAAAATAGAAATTTAGACATTTAAAAATAATTTTTTTATCACAAATAATAAAAATAATTAATTAATATAAAATATATATTTTTTTAATAATAATTTTTGAGATAGAAAAGTTAATTGTATATCTGACTCATTATTGAAGTGAGACAAATCCTTTCCTCCACTAGAAACATAAATAAAAAACAAAACTTTGGAACACAAATAATAAACATATTCAATTAGTAAAAACAATAAAAAACTTCATCAATTGCAAGTGTTTTCCATACCAATTAATTACATATTAATAAATTAATTATTGATTAACAAATTTCACAAGAATATTCCAAATCCTATCTATTTCTATTTTTTTAACTCTTTGAGAGGGGAAGAAAAAGGGTAGATTTAAGTGAGGGGAGAAAGAAAGAGCAATGAAATCAATAATAATAATAATAATAATAATAATAATAATAATAATAATTATTATTATTATTATTATTATTATTATTATTATTGTTAATTAATAATAATAATTTGAATTTTAAAATTTAAAATGGAGGGAAAAAGAGAAAGAGAAAATTCAGTGTCACGTGTTGTCAGGATAAAATCAATATTGGATGTGATTTATTTGAAACCAAAATATCCAAATGATAGTGTAAAATAAAATAATTAAAAAGGCATATACAATTGAATTTTAGATGATAGATAGTATGTTATTAATTGACCACACTACAATACACTAAATGAATATTATTGACGATAAATGATTATTTTAATGCGTTAACTTAAAACTTAAAATTTAATCAGTTAAAAAAAATGTAAAAATAAAAGTAATTTAACAAAAACAGCAATTGACATTTTTTTTTAAAGTAAAACATGAATGATAAATCACGGACTTATATCTTTACTTTATTAATAAATATAGATTATTGAAAAAAAAAATATTTTTAATTGAATTGAGAAAGTGAACAGTTTTTTCTGAATACAGTACGATGTATTGAGTAAATGAGAATTTTTTAAGTGTTCCTTTTTATTTTAATGTTTCCACTTAACAAAATATCTCCACTTCGCTTCTACATTTTACATAATAACCAAAATCGTGTGCTGTCATTTTTCTCTCACCATGGTGGTAGAAAACTCAAACCAGTCAGAAGAGTTTACTAATTTCAGTTTAGAAAGAATAGCTGAAGTGAAATCTTTTGATGATTCAAAAGAAGGTGTCAAAGGTTTGGTGGAGTCTGGAGTATCAAAGATCCCACGCATTTTTCATACTGGGAAGATGGACATTGGTGAAAACCCGACTAGAGACATCAAGTTTAGCGTTCCCATCATAGATCTTAAAGACATACACAACAATCCAGCTAGACGGGTGGAAGTAATTGGAGAAATTCAAAGTGCATGCCATGAATGGGGATTTTTTCAAGTGATTAATCATGGAATTCCCGTTATTGTCTTAGATGAAATGATTGAGGGAGTTCGTAGGTTTCATGATCAAGATCCTGATGCAAGGAGAGAGTTTTACACACGTGATTCAAATAAAAAATTTAAGTATTTCTCAAACCTCTCCCTTTTTAGTGGCCAACCAACAAATTGGAGAGATTCACTTAGTGTTTTTGTTGCTCCTGATCCATTCAAACCAGAAGAAATACCATTATTATGCAGGTAATTAAAAATATATATGTTTTTATGTTACAAGAAAATGTATATTTTTAAAATCAACATGAAAACTATTTTAACCATTAATGAGTTGATTTCATACTTGCAGAGATATTGTGATTGAGTATTCCCAAAAAATTAATGATTTGGGTTTCACTATGTTTGAGTTGTTGTCAGAGGCATTAGGACTCAACCCTTCTTACCTCAAAGAGTTTAATTGTGCTGAAGGACACTCTATTCAGGGTCATTACTATCCACCATGCCCTGAACCCGAACTGACTTTGGGTGCTTCCAGTCACACTGATGCTGACTTCATCACATTACTTCTACAAGACCATATTGGGGGTCTTCAAGTTCTTCATGAGGGTAAATGGGTCAATGTTCCTCCAGTTCATGGAGCTCTTGTGGTCAACATAGGAGATCTTCTACAAGTACGTATTATAGTTTTTTGTTATCTTTTATGATTAGTAGTCTCTATGAATTTCACAACCTTTAATTTTTTATCCTTTTATGGCTGTTTTTTATTATAATGCATAATTAATTTGTCTTGGCTTCATGCAGTAGGCTTACGACCTCGTGTTGGATGAATTGTAAGAAGAAAGATAAGATGAAGACCCTTTATAGGTGCTCCGATGATTTGGAATAAATTTTTTTTTTTTTATAATTTGGATTTAAAGATATAGAAGTGTGTGGAGGTTCATAAGTCTTGGGAGGTTAGGATCTATTAGATATTCTTCGTTGTGTACATTCTTAGTTGTTTCAGCGTTCCTAGTCAAAGTAGTTTAAGGAAGAGGTGCTAATTGTATATTTTTTCACGCGTGTGTGAAGTAGACACAACAGATGAATTTCATTTTGATGCTCAAGGTGGGTGGTAGTTTGTTGGTTAAGTGAAGGAGCTTAGAGGGGAGATACGTAGGTTTTTTAAAGATTACTTTTCTGACCAGGTTTATTTCAAGCATATCTTAGATAGGGTTACTCTTCCTTATATCTCAACCAGTTAAGTTGAGGTTCTCGCTGCTGGATCTTCAGCTCTACGGTTCTTTGGATCAAGTTAGTCTAGTTGTCCCTAGTTTCGGTTTGGTGGCAGTGTTTGTGTCTACATGTCTTTGTGAACTGGTTTTTATCTTGCATCTTACTTGTTTATTTTGTGTTGAACTCTTTGATATAGTGTCATTGGATTCTATGAGATTCTTCCAGAAGAATAATCTAATTTTATATCTTCTATATTTTCATAAACTGTCACACTTTATTATTAATATGCGGAACAATTTAATGAATTTCTTCTATATTGATGCAGCTTATATCAAATGGCAAGTTTGTAAGTGTTTATCACCGAGTTTTATCAAAGGATATAGGTCCAAGAATTTCTGTCGCAAGCTTCTTTGTGAATTGGCCTGACCCAATTAAAGTTGAATCAAAGACATATGGCCCTCTTAAGGAATTGATTTCTAAAGAAAGTCCACAGATTTACAAAGACATTACCATAAAAGAATTTTTGGCACATTATATTGCAAAAGGTCTTGATGGAAATTCTTCTTTGGAGCCCTTCAAGTTGTGAGTACAACATGACAACATATTTGTTATTTTCATCGACCTGATCATAATCTATTTTAAAAACAAGTCTTATTTTCTGCTATAAGCATGCTTTATATGTATAAGGTTTTGAGATTGAAATAAATGAATTATATTTTCAAAAATAATTAGTTTGAACTACAACATCTTACCAATACTTTTTGAATTAGAGGAAATATGTGCTATATTTTCACAGAGTGTAACAATTCCATGGAGAGAAATTATGAAATATGAAATATGAAATATGACCACCATTATATTTTGTTCAATTGTTGTAATTTTAAGGGAATGTCATTTGTCTTGGAAAATAGTTTGATAAGAATAATCTGGTAATAAAAATATAAGGCAGCTAATTGGCATTCTTCAACTATATAGATCATTGTATGCAACATAATCATCTTTGGAAAGATACAGACTGGACAGCTTTGGATTCTTACCAGATTTATTCAATTTCAAAATACTTCACAATTATCAATAACAGCTATGTGGATGATTTCCTAGAGGCAATTAACACAAAGAACAGAGTAATCTAAGTTAGGAGCATTTGTTAATTTTACTATCGAAAAAGTTATTGAAAGAGTAACAACACAACTTATCACATGAATCATAGGATTAAAGTTTGATATATAACAAAATAAGCTCAAAGTCACATATTTTGACAACAAAATAATTAATTTAATTGATTAGAAAAAGAAAGTCCATAAACACTTTGATAACAAATTAAGTCAAAAATAGTACATGTAGCCTCTGTCAAGATGAAGAAGAGTCCTTAAATCATTTATTCTTCTGCTGCAACAAAACAAAGCACATATGGAAAGCCGTGCTTCAATGGTTGGATGTGCTTCATGACCCTAAGCATTGGATTGATGAACTGATTTGAATTAGTTGTATAACTAAACGTAAAAGTTGGAAAGTGGACATTATGAAAACGGTAGTTGTTGAATCCATTTATAATATTTAGAGATATAGAAATTATATAGTTATGTAATTCTTTGTCTCCGAGGTATGGTTGGATCTCTTGTGGATCGCTTTTTTTTAGTGAGCAAGTGATATATTAGAAAGAGTACAAAAGATGCTTCACCTGAATATAAAAATAAAAGAAAACCGAGAAAAAAAAGACTCGCCAAACAAAAGAGATTAAAAACTAAATTGCGCTTACGACAAGAATGTCAAAATCATATAAACTACAATTGGGATAAATAATATCTCTCATACGAGACCACTGCCACATAAAAAAGTTTAGTCTTCCAAACCATGTCGACTATGTTACAAGAAGAGTTGTCAAAAAGGATGTCATTTCTAACTATACAAAGAGCCCAACAGACTGCCAACCTACATTCTCTACCTTTCCTCGGACTACTAGATTTACAAAAATCGAACTAAACCAAAAAAACTTTCCTTAAAAGTCAAAGCCTCGACTTCCGGAAAATCTATCCAATTGGAAATTTCCTTCCAAACCAATTTTGCAACAATACAATTTAACAAAGCATGGTCTAAGGTCTCCGAAGCCGAAGAGCAAAACGAACAAAGAATGTCATTATTATCAAGAATAATACCTTTACCGAATAATGAAACTTTCAAAGGTAATCTATTCAAAAAACACTGTCAATCAAAAGCTTTGATTTTGAAAGGGATTGTCAATCTCCACACCCAATCCAACGCCGAATTATCACGATGACGAGGGCCAAACGGAATGTGGGAAGAGAAAACTAAGGTGTAGAAGGATTTAACTGAGAACATTTCATTGGGCTCACAATTCCAAAAAAATCGCATCCCTTACTTCACTCTTTGGCCGTAACTGCTCCAAGAAAAGATGGAACGCTGATAAACCAGATGCAGAACCGACAGCAGTAGCGACTGCAGATTCCCAATCCATAAAAAAACCAGCAGCAAAAAGATCCAACACAGAGGAATGAAATTTATGCGGGACTGAGAACGATCCTAATTCTGCCTTGACAGATGCTGCTATCAAAAAACCAGCAGGTACAGAAGCAGAACTTGTAGTTAGCACGAGCATATCCGAGAGACCTGCAAAGGGAAAATTGTTAGCGAAATTAGTAACCAAGGGGGTTGTGCTAGACTGATGAATCTCCTCATTTCGAAGGCTACAACCACCCCACCTCCAACAACCATTCTCCCACCCAGCCATCGAATGTCAAAAATCGACCTTACTAACTCGAAAGTCTTTTACCAAACTTAGAGAGCAAAGGAGTCCACGAGAAAATCCTTCTAGAATTAGAGCCTATTGGAATTCCAAGGAAAGAATATTGACATGATTTCATTCTACAAGATAAAAAAAAGCAGTCGCCTCAACAAAGTTCTCGTTAACATATGTTTTTTATGTTTAAAAAACAAAGAAATGTATTTTTTAAAGTACAACAAAAAAATTATTTTAACAATTGAGCATTTGATTTCATATTTGTAGGGATATTGTCATTAAATATTCCCATAAAATTAATGATTTGGGTTTCACTATGTTTGAGTTATTGTCAGAGGTATTAAGACTCAACCCTTCTTACCTCATAGAGTTTAATGGTGCTAAAGGACACTCTATTCAGGGTCATTACTATCCACCATGCCCTGAACTCGAACTAACTTTGGGCACTTCCAGTCACACTGATGCTGACTTCATCACAATACTTCTACAAGACCATGTTGGTGGTCTTCAAGTTCTTCATGAGGGTAAATGGTTCAATGTTCCTCTGGTTCATGGAGCTCTTGTGGTTAACATAGGATATCTTCTACAAGTACATATTATAGTTTGTTGTTATCTTTTATGATTAGTAGCCTCGTATGAATTTCATTACTTTTAATTATTGAAAAGAATATTGATATATCCTCAACAAAAACATACACCCAAATTTTTTATCCATTATAATGCATAATTAATTTTTCAATCTAAAACTTGTAAAATGAGGAGTCTTATTGTCATTCTCTTTAGTGTAATTCTTCCCATGATGGGTATTATACGTAAACGATGAGGTATAATGTTTTTTTTCTTTGCCTATGGTGTAGGTTCAAAGGAATTTTTTTTTCTCCTGTTTTTTAGACCTTTTTTCTAGTAGTGTGCCTAAAGTGGGGGTTTAGGCTATTCTATTCTTTGTAGTTAGTTTTTATTCTAAGTGTGCCTTGTATTACAAAAGGATTATGTTGGAGCATTTGGTTCATGGAACCAGAGTCTTGAGAGGTAATATGAGGCATTTTTTGATGTTTTAATTCGGGCAGTAGGCCTAAGGAGAGGAGAAGGTTGACACATGTTTCTCAATTGAGGGACTGTATTGATTTTGTCATATTCATTAAGGCTATGGTCTTAAAGGATCTTCTTACGTCAAGAAGAAGGTTTACATGGTTTCAATCAACTGGGGTTTCCATTAATATATTGTATTTTTTTAATCCAAAGGTTGGGAGGAGAACTGAGGCATGTGTAGTTTGTGGGACCTAAGTTGTTTCAGCTTAACAATTTATGATTCAATCTTTGTTATCTTGGAAAATGTTGTCTTGGCTTCATGCAGTGGGTTTACTGTTGGTGATTTTAGTGTCATCAATGCATTTTAGTAGTAATGGGATTTACTACAGGCCAAAACAATTATACGTTAAAGCTTGGAAACGAGTTAGGGTAGTGCGGAGTGCACGCTCGTCAAGCCAACATATAATTGAATGCGAATAACTTAAACGGGGCAGCGCCCCGTTGGGGTTCCAAGGGGCGAAGCCCCTGGCGGGGTGCGGGGCAGCGCCCCGTGGGGTTCCAAGGGGCAGAGCCCCTGGCTGGGGTCCCGCGAAAATTTCGTTTGAACTTTCGAACCTATCCCCAACGGACATAACCATTTCCGAACTGGTGTGTCTTTTCGTTTGAATTATTGAACTCCTATATAAGGAGTCGTTTGGCCTCTTTTTCCGTACACATAACAAAAGAAAACCTTCTACATTCCGAATAATTTCTTTTGCTAGAAACTATTCTTTCTTCAAGAATTATCCCCACAAAGATTTCGTGAACCCAGGCATAATAGGGTCGAAATACTTTGTTCGGAAAGTGAACGAACACGATTCTTCGAAGAAATCCAAGATTATCAAACAATTTATCCAACATTTACGACCTCGTGTCGGATGAAATGTAAGAAGAAAGATGAAGACCCTTTATAGGTGCTCCGATGATTTGGAATAAAAAAGTGTTTTTTTTTTGTAAATTTGGATTTAAAGATATATAAGTATGTGGAGGTTCAGAAGTCTTAGGAGATTAGGGTAGTGTCTCTTTTGTTTATTAAAAAGGGTTTTGACTAAGTAGATGATGGCTTCTTAGGATCTCTTAGAGATTCTTCGTAGTGAGCATTCTTAGTTATCTCAGGGTTCCTAGTCGAAGTAGCTTAAGGAAAGGGTGCTAATTGTATATTTTTTTCACGCGTGTGTGAAGTAGACACAACAAATAAATTTCATTTTGATGCTCAAGGTGGGTGGTAGTTTGTTGGTTAAATGAATGAGCTTAGAGGTAGGTTTTTTAAAGATTACTTTTCTAACCAGCTTTATTTTATGCGTATCTTAGATAGGGTTACTCTTCCTTGTATCTCAATCAGTTAAGTTGAGGTTCTCGCTGCTAGATTTTTTCCATTGGAATGGATGTGGTGGTGACTGGGATGGAGGTTAATAAGATTTTGTACCCTAATGGATTAAAAATTTCAATTTTAAAGAAGTTTTGGGGTTTTCTCCAAGAGGATATGTATAATTTATTTGACCAGAAGTTTTGGGGTTTTCTCCAAGAGGATATGTGAAATTCTGTGATCAGGTATGAGATATCCTAAGAGATGTCCCAACACTTGATAGGACACTTGACAGATTTAACCAAAACTTAAATAGCAAGAAAAGTAAACAACACAGAAGTTTGTTAACCCAGTTCAGTGTATAACCACACCTACATCTGGAGGCTACCAAGCCAGGAGGAAATCCACTATAAGTAATATTAATTCTAGACTTAAACCACCCTGTTTAATCTATCACTTAATAACTACCCAATGCAATTTCTACCTAAGACACACCTTAGATAAGAGTACCCTACTCACTCCCCCTCAATCACACAGTGATCAAGTTTACAAGTTTACTGAAATTGAAGACATCCTTCAAACAATACAGCTTGATCTTACTTCACAGTTTCAATCAAGTCACAAATGCACTTTTGCTTAAAAGCTCATAAAGTGGTACATAAAACACAACCTGCTATTAAAACACTAGACACCCTATTTGGTCTTCTGAAATTCGTACTCAATTCTATGAGTTTCTGTTGCTTAAATAGGTATCTGTAATTTGGGCTTTCTGTAGGATGATCCAGCCCTAATGCACATGCAGCTTCCACCTTGAATTTAGGGTTTGTTACTTCCTAGATTCTAGGTGACTTAGGTCTTCTGTTTTAATCTGAATCTTCAATATAAAACTCCCTACAGATGCGCCTTGTTTTGTTTTTAATCCATCATTAATTAATTCCAGATAACTCTCCTTAAATATCTCTGATTAGTTAGTCAATAATTAATTCTGGAAGCAGGTTTGAGATGTCTCAACATCTGTTGGGACATCCTGAAAAACTGAACTTAAGTCATTTACACAATGTCCCAACATCTGGTAAGACATCCTGAAATAAGTTCATATACTCTGTTTGATAATGTCCCAACATTTAATAGGACATTCTGAACTGAATTCAATAACTCTTGTTGGTCAAAAATTCTGCCAATTCAAGACATCTACAAACTCCCCCTTTGGCTAATTTTTGGCTAACATCTTTTCTTGTTTTCAGAGTGCAGCAGAAGTTCTTTTTATCAGAGTATAACATTACTTTTCTGTTGATTCTTATTTGAGATTACTCCCCCTCAAATATATTTGTATCCAATCATGTTGCAACAGAAAACTTATTCAGTTCAGAAGCAAACAAACAAAATTTTTTCATTCATACTTAAACAGCAATTACAATTTGTTGTTGTTGTTCTCCCCCTTGGTAGACACAAAATTTAGGGCCAAAGATACTATTCCAGAAATACATTGCTGTCATTACATTTGCCTTACATACATTGATCACTCAGATTCATCACTCTCAGTTTCTTCCTCAACTTCTGTTTCTTCATCAGCTTCATTTTCTTCATCAGTGTCTGCTTTCTGATCTTCTCCACTCTCCAGCCTTTGGATGATTTCTTCAAGTTTCAGCTTCCTTGCTTCAAGTTCTTTGCATGTGCTTTTGAGCTCAGCAATTAGAGCCTTCTTGGAGATTGGAGTCTTAGCAGTTGATGGACCTGCAGATGTCCCAGAAGGTGCTTCAACATCTGCAGCATGATGACTGAGGAATAACTTGTAGTGAAAAGCCAAGGGGCTTTCTCTTTTGCAGGCTGTATCCTTGTCAGTGAGAATTCCAGGGTATTGATTGAGCACAATACCACACAACAATGATGGAAAAGCTATTGGCAGCTTTGTTGCAGAAGAGCTGGCATGCTTCAAGGTCTGATCAAAAATGAAAGCTCCATAGTCCATCTTGGTTTGAGTTCCCACAGCATATATAAACCTGGCTAGACTAGTGGAGATTGAAGAAGCGTGGTTGGTAGGCACCCAGTTAGCTGTACCAATCCTGTTCAGCATGGCATACTTTCTGGTAAGCATGCTCACTGAGAGCTTTCCCTTCACAGGCCATGCCTTGACCTGGTTTGCAGTGATCACCTTACAGACTTGATTATCTGTCTTACCTAGCTCATTTGGTCCATCTGTTTCTCTTCCTAGGTACTGATTTATGATTTGAGGAGAAAACTCTACACATTTACCTCTAACAAAAACTTTTTGAAACTCAGAGGACTTACCATTTGAACAATCCTCCTGAAGATTAACAATGAACTCTTTGACAAGAAGTTCATAGCAGGGAGAGAGATCTGAGACTGTTCTGAATAGTCCTGCAGCAGAGATGAGGTCAATCAATTCAGTGCACTCAAGTGCATTGCTGCTCAGTTTTCTTTCTAGGGCAATCCTTCTTTGGTACACATACTTCCATCTGTTGACACAAGAGACATGATGGAAATATATGTTGTCCAAGGGGGCTTCTGGAACAGCAGATGAAGCCCTAGATGGTGCTGGTTTCTTTTTGGGAGGAGATGTTGGGACATCTGATTCAACATCTGAGTCTGATGGTGTGACAGCTTTTCTCTTCTGGGTTTGAACTTTACTCCATGATTTTGTTGGCCCAAAAGTAGCTTTAGCTTTGCCTTTCTTTGGGGAGGCTTTCTTCTTCTCAGGAATTGCTGCTTCAGCTTGCATCTTTCCTTTCCTGGACCTGAGCCTTTTGGCTATGCTAGGTCTAACAGAGGCTATGATCTCTGTATCAGAGTCCTGCTCCAGGTTGACCACTGGAGGAGATTGAGCAGTCTCCTCTTCAGCTGGTTGATCAGCAGGGATTTGATCTTCATTTGAGGCTTTAGCCTGTTCCTCAGAGACTTCTTCATCATTTTCATTTGAGGCTTTATTCTGGTCCTCAGTTTGTTCCAAATCATCACCAGATGAGTTCTTTTTCTCATCTTCAGATGTTCCAGCATCTATTGGGACATCATGTTCTGCAGGAGTGTCCTCTGCATCTTGAGCTTGTTCTTCTTGAGGTGCAGGCATTGTGTTCAGAGGAACAGAGATCCCACTCACCACTCTCTGTTCAAAAAGGATTTGGTTGACAATCTCCTTGATGGAATCATCCACATATTTTGAGGATTTTGGGGGCATGTTAGCAGGAGAAGGAATGCCTTTTGCTTTGCTGCGTACTTGATCTTTATCTCTCTTTGGAGTTCTAGGCTTTTTAGTGTGAGAAGTACTTCCTCTGAGCTCGTCCAATGGAGTTGATATCATTGGTACCACAGAGATGGGAGTGGCATGAACTACGTCTCCTTGGTTAAGAACTTCTTCAGTTGTGTTAGGGTTTTGAGACATTGTTGAGGAAGATGGATGAACAGCTTTAGGGTTTATGATTTCTGAAGGATAGCTAGTTAATGTGATTCGCTTGTGATAGTAAGATGAGAATCTTGATAGCTGCTTATAAACAGTTACTAAATAAGTAGCCGTTACAGTGCAAATAATTAGGAATGGAATTCCCAAGGATCTTGTCCAGACTGGTTTTGCCATCTGGAACTTATGCCATACAATGTCATATGACATGTTGGCACATCTCATTAACTGCTAAATATCACATAAACAGATTCCAAGTTTGCCCCTTAAGTTCTCAAATTGTGTAGCATCCAAAGCTTTGGTAAAGATATCAGCTAACTGCAGATCTGTAGCTACATGCTCCAATGAAATCACCTTTTCTTCTACAAGATTTCTGATGAAATGATGTCTGATATCAATATGCTTGGTCCTGCTATGTTGGATAGGATTCTTTGATATGTTTATTGCACTTAAGTTGTCACAGTACAATGTCATGACATCCTGTGGGACATTGTACTCAGTGAGCATTTGCTTCATCCAAACCAACTGAGAACAACTGCTACCAGCTGCTATATACTCAGCTTCAGCTGTAGATAAGGATACACAATTTTGTTTCTTACTGAACTAAGAAATCAAATTGTTTCCTAGAAAGAAGCATCCTCCTGAGGTGTTTTTTCTGTCATCAGCACTTCCAGCCCAATCAGCATCACAGAAGCCAGTGAGAATTGGTTTGCAACCATGAAAGTACATTATGCCATAGTCACAAGTACCATTAACATATTTAAGAATTCTCTTGACTTGATTGAGATGACTGACTTTTGGATCAGCTTGATATCTTGCACAAACTCCTACTGCAAATGCAATGTCTGGTCTGCTATCAGTCAAGTATAACAAGCTTCCAATCATGCTTCTGTATAAGCTTTGATCTACATTCTCACCCTTTTCATCTTTAGTCAGCTTTAGATGTGTGGGGGCAGGAGTTCTCTTGTGAGTAGCATTCTCCATTCCAAATTTCTTGACTATGTTCTTGGAATACTTGCTTTGTGAGATGAACATTGAGTCTTCCATTTGCTTTATTTGCAGACCAAGAAAGTAGGTTAACTCTCTTACTAGGCTCATTTCAAATTCAGATTCCATCTGCTTGACAAAATGTTTGACCATCCTATCAGACATCCCACCAAAGACAATGTCATCCACATATATTTGAGCAATCATGACATTTCCTTCTTCATCTTTAACAAACAGGGTTTTATCAATCCCACCTTTTCTGTATCCTTGCTTGATAAGAAATGTGGTCAGTCTTTCATACCATGCCCTTGGAGCTTGCTTCAAACCATAAAGTGCCTTCTTTAGTTTGTATACATGATTTGGACAGCTTGGATCAACAAATCCTTTAGGCTGTTCTACATATACTTCTTCATTAAGGTAGCCATTTAAAAAGGCACTTTTCACATCCATTTGAAATAGCTTGAACTTCAAGATACAAGCAATTCCCAACAGCAGTCTGATTGATTCAAGCCTTGCTACTAGTGCAAAGGTTTCATCAAAATCTACCCCTTCAATTTGAGTGTATCCTTGAGCTACAAGTCTAGCTTTGTTCTTTGTAACAACTCCTTGTTCATTTGACTTGTTCTTATACACCCATTTTGTACCAATCACATTTATGTCATCAGGTCTAGGAACAAGATTCCACACTTCATTCCTTGTGAATTGACCTAATTCCTCTTGCATAGCACAAATCCAGTATTCATCAGTGAGAGCTTCCTTGATGTTTTTAGGTTCTATTTTGGAAACAAAACAAGAACCTGAAATCACATCTCTTGATCTAGTGCTCACACCTCTGTTGGGATCACCAATTATTAAATCTTTGGGATGATCCTTCTGTATTCTGATGGAGGGAGGTTTGCTGGATTCTTCTGTCCTTGTATCAGATTGAGTGCAGTTATAATGGTCATCCTTTTCTTCAGCTTCAATCTTGATATCAGCAGATGTTCCAACATCTTCTGGGACATCTGTAGGAGCATCATCAATTATCACATTTATGGACTCCATGATAACCTTGGTTCTAGAATTAAATACTCTATATGCTTTGCTGTTTATAGAGTATCCAAGGAAAATCCCTTCATCACTTTTAGGATCCATTTTTCTCCTTTGCTCCCTATCTGCCAGAATATAACAGTTACTTCCAAATACATGGAAATACTTAACTGTGGGTTTTCTGCCCTTCCAGACTTCATATATTGTGGACAAAGTTCCTTTCCTTAAGGTAACTCTATTATGAATGTAACAGGCAGTGTTCATAGCTTCAGCCCAGAAGTACAGAGGTAACTTTTTGGCATGGATCATAGCTCTTGCAGATTCTTGAATAGTTCTATTCTTCCTCTCAACAATCCCATTCTGTTGAGGAGTGATTGGTGAAGAGTATTCATGATTGATTCCTTCTGAAGAGCAAAAATCTAAGAATTTTTGATTCTCAAATTCCTTTCCATGATCACTTCTTATTCTGATTACACAGCTGGATTTTTCTCTTTGTAATCTTTGGCATAATTCTTTGAATACATCAAATACATCAGACTTTTCTTTGATGAAATTTATCCATGTATATCTTGAAAAGTCATCAACCACCACATAAGCATACCTCTTACCACCAAGACTTTCAACCTGCATAGGTCCCATAAGATCCATATGCAAAAGTTCCAAAACTTTGGAAGTTGTCAGATGTTGGAGCTTTGGATGGGACATCTTGGTTTGCTTGCCTATTTGACATTCACCACATATTTTGCCATCATCAATCTTCAGTTTAGGAATACCTCTTACAGCATCCATGGATATTATCTTCTTTATGCCTCTGAAATGAAGATGACCTAGTCTTTGGTGCCATAGTTTCACTTCTTCTTCTTTAGCTAAAGAGCAAGTTGAAGTGAGACTGAGATTTTGAGATTCCCACATGTAACAGTTGTCTTTAGATCTGGCTCCTTTCATGACAACCTCTTGTTCTTTGTTAGTCACTATGCATTCAGATTTGGTAAAGTTTACACTGTATCCTTGATCACATAATTGACTTATGCTGATCAGGTTAGCAGTTAAACCTTTAACTAGCAGCACATCATCTAGTCTTGGAACATCTTGACAATCCAAGGTTCCAACTCCCTTGATTTCTCCTTTAGCTCCATCTCCAAAGGTCACATACCTGGATGAATGTGATTTTAAGTTTACTAGCAAATTCTTTAATCCAGTCATGTGTCTTGAACATCCACTGTCAAAGTACCAGTCTTCTTTAGCTGATACTCTCAGTGATGTATGTGCTATGTATGCAGTACTTTTCTTTGACCAGATGAGTTGAGATTTCTTTTGATGCCTCTGCCCTGTGTGTTGTTTATCAGCTGAACTCCAAGCTTGATTATTGATCTTGTTCTTGTAGCTTTGATCATCTTCAGTGCTAGCTTTTGGTTTCCATACCTTCTTGATGTTTTCTGTCTTCTGCTTAGGAGGTTGCTGATTTCTTTGATGTTTATGCAGCACTTTCTTGGTAACTTCTATTTTCTTCTTGGAAGGTTGCTGATACATCTGATTTGGATATCCATGCAACTTATAACAATGAGGTTTGATATGTCCAAATCTTCCACAGTGATGGCATCTCCATCTTTGATACTTCTTCTTCATTTTGTTCTTTTCAGAATGTTGAGACATCTGTTGGAACATTATGTTTGACTTTGTGTTTCTTTCATGATGTTGAAGCATCTGTTGGGACATCTTGTTAGACTGCATGGATTTTGAAGCTGTTTTGCTAGAACTAGCTTCATCTTTATTTGCTCTGTTAAATCCCAGTCCACTTTTATCCCCTGAGTGCTTATTGTTGTTGAGAATCACATCCAGTGTATTTGAGCTGCTGTTCAACATTCTAACAGATTTGGACATATGTTCCAACTTGGAGTTGAGAAGACTTACTTCACTTTTCAAGGTGTCAATGATTTCTTGATCATTTGCTTTTTCATCTTCTAATGTCTCATTCTGCTTCTTTAGCTTTATAACCTCACTGCATATTTCAGAGCTTCTTTTGTATAGATCTTTGAATGCTTGCTCAAGTTCTTCATAAGTAAGCTCTCCATCACTGGAATCACTTTCAGATTCACATAGTCCAGCTAAAGCAGTGATATGCTTAGCTGATTCTTCTTCTGAATCACCTCCCGAGTCTTCATCAGACCAGGTCACAGAGAGTCCTTTCTTTTGCCTTTTTAAGTAGGTAGGACATTCATTCCTGAAGTGTCCATATCCTTCACATCCATGGCATTTGACTTTTTCTTGACTGGTCTTTTCAGCATAATTTGACTTTTTATTAGCATCATAAGGTCTCCTGTTCTCAGAAGAGTTTGTGTATTTTCCACTGGATTTGGATTTGCCATCCATTCCTCTGAGAATTTGTTTGAATTGTCTTCCAAGCATAGCTAGGTTTTCTGATAAGCTTTTACCATTTTCTGATTCATCATCTTCTTCTTCATCAGTATTTGATACCAATGCTATGCTTTTGTTCTTTTTAACATTTGTGTCATTCATTCCCATCTCAAAAGTTTGAAGGGAACCAATGAGTTCTTCAACTTTCATGGAGCATATGTCTTGAGCTTCTTCTATTGCTGTGACTTTCATGTCAAATCTTTTTGGCAAAGATCTGAGAATCTTTCTAACAAGCTTTTCATCAGTCATCTTTTCTCCCAAAGCTCCAGAAGTATTGGCTATATCCAAGATGTTCATGTAGAACTCATGAATTGATTCATCTTCCTTCATTCTCAAGTTTTCAAACTTGGTGGTGAGAAGTTGAAGTCTTGACATTTTTACTTTTGATGTTCCTTCATGAGTTGTTTTGAGAGTGTCCCACACATCTTTGGCCAGCTCACAATGATGCACAAGTCTGAAAATGTTTCTATCAATGCCATTGAATAAAGCATTTAAGGCCTTTGAGTTGCCTAGTGCTGAATCTTCTTCTTCCTTACTCCATTCTTCTTCAGGTTTCAGCACTTTTGAACCATCTTTGGTATCTTGGACAGGATAATCCCATCCAATGTTGACTGCTCTCCATGCCCTGTTGTCAAGTGATCTTAAGAATGCAATCATTCTTGGCTTCCAGTAGTCATAATTAGATCCATCCAGTATAGGTGGTCTATTTACTGACCCTATATCTCTGTCCATGTTACAGAATTTGTTTTCCCTAGATCTCACCCAGTATAAACAGGCAGGGTGCCTGCTCTGATGCCAATTGAAATTCTGTGATCAGGTATGAGATATCCTAAGAGATGTCCCAACACTTGATAGGACACTTGACAGATTTAACCAAAACTTAAATAGCAAGAAAAGTAAACAACACAGAAGTTTGTTAACCCAGTTCAGTGTATAACCACACCTACATCTGGAGGCTACCAAGCCAGGAGGAAATCCACTATAAGTAATATTAATTCTAGACTTAAACCACCCTGTTTAATCTATCACTTAATAACTACCCAATGCAATTTCTACCTAAGACACACCTTAGATAAGAGTACCCTACTCACTCCCCCTCAATCACACAGTGATCAAGTTTACAAGTTTACTGAAATTGAAGACATCCTTCAAACAATACAGCTTGATCTTACTTCACAGTTTCAATCAAGTCACAAATGCACTTTTGCTTAAAAGCTCATAAAGTGGTACATAAAACACAACCTGCTATTAAAACACTAGACACCCTATTTGGTCTTCTGAAATTCGTACTCAATTCTATGAGTTTCTGTTGCTTAAATAGGTATCTGTAATTTGGGCTTTCTGTAGGATGATCCAGCCCTAATGCACATGCAGCTTCCACCTTGAATTTAGGGTTTGTTACTTCCTAGATTCTAGGTGACTTAGGTCTTCTGTTTTAATCTGAATCTTCAATATAAAACTCCCTACAGATGCGCCTTGTTTTGTTTTTAATCCATCATTAATTAATTCCAGATAACTCTCCTTAAATATCTCTGATTAGTTAGTCAATAATTAATTCTGGAAGCAGGTTTGAGATGTCTCAACATCTGTTGGGACATCCTGAAAAACTGAACTTAAGTCATTTACACAATGTCCCAACATCTGGTAAGACATCCTGAAATAAGTTCATATACTCTTTTTGATAATGTCCCAACATTTAATAGGACATTCTGAACTGAATTCAATAACTCTTGTTGGTCAAAAATTCTGCCAATTCAAGACATCTACAATATGTATAATTTATTTGACCAGTTCTTTGAGAATGTTGTCTTTTCAAGAAGCTTGACATCTTATTTCGTCCCTCTAATTGCTAAGGTAGTTTCCCCTTTATCCATAAGGGGTTTTAGGCGTATCTCTTTTCTTGAATCTCTCTACAAGTTATTGGCTTCCATATTTTAAGTAGTTGTGAGGAAGCTTGTATCCTCTTCAAGATTTCCATGTTGGCTGTAGTATTTTTAAGATAGATATGAGAAGGCTTATGATTCAATTAGTTTGGTCTTTCCTAGATTACATGTTGAGAATATTGGAGTTTGATGTCTGGTGGTCAACTTGTATTATAGTTTGTATCTTCTCTAGTAGTCTTCCAGTGGTGGATCCAAGCCCCCGCGATTCAGGGATGCAAAATATTTCATACTAATAAATTATTATAATTATATCTATAAAAATAAAATACTAAACAAAAAATAATAGTACCTAAATTATAACTTATTCAAAAAATTATATACATATTCTATAATAAATCCATTTTGTTAACCAATTTCATAGTATTGATGATATCTTGATCTTTTTTTTACAATGCCTGTTACAATTCATTTGAAATACCCAAGACATTTTTCATTAAATGCAATGTTAGTACAAAATCAAAATTATTCATCAAAAGTATGAGGTCATTTGCTTCAGCCTTTTATTCTCTTAGCAATGTTGAATCTTTTTCAAAATGTCAAGAACAATCATTACAGAATCATACATCAATATCAAATTGGTCAAAGTAGCAAAATGGAGTGTGATGTGTATCTCTATGCTTGTGTCTATGTGCCTTAATGGATTTCAAAATTAACACAATTCTAATTTAACAACAAAATCATCAAATCCTAATTTCTAATTTCAAAAAATCCTAAACTAACAAAACCTTAAAATCAATATATTTTACCTTAATAACTTCAATGAAAAATTGATTAAAAAAATTGTTAGTGAGAGCATGAGCAAGTTTGATACACCGTTGTTGGAACCGTCAATGAAAAAGATGAGAGAAACTACGGTTAGTGAGAGAAGTATAGAGAGAACTGGAAAATTAAATTGTGAGTGCAAATATTTTTATTAATCTTTTGATATCTAATTATTTGTTATTTAATTCAATTTATTTACAATACATAATTAAGGATATTATTCATAAAACATCATTAATATTATATTAATTAAAAAACTAAAACTAAAACTAAATATTATTTTCAAATATAAGTATTATATTTAATAATTTGTATTCTTTGAAAGAAGAATCAAAAAGTGGCTTAAGTGATGCAGTTAGCGCAAACCCACAAAATCCAGGGGGTGCAAATAAAATAAAATATAGATTATTAATGTAAATTTAAGAAGTTGAGAGAGTGCAACTCCTGACTACAATGTAGATCCGCCTCTGAGTCTTTCGGTCCTATTTAATGGGGTTTAAACAAAAGAGATAAATATCTAGCATGGACTCAAGCAAGAAGATCCTTTGACATATTTTCATTTTCTTTTGGTGGTGGGGAACCTTAATGATATGTTGAGAACGAGAGTGTCTATTGAGGTATTCTTCGGGTTCAAATTGGGATGTCAATGGCTATTAGTGTTGTGTATTTTATATGCTAATGATACGTTTCTTTTGGGAGAAGGATTCGATTGAGAATTTATAGGATATTAAGTCAATTCTTAGAATCACTGAGCTGACTTTGGGTGAATATTTCTATGAGTTGTTGGTTTGATATTAATTTAGAGGATTCTTTTCTTGAATATATTGGTGGATAACTTTCTAAACTACATAGTTGGATCTCACCCTTTTAAGTATTTAGGTCTCCTAGTGAGTTTTAACCCAAAGAGGGAAGCAATTTATGAGCCTCTAGTTTGTCTTATTTCTAAATGGCGTATTTTGGGAAGAATAACTTTGTTATCCTATGAGGGAGGGTTGTACATCTTAATTCGTTCTTGAGTATTATCCCTGTTTTTCTCTAAAATTCTAGTATCAGATATGAGATGTCGAATAAGACGTCACAACATTAATATCTGAACATTAACAAGGTTAAAACATAACTCTAAAAAATATAACTCAAACATCATAGATTCAACATGTTATCACATCACACAATACATATTCAACATATCTACTATCGCCTTATCATATGCATGAACATAATCTATCAATACAAAATTTATATTCTCGCCTTACCATTGTAAGATTTCTTTTAACCATCAAGGTGACAAAATTTTATCTCCCTTCTTACTTTGGCTCAAATGTCTTCCCCGAGCCGCTAAGATGTGACTTATGGTCTACTTATACACGATCTGGCCTAGCATTTGGATTCCTTTAGGACCAAACTCATGGTTGGAAAAAGGTGACATTCCTTAAAAGTCATGTATTCCCGACCTTCAGGAAAGAATCTTGACCTTTTTCTTTTCATACGATAGTACCTCTAATGAACGGCGATGCCGGGAGGAGGATTAGAGATGATGGTCGACCATAGGTATCTTTAGAGGATACTTGGTTTCCTTACTACCATGGTTTGGGGTTCCTCTCCCACTCTCCCATGAGCGTCTTCAATGAATACTTATTATATTGTCGACTCGAATATGTGGATCTGGTAGTTCGACTAAGTCAGACAGGCTAATGGCACCCGAAGAACGTTGCCTATGAGTTATCTCGTACAAACTCTGGCCTGAGTAGATACTATTTCCCTTGTCGGACAATCCATCCCCACTCTTCGACCATATTTGCGTTAATATATTTCTATTTCTTGATGCAGCGCTCCAGAGTCATATGCAAGAGGATTTTTCTAGAAGACCACCACTGAAATCACCTGCTTTTCTAGTAAGAAATGAACCAGGCAAGAAGGAAAAGGTGTAGCATGGTCGGTGCGCTCAACCGCAATTGACTTCACAATTGAAGCTCGTTTCGCTTTGCCGCAATTATGTGGTTTTAGTTACGATACAAGCTTTATCACGATCTATTGGATCTAGCCTGAGGAGATATCCATTCATCGGTCGTAGATCCTTTGGTATCTATAGAAGGTAGCTCGATACCAAATCCACGACAACATTAACTATGAACTTGTCGTATCTTCGATGTCGCCACAATAAGCGTCACGTTGGTGGTGGAAGGTAAAGGTGATGTTAGATCGGAAGACGAATAATTAATTTTTTGACATGATCTTCAAGGAAATTGCCTTTAGTTTCTAGAAACTTTAGGGTAGATATGGATTTAGATCTAGGTCTCTTTTTTCTTTTACTTGGCGGTGGTCTCAAGGAAATCATAGATTGTGAAATTTGATTAATTGTGGTTGAAAAGATAACTTATTAGATCGAATGTGACATATCTTTGCATTCAATTATGAATTTTCTTGATTCAGTGATTTGAGGAGGTTACAAACAGGTAAATCGGAGTTTGAATATGAAATTGTGGAGATTATAGATCGGAGTTTGAATATGAATTTTCTTGATGTCGCCACAATAAGCATCACGTTGGTGGTGGAAGGTAAAGGTGATGTTAGATCAGAAGACGAATAATTAATTTTTTACATGATCTTCAAGGAAATTGCCTTTAGTTTCTAGAAACTTTAGGGTAGATATGGATTTAGATCTAGGTCTCTTTTTTCTTTTACTTGGCGGTGGTCTCAAGGAAATCATAGATTGTGAAATTTGATTAATTGTGGTTGAAACGATAACTTATTAGATCGAATGTGACATATCTTTGCATTCAATTATGAATTTTCTTGATTCGGTGATCTGAGGAGGTTACAAACAGGTAAATCGGAGTTTGAATATGAAATTGTGGAGATTATAGAAGTCGGAAGTCGTTTCCCACAGACGACGTAAGTATTCCATTCAGGAACCATAAGTGGATGCAATTGATGAACTAAACGTCTTGGATCAACTATGTTGATTTGCATTGCAACAGAGAATATGGACCTGCATGATTAGTATTCTGACATCTAAGTTAGTTCAAGATTCAAGATGAGTATAGTAAAAAGCGAAAATCAAATACCATACATTTCTTTCTAAGTGAACTGATCTTTGATATAATGGGTCAGGACTCAGGAGTGGATTTGAGATGGTGCAGACCTTAGCTATTTTGTACTTTGACCAACCCGAAACACATATTTTATTGTATTTTATTTTTATATGAATCAATTTTTAAAAATTATTTTTGAATCATTTTTAAAAATTAAAAACCAAAAATCTTTCAGTATTTATGTTTATTTTCGATTCCATTGTTTCTCTTCCAAACTTCATTCATTTCCAAGTTACTTGTTGTTGTAAATGAAGGAGTCAAATTCGACTATTCTAGAGGATATCCTGGTGATGGTGAAGGCATCGTGTGATTTCAATCCTCTCAATTTTAGTTAGCAAATAAGTTCATGGCAATCTCTTTCCCTTTATCCGTTCTCTATTTTTTTGGGTTAATAGTCATTTATCCCCTATAATATAGGCGAGTTTTGATTTACCCTCTTTAAAAAAAAATAATTTTGGATTATTCCTGAATTTTTTGGGTATCCCTAAACGTGTAAAAATAAATAAATAAAATACTATTTTATAAAATAATAATTTTTCCACATGGGGCAAAATAATTAGAATTTTAAAATTATAGAGGGATAATCCAAAATTATATTTTTAAAGAAGGGTAAATTAAAACTCTATATTATAGAGATAAGTAATTATTAGTTTTTTTTCTTTCTAATGTTGTTTTGAGGATTTTGTTATTGTTTTTCATTGTATTAATTCTCTTGTGTATTCTCCATCCTACTCCTATTGAATTATTCATTACCCATTTATATAAAAAAATATAGTGATTCAATTTAGAAACTAGGTATTGAAACTCAATTTACCTGTTCAAGTGACGTGATATAGAAACTTTTTTTGAATATGACATGATTACAGAAGTAGATATATATGGAACTTAAAATACTTATGGCCACCAATAAAGTGGTGCACCATTTTTCTCTTTATTATATTGTTTTAATCTGATTATCTTAATCATACATATAAGTCAAATTACCACGTTTTGATTATGTCTTTAATGAATTGGGGTCCTCATTACTTTTATTGATATTATTCACATTCAAAGTTATCTTACTTATGTTTATATAAAACAAAGTGGTTGCGTCATTGATTTGGATTGCTGTCTGCCCATACTAATTTAAATTCTTCTTCCTGTCCAATTTTCTCTACTTCAATTCTCTGTTATTTTTTAAAGCAAAAAACAGTTCTATTTTGGTATCGTTTTCCTGTTACTATGGTACTTAAAAACTCAAATGAATTAGAGGAATCCACTAATTTTACCTCTGTTAGAAAAGCAGAAGTGAAAGCTTTTGATGATTCAAAAATAGGTGTCAAGGGTTTAGTCGAGTCTGGAGTGTCAAAGATTCCGCGGATTTTTCATTCTGGAAAGTTGGAAATCGGTGAAAACTCAGCTAGTGACTCCAATTTGAGTGTTCCAATTATAGATCTTAAAGACATACACACCAATCTAGCTCGGCGGTTAGAAGTAATAGGCGAAATTCGAAGTGCATGCCATGAGTGGGGATTTTTCCAAGTGATTAATCATGAAATTCCCATTCCTGTCTTAGATGAAATGATTGATGGAATCCATAGGTTTCACGAACAACATGCTGATGTTAGAAAAGAGTTTTACACGCGTGATTTAAAGAAAAGAGTTACGTATTTCTCCAATGGAACCTTGTTTAGTGGTCAAGCTGTTAATTGGAGAGATACATTTGGTTTTGCTGTTGCTCCTGTTCCTTTCAATCCAGAAGAAATACCACCAATATGCAGGTAATCAACAAATTAATAATTTCGATTCTTTGTGTCCGGTTCATACTCAGATTTCTTTGTATACCTAAATATTGAATCATTTTAACCATGATGATGTGATCCATACTTGTAGAGATATTGTGATTGAATATTCCCAGAAAATAAAGGACTTGGGCTTCACGATCTTTGAACTATTGTCGGAGGCTCTAGGACTTCAACCTTCTTACCTCAAGGATTTGAATTGTGCTGAAGGGCTTTTTATTTTGGGTCATTACTATCCACCATGCCCTGAACCTGAATTAACTATGGGCACATCTAAGCATACTGATAGTGACTTCATCACATTACTTCTACAAGACCAACTTGGTGGTCTTCAAGTTCTTCACGAAGATAAATGGGTCAATGTTCTCCCGGTACAGGGAGCTCTTGTTGTAAATATAGGAGATCTTCTACAGGTAAATATTTAAAATTATCGTTGTTATTTTTTATTTGTTGTAGTGAACTGTAATTACTGGTTAGAAATAATGAGTAAAATCAAAATCCATACTTATTTCATCATTGAATATATGTGGTAACAATTTTACCAATTTCTTTTATATTTTTACAGTTGATCACAAATGACAGGTTCATAAGTGTTTATCACCGAGTCTTGTCACAGAACATAGGACCAAGAATTTCTCTTGCGGCCTTTTTTGTGAATTCTCCAGACCCAATTCAAGGTGAATCAAAGATTTATGGTCCTATTAAGGAATTGCTTTCAGAAGAAAATCAACCAATTTACAAAAACATTACTATAAAAGATTTCTTGGCACATTATTATGCAAAAGGCCTTGATGGAACATCTTCCTTGGAGCCCTTCAAGTTATGAATTCATCATGACGACATTTTCTGCTATAAGTGAGATCTATATGTTTCAAGTTTTCTAGACTGTAACAAATGAATTATCTATGTTTATGGATATTTTCTAAAATAATTGGATTGATTTACGAAATCATATCCAAAAACTTATGAATAAGAACTGTGTGACTATATTTTTACACATGAGATAAGATAATGAGTGTTCGTGTTTCTAATTCACACATGAAAATATTTGCATAACACCTATGTAGTGTTATATTTTTATTGGGGCCTAAATAGGGGTATCTCACGAGGAAGACTAATAAGGGACTAGAGATGAGACGTCAGAGATTCCCAATAAAGCCACCGACTGCCCGAAATTCCATGAAGTCGTTTAAGTCTTAGTAACTGCCCTCCCGATTAGGCATAGTCTACGTTGACTCTTTCCCACATGTCTCGTAGACGCTGGAGATGAGGTGTCCCACTATAACATACTAGAAGAATGGGTAAAAGGAAGAATGAGTTCTTCCTCTCCATGATCTAGTAGTGGGGGAGAGTAACTTCCGTTAACCCAAGCTCGAAAAGCCTTAGTAAATACTTCTTTCGTAATGGGAGAAACGCATATCCTAATGGACAGACCCAAGGTAATAAACATTCTCTACACTCTAAAGAGTACAATGCTAACTACAATACTAACACATTATCGCTAGTGATTGTACGCTTGCTATCAAGTATCACCGGCCACCAACATGACCTCTTGTAACGCCCATATTTAATTAAATATTATTGAGTATTTTCCGAATATTTGTTGAATATATTGAATAAGTTGTTTGAGCTGATAAGTTGATAATCAGTTAAATAGTCGATTTAGTCGGAAGAAATTAGTATTAGAAATAATATTGATTTTCGTAGAATATAAATTAATTTTGTTGGGTTAAGTCGTGTGTGAGAAATTGCAAAGTTGGGGGTATTGTGTAGTAGGTCCATTAAGAGAATTAGTAGACCCGTTATTTTATTAAGTGATTAGAATGAGATAAAGGGTGAGACGACAACCATAACAAAGGAAGTTAGGTCACGTAGTCTTAGCAAGTAGTGTAAACTAGGTTTGGAGGCACAAGGGTTGGAGAAGAGAGAATACAAGGGTTGCTGTCAAGCCAAGTTTCAGATTCGGTTGGGAAATTCGAGCTACCTTCAATCCAAGGTAAAGGTGGGGTTCGAATTTTATAATCGGGAATATGATAATTGATATGTAGGATTGAGATTTATATAATTTTCTACTGTGTGGTGTTGATTTGTGTTGATGAATTGTTATTGTTTCTGGAAAAATTGTGTGCTGTTGATTTTATGTTGATGAATCGTTCTGTGGTAATTAATTTTGTGAACCAGAACTTGTATTGAATACAGAGGAATTAGGTTGAAATTAGATGTAAGGCACCGTCGAAAACGATACCCAAAAGGGAAGAAATACTAGAAGTCGTAAAATAGAAGAAAAACTGGAAAATTTGGTGACGGGAACTACGGGGAGATGTGGCGCAAGCCACTTGTGGTGTGGGGGCCACCCACAAATGAGAAGTGGCACAAGCCACTTGGGTTATGGCGGAAGCCACAAGAAAGGCTTGAAGGGTGGCGCATTCCACCTACTAGTGTGGTGAGAGTCACATGAAATGTGGCGCAAGCCACCTGATAATGGAGTGGGGACCACTTTGTTTCCTGTGTGTATACTTAGTTGTTTAAATTAATGGTGACATGAATTAGTTAATTTAAATAATTAGTTGGATTAATTAGTAGGTAGTATATTATAAAATAATAAATATAATATGGTAGAATTTAGAAATAACAGTAGTATGCTTTTAGCAGAAAACGAGAAATTAGCAGATACTGGTATATTATATCATAACTGAATTTTGATGATAGCAGAAATAATAGCAGAACAATGTATGTATCAGTAAGCTAGAATTTCATAGAATTAGTGAAACTTATTAGTAGAAATAACAAGGTGTAAAATATTATCGATTTAGTCGAATAAGTGAAATTAAGCGTAAGAAATTAGCTGTCCGAAATTAATTGAAACTTGTCGGGGTAGTTTGTATAAACTAGTAGGTGATTTTGGTTGGTTTATTTTGTTGGAATCAGGTCAAATACAGGGATTTGCAGGTACTACTTGTAAGCACCCAAAATTTTCCCTCACTCTTTATCACACCATGGCTTGTGATCTTTCATTTTTGCATTATCCTAAGCATACCATCTCATATTGCATATTTGCTTCACTGCATAGTTCAATTTCATCTGCATCTAGGGTTTGTGATCCGAGCAATCCAAGGATCAATCTGAGCCATCCCAAAGGTCTTAGAGCTTTCTAAGAGGGTCCATGTGTGTTCTATGATCATATTATGCTCCCCAAAATTCATAAAAGTCAAGGGATCACAAAAATTGGCAAAGGCATGGAAGCAGAGCTAGGGTTCACTGCACAGATGATCAAAATTAGGGTTTTGGTTTCAGAGGCCTTAACTCCAATTTTTTTGGTCATTCTTGTTTATAATGTTCTTAATATGTTATAAGGATCATGCGTATCAAGTTTTATGAAGAAATTCATTGTGGAAGTCATCTGATCATTGGGTAACTTCTTGAGCAAGTTAAGTCAAAATCAGGGAATCTAAGGCCCCCAACAATGGAACCAAAGGGTTATTTTCATCAAATTGAAGTTCAATGATCTTTATTTGATCTTAGAAGTGGTTGTAAGTTCACAAGATTGAAGAATTTTGAGCCAATTGCAAACTTGCCATTTTTGGAAATGACTTGAAATGCAAACTTTCCATTTTGGGAAAGATTTTCAACCTCCTCTTTCATGACCAAAAATGCTTAAAATGAAAAATTATTGGGCATGAAAGTTGTAGATTAGGTCTTTCCCTTTTCAAAAAGTACAAGAACATGTCTTGATTCATCATAGAACTCAAGATATCGCCTTTCAAAGTTGGCAAAAATCACATAATTTCAAGTTTCATGTCAAAGAGGGATTTTGCATTTTGTCATGTTCAAGCTTCTAAATGATTTCTAATGTGCACAATCATGTTATAACATGTCAAAACAACTTCAAAGGATCAGAATTGGCCCAAGATTTGAAGCATTTCATGGCTTGAATCACAAGAAACATCAAAGAGGGAAATTTGCATAAACCATGAGAACTCTTCATCCAAGCCTTCCAGTTGCATAACATTGATCCAAAGGCCATCCTTGATGCAAGCTGAGGCCAGACACCCCTTCAAACAAGCTCTGGCCCGTGCCATGCTTCAAGTACACATAACCTTGACTTTTTGCAACTTGGCCCATACCAATCAAGCTGTGCCACCACCCACTTTCTGAGCAATCCCATTGGCTTATACAAACATCATGGATCACAAAATATAGGACACACAAGGCTGAAACCTCCCACAATCTCAGAATCACAAAAATAACCTCACACCTTCCTCTCTTCGAATTTCATAACACAACCATCAAAACTTCAAACTTCTTCCACCAATCAACTCAAAATCACTCAAGGATCATTTCCCAACCATTACAATGGCCTGAAACACCCCACAACACAAACACGATTTATGAGTTATCAGAACTGAATCACTCAAACCAGCTCATTTAAACTCCATTCAAGCCTTTCAGAAGCATCAGAGGGATCATTGGAGGCATTTTATACAAAGAAAGAGGTCAGAAAGCTCAAGTTTGCATAGCTTTAACTCAGGTAGTCATCAAGAACTTTTTTTTCCAGAAGTCTTCTTTTAAGTTATAGAATGATTTTATATGTCTCTCTGATCATGGTGATATGATTTGTTTTGAAAATGGTTGCGAAACAAGCATGTATTGAACTTCTGAAAGTTTTGCATAATTTTTCGTTTTGCTTCGATTCTTGCTTTTGATGAAACATAAATGGATTTTGTTGCTGGATTCGTGTTTAGGGTTGTTAGTTGAGTGATTCTGGAGAGTTAGGGGGTCTGGGGTGGCCTAGAGTGGAAGATAACATGAGAAGTTGGCCGGAGAAGATGACCGGAGCTTAGCTCCGGTCACCTGAAAGTGATTAGCCCTAATTAGGGTTTAGTTGCCCAGTTTGATTTTGGACCTTTGGATCTTGATTAGTTTAACGCGTGAATGGCCAGGATTAGTTCACTTAAGTTAATTCTGAATAATTAATTTAATTAAAATCAATTTAGCCAGATTTGATCTGGACCCTTGAAACGCGCGCGCAATCAATCCTCTTTTCCCCAGTTCAAATCTCAACCATAGGATCTGATTACTTTGCATTTTGTTCATTTTTACTTTATTTTCTTTTCATTTATTTTGCATATTTATGTTAAAATAGCAAAACTTATTCAAAAAATATGAAACTTTGTATTCTGACTTTAAATATTTTTCTCAACCTGAAAATAATTTTTATTTTATTTTTTGCATTTAAAAAGTATTTTTAAAATATTTAAATGTCATTTTTAATTAATTAAAGTATTTTAATTAATTAAAAATGCATTTATGTTTCTAAAAATCACCAAAAAAATCATGAATCATTCTAATGCATTTAGAAACATTTTCAAACTCTTCATACAAATTTAGTTTTAGGTTTGATCATAGTTTCCCAATTTTCTTTGAATTAAGGGTCTTTTAAATCACAATTTTCAACCCTAACTTTGAAAAATCATTTCTGCCTAACCAAGAAGAGTTTCAACTTGATTCTTTTTGCATTGTGTTACATATTGCATGTAGTTTCTATGATATATTTCTCATGAATTTATCTTGCATTTTCAAATTGATTTGAATTTTTCCTTTTGGATCACCCCAAAAACCCTAGCAAACTTAGGAAAATCATAACTTTCAATAGTTTAGGCTTTTTACCTTCTCCTTTGGGGTGTGACTTTGTATAGGTTTAGGGTTTGTTTGAGTTTGATTTCAAATTTTTATCATGTTGCATGCTTCTGTTTTATTCATTTGCATCTCACATATCCATGCTTTGCATTCATTTCATTTCATTAACATCCATGTGTTTTCAAACTTCTAAGCATGCTTTCATAACATCTCATCTTTGTATGATCATCCATATGCATATTGTATGACATTGCATCATCTCATATGTCATTTGCATTGCATAAACACTTCTGACTTTGGTCTTTGCATCTCATTTCATCTCATTTCTTTTCTTTTCTTCATGCTTTATGCCTTATGTATCCATACTAACTTTTCAGGGACTTCTGGTAAGTTGTTTGAGGGAGGTGGATTTGCATTCACCTCTCACCTCTTCTTATCTCTTTCATATGCATTTCTGTTTGTCTTTAAAGTGAATCTTGTTCACTTATTGTTCCATATCTCTCACTTTCTTCCTTTAAGTTACTTATCTTCTTATGAAGTAAGTAACTTATTCTTCTGCTTCTTTCTCCTTTCACCTGCTTCTTCCATTGGTAGCTTCTTTGAAGATTTTCTCTTAAGCCTAACAAACCATAGGATATCCAAGCATGATAATATTTAGGGTTGTGTATAGTCCCCCTTAGACTTTTACCTTTGAGTCTCCTTGAGTCTCTCTTCTCATCTCAATAATCAGAGACTAAACTCTTAAAGTTTTAGGACTTTGGAATTAGGGTTATGCCTGCATCCTTATCTTAGGATGGAGTGTATAACTTTAATCCTAAGTGTTAAACCTTTAATTTGTTTACACCTATTAATCAAATCAATTAATAATCACTAAGACTTTATCTTGTAACTTGGGCCTTACATTAGGGTTCTATCTCTTCCTTTTGGTTAAGAGGGACTAACCCTAGTGTTTAATGGACAAGTCCCTCTCAAGTTGTCTTACAAACTTAAAATCCACTTCTTAATCTCATCCCTTAATTAAAATCCACTTAATAAAGGCTTGTCATATAATGAATTTAATCCCTAACCATGGATTAAGTTGAGGTATCTTCCTCAGCTTAAGTGTTCTCATCTATCATCCTTCTCTTAGGATGGTGTAATGAGTTCACTAATCCCTGATTAGAGATTAAACTCATTACTTAACACTAAAAAAAAAATCCAAAAACACCTAATAATCACAAGTAGGTTAATGATCTTAATCCTACGTCATCATGGTAATTAAGTTGAGATGCTTATCTCATACTTAAGTAGGCTCATTATCCCTAATCAGGGAGGATATAATGAGTTTACAAACCCTTGGTTTAGGCTCAAGCTCATTACCCTATGCCAAATTCCAAAAGCAATAACAAAACTAAAAACACAAAAACAAACAATAATCGTCTCCTTCGGGATTCTTTTCTCATCACACTCATTCACAAACGAGAACTCACTTCTTCCGTCTAATGCAAGACAGTTAGCACTCGAGCCAAACGAGTCATACACTTGAGCATAGACAACCAAGTAGTTCACCAGTCAATTTTATTTCCAGTCTCTTTGAGTCGAACTACGGTGTTCTGACTTCCTCATTGCACGCGAGGATACGTAGGCATAACTTAACAAGTTATCGAACAAAAGTATCTTTGTCTTCCCCCTCTTTCAGTATTATTTCTAAGCCTCAGTTCCTGAGCAATTCACTCTTTTGCACTGACACTTGTACGTTCATTCCTAGCTTTTGCACATAGATAGCACATACACTACCCCTTCTAAACACAATCTTGTAAGCGTGGATCCCGTCGAGTACGTTGGACAATCTGGGTGCTAATACCTTCCCAGGTTGTAACCAACCCCCTTTCTCAGTTTCTCTGGTTCGCAGCCGTCTTATCCATCCTTTTCTAGGTTTATGAAGCATTACCTTTCCTTCCGGATAAAAATGCCTAGCTGGCGACTCTATTCAATTCACCTTCATCTTCTCTTTTCGCCGACCATTCGCGTCTGCACCCTGGGACCCAGATGTCCTTTTCGGGGGAGTGACACTACTGAATAAGTTGATTTGTCCCGATTTATTGGCATTTTTAAGTTGAAAGTCTGATGACGATGTTGATTTAAGTTGTTACAGTTGAAAGTCTGATGACAATGTTGATTTAAGTTGTCGTTGTTGTATGTGATTCATCATAGTCGCATACATTGAATTTTCTAAGTTAGAGCTAATGTTCAACCATGTTGGCCTGTATTGGAAAAGAAATATAAGTTGAAGTTGAAGGCTTATGCCTTGTTGTTGCCTCGATAAACTGACACTTTCTAAGTTGGGAGCTCTACTCCAATGGCACCACATGCATACGCATAGTTGAGTCCCATTTGAGTTGCATATTATACGTATTTTGTTGATTGTTGTTTGGTTGTTGTTGAATAGTAGTGAAATTGTATGATTCTATTCTAATTTATTGATTATCATTCTTCTATTTATATCTTTCGATATCTCACTCCTTCTATTTGAATGTTGCCCTCTGTTGGTAACATGTAGGTAATCCAAAGTAGAGTAGAGTACCTTAGTAGATTCAAGTCAATGTTGTCGCTCTGATACATAGCACTCGGGGGGATAACACATGTTTTCTTTTGATATTGGATTTTAATATGCTGCTGATTTTAGTTTTTTTCGTTAAAGAATTTGATCTTTAAGCTGTTTCAAGGTTGAAAAACAAGTTCTGATATTTTAGGTTGAATATTATGAATCCGCTACATAGTATTAATGTATTTTCTTTTAAAGACTAATTGGGTGATTTCATGTTGTAATTTAAGTTGAGAATGTATCATTCCATTTGTGTTGTTGAAATTTCTATACTCTGATTTTATGATTAATTCCCGGGTAGAAATGAGGTGTTACATTAGTGGTATCAGAGCAGGTCGGTTCATCCGGCAAAGTTATCGAGTCGTAGTTTTGTTTAACAATCGATTATTGTTAACTAGTGCTAACCTTTGTTTATGTTGTGGTGCTAAGTTGAGATGGTTGGAAGGAACGATGCTGCAATGGCTGCTGCGATGCAAGCAATGGCCCATGCCATGGAGAATTTTCCAAACGCTGGTGAGGATGTTGGATCTCATAGTTTAGCAATGTTTCAGAGAGAGAGTTCACCTGTCTTTAAGGGTAAGCATGATCCTGATGCAGCGTTGGGATGGTTGAAAGAGATTTAGAGAATTTTATATGTGATTGACTGCACTCCAGCGCAAAAGGTTCGGTATGGGACTCGTATGCTGGCAGTTAAGGCTGATGACTGGTGGCTAGTGACTCATGAGAGGTTGGATGTTGCAGGTGTGGAGATCACTTAGACTGTGTTTCATAGGGAATTCCTGAGGAAGTATTATCCAGAGGATGTTCATGGTAAGAAGGAAATTGAATTCCTTGAGCTAAAGCAAGGAAACATGTCGGTTACTAGTTATGCTGCAAAGTTTGTTGAATTGGCTAAGTTATATCCGCATTATGACGGAGCAGGTGCTGGATTTTCAAAGTGAATCAAGTTTGAAAACGGGTTGTGCTCTGAAATCAAGAAGGTTGTTGGGTATCAAAAGATTCGTGTCTTTTCTGATTCGGTTGATAGTTGCAGAATTTATGAAGAGTATAACAATGCTCACTACAAGATTGTTAGTGATAGGAGAGGCAAACATCAACATAATTTTGGAAAGCCTTATGATACTCCAACTGGAAAAGGTAAACAGAGAGTTGCTATGGGTCAGAGGACTAATGGGGGAGGTGCTCCTGCTGGTATAGTTTGTTTCAAATATGGACAAGCTGATCACAAGAGTAATGTTTGTAATGCTGAGGTAAAGAGGTGTTTTCGTTGTGGTAAAACTGGGCATGCGATATCTGATTGCAAACATAAGGAGATGATTTTTTTTAACTATGGTGAAGAAGGGCATTGGTAGTCAGTGTCAGAAACCAAAGAAGGCACAAACTGGTGGGAAAATGTTCGTTGGCTAGGACTCAGACAACTAACAAGGACAGACTCATCAGAGGTACATGTCTTATTAATAGTACTCCTTTAATTACTATTATTGATATTGGTGTTGCACATTGTTTTATTTCTGCTAATTGTGTTAGAAGATTGGGTCTTACATTGTCTGCTATGAATGGAGAAATGGTCATATAGATTATGGCTAAGGGATCATTGACTACTTATCTTGTGTGTTTAAAGTGTCCTTTGTCGATCTTTGATGACTTTTATGTTAATTTGGTGTGTTTACCGTTGACTGAATGGATGTAATTTTGGGTATGAACTGGTTAGAGTATAATTATGTTCATATAAATTGCTATAGAAAGTCAGTGAGTTTTTCTACTCCTAAAGAAGAGGGAGTTGGGTTGTTTACTTTTAGAGACTTACAACAGTTGATGAAAGAAAAATCTCAGATGTTTACATTGATGGAGACGTTATCTATTGAAAGTAAAGTTAAGATTGAGGAATTTCAAGTGGTGCATGAATTTTTTAAAGTTTTCCCTAATGAAATTTCGGATGTACCTCCAGAAAGGGAAGTCGAATTTGCGATTGATCTTGTACCTGGTACTAGACCTGTGTCTATGGCACCATACAAAATGTTTGCATCTGAATTATCAGAATTAAAGAAACAATTGGAAGAGTTACTTGAGAAGAATTTTGTGAGACCAAATGTATCGCTATGGGGAGCTCCAGTGTTGTTAGTAAAGAAGAAAGATGGAAGTATGAGACTTTATGTTGATTATAGGCAGCTGAATAAGGTAATGATCAAGAACAAATATGCACTTCTAAGAATAGATGATATGATGGATCAGTTGATGGGTGCTAGTGTGTATAGAAAGATCGATTTGAGATCGGGCTATCACCAGATTAAAGTGGAAGGATGAGGATATTCAGAAGACGACGTTCAGAACATGTTATGGACATTATGAGTATTCGGTGATGCCTTTCAGTGTTACTAACGCGCCGAGAGTATTCATGGAATACATGAACCGTGTCTTTCATACTTATCTGGATCATTTTGTGGTTGTATTCATTGATGAAATTCTGATTTATTCCAATTCGGAGGAAGAGCACGCAGAACACTTGAAACTGGTTTTGCAAGTTTTGAAGGAGAAGCAGTTGTATGCGAAGTTGTCTAAGTGTGAGTTTTGGTTGAAGGAAGTTAGTTTTCTCGGGCATGTCATTTCAGGTAGTGGCATTGTTGTGGATCCGTCACTACACCAAACAAGACCTTAGACAATGCTTTTTTGGTTTTAGACAGCGCTTTAAAGCGCTGTCTAAACCCGCGCTGCTAAAGGTTTAGACAACGCTCTTTTAAATCTGAAAAACGCTGTCTATGGTACCATTAGACAACACTTTTTGACATTTTAAGTTATACCTTAGATAGTGCTTCTGGTAAAAGCGTTGTCTAAGACCCACCATTAGACAACGCTTTTTGGACATTATTAGGTATACCTTAGACAACGCTTTTTGTTTAAAGCGCTGTCTAAGGTATACGAAATTTTTTATATAATTTTCTTAAAACCACAATTTATACCTGGTTTTTCAACCAGAATTTTGACATGTTTTTGAACCAATTTTTTTCCAAAAAAATATCACAATTTGGATATTCAAAACAATCCAATTTGGCCTATTTAAATGTACCAATTTATGCACCAAAATTATATATCCAAATGGATTGGAAATTCAAACATATATACTTACAAATGTACATATTACTTATACTACTTTTGCTACAAATGTACCAATTCAAACATATTACAAATCATTACTTATACTACTTTTGCATCCAACCAAAGCATTGCTTCGAATCTACATAGGTCCTGAAACAACACAAAATTTGTAATTCAATTAAAAGAATACAATATTATAGTTACAAAGTTACACATTTAAATTAGAATGAAAGCAATTGAAAATGAAAAATAAAGAAACCAAGGATATCAAATATAATTTACCTCTTTCACTAACATCTCTTTCTTTTCTTTGTTGGAATATTAATTACCTGTTTCTTAGCAAAGTGGATGGATGAACTGATCTAAATTCCCTCGTTATGATCATTTCTGATATATGACTCATCCGCTATAAGATCCTCATCTTGATTTCTATTCAACTCATTCCGTCTAATGCATAACTCATTCTCAACATCAATATCACATTGATCGACACTGCTATGATCAACCACTTTGTTAGAGAAAAACACTATAAACCATTTTGTACTCGTCAGATCATTCACATAGAACACTTGTTTAGCTTGAGATGCTAGAATAAAAGGTTCATCTTTGTACCCCCACCCTAGTAAGATCAACTTGCAAATATCCAGACTTATCCATTTGTATGCCACTACTATCTACCCACTTACAACCAAAGATGGGAATCTGAAACTTCTCGTAATCAAACACCCAAATGTGCTCAATAACTCCAAAATAGGACAAATGTGCATATTTTGGGTTTAAGTCCTTCATACTTGATATATGCATTGCTTCAGCTATCACGGTGACACCACTATTTTGCATAGTACTCTTATCATCTTGTTTTTTGGTATAAAATGTGTATCCATTAATTGCGCATGCGCTATGAGAAAACACATGCAAACTTGGACCATATACCAAACATCTCAACCTTTCTGTTACCGAAGCAGGATCTGAAGAGCGCTTCGAATAAATATGAACCTTTAACCATTATATGAAACTTTGATTGTGCTCTCGTACTATCCAATTTTAATTTATGTTCGAATTTAACCTTCAGAGTACTTCCTTGTGCATTTCAACATATGGCTCAACCTCATTATCATTGTGCAGAACATACAAATGCACTTGATCCCGTTCATCCCTTGATACTGTCACAATTTTATCTCCAATTAATTTTTTACCTTCCTTTTTTTCCCGAAAATCTGAGCTTTGGGGAGTCCAATCGATTGAACGTTGGACAAATATTCAGTACAAAACTCAACAGCTTCTTCAACAATGTATCGTTCAATAATACAACCCTTTGGTTGACTTTAGGATTTCATGTACACCTTTTAATATTTTCATATATCGTTCAACAGGGTACATCCATCTCATATAAGCTGGTCCACACAATTGTGTCTCTTTCACAATATGAACAACTAGACGAACCATTATGTCAAAAAAAAGAGGGAGGAAAATACATTTCAAGCTCACACAAGGTAATTACAATCTCTTTTTGTAGTGTTGGTAAGATCTCGGGATCGATCACCTTACTACAGATTGACCTAAAGAAAAAACACAATTTAGTTATGGTGCTTCTTACTTTTTCTGGCAAAATAGAACGTATACCTATTGGTAGAAAATGTTCCATTATAACATGGCAATCATGTGTCTTCAAACTCTTCAACTTGAGGTCTTTCATAGACACAAGTCTTCTAATATCTGATGAGTATCCTTCTGGAACCTTAACTTCACTCAGAAACTTACACAATTTTTTTCTCCTTTCTAGATAAAGTAAACTCAGCAGGTGGTAGATATGTTCATCTTCCTTTCTTCACGGGTGCTAATTCAGTTCTCATTCCCATTTTTAACATGTCCTCCCTTGCTTTAAGGCCATCTTTAGACTTTCCTTTTATACTGAGTAACGTACCGATAACACTTTCAAATACATTTTTTTTCAATATGCATAACATCGAGAAAAATGTCTCACGTACAAAGACTTTCAATATGGCAATTCAAAAAATATCGACCTCTTCTTCCTCCCATCTTTGACAACCTTATGTTCAAAAGGCTTGCCAAACTCAGTACGCACATCTTTCACCTTTTCAAAAACTTGGTCACCTGACAATGCGGGTGGAGCTTTACGCTGTTCGGTGTCTCCATTGAATGCCTTTCTCCACCCACGATATTGATGTTTATAATGTAAGAATCTACGATAACCGAGAAACACATTCTTCTGACAAAGTTCCAATCGAATCATATCGGTTTCGTCTTCACAAACAGGACACGCACGTTGACCTTTAATGCTATACCCAGATAGATTCCCGTATGCTGGAAAATCATTAATTGTGCCAAATAACATCGCCCTCAAATTGAAACTTTCTTTCCTATATCCATCATAAACCTTCACACTGTTCTCCCACAAAATCTTTAAATCTTCGATCAAAGGTGTCAAGTATACGTCTATGTCATTCCCTGGTTGTTTAGGCCCAGAGATTAACATAGATAACATCATGTACTTACGCTTCATACATAGCCATGGAGGTAGGTTATAAATCATAAGAATCATAGCCATGTGGTATGTGACATATGATAACGAGAAATCGTATCGTTTTATTACTATGTTTCAATACCGTTTTATCGCACATTTATCGTATTAACACCCGATTCTTCGAATTTTCTATGTCATTTTGCAGGTATAACAATTATAGAGCTAAATCATAAGCCAAAGGTGGAATGAACAAAAACAAGCATGAAAAGAAGAAGAAGAAAGGAATTCTGCAAAATGCTGCATAATTTGTAACAGTAACGATCGTCACCAAGCTGTCACGACCGTGACGCGCTAACTGGACCAGTCACGATCGTCACCAAGCTGTCACGACCGTGACGCGCCTTAAATGAAGAAAACGAGCGTGACGCCCTTGTCACGAACGTGACAAAGGGAAAATAGGTTTACTTGGAATAAATTGGTCATGAAACGTGCAACGTGAAGTCAAAGCAGTTCCTATTCTTCCGCAGACTCAGTAACACATTTTCTCCTGGATTCTTTCTTCAACAACGAAGCCCACGCATGGATTTCAACTGCCAAGCCCAAATTATGTTTTCTATAAATAACTTGATTTCAAAGTAGAAACTACAGAGTTTGATTTTAGTATTTTTCGCGGAAGCTCTGCCGTATTTTTGTTACACCCTATTTTATTATTTTTCCAGCAATTGCTCTTGTTCTTGTTTTAATTTCTATATCCCAACCAAATCAAATAACAATTTCCAACATTAGGAAATTGTTATTATTTATTTTCTTTCAAGCCTTCAGAATTTCGTTTAAATTTTATTTTCGATTCCAGTTCGCACTCCGAGCTTGCCAGACTGTGGAAGAAGGAGTTTTACAATTTTTATTATTCAGGTTTTTAATAATTTCGCATTTATATTAATTTAATTATTTATGCTAAGAATTTATTTTTATTATTTTATAATGCATGTTTTAATTTATGTTCATCTGTTTCTGCATCTGTCTGGTACAACAAATATGAGTAGCTAATTAAATCAGGCGGTATGTAATTAAAATACACTAAATCGGAAAAATCGAATCTAAGCTAAAACAATTTAGAACTTAAAATTCTGGCTGTGACTTTTTATTATAAAAATTAATCTTTTTGTTACGAGTGTAAGGAAAGTGTAATAGGTTAGGTCGAGACCACGAGAGTGTGAGATTTTAACCAGATAGCTAAAGTTAGGCATTTAATTTAAATACAGCGAGAGCGCTTTAAAATGAATTAGACTTATTAAGTTTCCAAAAATTATCCTCTAAACACTTATGGGCTAGCGAGAGCAGGCATAGGGCTTTAGGAGTAAGATCTAAGATAAGACCACGAGAGTGTGAGTTAAAGATATTTAAACTGATAACCTCTACAGAATATATTAAGTGAACCATCCTTATAAGCTTAGGTTAGATTGACCCGCCTAGGTTAACATAATTACATACCGACCGCCTTCTTATTATTCTATTAAAACTAAAATTTAATTCCCGCCTTTAATTCTTAAAAAAAAACCAAATCGTGACAAATATCCACCTTAGCTAAACTAGTAAACCCTCTAGCACTAAGTGATCATAAAGTCCCTGTGGGATCGACAATCTTTTATATTACTTCGATAGGCTGTGCGCTTGCAGTTAAGATACCGCTAGACACATATTGCGTCTTCGCCCCATCAAGTTTTTGGCGCCGTTGCCGGGGACCTTAATTTAGTTACTAGTGCACTTTAGAGTAGCATTGTCTAGACTAAGGTAACAAATATTTCTTTTCTTAATCTAATTTCCCGAGTGTATGCCAAGTACTCGCTCTCAAGGCGAAGACTTGCAACCTCTAGTCCCAGAATCAGAACGCTTCTTACACGTAAGAAGACGAATATTCGACTACGAACGAAATTACAACATTCCAGATCTTCAAATTGATCCACCTAAACCGGTCGGAACATCAAAGGACGCAGAGATGGCTGAAGAACCGAATCATCCACTCAAATATTACGCTAGTCCTTCGCAAGCTGAACCACATTCCAGCATTGCCGCACCGGCTATCAACCGAAACGATTTCGAATTGAAACCTTCGCTGATATCAGCCGTGCAACAAAATCAATTCACCGGAAATCCTACCTAGGATCCGAACCTTCATCTTTCGATATTTGTGCAGTACGCAGATACTGTAAAAGCTAATGGAGTTACCCAAGAAGCTATTAGATTACATCTTTTTCCTTTTTCACTTCGAGACAGAGCGAGAGCCTGGCTTCAGTCTCTACCCTCGAATTCAGTAACTACGTGGGAGGAACTAAAGAGAGTCTTCTTGACAAGATATTTCCCACCTAGCAAGACAGCTATGCTAAGAGCTCAAATCAACGGATTTAAGCAAAAGGAAAACGAATCACTTTTCGAAGCTTGGGAACGCTATAAAGATATGCTGAGACTTTGTCCACATCACGGATTAGTAGAATGGATGGTCATCCATACCTTCTACAATGGACTCTTGTACAATACAAGAATGACAATTGACGCTGCCGCAGGCGGTGCACTAATGGACAAAGAATATAATGATGCTTATACACTTATCGAGAGTATGGCCCAAAACCATTACCAATGGGGAAGCGAGAGAGTCACAACTGAGAAACCAACAAAAGGAGGTATATACGAAGTGAGTAGTATGGACCAAGTCAATGCAAAGTTTGACCAACTTAACCAAAAGATCGACAACTTGGCCATAACACCAACAACCACCGTGGCTGCGGTAACACCTAACTGTGAGTTATGTGGAGTTCCAGGACATGATGTCCCTGATTGTCAACTATTAGCAGGAATTCCCACAGATCAAGTGAATTATGCTCAAGGAAACCCGTACTCAAACACATACAACCCAGGTTGGAAAAATCATTCGAACTTCTCCTATAAGAACAACAATGCTTTATACGCACCAGGTCAAGCACCAGCTACACCACCAGGATATCAAAAGACTGCTCCTAATGTCCCTAGAAAATCGAACCTTGAGTTGATGATGGAAAAATTCATAACTACCCAATCTCAGACGAACAAGGATTTCTTAAACCAAAACATACACACTAGTGAGCAGATTAAACAATTAGTGAGCAAGGTAGATGCGTTAGCTACACATAAAAAATGCTAGAAACTCAGATTTCACAAGTAGCTCAACAACAAGCACCTACCGCTGCACCAGCTGGAGTATTTCCTGGACAACCTCAACCTAATCCGAAAGGACAGGCTAATGCTGTGATATTAAGAAGTGGCAAGGAACTTGACGGACCTACCGATCCAAGACTTGACAATCCAGCCATGTACCAAAAACCGGATAAACCGACTGAAATGGTGAATGAACCGGAAGAAAAGGAAGATAATAATCAAGAGGCAGTGGAGAAAGAAAAGCCTTATGTGCCTCCACCACCTTATAAACCACCAATTCCGTACCCTCAGAGATTAACCAATTCTAAGACGATGGGCCAGTTTAAGAAATTTGTTGAACTTTTGAAACAGTTGAATATTACTATTCCGTTTACAGAAGCTATCACTCAAATTCCCTCGTATGCTAAGTTTCTAAAAGAAATCTTATCCAATAAGAAAAAGATATAGGATAACGGAACTGTTACACTTACTGCTGAGTGTAGCGCAATAATTCAGAATAATATGCCTTGTAAGCTAAAAGATCCAGGAAGTTTCTCTATACCCTGTGTAATAGGAAAATTCGTCATTGACAAAGCTCTATGCGATTTAGGAGCCAGTATCAGTGTTATGCCCTTAACAATTTGCAAAAGGTTAGACATGGGAGACCTAAGACCAACTAAAATGTTTGTTCAACTAGCCGATCGCTCTATTAAATATTCTGTAGGCATATTAGAAAACGTCCCAGTGCGTATAGGACAATTCTATATTCCTACTGATTTCATAATCATGGACATCTCTGAAGACTCCACTACACCTATCATACTAGGAAAACCATTCTTAGCTACCGCCGGAGCTATTATAGACGTAAAGAAAGGAAAGCTAACCTTTGAAGTAGGTGAAGAGAAAGTTGAATTTATTTTAACACAATTCTTACAATCACCAGCTATAGAGGATACATGCTATCTATTAGATGTAATTGACGAATGTGTAAGAGAAATGGAAATGAAAGAAGCTACCTATTCTGAAATTATGAAAATTCAAATCCCTCCGATTTTCGAAGATGACAATTGGCGTGAACCATATCAGGATGATAGTCTAAGCGAAAGTTGAGCACTTACACCGGATCCCATGCCAAGTAAGAATAAACCTACATTAGAGTTAAAAACTTTACCTAAGAACCTAAGATACGAATTCTTAGACACTGAATGTACAAGACCAATTATAATCAATTCCAGTTTAGGAACAATTGAAACAAAGACACTTTTAGATGTCTAAAAGAAATATCCAACTGCATTAGGATATAACATATCTGACCTCAAAGGAATATGCCCTTCAATCTGTATGCATCGTATTCTGCTAGAAGAAGATTGCAAAACCTCCAGAGAATCTCAAAGAAGAATTAACCCAATCCTTAGCATTGTAGTAAAGGAAGAAGTTAAGAAACTACTAGATGCTGGAATAATATATCCAATCTCTGATAGTAAATGGGTTAGTCCAGTACATGTGGTACCAAAGAAAGGAGGTATCACTGTTGTGAAAAACGCTAAAGGCGAATCGATATCACAAAGAGTAGTGACCGGACATAGAGTGTGCATCGATTATCGTAAACTAAACAAAGCCACTCGAAAAGATCATTTCCCACTACCTTTTATAGATCAAATGTTAGAACGATTAGCCAAGCACTCATATTTCTGTTATCTTGATGGTTACTCAGGATTTTTCCAAATCCCTATCCACCCAGATGATCAAGAGAAGACTACATTCACATGCCCTTATGGAACGTTCGCTTATAGACGAATGCCCTTTGGATTATGCAACGCTCCTGCAACCTTTCAAAGATGTATGATGTCAATATTCGCAGATTTCATAGACAACATCATGGAAGTGTTCATGGACGACTTCTCTGTATGCGGGCAAAGTTTTGAAGGATGTCTATCAAATTTAGAAATGGTGTTAGAAATATGTGTAAAAGTAAACCTCGTGCTTAACTGGGAGAAATGTCATTTCATGGTCAGAGAAGGAATCGTACTAGGACACGTTATACCTGACAAGGGAATTGAAGTTGATAAAGCTAAGATAGAAGTCATAAAAGATCTTCAACCCCCTAAGACCGTTCGAGAAATACGAAGCTTTTTAGGACACGCCGGTTTCTACCGACGATTCATCAAAGATTTCTCGAAAATCACTAAACCTCTTACCGGTTTATTAATGAAAGACGCTGAGTTCATATTTAATAAAGATTGTCTTAAAGCATTCGAAACTCTAAAAACAGCCCTCATCACCGCACCAATCATGCAACCCCCTGATTGGAGATTACCTTTCGAAATCATGTGCGATGCGAGTGACTATGCTGTAGGAGCAGTTCTAGGACAGAGGAAGGACAAGAAACTTCACGCAATTTACTATGCCAGTAGAACCTTAGATTCTGCTCAAATGAACTACGCCACTACTGAAAAAGAATTGTTAGCAGTTGTCTTTGCGCTTGACAAATTCCATTCCTACCTAGTGGGAGCGAAAATAATCATTTACACAGACCACGCTGCTACCAGATATTTATTAACTAAGAAAGATGCTAAACCAAGACTCTTGAGATGGATTTTACTCTTACAAGAGTTTGATCTTGAAATAAAAGATAAGAAAGGTACTGAAAACGTCGTAGCGGACCATTTATCTAGAATAGAAGGTATTAAACCCGAACAAGTGCCGATTAACGATGCTTTTCCGTATGAACAACTGATAGCACAAATAGGAAGTGACCCAGTTCAGTTAGACATAGATAAACCAGAACCCATGAAAACAATCCAAACAACCGTAGGACTGCCATGGTACGCTGACATTGTCAACTACTTAGCTGCAGGAGCTCTTCCACCTGACTTAACCTATCAGCAGAAAAAGAAATTCTTTCACAATCTCAAACATTACTATTGGGATGAACCATTATTGTTCAAAAGAGGACCCGACGGAATCTTTCGTCGATGTATTCCCGAAGAAGAAATAGAAGATGTCATTGCTCATTGTCATTCATCTCCTTATGGTGGACATGCAAGCACTTCCAAGACTTGTGCAAAAATCTTACAAGCCGGCCTATTCTGGCCTAATTTATGGAAAGATGTCCACATCGCTGTTATAAACTGCGATCGGTGTCAACGCACCGGTAATATTTCAAGAGATGAAATGCCTCAAAGAGGAATATTAGAAGTAGAAGTCTTTGACGTCTGGGGAATAGATTTCATGGGACCATTCCCATCATATTTCGGTAATAATTACATACTTGTAGCTGTCGATTATGTTTCGAAATGGATTGAGGCTATAGCTCCTCCTACAAATGACACACGAGTAGTAATTAAGCTTTTCAAGAATATAATCTTTCCAAGATTTGGTGTGCCTAGACTCGTCATAAGTGACGGTGGCTCACACTTCATTTCGAAAATATTTGACAAATTACTATCTAAGTATGGAGTCAGACATCGTGTAGCAACACCATATCATCCACAAACAAGTGGACAGGTCGAAGACTCAAACAGAGAAATTAAACAAATCTTAGAAAAGACTGTCGCCATATCTAGGAAAGATTGGTCATCTAAACTTAATGAAGCTTTATGGGCTTATATGACAGCTTACAAGACACCCATAGGAACTACACCTTTTAAATTAGTGTATGGAAAGTCTTGTCATCTCCCGGTAGAACTAGAGCACAAAGCATATTGGGCGATTAAAACTCTCAATATAAACTATAATGCCGCAGGAGAAAAGCGAATCCTCGATATTAACGAATTAGAAGAGTTAAGGTTAGATGCTTATGAGAATGCTAAGATATATAAAGAAAGAACTAAGCGATGGTACGATAAACGCCTATCTAGGAAAGAATTTAGTGTGGGAGACGTTGTACTCCTCTTTAATTCAAGACTTAGGCTCTTTCCTGGAAAACTAAAATCTAGATGGTCAGGACCCTTTGAAATAACTAGAGTGTTCCCGAGCGGAGCAATAAAAATTAAGGGTAGGAATAGTGAAACGTTCACAGTAAACGGACAACGATTAAAACATTACCATAAAGTTGAAAATAGAGATTATGCAAATAGTCTAAGGCTTTTAGAGTTGTCCACTAATTTCCCTTATTAATCTACCCCTAAGCATTACGTCAGGCTTATGACGATAAAAACAGCGCTTAGTGGGAGGCAACCCATTTTTATCATTTTAATTTATCATTTTATCATTTTTACCATTTTATTGTTTTATTGTTTTATTTCACTATTATCATTATTGCTTTTATTTATGCATTTATTTTCTTATTTTCTTTATTTTAATTTTTATTTTCTAAATCACATTTACAGATTTTCTAAAGTCTTTTCCACTTTCCTTCTCCCCCTGATTTGTTTCCTCCACATTTACACTAACTATGGCTAACCAACCGAGAAACATTATGGAAACCAAATTTAGAGGTAGGAACCAAAGAATGAAATTTGAAGAGTTATCACAGAGACCAATGGATTTGACTCTGTATCATGATGATCTGACTATGGAAACTTTAGGTATACATGATAGCATCCTATACCTGTTTAACCAACTTGGATGGGAGAATGCACTAATAAAACAAAAGTTTGTGACTTACCGCGAGCTCACCCTTGAGTTCTTAAGCTCCTTAGTTTACTTACCCGAGCGCGGTTTTGGATTTAGGAAAGGATTTATCAGTTTCCGATTATTCTGAATAGAATATGACTTTAACCATAAAGAACTAGCTGACTTATTAGGATTCCCTAGTGGACCCTTTGCTTTTACTACCACACAGGTAGAATTGATGGACATTGATCTGGACTTCTTTTGGGGAACCTTAACCGGAAATTACCATCCTGAGCCGAATAACATGAACAATGATGAGATACATAACCCTGCTATCCGCTATTTCCATAAGATCCTTGCCCACACCTTCTTTGGAAAAGAAGTAAACCTCACTGGAGTATCTAAAGATGAGATATTCATTATGTCCTGTCTGACCAATGGACAACCAGTTAATGGTGTGCCTTTCATGATGCAAACCTTCACCCGAATCCAAGAAGAATCTGATCTACCCATATTGGTAGGAGGCCTTGTCACCATGATTGCTGATGCCTTAGGACTTAGATACCAATTACACAAGTGTAACCGTTTGGGTACCATCCGTCCTATGAATCTGAACTTTTGCTTTAACCGCCAAATCATAAGAAACTTAGGACAACCACCTTACGAGTACCTGATCAGAAATGAAGTAGTAACCCTGTTCACATTACCAAACCATGCTAGAGTCAGTGTTCACAATAAAGATAATTGGCTTTATGAGCTTACCCCTCCTGACTATCCATCCACTCCCGAAACACCACAATCTTACAAGGTTAGGGATGACATAATGACCAATGTAGAAAGTGACCCTGAGACACCTCCTGGTTACCATGACATTGACCACACTGATGAAGTGATTGAAACCCCTGAAGTAAATCAAGTAGGATATGCTGACAACTTAAAGAAAATATGAATACTCTTGAAGTTTACCAAGCCGATATTAATGCTGTTAAGGATGAGGTTAAAAGCATGCGACTGGATGTTATAGGTTTAACTGACATAACATGTGAACAATTCTACCATTTAAACTCCACAGTTGAATATTTGAAGAAGCAACTTTGAAAATGCTGTAGTGATTTAATTTATTTTACTTCTCGCTTTTGTTTCTAGTTAGTTTTAACATTTTGCAAACATTTTCGTACCTTATTTTTATTAATGTAATTTTCCTTCCATTATATCAAAAGCAAAGTACTTCTAGTTTTGCCACTTTCTAATTTAATCAATTTCTATGCTTTTCATTACTTACTGTTATATTTAAATTGATTAATATTTTATGATTTCTCGTGTGATGAAATTTGCTGCTAATATATGTTGATCCAATATTATATATATTGTTTGTGTTGGAATTAAATGAGAAGTGATAAAGAAAAAAATTGCATTGAACGAAGTGAGATAATGCATTCTGTGAAAAATTATAAGTTTTAAAGCCATCACGGTCGTCACTCATCACTCACGATCGTGACGAGCTATTTAGCGCGTCACGACCGTCATACTTCCCTCACGACCGTGACCAACCTGTTATACGAATTCTGAGAAACAGAACCGTTCACCTTCGCAGAACCCACTCCTCCATTTTCACAAAAATAAGAAACCTCCCATTATCTCCTCACTATCCCGTAACCTCCCATTACCCTCAATCAATTTCATTAACCTCTCCATTTATTCCAAACCTCTCACATTCACTCATTTTATTATAATCCGAACCAAATTCTTCACATTTTTCATTTTCTCACAAAAGCTCAAAAACTCTCATCTCTCATTCCCGTACTTGCATGCAATGGAGGATATCCAATTCAGAGATGGTGACCAAGGAGAAACTCAAAGACAAAAGTTTATCAGGTTTCAGAACCGTGGCGTCCAACCCACTCGGTATGTCGACATTGACTGCGTGAGGGAGTTAGGACTGCTCAACGGCGTGAAGCTCCTGCTTAGGCATGTTGGTTTGTGGCACTTGTGCAGTCAACCACAGTCGACATTCAAACTCCTCACCTTGGAATTTCTGAGTTCGTTTCAGTATGTTACACCTCCCGGTTCATCAAGTCAACTCACCGGCGTTGCAAAGTTCAGAATGCTCGGACGAGAGTTCGAAATCACGCAAACAAGGATCGTCGAACTGTTAGGTTTCGATCACGGAGACGATGCTCATCTCCGCGTGCCAGACAACTTCAGCGAAACTGCTTTCACCTTGTGGCACGACATCACCAACACCAGTGCTACTGCCTTTCAGAGTCTGAATGCTACCCACATCCATAACCCGGCGATCCGATATTTCCATCGCATCATCTGCAATACTATTTTCGCAAGAGAGAGCAATCACAAGCTGAACTCCAAAGAGCTCTTGTTCTTGCACTGTGCCTTAAATGAGGAGCGCATCAATGCTGCCCCGTTCCTTTTATCCCATATCCAGTCTGTAGCGCAACGAGGCGCAACCCCCTTCTACATTGGCGGGATTGTTACCACCTTTGCCATTCAGCTGGAGCTTGGTGACCAGATTATCCATTTGCCTCACAGAGCCGCAGAGTTGCTTACAAAGAACTATTGCAGGTCCGCCCATTTGATATCTCAGAGAGAGGATGGCAGGTTCAACCCTGTTATCCAAGGCACCGTTTATCATCACATCACCTTGCCTTGTCGTGACCGCATCGATCCGTCCAACTGAGCCAATTGGCTATTTGCTTTACCGGATGCTGCAGACCACGTCCCCATTATTGATGAGCAGACATATGCACAAGTGGACGAGATGCAGGATACCATGGATGCTGCTGAGCCAGTACAGGACATCCCTGAGTCCTCCACCAGACAACCACCTGTACCCGACATCACACTTGAAGACGTCCTCCGTGCCATTCATCAACAGAATCAGATGAATGCCGCACTAGAGCGAAGGCAAAAAGAGCAATATGATGCAATACTTTCAGCTGTTGCCAGTAACCAGAGGGCGACAGACGAGAAACTTGGAGAGATTTTTAGCGAGCTAGAGGCTTTGCGTATTGATATCATTGCTCTCACCACCACCGGTTCTGATCCTGAAGCGACTCCGACCAGATGCTCCCGCACCAGAAGCCGAGGCCGTGGTCGTCAGCAGCCTTAGTTTATGTTTATGTTTTTGTTTTTCCATTTCTGTTGTTTGTATTGTATTTTCCCTGTTATTATATCACAACATTGAGGACAATGTCTGATATAGTGTGGGAGAGATACATTTCCCTTTCCGTATTTTCCATTGTATTTCCCTTTCGTATTTCAATTAAACAAAGTAATATTTGTGCTATTTCTTCAGTTTCGAATTTTCCCCGTTTATTTAGCCATACCGAAAATTTTTATTTTATCTTCGCATTACCCGACTTACCTATGAAATCGTAGTTAGGAAGCTGAGAAAGATCCAACAAGATCAATACAGTCTTGACACCTTAGACTTCCTACTTAAGCATTCCGTTCCGATAATTGTTACGACTACACCTTAAGTTTCAGTTCTAAAGTAACCCCTAGTAGTTTATACTAGCAGTCAGCACCGTCTGAACACAAACCACGTGGGGAGCCGATGAACATAAGTGTTTGATGCCTAATCTATAATGATCCTTCATATCTCGATGCCAATAAAAATAAATTGCACCAAAGTACACGGTCGCATATAAGAAACGAGAAATATGAGAAGGAGTCCATTGCGGGTTGGTTCAAAGGTACCTGGTTCTGAACTTGGTAGGGCGTGCTACGGCTCGATCCCCCACAACATCCAATTCGGATAATATATATAGGGTTTCCACATTCGTGTACCAGACCCCGTGCTTATAAAGGATCAAAGTCACTAACCGGCTACTCCACTACGTGCGTGCTAAGGCAAAGGGCTTAATGTGATTGCGCTAGAATGAAACCGGGTGAAATAAGATCGAAAGGCTCTAGGTAGAATCGTAACGCAATTACCGAATGTTTCGTTTAACGGGAAGTCGACGACTTAGCTTGTTGCTTGTGTCATTAGTGTATCGTTAGTGTTTTATTCTAGTACCGGTTTATACTAGCAAAATGATTCCTCGTATGGTTTGTTATGTGTATGCGTCGATGGAAACTTGTCCGATCATTTTTCAACCGACTATTTGCTTGAGGACAAGCAAAGGTTTAAGTTTGGGGAAGTTTGATAACGAGAAATCGTATCGTTTTATTACTATGTTTCAATACCGTTTTATCGCACATTTATCGTATTAACACCCGATTCTTCGAGTTTTCTATGTCATTTTGCAGGTATAACAATTATAGAGCTAAATCATAAGCCAAAGGTGAAATGAACAAAAACAAGCATGAAAAGAAGAAGAAGAAAGGAATTCTGCAAAATGCTGCATAATTTGTAACAGTCATGATCGTCACCAAGCTGTCACGACCGTGACGCGCTAACTGGACCAGTCACGATCGTCACCAAGCTGTCACGACCGTGACGCACCTTAAATGAAGAAAACGAGCGTGACGCCCTTGTCACGAACGTGACAAAGGGAAAATAGGTTTACTTGGAATGAATTGGTCATGAAACGTGCAACGTGAAGTCAAAACAGTTCCTATTCTTCCGCAGACTCAGTAACACATTTTCTCCTGGATTCTTTCTTCAACAACGAAGCCCACGCATGGATTTCAACTGCCAAGCCCAAATTATGTTTTCTATAAATAACTTGATTTCAAAGTAGAAACTACAGAGTTTGATTTTAATATTTTTCGCGGAAGCTTTGCCGTATTGTTTATTACACCCTATTTTATTATTTTTCCAGCAATTGCTCTTGTTCTTGTTTTAATTTCTATATCCCAACCAAATCAAATAACAATTTCCAACATTAGGAAATTGTTATTATTTATTTTCTTTCAAGCCTTCAGAATTTCGTTTAAATTTTATTTTCGATTCCAGTTCGCACTCCGAGCTTGCCAGACTGTGGAAGAAGGAGTTTTACAATTTTTATTATTCAGGTTTTTAACAATTTCGCATTTATATTAATTTAATTATTTATGCTAAGAATTTATTTTTATTATTTTATAATGCATGTTTTAATTTATGTTCATCTGTTTCTGCATCTGTCTGGTACAACAAATATGAGTAGCTAATTAAATTAGGCGGTATGTAATTAAAATACACTAAATCGGAAAAATCGAATCTAAGCTAAAACAATTTAGAACTTAAAATTCTGGCTGTGACTTTTTATTATAAAAATTAATCTTTTTGTTACGAGAGTAAGGAAAGTGTAATAGGTTAGGTCGAGACCACGAGAGCGTGAGATTTTAACCAGATAGCTAAAGTTAGGCATTTAATTTAAATACAGCGAGAGCGCTTTAAAATGAATTAGACTTATTAAGTTTCCAAAAATTATCCTCTAAACACTTATGGGCTAGCGAGAGCAGGCATAGGGCTTTAGGAGTAAGATCTAAGATAAGACCACGAGAGTGTGAGTTAAAGATATTTAAACTGATAACCTCTACAGAATATATTAAGTGAACCATCCTTATAAGCTTAGGTTAGATTGACCCGCCTAGGTTAACATAATTACATACCGACCGCCTTCTTATTATTCTATTAAAACTAAAATTTAATTCCCGCCTTTAATTCTTAAAAAAAAACCAAATCGTGACAAATATCCACCTTAGCTAAACTAGTAAACCCTCTAGCACTAAGTGATCATAAAGTCCCTGTGGGATCGACAATCTTTTATATTACTTCGATAGGCCGTGCGCTTGCAGTTAAGATACCGCTAGACACATATTGCGTCTTCGCCCCAACAACATACTTTGAAGACCACGCGGGTTCATTCCATCAGTAGATAATGCCAAGGTAAGGTTTCTTGCTTCTTCTCCAAAGTCAGGATAATCATTATCAATCTTCGACCACTGTGGTGAATCAGCCGAATGTTGATACTTTCCATCAATAATTATTTCATCTGCATGCCAAGTCAGGTGTCTTGCATTGGTTTCATTACGAAACATGCGCCTAAATATCAGAATTATAGGAAAATACCATAAGACTTTTGTTGGAGACAATCTTTTCTTATATCGAGACAAACCGCATTTAGGGCACTCAGTTAACGATGCATATTCATTACAAAATAAAACGCAATCGTTAGGACAAGAATGTATCTTATCATATCTCATGCCAATAGAGCACAACATTTTTTTTGCCTCATAGGTTCGATTAAGAAGAACATTATCCTCTGGTATCATTTCTCTCATAAGGGTCAACAACTCTGTGAAACTTTTATCCGACCATCCATTGTCCGCCTTTGAGTTGTACAACTTTAATACCACAGACAATCTTGTGAATTTAGTGAAACCTTTATACAACGGTTTCTCTGCATCGCTTACCAACCTCTCAAAAATTTCAGGACAATCATGAAGATCTTCTTCAAGTGCTTCTACAATTTCTTCAACTCGATCAGAATCGTATGTTTCTGTGTCTTTGTCGTCTGAAGCATAGGCCGTATTACTTTTCCCACTCGGTTCAACATTCTCGTTAATTTTCTCACCATGAAATTTCCAACACTGATAACTTTGATCAATTCCATGCCTCAGTAAATGTGATTTCAATCCATCTGTGTCAACCTTACCAATATAACAACAACGCAAGCAATGACATTTCATCCGTCTGGGGTTTTTAACGTGTTGAACAGCAAACTTAACGAATTCCACAACCCCATTCTCATACTCTTTGGACAATCGATCGGCACAGATCCATATTTTATCCATGGTTTTCCTACTTATAAGAGATACATATTTTCACTACATAAACAACATAAATCCAAATGACATTTCATATGCATAACATAAAATCCAAACGAAAATAGAGATACATAATCTGATTTTTCACTATTCTTCACAGAATCATAACAACATTGACATTGCCCTAACATAATCAATATTTTCACTATTCTTACAAAATCATATTTATCAAAGAAATATTTTCCCTAACATCTTCAATATTTGCCTATTTTCAATATTTTCAGTATTCTTCAAAAAATATTAGCCCTAACATAATCAACATTGACATTGCCTATTTTCACTATTCTTCACAAAATAATATTTATCAAAATACATTTCAATGACATTGCCCTAACATAACAATAACATAACAATGACATTCACTACAACAAAAATGTACCTTCACGAAGTAGAGGACGAAGTCAGTCCAAAAGAAGAACAAAGTAGAGGACGAACACCTTCACGAACACCCGAACTCAGTAACGTCATGATCAGCGGCATTAATGGACGAACACCTTCACCAACGACGTTAATGGAGGTTTTAGAAAGAAAAATGGAGTTCCGTTAGGGTTTTCACTATAGAAGTAACGCGTTCACAGGGGAGAAGAAAGAGGAAAAGAATGAAAATATGATTCTGAGTTTCTAAATATTTCATTTAATTAGACCTTAGACAACGCTTTTGTGGAAAGCGTTGTCTAAGGTAGCCCTTAAACAACGCTTTTCAAAAGCGCTGTCTAAGGTCTACCTTAGACAGTGCTTTTGATTTTATTTTTTTTAAATATAAAAAACCTTAGAAAGCGCTTTCCTCAAAAGCGCTGTCTAAGATATACCTTTAAAAGCGCTTTTTGAAAGCGCTATCTAAGGTCTACCTTAGACATCACTTTTCAAAAAGCGTTGTCTAAGGTATGACTTTTAGCAGCGCTTTTTCTCTTTTTTAGAACATTTTCCGCGTTTTATTTTAATTTTTACCTTTAGCAGCGCTTTCATATTAAAGCGCTGTCTAAGGTGCACTATTAAAAGTCTATTTTGGCGTAGTGCGTCTAAAGTAGATGTTGTGTTGCAATGGGAAACTCCAAAGTCGGCTACTGAGATTAGAAGCTTTTTGGTACTAGCTGGCTATTACAGAAGGTTTATTGAAGGATTTTCTTAGTTGGCACTTTCGTTAACTAAGTTGACTTGTAAAAGTAAATCTTTTGTGTGGGATGTTCAATGCGAAGAGAGTTTTACAGAATTGAAGAAGAGGTTAATGTCGGCTCCGGTTTTGACATTACCGAATTCATGAGAATCGTTTGTGGTACATTGTGATGCTTTGATGATGGGTTTAGGAGGCATTGTTATGCAGAATAATAAGGTATTTGCTTATGCGTCGCGATATTTGATAACTTATGAAAAGAACTATCCTACGCATGATTTAGAGCTTGCTATAGTTGTTTTTGTGTTAAAGATCTGGAGGCATTATCTTTATAGTTCTAGATTTGAAGTGTTTAGCAACCATAAGAGTTTAAAGTATTTGTTTAATCAGAAGGAGCTGAATATGAGACAACAAAGGTGGTTGGAGTTATTAAAGGATTATGATTTTAGTTTGAATTATCATCCAGGTAAAGCTAATGTTGTGGCTGACACTTTAAGTCGGAAGACTTTGCATATGTCAGCAATGATGGTTAAAGAATTGGAATTAATTGAACAGTTCAGAGATATGAGTTTTGTTTGAGAATTGACGCCGCAGAGTGTTATGTTGGGAATGTCGAATATTAACAATGATTTTCTAGACAATATCAAGGAGGCTCAGAAGCTAGATATGAAACTGGTAGATGCGATGGTTGAAATCAATCAGTCTGAGAAGGATGATTACAAATCAGATATGCATGGTGTGTGTAAACACCCCAAATTTGCCCTCACTTAGTTCACACCATGGCTTGTGATCTTTCATCTTTGCATAAACATAATCATATCATCTCATATTGCATTTTTGTTTCACTGCATTAGTTCTAATTCATTTGCATCTAGGATTTGTGATCTGAGCAATCCAAGATCCATCTGAGCCACTCCAAAGGTCTCCAATCATCTCAAGAGGGTCCATGTATGTTCAATAATCATTTTATATCCCCCAAAGATCAAGGAAGTCAAAAAATCACAAGAACTTGCAAAGCATGGAAGCAGAGCTAGGGTTTCACTACACGGATGACCTGAAATTAGGGTTTTGGTTTCAGAGGCCATAACTCCAATTTTTTTGGTAATTCTTGTTTCTAATGGTCTCAATATGTTGTAAGGATCATGTATACAAAGTTTGATTAAGAAATTCATTGTGGAAGTCATTTGTTCACTGGGTAACTTCTTGAGCAAGTCAGAGCAAAAACAGGGCATCTGAGGCCCCCAACATGGGAACCAAAGTGGATTTTTAATCAAATTGAAGTTATATGATCTTTATTTGGTCATTTAAGTGCTTAGAAGTTCACAAAATTGAAGAAAAGTGAGCTAAACCAAAAGTTGCCAAAAATGGAAATGACTTGTAATGTAAACTTTCCATTTTGGGAAAGTTTTTCAACCTCCTCTTTCTCAACCAAAAATGCTTCAAATGAAAAATTGTTGGTCATGAAAGTTGTAGATTGGATCATTCCCTTTTCAAAAAGTACAAGAATAAGTTCTAATTCATCATGTAACTCAAGTTATGGCTTGTCAAAGTTGGCAAAAATCACATAATTTCCAAGAATGCACCAAAGAGGATTCTTTGCAAAACCACTTGCCAATTCATTTTGTGACTTCAAACACACTTCTAATCATCATACAAACATAACACATTGCATAAAACTCAAAATTGCCCAAGGAATTTCAAGATTTCATGCCTTGAACATCAAGAAAGGACAAAGGGGCCAAAACTTCACATAATTGCAAAACACCACATAACTTTGTTTCCACTTGCTGCATTGCCTCAAGACTGATTCTATGGACATCCTTGATCTCAGTTGCGCATGGACAAGCCAATGAGCCAGCTACACCATTGCCCATACCTCAAGTACAACACTTTTAACTTTTTTGGCAAAAACACCCATACCAATCACAACGGTCCACCACCCACTCTCTGCCCAATCCAGACCTTACAAGCATGCTCCAAGGGTTCATTTTTCATAACACACACAAGCTGAAACCTCCAAGAACTCAACATTGCCAAAATCACTCCAACTTGCAAAACCCTTCGAATCTCTCAGCTCACTCACTCAATCTTCAAACCAATTTCACCATTGATCTCAAAATCACTCACTGACCACAAAGCAACCATTAAACCAGCCAAGAACACCCCAAAACCAAAACACGATTCTTGGCCAATTGAAGTGTAATCTCACAAACCAGCCACTCTCAAGGCCTTTCAAGCATCAAAGCTTCACCAGGAGGTCAAAGGGAGTCATTTTGCACAAAGGAAGTGGCCAGAAAGCTCAAGTTTGGAAAGCTTCATCTCAGGTAGTCATCTGAAATCATTTTTCCAGAACCCCTTTTTTATGTTACAATGTGAAAAAGCATGCTTCACTGATCACTCAGAGCTTTGTATTTTTGAAAATGGTTAAGAATTGAGTTTGCATGAATGTTCTGAAAGTTTTGCCATTTTTAATATTTCCTTCGAATCTTGTCTATGAGTGATTATAAATTTGTTTTGAGGGTGGATTCGAGTTCAGGGAGATGAGGGGAGTTGATCTGGAGCTTTAGAGCTCCAGAAATAACCTAGAGATGAAGATTTGAGTTTGCTCAGGAGAGGTGTGGCCGGAGAAGACAACCAGAGGTCTTTTCCGGCCACCTGAAAGTGATTGATGACTAATTAGGGTTAGGGCTAAGTTTAAATACGGACCCTTGGATCTTTATTTCCCGCGTGAGATGAATGGTTGAGATTACTCCATTTAAATTTAATCAGGATTATTTATTTAATTAATTGGGATTAAGTGGATTTGAATATGGACCATCAGATGTGGCGCGCAATCAACCATTAATTTCCCAGTTTCAATCCAAGCCCTTGATTGCTCATACTTCTGTTTTATTTAATTTTTATTTCAATTTTCCTTATTTATTTTACACCATTTATTTAAAATAGCTAAAAAACCCTAAAAAATCTTTTCTTCTGCATTTTGCATTCAAATAATTGTTTTAACCCCAAAATATTTTTATTTTTATTTTTTGCATTTAAAAATCATTTTTAAAACATTTAAATGTTTATTTTAATTAATTAATGGAAATTAATTAATTAAAAAATCATTTAGGTTTCTAAAAATCCCAAAAAAAATTCACATTGCATCTTAGAACATTTAGAAACATTATCATACCATTCACACAAATTTCTTTTTGGTTTTGAACAATCTTCAACATTTTTCTTTGAATTTAGGGTTTATAAAATCCTATTTTTGAACCCTAACTTCAAGAATTCTTTTCTGCCTAACCATGAATGGTATGACAATGGTTCTTTTTGCATTGATCTTCATTTGGCATGTAGTATCTAGCATAATTTTGTCACAAATTTCTTCTGCATTTTTGATTTGATTTGGATTTTTTCCCTTTAGGTGCCTTAAAACCCTAGATAACTTAGAAAAATCATAACTTCCTTAGGGTTAAGAGTTATGTCTCCTCCTTTGGGGTGTGGTATCATGTGGGGTTAGGGTTCCTTTGATTGTATTTTCAATTTTTTATCTTGTCATTTGCTTATGTTTTTGACCTGTGCATCTCATGTTGCATCATGAACATGCTTCTGGTTTTGATTTGCATCTTTGCATTTGCTTCATTTTCATTTCATTTCATTTCTTTATGCTAACTTTTCAGGTGGTAAGTGCTTTGAGAAGTGAATTTTGCCTTCACTTCTCATTTCTCTTCATCTCTCTCTTATGCATTCATTGCTGCATTTTGCTTTTGCTCTAGAGTGAGCTTGCTCATTCTTGTTCCTCCTTCACTTTCTTTCTTCAAGTAACTTATCTTCTTAAGTGAGGTAAGTTAGCTTGTTTTTTCTGCTTCTCTTCCTTCCATCTGCTTCTTCCTTGGTGGCTCTTCTTGAAGATCTCTTGCAAGCCTCATAAACCCTAGGAACACCCAAGTATGATAACAATTAGGGTTTTTATTTGTCCCCCATTAGTTTTACCTTTGTGTCTTCTCTTGTGTCTCTTTCCTCATCTCCTAATCAAAGACTAAACCTTTAAGGTTTTAAGGCTTTATCATTAAGGGTATGCCTGCATCCTTCTCTTAGGATGAAGTGTATAACTTTAACCCTAAGTGTTAAACCCTTAATGTGTTTAAATCTCTTAATCAATCCATCTAATAATCACTAAGACAATAGCTTGTAACTTGGGCCTTGCATTAGGGTTCTAATTCTTCCTTAATTGGTTAAGAAGGACTAACCCTAGTGTTAATAGACAAGTCCCCCTCAAGTTGTCTTACAAACTATAAAATCCACTTCTTAACCTTACCATTAACTAAAATCCACTTTAACAAAGGCTTTGTTTTGTCATGAGGTTAATCCCTAACCATGGATTAAGTTGAGGTATCTTCCTCAGCTTAAATGTTCTCATCTATTATCCTTCTATTAGGATGGTGTAATGGGTTCATTAAATCCTTGATTATGGCTTAAACTCATTACTTAACACTACACAAAAACTCCAAAAACATCTAAATAATCACAAGTAGGTTGATGATCTTAATCTTACACCATGGTGATTAAGTGTGAGAACATTATTCTTTTAAGCCTCATTCCTGAGCATTTCACTTCACTTTCTTGCACTGACACTTGTACATTTCTTTTCCAGCTTTTTGCACACAGATATCACAGACACTACCCTTTAAACACAATCTTTCAAGCGTGGATCCCGTCGAGTACGATGGAAAAATCTGGGTGCTAATACCTTCCCAGGTTGTAACCAACCCCCTTTCTCAGTTTCTCATGTTCACAACCGTCTTATCCATCTTTTCCCAGGTTTATGCAGCATTACCTTTCCTTCGGGATAAAAATGCCTAGCTGGTGACTCTTTTCCGTTCATCTTCATGTTCTCTTTCGCCTACCGTTTGCGTCTGTACCCCGACTGACCCGATGTCATTTGGTGGGAGCGACAGCTTGGCAACTCTGCTGGGGAACCTTATATTGCAACCAGGGCTTCTGGTTCTTTTTGTGGGTTCCTCCTAGCGCCTGTTTGATTTGTGTTTACGGGGGTGTTACGTGCTACTTGTGCTTATTTATTTGCTTTATTTATTGCTTCATGTACAACTTTATTTACTGCTTTCTTTACAGTTTTTATATATCATACTGTCATTATCATTGCTGGATCTGCTTCTGTTTTGGTGGGTGGGGTTTCATTGAGTGATTAAGGTCCTATACCTGGGACCTGAGTGACACCTAGGCTAGAGTGGCTTCATATTCTTTCCCATTCCATTTCGGTCTGGTGCGGGAATGTGAAACACGGTTCAGATGTGGGTTTCTTCTTGAGAACTCTGTGCTACAAATTTCCTGTAGTGCTAGGGCTATCTGGGAAGCCTGCTAAGTCTGGATGAACTTTATTATGACCTTCAGAATCTGGGGAGAATTAGAGGAGTATCTTTTATGGTTATTGTAAACACTGTACCTCCGGGTTAGAAGTGTTTACACTTCTCATAACTGATCCAAGTCTGAGGATCCTTGTTCTAGAACACTACCTGTGAGGGGGTTGGGTTATTTTCAGGTTTACAGGAGCCCTTGGCCACATCATACCCTGTTACTAATATTGTTTAAGAATGCATCACTTTGGACAGTTCTTGTGATTACCCCGAATTTGTGACTCTTTATTTGAGTCCCCCACCCTGGTTACTGGATTTCTGAGCCTTCATCCAGACTTTTGAACATATATGGACCTTTACCAAGGCAGATAATCAGATCCAGCTCTTGATCACAAACCCTTGCATATCATTTGCATATATCATCATTGCATCATTTAACATTTTCTTATTTGTTTTACAGGGTATCCATCTTCTTTTTTGGTTTGGTTTTGACCCCTTCTACTGCTTAGACCTCTGCTTCAGTTATCTTCTTCAGCATCTGCTTAAGTAGTTCTTCTCCAGCACCTTCATCAGTCTGCCAGAGACTCACCTCCAGCTTCTCAGCCTGTGATCTTCATCAGCTTATTTTCAGCTTCTTCATCAGCACTCATGGATACTCCAAGAAAGAGCAACATATCTTACCACTTCTTTGAGCCCATCTTGACTGGTATCAGGAAGGTCCAGTCCCTTATCACACCTGACCACATCCCACTATTCAGAGAGCACTATGGGGGTATTTTGGACATGGTCATGGATCTTGATGCATCTTAGAGGAGCATGATCCACACATGCTTGCAGTTTTATGACCCTCCTCTCAGATGCTTCACCTTTCCTGATTTCCAGATGGGACCACTGCTAGAAGAGTTTTCCTTGTTGATTGGAGTTCCTATCAGGAGAGGGATTCCTTTCAACCCAGAGATGACAGCTCCCAGAAATGAAGAGGTAGCTAGGGAATTGCATTTGGAGCATGCCCTCATTGAGCAAAACATGACAACAAAGGTTGGAATAACAGGCATCCACCTAGACTTCCTGATTTCCCAGGCCACTCAGAAGGCTGCAGTAAAAGAATGGAAAGCTATCTGTGCACTATTAGCCCTCAGTATATACGGGTTATATTGTTTGCAGATGAGCCCAAGTTTGTGAGTAAGAATGCCATCCACTTGTTCCTGCTGAGGAACCCAATGCCTACATTGCTAGGAGATATTTACTACTTAGTCCATCAGAGGAATGAGAAGCAGAGGGGGAAGTTGGTCAGATGCTGTGCTCCTCTGTATTACTCTTGGCTGCCCAGGAACTTGCCAAAGTCAGATGCTTTCTTGAACCCCCATCAGCAGAAGAATTGGGCTAAGAGGTTCATTGCCTTGACATCAGATGACATCAGGTGGTGCACCCAAAGCACCAAAGGCAAGGATATTATTACCAGCTGTGGGCAGTACCCTAATGTGCCTCTAATAGGAGTAAAAGGTTGCATCAACTACAACCCTTTACTATTTAAAAGGCAGTTAGGATATGCTTTGGTCCATCCTCCCAAAGGACAAGATTTGGCTGAGACTCTCTATTATGAAGTTCAACCCAACTCTACTGAAGAATGCCTGCAAGGAGGCCAAGATTCAGAAAGCTAGGGCGGAGCATTATCTGGAGGAAAGCCAGGCTAGGTGGATCAGGATCACCGAAGCCCGTGCACAAGAAGACCAGAGGACTCAGGCTAAGATAGAACAGTTAGAGGCCAGTGAGAAGAAGCAGCAGGAAGCTTTGTTGGTAGCCCAAAAGGAAATATCAGAATTGAAGCTCCGGGCGGGGTTAAAGAGATCAAAGGATCAGGACAGGCATAAGAGGCTAACCAATGCCATTGCTACCAGGAAACTCCTCATCAGGACTATTACAGAGCACCCAGCTGGTCCAGTGACTGAGGCCCTCCTGAAGGAGGTCAAGGAGGATGACTTTGGATTGGATGTCTGATCCTTTTGCTTGTATTTCTTTCTTTTGATGTACTTTTCTTTTGATTGTTGTATTTTGACCCACCATGGGCATGTATTGTAAACAAACTGTGTATTTACATCATTTGTAATATATCAGTTTGTTTTATTTTAGTGGGCTTTATCTCTCAACATCATCAGCATTTCCTCGAGGTCTGGAAAGGTCAAAACCAAAGAACCAAACCGGATACCCTTGGAAGACAAATAAGCATATTGCATTGCATACTAACATTTTTCTTTGTTTTGTAGGTCTTTGTTTTTATTTTCTGTTTCTCACTTTGTTGTGGTCTCAGGAAACATTGCTCGCCGAAGAGTGTTCCCTGTCAGCAGAACACACAGATACCGACCACGTAACAACCTTCCGGGCATTCAGATGGATCAGGTACAGCAGGACTTGAATGAAGTAAGGAATCAAATGGAAAATGAAAGGGTTGAGATGAGAAATCAAATGACCCAATTTATGGCTGTGATGACTGGCTTAGCTCAAAGCCAGGAAAGGCTGAGGGAATTAGTGGAAAGGCAGACTCCTGAAGAGCATCACCCTGGTATAGGTGGAACCAGCAATAATGAACGCGGGCAACCTCGCATCGACCCACCAGAGTTTGGGCCCCATTTGAACCCAGATGTTAATGTCCCAAGGAATATTCAAGGAAATACCGCTGGAGGCAGGATATTGCAAGAAGATCCTCAGGAAGAGCAGTTCACAGTTATTGGAGCTGGGGATGAGGTTTATGACTGAAGGTTGAAAGAGATTGCTGAGAAGCTGAGGTCTTTAGAATCCCATAATTCCCCAGGCTTTGACGTAATGGATATGGGTCTGGTAGATGGGGTGAGAATTCCTCACAAATTCAAACCTCTGTGCTTTGAAAAATATAATGGTACCTCATACCCGCGTACTCATCTCTAGTCTTTCTTGGGGAGGCTCAAAGCTTATACCATGGACGAGAAGTTATGGATGTTCTATTTTGAGGACAGCCTGACTGGAGCATCAAGAGAATGGTATTCGCATCTGACCAGGGCCACTATAAGATGTTGGAAAGACTTGGCCGAAGCCTTCATCCGTCAATACTAGTACAACCTAGACATGGCTCCCAATAGAACCCTTCTAATGGGCATGTCTCAGTCTTCAAGGGAAAGCTTCCAAGATTATGCTCAGAGGTGGAGACAGCTTGCTGCTATTGTCCAGCCACCCATGTCTGAACGGGAAATGGTAGACATGTTTATGAACACCTTGCAGGGAACTTATATTAACAGACTTGCTGCTTTCTCTTCCACCAGTTTTGCTGGTGAAAGAATTGAGAGTCTTATGAAGATGGGCAAAATCTTTGACAACGGTGCAAGTTCCTCCAACAATACAAGAAAACCTTTTTCAGGACCCCGAAGGGCGGGTGAAACAAATGCTATTCATGCAGGCAGGGGCAGACCCCAATACTCTCACAGATCAATAGCATCCGTTACTATCCCGGCTCCAGCTCCACAACAGCCACTTTTTCAACAGCAACAACAACATCACTGTTAGTAACAACCACACTTCCCGCAACAAAGATCGTACAACAATAACAACAACAACCAACAGCAGCGCCCCTTTCAATAGAGGCCATCTCAAGAAAATAGGGTGATTGACCCCATTCCTATGCCTTATGCTGCTTTACTGCCACAACTCCTGAAGCTCAAACTGATTGAGTTAAGGACGTTGGCTCCACCAGATCCTCTCAACCTCCCAAAAAATTATGATACCAATTCTAGGTGCGCCTTTCATTCCAACACACCTGGTCACAATACTGAGAAGTGCAGAGCCTTACAAATGAAGGTTCAGGATCTGGTCGATTCCAAAGCTCTCAACTTCGCACCTCCTCCAAATGTTACCAGAAATCCTATGCCTAGTCATGGTGGGCCCCAGATTAATGCCATAGAGGAGGACCAACCATCTGCACTAATTGATAATGTTGCACAGATTCAAACACCATTGGCCGAAGTCAAAGCTCAACTCTTAAGATGCCAGGAGTTCCCAGGTTGTGAGGCCTGTTGCGAATCGTGTGAGACTGCCATTAATGGTTGTGAGAGGCTAAGGCTTGGCATAGATGGCCTTGTCAGAGATGGAATTTTGCAGATTACCACAACGGCTTCTACAACATCAACAACTCTTACTTCAGCAACAATAGATCCTCCTACAACTGCAACAACTATCACTTCCACTGATTCATCCACAACTCCAACAATCACTCCATCCATTATTTCAACAAACCAAGGTTCAACAACACTTACTTCTACAACATCAACACCCATCTTATCAACGGAATCGCCTACAATACCAACAAACGCTAGCGAAGATGTCTCAACGGTCACGATCTATTATGACCCGGCAACTGTTCATCCCAACAACAATTTTCAACAACAAACTGCAACACCTACTGTCAGATCTCCAGTCACAATCTATTACGACCCGCATACCATCACTGTTCCTTCCTCTACAGCAATCAGTCTAGTCACCATTACGGTACCTGGACCCGTTCCTTATGAAAGCAGTAATGCCATACCTTGGCACTACGGCTCTGATTTCTACTGCGACGGAAAGAAGATCACTCTAGATTCATCAACCTCTTCACCACAAGTTGACAATGTTGGAGGAGGCGGAGGTGTCACCAGAATCGGACGCCTTTTTGCCTCACAAATACCAAGACCCAATGCTGATGCAGAGGCCGCTGCAAAAGCAAAAGGGAAGAGTGTGGTACTTGAAGAGCCAATTGTTAAGGAAACTCCGAAGATGTCTTTTGAACAAGAGGTGGACGAGTTCATGAGAATAATCAAAAAGAGTGATTACAAAGTGGTGGACCAACTTCATCAGACACCCTCCAAAATCTCTATATTATCGTTGTTAATGTGTTCCGAAGCCCATAGGAATGCACCTTGAGGGTCCTTCACGCAGCCTACGTGCCGGAAGAGATTACGGTTAATCAGCTGGAAACAGTGGTTGCAAATGTTAACACCAGTCACGGACTGGGCTTCACAGATGCTAATTTAACAACTAAGGGACACAATCATAACAAGGCTTTACACATCACCTTAGAGTGCAAAGGTGCTATTCTTTCTCATGTGCTGGTAGACACTGGGTCCTCGCTCAATGTCCTCCCGAAGAAAGCCTTGGTGAAGTTGGAATATGATGGTTTGGCATTGCGTCCAAGTAACTTGGTGGTAAGAGCATTCGATGGCTCTAAGAGATCAGTGCTTGGAGAGATTGAATTACCTGTGATGATTGGCCCACAAATCTTTAAAACTACTTTCTTCGTGATGGACATTCAGCCGGCCTACAGCTGTTTGTTGGGTAGACCCTGGATTCATGCCGCGGGCGCTGTTACATCTACCCTTCACCAGAAATTAAAATTTGAGTGGGAAGGCCAGATCATCACAATCTGCGGGGAGGAAGACATCTTTGTTAGCCAGCTGGCTACTTACAAGTATATAGAGATGGATGGGGAGATCCACGAGACTATGAGCCAGGGGTTTGAGGCCCTTAACATCAATGAAGCAACTGTTGTGTCTGGAACTTCTATCAATTCATATCAGTAAGCTCGGAAGGTTGCTGAAGAAGGTACCGCTCAGGGCTGGGGCAAGCTGCTGCCAGTAGAAAAGAGAGAAGACAGATTCAGGTTAGGTTACAGACCAATCCGAGAAGATCAACCAGAGGCTGCAACGGAGCCCAAATTTGTCAGTGGGGGAATGCTTACCCCGGATGCTGTGAACAATCTGGAAGACGAGGAAGAAGGCGACCACAACCTGGAGAACTGGATATGTCCAAGGATCCCGGGGAACCAAGCCTCTAACTGGTCTTCCCAGGAAATTATAAGAGTTACTCCTGCAGAGTAATTATTATTTCCTGTCTTTTAGCATGCATCAAGTTCTGCATCTTGCCCAAGGTGTCAGGACTCATTTTGTAATAGGGTCATCTTGTATTTTGTGCAAATGATTAATTAATGAATATCAGGACATCTTTTGCAAACGAGTCTTTTTTTTGGTCACTGTCTTTTCATTTTTCACTTTTGTACAAAAACAATAAAATGACAATGTTTTCAAAATAAACAACTTCATTTTCACCTTTTCTAAACAAGATAAAACTGATCACTAAAATGAACCAATCTCAACCCTTGCAGAGAGTGCCCTCCAGATTGCACCGACAACAACACCGCTATGACCTTGTATGACTTTGACAATCTGATTAATCAAGCTGATGAAGGGGTTGAAGAAGACTATGAGTTACCAGAAGAGTTAGCCAGGTTGTTAAGACAAGAGGATAAGGTTATCACTCCTCATCAGGAGGAGGTTGAGACAGTTAATCTTGGTATCGAAGAAGACTTAAAAGAAGTGAAGATCGGGGCCAGTCTGCAAGATTTAGTGAAGGAACAACTTATTGACATGCTTCAAGAGTACGTGGATGTCTTTGCTTGGTCCTACCAAGACATGCCGGGTCTGGATACTGACATTGTTATGCACAAGCTGCCTTTGAAATAAGATTATCCTCCAGTGAAACAGAAGTTGCGCCGTACTCGTCCGGATATGGCCATGAAGATAAAAGAAGAGGTACAAAAACAGTGGGACGCCGATTTCCTTGCTGTAACTAGTTACCCGCCGTGGGTTGCTAATAGTGTACCTGTGCCTAAGAAGGATGGCAAAGTACGGATGTGTGTGGATTACCGGGATCTGAATAGAGCTAGCCCGAAGGATGATTTCCCATTACCTCACATTGATGTATTGGTCGACAACACGACTCAGTTCTTGGTATTTTCCTTCATGGATGGATTTTCAGGATATAATCAGATCAAGATGTCACCTGAGGACATGGAGAAGACTACCTTCATTACACCTTGGGGCATATTCTGTTATAAGGTGATGCCATTTGGACTGAATAATGCTGGTGCCACTTATCAACGAGCTATGGTAACATTATTCCACGACATGATCCACAAAGAAATTGAATGTTATATGGATGACATGATTGCCAAGTCCCTCACAGAAGAAGACCATCTGGTAAATCTGTTGAAGTTGTTCAAGCGTCTGAGGAAGTATCAATTGAAGCTAAACCCCAACAAATGCATATTCGGCGGTCCGGTAAACTGCTGGGATTCATTGTAAGCGAAAGGGAATTGAAGTTGATCCTGAAAAAGTCAAAGCCATTCAAGAAATGCTTGCACCTAGGACCGAAAAGGAAGTTCGAGGGTTCCTAGGTAGATTGAACTACATATCAAGGTTCATATCTCATCTTACGGCAACCTGTGAGCCCCTGTTCAAATTATTAAGAAAGGAACAAACGGTCAGGTGGAATGAAGACTGCCAGAAGGCTTTTGACAAAATCAAGGAGTACTTGCAAGAACCTCCAATCCTTATGCCTCCAGTCGAAGGAAAACCTCTAATAATGTACCTGACAGTATTAGAAGGATCAATGGGGTGTGTGTTGGGCCAGCATGACGAGTCTGGTCGAAACGAGTATGCAATATACTACCTAAGCAAAAAGTTTACCGACTGTGAACAACATTATTCACTGCTCGAGAAAACTTTATGTGCTTTAGCGTGGGCTGCTCGCCGACTAAGACAGTATATGTTGACTCACACTACTTTGTTGATTTCAAAAATGGATCCAGTCAAGTACATATTTGAGAAGCCATCACTTATCGGAAGGGTTGCAAGATGGCAAATGATTCTGACAGAATATGACATTCAGTACACATCTCAAAAGGCCATCAAGGGCAGTGTGCTGTCTGACTATCTAGCTGAGCAACCCATTGATGATTACCAGCCAATGAGGTTTGACTTCCCTGATGAAGACATCATGTTCCTAAAAGCAAAAGATCATGAAGAGCCTATTCACACTGAAGGGCCTGACCCAGAAGAAGAATGGACAATGATGTTTGACGGGGCTGTCAATATGAATGGATGTGGAGTCGGTGCAGTGCTCATTACACCTAAGGGGTTTCATATGCCTTTCTCGGTAAAACTCACCTTTGCATGCACTAACAACGAAGCTGAATACGAAGCCTGTATCATGGATCTTGAGGAAGCCATTGACCTCAGGATCAAGACTTTAACTATATTCAGAGATTCAGCTTTGGTAATCAATCAAACCAACGGGAAATGGTACACTCACCAAGAGCATCTGATTCCATACCGTGACTATACGAGGAGATTATTGACTTTCTTCACAACAGTCAAATTTGAGTACATCCCTCGAGACGAAAATCAGTTCGTAGATGCTTTGGCTACCATTTCTTCCATGATCAAGGTTCAAGCTGCCAACTTTGTGCCTCAGATTTCAGTATCCAGACTTGACCGACCAGCATACGTATTCTCAGTGGACATTGCTAAAGATGACAAGCCTTGGTACCACGACATCAAATGTTTCTTAGAGGATCAGACATACCCACCTGGGGCGTCATCCAATGATAATAAGACATTAAGAAGACTGGCTGGTAGTTTCTTCTTGAATGCTGATGGTTCGTTATACAAAAGGAACTTTGACATGGTGCTTCTCAGATGTGTTGACAAGAAAGAAGCAAACTTGCTGATGCACGAGGTGCATGAAGGATCTTTTGGTACCCATGCTGGAGGATATGCAATGGCTAAGAAATTATTACGATCAGGTTACTACTGGATCACAATGGATGCAGACTGTTGTGCCTACGCCAGAAAGTGTCATAAATGCCAGATTTATGCAGACAAAGTGCATGTACCTCCGAATCCTTTGAATGTGATGTCTTCACCTGGGCCCTTTGCCATGTGGGGCATTGACATGATTGGAAGGATTGAGCCGACTGCTTCAAATGGCCACAGATTCATCTTGGTGACCATTGATTATTTCACCAAATGGGTTGAAGCAGCTTCGTACGCAAACGTCACCAGACAAGTGGTAGCCAAATTTCTGAAAAGAGACATCATCTGCCGATATGGAGTACCTGAGCGAATCATTACTGACAATGGTTCCAATTTGAACAACAAAATGATGGCAGAACTGTGTCGGAACTTCAAAATCCAACATCATAACTCTTCTCCTTACAGGCCAAAGATGAATGGCGCTGTTGAGGCAACTAACAAGAACATTAAGAAGATTGTGCAAAAGATGGTGGTCACCTACAAAGACTGGCATGAGATGCTACCATTTGCCTTGCATGGGTATCGAACCTCGATCAGAACGTCTACTAGGGCAACACCTTATCAACTGGTATATGGTATGGAAGCTGTTCTACCTGTTGAAGTTGAGCTACCTTCCTTACGGGTACTGATGGATGTCAAACTGAACAAAGCAGAATGGGTTCGGTCTCGGTACAATCAATTGAATCTGGTCGAAGAAAAGAGGTTAGCTGCAATCTGTCACGGGCAGCTATATCAGAAAAGAATGAAGAAAGCCTTCGATCATAAAGTCAGGCTTCGGGAATACCAAGTAGGAGATCTTGTGCTGAAAAGACTCCTTCCCTCCTCATACAGACCACAGGGGCAAGTGGACTCCGAATTACGATGGTCCATTCATATTAAAGAAAGTTTTCTCTGGTGGAGCACTGATGCTCACTACTATGGATGGCGAAGATTTCCTATCCCCTGTGAATTCAGATGCAGTTAAAAAATACTTCGCATAAAATGACCCGCTTGACATAAAAACAGAATGTAAGTCCAGGCAAAAATAGGGCATCCCGGCGAGTCAAAAACAGAATAAAAGACTCGGGCAAAAATAAGGTAAAATTGAAAGAAAAAAATGAGTACACCCGCTGAGTTGAAAAGCCTCATTGGACAGCTCAGGCAAAAATGGGTATCCCGGTGGATTGAAAACCCAAAAGGGCGATCCACGCAAAATAAGGGAATAAGCGAACAACTGCGTTCTGAATTCGTCTGTATCATTTACAACTTGGCAAACTTTGAAAAGTTAAAGCATCGGTCAGAATCAACTTTCTTCAGAAAGCAGGATAAGAAGAACGTTAAGGTCATTCGGGTCATAGCAAAGGGAAGCTCACTAAAGCATCGTCAACATTGCTAGCACCTTTATTTTTCTCAATTTTGTAACGGTCTCCTCATTTTAGGGGATTTGTTTCTTTGACTGTACTTGCCAATTCAGGGCACCCGTATTAATAAAATCAAGAGTTTTCAGTCACACTCCGTCTTGTACATTTTTGTTTTGTTTGCAAAATGTCCAATATCCATAATATAATATTTGCATAAAACAGGATGTGCCTTTCTACTTACATGCTTGCAGGAATTGTATTTACTTTCAGGAATATCTAACTCCTAAACGAAATCCGATAAGGGATACCTCGGGACACTTGTGCGTTTCTTTGTCTTAACAGGATTGCAGGAATTCAATATGCGACATGGGGCATGCAAGACATACTTCCTCCCCTAGCAGTATCTGGAATGTTTTTCCCCGGCGGAGCTTGCCAAGCATCACTTCCCCAGCACATCTTCTTCAGAACAGCATCAGAAAATGCTCCTATCCCCAGCTAGGTTGTCAAGTCTCCTCATCCCCAGCAGGATCCTCACAGAAAGCTCTAAGAAGATCATCCAGTGATCCTTCCTTTCCCCAGCTGAGTTGTCAAGCATCCTCATCTCCAGCTACCTCCCCACAGAGCTCCAGCCTCTCCCAAGAAGGGCAATGTCTGAAATTCTCGCACAACAAAGTGACGAAAGCTTCCTCTTCCCCAACTGGGTTATCTCCTCACCGGATAGGTCTATCAGTGACCTAGTCCCTAAGCAGAACCATATTTTTATCAGATCTTCCAATGATCTCATCCCTAGCTGGGATATCACTTCAAGCAGATCAGCCAGAGATCTTCATAGCAGCGGGATCTGAATCCCAGACCGGCTTCTTTTGCATAATCATAGCATTCGCATCATTTCCCCCCCAGAGCATAGCATTCCGTCTAATACGGAGCATTACGGCAAAAATCAAACATATTGCATGATCACAAGTCAGGTTCGAACCAGTCACCTATATACCAACAGTATCTCATCAGCAATGTACAAAATACATCCCTTGCACATAAAATCCAAGGCATCCCCTTTGCACTCCCAAATACAGATACATACTTCTTTTTGCACCTGTTTGTGTCATCAGTCCCCAGTAAAGTAGCCAGAATACTTACTACAAGCAGATACTTATACACAACATACTCTCCTCGACACTCGTCCGTGTCATCTCATATTTCCCCGCAGAAAGCCAAACCGTCCCCTTTGCACAAACACATGTTCACATACGCTCTCTTGACACCCGTCCGTGTTCACCAATCCCCAGCATGGTTAACCAAACACTTGTTGCAAACCAAACAATTGTTTATAATACACTCTTGTTGACACCCGTCCGTGTCGTCATATCCCTACAGATTCAACACTCGTCCATGTTCTTTGCTAACCAGTTGGTACGCGTTCGTATCATCATCTCTAAATATGCGCCAGCGTTTGTTTCTACCGATACTCGTCCGTATCGTGGTCATAAGGATGCTCGTCTGCATCTTTAATCTATACACAACTTCAAAACACTTATACCTTTTATTTCTTAAGTGTAAGCACTCGTCCGTGTTTACCATTCCCCAGCAAGTAACCTTCTTCTATCTGACATTCGTCCTATGTCATGATATTTTCGGCAGCCGTACCCTTCCAGGTGATCGTCCTTCACCTACGGATGACCGTCCCTCATCCTTTCCCCAGCGGAGTCTCCATTATCGGACCCCTTTTCTATCCGACATTCGTCCTATGTCGTGATATCTTTCGGCAGCCGTCCCCTGCCAGGTGATCGTCCTTCACCTCGGATGACCGTCCCTCATCCTTATCCCCAACAGAGCAGCCGTCCCCTGCTAGGTGATCGTCCTTCACATTTTTGATGATCGTTCTTCATCATTTTATCCGATGCTCGTCCCCATCGTTGATCTTGTTATCTGACATTCGTCCTATGTCATGATAAACCCCGAGAGCAGCCGTACCCTGCTAGGTGATCGTCCTTCACCTCTTGATGATCGTCCTTCATCATTCTTATCCGATGGCCGTCCCCATCGTCGAACCTTTTCTATCCGGCATCCGTCCTATGTCGTGATAAAGAGCAGCCGTCCCCTGCTAGGTGATCGTCCATCACCTTTGATGACTGTCCCTCATCAATATTTCATTTATTCTTTTGAAACCGAGGGCCGTCCCCATCGTTGTTTACCTTTACTTTATGAATCTGATGGTCGTCCCCATCATTGCCTTTACTTTAATCCCCAGAAAAATTTTGTTTCTTAACTTGATGGCCGTCCCCGTCATGATCTCTTTATTTCCCCAGCTTGTCGGCCGTCCCCATCATTACTTTATGTACCGTTTTGTTCCCCCAGCATGTCGGCCGTCCCCGACATTGCTTTACCACCAGCAGTCGTCCTCTGCTCGATGGTCGTCCTCCATCACTTTCATTTGATACTTATACTATACTACCCTTTTCAATTTATATCCCTTTTCTTTTTCTCCCCAGTGAGTAAAAATTTCAGACTGTCTTTGGTATTCAACCACAAATTATCCTGTTTGTCTGTTAAGCCCGTCGCTTACATCCTGCACAGCTAACTCATGCTTGAATATGGGCAGCTGTAAACACCCCAAATTTTCCCTCACTGAGTTCACACCATGGCTTGTGATCTTTCATCTTTGCATAAACATAATCATATCATCTCATATTGCATTTTTGTTTCACTGCATTAGTTCTAATTCATCTGCATCTAGGGTTTGTGATCTGAGCAATCCAAGATCCATCTGAGCCACTCCAAAGGTCTCCAATAATCTCAAGAGGGTCCATGTATGTTCAATCATCATTTTATATCCCCCAAAGATCAAGGAATTCAAAAAATCACAAGAACTGGCAAAGCATGGAAGCAGAGCTAGGGTTTCACTGCACAGATGACCTGGAATTAGGGTTTTGGTTTCATAGGCCATAACTCCAAATTTTTGGTCATTCTTGTTTCTAATGGTCTCAATATGTTGTAAGGATCATGTATACCAAGTTTGATGAATAAATTCATTGTGGAAGTCATATGTTCACTAGGTAACTTCTTGAGCAAGTCAGAGCAAAATCAGGGCATCTGAGGCCCCCAACATGGGAACCAAAGTGGATTTTTCATCAAATTGAAGTTATATGATTTTTATTTGGTCATTGAAGTGCTTAGAAGTTCACAAAATTGAAGAAAAGTGAGCTAAACCAAAAGTTGCCAAAAATGGAAATGACTTGTAATGTAAACTTTCCATTTTGGGAAAGTTTTTCAACCTCCTATTTCTCAACCAAAAATGCTTCAAATGAAAAATTGTTGGTCATGAAAGTTGTAGATTAGATCATCCCCTTTTCAAAACATACAAGAACAAGTTCTAATTCATCATGGAACACAAGTTATGGCTTGTCAAAGTTGGCAAAAACCACATAATTTTCAAGAATGCACCAAAGAGGATTCTTTGCAAAACCACTTGCCAATTCATTTTGTGACTTCAAACACACTTCTAATCATCATACAAACACAACACATTGCATAAAACTCAAAATTGCCCAAGGAATTTCAAGATTTCATGTGTTGAACATCAAGAAAGGACAAAGGGGCCAAAACTTCACATAATTGCAAAACACCACATAACTTTGTTTCCACTTGCTGCATTGCCTCAAGACTGATTCTATGAACATCCTTGATCTCAGATGTGCATGGACAAGCCAATGAGCCAGCTACACCATTGCCCATACCTCAAGTACAACACTTTTGACTTTTTGGCAAAAACACCCATACCAATCACAACAGTCCACCACCCACTCTCAGCCCAATCCAGACCTTACAAGCATGCTCCAAGGGTTCATTTTTCATAACACACACAAGCTGAAACCTCCAAGAACTCAGCATTGCCAAAATCACTCCAACTTGCAAAACCCTTCGAATCTCTCAGCTCACTCACTCAATCTTCAAACCAATTTCACCATTGATCTCAAAATCACTCACTGACCACAAAGCAACCATTAAACCAGCCAAGAACACCCCATAACCAAAACACGATTCTTAGCCAGTTGAAGTGTAATCTCACAAACCAGCCACTCTCAAGGCCTTTCAAGCATCAAAGCTTCACCAGGAGGTCAAAGGGAGTCATTTTGCACAAAGGAAATGGCCATAAAGCTCAAGTTTGGAAAGCTTCATCTCAGGTAGTCATCTGAAATCATTTTTCCAGAACCCCTTTTTTATGTTACAATGTGAAAAAGCATGCTTCACTGATCACTCAGAGCTTTGTATTTTCGAAAATGGTTAAGAATTGAGTTTGTATGAATGTTCTGAAAGTTTTGCCATTTTTAATCTTTCCTTCGAATCTTGTCTATGAGTGATTATAAATTTGTTTTGAGGGTGGATTCGAGTTCAGGGAGATGAAGGGAGTTGATCTGGAGCTTTAGAGCTCCAGAAATAACCTAGAGATGAAGATTTGAGTTTGCTCAGGGGAGGTGTGGCCGGAGAAGACGACCAGAGGTCTTTTCCGGTCACCTGAAAGTGATTAATGACTAATTAGGGTTAGGGCTAAGTTTAAATACGAACCCTTGGATCTTTAGTTCCCGCATGAGATGAATGGTTGAGATTAGTCCATTTAAATTTAATCAGGATTATTTATTTAATTAATTAGAATTAAGTGGATTTGAATATGGACCATCAGATGTGGCGCGTAGTCAACCATTATTTTCCCAGTTTCAATTCAAGCCCTTGATTGCTCATACTTCTGTTTTATTTAATTTTTATTTCAATTTTCCTTATTTATTTTACACCATTTATTTAAAATAGATAAAAAACCCTAAAAAATATTTTCTTCTGCATTTTGCATCCAAATAATTTTCTTAACCCCAAAATATTTTTATTTTTATTTTTTGCATTTAAAAATCATTTTTAAAACATTTAAATGTTTATTTTAATTAATTAATGGAAATTAATTAATTAAAATATCATTTAGGTTTCTAAAAATCCCAAAAAAATTCACATTGCATCTTAGAACATTTAGAAACATTATCATACCATTCACACAAATTTCTTTTTGGTTTTGAACAATCTTCAACATTTTTCTTTGAATTTAGGGTTTATAAAATCCTATTTTTGAACCCTAACTTCAAGAATTCTTTTCTGCCTAACCATGAATGGTATGAAAATGGTTCTTTTTGCATTGATCTTCATTTGGCATGTAGTATCTAGCATAAGTTTGTCACAAATTTCTTCTGCATTTTTTATTTGATTTGCATTTTTTCCCTTTAGGTGCCTTAAAACCCTAGATAACTTAGAAAAATCATAACTTCCTTAGGGTTAATATTTAGGTCTCCTCCTTTGGGGTGTAGTATCATGTGGGGTTAGGGTTCCTTTGATTGTATTTTCAATTTTTTATCTTGTCATTTGCTTCTGTTTTTGACTTGTGCATCTCATGTTGCATGAAAACCCTAATTTTCCATCTTCCTTTGCATACATCTTGCATAAGCATTCATATAAGAACTTGCCATGACATTTCTTGCATCTACATGACTTCTAAGAAATCTTAGGACACATTAGACTCATTCTTGATCATTTCTTCATCCATTTTCCATGTTATGCATTCATTTCATTCCATGAGGTTTCATGTGCTTTCATCCTCCTTTCATGCTTCATTTGCATTCTCATCTCTTGTATGATCATCCATTGCACTTGACATACATTTGCATCATGTCTTAGCACCATTTGCATCATGAACATGCTTCTGGTTTTGATTTGCATCTTTGCATTTGCTTCATTTTCATTTCATTTCATTTCTTTATGCTAACTTTTCAGGTGGTAAGTGCTTTGAGAAGTGAATTTTGCCTTCACTTCTCATTTCTCTTCATCTCTCTCTTATGCATTCATTTCTACATTTTGCTTTTGCTCTAGAGTGAGCTTTCTCATTCATGTTCCTCCTTCACTTTCTTTCTTCAAGTAACTTATCTTCTTAAGTGAAGTAAGTTAGCTTCTTTCTTCTGCTTCTTTGCCTTCCATCTGCTTCTTCCTTGGTGGCTCTTCTTGAAGATCTCTTGCAAGCCTCATAAACCATAGGAACACCCAAGTATGATAATAATTAGGTTTTTGATTAGTCCCCCATTAGTTTTACCTTTGTGTCTTCTCTTGTGTCTCTTTCCTCATCTCCTAATCAGAGACTAAACCTTTAAGGTTTTAAGGCTTTGTGATTAAGGGTATGCCTGCATCCTTCTCTTAGGATGAAGTGTATAACTTTAACCCTAAGTATTAAACACTTAATGTGTTTAAATCTCTTAATCAATCCATCTAATAATCACTAAGACAATAGCTTGTAACTTGGGCCTTGCATTAGGGTTCTAATTCTTCCTTAATTGGTTAAGAAGGACTAAACCTAGTGTTAATGGAGAAGTCCCCCTCAAGTTGTCTTACAAACTATAAAATCCACTTCTTAACCTTACCATTAACTAAAATCAACTTTAACAAAGGCTTTGTTTTGTCATGAGGTTAATCCCTAACCATGGATTAAGTTGAGGTATCTTCCTCAGCTTAAATGTTCTCATCTATTATCCTTCTATTAGGATGGTGTAATGGGTTCATTAAATCCTTGATTATGGCTTAAACTCATTACTTAACACTACACAAAAACTCCAAAAACATCTAAATAATCACAAGTAGGTTGATGATCTTAATCCTACATCATGGTGATTAATTGTGAGGTGCTTACTTCATACTTAAGGTATCCTCATTACCCCTAATCAAAGGGAGGATGTGATGAGTTTACTAACCCTTGGTTTAGGCTTAAGCTCATTAACTTATGAAGAACACCAAAAAAGAAATAAAAGATTGAAAACATCAAAAACTAGAAATAATCGTCTCATCCAGAATTCTTTTCTCATCATCTTCACTCACAAACGAGAACTCGCTTCTTCCGTCTAATGCTAGACAGTTAGCACCTGAGCCAGACAGGTCATACACTTGAGCATAGACAAGCAGGCAGTTCATCAGTCAATCTTTCTTTCAGTCTCTTTGAGTCGAACTACGGTGTTCTGACTTCCTCATTGCACAAGAGGATACGTAGGCATAACATAACTGTTATCGAACAAAAGTATCTGTCTCTCCCCCCTCTTCCAGCATTATTCTTTTAAGCCTCATTCCTGAGCATTTCACTTCACTTTCTTGCACTGACACTTGTACATTTCTTTTCCATCTTTTTGCACACAGATAGCAAAGACACTACCCATTTAAACACAATCTTTCAAGCGTGGATCCCGTCGAGTACGACGGACAATTTGGGTGCTAATACCTTCCTAGGTTGTAACCAACCCCCTTTCTCAGTTTCTCTGGTTCGCAACCGTCTTATCCATCTTTTCCCAGGTTTATGCAGCATTACCTTTTCTTCGGGATAAAAATGCCTAGCTGGCGACTCTTTTCAGTTCATCTTCATGTTCTCTTTCGCCTACCGTTCACGTCTGTACCCCGACTGACCCGGTGTCATTTGGTGGGAGCAAAGCTTGGCAACTCTGCTGGGGAACCTTATATTGCAACCAGGGCTTCTGGTTCTTTTTGTGGGTTCCTCCTAGCGCCTGTTTGATTTGTGTTTACGGGGGTGTTACGTGCTACTTGTGCTTATTTATTTGCTTTATTTGTTGCTTCATGTACAACTTTATTTATTGCTCTCTTTACAGTTTTTTATACATCATATTGTCATTATCATTGCTGGATATTCTTCTGTTTTGGTGGGTGGGGTTTCATTTAGTGATTAAGGTCCTATACCTGGGACGTAAGTGACACCTAGGCTAGAATGGCTTCATATTCTTTCCCATTCCATTTCGGTCTGGTGCGGGAATGTGAAACACGGTTCAGATGTGGGTTTCTTCTTGAGAACTATGTGCTACAGATTTCCTGTAGTGCTAGGGCTATCTGGGAAGCCTGCTAAGTCTGGATGACCTTTATTATTACCTTCAGAATCTGGGGAGAATTAGAGGAGGATCTTTTATGGTTATTGTAAACACTGTACCTCCGGGTTAGAAGTGTTTACACTTCTCATAACTGATCCAAGTCTGAGGATCCTTGTTCTAGAACACTACCTGTGAGGGGGTTGGGTTATTTGCAGGTTTGCAGGAGCCCTTGGCCACATCATACCCTGTTACTAGTATTGTTTAAGAATGCATCACTTTAGACAGTTCTTGTGATTACCCCGAATTTGTGACTCTTTATTTGAGTCCCCCACCCTGGTTACTGGATTTCTGAGCCTTCATCCAGACTTTTGAACATATATGGACCTTTACCAAGGCAGATAATCAGATCCAGCTCTTGATCACAAACCCTCGTATATCATTTGCATATATCATCATTGCATCATTTAACATTTTCTTATTTGTTTTACAGGGTATTCATCTTTTTCTTTGGTTTGGTTTAGACCTCTGCTTCAGTTATCTTCTTCAGCATCTGCTTCAGTAGTTCTTCTCTAGCACCTTCACCAGTCTGCCAGAGACTCACCTCCAGCTTCTCAGCCTGTGATCTTCATCAGCTTATTTTCAGCTTCTTCATCAGCACTCATGGATACTCCAAGAAAGAGCAACATATCTTACCACTTCTTTGAGCCCATCTTGACTGGTATCAGGCAGGTCCAGTCCCTTATCACACCTGACCACATCCCACTATTCAGAGAGCACTATGGGGGTATTTTGGACATGGTCATGGATCTTGATGCATCTCAGAGGAGCATGATCCACACATGCTTGCAGTTTTATGACCCTCCTTTCAGATGCTTAATCTTTCCTGATTTCCAGATGGGACCACTGCTAGAAGAGTTTTCCTTGTTGATTGGAGTTCCTATCAAGAGAGGGATTCCTTTCAACCCAGAGATGACAACTCCCAGAAATGAAGAGATAGCTAGGGAATTGCATTTGGAGCCTGCCCTCATTGAGCAAAACATGACAACAAAGGCTGGAATACCAGGCATCCACCTAGACTTCCTGATTTCCCAAGCCACTCGAAGGCTGCAGTAAACGAATGGAAAGCTGTCTGTGCACTGTTAGCCCTCAGTATATATGGGGTTATATTGTTTGTAGATGAGCCCAAGTTTGTGAATAAGAATGCCATCCACTTGTTCCTGTTGAGGAACCCAGTGCCTACATTTCTAGGATATTTTTACTACTCAGTCCATTAGAGGAATGAGAAGCAGAGGGGGAAGTTGGTCAGATGCTGTGCTCCTCTGTATTACTCTTGGTTGCTCAGGCACTTGCCAAAGTCAAATGCTTTCTTGAACCCCCATCAACAGAAGAATTGGGCTAAGAGGTTCATTGCCTTGACATCAGATGACATCAGGTGGTGCACCCAGAGCACCAAAGGCAAGGATATTATTACCAGCTGTGGGTAGTACCCTAATGTGCCTCTAATAGGAGTAAAAGGTTGCATCAACTACAACCCTTTACTGTTTAAAAGGCAGTTAGGATATGCTTTGGTCCATCCTCCCAAAGGACAAGATTTGGCTGAGACTCTCTATTCTGAAGTTCAACCCAACTCTGCTGTCTCTCCCCCCTCTTCCAACATTATTCTTTTAAGCCTCATTCCTGAGCATTTCACTTCACTTTCTTGCACTGACACTTGTACATTTCTTTTCCAGCTTTTTGCACACATATAGCATAGACACTACCCCTTTAAACACAATCTTTCAAGCGTGGATCCCGTCGAGTACGTCGGACAATCTGGGTGCTAATACCTTCCCCGATTGTAACCAACCCCCTTTCTCAGTTTCTCTAGTTCGCAACCGTCTTATCCATCTTTTCCCAAGTTTATGCAGCATTACCTTTCCTTCGAGATAAAAATGCCTAGCTGGCGACTCTTTTCAGTTCATCTTCATGTTCTCTTTCGCCTACCGTTCGCGTATGTACCCCGACTGACCCTGTGTTATTTTGTGGGAGCGTCAGTGTGTTGAGATTCCATAATCGAATATATATATATATATTCTTGATGATGTAGAAATGAAGAAAGTGGTTCTCGAGGAGAGTCATAGAAGCAATTTGAGTATTCATTCGGGCCCTACAAAAATGTATCAAGATTTGAAGAACTTATTTTGGTGGCCTGGGATGAAGCATGATGTGGCAAAATTTGTGTATGCATGTTTAACTTGTCAGAAGTCGAAAGTTGAACATCAGAAGCCTGTAGGGTTGATGCAATTGTTAAAAGTTCTAAAAAGGAAATGGGATAGAATTTTTATGGATTTTATGACAGTATTACCTAATACTTCAAGAGGACATGATTCGATTTGGGTGATTGTTGATAGGATTACTAGGTCGGCTCATTTTATTCCTATTAACATCAGTTTTCCAGTATCTAAGTTGGCAGAGATCTATACTAGAGTAATTGTAAAGTTGCATGGTATTCCTTTGTGTATTGTGTCGGACAGAGATCTGAGGTTCACTTCTGACTTTTGAAAGAGTCTGCAAGAAGCGTTGGGTTCTAAGTTGAGGTTGAGTTCAGCGTATCACCCTCAGACAGATGGTCATAAAGAGAGGACCATTTAGTCACTAGACGATTTGTTGAGAGCGTGCGTTCTTGAACAAGGAGGTTTGTGGGGTGCTTATCTTCCATTGATATAACTCACTTATAATAACAGTTACCATTCTAGTATCAGAATGAGACCTTTTGAGGCACTATATGGTCGAAGGTGTAGAACTCTGTTATATTGGCATGAATATGGAGAAAGTATAGTACTTGGGCCGAAAATAGTTTCAGAGACTACTAAGAAAATGAAGCTGATTCGAGAGAAGATGAAAGCTTCTCAAAGTAGATAGAAAAGTTATCATGATTGTAACACCTTAAATCTTCAAAAAATTTGGAATTCCATTCTCATACATTGCATTGCATTAAAATCAAAAGAAAAGAATGCATGCATTCATTGGTTGAGGCCTAAGGTGTGTGATCAGCTGATTTGCAAAGTTATGGCCATTCAAAGTCAAAGAATAAGAGCCAAATTCCTCCCAACAAGCCTCAAGAGTCTCTTATGGTATACACAATCTCAATTGAATCCTCAAGCCATCAGAAAAAGTGGATTGATCAAGAAGTTCAAGTAGTGCAACATCTCTTAATAAAAAGGGCCCAAATTAGGGTTTCTTATTCAAAGGGCTTATTAATGAAATTTTGGTTCAAACCTTATTTCAATGTTTTCCACATGATGTCAAGTATCTAGATTTGGAATATTGTCCATTGAATCATTTCAGAAGGTCTCTAATTGGCCAGTTACTTGAAAATCAAGAAATTGGGGAAAAGTCAACAGTGCAGAGGAAAAAGTCAACTCCTAACTTTTTAAGGTCAAAATCATGTTCCACAAGTTAAATATGTTCAATGATTGAAGTTTTATCATGAAAAGTCAAGAGAATCATGGAAAAATTAAGAAATCACAAACCTACCTAAAATAGAAACTTAGGGTTTCTATTTATGTCAAGTTTAGGAAATTTTTGCACCTACTTGCAAGCCCACTTTTCCATGATAAAAGCCTCAAACTTCAGGCATAAGTTGAGCCAATTAAAGAGTACATATTGAGCTTCAAATCCATAGCAAGAACATCTTCATTGGATTAAAATCGAGTGAGATATGATCAATCAAAGTTTGACAAAAGTAGGGCAACGTTGCATAGAAGCCAGGTCATGGGCGTGCCAAAGGCCAGGCAATTCATCAAACATGTAATGTGCCAAATGTCCAGCCAGTTTTCTCCATCAAGAAGGCTCCGAATTAAAAAATGTTGAACATAAAAGTTGTTCATTTCCATGTTCTCTAAAACTTTCATGTGGGGCAAACATTCATTTGATTAAAGGTTGAAAAGATATGAGGCATCAAAGAGGGAACCATAAAGCCGAATGTACCATGGGCATCCTGACAGGCCTGCGCGCCCATGTTGCTATCCCATACACAAGTACATGTGATCATATTCGTGGCCATTTTTTAGGATTCTCAAGGCTTCATCCCACTTTGGATCAAACATCAAACTTGTGCTTTGATGTGTCCTCTTTCACTTGAGCACAAGATCTCCCAAATTCATCCATGGAAATGGGAGATATTCATCCTCAAACATGGGCACATGAACCTGGATTTCTTGCAGGGAAATCATCAAAGTTATGGCATGTTACAGTGAGACATGGCATGAATTTTAATGTGTCAAAAACTTGGCATGATTGAAAGTATAAGTGGTTCTGAAGGGAAAAGGAAGAAATGACATTTTTGGGAAAATGAACTGAATGAGCCGACTCAAATTCCACAATGAGCCGACTCATTCAGTGTGGTTGGTGCCCAAAACACGCGGGTCCCAACAGGCTGCCTGAGGCAACATTTTGGCCAACTCATTGGTATGGATGAGCCGACTCAAACTCCTTCATGAGCCGACTCATCAAAATATTTTCCTTCTCAATTCGTGCGGGTCTCAATAGGCTGACTCTCTGTCAATTTAGGCCGACTCACCAAGCAATTTGAGCCGGCTCATTTTGTGATTTGAGCCAGCGCATTCCTGTGCTGTCTAATTTTTTCATTTAATTTTCCTTTCTATTTTTATGCATTCACTAACCAATATAAATAGCTGGTTTCATTTCTTTTGAGAGGTTAACAAGAAAAGGGAAAGATATACACATTTATCTCTTCATCTTCTTCCTTCTTGTATCCATCAACAATCACACACAATAATCTTTGTTGATCAAGGTGCTTGCTTCGAAGATAATGTTCAATCGTGAATTAGTGTTTCAGATTGGGTCTAGAGTGTGTGGGTTTTTCTTGGAAAAATCTGAAGGGTTTTATCCTCCAAGATCATAAAAGATTTGAGGGGTTTTTCACACAACTATTGCTCGTAGATTCAGCCGAGTGAGGTAGATTGAAGATCAAGTGGATCGTCCTTTCATATCACGGTAGACGGAGGATTGCGAAGATATTTGTGGGTTCACAAGTGTTGAAGAAACTCAACTGTGCTCAAAGTTTGGAGGATCGTAAATCCTTGCAAGAAGGGAGCAACTAATCGGAGGCTTTCTCGACACGCGTGGAAGACTTGATTCTACTTTGGATCAAGGGACAAGAAGAAGATTTGACAGCATATTCAACACGGTTTGTTTTGTTGGTTCATCTATTTTTCTTCTTGTAAAACAATTGCAATTTAATAAAATTGCCCAATTCAATTGTGAATTGGGGGATGAGTACTTCGAGCGAGGACGATGAAGGAACTACCTAAACAAATTCCTTGTGTTCTTTATGATTCTCGCATTTTAATTTTGCTCATCTTGATTTTGTGTGCTTTAAAATTCCGGTGTATCAAAGTAGTGCACTCAAGGTGTTTGATAAATTGTCACACTCAAAGTGATAACTATATTGTATAAAATTATGCACTACTTGATACAACAAAATTATTCGTTGGTTTTTGCACACCAAGTGTTTGTTAAAAAGATTAACCACACAAAATCAATTTGCTTGTGCTTATTTTCTTACTCTATATCATTGTTAAGAATAGTTTCATCAAGTGTTGAATTATCAAGTGAATCATTTGTGAAGTATTAATTCTTCTAGTCATCATTCAAATCCCATTTGGTTTAAGTGTATATCCGATCTTCGGTGACTTCAATTTTAATTAGATGATTTTCCGGGAAACTTCCGCAATACATTTTCAATTAATTTTTGAAAAGTAATTTTTGAAAAAGGGATTTATTCAACCCCCTTTCTAGATCCGCGCTATCGTCTAACAAGTGGTATCAAGAGCACCAGTTCATCTAGTACTTCACATACAACTTATTGGAAAATGGACAACGATCCAACGAGGGTGTACAATAGAGCTCCAGCTTTTACCGGAGAAAACTATAGTCACTGGAAGGATTGTATGCGCATTCATATCAACTCTATTGATAGAAAAATTTGGAAAGTTATTCAAGACGGCCCTTTTCAAATAACTATGGTCGGTCCGGATAATGTCCAAATTGAAAAACCGGAAGCACAATGGGATGAGAATGATGAAAAGAAATATAGCTATGATTGGAAAGCTCGAAATATGCTCATAACATCTTTGGGAGAGGATGAATATTTTCGAGTTTCTCATCACACCTTGGCTAAGGCTATGTGGGATGCCTTACAAGTTGCCCATGAGGAAACCAATGATGTAAAGCTTGCTCAAATTAATACTCTACAACAAGGGGAAAACATTGGTGAAATGGGAAAAAGATTTTCTCACTTGAAAAATCGACTAAACGCTCTTGGTAAAACTACTCCTAACGATGTAGCTACTAACAAGATTTTGAGATGTCTTACTAGGGAATGGTTGCCAAAAGTTACAGCAATCAAAGAAGCCAATGATGTAAGAACCTTGGATTTAACTACACTCATTGGAAAGCTAAAAGAGCATGAACAAGAGCTCTTAAACTTACATGAGCATGAAGACAATGAAAATAAAGAAAAGAACGAGAAGAATAAAGATCGTGAGAAGAAGAAGAAGTCTATTGCATTGAAGGCTTCTTCCTCAAAATACTCCACCAATAAAGATAGTGAGAGTGATTCTAGTGATGATGAATAAGAATCAAACGAAGATATGGGTTTGTTTGTAAGAAGATACAATCGGTATCTTAAAAAGAATGAAATATCTCATTCGGACAAGCGTCTCATCAACTATCGAAGAAAATTTAATCCTTCTAAGAAAGAGTTTATTAAAAGTACTAAAGGTAAGGGATCTTGTTACAATTGTGGAAAACCGGGTCATTACAAACCAGATTGTCATATGCTAAAGAAAGACAAAGCAAAAGACAAGCATCAAAGAAAAGGTAACAAGGCTAGAAGAGCATATATTACTTGGGAAAGTGATAGTGTTTCGTCTAGCAAAGATAGCTCAAGCGATGAGGAAGAGAAAGTAAATCTTTTCCTCATGGCTCATAAGAAATGCAAGAAAGAGGTAAGACATGCTAAATATGATAATACTGAAAAATTGTCTTATAATGATTTACTTAGTACTTTTAATGTTCTCCATCAAGAGGCTAAGGAAGCTTTCAAGCGCATTGCATCCGACAAAAGAAATTTTTGCATATTTAGAGAAAAAGGTTTTGGATAATCAAAATGCAATGAAAGCTTTTAAGACATCGATGGTAGAATCTATGGTAGAAGACAAACGAGAATGGCATAACTTTCATGGTTGTGAAACATGTTGCATTTGGCAAAAAGAAGTTAAAACTCTTCAAGCCAAACTAGACAAGTTGTCACAACCAAAGATGACCTTTACTATTGATCGTTCAAACTTTAGAGAATCAATGAACAACCCATATAAAAAATATACCTATGTTGTGAAGGATCAAAATACTAAATGGAAGTCTAAACCATTCTTGAAATGTCACTATTGTTGCAAGGAAGGTCATACGATTGCCAAATGTCGGTTTAGGAGATACCTAGTCCCTAAAGGCATTTGTCAATGGTTTCCCAAAATCAACAAAATTTTCACTCAAACTCTAGGACCCAATGAAAATTGGGTACCTTTCTCTCTTGTCTAATCATGTAGGTGGAATGTCTTGAAACTACGGAGAAACGTTGGTTTCTTGATAGTGTATGCTTAAGACATATGACATGTGTCATTTCCTTATTCTATGACTTTGTGGCTAAGAAGAAGGGTTTTGTTACCTATGGTGATAACAACAAGGGAGTTATACTCGACAAAGGTAGTGTAGGTAATCCCTCTTCTACATCTATCTCTAATGTCCTTTTAGTTGAAGGTCTTAAGCATAATCTTGTTAGCATTAGTCAATTATGTGACAAGGGATATAAAGTCTCATTCTCTAAAGAAGGTTGCATAATTGAACATAACGAAAACAAAGAGGATATGTTTAAAGGCTTGAGGGTTAACAATGTATATATGCTTGATTTGAATTTGATGACCATGAGTGATCCTAAATGTCTAATTTCCAAAAGTGAAGAGTCTTGGCTTTGGCATAGACATTTAGCTCATATCAACTTTGAATTGCTAAATAAGGTTGTTTCCAAAAACTTAGTAGTCGGTTTGACAAACTTAAATTTCACTAGAGACCATCTTTGTGATGCTTGTCAAATGGGAAAGCAAACAAAGATATCTTTTAAATCAAAAAATTTAGTCTCTACTTCTAGACCTCTTGAACTTCTACACATGAATCGTTTTGGTCCTTCTAGAATCAAGAGTATAGGAGGGAACTATTATGGTTTTGTTATTGTTGACGACTACTCTTGATTTTGTTGGACAATCTTCTTAGCTAGCAAAAGTGATACCTTTTCGGCTTTTGAAACTTTTGCCAAATTATCTCAAAATAAGATTGGCACAAACATTGTAACAATTAGAAGTGACCACGGAGGTGAGTTTGAAAATCATCTCTTTGAAAATATTTGTGAAAACCATGGCATTGATCATAATTTTTCCGCTCCTAGAACTCCACAACAAAATGGTGTTGTGGAATGTAAAAATCGTGTGTTGGAGGAATTGGGAAAAACTATGATAAATGATAGCGGTCTTCCTAAATATTTTTGGGCCGATGTTATTAGCACCGTGTGATATGTTTTAAATAGGATCACTATTCGGCCTATTCTAAATAAAACGCCCTATGAACTTTTAAAAGGAAGAAAGCCGAATGTGTCGCATCTTCATGTCTTTGGTTGCAAATGTTTTGTGCTAAATAATGGAAAAGAAAACCTTGGTAAATTTGATACAAAGGCGGGTGAAGGCATCTTTATTATATACTCTAATTCAAGAAAATCATATAGAATATACAATAAAAGGTTGCTTATTGTTGAAGAATTTGTACATGTATCTTTTGATGAATCTTATCTGAATGTTGTCGGAAAAGGTAGTGTTGTTATTGGTGCAGGTGCCTCTTCAAGTGAGATTGTTAAAGACCTTGATATGTTTCGTGTGGAACCCCTTTCGGATATTGTTAATAAGGAGCCGGTTGATGTATCTAGTCTCAAAGATAAAGGTCATGCATCCTCCCAAAATAATCTACCATTGGAATGGAAAACATCAAAAGACCATCCCATCGATAACATCATTTGAGATATCTCAAAGGGTGTCATTACTAGATCAAGGATAAGTAACTTTTGTTTTTATCATGCTTTCATATCTCAAATTGAGCCTAAAAATGACAAAGAGGCCTTACTTGATGAAAATTGGTTTCTAGCCATGCAAGAGGAACTAAATCAGTTTAAAAGAAATGAGGTTTGGGACCTTGTTCCACCTCCGCGAGATCATCGAGTGATTGGCACCAAATGGGTTTTTAGGAACAAATTGGATGAAAACGACATTATTGTTCGCAACATGGACCGTCTTGTTGCTCAAGGGTATAACCAAGAGGAAGACATAGACAATGAGGAAACTTATGCTCCTATTGCCCGCCTTGAGGCTATATGCCTTTTACTTGCATTTGCTTGTTCACAAAATTTCAAATTATATCAAATGGATGTTAAGAGTGCTTTCCTTAATGAATATATAATGAAGAGGTATATGTGTGTCAACCTCCTGGATTTGAAAATTATGAAAAACCAAATCATGTGTACAAGCTAAAACGTGTTTTGTATGGTCTCAAACAAGCTCCTAGAGCTTGGTATGAGCGCCTAAGTAAATTTTTGATCAATCAAGGTTTTTCAAGAGGAAAAGTTGACACTACACTCTTTATTAAACAAGAAGGAAATCATTCTATATAAGTTCAAGTATATGTAGATGGTATTATTTTTGGATCTACTAACATGAAATTAGTCAAAGAATTTTCAAGTTCTATGCAAGGTGAATTTGAGATGAGTATGATGGGGGATCTTAACTTCTTCCTCAGACTTCAAATTAGATAACTTGAAGATGGAACCTTCATAAGTCAAACTAAATATTGCAATGAGTTTCTCAAAAGGTTTGATATGACAAATTCCAAGCCTATTGATACACCAATGCATACTGCTGCGAGTCTTGATCGTGATGAAAAGGGTAAGGATGTGGATATAAAAAGGTATCGAGGTATGATCAGATCCCTTCTTTATCTTACTGCATTGTGTCTAGATATTATGTTTAGTGTATGTATGTGTGCTAGGTTTCAATCGTTCCCTAAGGAATCATACTTAAAATCAGTTAAACGCATACTTAGGTACCTTTGTGGTACATCTAAGTTTGGCCTGTGGTATCCTAAGGGTAGTGATTGCTCTTTGGTAGATTTTTCCGACTCCGACTTTGCCGGTTGTAAAGTGGATAGGAAAAGCACTAGTGGAACTTGTCATTTCTTTTCAAACTCTCTTGTTAGTTGGCATAGCAAAAAGCAAGTTTTTGTTGCTTTATCAACTATGGAGGCAGAGTATATCGCAGCCGGAAATTGTTGTGCCCAATCTTATGGCTAAAACAACAATTACTTGACTTCAATATCTCTCTTAAATAAATTCCAATTTTGTGTGACAACACTAGTGCAATTAATCTTACCAAAAATCCTATTCTTCATTCACTCACTAAGCATATTGAAATAAGGCATCACTTCCTTAGGGATCAGGTAGAGAAAGGTGATGTTGTGTTTGAGCACGTTGATAGTTCGAATCAACTAGCCGACATTTTTACAAAACCACTTGTTACCGATCCTTTCTTTTATATCCGTAGGGAACTTGGTGTTCTTGACATCTCGGATAGATCTTGATAATCATTTCTTTGTTTTATATTATTGTTTGGTTCAACTCGTCTTGTCTCTAACTTTTTTTGGTATAGTATTATCTCACTTATCTTTCACATATACTCGAGGTAATATCCTTCTAAACTTAGTTATCTCTATTCATCTATGTTATCTAATATAATTGTGTGGCTTTGCTTATGTTCGTGTCTTTATCTATTTATTCTCTTCTTTTGGATTATAATTGGTTGTTTGTCAAATGATCAACATAAAAAATGATATTATCATGATTTGATGTGGTTTAAGTGCACTTAGTGAAAATTTTCATTCAAAATTGTCGGGTCCTAAGGCCGACTCATGAGTCGGCTCATGGAACCTCATGAGTCGGCCTCTTTGCTATTTTGAGCCGACTCATTTCAAATTAAAATTGAGCCGACTCATTTTAAATTTTGAGCCGACTCATTGTCACATCACATGACATTTGGCGGTCTTGAAAAGACGCGCCGACTGCTTTTACACTTCCCTAGGTCGGCACATCAAATGTTTTCTATCAATATTTGACTTTCAATTAGTTGTGTTTATGGATTCTTATCATCAAACTCATTAAACTTTCATTTTCTTATCATAATCATCTCATATTCTCTCAAGTTTATCACCTAACCCTAAAACCCCAAAATTTTCTCTCAAAGCTTCAAAGTTCTTCATTCTCAACAATGGCTTCAAGAGCTACAGGTAAAAAGGTCACAGGGTTCTACTTCACAATCATCTCTCCCGGTAAACATTGTGTCTCTTCTTCCATCTAATTTGGTTGAGGTTTATAACAAAAAGTTCAAGAATAGAAAAATTGTTCCTCAATATGTGTATTCAAGAACAACTGCAAATCAGATGCACATTCCTCACATTATTTAACTGATGGATTTTCAAATAATCAATCCTTTTCTCTCCTGTCATGAAGATTATAATGAGGATTTGGTAAGAATGTTCTATGCTGGTCTGGTTGGGACATTTAAAGGTTTTGAATTCAATTTCCGTATAGGCACCAGAATGTTTATTGCTAATGCTTAAGTTTGGAAAGACTTGTTTCGCATTGATCCTGAGAAAGCTAGTATTTTGATAACTGATACATATCAAGTGGAGAACTACACATTTCGCTCGAAATTAAATGGTATGCTTAAAGAACCCTTCTCTGACTCCATTGTAAATTCTAAATTGTTTCCAAATTTAACTACCACTGGAAAAGTTAAGTCGTTGGATCGTATCCTTCATTGGATTGTGGCACACAATTTACGACCAAAGAAAGGAGGATTTTCTCGTATCGATATGAGTGAAGTTCATCTGTTATACATTCTTCGGAACAAGGTCAAAGTTAACTGGCCACATTATTTTGCTAGTCGTATCTTTGCCCTAAAGGAAAAGAAAGGAGTTGCTCTTTCATTCAGAAGATTATCAACAAAAAGGAAATTGTTAGTAGCGACTTACCTATGGTATCCGTGCCTGACACAAATTGGTTTCAACAAAAGACCCTAAGTCTAATGGGTCACATATGGGATTCTAAAGAAAAACGATATCGGTTTTTGTTAAGAGATGACTTTAATCAAGAGGCGGAAGAAAATTCTAAAGGTGATGATCTTGAGGATCAAAATGAACCAAATGCTCCAAATGAAGAATTTCCCACTGACAACGAAGAATGGAATGGCATTCCATCTACTAATTCTGCCTCCTATGCAAATCAAGGATGGGGTGAGTGGCAATACACCGGCTGGACAACCACTATAACTCGTTTTGCTCCTCCATCTCCTCCTCCGTCTCAACCGCATCAAGATGATCTGTCCAGCATCATGGCTCTGCTTCAGAATATGCAACTTCAACAAGAAGCCTACTACACAACTCAAACTGAAAGATACTCAGAATTAGAACGGCGTTTAAATGAGCAAGACACCGCTTTTGCCAATTATGTGTCAGTTCAAGATACTCGGTATACCGCACTGCAAGATCATTTGGCTGCTCAAGACACTGCTTTCAACTCTCTTAATAGCAGCTTTCTTCAATTTACCGAAACCGATATGGATGACTCACAACCTATCACTTACCATCGCCGTTATCCATCCACTCGGGATCGCAATCCCCAAGCTTGAGAGAATCATTGCATCATTTTTGTTATTTTCTTTATGAGTGCACTTATGCATAATGTTGTTTATGGTTTGGTTATGTATGAATTCACAATTCCTTTGGTTGATTATTTTTTGTTTATTGTCGAATTTTCTTCACGTTCTTCCAAATTGTGTGTTTGTGAATGCGTGTCCTTATTGCAATTGGTATCTCATATTGAAATTATGTTTTGCATGCTATTTCCATTAGTGGTTAACTCATATGTATCCTCTTCTTTTTGATGTTGTCAAAGGGGGAGATGATATTGATAGCATATAAGATCGTGTCATACAGTCAGGGGGAGCTTAACAACATATGGCAATTGATTCATCAAGTATTTGCCATCATCAAAAAGGGGGAGTTTGTGAGACATGGCATGAATTTTAATGTGTCAAAAACTTGGCATTATTGAAATTATAAGTGGTTCTCAAGGAAAAAGGAAGAAATGACATTTTTGGGAAAATGAACTGAATGAGCCGACACAAATTCCACAATGAGCCGACTCATTTAGTGTGGTTGGTGCCCAAAACACGCGGGTCTGTTGCACCCCAAAATTTTCCCTCACCTAGACCAGACATTGTGTACTAAGGTATATCAAGAGGTTCACAAGGTTCACAATTAGTCAGAAAGTTTGACAATTCCCTCAGACAAAGCATCCTCATAAGCAATGCATCCTAAACTAGGGTTTTGAGTTTCATCAGGATAAATGGATTTCCAAGGCTTCAAGTTAGCTTCATAGCATCCTATATGTATTCAAGAATACCTATGTCAAGTTTTAAGGCTTTCCCAAAAGGTTTGCTCAGTCAGATGATCAGATAGGCTAAAATCTATCAAAGTAGTCAAAAAGTCAAACTGAGGTCAACTGTGGTCAAACCAACGTCAAACTTCATGATTTTTTGCCAACATAAATTATATGAAGTAAAATTCATCATTTGATCAATGGTTGATCATGATTCATCAAGGAGATTTCAGATCATCAAGAATCAGGAGTTTCTAAATTAGGGTTTTCACAGGAAAAGTCAACTAAACTTTGACCAGCCATAACTTTCACATGCTTCATCAAACATTTCCCATCAAGAGCTCATTTTGAAGGAAATTGAATTCTCTACAACTTTGTGTCTCACAAGCCAAGCCTAAAAATGCTTCATTTGGAAGGTATGAGCTAAGACATTATAGGTCATTTTAAAAGTCAACAAAAATTCAACATCTTCCAAAGGGCATAACTTGAAAATGGTAAAAGATATGGACATGAGACCAATGAGGTTGGTTAGAGGACTCTCTAAGATTTCCAAAATGTCTAAAAACACCATCATATCCTTAAAATTGAGGGAGATATGCCTTTGCAAAGTTGGGAAATTTTTAGGAGGTATATGAAGCAAATGGGGCCTTAAAACCAAATGTTTCCAAATGGGCTTGTAATGTTGTGACCCAATCCATACAAAGACCTCAAGCACGACCCAAAGCAACAAAATCCTGATTTTTATTATTTATTTATTATTTATTTTGATTTTATTCATTAAAATACAATTTAAATATAAAATAAATATGAAAAATCAAATATTGGACAAGATATATGATTGGAAATTATCTAAATCATATTTAGAATGATTGGGAATGAGTTAAAGTCAGATTGATCAAAATTAGAAAGGTTTGATGAGATATTTTTTAATATTTGAAAAGATGAATCTTCATGATCAAGTAATCACTACAAAGCCCACAAATCCATGATATCTTGACCTAATTCTCTTCCATACAAATACACAAACATAAGACAATAACAAGGACACAAAATCCTGCCTCCAAGAACAAGAACAAAACTTAAAATTTCACAAAAAAATCTCACAATCGGATTCTTTGGTAGAGGTAGTTTCAAGGCATTCTAAGCACATCAATCTCTTCCATGATGTTCATTGAACATATCTCAATCATCATTCACATCCAAAACATGCTAAATTGCTTAAACCGAATCTCTCTTGTTCTTGGTTTTGAAATTTTCAAATCTCACTATTTATACATTGCACACTAATTTTGTTTGTTGATTCATGATTAGTTGAAGCTTGTGATGGATTCTGGGCAAAAATCTTGGAGAAACCGTGGCTAAATCGCTAGATGCCATTCTAGGGTTTATACCTTCCAATTTAGGGTTTTCCAATTTAATGGCTATTAACTTACTTTGAAATCATAGATCAACTCAGTGAAGTGTATGGATCATGTTTGTGTTAATAATTTGATACAATTGTGTGTATTCGGCTATGTATGAATTTCGCAGGTTCAAAAATGTAGAAGAATTCATAAGAAAATTCCTAGGTAAATTCGCAGGAAAACCTGCGATTCCAAGGTTGAAGATGAAGCTGTTTCGCGCGCTTCAGGAATTCAAATTTTAATTTGTTTTATTATTTATTCATTTCGTATAGATATCACAAACGCGCAGTTGGCCTGATGGTGGGAAGTTTTGTTTGTAATGTTAAGGGCACGGGTTCGATCCCAGGTGCTCAACCTTTTTTTTAAACATTTCATTAATTTTTCAGGTTTTAATATTTATTGATTGCCCCCCCTCCAATAACACAACCAGCGCGCAACTCAGTTGGTTATGCTCCTCTTCATCCAGGTTAAGGACCTGGGTTCAAATCCAAGGTCCACCCTTTTTCTTTATTTCCTCCTTTTTTTTGATTTTCTCTATTTTTTAATTAGTTAAATATGATTAATATAATTAATATAAGTAAAATGTATTTTCTAAATAGATAAATAATAAACTATTTTTAATATTATGTTTAACTCCAAATTCTTTTCTTAATATTTATTTTAGGTGATTTTATTTTTCATAAATAATAATTTATTATTATCATGCATATATTTTTGTAAATAAATTAACTAATTAGGTTTAGATTAATTTTCTTAACCCTAATTTTCTTAACCCTAATTTTTTATAAACCCTAATTAAATCATTAATCATTATTTTTTAATATGTAAATAGTTTATTATTTGTTTATTATTATTAATCTTATTTTTCTAATTAATTCTTAAAAACTTTTCTAATATTAATTTTTTTTCTTGCTAAATTCTTATTTCTTTCTAACCCTTATTCTTATTTTATTCTTATTAATATTTAATTATTGCTTATTTATTATTATTATTATATTTATCATTATTATTATTTCTCGATTATATTGTAATTGTCCCGAAGCCTTGTAATATTTGTAGGTTTATTTTCTCGTATTTATTTTTATTGTAAATATATTTATTATATGGTTAGTAATTCTAGGGTGTGATAAACTATGTGTAAATAAAATAACTTAGAAAATTAACTTAAAAAAGATAAATACTTGAAAATAAACACGCACACGCGTAAGTCGATCTTTGATCGCCATCTTGCACTTCCTAGGGTTACCTCTCAGTTGCCTAATTCAAAAGGTCAATTAGGGTGTCATAAGCAAGTCCCTTCATAAATATCATCAAGTCCCTACAGTTTTAAAGATCAAGTCCCTTCGAGGTTGCCTACGATAAATGATCTTGTCCCTTCAAATAAAAGATGATAAGTCCCTACGAATTGCTAAAGACACCCTACAGTTGCCTATATCCAGATGACCCTACACATGTCCCTTAACATCCAAGGTAATGACTACCTATTCCTTAATAATAGGGATAGTCTTACCATTGAAAGAACATAAGAACAGGAAAGACTTAATCTAGGGTAGGTTTCTCTTAAGTTGCTTGCTCACTTTTAAAAACACTCTTTACACCCCACTTTTCAAACAATTTTTCAAAAACAAAGCTTTGTATACATCCATACGAGGATCATTACAAAGTACTTAGAAAGTTTCTAATCACACACTACACCTTTCAAAACAATTTAAAGTGAGCTAAGTAACTAAGAGCCCATGGATAACCATGGATATAAAGGGTGCTAACACCTTCCCTTTGTATAACCTATCCCCCGAACTCAAGTCTTTTAAAATAGGTCTTTCCTATTCTTTTATGTCCTTTCCTTATGGATAAAATAAAAGTCGGTGGCGATTCTTGCTATCCGCAACATTTATAGAAAGTCAGTTCTCCCACCGTGTTACAGAACTGGCGACTCTGTTGGGGACTAATAAAAGAGGGGTACCCTTAGGAATTAGATCACTTTAATTTGTTTGCTTTACTTTACTTGTTGGGGATCTTATGTGTGAAAGATCCTAACCCGGATCTAGTGTACCTTAGGTAAATGGAAATAGACCAAGGAAACTGTACGGCGTATACCGATATGGTTGATCTGGTGGTCATAGTTAATGTGACTTCTTGGTTGGTGCTTATGTTCCTTAAGTAAGTTGAGGATAATATGAGGCTGCCATATGTTGTCAATACACTAACTAACTTTTAGAACCCTAGTTATCCCATCTTGGCCTTTAGAAAGTAGTGAGATAGCCGGATTTGGTGAGATAGCCGGATTTGGTTGATACTCGATACTACGCTCATTGAGATCCTAAACTTGGAGGATTTTGGTTGGCAAGTAAGTTGCCTACTGAATAACCACCCCTGTGAAGGATCAATGATATTGAGATCCCTTAGAACCTGGTTACTTTTGTAGGACAGGATGAACCAACTAAACTTCAAGGGAGGGTATTTACCTTTAAACCTCATGCAAGCCTTCAAACCTAGGGCTATTGTGTGACTTGTTTGTGTGTGCCACATGTTTGTGATTGAGCATAACATCATGACATCATGCATCATAAGCATAACATTTTCACTAACCATTTCAAGGACCAAAGGATTTATCTTTGTTCTTTGTTGCAGGTCATGGCTTCTGCTCGTAGGAATACTATCCGGATCAACTTTGTAGGAATACCTCCTAAGCTTAAGGAATTGGTCTCTCAAGTTTCTGAAAACTCCCAATTCATCAAGAGGCATGGTCACCTACTGGATCTAGTCACTTCAGGGTTCAATGAGGACATGATGAGTGTCCTATTTCAGTTCTTTGATCCTAAACATCATTGCTTCACATTCCACGACTATCAGCTGGTTCCTACAATGGAAGAGTTCTCCAAGCTACTGGGTATACCTATCCTTGATCAGAAACCTTTCACAGGCTTGGAAAAAGAGCCTAAACCTGAAGTCATTGTTGCAACCCTACATTTGAAGAAATCAGACATTGTCCTAGAAACAAGAAGTGGAGTTAAGGGTATCCTTGCCAAGGTATGATGAAGAAAGCTCAAGTGTTCTTGAAGGCTATGAGTTATGATGCTTTTGAGGAGATCTTAGCCCTATTGATCTATGGTTTGGTGTTGTTCCCTAGTCCAGACCAGTTCATAGACATACACGCCATCAACATATTTCTGACTCGCAACCCAATGCCTACATTACTTGGAGACATCTTACATTCTCTCCATACCCGTACTACGAAGGCGAGAGGAACTCTTATGTGCTGCATACCTCTATTGTTTAGGTGGTTTATTTCTCACCTTCCTAGATCAGTGATGAAGAATGAACAAGGGTTCAGGTGGTCCAAGAGGATCATGTCACTTTCTCATTCAGATATTCATTGGTGCTCTCGATCCATGGAGAATGTTACTATCATTGACCGTTGTGGGGAGTTCCCTAATGTGCCACTCATTGGCATAAGAGGGGGTATTACTTACAACCCTTATTTAGCTCTACGTCAGTTTGGTTATGCTCGGAGTGATGGTCCTCATGACATGCTTATTCAGGGTATTGTGTTCGACTACGACAACGATCTGCAAGGTTACCGTCAAAGGTTCATACGAGCTTGGGGTAAGGTGAACAAGGTTGACAGCAAGACTCTGGAACCAAAGTACTCCATTCCCATGGAACCTTATCTCATATGGGTACGAGCAGGTGCTCAGACTCTTATGATGCCATATCCTGCTATCCTTCCAGTTACCATGGAGCCTGTTGCTGAAGGAGATACTCCATATATCATCCTTCATCCAGATATGCCCACTGACATGGAAGAATTACAGAGGTCCTGGATCCAATTGAAGGAACAAAGGGATACTTTTGAGACTCATTTCAATGCTAGTCAAGAAAGGATCCTGGAGCTGACAAAACAACTTCACGAAGAGCGGAATCTCAACTCATACCTCAACACAAAGAGGAAACGTCCATGGGAGACTTAAAACCCCATCTTTGTATTCATTTCATTTTTGTTGTAAGCCCAAGAGGTAAACAAGTTTATTGATTACTAATAAAAGTTTACTTTCTGGTTGTTTAAACAAATTTAAATCATGCGGTCCTTGAAAACATTGCATATGCATTTACATACCATATCATTGCATCACAGGTTTCTTATGAACAGGTATCTTATCTTCTCACTGTTTATTTCAGCAGAAATGGCTCTCGAACAAACTGTCAAGGATCTCCAAACTCAGAATGCACAATTTCAAGAGCTGATCCTGAACTTGTCCAAGGGACAAGATGAGCTGAAGGCACTGGTGGCTAAGAAGAAGAAGAAGACTAGAAAATCAGGAGGCCTTATCAACCTGGGAAGAAGATTCAGAGGTCCTATCAAGACAAAGGAAGAGGTTGAGGATTCTGAGTCTGAGAATTCTGAGAAGGAGGGAGGTAGTCTCCATGATACTGCGGGAGATTCTGATTCTGAGGCAAACTATTATCATGATCCTGCTAGTGAGGAGAAGTACAAGATGCTGGTAGACAAATTGAATGCTATGGAACTACAAAAATCTTCTGGGCTTGATTTTGAAGATTTGAGTTTAGTTTCTGGAGTGGTTATACCTATTGGTTTCAAGGTTCCTGTTTTTGTGGTGTATGATGGGGTTTCATGTCCTAAACTGCATTTAAGGTCCTATGTCCGGAGGATTCAACCATATACTGCTGATAAGAAACTGTGGATCCATTTCTTCCAAGAGAGCTTATTTGGAGCTCAATTGGAATGGTACTATCAACTGGAAAGTGTTAATATTCGTGATTGGAATGATCTTGCTGAGGCCTTCTATAGGCAATACCAATATAATGCTGATTTAGCACCAACTCGCATACAACTCCAAAGCATGTCTATGGGTGCTAAGGAAAGTTTCAAAGAGTATGCCCAGAAATGGAGAGACCTGGATGGAAGAGTTCAACCTCCTCTGACAGACAGGGAACTGGTGGATATGTTTATGAGTACGTTGAATGGTCCTTTCTATAGTCACCTCATTGGAAGCTCATCATCTGGTTTCACCGAGCTGATAATGACGGGAGAACGTGTGGAAAGTGGTATAAGGAGTGGTAAGATACAGGTGAATGCCTCTTCATCGAGCACTACTAAGAAGCTCCCTAGTGGAAAGAAGGAGTCTAATGCAGTGTATGGTCAACATAGTCGTAACAGGAGTCACAAATCTGTGGGAGCAGTTCACATCTCCAATCCTGCCCCTGCAGCACCAGAGCAACAACAAAACAATCAACAGAAGACAGTTCACCAAGATCAACATGTCACTGGCCCAATCCTTGCAACACATGTTGAAGGGGGGACTAATTACTTTGAGGGATCCTCCTCGGAATCCTAACACATCCTCTCCTTGGTACAATCCTAACGCAAGATGTGCATATCATTCTAATAGTCCGGGACATGACACCAACAACTGCTGGGTATTGAAAAATAAGATTCAAGACATGATCGAAGCTGGGGAAATTGAATTTGACCCTCCTGGGACCCCAAATGTGATCACTGCTCCTATGCCCAATCATGAGAAGACTGTCAATGCTATTAATGAAGTTTCCTATGTCTCCTCAGTAACAAATGTGACTACTCCTCTATCCATTATCAAGAAGAAGCTGGTGCAGGCTGGGTTCTTTCCAGGTTGCAATGAAGACTGTTTTTACTGTGCATATAAACCTGATAGCTGCTGGAAGTTGAAGGACGGTATTCAACGCCTCATGGACAATTACACTATAGTGTTTGAGAAGACTCCTTCTGTGGAAAGTATGTGTGAACATCTGACTTGAAGCATGAAGCTTGAAGATGTAGCTATGGTTGATAGAGTTCCAGTGAAGATTACCTCCAAAGGTCCTGTCAGGATTACATCCAGAGGACCAGTGAAGATTACTGCTGAAGGCCCTGTGAATACTGTTGCAGAAGCTAGAGTGGTTCCCATGACCATTACCACTCCTGGCCATGTTCCTTATACTTCTGATAAAGCTATACCCTGGAATTATGATTCTGATGTTTATAGCCATGGTGTCAAACAAGAAGCTTTGACTGATGCACCTATTTCTGATACTAGTCTTGATGTTGACAATATTGCTGGATCTAGTAAGATCACTAGAAGTGGAAGAATATTTTCCCCTAAAAGTGCAGTTTCTCCAACTCATACCTCAACTTCTGGGCCAAGTACTGATGCCCGGGGCAAAGGTCCTGTGATTGAACCTGTACAAGCTGAGGCACCAAATGCTGAAAATCTTTCTAAACAGATGGAAGAAGTATTGAAGATCATTCGCAAGAGTGATTATGATATTGTTGACCAGTTGGGGCATACTCCCTCCAAAATCTCCATGTTATCTTTGCTGCTGTGTTCTGAGGCTCACGCTAAAGCCTTAATCAAGTTCTTAAAGACTGCTCATGTACCAAATGAAATTTCTGTGGATCAATTTAAGAATTGTGTTGCACATCTAACTAGTGATAATGGTCTGGGCTTTTCAGATGCTGATTTGACTCCTTCCAAGAGAAACCATAACAGAGCTTTGTATATCTCCATTGAATATAGGGGCACTACCTTGTCTCATGTGCTGGTGGACAATGGTTCTTCATTAAATGTGCTCCCTAAAGAGGTTCTGGACAAGCTCAGTCCTGAAGATGTTGTGTTAAGACCAAGTGATGTAGTGGTGAGGGCCTTTGATGGTTCAAGAAGAGTGGTACATGGAGAAGTAGACCTTCCAATCAAAGTAGGATCTCAAGTCTTCAACTCTACTTTCTATGTGATGGATATTCGTCCTGCGTATTCCTGTTTGCTTGGGCGCCCCTAGATCCATGGGGCAGGTGCTGTGACTTCCACCTTGCATCAGAAGTTGAAATATCCGGTAAAAAAACAAAAATGTCACTGTCTATGGTGAAGAAGAGTACATGGTTAGCCATGTGAATACTTTCAAATATGTAGAAATGGAGGGTGAAATGGTTGAAACTCCGTGTCAAACATTTGAAGTTGTTCCTTGTTCTGCTCCTGTTCCTCAGTCTGTCCCTGCTTCTGAAAGAGTTCATGTGGTTACTAAAATACCTCCTGCAATGGCCTCTCTCAAAGATGCTAAAGTTTTGGTTGCAAAAGGTGGTTATGCTATTTGGGGTCAGCTTCCCAACATCCCTTACAAGTCTGACAAGTTTGGTTTGGGTTTCACTGCAGAATCTCAGAAGGTTGTTCGTCATGCTCGTGCTGTTCGTATCACTAATCAATGGGTCATAAGAGATCAAATCAATGTTGTGGGTGACTATAATGAAGACTACAACCTGGATGATTGGATCTTTCCTACCATGGGTGATGGGCTCAACAATTGGAAGACTGACGACGTTATTCCTATCTCCTTTAGTCAGGAGTAAATACTATTACTATGTTTTGTTTTAAAGTTTGTAATTTCGAACAATAAAACCTTTTAAGCCTTGTGTCTTGCCCGAGGCACAATGGTATGCTTGTTTCGGGATGTCATTTCATTTGCATACTTCATTCAATAAAATCAATGGACGTTTCGTTTTCGTAAATATTGTACTCCTTGTCTTTCTTTTGTTTATATTTCTGTTTTATCAGCTATGTGTTCTTACACACACCCACATCACTAAAATGCAGATCCTCATCCACTTTGGATCCTGTTGATAACAGTTCTACTATTGCCAATTATAATATCGAGAATTCGATCTATCAAGCTGAAGATGGAAAGGAGGAAGATTGTGAAGTACCTGTAGAGCTTGCTAGGTTGTGACAATAAGAAGAGAAAGCTATACAGCCACACGAAGAGCCAATCGAAGTTGTGAATCTGGGAACTGAAGAAAACAGGAAAGAAGTCAAGATAGGGGCTGAATTAGAGGATGGTGTTAAGAACAAACTGATCCAGATGTTACGTGACTACGTGGAGATTTTTGCTTGGTCTTATGAAGATATGCCAGGGTTGGATACAGACATTGTGGTTCACCGTTTACCGGTAAAAGAAGATTGTCGTCCAAAAAAGCAGGAGGTTCGTCGCATGCGTCCTGAAATGTCAGAAAAGATTAAAGCAGAGGTGATGAAACAATTTGATGCAGGATTCTTAGCTGCGACTTCTTATCCTCAGTGGGTTGCAAATGTGGTACCAGTAACTAATAAGGATGGTAAGGTGCACATGTGTGTGGATTACAGGGATTTGAACAAGACCAGTCCTAAAGATGACTTTCCACTTCCACATATTGATGTTTTGGTAGACAACACCACTCAGCATAAGGTATTCTCTTTCATGGATGGTTTCTCTGGTTACAATCAGATCAAGATGGCACCTGAAGATATGGAGAAGATTACATTTGTTACGCAGTGGGGCACTTTTTGTTATAAAGTGATGCCATTTGGTTTGAAGAACGTCGGGGTAACATATCAGCGTGCTATAGTGGCTTTGTTTCACGATATGATTCATCATGAGATAGAGGTATATGTGGATGATATGATAGCCAGGTCCCAGAATGAGGAACAACACCTTGATCACCTGCACAAGTTGTTTGAAAGGTTGAAGAAATACAAGCTAAGATTGAATCTAAACAAGTGTACTTTTGGAGTTAGGTCTGGTAAACTCCTGGGTTTCATTGTCAGTGGAAAAGGTATTGAAGTGGATCCTGCAAAAGTAAAAGCTATACAAGAGATGCCTGCTCCCCGTATTGAAAAGGAAGTTAGAGGTTTCTTGGGACGACTGAATTACATTGCAAGGTTTATTTCCCAACTAACTGCTACCTGTGAGCCAATCTTCAAGCTGTTGAAGAAAGATCAGGTAATGGAATGGAATGACGAGTTCCAGACAGCCTTTGATGAAATCAAGAGATACTTCCTAGAACCTCCAATTTTGATGCCACCAGTTGATGGAAGACCCTTGATTATGTACTTAACAGTATTAGACAACTCAATGGGGTGTGTGTTGGGGCAACATGACGAGTCTGGTCGAAAAGAGCAGGCAATATACTACCTTAGCAAAAAGTTTACCGACTGTGAAATAAGATACGCACTGCTCGAGAAAACTTGATGCGCTTTTGCATGTGCTGCTCACCGACTAAGACAGTATATGTTGACTCATACTACCTTGTTGATTTCAAAGATGGATCCAATCAAGTACATATTCGAGAAACCTGCTCTCTCCGGACGCATAGCAAGATGGCAAATGATCTTAACAGAATATGATATACAATACACTACTCAGAAGGCCATTAAGGGTAGTGAGGTAGCTGATCATTTAGCTCATCAGGCAGTGGATGATTATCTGTCAATGAATTTTGAGTTCCCGAATGAAGACATTATGATTATTACTAAAGAACCTGGACAATATGATAGACCTGAATAGGGATCCCGATGGACTATGGTTTTTGATGGAGCTTCTAATGCGCTTGGTAATGGTGTTGGTGTTGTGATCAATTCCCCTGAAGGTTGTCATACCCCAATTACTGCAAAACTTTGTTTCTATTGTACCAATAACATGGCTGAATATGAGGCATGTATGGACATATATGGAGATTCAACCCTGGTAGTTAGCCAGATTAAAGGAAATTGGGATACCAAGCATGAAAATCTCATTCCTTACAAAGAGCATGTGTTGTCTTTGATCCCATACTTTAAAGAGATTACCTTTGGACATATTCCATGAGGAGAGAATCAGTTGGCAGACGTATTAGCCACCATGGCATCTATGTTTGAGATTAGTTGGGATGATGAAGCTCCCAAGATCACTATTGACAGATTTGAGAAGCCTGCATACTGCAATGAGATTGACACTGAAGGAGTAGAAGGAAAGCCTTGGTTCTATGAAGTGAAAAGATATCTTGAAGCTCAGGAGTTCCCTGAAGGGGCATCTGTCAAAGATAAGAAGTTTCTGAGGAGGTTTTCTGCTAAGTTCTTCTTGAGTAATGGAATTTTGTACAAGCGCAATCATGATTCGACTTTGCTTCGTTGTGTAGATAAGAAGGAAGCAACAGAGGTTATGGAAGACATGCATGATGGGACTTTTGGCACTCATTCTAGTGGCCATACCATGGCAAAGAAGATATTGAGAGAAGGTTACTATTGGTCTACCATGGAAGCTGACTGCTATCAACATTCCAAAACATGTCACAAGTGTCAGATTTATGCTGATAAAGTGCATATACCTCCAGTTCCATTGAATGTGTTGACTGCTTCTTGGCCTTTTGCCATGTGGGGAATAAATATGATTGGTGAGATCAAGCCTACTGCTTCCAATGGGCATCGTTTCATCCTGGTTGCCATTGATTACTTTACAAAGTGGGTGGAGGCAACCTCATTTGCATCTGTTACTAAGAATGTTGTGGCTCGATTCATTAAGAATAATCTCATATGTAGGTATGGCATCCCTGAAAGGATTATCACAGATAATGGCTATAATCTAAACAACACCATGATTACTAATCTCTGCACGCAGTTCAAGATTAAGCATCACAACTCTTCTCCGTATCGTCCAAAGATGAATGGGGCAGTAGAAGATGCCAATAAGAACATTAAGAAGATTCTTTAGAAGATGACTGTTACGTATAAGGATTGGCATGAGATGTTACCATTTGCTCTTCATGGTTATCGTACTACAATACGTACTTCAACAGGGGCAACCCCATTCTCCTTAGTCTATGGTATGGAAGCAGTTCTACCTATTGAAGTTCAGATCCCCTCCTTAAGAATCATGAAGGATGCAGGCTTGGATGAAGATGAGTGGATTCAGACTCGACTTGACCAGATAAATTTGATTGATGAGAAAAGGCTGACAACTGTTTGTCACGGTCAGATGTACCAGAAACGGATGATCAAAGCTTTTAATAAGAAGGTTAAGCAAAAGGTATATCAGGTTGGTGACTTAGTAATCAAGCGTATCATATTACCACAGGGTGATCCTAGGGGAAAATGGACTCCTACATATGAAGGACCCTTTGTAGTCAAAAGGGTATTTTCAGGAGATGCCATGATGCTTACTACTATGGATGGTGAAGATTTCCCACAGCCCGTAAATGCAGACATAGTTAAAAAATACTACGCATAAAAAGAGACCCGCTAGGTTGACTGGCCTAGGCAAAAATAAGGGCATCCTGGCGAACCAAAAGGGTTAGGGCAAAAATTAGGGATATATATATATATATATATATATATATATATATATATATATATATATATATATATATATATATATATATATATATATATATATAAAGATTGTACACCCGGCAAGTCGAAAACCCGAAAGGGAGGCTTGGGCAAAAAAGGGTATCCCGGTGGATTGAAAACTTGAAAGGGCAATCCAGGAAAAAGTTAGGGATTAAAGCATATGACTATGTCTCGTTGGATCACCCATGTAACTCCAGCTACTGGTGCTACCTAAATCAAGTTCTAACAGATAAAGCTCAATCCAATCATTTCCATCTCAATAGAAAAGGATGAGATACTTGAAGATAATGGCAATAGTGGAATTGAAACTCAATAGGATTATTTCTCACATAGCTATTTTTCTTTGTTTTTGTAAAACTTTTACGACAAATTCCTCTTACTAGGATTTCTGTCTCCTTGTACAAACTTGTCTGTGTATAGGCTACTTTCTAAAATAAATAAAATCTCGTCTTTGAATTCAAATTTACGTTTACGTTGTTTACTTAAACGAAAACGTCCATTGGTTGTGTTTGAATATATGTATGCTTTTGAATATGATTGATATTTACCAGAAATGCATAAAATGCAGTAATAGTATTTACTAAAGACGAACGAAGGTAGGAATTCAACGAAACCTCGCCGGTTCATCCCCACAGAGTAATCTTTTCAGATATTTCAAGTAACATCTCCCCTCGGATTTATGTCCATCTCTTCTATCCTCAGTCAGGATACTCAGGAACCTAATCCTTCAATAATAAGTACGACAAACGAAGACGTGAGGTTCTGAGTACCATACTATCAAACAAGACGGGAACGAAGTCCTCATATTCCTCAGCAACGAACCGGGATTTATTTTCCCTAGCCAGCAATTGTTATACAAAGATATCCGGACACCTCAGGCTACATGATTCATACATACATCATTTACACCATATCACAGCATACACATCCATAATGCATAAAAACATTTACTTAGGTACATCATGCCATACATGCATACATATTGCATAAACTAACCTTTTCTTTTCCGGATAGTTGCAGGCAGATAAACACTATCAATAATTCGAAATAGTTCAGAGACTATCTATACGAAGATCTAGTACTAATACTTAATTCAGAGATAATCACTACGAAGATTCATTTCTGATGATCAATACTCAAGTTGTCCTTGGAAGGGTACGTAAGTGATTTATACGAAGATCTAGTGCTTAATCCAGGATATTTCCAAAGGAGATAATCGTTAGGAAGATTTATTTCTGATGGTCAATTATCTTTGGATGGTGTGTAAATGATCTATACGAAGATCTGGCACTTAATCCAAGAGATTCTTTCAGAAGAAGTTCAGGAGTAATCGTCACGAAGATTTAATCCTGATATTCTTTCTATCCTTGGGATGGTATATAAATGGCCTATACGAAGATCTATTACCTAATCCGGGATATTTCCAGAAGAGATAATCGCTACGAAGATTTGTTTCTAATGGTCTATGCAACAATTTATCTGTGGGATGGTACATAAGTGATCGATACAAAGATCTTGTACTTAGCCCAAGATATTATCAAAAGCAATTCAGGAAAAAATCGCCATGAAGATTTGATTCTGATGCTTAAATTAAAGTATGTTCCTAAAGATGGTTCAAAGTCGATCTATACGAAGATCTAAGTACTGACACCTAATAAAGGATATTCTTTTTCCCCAGAGATAATGAAGAGACGATCTATACGAAGATCTAGTGTTGACATTCAACTCAAACCATGTTACAGGAATGATTCAGAGACGGCCTATACGAAGACTTAGTACTGATATCCAGTGACAACATAAAGATACTATCACCTTCTGATATTATGGATGACATCTATAAGCCCATCTCCAGTTCCTCTGAGTGGCATCTTTAAGCCCACTCCAACATATACAATCAATCAAGCAGTGTTACTTTACGCATCGGCGAGTGCAAATTTTTGGGCTTTTGTGTTCAATCCCCTTCAACCTTCCAAGTCACGAATGGCACACATGCCAATCTAACTCATCAGGTTTCAGAAAATTGAACAGGGGAAGCTGTTGCACCCCAAACTTTGACCTCACCTAGACCAGACATTGTGTAATAAGGTATATCAAGAGGTTCACAAGGTATCTCAAGAGGTTCACAAGGTTCACAATTAGTCAGAAAGTTTGACAATTCCCTCAAACAAAGCATCCTCCTAAGCAATGCATCCTAAACTAGGGTTTTGAGTTTCATCAGGCTAAATGGATTTCCAAGGCTTCAAGTGAGCTTCATAGCATCCTATATGTCTTCAAGAATCCCTATGTCAAGTTTCAAGGCTTTCCCAAAAGGTTTGCTCAGTCAGATGATCAGATAGGCTAAAATCAGTCAAAGCAGTCAAAAAGTCAAACTGAGGTCAACTGTGGTCAAACCAAAGTCAAACTTCATGATTTTTTTCCAACAACAAGTATATGAAGTAGAATTCATCATTTGATCAATGGTTGATCATGATTCATCAAAGAGATTTCAGATCATCAAGAATCAGGAGTTTCTAAATTAGGGTTTTCATAGGAAAAGTCAACTAAACTTTGACCAGCCATAACTTTCACATGCTTCATCAAACATTTCCCATCAAAAGCTCATTTTGAAGGAAATTGAATTCTCTACAACTTTGTGTCTCACAAGCCAAGCCTAAAAATGCTTCATTTGGAAGGTATGAGCTAAGACATTATAGGTCATTTTAAAAGTCAACAAAAAGTCAACATCTTCCAAAGGGCATAACTTGAAAATGATAAACGATATGGACATGAGACCAATGAGGTTGGTTAGATGACTCTCTAAGCTTTCCAAAATGTCCAAAAACACCCTCATAGACTTAAAATTGAGGGAGATATGCCTTTGCAAAGTTGGAAAATTTTTAGGAGGTATATGAAGCAAATGGGGCCTTAAAACCAAATTTTTCCAAATGGGCTTGTAATGTTGTGACCCAATCCATACAAAGACCTCAAGCACGACCCAAAGCAACAAAATCCTGATTTTTATTATTTATTTTGATTTTATTCATTAAAATACAATTTAAATATAAAATAAATATGAAAAATCAAATATTGGACACGATATGTGATTGGAAATTATCTAAATCATATTTAGAATGATTGGGAATGAGTTAAAGTCAGATTGATCAAAATTAGAAAGGTTTGATGAGATATTTTTCAATATTTGAAAAGATGAATCTTCATGATCAAGTAATCACTACAAAGCCCACAAATCCATGATATTTTGACCTAATTCTCTTCCATACAAATACACAAACATAAGACAATAACAAGGACACGAAATCCTGCCTCCAAGAACAAGAACAAAACTTCAAATTTCACAAAAAAATCTTACATTCGGATTCTTTGGTAGAGGTAGTTTCAAGGCATTCTAAGCACATCAATCTCTTCCATGATGTTCATTGAACATATCTCAATCATCATTCACATCCAAAATATGCTAAATTGCTTAAACCGAATCTCTCTTGTTCTTGGTTTTGAAATTTTCGATTCTCACTATTTATACATTGCACACTAATTTTGTTTGTTGATTCATGATTAGTTGAAGCTTGTGATGGATTCTGGGCAAAAATCTTGGAGAAACCGTGGCTAAATCGTTAGATGCCATTCTAGGGTTTATACCTTCCAATTTAGGGTTTTCCAATTTAATGGCTATTAACTTACTTTGAAATCATAGATCAACTCAGTGAAGTGTATGGATCATGTTTGTGTTAATAATTTGATAAAATTGTGTGTATTCGGCTATGTATGAATTTCGCAGGTTCAAAAACGTAGAAGAATTCGTAAGAAAATTCCTAGGTAAATTCGCAGGAAAACCTGCGATTCCAAGGTTGAAGAAGAAGCTGTTTCGCGCGCTTCAGGAATTCAAATTTTAACTTGTTTTATTATTTATTCGTTTCGTATAGATATCACAAACGCGCAGTTGACCTGATGGTGGGAAGTTTTGTTTGTAACGTTAAGGGCACGGGTTCGATCCCAGGTGCTCAACCTTTTTTTTTTTTAACATTTCATTGATTTTTCAGGTTTTAATATTTATTGATTGCACCCCCCTCCAATAACACAACCAGCGCGCAACTCAGTTGGTTATGCTCCTCTTCATCCAGGTTAGGGACTTGGGTTCAAATCCCAGGTCCACCCTTTTTCTTTATTTCCTCCTTTTTTTGATTTTCTCTATTTTTTAATTAGTTAAATATGATTAGTATAATTAATATAAGTAAAATGTATTTTCTAAATAGATAAATAATAAACTATTTTTAATATTATGTTTAACTCCAAATTCTTTTCTTAATATTTATTTTAGGTGATTTTATTTTTCATAAATAATAATTTATTATTATCATGCATATATTTTTGTAAATAAATTAACTAATTAGGTTTAGATTAATTTTCTTAACCCCTATTTTCTTAACCCTAATTTTCTTAACCCTAATTTTTTATAAACCCTAATTAAATCATTAATCATTATTTTTTTAATATGTAAATAGTTTATTATTTGTTTATTATTATTAATCTTATTTTTCTAATTAATTCTTAAAAACTTTTCTAATATTAATTTTTTTTTCTTGCTAAATTCTTATTTCTTTCTAACCCTTATTCTTATTTTATTCTTATTAATATTTAATTATTGCTTATTTATTATTATTATTATATTTATCATTATTATTATTTCTCGATTATATTATAATTGTCCCGAAGCCTTGTAATATTTGTAGGTTTATTTTCTAGTATTTATTTTTATTGTAAATATATTTATTATATGGTTAGTAATTCTAGGGTGTGATAAACTATGTGTAAATAAAATAACTTAGAAAATTAACTTAAAAAAGATAAATACTTGAAAATAAACACGCACACGCGTAAGTCGATCTTTGATCGCCATCTTGCACTTCCTAGGGTTGCCTCTCAGTTGCCTAATTCAAAAGGTCAAGTAGGGTGTCTTTAGCAAGTCCCTTCATAAATATCATCAAGTCCCTACAGTTTTAAAGATCAAGTCCCTTCGAGGTTCCCTATGATAAATGATCTTGTCCCTTCAAATAAAAGATGATAAGTCCCTACGAATTGCTAAAGACACCCTACATTTGCCTATATCCAGATGACCCTACACATGTCCCTTAACATCCAAGGTAATGACTACCTATTCCTTAATAATAGGGATAGTCTTACCATTGAAAGAACATAAGAACATGAAAGACTTAATCTAAGGTAGGTTTCTCTTAAGTTGCTTGCTCACTTTTCAAAACACTCTTTACACCCCACTTTTCAAACAATTTTTCAAAAACAAAGCTTTGTATACATCCATACGAGGATCATTTCAAAGTACTTAGAAAGTTTCTAATAACCCACTACACCTTTCAAAACAATTTAAAGTGAGCTAAGTAACTAAGAGCCCATGGATAACCATGGATATAAAGGGTGCTAACACCCTCCCTTTGTATAACCTACCCCCCGAACTCAAGTATTTTAAAATAGGTCTTTCTTGTTCTTTTATGTCCTTTCCTTATGGATAAAATAAAAGTCGGTGGCGAATCTTGCTATCCGCAACATTTATAGAAAGCTAGTTCTCCCACCGTGTTACAGGGTCCCAACAGGCTGCCTGAGGCAACATTTTGGCCGACTCATTGGTATGGATGAGCCGGCTCAAACACCTTCATGAGCCGACTCATCAAAATATTTTCCTTCTCAATTCGTGCGGGTCTCAACAAGCTGACTCTCTATCAATTTAGGCCGACTCACCAAGCAATTTGAGCCGGCTCATTTTGTGATTTGAGCCGGTGCATTCCTGCGCTGTCTAATTTTTTCATTTAATTTTCCTTTCTATTTTTATGCATTCACTAACCAATATAAATAGCTGGTTTCATTTCTTTTGAGAGGTTAACAAGAAAAGTGAAAGATATACACACTTCTCTCTTCATCTTCTTCCTTCTTGTATCCATCAACAATCACACACAATAATCTTTGTTGATCAAGGTGCTTGCTTCGAAGATAACGTTCAATCGTGAATTAGTGTTTCAGATTGGGTCTAGAGTGTGTGGGTTTTTCTTGGAAAAATCTGAAGGGTTTTCTCCTCCAAGATCATAGAAGATTTGGAGGTTTTTCACACAATTATTGTTCGTAGATTCAGCCGAGTGAGGTAGATTGAAGATCAAGTGGACCGTTCTTTCATATCACGGTAGACAGAGGATTGCGAAGATCTTTGTGGGTTCACGAGTGTTGAAGAAACTCAACCGTGCTCAAAGTTTGGAGGATCGTAAATCCTTGCAAGAAGGGAGCAACTAATCAGAGGCTTTCTCGACACGCGTGGAAGACTTGATTCTACTTTGGATCAAGGGACAAGAAGAAGATTTGACAGCATATTCAACACGGTTTGGTTTGTTGGTTCATCTATTTTTCTTCTTGTAAAACAATTGCAATTTAATAAAATTACCCAATTCGATTGTGAATTGGGGGCAGAGTACTTCGAGCGAGGACGACGAAGGAACTGCATAAACAAATTCCTTATGTTCTTTACGATTCTCGCATTTTACTTTTGCTTATCTTAATTTTGCGTGCTTTAAAATTCTGGTGTATCAAAGTAGTGCACTCAAGGTTTTTGATAAATTTTCACACTCAAAGTGATAACTATATTGTATAAAATTCTGCACTTACAACAAAATTATTCATTGGTTTTTGCACACCAAGTGTTTGTTAAAAAGCTTAACCACACAAAATCTATTTGCTTGTGCTTATTTTCTTACTCTATATCATTGTTAAGATTAGTTTCATCAAGTGTTGAATTATCAAGTGAATCATTTGTGAAGTATTAATTTTTCTAGTCATCATTTAAATTCCATTTGGTTTAAGCGTATATCCGATCTTCGGTGACTTCAATTTTAATTAGACGATTTTTTGGGAAACTTCTGCAATACATTTTCATTTAAATTTTGAAAAGTAATTTTTGAAAAAGGGATCTATTCAACCCCTTCTAGATCCGCGCTATCGTCTAACAGTTGCTTCATAGAATCGGCTTCATACACACATACATCATTTACCATTCATGTTTGTTTCATTCAGCCAAGCAATAACTCATTCATTTATGTGCATGGAGGCATACATGATCATACATCAAATTGGAAAGGTTTCAAAAAATGACATGTGAAGCAAAGGTTGCATAACATCATACCATTATCATATATCATTGCATAGCAGCTTCAGATGCATTGTAGGTTCCATGAACCTCTCCATAGTTGATCCAAAGCATTTTTATATTCAGTCTCACACTCACTTTCGAATGCAACTTCAAATTGGTCCATACACCTTCATTACTCACTACACCATAATTAACCATGGTTCTAACCCTCAACCATGATGGTTAGAAGCTATATAAAGCATCCATAATAGAATTTGAAGCCATCTATCATCATTATCACATTTTTTCAAATTTTGCTCAAAAAGTTCTCTCAAGCTTTTCTCTCTGAATTGCACGTGTTCTTCTTCATTGTTCATCATTATCTTCATCAAATCATCATCAATGGAGTAGGATCAAGATTCAACAAGCATTTCTAAATTCTTCACGAGCCGAGCATAGAGTGCAACTTGAATTTCTTCTCAGTTTAGCAAGAATCAAGGATTACATAGCCTTCATTTGGCTCAGATCAAGTTCATCAAGCTAAGGACCCTCATCTCTAGCATTCTTTTAACTCTGAAAAGCTTCAAACTGCAGGTTTCAACTCAAACTTTTAGTGCACGATTTCATCATTTTTAAGCTGGTTTATGTTGATTAAAGCTCAATAGGAGCAATGTAATGATTGGCTAGTTGATAGGCACTATAAGTGCTTAGATAAGAATTTTAGGGCATTTTGTTTCTCTTTAATCTTGCATGTTATGGTGATTTCTTTCATGGATTTGGAATGTGTGTGAGCTGAGAATTCGAATTGGTATAGATTTGATGCATTTCTGGAGATTTTGTTCTTGGTGTGACCGGAGGGTCACCGGAGAATATGACCAGAATCTTCTCTGTTGACCTGAAAGTGCATAGGTATATAAACCCTAATTTTCCCTCATATTAAGTCATGGCCCTTGGATATTTAAGAATCAACGCCTTCAGATGTACCAGGGCATTAATGAACATCATCCCCCTTACTTGCCTCTGAGTCACACTTTTGTAGACCTTTACTTGACTAATACGCGCGTGCTCATGATACTGATCATACATGCTCACTTTTATCCATTAGATCAGTCTAATTTTAGGATCCCATCTCTTTGACTAGATCCTAGGGCCATCAGAGGGTCAACCTTTTGACTAGGGCTCTTTGTAGTACCATAAGCCTCAGCGCATAAGGGTCGAGCCTCAAAATGCTTTCCACACCCCTAGATCTGAGCCCATGTGTATGTTGAACTGATTATTTGCTAATGTAGCACCCTCTTGCCTATTTCTCATATTTTTATTTTATTTTATTTTATATATTTTGCATTTTAATTTTTTAAAATCATCTCCAACATTCTAAAATTCATAAAAAAAATTCATTAATCATGTTAAGACATTAAAATGATTTTGCATATTTTTTGTTTCTGATTGTTGTGCATTTTTTTATATTAAATCACAATTTCTTTTTATTTTCCTTCCAAATTGTTTTCATTTTAACACCTCAAGTTTAAAGATTTATTTTGCAATTCTCATTAAACATTTTCAAATGGTTCTTTTTGAAATCATTCTATAACTCATTGAACCTCATTAAAAATATGTTTGCATATTTTTAAACTCTTTTTAATTGCATTTTGGTCCCCCATTTTTGCATACTTATACATAGATCCTTACTTGAACTCCAAGGCATCCTTTGTTTAGTTCCATTGTGAATCTTTGTGTGAGATTTTAGCATATGTTTAGACTCTAACATAGGACCCTAGGGTTTTAATTTTACAATTTTCGAATGTTGTTTGATGCATATTTGATTACTTGTATGTCAAGTAACTTTTTCATGAATTTTCTTTATCACTTCCAACCTTAATTGCTTGTGGGCATTTATGACATCATTATAGATCACTTTCAAGTGTTTTCCACGTTTTATTAGGATATTATAGGTCTTGTATAATCAATTATAGGTCCATTTGACTTAGGATTTTCTTTTAGGTTAATATGGTGCACCTTTGCACATGTTTGACCTAATTCTTCCACATCCTTCGTCTCATGCTTCTCATACTAACTTTTATGCTTCTAACATGTCCATACCTTTCAAATCATTTTCATTATACATCACATATACCTATGAATTCATTCATAATCATCCCTATTAGTATGATATGTTGCATCATTTTCCATTCATTTCAAGTATGAAGCATCTTGACCTAATGTGACAACTTTTACATCTTTATGTGAATTATTTGAACTTGTTTTCCATGTGCAATTAAGTTGCTTATATGTGCATCTTTACTATGTCATCCTTATCATATTCTACTGATATTCATCATCTTATGATCATATTTACTCATTTGGCTTTCATCTCAACTTGTGTTCACCCTTACATGATGTATGCTCTCTTCTTCTTACTTCCTATCCATCTTAATCCCTCAATCACTCAAATGCTTATCAACATGATTTATATTTTCATTCAAAATAATTATAGGACATACATTAAGAGTGTATGCTACTGACTTTGGTGGTTCATGAAGCATTAATACATGTTCATCTTGCATATTCATCCATTCTTCCCACACTTACTTCTCTTAGAACTTCATTAGGGTTTAAGGCTTAGCTCTAGTTTAGTTAGCTTGTGTTTGATTTCTTAGACTTAGGGAGCTATATTAGAGATTACCTACTGACTTTAGAAGTCATGTAACCATTAGGTACCTTCACCTTTAGACTTAGGTCTTATTTTGAACCCTAGTTCCATTTTAGGATGTGTGGGATGCTTAATTGTCCTTGTTCTTTACTTTTGTTTCTAATATGCAATTTATTGTGACACTAAACTTTTGTGTATAAGATATGGTAAGTGATTGAGTATGTGTATGTTTATCCATACGCATACCCCTTATCCCTTATCTTTTAAAAGCTTTCTCTTATGTGGGTGTGAAAAGCATCATTATGCTTCTTTGACATTTCATTCCTTCCATACCTTTGAGTTCTAATCTCATCTTCAATCCTTGAAGTGAGTTAGAACTTGTTATTATATTCTCTCCTTCTAGGTTTAGAGTTCTTCAAATATCACTAACCTTAGGATCTCCATTACACAATAACATAGAGTGAATCTTAGTTTCCCTTAGTGTTTTGCTTTCTTAACTTGAGTCTTCTCTTTCTCATCTCAAAATAGCTCAAAAAGACTTAATAAAGGTTGAAATGATTTCTTATGCTATGGACTTATTCCATGGGGCATTTGCATCTATCCCATCTTGGGGTAATGTGTATTTGTCAAGCATGATATACAAGTCTAAACTTGAAGCCATTCTCATAAAGAAAAGCTTAAAAAGCACTTTTTCACTTCAAAATACAAAAACACTTAATAAGTACAATGGGCTTATGTACTTAAGCCCTAATATTTGGAACCAAGTCTTGGGGGTCTTCTCCTTACTTGGGTGTGTTTCTTCCTCATTCCATTTTAGAGTGATATAAGAAGTACATACTCCATGGAAAGAGACTTAAATACACTTTCTCATGCAAATTCAAATAAAAAGCTTCTAAAAGCTACAAGACAACAATAAGAGCCTTTCTTGCGGGAATTCTCTTCTCATATCCTTCACTCTTAATGAAAGAACTCGCTTCGACTTGTCTCTTTGCAAGACGGTAAATGCACTCGTACCAGACGAACCTACAACACCTGATCATAGGCATAAGAAGTTCAAAAACTTCCTCCCTAGTTAGGGGAACTACGTTGACTCTGATTCTCATTCCCAATGAGATACGTAGGCAGTGGGTTATGGCCCATTCAAGCACATCCTTTATTTTCCCTACATTTTTCCCAGTCATTCTTTCTTTCAAGTTCAGCAACAGTTTATTCTTACCCTTTGAAACAGTTCAAGCAAGCATGGATCCTGCCGGGCACGATGGATGTGAAGGAGTGCTAATACCTTTTCTTCATGTAACCGACTCCCTTACTCAGTCTTTTTTGTTTGCAAGACCTTGTTCTTTCCTTTCTCTAGGTTTGTGCAGCATTACCTTTCCATTTCCTTAGGATAAAAATGCTCGGCTGTCGACTCTGTTTCTTTTTTGTGCCACTTTCGTGTTTCTACTATGATGAAAATCCCAGGAGCGATAGTCGGCGACTCTGTTAGGGACTTCCCAACCAGTTTCTCTGGTTCCCTATGCGAGTCATTCCTAGTGCTTGTCTCTTTTTGTTTCTTTAAGTGTTTATCTCTTTGATGCTGTGTGTTTTGTTTACTGTTTTTATTTACAATTTTACTTTACATCTTTATTTATTGCATTCAGTATTTACTTATCATGCATCATTGTTAAACTGTCTAGACTGTCTGGTTTTTTTGTGTGGGATGGGAGCTACTATGAGATGAGTCCAATACCAAGGCTTGAGTGCACCCTATATATTATCATGGACAATCACTTTGCTTTCATGATGTCTTGTCATGCGAGTAGTAGCGAGTTCCACACCTAGATTGTGACCGTTTTGGAAATGTTCTGATATAGGGGCCTTCCCTACTTCAGGATATAACCTTGATAGTTATATGCATTTGGGGACCAATAATTGAGGACCTTAATGGAAACATCCCTCTCCAGTGGTGATAGTGGCATACCATATTTGTTGGAAAATCCACTCACACTCGAGGGCCAACTGGGAACTCGTATAGGATGGCCTGGTTCTCTCGTAAGAACTCAGTCAGAGCACTTTTCGTATGACAATAGTATTGTACCCTTCGGGATGAATGTACTATTGTTTCTCGATCTTAGTGCTTAAAGCTGGGAACTTATGAGGGATCTTTATTTTTCAGGACTCAACTGAGACCTCCTCTTTTAGTGTATAATGCCAAACCGGAAACGGTGAACGTATTATCGCTCTCGACCTTAGAGTCCGTGATGTTGACCCGTAGAAGCACACCTGTGAGATGGGGGTTGTTTATAGGTTTGCAGTAACCTTAACTTTTAACATACCCACTTCATCAGTGTTGTTCAAATTATGTGATCCAGTTCTATGTGTTTCTTTGGTTCCTAGTTCTGAGGTTCTACACAGAGATAATATTACTATTATGACTCTCCACAGACACTTGGTTCACTACTCAACACCAACACAAACAAACATCACCAATCATATACCTTGCATTTCATTGCATCATATCATCATTAACACATTGTGTTTTCTCATTTCTCAGGTTATCAGTATTCCTGGTTCCGGTGGTTTTATATCTTATCATTCCAGATGGCTCAAGATATTCCTTGCAAGAACAATGTGCATTACACCTTTTCCAGGCCAGAGATAGAAAAAATCCAAGAGTTAGTCAGTTTGATGAATGACAAGGTATTAGATGAATTCAGGGTCCAGTATGGGCTAATATTAAGTTACTTGGACAAGCCCACTCTAGAGTAATAAGATGGTCTCCACACTCTTCTCCAGTTCTATGACCCCAGTTATAGTGCTTCGTTTTTTCCGATTATGTTATGGTTCCCACCTTGGAGGAGATTGCCAGTATTCTATGGGTTTCGGTTAAGGACATTCCTCTGTTCTATAGCTCAGACAGAGTTCTTCCAAACGAAGATATTGCTAAAGCTACCCGCTTGAAGCTGCCTTTGGTTATTAACAACCTCAAAGAGAAGAAAGAGAGAAAGGGGTTTCAGGTGGCATTCCTGATTGCTGAAGCAAAAAAATGTGTTGAAGAGAAAAGGTGTATGGATTTTAGTACACTCTTAGCTTTGATCGTATATGGGATCAGTCTGTTCCCAGGTGAGAAAGAATTTGTAAGCATGGACGCAATAGCCATATTCATCAAAAGGAATCTTGTACCAACCTTGTTAGGAGATTTCTACTACTCCGTTCAGTACAAGAATGAGAGAAAGAGGGGAGGATTAGTACTTTGTTTTACACCATTGTTCTATACCTAGTTTTCTCGGCATCTTCCCAAGTACGGGCCTTTCGTGGAACTTAAAGGAGATGTTAAGTGGTCCCAGAGGCTTATGGGCCTAACTTCAGACGACATCACTTGGTCTTATAACAAGAACTTAGCTGGAAAAGAGTTGATCACTAGTTATGGAAACTTCTCAAATGTTCCTTTGATTGGATGAAAAGGGGGAATTAATTACAACCCGGTGTTGGCTATTAGACAATTTAGTTATCCGTTGAAGACTCATCCCAAAGACGAAGACATTGTAGAATCATTATACTTTCCGGCTGTTGGAAATGAAGACTTATCGATCCAAATTTCTAATGCTTAGACTGTTAAGGTCAAGAAGGGAAAGAAGCGGTTTAGGAGAGTGGATCCCAAGGATTATGCACCATACATTGATTGGCTGAAACATCTTGTTGAATTTAGGCTTCTTCCATTTTCTATGGAACCTCCTCTATATCACAAGGAAGTCAAGTATTAGGCTACTATACCTTTGGAGGAGTTTCAAAAGTTGGAAGCTCTGGAAAACCAGCTTAGCTTAGAGAATGACAATATTCATGGTTTATATGAAGAAATGGTGCACTCTAATCGAAAGCTAGAAGAAAAGGTTCAGAGGGCTGAGAGAATGGTGAAGATCAAGCAGACATACTTCGAGGACAGAGAGTGTAGTGGTAAAAACATGAGTGTAAGCTATTAGTTAACTTAACTTAAAGTAAACAGAGTCGCCACCGCACTTTTATTTTATTCCAAGAGGAAAAGGAAAAAAGAGCGAATAAATCCTAATTAATCTAAAATCAAAAAAAGCTAAAGAAACACAAAAAAGAACCAGGTAAGGGGATAGGTTGCACAATGGGAATTTTTTACGCATCCAAAATGTTCGTGGTACTCAATGGGAGCCCTTTGGAATATTTACTGCTTTTGGTTTGAAAAAGTTTGTAAAAGAGAGTGGAGGGATGAGAAAAGAATTAATTTTTTAATGTTTTTGTGTTTGGAGAGGTTTACCACCTCACGCCTACAAAGTGCAATGCGAGATCAAAACCCCATAGTTCATGGTACAAAGAATGGAAATGGTTGATTATGATTTATTTTATTAAGTGAAGAGAATTTGTCATCTTCAAGTGGATAGCAAAATAAATCTACCATGAGAATGAAGGCATGGACTCATACATCATTATGGGGAGGATGCCAACTCGGATAAAATCAACGAGTATGCCACTAAACCCCTACGAATGACAAGAGACTCAATAACATCAAACTAAAACCATGGAGATTAAGAGACTTGCACCCTACTAAAGAATAATGACTCATAATCGGTACTTTTAAAAAAAACAAACAAAAGTGCACAAAGGCACAAAACAACTTGAATGAGTTTGGTTCTTTTTATTTATTTTTGAATTAAAGTCAAGATAGTTAGATTCATTTATTTTTTAAGAGAAAAGAAAAATAGTAAAATCCACTTGAAAAAAGTCAAGGTTTTGTTTATTAAAGAGGTGATGATTTGAAAAAAAAAACAAGAATCCTTTGAAAAAGAGGGAAGTTTTGAAAATTTAAAAAGGGGTGGAGATGAAGGGACTATCCTAGAAAAGAAAATAAGGAGATAAAGGAGGAAAGATCTAACCAAACTTGATCATACTTCCAATCATGAGCATAAGAGTTCCATCCTTATAAGCTAGCAAATGGCCAAATAAAGGCAAGTCTACCAACTTCATGAAGATCAAAGCAAAGGAGAGGTGTCCTAAAATCTAAGTCCAAAACTCCATTCCAATGCCATGGATAGTAACCAATAGTCCAAAGATTAAATTCACAAGTTTTTTAGAGATTTAATCCTTTATTAATATTTTTGTGTCTGAATGGACAAAAGGAAAATCAATACAATAATAATAAGAGCAAAAATAATAAACATGATAATGGATGAATAAAGTATTACAAAGCATAATAAAATAAATGCAATAAAGGTGCAAGAAATTAAATGTTAGTAGAAAAAGCAATTAAAGTGCAAGAATCTAAAATTAATAGTAGTAATAGTATAATAATATTTACATAATAGTGGTATGGTGAACTTAATCAACCACAACGAAAAGAGTAACCAAAAACGAAAGGCAACCGGATCCGCTTAGTATCTTACACTATAGCGATTAATCAAGGAAAACTGAACCAAATTCAATGAAATTTGAAAGGCGATTGGGAGACCCAAAGCACCTACGCATCAAATATTCATAAGTCTTGGTTCTTAATGCAAAATGATCAAACGCTTTGGGATTACGCGACCAACAAGAGGTCCGGTCCACGAAAGTGCATGTATCCAATTGGATTTTTTCTTCTGAATTCGGGACACATTTAGGTCTATGTTAAACAATCACCGAGTAATTTACGAAGTAATTACCCTACAAATGAGGCCGGCCACCACCAATTAAGGTGAACAATGTTAGTGCTAATGCATGCGAGATAAACAATATGTAAATCGTTATCCAAATGCAATGTCGCACAAAACTAAAGATGAATACTAAATTGAGTTACACTTATGGTCTTCTTCCATCTTTAAGTTCAATCATGCATCTCAGTGGATTCAAGCATGAAAATGTATCACCAATGCAAAGTACCTTAAATGAATTGAATAATTCACTTAAAGGTAGTTTTGAATTAATGAACATTAACTACTCTAATCTACACCAAAAGTTCATTGAAATTAAAGAGAAATCACTCCCAAAAGTGCTTCCCAAGGTAAAAATAAAAAGGAGGAAGAAGAAGAGGAAAGAGTAACCAAAAAGAAGCTTAAAATAAGCCAAAAACAGCTTCTGACTTGTGTTAACTAGTTAACCATAATGCACTGGAAATGGTTAACCAGTTAACGCAGCAAGTTTCAAATCCTGTGCAACACAACACTAGTTAATCAGTTAACCAAATTACACAGAAAATGGTTAATCGGTTAACAGTGAACCAGTAGCAGAAAAAATGCCAAAATTTAGCATGATCCATTTTCAAAACCTTTTTTCAAACACTTGATGAGCATGATCTGAATTTGCACGAATTTTAAAACCAAAATACAGTGAAATCCCTACAATCAAACAACAATTTAAGATCCAAAGGATCTAAAATTAAAGGCACCACAGATCTACATCTTGAATGTAAATGATGAAGATGGATTTATGGAAATAGTGAATTACCAAAAGAACTTCTTCAAATTGGACCAAATCAAGCTAGATCTACTGAAATTGATGAACAAGAAAAGAATAGGACGAAGGTTTAGCTCAAGTTGATCAAGAATTCAATGTGAATTCTTGATAACTTCAAAAGAAGGAAATAAGAGCTTTAGTGAATTTTGTTTTGTTTTGGGGAGTATTTTGCAAGAGATTTGTTGGCTTTCCAAAGCTTGTTGAATGAATGAAATTAGGGTGCTATTTAAAGACTTTAGGTATGAGAATTTGGTGAAATGGAGCTTGCTTTGGTAATTAAAATTTGGTTTGGTAATTGAAAATTTGGTGGAAAATGGGAAAGAGTGGTGATTAGTGAGGGTTTATGGAAGGAAATGATCAAAGTGATGTAGAGAGTTCAGAGGGAAATGGATCTAGAATATTCCAAATAAGATCAATGATCAAAGGGTGTTGAATTTGAATAAAATATTCAAATTTCCCACTGGTTAACCGGTTAACGCATAGGGTTAACCGGTAAACCAAGCTAAAATTTGGATATTTTATTCAAATGTGATTGCTTGGTTGTTGTGGCCCGATTCTTTTGCACGTCGAAGAAGGCATGGAAATAAACACAAGAACCTTGGAATTCCTTGAATAAATCAATTATCTTGAGAAATCCTTGATTAGATAAATTTGAATTACTTGCGGATCAACTTCGACTTTTTTCTATGAAATTTTATTCGAGCTGCAAGACTGCTATTTTTGGCATTTTCAATTGTTCCTCTTTCTGAAAATGTTAGTGAAAGAAAAGCATAAATATTTTTTGGATTTTAATTAATGTTAGTAAACGTAAACACATAAAGCAATTAAAAGCAACGGTGATCCCCTGTGAGACATAAACCTACACTCGAGAAGAACCGAGCAACCAGTGCGATCTTGTTTGTATGCAAGATGCAGATGAAATGTGAAGAAAACTTAGGGAAAAATTAGGGTGTTACAGAGACCTCTACTAAAAGAAAAAGGGTTTGGCTGAGATCAACAATGCGAATGAGCGTCAAAGGATCAAAGAGTCTTTGGCTGGGGCCAATGAAGCTATAAATATCTGGCAAGAAAATTGGGGGACAAATCAGAAGAAGCTGGAGGAAGTTGAAGTCGAATATAAGCAGAAGATTGAAGACCTTGAGGTACAACTGGATAGCCAAAAATAAGAACTTCAGTTATCCCACGAGCATCATAGGGGTTACATCCATAAGCTAGCACAAGGTCATAAAGCAATTGAGGATGTTCAAAAATAAGTAGAAGAGCTCAAAGTCCGTGCAGAGAATAAGAGGGCCAGGCTTGAGCCAGGTTCCAGCAGGGAGAATGAAGAGGTCTTATTACAACAAATCAGTGAGCATCATGCTTCCTTTGACCAAAGGTATTGTCGCTCCCGAAGATTTGCATCCCAGTACAAGCGCGAACGGTCGGCGAAAGAGAAGAAATGAATAGAGTCGCCAGCTAGGCATTTTTATCCCGAAGGAAAGGTAATGTTGCATGAACCTAGAAAGAGATGGATAAGACGATCGCGAACAAGAGAAACTGAGAAAGGGTGTTGGTTACAACCTGGGAAGGTATTAGCACCCAGATTGTCCGTCGTACTCGACGGGATCCACGCTCGAAAGTTTGTGTTTAAAGGGGTAGTGTCAGTGCTATCTGTGTACAAAAGCTGGAAAAAAGAATGCAAGTGTCAGTGCAAAAGATATGTGAAGTGAAATAAAGGAGTGTCAATGTAAAGAAAGAATAAATACTCAAGACTATGAGGCTTAAAGAAGATATGCTGGAAGAGGGGGAATATACAGAGACTTTTGTTCGATAACTGTTAAGTTATGCCTACATATCCTCTCGTGCAATGAGGAAGTCAGAACACCGTAGTTCGACTCAAAGAGACTGAAAGATAAATTGACTGGTGAACTGCTTGCTTGTCTATGCTCAAGTGTATGACCTGTCTGGCTCAGGTGCAAACTGTCTTGCATTAGACGGAAGAAGCGGGTTCTCGTTTGTGAGCGAATGAGATGAGAAAAGAATCCCAGAGGAGACGATTATTGTTTGTTTTTGATGCTTTCAATCTTTTATTTCTTTTTTTTGTATTTGTCATAAGTTAATGAGCTTAAGCCTAAACCAAGGGTTAGTAAACTCATCACATCTTCCCTCTGATTAGGGGTAATGAGAATGCCTTAAGTATGAAGTAAGCACCTCACACTTAATCACCATGATGTAGGATTAAGATCATTAACCTACTTGTAATTATTTAGATGTTTTTTTGGAGTTTTTGTTTAGTGTTAAGTAATGAGTTTAAGCCATAACCAAGGATTTAATAGACTCATTACACCATCCTAATAGAAGGATAATAGATGAGAACATTTAAGCCGAGAAAGGCTCCTCAACTTAATCCATGATTAGGGATTAACCTCATGACAAAACAAAGCCTTTATTAAAGTGGATTTTAGTTAAGGGTAAGGTTAAGAAATGGATTTTATGGTTTGTAATACAACTTGAGGGGGACTTGTCCATTAACACTAGGGTTAGTCCTTCTTAACCAATTAAGGAAGAATTAGAACCCTAATGCAAGGCCCAAGTTACAAGCTTGATGTCTTAGTGATTATTAGATGAATTGTTTAAAAGATTTAAACACATTAAGGGTTTAACACTTATGATTAAAGTTATACTCTCCATCCTAATAGAAGGATACATGCATAACCCTAGTCACAAAGCCTTAAAACCTTTAAGGTTTAGTCATTGATTAAGAGATGAGAAGAGAAGACACAAAGATGACAAAAAGGTAAAACTAATGGGGGACTAATCAAACCCTAATTGTGATCATTCTTGGGTATTCCTAGGGTTTATGAGGCTTTCAAGAAGTCTTCAAGAAGAGCCACCAAGGAAGAAGCAAAGATGGAAGGAGGAGAAGTAGAAAGAAGCAAGTCAAATTACTTCACTTAAGAAGATAAGCTGCTTGAAGAAAGAAAGTGAGGATGGTACATGAATGAGCAAGCTCAATCAAGTACAAATACAAAATGCAGCAATGATGCAAGAGAGAGATGAGAAGAGATTATGAGAAGTGAAGGCAAATTCACCTCTCAAGGTAACTTACCACCTGAAAAGTTAGTAAAAGGAAATGAAAATGAAAAGTAGGCAATGATGCAAACCAAAACCAGAAGCATGTTCATGATGTTAATGATGCTAAGAGATGACATAAATTTATGTCATGAGATGAAGATGATCATACAAAGGATGGGAATGCAAATGAAGCATATAAGAGGCATGAAAGTTTATGAATGCACATGAAATGAATTGAAAGCAAAACATGGCAAATGGATGATGCAATGATCAAACATGATTCTAATATGTCCTAGGATGTCTTATGAATCATGTGAATGCACAAAATGTCATGGCAAGTTCTTATGTGCAAGCATATGCAAGATGAATGCAAATGAAGATGCAAAATTAGGGTTATATGAACATGTGAGATGCAAAACTCAAAGACAGAAGCAAATCAAAGGATAAAAAATTGAAAATGGACTCAAAGGAACCCTAAACCTATACTAGTTCATCATCCAAAGGGGGAGGTCAGAAGCTTAACCTAGAAGGACATATGATTTTTCTAAGTTTCTAGGGTTTTAAGGGTGATCCTAAAGGTAAAATACCAAACAAATTGAAAATGAAGGATAAAAATGAAACAACAATGTTTTTAGATGCTTGAAACCATGTATAACACAATGCAAGAAGAATCATTCACAAACTCACTTTGGTTCAAACGTTATGAATTTTTGAAGTTAGGGTTAAAAATATTCAAGTTTAAGAACCCTAAATCAATTGAAAAATGTCAAAGTATGATCAAAACCAAAAAGAAATTTGTGTGGTGAGTTTGTAAATGCTTCTAAATGCATAAGAATGTTCTCTGAATTTTTTTTGGGATTTTTAAATACCTAAATGTATTTTTTATTAATTAATTCTCATTAACTAATTAAAAATAATCATTTAAATGATTTAAAAATATTTTTTAATGCAAAAAATAAAAATAAAAATATTTTTGGGTTCTGATAATTTATTAAAGTTTGGATAAAAAGTTTCAGAATTTTTTGATGTCATTTACTATTTTTAAAAATTCGTACAAATTAAATAAAGAAAAATGAAATAAAAATAAATAAAAGGGAAAGTATGCAGGATGGAGAGCTGAGATTCAATCTGGGTTTAAGTTTGTTGACCATGCGCCAAATCCAAGGGTCACAATTCAAACCTAGCTAATTTCCGTTAATTAGGTTAATTAAAATAATTAGGGCTTAATGAGATCATCCAGGCCATTGGTTCACACACGGGAAGCTTCATCCTACGCTCCAGATTTAAACTCACCCCTAAACCCTAATTAAGCATTAATGACTTTCGGGTGGCCGGAAATGACCTCCGGTCATCTTCTCCGGCCACATCCTTCCCTGAGAATTTCAATCTCACTCCCCAGGCCATTTCTGGAGCTCTAACGCTCCAGATTCACTCTTCTCACTCCCCTAAACCTAAATCTAACCTCAAACAAGATTTATTTTCAGCCATTAACATGATTCGAAGCCAAGAACAAAAAATGCAAAACTTTCAAACAAGCCATACATCCTCATTTCTTTATCATTTTCAATAATTCAAAGTTCATCATGCTCAGGGGATCACACTTAACCATATAAGAACTTAAAATAAAGCTTCTGGAAAAAGGAATTCGTATGGCTACCTGAGGTGAAGCTTTCAACCCTGGAGCTTTTTGGCTGCTTCTCTGGTCCAAGATGTCTCTAGTGAACTTCCTGAGGAGTTTGCAATGCTTGTATGGAGTTTTTTATGGCTAGTTTGTGAGTTGGATGAAGCTCAGTTCAAAGGGGGAAGGAAATCGTGTTTTTGATATGGTGGCTTTTAGGGCAAAATGAAGGGTGGGAAATGATCAGTGAGGGAAGCTGGGGTGAATGGTGGAAGAAATTTGAAGAATGAATGGTTGAGTTGAGAGATTTGATAGAAAATGCAAAGAGGGAGGTTTTTGTGAACTATGGTGATGCTGATGATTCTGGCTGTGTTCTTGTGTCAAGTGGCTTGTATTTTGTCCATGTATCAAGTTGTGATAGGCCTGTGGAGTTGGTGTGGGCTATGCTGATTGGTATGGCTTTTTTTGCAAAAAGTCATAGTTATGTGTCCTTTGAGGTATGGGCAAGTTCAGGCCAAGGACAAGGGCATGTCCTGCGCAACATGATTCATGGACAACCATGGAAATGAGATTGAGGCAAATCAGCAAGTGGATTGAAGTTTATGGGGGGTTTTGCAATTTTGGCAAAGTTTGGGCCTTTCTTGATTTCTTCATGTACAAGCCATGGAATGGAGTGATTCAAAGCACAAATCTTACTTTTAGGCATTGCAGAAAGTTTGTATGATGATTAGAAGTCAATTTGAAGTCACACATTTGCTTGGCATGAGGTTTTGCAAAAATCCCTCTTTGGCATGAAACTTGAAATTATGTGATTTTTGCCAACTTTGGAAAGCCATAACTTGAGTTCCAAAATGAATTAGATCTTGTTCTTGTACTTTTTGAAAAGGGAATGATCCAATCTACAACTTTCATGACCAATAATTTTTCATTTGAATCATTTTTGGTTGAGAAAGACGAGGTTGAAAAACTTTCCCAAAATGGAAAGTTTACATTACAAGTCATTTCCATTTTTGGCAACTTTTGGTTTTGCTCACTTTTCTTCAAATTTGTGAACTTCTAAGCACTTCAATGATCAAATAAAGACCATATAACTTCATTTTGATGAAAAATCCATTTTGGTTCCATGTTGGGGGGCCTCAGATGCCCTGATTTTGCTCTGACTTGCTCAGGAAGTTACCCAATGATCAGATGACTTCCACAATGAATTTTTCCATAAAACTTGGTATGTATGATCCTTATAGCATATAGAGACCAATAGAAACAAGAATGACAAAAAAATTTGGAGTTATGGCCTCTGAAACCAAAACCCTAATTTTAGGTCATCTGTGTAGTTAAACCTGGCTCTACTTCCATGACTGGCCAGTTCTTGTGATTTTTGAACTTCTTTGTTCTTTGGAGGATATAATATGATGATTGAACATACTTGGACCCTCTTGAGATGATTGAAGACCTTTGGGGTGGCTCAAAATGAATCATGGATTGCTCAGATCACAAACCCTAGATGCAGATGAACTTGAACTTATGCAGTGAAGCAAAGATGCCACATGATATACTATGATTGAACTAATGCAAATGAAAATATCACAAGCCATGGTGTGAACTTAGTCAGGGAAAATTTGGGGTGTTTACAACTGCCCCTATTCAAGCATGAGTTAGCTGTGCAGGATGTAAGAAACGGCTTATCAGACAGGCAAGGATAACTTGTGGTTGAATACCAAGACAGTCCAAAATTTGCACTCACTGAATGAAGAAGAAAAGGGATATAGATTGTAAAAGAAAGTAAAGAATGATTATAAAAAGTTCGGGTGATGGAGGACAACCATCGAGCAGAGGATGACTGCTTAGGGGAAAAGCAATGACGGGGACGGCCGACCTGCTGGGGAAATAAAACGGTAAATGTAATTCTATGGGGATTAAAGGTAAAGTCAATGATGGGGACGACCATCAGGTTTGCAAAGTATAAATGAAATGATGAGATACGGTCATCAAAGGTGAAGGACAATCACCTAGCAGGGGATGGCTGCTCTGTTGGGGATAAGGATGAGAGACGGTCATCCAAGGTGAAGGGCGATCACCTGGCAGGGTACGGCTGCCGAAAATATCACGACATAGGACAAATGTCAGATAGAAAAGGTCGACGATAGGGACGGCCATCAGATAAGCGTGATGAAGGACGATCATCAAGAGGTGAAGGACGATCACCTAGCAGGGTACGGCTGCTCTCAGGGTTTATCATGACATAGGACGAATGTCAGATAACAACATCAACGATGGGGACGACCATCAGATAAAGGTGATGAAGGAAGATCATCAAAAAGGTGAAGGACGATCACCTAGCAGGGGACGACTGCTAAAATATCACGGCATAGGATGAATGCCAGATAGAAAAAGGTTCCAATGACGGAGACTCCGCTGGGGATATGGATGAGGGACGGTCATCCAAAGGTGAAGGACGATCACCTGGCAGGATACGGCTGCCGGAAGTATCATGACATAGGACGAATGTCAGATAGAAAATAGGTTTTGCTAAGGATTTGCTGGGATTCTTCTGGGGAATGGTAGACACAGACGAGTGTCTACATTCAAGAAGGGAAGGGTATAAGTGTTTGACACTGTGTGTAGATTAAAGATACGGAAGAGTATCCTTAGGACCATGATACAGATGAGCAACGGTAGAAACAACTGTTGACGCATGTTCAGAGATGATGATACGGACGAGTATCAACTAGTTAACAAAGAACACGGACAAGTGTCGAATCTGAGGAGAAATAAGTGTGTACACAAGATACGGACGAGTATCTGTATGAGTGAAAATAAGCATGAGTGAGACACAGACGAGTGTTTAACTTGTTGGAAAGAGTATGACACGGACGGGTGTCAGAAAGAGGTATAAGTTATGAACTTATAAGTGTAAAAGATATCCTGGCAATCTGTGGGGATAAGGTGACACGGACGAGTGTCAAAAGAAATGTATTATAAACAAGTGTTTGGTTTACAATAAGTGTTTAGGCGACCATGCTGGGGATATGTGACACGAACGGGTGTCAGGGAAGTGTGTAGATATATGCAAGGGGTGACATGAGATGACACGGACGAGTGTCGAGAAGAGTAAATATGAACATGTATTTGTGAGTGAAAAGGGGACGCTCTGGCTTTCTGTTGGGGAATTCGAGAGGTATTTTGTATATTGTTGATGGAACGTTAGTATTTACAAGTGACTGATTCAAGACATGGCTTGTGATTATGCAATATGTTTGATTTTTGCCGTAATGCTCCGTATTAGACGGAATGCTATGCTCTGAGGGGAAATATGATGTAAATGCTATGATTATGCAAAAGATACCGATCCGGGACTCGGATCCTGCTGCCTGTGGAGATATCCGATTGATCCGCTTGCAAGGATATCCCAGTCGGGGATGAGATCATTGGTAGATCTGGTATATGATTCTGTTTGGGGGAATAAGTCACTGATAGAGCTATCTTAGTAATGAGGAGCCCAGCTGGGGCCGTAGAAGCTTTCGTCACTTTGTTGTGCCGGAAATTCGGATATTTGTCCTTCTGGGAGAGGCTGGAGCTCTGTGGGAGATGGTTCCCTGTCTAGCACTTGGCTGGGGAAGAAGAAAGATCGCTGAACGATCTCCCTGAAGATTTTTGTGGGGATCCTGCTGAGGATGAGTATACTTGATAACTCAGCTGGGGATATGAGCACCTTCTGGTACCGCTCTGACAGATGTGCTGGAGAAACGAGACCTGGTAACTCTGATGGGGAGGGACCATTTCTGATGTTGTCTGGAAGATGTGCTAAGGAAGCAGCGATTTCAGCAACTTTGCTGGGGAAAACCTTTCATGCCCCATGTTGCGCTTTGAATACCTGCAATCCTGTTATGACAAAGAAACGCACAAGTACCCCGAGGTATCCCTTACTGGATTCCATCATAGGAGTTTAGATACTCCCGGGAGTAAGAAATATATTTCCTGCAAGCATGTGATTAGAAAGACACATCTGTTTTTTTTATGCAACCATTATATCAAGGATATCGGACATTTTTGCAAACGGGATAAAAATGTACAAGATGAAGTGTGACTGAAAATCTGATTTTATTAATTTGTGTGCCCTGAATTTGGCAAGTACAATCAAAGAAACAGATCCCCTGAAATGAGGAGATTGTTACAAAATTGAGAAACAAAAAGGTGCTGGCAATGTTGATGACGCTTCAATGCTTCCTCTTGCTATGACTCGTATGACATTGACGTTCTTCTCATCTTGCTTTCTGAAGAAGGTTGACTCTGACCGATGCTTTAATCCTTCGAAACTTTCCAAATTGTAAGTGATACAGACGAATTCAGAATGCAGTTGTTCGCTTATTCCCTTATTTTTGCGTGGATCGCCCTTTCGGGTTTTCAATCCACCGGGATACCCATTTTTGCCTGAGCTGTCCAATGCGGCTTTTCAACTCAGCGGGTGTACATTTTTCTTTATTTTCCCTTATTTTTGCCCGAGTCTTTTATTCTGTTTTTGACTCGCCGGGATGCCCTATTTTTGCCTGGACTTACATTCTGTTTTTATGTCCAGCGGGTCTTTTTTTGCGAAGTATTTTTTAACTGCGTCTGAATTCACAGGGGATAAGAAATCTTCACCATCCATAGTAGTGAGCATCAGTGCTCCACCAGAGAAAACTCTCTTTACTATGAACGGTCCATCGTAATTCGGAGTCCACTTGCCCCTGTGGTCCGTATGAGGAGGAAGGAGTCTTTTCAGCACAAGATCTCCTACCTGGTATTCTCGAAGCCTGACTTTCTGATCGAAGGCTTTCTTCATTCTTTTCTGATATAGCTGCCTATGACAGATTGCAGCTAATCTCTTTTCTTCGATCAGACTCAGTTGTTCGTACCGGGATTGGACCCATTCTGCTTCATTCAACTTGACATCCATCAGTACCCGTAGGGGGGGTAATTCAACTTCAACAAGTAGGACTGTTTCCATACCATACACAAGTTGATACGGTGTTGCCCCAGTGGATGTTCTGATCGAGGTACGGTACCCATGCAAGGTAAATGGTAGCATTTCATGCCAGTCTTTGTAGGTGACCACCATCTTTTGCACAATCTTCTTGATATTCTTGTTAGCTGCCTCCACAACGCCATTCATCTTTGGCCTGTAAGGAGAAGAATTGTGATGTTGGATTTTGAAGTCCCGACACAGCTCTGCCATCATTTTATTGTTCAAGTTGGAACCATTATCAGTAATGATTCGCTCGGGCACTCCATACCGACAGATGATGTCTCTTTTCAGGAATCTGGCTACCACTTGCCTGGTTACATTTGCATACGAAGCTGCTTCAACCTACTTGGTAAAATAGTCAATGGCTACCAGGATGAATCTGTGTCCATTTGAAGCAGTCGGCTCGATCTTTCCAATCATGTCAATGCCCCACATGGCAAAGAGTCAAGGTGAATACATCACATTCAAAGGATTCGGAGGCACATGCACCTTATCTGCATAAATCTGGCATTTATGGCACTTTCTGGCGTAAGCACAACAGTCTGCATCCATTGTGATCCAGTAATATCCTGATCTTAGCAATTTCTTGGCCATTGCATGTCCTCCAGCATAGGTACCAAAGGATCCTTCATGCACCTCGTGCATTAGCAAGTTTGCTTCAGTCTTATCAACACATCTGAGAAGCACCATGTCAAAGTTGCGCTTGTATAGGGAGCCATCAGTATTCAGGAAGAAACTACCAGCTAGCCTTCTGAGTGTCTTCTTATCATTGGATGATGCCCCAGGTGGGTATGTTTGATCCTCTAAGAAGCATTTGATGTCATAGAACCAAGGCTTATCATCTTTAGCAACGTCTACTGAGAATACGTATGCTGGTCTGTCAAGTCTGGATACTGAAATCCGAGGCACAAAGTTGGCAGCTTGAACTTTGATCATGGATGAAATGGTAGCCAAAGCATCTGCAAACTGATTTTCATCTCGAGGGATATACTCAAGTTTGACTATAGTGAAGAAAGTCAATAATCTCCTCGTGTAATCCCGGTATGGAATCAGATGCTCCTGGTGGGTGTACCATTTGCCGTTGGTTTGATTGACTACTAGAGCTGAATCTCCGAATACAGTTAAAGTCTTGATCCTGAGGTCAATGGCTTCCTCAAGACCCATGATACAGGCTTCGTATTCAGCTTCGTTGTTAGTGCAGTTGAAGGTGAGTTTTGCCGAGAAAGGCATGTGAACTCCTTTAGGTGTAATGAGGACTGCACCAACTCCACGTCCATTCATATTGACAGCCCCATCAAACATCATTGTCCATTCTCCTTCTGGGTCAGGTCCTTCAGTGTGAATAGGCTCTTCATGATCTTTTACTTTTATGAACATGATGTCTTCATCAGGGAAGTCAAATCTCATCGGCTGGTAATCATCAATGGGTTGCTCAGCAAGATAATCAGACAATACACTGCCCTTGATGGCCTTTTCGGATGTGTACTGAATGTCATATTCTGTGAGGATCATTTTCCATCTTGCAACCCGTCCGGTAAGTGCCAGCTTCTCAAATATATACTTGATTGGGTCCATCTTTGAGATCAGTAAGGTAGTGTGGGTCAACATATACTGCCTTAGTCGGCGAGCAGCCCACGCTAAAGCACAACAAGTTTTCTCGAGCAGTGAATATCATTGTTTACAGTCGGTAAACGTTTTGCTTAGGTAGTATATTGCGTACTCTTTTCAACCAGACTCGTCATGCTGGCCCAGCACACACCCCATTGACTCTTCCAATACTGTCAAGTACATTATCAGAGGTCTTCCTTCGACTGGAGGCATAAGGATTGGAGGCTCTTGTAAGTATTCCTTGATTTTGTCAAAAGCTCTTTGGTAGTCTTCATTCCACCTGACCGTTTGTTCTTTCCTGAATAACTTGAACAAGGGCTCACAGGTCGCAGTAAGGTGAGATATGAACCGTGAAATGTAGTTCAATCTACCTAAAAACCCCCGAACTTATTTTTCAGTCTTCGGTGCAGGCATTTCTTGAATGGCTTTGACTTTGTCAGGGTCAACTTCAATTCCCTTTTCACTCACAATAAATCCCAGCAGCTTTCCGGATCGCACCCCGAATGTGCATTTGTTGGGGTTCAACTTCAATTGGTACTTCCTCAGGCGCTTGAATAGCTTCAACAGATTTACCAGGTGGTCTTCTTCTATGAGGGACTTGGCAATCATATCATCCACATAACATTCAATTTCTTTGTGGATCATATCGTGGAATAATGTTACCATAGCCCGTTGATAAGTGGCACCAACATTCTTCAGTCTGAATGGCATTACCTTATATCAGAATGTGCCCCAGGGTGTGATGAAAGTTGTCTTCTCCATGTCTTTAGGTGACATCTTGATCTGATTATATCCTGAAAATCCATCCATGAAGGAGAATACCGAGAACTGAGCCGTGTTGTCGACCAATACATCAATGTGAGGTAATGGGAAGTCATCTTTTGGGCTGGCTTTGTTCAGGTCCCGGTAATCCACACACATCCTTACCTTTCCATCCTTCTTAGGCACAGGTACAATGTTAGCAACCCACGGCGGGTAACTAGTTACAGCAAGGAAACCGGCGTCCCACTGTTTTTGTACCTCTTCTTTTATCTTCATGGCCATATCCGGACGAGTACGACGCAACTTCTATTTTACCGGAGGACAATCTTCCTTTAGAGGCAGCTTGTGCATAACAATGTCGGTATCCAGACCTGGCATGTCTTGATAAGACCAAGCAAAAACATCCACATACTCCCGAAGCATGTCAATAAGTTGCTCTTTCACTGAATCTTGCAGACGGGCCCCGATCTTAACTTCCTTCAAGTCTTCTTCGGTACCAAGATTTACCGTCTCAACCTCCTCCTGATGAGGAGTGATAACCTTCTCCTCTTGCCTTAACAATCTAGATAGTTCTTCAGGTAGTTCATAATCTTCTTCAACCCCTTCATCGGCTTGATTAATCGGATTGTCAAAGTCATACGAAGTCATAGCAGTGTCGTTGTCGGTGTAGTCTGGAGGGCATTCTCTGCAAGGGTTTAGATTGGTTCATTTAAGTGATCAGTTTTATCTTGTTTAGAAAAAGTGAAAATGAAGTTATTATTTTGAAAAACATTGCCATTTTATTTTTGTACAAAAAATGAAAAACAGTGAGCGAGGAAAAAGATACTTATTTGCAAAAGATGTCCTGATATTCATTAATTGATCGTTTGCACAAAATACAAGATGGCCCGATTACAAAATGAGCCCTGACATCTTGGGCAAGATGCAGGACTTGATGCATGCTAAAAGACAGGAAATAATAATTACTCTGCAGGAGTAACTCTTATAATTTCCTGGGAAGACCAGTTTGAGACTTGGTTCCCTGGGATCCTTGGACGTATCCAGCTTTCCAGGTTGCGTTCATCTTCTTCCTCATCTTCCAAACTGTTCACAGCATCCGGGGTCAGCATTCCCCCGCTGACAAATTTGGGCTCCATTGCAGCCTCTGGTTGATCTTGTCGAGTTGGTCTGTAACCCAACCCGAATCTGTTCTCTTTCTTTTCTACTGGCTGTAGTTTTCCCCAGCCTTGAGCGGTACCCTCTTCAACAACCTTCCGGGCTTGTTGATATGAAGTGATGGAGGTTCCAGACACAACAGTTTCTTCATTGATGTTAAGGGACTCAAACCCCTGACTCATGGTCTCATGGATCTCCCCATCCATTTCTATATACTTATAAGTAGCCAGCTGGCTAACAAAGATGTCCTCCTCTCCGCAGATTGTGATGATCTGGCCTTCCTACTCGAATTTTAACTTCTGGTGAAGGGTAGATGTAATAGCGCCAGCGGCGTGAATCCAGGGTCTACCCAACAGACAGTTGTACGCTGGCTGTATGTCCATCACGAAGAAGGTAGTTTTAAGGGTCTGTGGGCCAATCTACACAGGCAAATCAATCTCTCCAAGCACTGATCTCTTAGAGCCATCAAATGCTCTCACCACCAAGTTACTTGGACGTAATGCCAAACCATCATACTCCAGCTTCACTAAGGCTTTCTTTGAGAGAACGTTGAGTGAAGACCCAGTGTCCACCAGTACATGGGAAAGAACAGCACCTTTGCATTCTAAGGTGATGTGCAAAGCCTTGTTATGGTTGCATCCCTCCGTTGTTAAATCAGCGTCTGTGAAGCCCAGTCCATGACTGGTGTTAACATTTGCAACCACAGTTTCTAATTGATTAACAGTAATCTCTTCCGGCATATATGCTGCGTGCAGGACTTTCAACAATGCATTCCTATGGGCTTCGGAACACATTAGCAATGATAATATAGAGATTTTGGAGGGTGTCTGATGAAGCTGGTCCACCACTTTGTAATCACTCTTCTTGATTATTCTCATGAACTCGTCCACTTCTTGTTCAAAAGACGTCTTCTGAGTTTCTTTAACAGTTGGCTCTTTAGATACCACATTCTTTCCTTTTGCTTTAGCAGCAGCATCTGCTTCAGCATTGGGCCTTGGTGTTTGTGAGGCAAAAAGGCGTCCGCTTCTGGTGAAGCCTCCGTCTCCCCCAACATTGTCAACTTGTGGTGAGGAGGTTGATGAGTCTAGAGTGATTTTCTTCCCGTCGCAGTAGAGATCAGAGCCATAGTGCCAAGGTATGGCATTACTGCTTTCATAAGGAACAGGTCCAGGTACCGTAATGGTGACCGAAATGATTGTTGCAGCGGAGGGAACTGTGATAGTATGCGGATCGTAATATATTGTGACTGGAGATCTGACAGGAGGTATTGCAGTTTGTTGTTGAAAATTGTTGCTAGGAGGAACGTTTGTCGGGTCATAGTATATCGTGACCGTTGAGACATCTTCATTAATGCTTGTTGGTGTTGTAGGCAATTCTGTTGATAAAATGGGTGCTGATGTTGTAGAAGAAAATGGTGCTGAACTCTGATCTGTTGAAATAATGGATGGAGTGATTGCTGGTGTTGTTGATGAATCGGTGGGAATTATGGTTGTTGCAGTTGTAGGAGGATATGTTGTTGCCGAAGAAGGGATTGTTGATGTTGTAGGAGAATCCATTGTTACTGAAGAAAGAGTTGTTGGAGGTGCTGTTGTAGTAATCTGTAGAATTCCATCTCTAATGAGGCCATCTATGCCAAACCTCAGCTTCTCACAACTATTAATAGTAGTTTTGCACAATTCGTAGCAGGCCCCACAGTCTGGGAACACTTGGCATCTTAAGAGTTGAGTCTTAACCTCAGCCAGCGGTGTTTGAATCTGTGCAGCATTGTCAATCAGTGTAGATGGTTGATCCTCTTCTATTGCATTAATCCTGGGCCCACCATGATTAGGCATAGGATTCCTGTTGACATTCGGAGGAGGTGTGAAATTGAGAGCTTTGGAATCGACCAAATCCTGAATCTTCATCTGTAAGGCTCTACACTTATCAGTATTGTGTCCAAGTGCGTTGGAGTGAAAGGCACACCGGGAATTAACATCATAATTCTTCGGGAGATTGAGAGGATCTGGTGGAGCCAACGTCCTTAGCTCAACTAGGTTAAGTTTCAGGAGTTGTGGCAGTAAAGCAACATAAGGCATAGGGATTGGGTCAATCATCCTATTTGCTTGAGATGGCCTTTGTTGGAAGGGACGCTCCTATTGGTTGTTGTTGTTGTTGTTGTACATTCTTTGTTGCGGAAAATGAGATTGTTGCTGTTGATAGTGATGTTGTTGTTGTTGTTGAGGATATAATGGTTGTTGTGGAGCTGGAGCCGGGATAGTAACGGCTGCTAATGATCTGTGAGAATACTGAGGTCTGCCCCTGCTGGCATGAATAACGTTAGTTTCACCCGCCCTCCGGGGTCCTGCAAAAGGTTTTCTGGGATTGCTGGAAGAGCTTGCACCATTGTCAGATATTTTGCCCATCTTCAAAAGACTTTCAATTCTCTCACCAGCTATAACTACATCAGCGAAGCTAGTAGAGAAGAATGCAGCAAGTCGGTAAATATAAGTTCCCTGCAAGGTGTTCATAAACATGTCATCCATCTCCCGTTCAGACATGGGTGGCTGGACAGCAGCAGCAAGCTGTCTCCACCTCTGAGCATAATCCCGAAAGCTTTCTCTTGAAGACTGAGACATGCCCATTAGAAGAGTTCTATTGGGAGCCATGTCTAGGTTGTACTGGTACTGACGGATAAAGGCCTCGGCCAAGTCTTTCCAACATCTTATGGTGGCCCTCGTCAGGTGCGAATACCATTCTCTTGAAGCTCCAGTCAGACTGTCCTCAAAATAGAACATCCATAACTTCTCATCCATGGTATAAGCCTTGAGTCTTCCCAAGAAAGATTGCAGATGAGTACGCGGGCATGAGGTACCATTATATTTCTCAAGGAATGGGGGTTTGAATTTGTGGGGAATCCTCACCCCATATAATAACCCCATATCCATCACGTCAAAGCCTAAAGAATTTTGAGATTCTAATGATCTTAACTTTTCAGCAATCTCATCCAGTCTTCTATCGTACACCTCATCCCCAGCTCCAACAACAGTGAATTGTTCCTCTTGGGGGTCCTCCTGCAATATCCTGCCTGCAGCTGTGTTTCCTGGAACATTCCCATTAACATTAGGGTTCAAATGGGGTCCGAACTCTAGTGGTTAATGCGGAGCTGCCCGCGCTCATTATTGCTAGTTCCTCCTGTTCCAGGGTGAGGCTCTTCAAGTGTTTGTCTTTCCACCAGCTCTCTCAGCCTTTCTTGACTCTAGGCTAAGCCAGTCATTACTGCCATAAACTGGGTCATTTGGTTCCTCATTTCGACCCTTTTGTTTGCCATCTGATTTCTCACTTTAGTCAGGTCCTGATGTACCTGATCCATTTGAATGCCGGGAAGGTTGTTACGGGTAGGGTACCGGTGTGCACGGTTGACAGGGAACACTCGGCGACAAGCAATATTTCCTGAAATCAGAGCGAAGTGAGAAACAAAAAATAATAAACAAAACCTACAAAACAAAGAAAAAGGTTAGTATGCAATGGAGTATGGTTATTTGTTTTCCAAGGTATCCGGTTTGGTTCTTGGTTTTGACCTTTCCAGACCTCGAGGAGATGCTTGATGATGTTGAGAGGAAACCCACCAAAATAAACAAACTGATATATATTACAAATGATAATAATACAAGGTTTGTTTACAACACAGGCCCATGGTGGGTCAAAAGAAATACAACAATCAAAAGAAAAAGTACATCCAAAGAAAAGAAATACAAACAACAGAATCAGACATCCAACCCGAAGTCATCCTCCTTGACTTCCTTCAGGAGAGCCTCCGTCACTGGACCAGCTGGGTGCTCTGTAATAGTCCGAATGAGAAGGTTCCTGGTAGCGATGGCACTAGTCAGCTTCTTATGCCTGTCCTGATCCTTGGATCTCTTTATCCCTGCTCGGAGTTTCAACCCTGATATCTCCTTCTGGGCTGCCAACAAAGCTTCCTGCTGCTTCTTCTCATTGGCTTCCAACTGCTCAATCTTGGCTTGTATCCTCTGGTCTTCTAGTGCACGGGCATCGGTGATCCTGACCCACCTAGCCTGACTTTCTTCTAGATAATGCTCAGCCCTAGCTTTCTGAATCTTGGCCTCCTTGCAGGCATTCTTCAATATCTGTTCCCCGGCTCTTGCTTTCTTGATGTAGTCCTCTGTCCTTTCAATCTTGGTCAGATGCTCAACCTTGAGCTTCTCCAATCTCTCAATGTCTAGACGACCATCACTTCTTTCCCAAAGAGTCTTCTTTAAAGCCTCAGATAACCTCTCATTCCTTTCCTTCAACTTTTCAAATTCTTCCAGGCTGACAGTTGTTGCTGGCTGTACAGTAGAGGGTCCAGGGGTGTCCTCCAAGGTGAAGGGCATTCTGGTAATCTGATCTCTAGCACGGGACCAATCTGAGTACTGAGCTGAAGCAACATTGTTACACTTCCCAAGAATAGCAGTACCTTTGGTTTGGATGTTGTCCCAGGCCCAAACAGCTTGCCTGACAATAGCGGAGCCAGATTGGATCTCACAAAATAGGGTCTCAGCTAAATCCTGTTCCCTGGGAGGGTGAACCAAGGCATACCCCAATTGCCTTTTAAATAGCAAAGGGTTGTAGTTGATGCAACCTTTTACTCCTATAAGAGGCACATTAGGGTATTGCCCACAACTGGTGATAATGTCCTTGCCTTTGGTGCTCTGGGTGCACCATCTGATGTCATCTAAAGTCAAGGAGATGAACCTCTTGGCCCAGTTCTTCTGCTGATGTGGGTTCAGGAAAGCATCTGTTTTAGGCAGGTGTCTGAGTAGCCAAGAGTAGAACAAGGGAGCACAGCATCTGACCAACTTCCCCCTTTGCTTTTCATTTCTCTAGTGGACGGAGTAGTAAAAATCCCCTAACAGTGTAGGCACTGGGTTCTTTAGCATGAACAAATGGATGGCATTATTACTAACAAACTTGGGCTCATCTGCAAACAATATAGCCCCATATATGCTGAGGGCTAAGAGTGCACAGACTGCCTTCCATTCTCCCACTGTAGCCTTCAGGATGACCTGAGATATCAAGAAGTCCAAATGTAAACCAGGAATCCCAACTTTTGTAGTCATGTTTTGCTCAATAAGGGCAGGCTCCAAGTACAATGCCCTTGCTATCTCTTCACTTCTAGGAGCAGTCATCTCTGGGTTGAAGGGGATCCCTCCTCTGATAGGTACTCCAATCAACAAAGAAAACTCTTCCAATAGAGGTCCTATCTGAAAGTATGGAAAGGTGAAGCATCTAAGAGGAGGGTCATAGAACTGCATGCATGTGTGGATCATGCTCCTCTGAGATGGATCAAGATCCATAACCATATCCAAAATACCCCCATAGTGCTCTCTGAATAGAGGGATGTGGTTAGGTGTGATGAGTGACTGGACCTGCCTGATACCAGTCAAATAAGGCTCAAAGAAGTGATAAGATATGTTGCTCTTCCTTGGAGTAGCCATGAGTGCTGATGAAGAGGCTTAAGACAAGTGCTGATGAAGATCACTGACTAACAAGCTGGAAGGAAGTCTCTGATAAGTTGATACAGATGATGAGGGTGCTGAAGGAGATAGTTGAAGCAGATGCTGAAGAAGATGATTGAAGCAGAGGTCTAAGCAGTAGAAGGGGTCAAAACCAAAACCAGATATAATGAGGTGGATACCCTGAAAGACAAATAAACAAATGTTAAATGATGCGATGATGATGTATGCAAATGATATGCAAGGGTTTGTGATCAAGAGCTGGGTCTGATTCTCTGTCCTGATATAAGTCCATGTATGCTCAAAGGTCCAGATGAAGGCTCAGAAATCCAGTAACCCAGGTGGGGGCTCAAATAAAGAGCCACATATCCGGGGTTAATCACAAGAACTGTCCAAAGTGGAGTATTCTTAAACAATACAGTAACAGGGTATGATGTGGTCAAGGGCTCCTGCAAACCTGTAAACAACCCAACCCCCTCACATGTAGTGTTCTAGAACAAGGATCCTCAGACTTGGATCAGTTATGAGAAGTGTAAACACTTCTAACTCGGAGGTACAATGTTTACAATAACCATAAAGGATCCTCCTCTAATTCACCCCAGATTTTGAAGGTCATAATAAAGGTTATCCAGACTTAGTAGGCTTCCCAGATAGCCCTAGCACTACAGGAAATCTGTAGCACAGAGTTCTAAAGAAGAAACCCATATCTGAACCGTGTTTCATATTCCCGCACCAGACCGAAATGGAATGGGAAAGAACATGAACCACTCTAGCCTAGGTGTCACTCAGGTCCCATGTATAGGACCTTAATCACTCAGTAGAACCCCCACCCACCAAAATAGAAAACCAGCTCCAGCAATGACAGTATGAAATATGCATAAGACTGTAAAGAAAGCAGTAAATAAAGCAGTACATAAAGCAATAAATAAAGCAAATAAATATACACAATTAGCACATAACACCCCAGTAAACACAAATCAAACAAGCGCTAGGAGGAACCCACAAAAAAAAGAACCAGAAGCCCTGGTTGCAGTATAAGGATCCCCAGCAGAGTCGCCAAGTTGTCGCTCCCGAAGATTTGCATCCCGGTACAAGCGCGAACGGTCGGCGAAAGAGAAGAAATGAATAGAGTCGCCAACTAGGCATTTTTATCCCGAAGGAAAGGTAATGCTGCATAAACCTAGAGAGAGATGGATAAAACGATCGCAAACCAGAGAAACTGAGAAAGGGGGTTGGTTACAACCTGGGAAGGTATTAGCACCCAGATTGTCCGTCGTACTTGACGGGATCCACGCTCGAAAGTTTGTGTTTAAAGGGGTAGTGTCAGTGCTATCTGTGTACAAAAGCTGGAAAAAAGAATGCAAGTGTCAATGCAAAAGATATGTGAAGTGAAATAAAGGAGTGTCAGTGTAAAGAAAGAATTAAATGCTCAAGACTATGAGGCTAAGAGAATAATGCTGGAAGAGGGGAAATATACAGAGACTTTTGTTCGATAACTGTTAAGTTATGCCTACGTATCCTCTCGTGCAATGAGGAAGTCAGAACACCGTAGTTCTACTCAAAGAGACTGAAAGATAAATTGACTGGTGAACTGCTTGCTTGTCTATGCTCAAGTGTATGACCTGTCTGGCTCAGGTGCAAACTGTCTTGCATTAGACGGAAGAAGCGGGTTCTCGTTTGTGAGCGAATGAGATGAGAAAAGAATCCTGGAGGAGACGATTATTGTTTGTTTTTTATGCTTTCAATCTTTTATTGCTTTTTTTTTGTATTTATCATAAGTTAATGAGCTTAAGCCTAAACCAAGGGTTAGTAAACTCATCACATCTTCCCTCTGATTAGGGGTAATGAGAATGCCTTAAGTATGAAGTAAACACCTCACACTTAATCACCATGATGTAGGATTAAGATCATTAACCTACTTGTAATTATTTAGATGTTTTTTTGGAGTTTTTGTTTAGTGTTAAGTAATGAGTTTAAGCCATAACCAAGGATTTAATAGACTCATTACACCATCCTAATAGAAGGATAATAGATGAGAATATTTAAGCTGAGAAAGGCTCCTCAACTTAATCCATGATTAGGGATTAACCTCATGACAAAACAAAGCCTTTATTAAAGTGGATTTTAGTTAAGGGTAAGGTTAAGAAATGGATTTTATGGTTTGTAAGACAACTTGAGGGGGACTTGTCCATTAACACTAGGGTTAGTCCTTCTTAACCAATTAAGGAAGAATTAGAACCCTAATGCAAGGCCCAAGTTACAAGCTTGATGTTTTAGTGATTATTAGATGAATTGATTAAAGGATTTAAACACATTAAGGGTTTAACACTTAGGATTAAAGTTATACACTCCATCCTAATAGAAGGATATAGGCATAACCCTGGTCACAAAGCCTTAAAACCTTTAAGGTTTAGTCCTTGATTAAGAGATGAGAAGAGAAGACACAAAGATGACAAAAAGGTAAAACTAATGGGGGACTAATCAAACCCTTATTGTGATCATTCTTGGGTATTCCTAGGGTTTATGAGGCTTGCAAGAAGTCTTCAAGAAGAGCCACCAAGGAAGAAGCAAAGATGGAAGGAGGAGAAGCAGAAAGAAGCAAGTCAACTTACTTCACTTAAGAAGATAAGCTGCTTGAAGAAAGAAAGTGAGGATGGTACATGAATGAGCAAGCTCAATCAAGTACAAATACAAAATGCAGGAATGATGCAAGAGAGAGATGAGAAGAGATTATGAGAAGTGAAGGCAAATTCACCTCTCAAGGTAACTTACCACCTGAAAAGTTAGTAAAAGGAAATGAAAATGAAATGAAAATGAAATGAAAATGAAAAGTATGCAATGATGCAAACCAAAACCAGAAGCATGTTCATGATGTTAATGATGCTAAGAGGTGACATAAATGTATGTCATGAGATGAAGATGATCATACAAAGGATGGGAATGCAAATGAAGCATATAAGAGGCATGAAAGTTTATGAATGCACATGAAATGAATTGAAAGCAAAACATGGCAAATGGATGATGCAATGATCAAACATAATTCTAATATGTCCTAGGATGTCTTATGAATCATGTGAATGCACAAAATGGCATGGCAAGTTCTTATGTGCAAGCATATGCAAGATGAATGCAAATGAAGATGCAAAATTAGGGTTATATGAACATGTGAGATGCAAAACTCAAAGACAGAAGCAAATCAAAGGATAAAAAATTGAAAATGGACTCAAAGGAACCCTAAACCTATATTAGTTCATCATCCAAAGGGGGAGGTCAGAAGCTTAACCTAGAAGGACATATGATTTTTCTAAGTTTCTAGGGTTTTAAGGGTGATCCTAAAGGTAAAATGCCAAACAAATTGAAAATGAAGGATAAAAATGAAACAACAATGTTTTTAGATGCTTGAAACCATGTATAACACAATGCAAGAAGAATCATTCACAAACTCACTTTGGTTCAAACGTTATGAATTTTTGAAGTTAGGGTTAAAAATATTCAAGTTTAAGAACCCTAAATCAATTGAAAAATGTCAAAGTATGATCAAAACCAAAAAGAAATTTGTGTGGTGAGTTTGTAAATGCTTCTAAATGCATAAGAATGTTCTCTGAATTTTTTTTGGGATTTTTAAATACCTAAATGTATTTTTAATTAATTAATTCTCATTAACTAATTTAAAAATAATCATTTAAATTATTTAAAAATATTTTTTAATGCAAAAAATAAAAATAAAAATATTTTTGGGTTCTGAAAATTAATTAAAGTTTGGATAAAAAATTTCAGAATTTTTTGATGTCATTTACTATTTTTAAAAATTCGTACAAATTAAATAAAGAAAAATGAAATAAAAATAAATAAAAGGGAAAGTATGCAGGATGGAGAGCTGAGATTCAATCTGGGTTTAAGTTTGTTGACCACGCGCCATATCCAAGGGTCACAATTCAAACCTAGCTAATTTCAGTTAATTAGGTTAATTAAAATAATTAGGGCTTAATGAGATCATCCAGGCCATTGGTTCACACACGGGAAGCTTCATCCTACGCTCCAGATTTAAACTCACCCCTAAACCCTAATTAAGCATTAATGACTTTCAGGTGGCCGGAAATGACCTCCGGTCATCTTCTCCGGCCACATCCTTCCCTGAGAATTTCAATCTCACTCCCCAGGCCATTTCTAGAGCTCTAAAGCTCCAGATTCACTCTTCTCACTCCCCTAAACCTAAATCTAACCTCAAACAAGATTTATTTTCAACCATTAACAATATTCGAAGCCAAGAACAAAAAATGCAAAACTTTCAGACAAGCCATACATCCTAATTTCTTTATCATTTTCAATAATTCATAGTTCATCATGCTCAGGGGATCACACTTAACCATTTAAGAACTTAAAATAAAGCTTCTGGAAAAATGAATTCGTATGGCTACCTGAGGTGAAGCTTTCAACCCTGGAGCTTTTTGGCTGCTTCTCTGGTCCAAGATGTCTCTAGTGAACTTCCTGAGGAGTTTGCAATGCTTGTATGGAGTTTTTTATGGCTGGTTTGTGAGTTGGATGAAGCTCAGTTCAAAGGGGGAAGGAAATCGTGTTTTTGATATGGTGGCTTTTAGGGCAAAATGAATGGTGGGAAATGATCAGTGAGGGAAGCTGAGGTGAATGGTGGAAGAAATTTGAAGAATGAATGGTTGAGTTGAGAGATTCGATAGAAAATGCAAAGAGGGAGGTTTTTATGAACTATGGTGATGCTGATGATTCTGGCTGTGTTCTTGTGTCAAGTGGCTTGTATTTTGTCTATGTATCAAGCTGTGATAGGCCTGTGGAGTTGGTGTGGGCTATGCTGATTGGTATGGCTTGTTTTTCAAAAAGTCATGGTTATGTGTCCTTTGAGGTATGGGCAAGTTCAGGCCAAGGACAAGGGCATGTCCTGCGCAGCATGATTCATGGACAACCATGGAAATGAGATTGAGGCAAATCAGCAAGTGGATTGAAGTTTATGAGGGGTTTTGCAATTTTGGCAAAGTTTGGCCCTTTCTTGATTTCTTCATGTACAAGCCATGGAATGGAGTGATTCAAAGCACAAATCTGATTTTTAGGCATTGCACAATGTTTGTATGATGATTAGAAGTCAATTTGAAGTCACAAATTTGCTTGGCATGAGGTTTTGCAAAAATCCCTCTTTGGCATGAAACTTGAAATTATGTGATTTTTGCAATCTTTGGAAAGCCATAACTTGAGTTCCAAAATGAATTAGATCTTGTTCTTGTACTTTTTGAAAAGGGAATGATCCAATCTACAACTTTCATGACCAATAATTTTTCATTTGAAGCATTTTTGGTTGAGAAAGAGGAGGTTGAAACTTTCCCAAAATGGAAAGTTTACATTACAAGTCATTTCCATTTTTGGCAACTTTTGGTTTTGCTCACTTTTCTTCAAATTTGTGAACTTCTAAGCACTTCAATGATCAAATAAATACCATATAACTTCATTTTGATGAAAAATCCATTTTGGTTCCATGTTGGGGGGCCTTAGATGCCCTGATTTTGCTCTGACTTGCTCAGGAAGTTACCCAATGATCAGATGACTTCCACAATGAATTTTTCCATCAAACTTGGTATGTATGATCCTTATATCATATAGAGACCAATAGAAACAAGAATGACCAAACAATTTGGAGTTATGTCCTCTGAAACCAAAACCCTAATTTTAGGTCATCTGTGCAGTTAAACCTGGCTCTGCTTCCATGACTGGCCAGTTCTTGTGATTTTTGAACTTCTTTGTTCTTTGGAAGATATAATATGATGATTGAACATACATGGACCCTCTTGAGATGATTGAAGAACTTTGGGGTGGCTCAAATGAATCCTGGATTGCTCAGATCACAAACCCTAGATGCAGATGAACTTGTTCGCTCAAGTCATCCGGATGTCACCCAATTGTTCGAGGTGGTCAAACGTCTTAGCTGGAGGCTAAAGGATATAGAGATTCACAGGGCCTAGTTTCTTTTATTTGTGTCGGATTACCTACAGGCTTGTTGTGGGAGTCCTTTATTCGCTGGCTATTTTTTCTTGTTGTAAGAACTTGAAACCCTTCGGGGAAATCTTTTATTACTCTCGACTTTCATTTCATGTTATTTGATATGGTTCAAATTTCTGATTTTTGTCTATGCACCGACACATGTTTCAGGCTCCGCTTCATCACAGTTATCTTATATGAGCTTCATACGAGTTTTTCTTCTCAAAAGTCAAAGTCCTAAAGGCCATCTGGACTTTCACATTTTTAAATACCGGAATGGGGATATAAATGACTTTGAGAGTGATAGAACACAACATTTGCATATCATTCATATCATGTTTGCATTTTTTTAGGTTGTCTAGGTTTCCTAACTTATTTGTTTATTCAGGAAGGATTGCGGATCATCATCTTAACAAGTACGCCACTCGCCAAAATCAAAGAAACAACGTGGATGTTGTTCAAACTGAATTGGATGAGCTCTGCACACGCATGAATGATTTCATGAACATGATGCAAGGGGTTTACCTGGGGCAACAAGAGTTACAGGCTATGGTACAAAGGCTTTATGTGCCACAGGTGGAGACTCCAGGTGTCGGAGTCAACACATATGCACGAGGTAATCCTGTCAACACCACTGGTGTGCCAACAGGGATTGAAAGGCCTCCTACACGTGTGGGTATTCCTATTCCAGTTCATCATGTGGAAGACAATCAAGCTGACCAGTTCTCTATGCAGAATGAGGAATTAGGATTTGGTGTTCGGGGTAATCATTGTGACATCCAGATGTTGGTTGAAAAGGTCTAGGCTCTCTAGTGCAAGGATACCTTGGGAATTGACATCTCAGACATAGGATTTGTTCAGGGTTTGGTGATCCCACCAAAGTTCAAGGCTCCCGGTTTCGATAAGTACAATGGAAGTTCCTGTCCTAAAACCCACCTTCAAGCTTACTACCGTAAGATTGCTGCTTACTCTATGGACGAGAAGCTCTGGATGTACTTCTTCTAGGATAGCTTGTCCGGAGGATCCCTCGAATGGTATATGAAGCTGGAACAAACTGATTTTCGTAATTGGAAGGAACTTGGAGAGGCATTCTAAAAAAAATACTAGTACAACATTGATATTTCCCCTAGTAGGACTCAGTTACAAATTTTTTCGTAGAAGAATTCTAAGAGCTTTAAGGAGTATGCGCAAAGGTGGCGCGAGCTAGATGCCAGAGTTTAACCACCTCTGCTTGAGAGAGAGGTGGTAGACTTGTTCATTGATACGCTCCTAGGGTATTTCATGGAATGCCTCGCGGGGTGTTCATTAAGTCGTTTCTCTAACATCATACTGACAGGAGAGAGGGTCAAGAACTAAATAAAATAAGGTAAAATCCAGAAAAATGGTGCTTCTACATCCGGATCCAAGAAGCCATTTACAAACATACAAAAGAGAAGGGATGGGGAAGCATGAGTAGTATACACCCAAAGAAAGAGAGGGAATCAAAATCTGTACTACCAAGCTGCAGCTGCCACTATTCTAGCTGCAACTAATCAACCTGCACCACAGCCGCAACAACGTCAACAAAATTTCCAACAACAAAGAACTCCTAGATAGTATTATCCACCAAGACCAAAAGATAGACACATTGAAACACCGTCAATGTCATATTCACAATTGTTGCAGAATCTTCTAAAATTACAGATGATCTAGCTCCAAACTTTAACACCGCCAAAGCCTGGACATATCCCAGAAGGTTATGACGCCAATGCCCACTGTGAGTTTCATTTTGGAGCTCCATGTCACACCACAGAGAAATGAAAAGCTCTTAAACACTTGATTCAAGATATGTTGGATTCAAAGGCTATCAATTTTTCTCCCACTCCAAATGTTTTGCAAAGTCCCATGCCTCTGCATGGGAAGTCAGTAGGGGCAGTGGAAGATGGTGATAGATTGAACTTAGTATGTGATGTCAATTCTCTGAAAACCCCTTTGTTAGTAGTGAATAATTGTTTGGCGAAGAAGGATCTCTTCCCGGGCTGCGGGGAGGTTTGTCCAGAGTGCGAAGAGTCTACTAACAAATGTGAAAGATTGAGGACATGTATTCAAAAACTGATTGATGATGGAGGTATTTAGTTTGATCGAATCGTTAATGAAGAAGATGAGATCTCTAAAATGACTATCTACTTCACCCCGGTTGAAATCCCAATGCCAGGAAGATCAGCGCCAGTCACGTTTACTACTCCAGGGCCTGTGCCATACCAGAGTGAAAGAGTTGTCCCGTGGCATTACAGGGCAGAAGTTTATTGCAATGGCCAAAGGTAAGATGTAACTACATCAGGGGCAGCTCAACATCATATTGAGAATGTAGGGGTTGGAGGATTTATAAGAAGTGGAAAGTTGTTTGCACTTCAAATGTTGAGGAATAGTGGGGAGTCATCAAATGATAATGCAGAAGCCCAGGCTAAGGGAAAGCAAGTTGTGACTGATGACATACTTACTCCTGGTTCGGACTTTAATTTTGATAAAAAAAGCTAAGGAGTTCTTAAGGATCATCAAGAAAAGTGACTACAAGATAATCGACCACCTTCAACAGACTCCTTCCAGGATCTTCATTCTATCCTTATTGATGTGTGCTCGGAATCCCACATAAAGGCTTTGTTGAGAATCTTGAATAACGCCCATGTTCCGCAAGAGATATTTGTGAATCAACTCGAGACAGTTGTTGCCAGTGTAAATGCCAGTCATGAGTTGGGATTTACAGATTTTGATCTGACTACAGAAGGGTGCAATCACAATAGGGCTCTGCACATTTCAATGGAGTGTAAAGGGGATGTTCTTTCCCATGTACTCGTTGATACGGGATCCTCATTAAACGTGCTCCCGAAAAAGGCCTTGATTAAACTAGACTATGATGGAGTAGTGCTCTGACCTAGTGAATTGGTAGTTAGGGCGTTCGATGGTTCGAAAAGGTCCATTTTTGGAGAGTTAGAATTAGCGATCAAGGTGGGTCCCCATGTTTTCAACATGACCTTCTACGTCATGGATATTCAACCTGCCTACAGTTTCTTGTAGGGACGTCCTTGGATTCATGTGGCTGGGGTTGTATATTCTACTCTACATAAGAAGTTGAAGCTCATCATGGATGGACAAATCGTCACGGTATGTGGAGAGGAAGACATCTTTATAATCCATCTCTCTTCCTTCAAGTACGTGGAGATGGATGGTGAGATATACGAAACCCGTGCCAAGCTTTCGAGCCAGTCAAACTGAAGTAGCGTCATCATTAACATCCATTTCTGAGGAGAAGAAAAAGGGTGTATCCATTGCATCCTACAAACAAGCTCTCAAGGTGGTTGAATCAGGAAACAATGAAGGCTGGGGCAAGATGGTCGAGGTCCCCAAAAAGGAATATATGTTTGGAATTGGTTACAATCCTTCTCAAGTAACGTCAGCACAATATGCCAGAGGTTATAAAGGCCCAATTACTTTCTCTAGTGTTGGATTGGTGGATCACATCCGTATCTGAGCCATTTAAGAGGAAGTAATTGATAGTGACTATGAAATAGACATATGGATATGGCCGAGTATCCCAGAAGTGGAGCTCAACAATTGGTCGTCTGAAGAGATCATCACTATTACGCAGTATCAAGAGTAATTGACTTATGTTCTTATTCTAGTGTGAAAGCTCTACATCTTTCCCAAGGCGTTGTAGCTCATTATAAGGGCATCTTTGTTTCAATATGCAATTTTAATCATCAATAAAATGGACAATTTTTGTATTCATTCATGATGTTCCCTATCTTTCATTTTTGTTTTCTTACAATAAATGGCAATGTACATTTTTTCATTTTTCATTTTTCCTCACGCTTTGTCTAAGTATGAATCATCATTCATGCAGATGCACCCCGTTGGGTCTTATTGATGACAATCTTGCTATGACTCAATATGACTTTGACAATCCAATTTACCAAGCCGAAGAGGAAGGTGAAGAAGATTGTGAATTTCCTAAAGAGTTAGCCAGGTTGTTGAAGCAATAGGAGATGGTGATTCAGCCGTATGAAGAGGTTATTGAGATTATAAAACTTGTACCAAAGAGGCAAAGAAAGAGGTTAAGAACGGGGCCGCATTAGAAGAATATGTGAAGAGCCGATTGATTTCCATGCTCCTAGAGTATATTGATATCTTTGCCTGGTCTTACTAAGACATGTCGAGACTTGATATCGATATTGTAGTACACAGGATGCTGCTCCAAGGAGATTGCCCGTCAGTGAAACAGAAACTACGTTTTCCTTCATGGACGACTTTTCCGGTTACAACCAAATCATAATTTCTCCAGATGATATGGAGAAAACTACATTCATCACCCCTTAGGGAACTTTCTTCTATAAAATGATGTCATTCGGTCTAAAGAATGTTGGGGCAACTTACCAACGGGCAATGGTGACTCTCTTTCATGATATGATTCATCATGAGATTGAAGTCTATGTTGATGACATGATTGCAAAGTCACAAATAGAGGAAGAGCACCTAGTCAACTTAGCCAAGTTGTTTGACAGGCTGCAAAAGTTCAAACTAAGGTTGAATCCAAACAAATGTACCTTCGAAGTGCGCTCCGGTAAACTGTCGGGGTTCATAGTAAGTGATAAGGGGATTGAGGTTGATCCTGCAAAGGTGAAAGCTATTCAAGAAATGCCAAAGCCTAAAACGAAAAAATAAGTGTGTGGCTTCTTAGGAATATTGAACTACATTGCATGGTTCATGTCTCACCTAACAGCTACATGCAAACCACTATTCAAGCTCTTGAGAAAGAATCAGGCTGTCAGGTGGAACGATGACTTTCAAATGGCTTTCAACAGAATAAAAGAGTATTTACAAGTACCTCCAATCCTCACGCCTCCGGTTCCGGGGAGACATTTGATTATGTATCTTACAGTACTTGAATGGTCAATGGGCTGCGTTCTCGGTCAACATTACGAGGCGGTTAGGAAAGAGCACGACATCTACTACCTAAGCAAGAAGTTCATAGACTGTGAGTCCAGGTACTTAATGCTTGAGAATACATGCTGCACACTGGCATGGGTTGCTAAGAGATTGAGGCAATACATGCTTACTCAAACAACCTTATTGATTTCCAAGATGGATCCTATCAAGTACATATTCGAGAAATCAACACTAACCGAAAGGGTTTCCCATTGGCAGATGGTCTTGAATGAATACAACATCCAATATACCTCCCAGAAAGCCATCAAGGGGAGCGTATTGTCAGACTCTTTGGCTCAATAACCAATTGATGATTATCAACCAATGAAGTTTGAGTTCTCTGATGAAGACATCATGTTCCTCAAATCGAAAGATTGTGAAGAACCACTCTCGGAAGAGGGGCCAGACCCTGAATCCAAATGGAGTCTGATGTTTGATGGGGCCGTCACCATGAATGGCAATAGAGTTGGTGTCGTCATTATCACACCAGAAGGAGTTCACATTCCTTTCACTACCAAGTTGACGTTTGAATGCACCAACAATGAGGCAGAGTATGAAGAATTCATAATGGGGATTGAGGAGGCGATTAATTTACGAGTTAAGACCCTCGATATCTTCGGTGATTCAGCTTTGGTCATAAATCAAGTTAACAGAAAGTGGCTTGTCCATTAACCACATTTGATTCCATACAAGGACTACACCAGAAGGTTGTTGACATTCTTCACGACAATAAAGCTTCATTATGTACCTTGTGACGAGAAACAATTTGCTAATTCCCTAGCAACCTTGTCCTCCATGATTAAAGTCCAGCAATGGAACTATCTGCCCAGAATTGTGGTGTCTCATCTTGAAAGGCCCGCTTATGTGTTTGCAGCCGATGTTACCGATGATGATAAGACTTGGTACTTTGATATCAAACATTTCTTGAAAATTCAAGAATACCTGACAGGGGTATCCAACAAAGATAGGAAGACCTTGAGGAGGTTGGTAGGGGGGGTTCTTCTTAAATCAGGATGATGTGCTATACAAAAGGAACTTCAACATGGTTCTACTTATATGCGTGGATAAACACAAAGAAGCCAGGTTAATGCAGGAAGTTCATGAGGGATCCTTCGGTACCCATGCTGGAGGACATGTCGTGGCAAAGAAACTTTTGCGGTCAGGGTATTATTGGATAACTATGGTATCTGATTACTGCAAATACTCCCGTAAATGCCATAAATGTAAAATCTATGCTGATAAGGTGCATGTGCCTCCTAATTCATTGAATGTCATGTCTTCTCCTTGGCCTTTTTCCATGTGGGGCATCGACATGATCGGAAAGATCAAGCCTACCGCTTCTAACAGTCATCGCTTCATTTTGGTTGCCATTGACTACTTCACAAAGTGGGTGGAAGAGGCGTCTAATGCTAATGTCGCCAAGCAGGTTGTAGCCTGATTCATGAAGAAGGACATCTTTTGTCAATACAGAATACCCGAGAGAATCATTACTGATAATGGTTCCAATCTTAATAACAAGATGATGGCAGATCTATGTCGGGATTTCAAAATCGAACATTACAACTCTTCTCTGTGCCACCCGAAGATGAATGGCATCGTCGAGGCGGAAAAAAAGAACATCAAGAAGATAGTATAGAAAATGGTTGTGACATACAAAGATTGGATAGAGATGTTGTCGTTCACATTGCATGGGTACCGGACATCCGTACGCGCATCGACTAGGGTAACACCGTTCTCACTAGTATATGGTATGGAGGAAGTCCTACCAATTGAAGTTGAGATTCCCTCCTTGAGAATAATGATGGATGTTAAGCTTGATGAAGCTAAATGGCTCCAGTCCAGATTCAACCAGTTGAGACTTATCGAGGAGAAACATTTAATAGTTGTATGCCATAGACAATTGTATCAACGACGAATGAAATGGGCATTCGATCAGAAGGCACAACCTCGATGTTACATACCCGGTGACTTATTGCTAAAGAGGATCCTTCCTCCTCAAACAGATCACAGGGGCAAGTGGACTCCCAATTATGAAGGTCCATTTGTGGTTAATAACCATGGATGGAGGAGACTTTCCATGCCCTATCAACACAGACGCAATTAAAAAAACTTCGTATAAAAGAGACCCACTGGAAAAAAAACAGAATAAAGAGTCCAGGCAAAAAAGGGCATCCCGACGAGTCAAAAACAGAATAAAAGGCTCGGGAAAAAGTTAGTGAAATAGACAAAAAATGTACACCTCTGAGTTGAAAAGCTGCATTGGATAACTCGGGAAATAAAGGGTATCCCGGTGGATTAAAACCCCGAAAGGGAGATCCACGCAAAAGATGGATTGAAACGAACAACTGCGGTCTGTGTTATCTGTGATCCGTCATCTACAATCAAGGATAATCTGAGGGTTAAGAATCAGTCCAATCATTTTCCTCAAAAAGCAAAGTGTACGGAGAGTCTTGAGGACATACTGGTCATAGCAGGGTGGGAACTTGATGAGATTCAATTTCACATTGGAATTAGGATAGTTTATTTTCCTTTTGTGCAATTTCCTCTTTCTAGGGATTTTTTCCTAGTGTAATGCCTATTCACATCCATTTTCAATTAATAAATGCATTTTCATTCAAATAATCTCTCATTTGTTTTTGTTTTCACCTACCATTGTTGATTGCAAAAACGTCCAAAATTGTGATAGATATTGCATTGTGAAGACATTGATGCTTTATAATACACACTTAAGAGTAAAACATTTGACATATGTCTTAATTGCTGAGTAACAGGGGTGGTGAATTCAGACCATGAACATGAGGCTTGCAGGTTTGCCTGACTTTATCTTTTGTAGGAGCTGTTAGTTGTGTTCGCTAATCTGCAGGTATGGAGTAAGGTGAAGCCATTTCCAGCACGAGGCGTCCAAGAAAATGCTTTTCCCCAAAATGCTTCATTGATCATGATTCCTCAGAAAGTCTCATCAGATTATCTTTTCTCCAACAGAGTAACAAGAAAAGGGTTGGTACTTCCTTGGTAGAGGGTATCATTAGCCATAAAGGCTTTATATCTCTCATCCCCAACATGAGACGCTTTATATCTTTTATCCCCAACAAGAGATGATCCAAAACTCTTACCTTCACCTGGAAGCTTTCTCGTTGATGTTCTTCATCATCCCCAGTAAAGTCGGAGATCGAAGTCTTCCCCAACAAAGCAATAAAAGGTCGGTATCCCCCAAGCAGAGAGTCCTCCTTCAACATAGAGATATTCTTCAGAAGAGTCTTCTTTTCCCCCAACAGTATATGAGGACTCCTTATTGCCCAACAAAATGTTTCCTCAATAGAGTATCAACCAACCCCTTCCTTAGCCAGGTCAGAAGGTTATTAATTCCTCAATGGAGTTCTACTGGTGGCGTACCTCCCAATCAAGTTCAAGCCAATTAGGACTTTCCCCCAGCAAGTTTCTCATTCTCGAGTTTCTCAAAGTCCAATTTATTTTTGGCAATGACGGCATTTCAGAGCCAGTACCATTAGCATCCTTACTAGCAGAGATGTTATTCCCTACAGGGATTCATGAAACCAGATCAGTTCTCTCCCCAGTAAAGTTGCAAGGGATACTTGTTACCTCCTCATCAGGAGATCACCCTTGCATCTGCATTCAGTAATCATCATCACATTTCCATCCTCTAAAGCATAGCATTTCCATCATTATGGAGCATTACGCCATGGTAAAATGAAAACATATGCAAATAAAGCATAAGATAGTTATGGTACCTCGCAAAAAAGCCCAAATCATTATTTTCTCAATCAGACCAAAGTATCCCCACAGAGCATGCAAAGTTCATTCCTTAGCATTATTACTCTTTCCAGTCAATACTTGTTATTCCCAGTTGATTTATTATCTAAGTATGATGGTATCTTTTCAAGCTCACTCACGATGTGTGTTGTTCGCTTTATAACCTAAGTATGTAAATGCTTTGAGATTCCATCTAAGTACGATGATCTTGTTTCTCTTGATTTATCATCTAAGTACAATGGTCTCTTTTCAAGCTCACTCACGGTGTGTCTTGTTCGCTTTATCACCCAAGTGTGGTAAATGCTTTGCGATTCGATCTAAGTATGATAGTCTCATTTCTCTTGAGTTATCATCTAAGTACGATGGCCTCTTTTCAAGATCACTCACAGTGTGTCTTGTTTGCTTTATCACCCAATTGTTGTAAATGCTTTGTGATTACATCTAAGTACGATGGTCTCATTTCTCTTGAGTTATCATCTAAGTATGATGGTCTCTTTTCAAGCTCACTCACGGTGTGTCTTGCTCATTTTATCACCCAAGTGTGGTAAATTCTTTGTGATTCCATCTAAGTATGATTGTCTTGTTTCTCTTGAGTTATCATCTAAGTATGATGGTCTCTTTTCAAGCTCACTCACAGTGTGTCTTGTTCACTTTATCACCCAAGTGTGATAAATGATATTCAATTCCGTCCAATTCCGATCTTTCTTATTTGAGTTGTCATCCAAGAATGACATTTTTCCATCATGTTTTCTTTTCCACACAGAGTACAAATTTTCTGGTTTATTCGGGTATTCAATCCCTTCATACCTTGAACGTCTGAAAGGAATTTCTACCATACATTCAGGTCTACAGTTGATTGAATAGGGGCAGCTGTAACACCTTAAAATTTTCTCTCTCATCTTCATAACATTTGGCATACAATTCTCATACATTGCATTGCATTAAAATCAAAAGAAAAGAAAGCATACATTCATTGGTTGAGGCCTAGGGTGTGTGATTAGTTGATTTGCAAAGTTATGGCTATTCAAAGTCAAGGAATAAGAGCCAAGTGCCTCCGAACAAGACTCAATGGTCTCTTATGGTCTACACAATCTCAATTGAATCCTCAAGCCATCAAATTAGGGAAAAGTCAATTGTACAGAGGAAAAAGTTAACTCCTGACTTTTTGAGGTCAAAATCATGTTCCAAAAGTTAAATATGTTCAATGATTAAAGTTTGATCAAGAAAAGTCAAGAGAATCATGGAAAAATCAAGAAATCACAAACCTACCTAAAATAGAAAGCCTCAAACTCCAGGCCTAAGTTGAGCTAATTAAAGAGAATATCTTGAGCTAATTAAAGCCTCAAACTCCAGGCCTAAGTTGAGCTAATTAAAGAGAATATCTTGAGCTTCAAATCCATAGCAAGAACATTTTTATTGGATCAAAATCGAGTGAGATATGATCAATCAAAGTTTGACAAAATTAGGGCCACATTGCCTAGAAGCCGGGTCATGGGCGTGCCAGAGGCTAGGAAATTCATCAAACAAGTGGTGTGCCAAATGTCCTTCCAGTTTTCTCCATCAAGAAGGCTCCAAATTAAAAAAGGTTGAACATCAACGTTGTTCATTTCCATATTCTCTACAACTTTCATGTGGGGCAAAATTTCATTTTATCAGAGGTTGAAAATATATGAGGCATCAAAGAGGGAACCATAAAGCTGAATGTGCCTTGGTCAACCTACCAGGCCTACACACCCATATGTCGCTCCCAGGATTTTCATCCTATTACAAACGCGAAAGTGGTACGAAAAAGAAACAAAATCGCCAGCCAGACATTTTTATCCCGGGGAAAGGGAAATATAATGTTGCACAAACCAGGGAGATGGAAAGAATGAGGTCTTGCAAACCAAAGAGACTGGGTTTGGGAGTCGGTTACGAACTGGGAAGGTATTAGCACCCTAGATCGCCTGTCGTACCCGACGAGCTCCATGCTTGCTTGTACTGTTTCGAAGGGTGAGGAAAAACTTCTACTAAACTAAAACTGCTACTAGAACTGGAAAGGAAAAGAACGGGAAAAATGTAGGGAAAATAAAGAAGTGTGCTCGAATGGGCCCTACCCTACTGCCTATGTATCTCATGGGAAATGAGAATCAGAGTCGCCGTAGTTCCCCAAACTAGGGAGGAAATTTTATTTGTGTTTTTTGGATTGAACTGTTATTCCTATGCTCAGGTGTTGCAGGCTCATCTGGAATGAGTGTGTTTACCGTCTTGCAAGAGACAATTCGAAGCGGGATCCTTTCATTTAAAGTGAAGAGGTGAGAAGAGAATTTCCAAGGGAAAGTCACTTATTGTTTTTTCAGTGTTTTTTAGAAGTTTTTTTGTTTGAGATTTGGCACAAGAAAGTGTATTCAAGTCCTATTCCAAGAGATCCAAGTAAGGAGAGGATCCCCAAGACTTGGTTCCAAAAATTAGGGCTTAAGTACACTAAGCCATTTGTATTCATTAAGTGTTTTGCCTTTTGAAGTGAAGAAGTGCTTTTTAGGCTTTTCTTTGTGAAAATGACTTCATGATTAGACTTGTACATCATGCTAGACAAGTTTGCACTATCCCAATATGGGATGAATACAAATGCCTCATGGCATAAGTCCATACACAAAAAGTCAATTCAATCCTTATTATATGTTTTTTAGCTTTTTATTTTAAGATGAGAGAGAAGCACCAAAAGGATCTTCAAAGGTAAAATGTCTAAGGGACACTACACCTAATGAAGTTATCATACTTGGATAAACCTATGTTAGTGAGGTTTGAGATCTCTATCTTAATGAAGAAGGAAGAAGAGAAGAAGAAAATAAAAAGGAAGAAGAAATGAGAAAGGATTAGAGAACAACTTACTTCTAAGATGGAAGTTAAGTTGCTTCCAAAGGGGATGGAAAGCAAATATGAAAAGCCAAAGCATATGGGATTCTTAACCAAACACAAGTATGAAAATTAAAAGGGAAAGGAGATGTTGGAATGTGGAAGCACATCCACATCCCTACAACTTACCAAAGCCCCTATAAGGTTAGTAAAGAAGTATGAAAGTTCAATAAGTAAACTGGAAACCTTGTAAACAAAGTAAGCAAATGAAAAGAAACTTAAGGTTCACAAACCTACCAATTCATAATTAAAACACAACAAATCTTAGAGAAACTCAAGAAACTCAAACCAAACCAAACAAATTCAAAGAATCACAAGAAGGATGGAGAAGTTCAAAGAAGATACTCATGAAGAAGTAAGAAGGAAAATGTGCATACATATGATCAAAGAAAAATTACTAACATCTAAGACAGAACTCGAAAATCACCTTTAAATACTAATGAAGAAGTAAGAAGGAAAATGTGCATACATATGATCAAAGATAAATGACAAACATCAAAGACAGAACTCAAAAATCACCTTTAAATGTCTAAAATCAACCTAAATGATCATGAAAACATTCATGAGTTAGTTCATGATAGAATGGGAAATGAGGAGAGAAATGTAAGCACATGTTCAAGTTATAAGACAAGTGAAGTGAAGATGAAAGTATATTATGCAAATATGATACACAATGGTAAAAGTCAGAACCTAATGTATAATATGACATACCAAAGATTCATAGGAAGTCATGGCAAGAGAATATGGCAAACAGACTCAAACAACTATGCAAACATGTAAAAGACAAGTCCTATAAAGAGATGAATGTTCATACTTAAAATGAGATGAAAAAGATGCAAAATGGCATACAATTATGGACACTTATGAATGAGGTCTGAAGCATGTCATATATGAAAATGAAAATGAGATGATGGAATGGTCATGTTAAAGACATACAAGTAAGCATAGAGGCCAAGGATGAATGCATAAGCAAAAATTAGGTCAAAAAGTCACATAGGATGTTCAAACTCAAACAATGGATCAACACATGCTAAATGCACTCAACAATGATCAAATATTATTCATACAAGTCTAAAAAATTCCTACAACTTAAATCAAAGACCTCAAAAGGTGGCACAAGTGCCTCATGCCATTAGGGTTAGAAGACATCTCATAATTATCAAGCAAATGTACCATCAAGCACAAGCAACCAAACAAATATCAAATGACACTAAAAAATTATGAAATTAAATTACAATTATCATTAACCAAGAATCAAGCAAAAATCAAAAGTTCTTACAAAAATTCAGAGAAGAAGGACTTCAAATGACCAAGCAAAGAGCACATAGATGCCATAGATCAACATGCAATGTTAAGGGAACAAAATGCAATAAAGAAAAATTTTAAAAATGAAACAAAAATATTTTCAGGAGGTTTTGGAAGTCATTAATAGAATACAAAAATAATGGACCAAAAATAATTTGTATGCTATGAGAAATAATTCTTGGAAGTTGGACTATCAAGATAGAAATCAATTAAAAAAGAAAAAAAAATTCTAAAATTATTATGAAAAATAAAGAAAGTTAGAAATAAAAAATATGAAAAATTATTTAAATTCTAAAATAATTCTCATGAATATTTTTGTGATTTTTGAATGCATAAAAATATTTTTAGAAAATTAAAAATGAAACTATGTAAAAATAAAATGATGGAGAAGCCAAGCCAGGGGTGCACAAGAAGTAATAAACATGTTGAAAATGCACTAGGCCTGAAATTCTGGTATGACAGACTCAAATGTCGAATATGATGTTGAGACATCTTATCTTTTACTTATAAACATTGCAAGGCATACACAACAGTATTTAAAAATTCTGATATATCAAATTCAAACATGTTTCACAATGTTTCGACATCTGATAGGACATTCAACTCATATACTGCACAAAATATAAAAAACAAAAACAAAAAAGCTGTAAAAAACACAATCAAATTGTTAACCCAATTCGATTAAACTCATCTACTCTGGGGGCTACCAAGCCAGGAAGGAAATCCACTATGTAGTATCAATTCAAAGACTTCTCAGCAAACCCCTACACTTTACAGTCTTCTCACTTAATCACTACCTATGCAACTTCTACTTAGGAACTCCTAAATATGAGAAACTCATCCTCACTTCCAATCACCTCAGTAATGTCTCACAGTCCTCAACAGTCATTTGCTGATATTGACCGCTCTTAACCTATACAACAATCCAAAACAGAAGCCACACTTCCATGACAATACATTAACCTTGCTTCACTACTTCAGTTAAATACACAACTTCTCTTGCTTACAAGCTTCGAGAATCACAAATAAAATAGCCATAACAGGGTTCCTTGTTACGCACCGATGCCACAAGAACACAATCCTAATAATGTTTACATTTTCGGTTTGTTGGTTGGTTCTAAACCTAGGTTACAAGGTTTCTTTATATAACATGTTCCCAACTGGATTTGGGCCTAAAAAATCACAGCATAACAGCTGCTACAAATATGCAGAAAAATCTTCTACAAATGTGCAAAAAGATCTTCAAATATAAAAACTCCTAAAATATCTCTAAATATAGAAAGTCTATATTTTTCAATATTTGTCTTCAATGTAAATTTGAGTCTTTAAGATCTTTTACAATCAGCGCCACTTGGATTGCTTCAAATCTTCAATAATATTTTGTTTCTCTTGAAACCTAATAGAATATTCAATCCATCTTTAGCAGTTCATGATGTCGAATGAACTGCCTTGACATCTTTTTCGACATGTTGTTCTAGATGTTGAAACATTTCAACACAACATGTTTGGGCGCACACAAAGGACTCTTTTCTTTATGTATTCCTTTCTTTGCAAAGATTATGCACATACACACTACTGTTATATTTGTTTTACAAAATTCATGCCAATCCTAAAAGTACAGAACTTACAATCTCCCTCTTTGGAAAATTTTGGCTAAAACAAATATATAAAAAAATACATCAAAAATCACAACAGCAGAACATATTGAAAAAAACAACAGCATAAGCAAACTCTTCACTTTGTCAGGGCATGTTGTTTGACATCTTCAGCAGTATTCACAATAACACACCATTCACCTATTCTTTCAGTTGAAATAGAAAATCTTGAAGTCTTGGCCGAACCAATCGATTAAGACCTCTCCATTCAGGTTCCACAAAACCCTTCTTCCCAAGATGATGAATATTCTCCATCAAGAGAACCAATGGTGACATAAGAGAAAAATCTTCAAGTTCCTTATGTAACTTAGAACACAAGTCACAATTGTGTTCAACAACTCAGGACACAAGTCACAAATACTAGCATTCAACATTCATCTTGACATCCTGATATCCACCATACAAGAACAACAAATGCAGATGTTGTGACAACAACTCCAAGAACATCATCTGCACAGACTCTTTCTCCCTCTTTTTATCCAAGACTTGGAAAACATAGCCCTCAAAACACCACACCCACATATTATTAATCCACACACAAAAGAAACCCATTTGAAAAATACTCACATGCTGATGGAGGATAAATATGTGTGACATAGCATGATTTTAATGTGTCAAAAACTTGGCATGTTTCTAAAGCTGGACAGGCTCACAATGGAAAAGGAAGGTTTGGCAAATTTGGAAAAATACACTGAATGAGCCGACTCAAATTCATCAATGAGCCGAATCATTCAGTGTTAAACTGATGAGAAATGCTCGGGTCTGAACAGGCTGTCTGGGACATAATTTAGGTCGACTCATGAAAGTACATGAGCCAACTCATCATCTCTCATGAGCCGACTCATCAAGAATTTTTCTCATCACATTTCCACGGGTCTCAACAGGCTGCCTGTCTGTTATTTTTGGTCGGCTCATCTGCAAGTTTGAGCCGACTCACTTGAAGGTTTGAGTCGGCTCATAGCTGTGCTGACTCATTTTTCATTTATTTTTATCTCTCTTATGATTTATTTCTTCTAACCAATATAAATAGCAGCTGCATTTCTTTTGAGAAGGTTAACAAGGAAAGTGAAAGAAATACACATAGCTCTCTTCATCTTCTTCATTCTTGCATCAATCAAACAATTACACACAATAATCTTTGTTCGATCTTGGTGTACGTTTTGAAGATAACGTTCAATCGTGAATAAGAGTTTCAGATTAGGTTTAGAGTGTGTGGGTTTTCCTTGGAAAAATCCGTTGGGGTTTTATCCTCCAAGATCATTGAAGATTTGGGGGTTTTGCACACATCGATCGGTCGTAGATTCAGCCGAGTGAGATAGATTGAAGATCAAGTGGATCGTTCTCTCATATCACGGTAGACGGAGGATTGCGAAGGTCTTTGTGGGTTCACAAGTGTGGGAGAAACTCAGCCGTGCTCAAAGTTTGAAGAATCGCGTATTCTTGCAATAAGGGAGCAAATTAATCGGAGGCTTTCTCGACACGCGTGGAAGACTTGATTCTATTTTGGATCAAGGGACAAGAAGAAGAATTGACAGCACCTTCAACTTGGTTTGGTTTGTTGGTTAATTCATTTCTATTCTTGTAAAACAATTGCGACTTAATAAAATTGCCCAATTCAATTTCGAATTGGGGGCAGAGTACTTCGAGCGAGGACGATGAAGGAACTGCCTCAACAAATTTCTTGTGTTCTTATTATTTCTCGCTTTCTATTTTTGTTCATATTGATATTGTGTGATTGAAAATTCTGGTGTATCAAATTAGTACAAACAAGGTGTTTGTTAAATTGCTTCACTCAAAAGTGTTAATTGGAGTGAGTAAAATTTTGCACTATTTGACACAACAAAATTGCCCTTGGAGTGTGCACTCTAAGTGTTTGATAAAAAGCTCAATCACACAAGATCATTATTTTAGTATTTGTTTTCTTCTCTAATCATCATTAAGAAGAGTTTTATCAAGTGCTGAATATTCAAGTGTATTATTTGTAAATCATTAATTCATCTTGTCATCATTTCATTCTAATTGGTTTTCACGCATATCCGATCTCCGGTGACTTCTTATTTGAACTAGACGATTTTCCGAGAAACTTCCGCTATTCTCTTTCAAATTAATTTTGAAAAGATAAATTTTAAAAAGGGATCTATTCAACCCCCCTTCTAGATCCGCGCTATCGTCTAACAAGTGGTATCAAGAGCACCGGTTTATCTAGTGCTTCACATACAACTTATTGGAAAATGGACAACGATCCAACGGGGGCGTACAATAGAGCTCCAGTTTTTACCGGAGAAAATTATAGTCACTGTAAAGATTGTATGCGTATCCATATCAACTCTGTTGATAGAAAAATTTGGAAAGTTATCCAAGAAGGCCCTTTTCAAATAACCATGGCCGGACCGGATAATGTCCAAATTGAGAAACCGGAAGCACAATGGGATGGTAATGATGAAAAGAAATATAGCTATGATTGGAAAGCTCGAAACATACTTATAGCTTCCTTGGGAGCTGATGAATATTTTTCGAGTTTCTCATCACACATCGGCTAAAGCTATGTGGGAAGCCTTACAAGTTGCCCATGAAGGAACCGATGATGTTAAGCTAGCTAGAATTAATACTTTACAACAAGAGTTTGATCGTTTTCACATGAGCCAAGGGGAAACCGTTGGTGAAATGGGAAAAAGATTTTCTCACTTGACTAATAGATTAAATGCTATTGGTAAAACTACTCCTAATGATGTTGCAACTAACAAAATTTTGAGGTGTCTTACTAGGGAATGGTTGCCAAAAGTTACGGCAATTAAAGAAGCCAATGACGTAAGAACGTTGGATCTAACGACTCTCATTGGAAAACTACAAGAGCATGAACAAGAGCTCTGAAACTTAAATGAGCATGAAGACAAAGAGAAGAAAGAAAAGATTGAGAAAAATAAATATCATGAGAAGAGGAAGAAGTCCATTGCGTTAAAAGCTTCTTCATCAAAATCCTCCACAAATAAAGATAGTGGGAGTGATACGAGTGATGATGATGACGAATCAAATGAAGATATGGGCTTATTCGTAAGAAGATACAATCGGTATCTCTGTTGCACCCCAAAATTTGCCCTCACAATACAAGACTTTGTGTACTAAGAAGGTTCACAAGGTTCACAAGATTCACAATGCTTACAAAACCTTTCATGAGGTTCATGAAGTCTACAAGTCACTTTATGAGGTTCACAAGGTTCACAAGACCTCCTATGAGGTTCATAAGGTTCACAAGACATCTTATGATGGTTCACAAGGTTCACAAAGTCCACAAATAGTCAGAAGATTTGACAACTCCCTCAGACAATGCACCTCCTAAGCAGTGCATCCAAAACTAGGGTTTTGACTTTAATCAGGCTAAATGAATTTCCAAGGCTTCAAGTGGGCTTCATAACATCTTATATGTGTTTAATAATACCTATGACAAATTTCAAGACTTTTCCCAAAGTTTTGCTCAGTCAGATGATCAGGTAAGTCAAAATCAGTCAAAGCAGTTAAAAAGTCAAACTGAGGTCAACTGTGGTCAAACCAAAGTCAAACTTCATGATTTTTTGCCAACATCAAGTATATGAAGTAAAATTCATCATATGATCAAGGGTTTATCATGATTCATCAAGGAGATTTCAGATCATTAAGAATCAGGAGTTTCTAAATTAAGGGTTTCCTTAGTAAAAGTCAACTAAACTTTGACCAGCCATAACTTTCACATGCTTCATCACCAAGTCTCCATCCAAAGATCATTTTGAAGGAAATTGAATTCTCTACAACTTTGTGTCTCACAAGCCAAGCCCAAAAATGCTTCATTTGGAAGGTATGAGCTAAGACATTATAGGTCCTTTTGAAAGTCAACAAAAAGTCAACAACTTCAAAAGGGCATAACTTGAGAATGGTAAATGATATGAACATGAAACCAATGGGGTTGTTTAGAGGACTCTTTAAGCTTTCCAAAAAGTCCAAGAACACCCTCATAGCATTAAAATTGAAGGATTTGTGCCCTTGCAAAGTTGGGAAATTTTTGGGTGGTTTATGAAGTAAATAGGGTCTTAAAACCATAATTCTTCAAATGGGCTGAACTTTTTGTGACCCAAGGTGTTCCATGACATCATGCACGAAATTTATTTAATATTTTCATAATTTTAGTTATTTTATTTTATTTATTATGATTTTTTATATTAAAATTCATTTTAAATTCAAATAAAATATAAAATATGAAGATTTAAAATATATTTTGATTCTAGAAGGTCATGAAAGTTAATTGGATCAAATTGATATGAGAATTATGGTGATTGTCTTAAAATAGTAAGGTTACATTCAAAAATATTTGAATTTTAAGACATGATCTTTTTCAATCTTCAATGATCAAAAAGTCCAAACAACCCAACAATTTTTTGACCTAATTTCATCTACTATAAATACATAAACACATCACAAGCATTGGGGATTTTTTTTGGCTGCCTCAAGAGTAAGTTTCAAATCTTCAAAAATTCATCAAAAATTCCCAATTCAGATTCTTCCTTAGAGACTCTCTCAAGGCATTCTAAAGGTTGCAAAACACTCCTTGGACATCACTGAACTTATTCCAATCATCCTCATCATCAAATCCATGCCAAATCATACAAACCAAATTCATATTCTTGCCTTTCTTTTGATTTTTTTTCAATTTCAATGATTTACGTATGATTAATTGATTTTGATTACATAATATGTTTGTTTGGTTGTGTAGATGGTTTTTGGATAGTTGGATTTAAGTTTCGATGCAGGAATCATGGGGCACCATGGAGAACTAAACTATTGGTTAATCTGCTGTAATCTGTTTTCGTCGATACATCGAAGGCTGCAGTAGTGATAAACATTACAGGCTGACAGGTAAGTCAGGTAAGTACTACTGTTTCGATTTGCTCCGAATTTTTTCCAGAAGTTTAGAAAAAAATCGACAAACAATACTCTTTTAGAATAGAATTCTAAAAGATTTCGACCCTCAAAATCGCAAATTCCTCTTTTTTCTATTTTATTTGATTTATTTTCTATTTTCATATTCTCAAAAAAAATCTTAAAAAAATTGTGCGTTCTTTATTTGATTTTATTAGATTTTTAGCATCGTTTTAATATTTTTTAGATTTTATTTTAATCGCTTTTCTTATTTTTCATTATTTTAAAATCTGTAGTAATTTTATTTGATCCTGTTTATTTCTTTTTTTATTCTTCCAACAGTATATACCAAAAATATGCAGGTGGGAGGAAGAAGATGGTGTGTGGCATGCGCTGATTGGCCTAGTGACAAAGACCTAAGGTCCACAACCTAGTGGCAAGGAACTGAGGTTTGGAGCATTTTGATGAAGAAACGTGGGTGTCCCAGTGACAAAGAACTCAATGGAGCAAAAAGGGCAAACCCCCAATATTTTTGGTATCTCTAACTTCATTTTTCCTTTTTCATCAAATTATGTATTTTCTTTGAATTTCGTTATTATTATTATTAAACTAATTTCAAAAAGATAAAACAAAATCCTTTTTTAAAACTTATATTTTTTCATAAACCTTAATTTTTTCCCTAGACCTTAATTTTAAACCTAAATCTTAATTTTTTTCATAAACTTTAAACCCTAAAAATTTAGCCATAATCTTTATCTTAAAACCCAAATTTCGCCATAATTTTTACCCTAAAATTTTTCCTAAACCTTAAATTTTTTCTCAAACCCTAACCCTTTTATTTATTTTTTGCTTATTATATTTAATTTGCTTTAATAATTATTATTATGTAATTGATCCTATTTTTATAATATGTAAATATGATCTAAATTGTTTATAATTTAAAATTTTGTACATAAAATCTAAAAATTAAAATGTGTAATTTATTTTTTATATAATATGTAAATATTCTATAATTGTTTATAATCTAATTACGCATGTAAATAATTTTTAATATATGTTTAAAAAATAATTAAAACTTGTTAATTTAATATAATTTATTTTCATAATATGTTTATAATTAACTTAATTTTTATAGCATTTAAGACTTTATGATAATTAATTGTTTATATTTTCTTCTTAATCTTAAATAATAATTGTTCATAAAAATTTGATCTTGTAATTATTATGCTAATATTCTTATTTATTTTATCATTAATGCTATTTATTTTCATATTTATTTTATTATTACCAACCCCATTTATAGATATTGTGATTTATTATTATTATTATTACTAACCCCATTAAATTTGATATTATTTTTATTATTATTATTATTTTCACTAACCCAATTATAATTATTTATTTATTTTGCTATTTATTTAATTTGCTTTATTATTATTATTGTAATTGCTCCTGGATGTAATATTTTGTAATATTTAAATTATTTATTTTTATGTCATGGTTAGTAAAAATAGGGAGTGTAAACATGTATGTTATTTAAAATTAATTTAGATCACTTAATTCAAAAGATAAATATTAAAATTGTACACTCACACACGTAAGTCGATCTTTGATCGCCATCTCACTTCCTTAGGGATACCTCTCATGTTGCCTAATCAAAAAGGTCAAGTAGGGTGTATAAAGCGAAAGTCCCTCAAAATAAAGTCATCTAGTCCCTTAACAAATAAAAGATCAAGTCCCTTTTCGAATGTTGCCTTCGTAATGATCTTGTCCCTTTCGAATAAAGATGACAGTCCCTCCAAAAGTGCTTAATACACCCTACAGTTGCCTTCATTAAACAGATGTCCCTTCATATGTCCCTCACATCCAAGGTAATGACTACCTATTCCTTAATAATAGGGATAGTCTTACCATTTAAAGGATAAAGAACAGAAAGACTTAAACTTTAGGGTAGGTTCCTCATAGTTACTTGCTCACTATTTCAAAACAAATTTCAAACACTTTACAATTTTCAAACAATTTTCAAACACAAGTTTTTTACGCATCCGTACATGGATCATTATCAAACTCTTATGAAAATTTCTATTCACACACTTCACCTTTTCAAAAACAATTTAAAGTGAGCTAAGTAACTAAGAGCCCATGGATAACCATGGATGTAAAGGGTGCTAACACCTTCCCTTTACATAACCTACCCCCCGGACCCAAAAATCTTTTTAAAAGGTCTTTCCTGTTCTTTTATGCCTTTCCTTTGGATAAAATAAAAGTCGGTGGCGACTCTTGCTATCCGCAACATAACTAAAGTCAGTTCTCCCACCGTGTTACAGAACTGGCGACTCTGCTGGGGATTTAATAAAAGAGGGGTACCCTTAGGAATTAGATCACTTTAAAATTGTTTGCCTTGTTTGCTTTATACTTACTTGTTGGGCTCTTATGTGTGAAAGATCCTAACCCGGATCTAGTGTACCTTAGGTAAATGGCAATAGACCAAGGAAACTGTACGACGTATATCGATACGGTTGATCTGGTGGCCATAGTTAGTGCGACTTCTTGGTTGGTGCTTATGTTCCTTAAGTCAAGTTGAGGATAATATGAGGCTGCCATATGTTGTCAATGCACTAACTAACTTTTAGAACCCTAGTTAACTCATCTTGGCCTTTAGAAAGTAGTGAGGTAACCGGCTTTGGTACAGACTGAAGTTGGTTGACACTCGATACTACGCTCATTGAGATTCTAAACTTGGAGGGTTTTGGTTGGCAAGTAAGTTGCCTTCTGAACAACCACCCTTGTGAAGGATCAATGATATTGAGATCCCTTAGAACCTGGTTACTTTTGTAGGACAGGATGAACCATCTAACTTCAGGGGAGGGTACTTACCTTTGAACCTCATGCAAGCCTTTAAACCTAGGGCTATGGTGTGACTTGTTTGTGTGTGCCACATGTTTGTGATTGAACATAACATCATGACATCATCATGCATCATAAGCATAGCATTTTCACTAACCATTTCAAGGACCAAAGGATTTATCTTTGTTCTTTGTTGCAGGTCATGGCTTCTGCTCGTAGAAACACCATCAGGATCAACTTTGTGGGAATACCTCCCAAGCTTAAAGAGTTGGTTTCTCAAGTGTCTGATCATTCCCATTTCATCAAGAGACATGGCCACCTATTGGATCTAGTCACTTCAGGGTTCAATGAAGACATGATGAGTGTCCTGTTTCAGTTCTTTGACCCTAAGCACCACTGCTTTACATTCCCCGACTATCAGCTGGTTCCAACCATGGAGGAGTTTTCTAAACTTCTGGGCATACCTGTTCTTGATCAAAGACCCTTCACAGGCCTGGAGAAAGAGCTTAAACCAGAGGTTATTGCTGCAGCTCTACATCTGAAAAAATCTGACATTGTTCTAGAAACGAGAAGCGGAGTCAAGGGTATTCTTGCTAAGGTGTTGATAGAAAAAGCTCAGTTGTTCTTGAAGGCCATGAGTTATGATGCTTTTGAGGAGATCTTAGCCTTGCTGATTTATGGCTTAGTATTATTTCCCAATCCAGATCAGTTCATAGACGTTCATGCCATCAACATATTTCTGAGTCACAATCCGGTGCCTACATTGCTTGGAGACATCCTACATTCTCTTCACACCCGTACTACAAGGGCAAGAGGAGCTTTGATGTGCTGCATAACTTTACTATCTAGGTGGTTTATTTCTCACCTTCCTCGCTCAGTAATGAAGAATGAACAAGGGTTCAGGTGGTCCAAGAGGATTATGTCACTCTCGCATTCAGATATCCATTGGTGCTCCAGATCTATGGAGAATGTCACTATCATTGACCGTTGTGGGGAGTTTCCTAATGTGCCACTGCTAGGCATAGGAGGAGGTATCACTTACAACCCCTCTCTAGCTTTACGACAGTTTGGTTATGCTCGGAGTGATGGTCCACATGACATGTTGATTCAGGGCATTGTGTTTGACTACGACAACGATCTTCAAGGTTACCGTTAGAGATTCATACGAGCTTGGGGAAAAGTAAACAGGGTTGACAGCAAGACACTGGAACCTAAGTACACTATTCCTATGGAGGCTTATCTCAGATGGGTGCGATCCCGTGCTCAGACTCTCATGATGCCATATCCTGCTATCTTGCCAGTTACCATGGAACCTGTTGCTGAAGGAGACACTGCTTATACCATCCTTCACCCAGATATGCCTACTGACATGGAAGACTTGCAGAGATCTTGGATCCTACTGAAGGAGCAAAGGGATACTTTCGAGGCTCATTACAAAACAAGCCAAGAAAGAATCCTGGAACTAACAAAGCAACTTCACGAGGAACGGAATCTAAACTCATACCTCAACACAAAGAGGAAACGTCCATGGGAGACTTAAAACCCCATTTTTGTACTTATTTCCCTTCATTA